>CM073735.1:27385726-29885726 GCA_037113605.1 Calophaca sinica | reverse complement strand
TGGTCTTTTTTTTTGTAAAAAAAAGAAAGAACAAGTATAACTTTTGTTCTTTTTTTCATATGACTACTTTTTGACAAAGAAAAAGTACCTATGTTAGACATGAACATGTGTTCATGAATTGTGCACAAATAGTAGACTCAGAAGTTCTCGATGGAAATATTTATGGATAGTTAAAATGATATTAAGTTATAACATTATCAAAGATACACTCTTTCAGTTACATAAGAAATGAACGAGTCTATAAAAAGTGCACAAATGGTAGATTAAGTACGAAGCACGAATATGATAGTTAGTGCTGTTTTAAAATGCGAGTTTATTGCATGGATAATAAAAGGATATTACTTCTGAAGTGTAAGGTTTGTTTATATTTTATATATAATATTTACAGAAGTATTATTTTTGAAACTATGGAAAAACTATTACACCAACGGTGGTTGGGCCTAGTGAAAGAGGTTAGTCTCTCACAACGTGGCGAATCAAAGTTTGAATACCTGCGGGGAGGCTTTCATATTTAGTGTTTGATGCGTTTGGAACATGATTGCTTTCGTTGGAGGAGACCTGTGAAAAACAAAAAAAAAACTACTACAATTTAAGTACATAAAGAATATGTTAAAAATATATTTTATCAATTATGAATAAATGATTTATTATACACTATTTTTAAAGAAAGTTATGCATTTCTCTTCATATTCGGTAATAAGAATTTTCAACTTTTTTCTAAGATTGTAGTTAAAATTATGGCATAATGAGAGTAAATAAACTAAAGAAGTTCAAACCCCAATGTTAGATGCGAGTGGTTAACACACTCTATCTAAAGGGGCAGACTCGATTAATACCTGAGTTTGATCCCTGGCGATGGAACAACATAAGACCAGATTTTATTTACATCCCGACCGAACTCCGGATTTATTAAAGCCCCTTTCCACCGGAACGGGATCAAAGTCCTCTAGATCAAAGAAATAAAGAAATAGTAAAGAAGTTCATTAAATACTTTGTTATACTATATTTTTGGTTTAACTTTGTAGTAAACTATATTTTTAGAGGGTTTACTCTTCACACTCTTCCTCTTAATTAACAACAATTTTTTACCGTTACGGATTTATCACTTTTTAGGACATATAATGTATAATTATCCATGTTAAAATAGAGGCAAGGGTAAAGATATTTCATACAATTTTGTGCTTGCTCTTAATTTGTGGATATTATTACTGACATACATATTTTCACTGAAAGATATTCACTTATCAGAATAAAGACTACTTAGAGTCATTTATAGTAAAACTATTCGTGGGATGATTAATTTTGTTAAGTTATTATTTTGTGGAATTTTTTATTAACAAATCTTTTTTTTTGTGACAAAAAACTGACTAATCTCTTAGCTGCCTGATATTGAGTTAAAGTCGATAAGCATCATAAGTACTTACAAATTAAAATATTAAAATATTTATTTCATTTACTGTGAAATATATGTACATTTAGGAATGGTTAGTACTCTTTCATGAATATAATGATAACACGACACATCAAAAAATTGCATGCACTAACCCCCGAGAGGTTGGTCTAGTAGAGCAGGACATGATTTTACATCTAACACGTTGATGTAGAATAAAGCACTTAGCATGTTTAGCCGAGTGTTGTACATTTTTTTTTGTTTAAAAAGCTCTTGGTAATATTTTTAATACAATTAATTTTTAACACAATATAGATAAGTAAAGGGTTCAATCTCAGGGTAAAGCTTCATAAGCATTACATGATATTCGAATAGAAATCTTCTTCGTTTCTCAAAGAAAATAAAGATCTCTTTACTAAAGTTTTGAGTGTATAAAAGCGTATATTTTTAAAAGGTTTAAATATATGTTTAGTCCCCGCAAATATTGGGTTTTTCGGTTTTGGTCCCTATAAAAAAAAAATTAGATTCCCTCCCTACAAAGCCAGGAACCATCATTTTTGGTCCCTGACGTTAACCTTCGTTTTGAAAAATGCTGACGTGGCAAACGGAGGATGAGCTGGCATTAATTGGCACATGATACGTGCCATTTTGACCACGTAATCTTTCCCATTCCTTCTCCTCTCCCCCTCACCTTCACCGTCACGCTTTTTTCCCCAACACCCCACTCCTGCAACTTCTCTCTCTTCATCTGAAAATCATTCTCTGAACCATCATTTTTTGCTCCACCTCTCCCTTCCCTTCACTCTTTATCTTCTTCTTTCATAATTCCTAATCCTTTTCCCCTAAAAAAACCCTAATCTGAAAATCCACCATATCCATTCAGTCCTTTTATTTCAAAACCAAATATGAGATCCTCTCCTCAATCAAACCAAATCAAAACCCCATAAACCTCAAGATCTACATCAAACCTAGAGATCCCCCCCAAATTCAAACCAAGACTCGTCCTTTTCAGATCCGTTTTCGAAAACACTTTATATGCAACTGTAATATATTCGATTCAATTTCTGGTGTGTGATTCTGAGGGGGAAGGGTGGCGGTGAACAGAGGGAGGGGGAAGAAGACGGCAAAGAAGAGGAAAGATCCAAGAAGAGGAAGTGTGGTAAGGAACAGAGGGAGGGGGAAGAAGAAGAGGAGGTGGAATCCTACTCACCTCGAGGTGGTATAACTTAAATGACGTGGCACAAGTGATTTGGAAATCTGATGGGCCATGTCACTTTTTTTTAACGGAGATTGACTGAGGTTAACGTTAAGGACCAAAAATGATGGTTCTTGACTTTGCAGAGAGGGAATCTAAAAAATAAAAAATAAAATTACAAGGGACCAAAACCAAAAAACCGATATTTACAGGGACTAAACATATATTTAAACCTTTTTAAAATGGTGACATATGTTAAAAATGTAAGTGCATTTGTATACCCAAAACTATAGTAATAGAAATCTCTATTATTTTAAGAAATGGAAAGGATTTCTATTTGGGAGACACACGCCAATAACTATAACTTTTAATTTTTAAGATTGAATGTGTTTTTAGTCCATCAACAGTGACCGAAAACACCTAGTCTTTGGTATTTTATAGGACAAAAAAAAATTATGAAAACTAAACTTGAACGTGCGTGATTTTATAAGAATTAACGACATATTTAATCCCAAATTTTATTCGATAAAGGAAAGGCTAATAACTACCACAAGCGTAAAACACTGCCAGAAGCAAAGTATCAAGTACTTTTGAATAGCAGAGCCACTTGACCACAGATGGCTAGATTTTGATAAAAACATACAATCCTTTGATTAGAAGAACACCTTTTAGATTACATAGTGTAATCTAGAAGAACACCTAGGAGGTAGGTAACTTGTTTAGATATTAGATTTGCCACCCTCTTTGAACAATACAGAATTCCAAGAAGGGTTCCGCGGAAGAAATGTTTCCTGCCACAGAAATTGTTACATGAGCAAAAGTAAAACAAAAAGAAAAATCTACTACCATTAAGAAAAGCGCTGAAAAAGGGTCAACTGCAAATTGCTAAAGTTGCTGAAAAGACAGAAAATAAACTGGGATTTGCCGGAAATTTGTGGACTGTAGTACTATGTAAGTAAGCTTCAAGGGACTTAAAATTGATTTGACAAAAACAAATCTTTGTAAGTGATAGTTTTTGAATTTAAGGAGTATCCAAATATTATATCAATAGACTAAGTATACAAGGTGGTTAAAACTTTTAACCACTTAAAATCCAGAGACATACAACAATCGGGAAAATTGAACAATTGAACCTCTGTACTTTTATTTCAACTTGAGCATTGTACTTTTACCCCAAAATTTTCCATTTGTTTAAATAAATACTTTCCAAGCAGACTCGTATTTCTTTTGCATTTGTTCAACTAAGTTTCACAAATATCATTTCTATAAGAAGATGCTAGAATGTGTGTTTGTATGAAAATAAATCAAATTAAAGTATTTTAATAGGTGACCGGGGGAAACTTACTCTCTTGTTTTGTTTGAATCAGACAGTAGTTCTCTACTCCTTTATGCCTGGACAGGACTAATAGTAAGGGATAAAATAGAATGCCAACGAAAAATGTGTTAGGAAGTGAGTGTTAAAAGGTACTCCCTCCGGTCCTATATATAAGAGACAAATGCACTTTCTAAGTTCATTGAATAACTGATGTGTATCTGGTTAGTTATTCAATGAACCTAAAAAGTGTATTTGTCTCTTATATATGAGACCCAAGAGAGTATCAGAGAGTGTGTTGGTAGCCTTTCGCATCCTAAAATATTCCATTGTTTAAAATAGGATGATAAGAAATGAATTTCATCTCATTCCATCCAGCACCATACTTTTGCTTTCCCTTTTCAATATTTCATCTCATCTCATTCCATTTCATTCGTTCTCTATTAGAAATCCAATCACAGAAAATCATCCTTATTAAAAGCTTAAGAAAAATTAAATTATATATATGAAGCAAAACAAAACGAAATCATCCTAAACTCATAACCTAGCTAGGTTTACGAATAGCTGGCGGAATGGGATGAACCCCACAACTAATTTAAGTGACAAGACTAACAACCATCTTGCAGAATTTATAATCAATGATAGCAAAAGCAGAGACATATATCGATTAAGAGAACACCAGATCGAAAGAAATGAACATAAAAGTTGTTAAATTTTGGGAGAAACACTACACATCTACACCTGAAGTTGGCAAAACTGCAGTGAAGTAGCGAAATTGAATCCGAAAAAATAAAAATTAAAAAGATGAAGGATGAGTGAAGGAACTCACAGAGATGTAAGAACAGGTGGGGATGATGGATAAGGAATGAGAAGAGGCGTGTTGAAAGGCAGCGAGAGAGAGGTGAGAAGCCAAACCCAAACCTCTCTTGGAAGGAGGAACGAAAGTGTGGACCAAATCCATCACCTTCCCGTTGTCTTTCAGGACATACTCCAAATACGCCTTCTTGTCATCTGTTTCAAACCTCTTTTCCCATTCGTTCCACACGATCACTGGACTCCCACTCCCACCAACAACCTTCGCCATTTCCCTCAAAAAAACAAAAACTTGTTTTTATTGTCTTTAAAATTCGTTAGGTTAATTCGCAAGAGAAGGAGAACACAAGATAAACGATTAAGCAATCTTTATAAGTTAACTCTGAATTAGGTCATAAATTATCACTCTCTTTTCTATTTAATCCTAAATTATATAAAAAAATTAAATAGTCTCTAATATTTTCTCTCGACTATTAAATTAGTTTTTTTTATTAGTGTCAACCCATTTGAATATCCTTAAAGTGTCATGTTCGTCATTACTTTCTTTTATGTGTATACTAAATAGTTCCTAAAGTCCCTAAAATACATCATTTTTTGTCCCTAGGTGAGTCTCTTTCTCCCCTATGTGAAAACAAGTCGGGCTTTAAACTCCATTACTCATCACTTTCAACCTTACCACTTCATTACCCATCACTTGGAAGCGAGCTCCTCTCCCTAAGCCATGTGTTGTGGTCAAACTTGGCACCATTTAGTTTATGAATTACTCGGAAAAAAAATCTGGCTTATGAATCAAAATTAGGACTTAAGTTACCGTAAAATATAGTATTGATATGATGTATTTTAGGGACTTGATGGACTATTTAATATTTATTTTAGAAACTTTAAAATCAAATAGATGTACTTATTTGGCCTCTCTATCTTCAAATGTTGTACGGACTGATATGATGTATTTTATGGATTATTTAGGATACACATAAGAAAAAAAATGACCAACATGACATTTGATAGCATTCAAACTAGTTCACACTAACAAAGAGACTAACTTAATGGATGAAACAAAACGTTAGGGATTATTTAATATTTTTACATACTTTAGAGAACCAAATAGAAAAGAAAAAAAGTAATATTTCGAAGACCAAATTAAGGGTTAACTCCGATCATTATAGAGCACAAATGCCTAGCCTTGAGAAAACACGACGAAAAGGTTTTATTCCCGTGATGGTAATATAATCATAATTTTTATGTAAAAAAAATATAATCTTAATTTTTTTACAGATATATTCTTCTTTTTGAAGAAATACTACGAATTAAGAAATATAATCAATATTTTTTACTAAATATAACTAATATTTTTTTGATTCTTTATTTGTTTAATTAATATGCTATTTTTATAATTATTTTATTTATTAATTAAGTAAAGGTTAAATTACAAAATTGGTCCTCTATGTTTATTTTAGGTTTCAATTTGGTCCTCTATGTTTTATTTGTTTTGTTTTGGTCCCTTACGTTTTAAAAGTTACAACAGGTTGGTCCTTTCCGTCGCTAAATTTTAGCTACAGACAATTGACTTTTAGTGACAGAAATGACCAAATTAAAAACTAAAATAAAACGTAGAGGACCAAAACGAAACAAATAAAACGTAGAGGACCAAATTGAAACCTAAAATAAACTTAGAGGACCAATTTTATAATTTAGCCTTAAGTAAATATTAAACATAAAATTTATTGAATAACAATTAATATTATTTTAAAATTTTATAATAACAAATAAATAATTTTTTAAATAAAACTTATAAAAGAGAGTTATGTGTTTCAAGAAACAACATAGAAGGAAAAAATTAGTAGAGAAAACTGAAAGAAATGTCTTATTTTCTTTTATTTAATTTTAGAAAGAAAATAAGACGACGAAAAAAGTGATCAAATTCACATTAAAACAACAAATTCCAAAAAACTCTTTTATGGAATTCACATACTGTTTCTCATTTTATTAAAGATAAAAAGGAAATTAAATCAATTATTTATTTCTTCTTCTTATGAGGTGGTGGGGAAGATGGTGATAGGAAATGGTGGAGAGCGGGCGGTGCTGAGAAGTAAAAATAATATAGAAGGGAGAAGAAACTCTCACTATAAAGAGGGAGAAACCCACCTAAAGTGGGGAGAAAGCCCACTCATAGAGCGAGGAAGCCCCTAGGGGGTGCTCCTGCAAATTATGTTACATGTGCACTCTCGCTCTTGGTTCATATTCTCTATGGAACTAGCTGAGAGAACTCGTGTTCAACACGGATGATAAAGAAAAAACAGAATTTACCATACAGTTAAGTTTTTAGAGCGTAGTTAAGTTTTTTATGAAAAAAATAATTCTGGCAAAAAAAAAAAACCGAATGAATGAACTTTTCTCACTTAAGTTTCATAGAAAGAGGAATGATACGGACACTCTCTCTGACACTCTCTCTTAAACACTCTCTCAATGATTGGGCCACGTCATACTTTTTTTTTTCAAAATTAACCATTGGATTGAAAGTTACTATTATATAGATCATATCTGCAAATTTTAACATTAATCTATGATCATTTGCTATGTCATCAAGATGCGTTAAGATTAACGTCAACGGTGAATTTATAAATAACGTTAATCTTGACGCATCTTGATGACTTAGCAAATGATCATAGATTAATGTTAAAATTTACAGATATGATCTATATGATAGTAACTTTTAATCCAATGGTTGATTTCGGAAAAAAAAGTGTGACGTGACCCAATCATTGAAAAAGTGTTTAAGAGAGAGTGTTAAAGAGAGTGTCTGTAGCATTCCTCCTCATAGAAAATATATTGTTCCTAAGTTGGGCCTCATAAGGGTTCAACTTTGTAAGGCTTGACGAGTTTCCAAATTTTTGAATTGTGGGCCATTCAAGCTTTGCACTTATTTTTTCACCGTTGGCCCATTCTGTAGCGTGTATAGTATATACATAGCCTATATACCTCTATTTAGATAACAAAAATTTGGACAAAAAATGATAGTAAACAATTAAATATGTGCTTATTTAAGTAAAGTTTGTTTAATAAAATATATTGTTATCAATTGTAATATTAAAAACTGAAAATTATTCCAATAAATAGTCAAAAAATGCTTAACCAGAAGACATGAACATTTGTATTTAAATTATGACCGGTCGAAATACACACAACTACAAGTGGAGTTGTTATTAGTTATCAGTCCATACTTTTTTATTTGTAAAAAGGGTTTTTTTGTGCAGCTTTGCACATGTGTAAGAATCATTAATTACTTATATTTTTTCTTTATAAATTAATCAATTTCTTATTTGGTGGAAAGAGAGAGATTATATATATAAGATAAATAGAAAAATGAGTAATTAATAAAGAAAAAAAGTGAGTAATTAATGAGTCTTAACTTGTGTAATGTTGTACATATTAGAAAAACTGTTATAAAAATCAGCTCATTTTAACAAAAACTAAGTTCCAATAGCTCCATTCCAAGGCAGCAAGGGAGCCCCCTCTTTTCCTAGAGCAGCAATGAATATAGGTGAATCAAGCAAATCTAGGATTTGGAATTTTCTACGGCGCTGCACACGGTATAGTCGTTGTGAGTCGTTGGATGTGCCCGAGCAATTAATTTTGTACACTTTAGGGAAACCAAATCCAATATAACTGCAACTATATCTTGTTAAGCAAAGGTAACATGTCTAGTTAATTAGTTGTTAGTCATACCAAAAATTCCGGACTGTTAGGTTGAGATTTGATGGACACGCAAATAATTGTTGGAATTCCCTCCTTCAATTGTGGTGCACAAGTCACAATGCATGGGAAAGGGGGATGAATATTCCAAGGTCTTGGAATTTATCTCTTTGACCTTGAGACATGCACATTCAACTTTGAAGAATGTATTTGAAGTTTCTAGATCTCATTGGAATTGTGGAGATTTATTAGCCTCCATTAATCACTCTTTTTGGAGAAGCTACATTCCTCTCCTATAAATAGGAGAACTTGTGAAGAGTTGCATCATCACATCCAAAGTGAAGAAATCCTAAGAGAGTTAGAGAACTTTTGTATTCCTCTTTGAGAGAAAGAGAGAGTTCCATAGAAATAAATTTGTATACCATCCGAGAGGGTGAGATTCATAGAGAGATCATCAGAGATTGAGAGAAACACTTTGTAATCCTACTTTTATAGTGGAGGTATTTTATCTGGACTAGGTCCCGTGGTTTTTCCCGAGAGGGTTTTCCACGTAAAAATTCTGGTGTTCTTCTTCTTCTCTACTCCTTTTATTTTTACGCTTCCGCATAGTGCCCATTTTGCGTTCACAGAGGAGAGAATAGGTACTGCTTTTTCCCAACAAAGGTGGTATCAGAGTGTTGGTTCGAAAAGTCATTGTCTGCGGTAACTCAAGATGGAAGGAACATTTGCTCATGATGGAGACATGTTCAAGCTTATCGCAGATAACTATTCCTAGTGGAAGCCGATGATGGAAGACCATATTTATCGCAAGGATTTGCATGAGCCAATCACAAATAAGGAGATTCCAACAGGGAAGGCGAGAAAGAGTGGGAGATTACGAATCGGAAAGGCTGTTGCCATGATTCTAAGTACATCGACAAAAGCTTGTTTGAGCATGTATCGACTTATACTAATGCGTATGAGTTGTGGACAAAGCTTGAATCTATGATTCAAAAGAAAACTCGAAACAAAGCTCATCTTGTCGTAAGATTGGTGAAATTGGAGTACTCGGCTGACGAGAATATGATCGAGCATCCGAACACCTTCAAAGGTATTGTGAATCAATTAACAAAAGCGGATATGAAGATTGATGATGAATTACAAACTCTTCTACTCCTTAGTTCTCTTCTGAAAAATTTGGGACACATTGGTTGTCACTCTCAAAGAACTCAACCTGCATTTACAAGCTAAGTCTGGATACTATTACAGATAGTTTGCTAAATGAAGAGTCCAGAAGGAAAGAAAGAGGCAAGAGTAGTCACTTTCGAAGCTAATGTTGTTGAGAATAGAGGAAGGAGTGATTATAGAAGTAAAGGAAGCCGTGGGAAGTCACGAGGAAGATCCAAGTCTCGCCCCAGAAGTTTGACATGTTTCTATTGTGGAAAAGATGGCCACAAGAAGCCAGCGTGCAGATTCTTGAAGAGAGATAAGGCGGAGCAGTCCCATCCCGATGTGATAGATCCCAAAAAGAAGTTGGAAGAGAAAACCACAATAGCGGTTGCCTCGCAGCGAGAACGTGTTCCTTATTGGTGAGGTAAATTATCTAAATGTTGCTTTTGATGATTGCACTTGGATAGTTGATACCGGAGCATCTTTTCATGTTACTCCCCATGAAGGATTCTTCTCATCTTATCAAAAAGGAGATTTTGGAACAGTGAAGATGGGCAATCATGTCACAAGCAATATTGTGGGCATTGGAGAAGTGTCTCTGATGACAGAAAATGGAAACAAACTCGTACTAAAGGAGGTAAGACACGTACCTGAGATGCGTCTAAACCTTCTCTCAGCAGGTAAGCTAGATGATGCTGGAATGAACAACCAGTTTGGTGGTAGAAAATGGAAACTTAGCCGAGGAAGCATGATTGTTGCTCGAGGTAAGAAGGAAGGCTCTATGTACATCATGCAGGGAAAGATATGCAAAGGGGAGACAAATGTTGCTCAAGAAGAAAGTAAGGAGTTGTGGCATAAAAGATTGGGCCACATGAGTGAGAAGGGTTTAGAGATCCTTGCGAAAGATCATCTCCAAAGCATAAAAGGACAACCACTTCAATTATGTGAAGATTGCTTAGCAGGTAAGCAGCGCAGAGTATCCTTCCATAGATCTGATAGTGGAAGAAGAAGAAAACATATTCTAGATCTTGTGCATTCAGATGTTTGTTCAACATCGGAAAGATCCCTTGGTGGTGCTCAATATTTTGTTACCTTCATTGACGACCACTCTAGAAAGTTGTGGGTATATCCATTGAAGAGAAAAGATGAAGTCCTTCGAGCCTTCAAGGAGTTTCACGCTTCAGTAGAACGAGAAACTGGTAAAAAGTTGAAATGTTTGAGAAGTGATAACGGTGGAGAGTACAGAGGTCCGTTTGAGCACTATTGTAAGACTCACGGGATCAGACATGAGAAGCTACCTCCAAAGACACTTCAAATGAATGGTGTAGCTGAAAGGTTCAATAGAACTATTTCCGAGAAGGTTAGAAGCATGTTGTCTCATGCGAAACTTCCTAAGTCATTCTGGGGGGAGGCAGTGGCTACTGCAGCTGATTTGATTAACTTATCACCCTCAAGACCTTTAAATGGAAAGATACCATAAGAAGTATAGACTGGTAAGAAAGCCTCATATCACAACTTGAGAGTATTTGGATGTAAGGCATCTGTTCACATTCCAAAAGATGAAAAAGCTTGACGCTAAGGCGAAAGAATGTGTAAACCTTGGTTCTCCAAGAGATGAACTTGGTTTCCGATTATGGGATCCTACAAACAAGAAGATTGTTCGAAGTAGAGATGTGGTGTTCTTTGAAGATCTGACAATCTAAGACATCAAGAAAATGGAAAAACCAACACTCAAGGTGAGTTATGATCAAAGTCCTCTTGTGGTGAACAATACAGGGGGAGAGACTCCTCAAACAAAGCCAGATCAACAAATACAACTTGATGAGATGACTGAAGAACCTCATCCGACAGAACAACTTGACCAGGCACTAGAAGATCAAGTTAGTGAGAATGTTCAACAGGAACCCCAATTGAGGCGATCAACCAGGGAGAGGCAACCGTCAAAAAGGTACCTCTCAGATGAATATGTCAATCTTACTGATGAAGGTGAACCTCAAAGTTTTGCAGAAGCCATTGAGATGGAAGATAAGGACAAATGGTTGCAAGCCATGGAAGAAGAGATTCAGTCCTTAAAGGAGAATCAAACGTATGATCTGGTAGAATTGCCAAGCGGAAGAAAGGCGTTACGAAACAAATGGGTGTTCAAGCTCAAGAATGAAGAGAACAACCCAAACCCAAGGTACAAGGCAAGAATTGTCGTGAAGGGGTGCAACCAAAAGAAAGGAATAGACTTTGATGAAATATTCTCACCAGTGGTAAAGATGACATCTATTAGAGCAATTCTCGGTCTGGCAGCAAAACTAGACTTGGAGATTGAACAACTGGATGTCAAAACAGCATTCTTACATGGAGACCTAGAGGAGGAAATTTACATGGAGCAACCAGAGGGTTTTGAAGAACCAGGAAAAGAACACTTGGTTTGCCGTCTGAAGAAAAGTCTCTATGGTCTGAAGCAAGCTCCAAGGCAATGGTACAAGAAGTTTGACTCCTTTATGTCCCAACATAATTTTAAGAAGACCTCCGCAGACCATTGTGTGTTTGTGAAGAACTATGAAAATGGTGAGTCCATCATACTTCTCTTGTATGTTAATGATATGTTAATTGTGGGGAAAGATAAGGTAAAAATAGCTGCTCTCAAGAAAGCATTAAGTAAGTCTTTTGCTATGAAAGATCTGGGTGCAGTGAAAAGGATTCTTGGAATGAAAATTTCTAGAAATCGTTCCAAAAGAATGTTGTGGGTATCTCAAGAAGACTACATTGAGAAGATTCTCAGAAAGTTCAAAATGCACAATGTCAAACCTGCGCGTGTTCCTATTGCTGGGCATTTCAAACTCAGCAAATCTCAATGTCCAAAGAATGAAGAGGAAAAAAAAGAAATGAACAAGGTGCCTTATTCTTCTGCTGTGAGTAGCCTTATGTATGCAATGGTTTGTACAAGACCAGATATTGAATATGTCGTGGGAGTTGTGAGCAGTTTCCTATCAAACCCAGGAAAGGAGCATTGGAAAGCTGTTAAATGGATACTAAGGTATCTAAGAGGAACTGCCAAAAGAAGCTTGTGCTTTGGCAATGAGAATCTAATGCTCATTGGATATTCAAACTCAGATATGGCAGGTAATGTGGATTCAAGGAAGTCAACATCAGGTTACCTGATTACTTTTGTAGGGGGCTGTTTCTTGGCAATCAAAACTTCAAAAATGTGTGACATTATCTACCAAGGCAGTATGTAGCGATCCTTTGAAGCCTCCAAGGAGATGTTATGGATGAAGAACTTTCTAAGAGAGTTAGGACATGATCAAGATGATTATGTGGTGAATTGTGATAATCAAAGTACCATCCATCTGGCCAAGAACCCCATATTCCATTCACGCTCGAAACACATTGATATCCGGTATCATTGGATACGAGAAGCGTTGGATGAGAAGAAATTGAAGATAGAGAAAATCCATACATATTTGAATTGGTCTGATATGATGACTAAGTCAATGCCAATCAAGAAGGTTGAAGATTGTTGCCAAGGCGCTGGTGTAGTGGTGCCCCCCAATTGAGTCAGGAAGGGGGAGATTTGTTGGAATTCCCTCCTTCAATTGTGGTGCACAAGTCACAATGCATGGGAAAGGGGGATGAATATTCCAAGGTCTTGAAATTTATCTCTTTGACCTTGAGACATGCACATTCAACTTTGAAGAATGTATTTGAAGTTTCTAGATCTCATTGGAATTGTGGAGATTTATTAGCCTCCATTAATCACTCTTTTTGGAGAAGCCACATTCCTCTCCTATAAATAGGAGAACTTGTGAAGAGTTGCATCATCACATCCAAAGTGAAGAAATCCTAAGAGAGTTAGAGAACTTTTGTATTCCTCTTTGAGAGAAAGAGAGAGTTCCATATAAATAAATTTGTATACCATCCGAGAGGGTGAGATTCATAGAGAGATCATCAGAGATTGAGAGAAACACTTTATAATCCTACTTTTATAGTGGAGATATTTTATCTGGACTAGGTCCCGTGGTTTTTCCTGAGAGGGTTTTCCACGTAAAAATTCTGGTGTTCTTCTTCTTCTCTACTCCTTTTATTTTTACGCTTTCACATAGTACCTATTTTGCGTTCACAGAGGAGAGAATAGGTACCGCGTTTTTCCCAACAATAATGGCAGTGCAAAAGCTAAAAAAGAGTCACAAATGCTTGTTATGAAAGGAGTAAGACGTATCTCTTGTACCAAAAAAAAAAAAGGAGTAAGACGTAAAAATAAAGCCTTCAAATAATGCTTTATATGGTTCGTGGAATTAACTTAACGCTCAAGTGGTTAGGCCGGGGCATGAAAGTGAGGTGATGAGTTGTTAGCGGTGAGTGGCACTCTGATTTGAGCATTCGCATTTTCATAAGGCGGCCTCACCTGCTTTGGTTTTTTCACTTTGTATAAAGAAAAAGGCAGAGAAAGAAAGATGCTTTGGTACTAGACACCAACAACTCAAACTCTCAAAGTATCCACTGATTTTTGTCTCAGTACATCACATTTGCCCATAAGAGAAACGTGGCACCCTCCTTTGTACCTTTTTTTTTATTGATTCTTGATATACTTTTTTATTATTTAGACAATTAAAATCAATCTCATTAAGTAATTCATTAATTTGAGTTCATTTTTTATGAGACCAATATAAAATTCATCTATGTTAATTGATAACAATCATATATTAATCCATATCATTTTTTTCTCAAAGTTGGTTGAATTTTTTGAGTATATGGGGAGTGAGGTTTAACGCGAGCTTTGATCAAATGAAATTTAATTTCAAGTATTCAAGCCCATTTTGATTGTCAAAAAAAAAAATAAAAAGCTCATCCTAATCATTTTTGGGGAACAGTTAACATGTACCTATGCCAGTTACAAGACATGTGCGGAGAATTGTGATTTTTGTAGTGACTAGTAGTGAGTAGAACAATTATGTTTAAAATATAATATATTTAAAATTTAAAATTATAAAACACAAAACAATTATGATATAACATAAAAAATTAAGGTAAAAATATTAACTTCATTTTTCAAAAAAAAATAAAGTTTTTAAATTTAATTTGAACAATTATAAATATAATAACTATTATAATTCTTTATAAAAAAAATTTGCTGCAATTTATTATAGATACAAAAAATAAAGTAAGAAAATTATAAAATTATCACTGCTGTTGACTCATACCAGTACGAGAAGAACTGTTTTGAAATATCCGTATTTTTTAACCAGAATTAGAATTAGAAATAATGCTTTGGACAAAAAAAAAAGAGAATTAGAAAGAATGCGTTCACGTTTCTCTTTCCTGGATTGGATTTGGATGCATGAACACGAGACAGGTGGAAGTGAGAACAAACTAGAACAGGCAAGTAAGTCAAAATGCTTTAGACACAATCCAATTCCAACCCAACCTAACATTGTTTGTAGCTTTGGTCTTTCTCTTAAGCCAAAGCCATGGCGGATAGGGTAGACACGATTGCCAGATTGGCACAGTGGAGAATCAACAATTTCGGACCTTGTTCCTACAAGAAATCGGACCCTTTCAAGATCGGAATCTGGAACTGGTGCGTATCAATCTATTCTTTCTCGAATCGAATCTCTCTGTATTAATTTGAATGTGCTTGTGATCTTCAATTGCCACCTCCTCCTTCGCTAGGCACTTTTCAATAGTAAGGAATAGGTTCCTCTACATCCATCTTTTTCCAGAACCTTCTAAGGTTTCTAAGGAACACGCACCCGTTGCTCGTTTCATTCTTCGAGTCTCCGTTGCTGGCTCATCTCGCAAGTTTCATATTTCTCCTGGTACGCATCAACACCTTCCACTTATTCGTTAAAATTGTCAAAACTGGTGCATGATCTTATATGATCCATTTTTTTGAATTGACTATTTTTGTGACTGATATTATTATATGCCCATTTTATTTGCAAAGAGGAAGCAGGGATAATTTCATATTGTATCCCAAATTGTTGGCAAATAAAAAGTTTGGCATTGCTATTACCTATGGCAGTTTCAAGATTATATAGTGAAATGCTGAGGCAGATTGAGAACTTTTATTTCTGTTTGCTTGCTTGTAATTCTGCAGTTCATGAAAGGCTGCTTAGGACACAGGATGACTTTGTCTGGCCTATTGATACTGCTTTCGTGGGCCGATTCATTATTGATGTTGAGTTTCTTGACCTGAAGATATGCCCTATGAATGTGAGTTCCTATATTTTATTTTATTATACAGATATTGATGTAGTTGTGTGTTTATGCTTACAAAGGGACAACAACACAAAGAAAATAACACAGCACAAGTGATTGGGTGACTTGAGTAATGGATTTTTTTTTTTTTTTTTTTGCGATTTTAGCTGTTTGATTACCAACGCACAGGACAAACAATTTTGTGTTACCTGCAAATAGATATGCAGCAAAGTTTACTGGATTATCCTTTGTATTGTGCATTGTTTGTTTCACACGCAATAGAGATGGGAAAATGAAAGGCAAAGGTCATTGGTCTTTTTCTCTTTTTTGTGCTGAGAACAAAATATTGTCTCTTAGTTTAGTAGGTAGTTTAGTGGGCAACAAAATTTTACAGTTTTGTGCTATCCCTTGAACTGACTTTTGAGTTTTTTTCCAGTACTTAGACTATTTTAAATAATAAATGCCAAACGAAATTTTTGTGTGTGTGTTTCCCTCTCTTATGTTTTATCAAATCAAATGGACCTTAAATGGATATATATTTTCTTGAGATATATGTGGTTTCCTCCTAGCTATCTAACTGCTTAGCCAAGATGCATAAGATATAAAAATCGTAGTAACTATTCTGGAAGATGATCCTCTGAATAGCAACCCGTGTAGTTTTTGAGTCACTTGGTTTACATATTGTGCTCCCTGTCGACAGAATTGGCCCCAGACCTCTGAACTAGTATCAGATTTTTGCTGCTTAACCTTTGATCTTTTCTATTGAACTCAGGGTGGAGAAGCTAGCTCTATATGGTCATGTGATAAAAATTCGCAATCCAATGCAGCTCAAAGTAGTGCTCTTCGTTGCCTCTCTCGCATGCTTGATGAGTCTATACATGCTGACCTAACCATTATCACAGCTGATGGTACTTTGAGAGCTCACAAGGCAATTTTGTCTGCAAGTTCTCCTGTGTTCCAAAGCATGTTTCATCACAATTTGAAGGAAAAAGAGTCATCAACAATCCATATAGAAGACATGTCGCTTGAATCCTGCACAGCTCTTCTAAGTTACCTGTATGGAACAATTAAACAAAAAGATTTCTGGAAACACCGGCTTGCATTGCTCGGAGCAGCGAATAAATATGACATTGGTGGTTTGAAAGATCTCTGCGAGGAAAGCCTTATTGAAGATATCAACTCAGAAAATGTTCTTGAGATGCTAAATGAGGCTTGGTCGTATCAATTACACAAGTTAAAGAAAGGATGTTTGACATTCTTATTTGAATTTGGTAAAATATATGATGTTAGAGACGATGAAATTAACAACTTATTCCAGCATGCAGATAGGGAACTAATGATGGAGATGTTTCAGGGGGTGCTTGCAATTTCCAACCCAGTATAGGTTAGTTAAATATGGGAAAACTCTTGGCCCCTTGGATCATGTAAATGATATGTCGATGTGTATAATCACATTTCCTCTTTCTATTTTTCCTTGTTCACCGACAACAATTCATGGCACGTTGATATAAACTGTCCTTTGCCTTCAACAACCTGGTAGTGGTTAATATGGCAAATGAAGAAGTATATAATTTAGTAGTTGATGTACAGTACAGGGCTAACATTTATAATTGAATATTCAAAATGAATGCAGTAATTTTCAATAAAAATTTTCTAAAATTAACGTGCTCAGGACAAAAAAAATTGGCTAAGATAAATTTTTAGTACCCTATAAAATATTGACTTTCCCATTTTGGTTCTTAAAAAAAATTCGTTGTTTTGCAGTCTCATAAAAATAAATTGTTTGAAAATAGTCATCAGTGTCAGTTCTGCACAGTTAAGTGATGAGGTGGCAGTGAATCATGCCATCTCAGCCCTAATTGGCATGGAGGTGGCACGTCAATTAGGTCCACACTTATCGTGATGGAAATAAGAGTGCAGATTGGTTGACAAACTCCAGTCTCTCTAATGCCTCCTTTGATCTGGTTCTTTTGTACACCCCTGGGGGACTTGGTCTCTTTTCTGATTAGTGATGCTTGATAGAATTGTTTCGCGTGATCGTTTCATTGATTTTTCAAATAATATATACAAAATTCTAGATAATCTCTTGGCTATAATTTTGCTAAGTAAATCAAGAGAGTATCTCTTATACAAATCAAGAGAGTATTTCCTATACAAATTCTAAAAATAAAATATTATTTACATATTCTAATACACCCCCGTAGTCGAAACGGGGGGTTGCCGAACGTTGAGACTATCTCGAAAATCATCAAAGAGTTGCAGCGGAAGTCCCTTAGTGAATATGTCTGCAATCTGATAACGCGATGTGACATGTAGAACACGAACTTGACCACGAGCGACTTTCTCACGCACAAAATGAATATTCATCTCAATGTACTTAGTGCGTTGATGTTGAACCGGGTTGCCGGAAAGGTACACCGCACTAACGTTGTCACAATAGACTAAAGTGGCTTTCGTAATAGGACAATGTAGCTCCAAAAGTAAGTTTCGAATCCAACAGGATTCAGAGACAACATTAGCCATCCCACGGTACTCAGCCTCAGCACTGGACCGGGACAAAGTAGGTTGTCTTTTCGCAGACCATGAAATCAAGTTATCCCCAAGATAGACACAATAGCCAGAAGTCGACCGTCTGGTGTCTGGACATCCACCCCAGTCTGCGTCGGTGTATGAAATGAGCTTATTAATTGAAGAGGGATAAATATGGAGACCGGAATCGAGAGTACTCTAAATATAGTGAATGATTCGCTTCAAAGCAGACATGTGTTGTGTTCTCGGGTCATGCATAAACAAACATATTTGCTGAACAGCATAGGAAATATCCGGTATCGTGAAAGTCAAATATTGTAAGGCTCCGACAAAACTGCGATACTCAGTTGGATCATAATGGGGATTACCTGAAGAGATACTGAGTTTTGCTTTTGTGTCCACCGGTGTAGGAGATGGCTTGCAAGAAGACATATCGGCCCGCTCAATAATTTCTTTCGCATATTTCTTTTGTGAAAGAAAAAGACCTCCTGAATGTCTCGTAACAGAGATACCTAGAAAATAACTTAGAAGATCCAGATCCTTCATAGCAAACTCAGAACCAAGCTTAGACATTATGGATTTACGAAGAGCATCTGAAGACGCAACAAGAATAATGTCATCCATATAAAGAAGAATATTTGCCATATCGTTCCCCCGACGATAAATGCATAAATAATGATTTGAAATGCTGTGAGAGAAACCCAAAGTAGCCACATAATCAGCAAAGCGCTGGTACCAAGCACGAGGGGCTTGCTTAAGCCCATAGAGAGACTTCTTTAGCAGGCATACATAATCAGGGTGTTTAGAATCTCGGAAGCCAGGAGGTTGGTGCATATAGACAGTTTCATCGAGATTTCCATGCAAAAAAAGTGTTCTTTACATCTAATTGATGACGACACCAAGATTTAGATAAAGCAATGCTTAGTACCGCCCGAATAGTTGCCGGTTTGACCACTGGACTGAAAGTCTCACCACAATCGATGCCAGTTTGCTGACCTGCGCCATCACCTACAAGTCGGGCTTTATGCCGCTCAAAAGAACCGTCAGATTTCTTTTTATGCCTGAAAATCCACAAACTTCGAATGACATTAGCATTAACTGGACGTGGTACTAATTCCCAAGTCTTATTTTCAATAAGAGCATCATATTCGTCTTTCATGGCCATTTTCCAATTATGATCATTTAATGCATTAATGGGATTGGTGGGCAAAGGAGAAATGGAGTTTTTAGCCGAAGTGTGAAGATTAAGAAGTTTTCTGGGCTTAAAAATTCCATGTTGGGCTCTTGTTGTCATTTGAGGAGAGGTTGGTGGATTGGCAAGTAGGTTGGTTTGCACTGGCTATGATGGACTGTGAGTGTTGGGTTGATTTGTGGGGGAAGAGGATGTGGTCCGTGTAGTGGACCGGTTTGGGCTGTTGGGAGAGGTTTGTTCGGTCGGTGAGGCTTGAGGTGATGAGGTCCGAGTAGGAGATGTGTTGGGGGAGGTTTGTATTTGCTGGGCCTGCATAGGAGGTGTGGTTTGGGCCGGTGAGTCAGCGACTTGGGCAGGAGAAGATTGGGCTTCATGAGTGGTGGTCATGGGTGGAGTAGGTGAGTGAAGAAGAGGTGTCAAACCTGCATCCAAAAACTCATAAGTAGAAGATGTATGAGTATGTAAGTTAGAAAAAAGGAAAGTAGTTTCATCAAAAATGACATGCCTCGAAACAATTATCTTACGACTCGATAAATCATAACACTTATAACCTCTATGATTCGATGGATACCCCAAGAAAACACATGGTGTTGATCGAGCTTGCAATTTATTTCTAGAAGTAGATGGAAGAAGAGGATAACATAAGCACCCAAAAACCCGAAGGTCAGAGTAGGACAGGTCTTTTTGGTAGAGAATTTTGGTGGGTGTTTGGAGAGCAAGCTTTTTGTTAGGGAGTATGTTGAGGAGATAAGTGGCCATTTGTAGTGCATGATGCCAAAAAGAGGATGGTAGAGAGGCATGAGCAATGAGGGTTCGGATGGTGTTATTTATGGTACAAATTTTTCTTTCGGCTTTTCCATTTTGAGGAGATATATGAGGGCAAGAAAATCGAAAAATCATTCCATTTAATTCACAAAATTTATGAAAAGGTCCATTGTCGTACTCCCTTCCATTGTCACATTGAAAACATTTAATCTCTTTTTCAAATTGTGTTTTAATGTGAGTACGAAAAGAAAGAAAAATAGAATGCACTTGAGATTTATTGACAATGGGAAAAGCCCATAGAAAATTCGTGAAATCATCAAGAAATAAAACATAATAACGATGTCCACCCGAACTAAGAATAGGCGATGACCAGAGATCGCTATGCACAATATCAAATGGCAAAGAAGTATATGATAAAGAGTCAGAAAAAGGTAATTTAACTTGTTTCCCAAGAGGACACGAATGACAAAAAAATTATCCCGAAATTTATTACAAATAATGAAATTGTTTTGGCGAAGGGAGCTTAAAACAGGGGCTCCCGAGTGTCCTAAACGACTATGCCAGATTTCAGGAGACAAAGCGGCAAAGGTAGATGGTGGCGAAGTTCCAATGTGTGGTCTTGTGGTAATTGGATATAGGTCACCCAAGCTGTTACATCTCATTAAATGCATCTCCGTCTGAAAATCTTTCACAGAAAAACCGAAAGGATCAAATTCAACAGAAACATCATTGTCAATGGTAATTTTCCTCACAGAGACAAGATTTTTAATCAATTTAGGGGCATGCAGGACATTATTCAAGGTTAAAGGGGGATGGGGATTGGGTAATAATGCATTTCCACAGCCAATAATTGGAATAGTATGGCCACTACCAACAGTAATATTACGATTATTGCTCATATTTAGATAAGACGTAAGAGTACCTCCGTTTGCAGTCATGTGAGAAGTGGCTCCGGTGTCCATGTACCATTGATCATCAAGAGGAGCAATTGAGAGAGTGTGCATAGCAACTTGAATATCCGTTGGAGCATAAGAAGTTTGGGCATGCTGAGTGGTTGCTGCCATGTGGGCCTGTTGAGGTCTCGGCCCAAGTAGACTTTGCCCACGGTTAGAAGTGGGCTGTATCTGCCAATTTGCTACAGTGGGATATGGGCATGGGGGGGTCGCCTAGGGTTGCCACGGCCCAGCCCAAGGTGGAAAGGCCCACTGTTGCTGCTGTGTAGAGTTCGGCTTCCACGCCGAGGGGTGCTGTTGATGCTGCGGTTGGGCCCCACGGCCACCGCCTCTCCCCTTTCCATTGCCACCGCGGCCGCTGGCTCCACCTCCTCTGCCACCGCGGTTGGTGTAGCCTCTACTGATGCTGCGGTTGTTACGGTTGGATGAATTTCCAGCCGTGTTGCCATTCGAGTTCTTAGCTTGAGAGGTAAAGAATGCAGAATTATCAGTGGAGTTTGCCGCCTTTTTCGCCCTTGTCATTTCCTCCAAGACGAGCATATATCGAGCTTTGTAAAATGGGGGAAGAGAATCTCCATGACGAATCTGTGATCCAACATTAGCATAAGCATCAGTTAAACTCGAAACGAGTTGAAGTACCAACCTTTCATTCGACACAGGAGCGCCGACATTGGATAGTTGATTCGAGAGCGACTTCAGATGTTGACAATACGACGAGGCATCAACAAAATGCTCCATTTGAACCTGCGAAAATTCTTGTTCTAAGTAGAGAGCCCTAGAATTTTTGTTGTCAGAGAAAATATCCCTTAACCTATTCCATTCAAGTTCGGCAGTGGAATCACGTTCAAGGATGGTGTTGAGAAGGTCTTCAGAGATAGTGTCGTAGATCCATTGTAGAACAACGACGTCAACACGTAACCAGAGGTCAGGATTCGTGTCTATAGTAGAGGAACCCGGCGTCGCCTTTTCCTTTGGGGAAGGAATGATATGATCTAGAACTTGATAAGCTTTAGCATGGATTTTGAAGAGCTCCGACCACGTAACATATTGACCCTTTTCAATGTCTAAGGTGATTTTGATAAAGCTGTTGATGTTTTGTACCACAAGAGCGGGATGAGGGAGATTAGGAGGAAGATTAGGAGGAGTGGTAGGAGAGGGAGGAGTCATGGTGGTGGAGGACGCAAAAAAGAAGAAGAAGGGACGGCGGGCGTTTCAGCTAGGGTTAGATGGAGGAGAGAAACGTGTACCTAGTCTGATACCATGATAGAATTGTTTTGCGTGACCGTTTCATTGATTTTCCAAATAATATATACAAAATTCTAGATAATCTCTTGGCTATAATTTTGCTAAGTAAATCAAGAGAGTATCTCCTATACAAATTAAGAGAGTATCTTCTATACAAATTTTAAAAATAAAAGATTATTTACATATTCTAATAATGCTAAATGGGCCTCCCTACCCACCTAGTTATGTCTTAGTCATTTTGTGGTTCTATTTGGGGCTTTTGCCCTACCAAAAGAAAAAAAGTAAAGTAGTTCAAAAAACATAGATCTCTCATCTTAATAATTTTAATTAAAGTTAATGTCTTTATTAATTTTTAGGCTTAACTATGATTTTAGTCCCTACAAAATTTGAAAAGTTCGTTTTTAGTCCCCCAAAAAAATTGAAGATTTTTAGTCCCCCAAATTTGAAAATGTTTTTCTGTTAGTTACTGACTCTAACGTCGTTAGTTTTTTTCTCTTTGCTTAAATATGATTTTAGTCCCTCAAAAATTTTAAAAGTTCGTTTTTAGTCCTCTAAAAATGTTGTCACATAAGCGCCACATAACGGGATTAGAGACAGAGACTAATGGAAAAATATTTTTAAATTTGGGGGATAAAAATCTTCAAATTTTTTTTGGACTAAAAACGAACTTTTCGAATTTTTGAGGGACAAAAATCATATTTAAACCTAATTTTTATAAGTAAAGGAGAATCCTGACCTTTAAATACAACAATGTAACATAATCACTAAAATTTTCTTTTATGAGAAATCACGTGATAGTTTAACATAAATTATAAGATCAATAGTTTACATATTTCATTCTTGACCTACTTATTTTTTAGATTCAAATTTAAATGAGTATCTACCCAAATTAATTTAAATTTAAACTAAATATCTCTTAATGTTTATGTATCCTCTATCACGTGTCAAAAAAAAAAGCGTATTTGATCGATTCATTAATAAAAATATAAATTAAATACTTAAATTTAAGTTTTTGTACTATTTTTTTCAAATAAAAGATAAAACTATTGCATACACCTTCGAGATCGAGAAGAACATAACGAGGTCGAGAAGCAGCACAAGTCTCGAGATGTCTTCATCTCTATTGCATACGTCTACATGTATGTTCTCTCCCTTTGAATAGATTTTTGGTTTTGTCCCTGTATATTATAGAGGTGTGTATCTAAGATATACCACTTCCTCTATAATAATTTTTGTAAAAAAGAATAAAATTTTACAGCAATTTCTTAATTGCAAAACTAAATTACTCTAGAATGATAAAAGAAAATGGGGCTACCTGTACTTTCTAGACTATAGGAAGATCAATGAACCATAAAATTAACAATTTTGGGCATGCGCATAGATATTAATTATTTCATAATCAGATACATTTAAAAACAAATCCTCAAATAGTTTCTTATATGGTAAACTCTGTTTTCTGTGGTAAAAATATATGGATACTCATACGAGTTAATTTCTTGCAATTTATGATTATTTTCCTAACCAATTTTTACATATTAAAATTAATTTTATACTTTAGAAAATGAAAATAATAATGTATTTTCCTTTTCAATATGTCACATAGTTTTTTACATTAAACATGTTTATTTTTAATTTTTTTAATTTTCCTAGTTTTTTACATTAAACATGTTTATTTTTAATTTTTTTAATTTTCCTATTTTTATTAAATAGTATTTCTTAAGCTTAACCAATCATACTAGATTTTCTTAAATCCATATATTTCATATATCTAAATATTTTATCGTTTAATATTTTTATGTTATTATATACAAATCATCTGTTGTAGCTAGCCAGCACCCGCCCCAGCAGAGCGAAGCTAATCATCAATATATAAATACCAAGGTTTTCATTAATCACAATTCATTCACAATTAAACACAATCTCAAATACTATAGAGTGTACGACATAGTGTGAGAAGGAGTAGTCGAAGCGACCGCTTCAGTATTTATATATACACTTGACTGGTCTGAGAGAGAGCTAGGCATCCAAGTTGAAGAAGAAGAAGAAAGGGTAGCTTCAGAAACTGACAACAATTGGAGTTTGTTGGAGGTGAAATGGGGGAGTGGTGGTGGTGGCGGTGTTCTTTACTTGCAGTACTCATTTTATTAACAGCTGTCCACGGTGGCAATGTCACCTACGACAAAACATCTTTAGTCATCGATGGCCAGCATAAAATCCTCTTCTCCGGTTCAATTCACTATCCTCGTAGCACTCCTCAGGTATGTATATATATATTATATATTATATTTACGTCATTTTTTGTGTTTTTTTTTCGTATGATATGTTTTATTGTACTATGTTTTTGGGGTTGAGAATTACAAAGCTGAGATAAATTAAATGTTAGAAACATAAACAAAAAAGATAGAGAGACGAGGGAGCTGGGAATCATCTTATTCTCATTGTTATTGTTAGGTAAGAAATACGGAATGAATTACTTGTCCAGCAAACCGCGTTTAATCGAGACAGAGTTAATTCATGCAAGCTGAACCTTTAGGCACAATCTGACAGGACAAGCTGTAATTTTCTTTATAAATATAGCTTAACATGTGCAACTTGGGCTTCTAATTTTATTTTATTAAATACACTTATTCTTAATTACTTTGTCTTAATATTTTGGACCATATTGGCATCTGCCATCTCTTATATGTTAATTGTGTGTCATCGTGTTGGTTCACATGGGAAGAAGGCCCATGAGGATAGTTTTTAATTATAGTTTTTAATTATATTTTGTTTGACCATTATGTGAGTAATGAGCTCATATATACTATATAAATGGGGTCTCCTTTCTCTCCATTTGCGATCTTCAGCTATCTTGATCGAGGTTTGACTCATCGATCTTGTTCAAGTCTAGCCATTAGGATTGAGTTTTTTTTTTTTTTTTTTAATCTGTGAATCTAGTTGTCCTCCAATACTATTTATATTGTTTAGTGACCTTGCCGTCTTGGCAAAACTAATGAATTAAAAAAGAGGAAAATTACATCATTAGGGTCAAATTATTTTTTAAAAAAATACCTTGTTTATTTTTCTTTTGTTTAGTGTCCTTACTTGCACTAGTTTAACACCTTCTTAGATGAGAATGTTTGATGATAGCTTGGACATGGATCAAATTAAACCATCTAATTATGGAAGTTAATACGATGTCAAGTATATGTACCGAGTATTATTGCTTCAAATGTACATACCGAAATAAATCTTCAAAGATGACGTATTACATAATTTGTAGTGAATTTGTTTATATTCTCAAGTTCTCTTTGTTTTTGGATCCAATGTTTTTGCCAAGTAAATTATCGTTATACAAAAATAAGAACATTATTCTCTTTATATTTTTCGTTACATTTTCTTATAAATTGTTTGTTTTAAAATATCTCAAAAATTACATTTACAAAAATATACAATAGTTGGCTCTATAATGTTGTCCAAACGTATCCATAAATTCATGTTTTTTTTTTAAATATTCATTGATTGAACAGTCCATTCATGCATATTTCGCACTCAAATTTATGGGTATAGCATGACGTTTATTTATTGAAAAGGGGGAAGGAGAAACAATCACTTGATGTAAGTCAAATTAAAGTTTGGAAGAGTCGTGCCCTGAAATGAGCTTTCAATCCATTTATACTAAAGTATAATTCTTGTTTTGTACTTTTCATCGTAAAGGGTAAAAAATGACATTGGATTACAAAATACCGAATAGTTAGCCGCTGAATTATGAATCTATTAGGCATGATAAAATAAAAACAAAATTAATTACAATGATTTTTATGAATGGAACAAAATGTATACATATTTTTACATTAAAAAGGACAATTATATCAATGTAAATCTACATAAAATCATGGCTAAATAGCATTTTTGGTCCCTTAACTTTATTTTAGTTTTCGTTTTGGTCCCTTAACTATTATATTTTTTATTTTGGTCCCTTAAGTTACAAAATACGACACTTTCGTCCCCTAACTATTTTTTTTCATTTACGTCCCTTAAGTTACGAAAATATGTCACATTCGTCCATTAAGTTACGAAAATTATGCCAAATTCGTCCCTTCCATCTGTAATCTTTTTAAACAATAAAGTCAAAATCATGCTCCTATCAGAGTTCTTATTAATGAAGTAACATGATAAAAGGTAATGGAGCAAAAAAAAAGGAGTATCAATGACCTATATACACAAAATAAAGGGATTACAGACAGAAGGGACGAAAGCGGCGTATTTTTGTAATTTAAGGGACCAAAATTAAAAATATAATAGTTAAGAGACCAAAACGAAAACTAAAATAAAGTTAAGGGACCAAAAGTGTTATTTAGCCTAAAATCACATAGTAATTTACTCAAATCTAAAAACAATTAAACTGAAATAAGCTGGAAATCGTTTGGTGTAGAACAGTTGTGCATGTGTATGATGATTTCTTGTGTGTAAATGCAGACATTTTTTAAAATCTCTAACATACATTAAATCTTTATACACTCAAAACTTTAGCAATGAAACTCTCTATTTCTTTTGAAGAGTAGATAAGATCTCTAATCGTGTTTGAAAGGGCTATAGCGACATGAAGAAAGGCACGCCTCTAAATGATGAATTGCAATTTGTTCTTAATTTGAACAGATGTGGCCTAATTTAATTGCGAAAGCTAAGGAAGGAGGATTAGATGTCATACAAACTTACGTGTTTTGGAATCTTCACGAGCCTCAACAAGGCCAGGTGACCTCACTTGTCCATATATATAATTCTTCTATTTTTAATATTCCATCTATTTTCTTCTCAAGCTCATTACTTACAAACAGAATGATGGTTGTGATTGCTTTGCAGTATGAGTTTAGTGGAAGGCTTGATTTAGTGGGATTCATTAAGGAAATTCAAGCACAAGGTTTATATGTGACCCTTCGAATTGGACCGTACATTGAGAGTGAATGGACTTATGGGTAAGAGTAAGACCCCCTTTTCCAGCAGCCATTACTTGCCAACAAATTTTTCAGCACAAAGAAATTGCTATAAATTAAACATATTCAGCTTTCATTAATTAAAGTTATAATATTTTGGAAGAGATTGACTCCCTATTTTGTTGGTACAGGGGTCTACCAATATGGTTACATGATATACCGGGAATTGTTTTTAGATCTGATAATGAACCATTCAAGGTACCAACTCTTGTTTTTCTTCCTTCCATCAAATGCTTTAAATCAATATTGTCCGCGACTGCGATTTGGGCCGTGGTATTAAGATTTTTGTGGTCTCCGCAACTGCAACGCGACCGCGATTGAGGTCGCATCAGTCGCATTTGACCGTGATTCTTGCAATATCAGGGATCGCGTTCACTCAACCTGTTCTTAAAATTATTGAGAGTTAACGATAGATCTCAAGGTGCTTGTTAAGAAATTTAAAATTAAAATCTATTAAATTAACAAGTGCCTTGAAGATACCCAGTAATATTTGCAGTATTTAACAGATTATTCATTGACCCTTCCTCAATGGCAGTTTCACATGCAAAAATTCGCTGCCAAAATAGTCAACATGATGAAATCAGCCAATCTTTATGCTTCACAAGGAGGGCCTATCATACTATCCCAGGTTTAAACTTCAAGGCGACAACAAAGAGTTGCCAATTAGTATAGTATGACTTAGAATTGTTTTTTTTGTTGTTATTTAGTACTATTTACAAAATGGTTTGTGGTTGGTGTAGATTGAGAATGAATATGGTAACGTTGAAAGAGCGTTTAACGATAACGGATTGGCCTATGTTCGTTGGGCTGCCCAAATGGCCGTGGGACTCCAAACTGGTGTGCCCTGGGTAATGTGCAAACAAGATAATGCTCCTGATCCCGTGGTTAGTGTTATTTTACTTTCAATGGATTTATCATAATAATTCTAATTTCTTCACACATCCATCTTTTTTGTTATCATAATGCTCCCAATAACAGAAAATATGAAGAATTTGTTAACACTACTAACTTGCAGATCAACACGTGCAATGGCATGCAATGTGGGACAACATTTAAGGGGCCAAACTCGCCTAACAAGCCTTCACTGTGGACAGAGAATTGGACCAGCTTGTATGTTCTTTGTGCAATTCTTCATTACAATTTACAAACATTTTTCTTAGTGTAAATTAAATTTCAATTAGCAAAGTGTCTTACTAGACTAATGCGATTATTTGACTTTATAATTTGAAGTTATCAAGTCTTCGGTGGAAAACCATACTTGAGATCAGCCGAAGACATTGCGTATAATGTTGCCTTGTTCATTGCAAAGAACGGAAGCTATGTCAATTACTACATGGTATCATCACTCTCCAGTTCCTTAGCTAAAAAAACTGTTTCTCACTTTCTTTCTATTTTCTTCTTGCTGTAAACTCACGTGATGGATTTGATGCAGTACCATGGAGGAACCAATTTTGATAGAATGGCCTCCGCTTACATAACAACAGCTTATTATGATGAAGCTCCACTAGATGAATACGGTATGGTTCTTTCCTTTCTCCATCTGCGTAAAATTGCAAATATTGAATCACTGTGTAATGTAATTGACTATGCTAAGGTAACCAGGTTTGGTTAGACAACCAAAATGGGGCCATCTTAAGGATCTACATGCTGCAATCAAGTCTTGTTCACAATCTCTACTTTATGGAACTCAAACCACGTTCAGCGTGGGCTCACAACAACAAGTAAGAATATTCCTTGAAATATTTTCCTCAAATTTTAGCTTTTTTCTTTTTGTTAACTCACCATAAGTAAGATCTTTGACCCCTCAGTAGGCGTCCTAAGGTATTACCACGACTTAGACCCTTTGAGCCTACTATTAGACTAATCCCTGAGTCGACAGCCGAATATTCGTATGTCCGGTAACTGGACGACTCCGGGAATCGAACTCAGGTTCTTTTCCCGGGTCACATTACCAACTCCCCCATCGATAGAAAATTTAAATAATGTCCTAGTATTGGGTAATCAAGCAATTCATAGAGCACTCTCTAAAACCTGAATCTTCTAAACAATTAATCATTTCCATCTCTTTTCTTCAGGCTTATGTTTTCAGGAGCTCCACAGAATGTGCTGCCTTCCTAGAAAATAGTGGACCTGTGGAAGTCACTATCCAATTTCAAAATATTCCGTATCAATTGCCTCCAAAATCAATAAGTATTCTACCAGACTGCAAGAATGTAGCCTTCAACACCGCCAAGGTAAAAATCGAATGTTCAATAGTACATACTATTTCATTTATTTTACAGAAACCCCACTATTGGGGAGTTTCTTCTTTCCTGTCATCTTCCATTGACCATTATTCTTTGTATATTAATGAGCTACACAATAATGATGTTAGTGAAAGGCACTTCATATTTTATGCTCTTGTAGGTGAGCATACCAAACAGTGTCAGAGCAATGAAATCACAGTTACAGTTCAATTCGGCTGAAAAATGGAAAGTGTATAAAGAAGCCATCCCTAACTTTGATGACACTTCATTAAGAGCAAACAGACTATTAGAACAAATCAGCACAGCAAAAGATACATCTGACTATATGTGGTACACTTTCAGGTAAAATAGCAACACAAATACTTAATGCCAACTGCAGATGAGAATTTTTGCCGTATCATAAATCCTTTATTCCTTACTAAGACGCTTGTTGGCATCTTGATGGTGCAGGTTTAATGACAACTCTCCTGATGCACAATCTGTTCTTAGTATATACAGCCAAGGACATGTTTTGCATGTTTTCATCAATGGAGTTTTAGCAGGCAAGTTCTAAATTTCATCCGAGGATCCCATTTCTTAGGATAGAAGGACAACGTCTTTTTTGGATGGAAGAAACAACATCAATATCGTTATAGAATTGGCTATTAGGGAAGCACAACTTCAGATTATAACACACATTTTTGTTTCATCTTCAATACATTCTACATCACTTGATTACTTTATCTTTCTTACTACAATTTGAGATGCTAACATTTGGGCTCTATACATGCTTTTAACTCCAGGTTCTGCACATGGAAGTCACGACAATATGCATGCCACAATGGAGGAAAATGTCAATCTGATAAACGGGATGAACAACATTTCCATACTTAGTGCAACGGTTGGATTGCCGGTAATTGTCTCAATTGTTAAGACTTCTTTTACACTCATCATCAAGAAGCAAAGAAAACAACATAAAGATAACAAATATTACATATTGAACCAATCTACATAGTATTTGTCAATTCTAAAGATTATGTACAGGGCGACATGCATGCTTATTCCATTTGAGATGTTTCTTTTACCGAGATTTGAGATCCTCATAATGGAGTATCCTTTGCTATTGAACAAATATCTGCTAAGCATGCCCAAGCAGAATCATACAAAGCTTGTTTACAATCATACAAATAGATATTAGACAATATGATAGCCAAAATAAAGATTAAGGATTACATGAAATGTGTATTTGTTTCTACATGAAGAACTCAGGAGCATATCTAGAGCGCAGAGTTGCTGGTTTGCGTAAAGTAGAAGTTCAAGGAAGAGATTTTACTAGTCACTCGTGGGGATATCAGGTGATTATCTCTGAATAATTAGATAGTGACTTAGTAGACTGCAGTATGTATCTTTAATCATAAACAATGTAGCTCTCAAAATTTAGTTAACATTGCTTTTCCTACAACTTTACTGTGAGCAAAATTCTGTTTATTCTATCACTATAAAGTATAAACTATCCTTATCTACTGCTCAAAATTTATAAGAATTAGATGTGTGTTTGATCTGTCAGCTCTGATTGCTAATCACTTAAACTAAATTTTGCCCACTGCATGCTGATGTTGAATTTTGGAATGAAGGTTGGGTTGTTAGGAGAAAAATTGCAAATCTATACAGTCGATGGATCAAGTAAAGTTCAGTGGGAAAGTTTTCAAAGCTCTACTAAACCACTCACATGGTATCAGGTAATTTATTATCATTAAATTTTGATGTCCCATTATTTTTCCTCAAAAATGCATGGATAATCTTGGAGGGAATCCAACCGAATATGTTAAAGACCTTAGTTTTTTGTTCCTCCTACTACTTTGTGCTAGATTCTGTCTCACAGCCCTTTCTAAGGATCGAGAAGGGAATGAAGGTTAAATTATTACATCAACACAACTGCCCAGCATTTACATACAATATTATTCTCTAAGTGCGCTAATATTTTATTTACCTGTTGACTGACAGACCACATTTGATGCACCAGCGGGCAGCGATCCAGTAGTACTTAACCTTGGTTCTATGGGAAAGGGAGTTACTTGGGTTAATGGCCAAGGTATTGGCCGATATTGGGTATCTTTCCACACACCAAATGGGACTCCTTCACAGCAATGGTATGTTTCCATGCCACAATTTTTTTTCAAATTCCTACTTCCCAAAATAACTTTGTGACAAAACAGAGATAATGATTTCAAGGATTCCCCTTACCAAAAAAATGACTAAAATAAAAAATAGTTATGTATTTATTTTAAAAAAATAAATATGACCATGAAAGATGTATAATTTTTCTATAAACCATGGAAAATGTAACTATTTCTTAAATACAAAAGATAAGTACACTTACTATATAATTGGATTGCTGTTTTTCATAATCGGTAACCATATTCTCAGGTGTTTCAAATGATCATTTTCTTAAAGTACATAGCTTTTCAAACAAAAATAACAGATATTTGTGAAGTGCCTCGCATTTGGATAATTTTCTATTTTTCTTCACTTTGAAATTTAGAATTTAACTGTTTATATACCTAATAACATAATTAGTCTAAACTGCCTGTATGCCTACCATTAATTTACTTGCAACTGATCATTTTATTCAGGTATCACATACCCCGTTCCCTCCTAAAATCTACCGGGAACCTACTGGTTATACTAGAAGAAGAAACTGGGAACCCACTAGGGATCACTCTAGACACAGTATACATCAGTACATCAAACTGAAAGATGGCGCATCATGAGCAAACAAGAGTGCTGTATCTTCAATCATACATTTAGAAAATAAATGTATCATCGAAATGATATATAAAAATTTGTAGCATTATTCTGCTTCAGGCTTACAGTAAAAGGGTTATCTTATTACATGCAGAGTGCCCATAGGTATAGGTAAAGGAAAGATATATGTTTGCACAGCCCTGTATCCCCCCCCCCCCCAAAGATACAAATTTAGATATCTTTCCTAAAATAAAAAAGGGAGTCAATTTAGAGACAAATATATTGTTATTGATTGTGAGGAATTTTCAATATCCTTGTTGATTGCCTATGTGAGCAGGGAATTATTCTCTTGGAAGGTGATACTTGTCATCCTTAAACTGCTAATAGAAATTATGCAATATAAATGAGAACAATCAAATAGAACTTGGGGATTTACATAAGACCCTTTATAATATATTTATTTGATCATAATCAAGGTAATATAATTTGTTAGTGGTGCATGGGAGAAAGTCCACTTATCTAGGATTTCGATTATGAAAGAGAAAGCATGGGACTCAAGAGAACTATTCAAAGGAGCACATGTTATGAGACCCAAAAAAAAAAAAAAAAGGAAAAGCAACACAAAGTAGTCGTATAGAAACAACGCAAGTTGCAATGAAGAACTTAACAAATAACATTAGCTTTCAATACCAATGCTTGAGCGAGCATTACATTTTCAAAGTACCTATTGACATAGCTCGTAGAAAATAACAGTAAATAAGAAAAGTGTGCTACCACTTAATGTCAAGCATGCAGTGATTCATGGTAAAGTCATCAAGTGTAAAAGACTTGAAATTTTATATATCCATGCCACTAGAGGAAGTGCATATGTGCATACCAACATTCATTAGACAAAAGAACACGTACAAAGAGATAACATGTTTATTTACCTTTTAATCTGTGGGAGCTAATATCAGAGAACATAATCAATTGGGTGAAGTATAGAAAAATCCCGTCATATAACAAGAAACGGGAAAATAAATCTTTCTTTCCTAATGAAGAAGAAAGATGCAAATTATCAATTACAACAGATCAATCTGAAGCTAATAAAATGCATAGAACAAGACTTAAGGCTGGGGAAGAGAGCAGTTAACAGTATATGCATAACAGAATAACCTGCATATAGCAGTTTAAGCATCATCCTCCATTCTCCAGTGTGATATCACCGTGTTCTATCTCATAAATTCTTCACAGTAGCATGCCATGCCTGAGTCTCGTGCATTTATATCACGAGAGGCACACCACCTGTAGATCTCACTCTAATTGAAAAAAGAAAAGGTAAATATCTGTCAGAAAGTTGAATGCCTAATTTATAAGATCAAGATTAAAACACTACAGTTGCTTTTCTTACCAACTTCTTCTTCACTGTTTTCTAGCTTTGCAGGATTCTGCTGTTTGGTAGTCCACAAATGTGAAGGTAGGAGGGCCTTTTGTGAAGGTAATTCAGCAATGAATAGAAGAGTTTGAGCCCAGCCAGCATATTTACCATATTTTGTTACAAAAGCCTCTGCAACACGATTGCAGAGTTTCGGTGTCAACTGGGAACCTGCAAGCTCGGGCAAGAGATACTTTTTGGCAATCTTACCCGAGTTTGAAAATGATGCATGCAAATTAACACTCAACAACACAGAGCGATCAAATCAGAAGATTCTACACGACGTGATAGTCAAAAGGGCATAAATGATAAATAAAAAAAATTGTATAAAATAATTAAATTAACAAAGGAGATATTACAGACAGGAGGATCCGGAATCCTTCTAAAGCTACAGTGTAATGTTTTCCCCCTAAATGATAATATAAATAAATCCATTGCTTTTATCTTTGTCTTCTTATCTTATAAATTCAAATGTATTCCCTCTGATTACACATCTTCACACCCTACTCAATTACAATATGCTTGTTAAGCTGACACTTGGTGGTGAATGGTAAAGAGGTTACCTTCCACACGTGAGTGTCAACAGGAATGGCATGGTGTTGATCAAGTGAGAAGAGAGCAATGCAAGCAGCCACTTTAGGACCCACTCCAGGTAACGTAGAAAGTGCAGATATAACATCTTGAAGATCCAATTTACGAAGAGAGCGAAGCCATTCTTCCCCTCCCCCAGGTTTTGATTGCAAAGCATTTACCGTGCCAATTATATACTTAGCCCTAGCAGGAAAAGCAACAATCAATCACATTCACATTGACCTGAAGCTAATGTTATAGACTTATAGCAGTTATAGAAACCTAACCTGTAACCAAAACCAGCGTTTCTGAGCTGTTGCTCGGAGATTAAGGAAAGCTGGTGAAGAGTGGGGAAAGCATGGAAATCAAAGCCTCCAACGTCACCCAAGAAAGTCCCGAGAGAAGAAACGTAATCCACCATCTTGGTGATTCTCCCAATGTTGTTGTTGGAAGAGCATAGAAACTGAATCAAGCATTCAAAGGGGTCTTGCCTGAGAACCCTGGCACCGCTTAAATGGCACGCCAGTTCCGCGAACCTCGCATCGGAAGCCGAGAACACTTTCCACGTGTCAGCGAGTGAAACGTCGGCGTTTAGGAAATCAAGTAGGGCAGTTCTGGCTTCGGCATGGGAGTGGGAGTGGAAGCAGTAGCAAACGTCGCCGTTTTGGATGTGTTTGAGGGATAGAAGGTGGGACCCAACGACGCCTGTGTACTGCGAAGGGCCGGTGTTTTTCCAGCGGAAGGTTTGGCCGGTGGGGAAGGTGAGGGGCAGGGAGAGCTCTTCCCGGGTCAGATTCAGAGGGACCCACACCCGCGATTTTGTGACGTTGGTGGAGTGGCGGGTTTGGGTTTGGGGCGTCGGAGGCGTTGAGGGAGGTGGCGGCGCCGGTTTTGGGGATATTTTTCTCTTCATCACCGCCACCTGGATGGCTTCCAAATTCAATGAGTACATGCGCGGAAGCAGGAACAACTTCTCAGGAGGGTCAAATAGTGGCGGGTCGGGTCATGCTCGTTATTTGGTTTGCTTCTCTCTTTCTGGCTCAAAATTGACTCTGAATTGAGACATCTCTCGAGTGTTGCAGATTTAATTTAATTTTTCTTAAAAAAAAAATAGGGACATATTAATATTTGGATTAAAGTATGAAATAAATTAAAATATAAAAATTAAACAATAAAATTATAAAAAATGTATATATGATTAACTCGACAGTCTCTTCGAAATTTACATGATAAAAAATTTAATTAGAATTTGTTATCTCCTAATTCTTCTGCAGACTTAATGTTGGATTGAGTCTCCTTTTATGTGACCCACGAAAATGTTCGTCCTCCAAGGGTGAGTATTTGAAAGACTTAAGTTAGTATGAATATTAGCCTTAGATTTGAAAAATAGACAGAAAAACACACATTTGTGCAAAGATTTAATTCTCTTTATATATAACTGACCCAAGTGGGCCTTGGTATTTATCTTCATGTGTCGAGGTCATATCTAGGCACCAAGCCATATTTTTACACTAGAGTGAGCCTCCTTTCTTGTCGTGATACTCATATTTCTTGGGTACTATCTGTGTTTTACTATAAGTTTTCTCTTGTCAGTATCATTAATGAGAAGGTAATGTCCTCCTTACTTAAAGTCGCATGTTGACATTTTTTCTCTTGTACTCGAGAGTCTCTCCCTTATGGTGACTTTTTTTGATGTGGTATGGGCTTCTTCAGTAACCCCTACTGTGGGTGTGACTTGTTAGTCACCTATCTATGTTTATCTTTTATTGGGTTATTATTCACGCCTCTTGATCAGTTGCCCCCAGCTTGGGGCCGAGTCGTGGTAAGTCTACTTAGTACATATCATCTCATTATCTTTTACCTTTTGGTGGTCTTGTCACCACCCGATGTAGTCACGTATTATTCTTAGTGATTATACGCTATTAGTACATGGTAGTTGGGAGGCTATGTTCTCTGCGTTGTAAGGATATTGTTTCTCTCGTGCTACTATACCTGGTTTTTAGTGATTTCCTATGGAAGAGCTTTATTTGTATGCCTCACGACATGACTTTTAGTGTAGTTTAGTTACCCAATACTGAGGCTGGTATATCATGTGAAACCAATCTTGGTGTGTCCCCTCCTCAACCCAAGGTTTTAGGTGGTTTTTACTTTGGCGTCGAGGTGTCTAGTTGCCTCCTTCGGTCTTTATTCTTTAGATGTATTTTCATATCTAAAAGTTGGGTGCATATTCCCAAGGACTCTATCTTCATTTTTGGTCGGTCGTTTCTCTTTTCGAATGTCTAAAAAGTATTTTCCTTTAGTCGCTTCTTCGGATGGCATTTTACTTTTGCCATAAATGTAAAAATTATGATATTTAGACGGTTTGTTGTACCCTATTTTGTCGCGCTTTTTTCTATAAATTATGACGCTCTTTCAATTCTTTCCATCAACCTTTCATTTTTTTGCGAGGGATGGCCCTTCAATTATCACAATCAATTTTCCTCAACTTGTGTTGGTGCTATTGGGATCTCTTCACGGCAACAATCTCCTATTTTGTTGGATTTATCTTAACATTCATTTGAAGGCCCTCATTTCAGTCTCACTCAACCTTGTTTATTTCGATTGCATTTTGTTGGTAGAAATGGGGTTGGCCGTTGGGCAATTTTAGGCCTCATGGAGGACCTCCCTCTTTGGGCAGTTTTTTCTAGCTCCTTTGTCCCCCACTTCACCTAAGGAACCATGACTCGTCTTTATAACGTGGGTATCGAAATTTCTTTACTGATGGATCTATGTGGGATTTTCCGAGGATGGAGGTTGGTCTTACCCATGGACATTTGCAGGGGTGATGATAGACACAGTCTGCATCCTCTAGATTACTCCTAGGCTTGGTTGTGTATGGAGGTTAGTTGGGGAGGCAGCCATCCCCTCGTACTAAGAAGTGTTTTTCTTAGTATGCCTTTTCATGGCTTACTTTGTATAGGTTAGCTTCGTAGCACCTATACTTTTCATTTCTTTGTATCTCGTACTTCTTCAATCTAATGAACTGTATTGATCACTTTTTTTTTCTTTCGCATATCTAATCCCATATCTTTACATACTGAATTTTTTAGGGAAAATAAATGTAATAATCTTGGACCCTTTCTTCTAAACTATTTGGAGTTTGAAGGAGGATTAAACCAATAATTTTGGACCCTTCATTTCAAACTATTTGGAGTTTAGAGGAGGATCAGACTAATAATCTCAGACCCTTCCTTCCAACTCTTCAGAGTTTGGAGGAGGATCAAACTAATAATCCCAGACTCTTCCTTCCACACTCGATCTTCGGAGTTTGGAGGATGATCAAACTAATAATCCCGGACCCTTCCATCCAAACTCTGAGGAGGATCAAACTAATAATCCCGAACCATTCCTACCAAACTCTTCAAAGTTTTGAGGAGGATCAAACCAATAATCTCGGACCCTTTCTTCCATATTCTTTGGAGTTTGGAGGAGGATCAAAATAATAATATCAGACCTCCCTTCCACACTATTTAGAGTTTGGAAGATGATTAAACTAATAATATCAGACCCATCATTCCAAACTCTTCGGAGATTCGGGTAGGACCAAACCAACAATCTTGGGACTTTCCTCCCAAACTCTCAATAGTTTGGAGGAGGATCGAACTTATAATCCCGGCTAGGTCCTTTCTTCATTTCAGATTCGCCTCTCTCTTCCACTCTTCCCCAAAACTCTATAAGATGGGAGTGAGAAGTTGATGCGTGCTCGTGAAATGACTATTCCGAAAACTCTATAAGAGTGAGAGTGAAGAGCTAATTCGTATTCGTGAAATGACTCTTCCCCGAAATTCTATAAGAGTGGGAATAAGAAGTTGATATGTGTTCATGAAAGGACTCTTCCCTAAAACTCTATAAGACTGGGAATGAGGAGTTGATTCGTGCTCGTGAAATGACTCTTCCCAAATTCTTTATAAGAATGGGAGTGAAAAGCTGTTTTTTATTCGTGAAATGACTCTTCCTCGAAACTCCATAAGGTGGGAGTGAGAAACTAATTCGAGTTTTTGAAAGGACTCTTCCCGAGATCTATGAGAGTGAGAGTGAGAAGTTGATCCGAGTTCGTGCAGGAACACTTCTTTGAAAAGAGTGGAAGAGAGAAGCGAATCCGAAATGAAGAAAATAACTAGTCGAGATTATTAGTTCGATCATCCTCCAAGGACCTTTACGACAAAATCTGCCTTCAAGGACCCTTAGACTCATGCATTTGCATAGTAAAAAGACCATATAGACCTCTTCCATGGGAAGCACTATTTATCATAGTCCTCATGGTTCACTAGTATGATAAGGCAAGGTTCAAAATCAACATTAACCTAGTTACTATCAACCTCCACTTATATGTACCACCTATTCTCTAGAACATCGTCTTCAATCATATCCTCGAGTGTAAGATTTTCTTCTGATTATGACCCCAGCAGACGTAGCAAGAATTCCTTGCAAGACCTTAGCGAAAAGACCCCCTTCATCGACTCTGACTCTGACTCCTTACAATCCTCCTTCATTTTTACCTTTTTGAGACTCTCACCTACATGTTCTCTCACAATAAGACTTCTCTTTATTTTTTTATCTTTCTCTCTCTAAAACGATTTTGCCCTTTTTCCAACTTCACAAAATTAAATTGAATTTATGGAAGTCATGTTGAACTTGAATAATTTAAGTCGAGTAGAGCGGACCCATATAAAGGGACATAACTCCTCCAATTCCTATTTTTTAATCACAATATTCAAAGCTAGTCAAGGAAAACATAACTTCTAGCCACTTTAGCAAACACACATTGGTATTAATTTTTTTTTTGTTTAAACATTATTCCTACTATCACTATGCTGCTTTGAATCAGACAATAATAATTTTAAATTATAAAGAAAACATAATTACTTTTTTGTTTTAAAATAATATTATTTAAAGTTAATACTAATATTGAAAAATAAATACTTTATTATAAATAAATATAAGTATTATAATTTAAATTCATTTATAGTATCTTATTTTATTTATTAAAATACTTAAAAACGAAATAAAAAATCAATATACTATTTTTAAGAAAATAAATAGCTAGAAATAAATTAAGGTATTGAAAATAATATTATGTTAAAATACTTAGTATATATATATATAATATATTTTATATAAAATACTATATAAACTTATCTTTTATGTTACTTTTATATTTTGTAAATTAAGACATTGAAAATGATATTATTTTAAATAAATAACTTATATATAATGGATTTTATATAAAAAATTATATAAACCTATCTCTTATGTCATTTTTATATTTATCAACTATTTCAACAATTAACTTTATTACATATTCCTAATTCATTTACTTAATTTATCATTTTCCACTTTTTAGATATCAGCTGCTACTTAAAAATTATTTTTTTTAACTTTCCACATAGCTTATCAATTTTGTTAGGTATTAAGCCTATTAATATTAATGGACAACACAAGACTTTGTAAAAAGTAATTGCCAACCACTCTTTATCAAAAAAAAAAAAAAGGAAATTGCCCAACCACCATGTCACAATAAACTTTAACATAATTACCAATTTACCACCATTTTGTCTATATTTCCACTGTCATCGATTAAACCAAATGATCCAATAATTCATTATCTCCACTGAATTAATGACCAAGTCAATACAGCGGTGAATACTGAATAGACTGCCTTTCGATTTTTTTTTTTTACACTACACAATTTTGTGGGTGCAGAGGTCTACGAGTCTTGACTAATCCAGAGTTCGACTGAGAGATAAGTAAAATTGGATCTCAAATTATTTCATTACCACGAATCGAACTCGGATACTAGTCGAGTCCGTCTCTATAAACAGAATGCGTTAACCACTCATACTTAACATTGAGGTTTATTAACGTAAACAAAATGAAAAAGCTGGAGAAATTATAACATAAATGTATGTTACTTTCTTATAAAAAAAAATAAATGCATGTTAGTTGGATTTTTTTTAAAGAAATATAACGATAAGGGCATGTCAACTTGGCGTGTGAAGCGGATTTGGATTTAGTGACTTTTCTAAGTGGTGATTTTGGTGTTTTTAGGCATTTTTTAGAAAGAGAAAGATGAGAGAAAAAAATGAAATAAGAGGAGAGAGAGAATATCAAATGAGAGAAAAAGAAATAAAGACACCAAATATACCAAATCTCAAAGTCACCGAATCCTTCCTCGTATGAAGCACTGCCTAATAGAAAAATCGCGTTCCAATCACGCGCGAAAGAAGCAAACCAGCGAGAAATTTACGGTACACCCCCAATTCTCATTCTGGTATCATCCGCACCAAATAATGCACATCAACCACAAACAGTTTTTGCCCCAAACTCAACTCAAACCAGCAGTGCCTGCCTGCCTCGCACTTTCACTCACACTCTCACACCCACCCATCACACATCACACATACGGCTGAGAGACACAGAGCGATCGATCCTCTAAACAAACTCCAAAATATTTCTCACAATAATCCCCTTTGCGCCAATCAACGACCCCACAATCAAATTTTCCCCCACAAATTCTCTCTCTCTCTCTCTTCCCCCTTAAACCCCACTCTCCCTTGTTGCCATGCCAGCTTCCCCTTCAGGTATTCTCTCCCTCTCTAAAACCGTCACTTCTTTCTCTCTCTACAATGTCAACCCTATTCTTCTAATTCGTTCAATTTTCCATTTCTTCTTCAATCTGGCATAGTGTATTCTCAATTTCCCTTTTTCATTTTAATTATTTTTGGCAGAAAACCGAACCAAATGGAGGAAGCGCAAGAGAGATTCCCAAATCAGCAGGCGTCAACAGAAGCACGAGGAGGAAGAAGACGACGACGAAGAAAACCCCAATGCGGAGGAAGACCACGCGGCGGAACGCGACTACGATTCGGAGGACCAACACAACCAGAACCACCCTAATTCCCAAGCGCACCAAGAGATTGAGATCCTCTCCGATCACGGGGTTCAGATTTCGCAGTTCCCGATGGTGATAAAGCGCACCGTCAATCGCCCCCACTCCTCTGTAACCGCAATCGTTGCTCTTGAACGAGCCTTGGAATTGGGAGATGGCAAGGGTCAGCTACAGAACCCTCCGTTTCTGGAGAATGTGTCCCATGGCCAGCTTCAAGCACTCTCGTCCGTGCCCTCTGATACCTCCGCTTTCGATCAGGATCGCACTGATTCCTCTTATGTCATCACTCCACCCCCTATTTTGGAAGGCCGTGGCGTTGTTAAGCGCTTTGGAAATAGGGCTCTTGTTCTTCCAATGCATTCAGGTTCTATCTCTTTCTCCTCCTTTCACCGCGTTAGCATCTACCCATCAATGTCTTTTTTAGGGCTAGTCTGATAAACTTCTTAGTGAATACTTACGAAAAAAGTTTATAGAATGTTGCAATGGCTTAACATTTATGAACTTAGGAGGGCTTAATTTTAACTTCTTCGTATACATTTATGAACTTGGGAGGGCTTAATTTTAAGTGAAGAACTAAAAACTTAATTGAGAAGCTCTAGTGATTTGGTAGCTAATCCAAACTGGACCTAAGTTGTTGTTATTTTTGGAGTTTTTATGAGCAGATTGGTTTTCACCTGCAACCGTGCATCGACTAGAGAGACAAGCAGTGCCTCATTTCTTTTCTGGGAAGTCGCTGGATCTTACTCCTGAGAAGTACATGGAATGCAGGAACTATATTGTTGCACTATACATGGAGGACCCGGGGAAGAGGATTACTGCCTCTGATTGTCAGGGAATGCTGGTCGGGGTTGATCACGAAGATTTGACTCGAATTGTCAGGTTCCTTGAACAGTGGGGAATTATCAATTACTGTGCTCGGATGCCAAGTCACGAGCCTCCTAATGCCGTGTCCTGCCTGAGGGAGGACGCTGGTGGAGAGGTCCGTGTACCATCAGACACCTTGAAGTCCATTGATAGTTTAATCAAATTTGACAAGCCCAAGTGTAAGCTGAAAGCAGATGATATTTATTCATCTCTGACAACACATAGTGCTGATGTCCCTGATCTGGATGGCAGAATTAGAGAGCATCTGTCTGAAAATAATTGCAATTATTGTTCTTGTCCTCTTCCTGCTGTGTACTATCAGTCTCAAAAAGAGGTACACTGGATTTTTGTTTTAAATTTGATAATACACCATGGTCCTATGGCTTTCCATTTCTTTTGTCATTTAGCTAACGTACTGGATGAAAAATGAATAGCAATTGCTTCAGTTTTTGAATAACCCCATACAACCTTGCATGAGTATGGACAGCTACCATAACATTGAACGATCAGTGCATATTGTTGCTGGGAATAAGCCTCATGTAGTTGAAAGCTGCACCAAGTCTAGTTCACCGTTTCTATAAATAGCAATCCACTCCCTTGCTTATAATACGGGTTAATAAAATCAAAATTTAAAATCTAAAAATGGGTTACAATTGCATGACAGTACTTCTGGAAATGTTGCATTCCTCCTGGAGATCTGATTAATTTCTCCCTTTACTCTGGGTCATTACACAAACAAAAGAAAAGAAAAAAAAAAGTAGGATTTGGTTTGTCATCTAAGCGTGCATCCAGTGCTGTATTGTCAGGATGTTATTTATAGGGAAACATACCATGCTGATGATTTGTTGCTTATCATGAATCTGAGTGTTTGTTGGATTTGGTTTGTCATCTAAGCGCGCACCCAGTGCTGTATTGTCCGGATGTTATTTATAGGGAAACATACTATGCTGATGATTTGTTGCTTATCATGAATATGAGTGTTTGTTTATCGTGCTCGCTTATTATTACAAAAGCAATCGCCAAGTAATCAGTTAGCTATTACTGAATTGCTTAGATTGTTGTGTTTGTAGTATCTAGAAGTTTAATAATCAGTTTATGGGAAAAGCGCCAATGTGAAAGTATTTTTGTGATAGGACCAATGCATCATATTGATATTGGGTTCTTAATGTTTTAGGAGTCTTAGTAGTGTATTAGATTGGACTTATACTAGTACTACTATTTTAGTGCTTGAACTAGAATATCAATAAGCTTAGATATGTTTTTGTTACTTGAAAGTTTGACTTTTTTTTTTTGAAATTGGTTCCTATTTATATTTTTTTCGTTTTTAGCCCCTATATTTAACAAAAATAGTGTGACTTTTAGTCTTCAACTGAAAACGTTTTATTAAAAAAAAATCATATTATTAGGATTTAGGAACCAAAAACATATTTAAGCCATATCAATATAAATAGGAGTGTAAGGTCTGCATTAGACATCTCATCTCACTAACAATATTTTCTCTCTTCACTCCTTTTGATCTTTTCCCTGATAAATTTCAATAGGATTTTTATATAAAAGGAACTTCCATTTTTCCAGGATATAAGAAGATTTTTTTTAGAAAGAAAGGAGAGATAAAATAAAACTAGTGGAAACTAAGGAATCCTTATAAGTATAATTGTTACAGAACATTGAGCCAAACTGGCTCAAACACGTAATAAAAGCTGTTCAATGACCTTGCACATCAATGATGGAAGATCCCATGAAATAACAATGAGCAGAGAACCAAAGAGAGGTCATGTACACAATCCTATCCCTTATTGTAAGGGGGGAAGAGAGAGAGACACTCTCGAAAATGATGGCATTTTGCTTCCACCAAAGGCACCATAGAACTGCATAGATTACATATTGCCACAAACTCTTGGCCTCTCTTTCTTCCTTCACAAACCTTTATAACATGTATGTCCAATGAGAAAGTACTCCAAGGTGAATGGGCCTGCCCAATGTTTGCCAAGAACCCAAAAAAGATTATTGCATTAGAAGCTTGCTGCCTCACAAAGCAAAAATAAGTGATATACTGTTTCAGAGCTGGACTTGAACATAACACACATCTGTGGAGAGAACTGGGTGACTGTTAGGCCCCCAAATCTAAAGCTTGCTGTTTACTTGTATTGATCCTATTAAGGGCTGCAGTCTAGACTAAATAGTTATACTCTGAGGGAGTCTTGGACGTAATTAAGGAGGGTCCTATGATGATTAGGAGAATGAGATATAATTTAAAAGGACATACAAGTGGACATGCAACACATCAGAAGAATCAAAAGTTCATATTCTCCTATCTGGAATGAGTGAGAGATGTGGAGTCAAGAGTAGAAGAGATTCTAATTTACCAATTTCTCTACCAGTCGGGTTCGTGTGAAAGTTAAGGTCCTAGGAAATACAGGACTGGGGACCCTGAGAAGAATAAAAGCTCCTTGTGGTTGAGTTATGGGTAGTTTAGAGAGAATTTAAATGAGGAAAAAGCCTCAAAAATGAATTTCTCCCACCCATGCTCAAGTTTTATCCAAGAGCCATTACCCAACCCAACCTCAAACAGACTTAAAATAGGATATATATATATACAAAAAGCAGACAACAGAAACTGCTTCACCGGCTTTTATTTTTTCCTAGGCTTCTGTTTTAGGTGAGGTATAATAAAATTTATAAGTTGAACCTAGATTGCATTAATATTTCATGTTTGCGGTAACTTCATTATCACATTCTTATAACTAATGTGATATAACTTATAAGTGATGAAGCATAAACAAAGATTTAAATTCGTCAATAAATAAATATTTGTATTCCTTTTACTGGTGAGCTGTCAGCTTCAAGATTGATTGTTGGAGCGTTCAGTTACTGTTCTTTTTTAAGGGTCCACTTCTGAATAACAATAGCATATCAGAGCCCCATAGGAGTGCGACTAACAAAATGAAAATGAGTATAAGAAAGAAAGACAAGAAACTAGAAATTGACTTTGTCAGGCTTAGTTATCAACACCTAGGAATCTGCAGAAGACACCTTTTGCCAGATTTTTATGCAAAATCAAAGTACAATTCACTCCTCCTTAAAGGCCTAATTTCTCTGTTCTTTTTGAATGCTCTCCTATTCCTCTTCAATTAAAGAGAAACAACACATTATTATCTCCCATGCATTTCCACTTCCATCCTATTTTGTTCACTCTCGGTGTCTGTAATCCCACTCAAATACATATATTAATTTATAGTTAATCTTCACACATCTGTGACACATAGTAGATTGAATGACAAAAAAAACAAATAGATTTCTGCTTCCAATGGTTTCCCCTTTTATGATTGGGCTAGCACTCAACTCTCCAATATTAACAATTCAGAATGAATCCTCTTCTACCCCCTTCCCACTATTTAAGCTAACTTCCTGACCCCCTTGAAGTTCAACATTGTCCTCAAGATGGAAATCCGGGATTCCTCCTGAATGTGAACTCCCATTGGTCACCTTCCCACACTTCTTCTCCCTCCCGAGTCAGGACTGTATCCCCATCTCTATCCACTAGTTCATATCTACAAAGATCGCGACCTTAACTTTTTTCTGGGCATTTGTGCATAGTACCACTGTATTATATTTACTCAAGAACCCTGGGTAATGAACCAGAATTCTGTATAGCAGTGTTTACAATGTAAGGAAAAAAAAAAGATAACTATAGGCAATTCGAGAGCGCCTATTCTCTCCCAAGTACCAACTGTTTCTAGCCTACTCCTCTTCTCTTCCCCCCACTCACCCATATAATCATTCTCTGCATAACTAACCCACACGCCCCACTCACCCCCTCGCTCACTTGCCACCTCAGCAATTGGTTATGCCTCTCCTATCTCCCGCTTGGAGGCTTGATCTGGTGCATCACACCTTTTCGTCCTCCTCACAGAGACTTTTGGGCTTTTGAATTAGACCCATAACAGTTTCTCCGTTCACTTATTCAATAATTGCTGAGTTCCTTCTATATATACCCAAACTCTATCATGTTCGTATCCTGAATGTGTATTCACTCTGTGTTTGGTATTCGTCTTGTTAAAAAATTCTGCGAAAAAATCTATCGCTACCCAAAAGTGGTTACAAGCCCAAAAGCAGGATTTGAGATTTCAGAGAAAGAGCCGAGAAAACAGTGAAGAAAGTGAAAGAATGCTTTTGTGATGGTAGACTGTATGGCAAACAGAAAAGCAGAGAATTTTCCTCCCAAGAGTTTCCCCTTCATCTGAGGGTTGCCCCTTTTACGACTGAGCTAGTGCTCGTCGCTCGCATTTCGAATGTCAACAATTCCGAATGAATCCTATTCTACCCCTCCTAGTATTTAAGCCAACCGCCTAACCAATTCTATAGCTACTCTTCACCACCTAACTAATCATGTAACTACTTTGCCTTGACTTCTTTTATTCTTGTTTCCTGGGTCTCTTCATTTACTAGTATATTTGCTGCTGTAGATCTTATTCATACAAAATAGAGCATCTGTCTCATAATCACAATATTAATTGACCTGACAAGTGAAAAGTGTTTACTATTTTGTGTGCATGTGTGAGTGAATGAGAGAGAGAGATTAGTGCGTTTGATTAATGCAGACTATTTCAAATGTTAAAGTGTTCCTCTACCTAGTGAATAGTACTAAATATGTAAATCATGGGCCCACTATGATGACCCTTGTCTAAACTAAGTAGGCTGCAGATTAACTTCGAACACCTTTTCCATCATATGTAATTAGTATCTCATGTTACAGGTTGATATTTTACTCTGCACTGATTGCTTTCATGATGGGAAATTTGTCATTGGTCATTCAAGTATAGATTTTATAAGGGTGGATTCAACAAGTGATTATGGTGAACTAGATGGGGATAGTTGGACTGATCAAGAAACTTTGTTGCTTCTTGAAGCAATGGAGATTTACAATGAGAATTGGAATGAAATTGCCGAGCATGTTGGTACCAAGTCAAAAGCACAATGCATCCTACATTTTCTCCGTCTACCCATGGAAGATGGAAAATTGGAAAATATCAATGTTCCAAGTATGTCTTTGTCATCCTATGGGATGAATAGAGATGACAATGGAAGATCGCATCCTTACTCAAACGGAGATTCTGCAGGTCTGTCTTGTATTTTTAAACTAACTTGCTCTGATATGGTTTTGATTTCATATCCATGCTCTCACAGGACCTGTCCATCAAATCAGAGATTCTGTCAGCCGGCTGCCTTTTGCTAATTCTGGAAATCCTGTTATGGCTCTGGTAGGTGACTGCTAGTGATATTCCTAAGTTATTATTTAATTAAGAATGCATTTGAAAACATGTTTATAAAAAAGACTAGGATGTGGTCATCGGTACTGCACGTAACATCTTGTTCTTAACTTATTCAAAATTATTTATGAAATTTATTAACACAAAAACTTGTTTTTTTAAAGTTGCATTGCTTCTATTTGAAGGAGAAAGTTTATTGATCACCCTGCTTGCTTACCAAAAGCATAAAAGGGTGGTGTGCTGACTAAGAGATGGTATTTAGATACTGTACCAGAGTTTCACAACAAATTAAGCTGTATTGTATATTCTACAGTTCTTTTGATGAGATTCTTACACATCTGGTTTTGGTTGGTGTATTCTAAAGGTTGCCTTTTTAGCCTCTGCCGTTGGACCAAGAGTAGCAGCTTCTTGTGCTCATGCAGCATTAGCAGTATTGTCAGAAGATAATACCGGCTTGCAGACGGAAGCATCAGAACATGATAATAGGTGAGTAAGATTGTCAAAGCACATGCTGTTTTATCAGATGAAGTGTTTTCTTCTGGGTTGTTCCTCATTTTTCTTGTACATATCCTATCTTCTGCTTTTGCACTCTTCTCTTTCTCTTTTTTTCCTATTAAATTCTTTTTATTTTATTTTATAAAATAATCTTATACAGTATGACCAAACTTTGCCTAAAACCCCCCCTAAAGAGATAAAAGGAAGACATTTATTAAGTTGTGTCTTTCCTATTCCTTTAGTAGAATTGTACGGCTGGGTTGAGTGGGTGGGAGAATTAAACTTATGTTGAACTGTTGTATTTGTGGTTGCTAGTTAATGAATTTTGTACTAAAAATTAATAATTTTTACCCATGAAGGACGAATCCGGAAAACATGCAATGTAGAGATGGTGGCCCTCGTGGAGAAACTACAATTTCAAATAATCATAATGGTCAGTTATGGTCGCTGCTTTTTGGTGTTGCTGATATACTATCATGCCCCAACCTCAATGAGACCCAGTATGTTATTTTCTTGACAAATGCTGCTTTTGATTTCAGAGGATAAGGCAAAATCACTTGGATCACGGGATCAAAGTGAGGGTAGGACAACCCCACTTTCTGCTGAAAAAGTTAAAGATGCAGCTAAAGCGGGCCTCTCTGCTGCAGCAATGAAAGCTAAATTGTTTGCCGATCATGAAGAACGAGAAATTCAGAGGTTATGTGCTAATATAATTAATCATCAGGTATAACTGTTGTTTTTTGACTTCTTCAATTCCAGTTGATTCAACTAAAATATCAATATATGCATGTATCTGCTGTATGCATGTATGTATACACAGCAGTTAAACATTTCTTTTGCAGAATTAGGTAAATTAAGCAATTCAAGAAAACTCAAAATCAGATGCAGATCTTGTATTTTGATGTATTAACTTGTGTTAGTGGCTTGCTGTTATTGACAGTTGAAAAGATTGGAATTGAAGCTGAAACAGTTTGCAGAAATTGAAACATTGTTGATGAAGGAATGCGAACAAGTGGAGAGGGCAAAGCAGAGATTTGCTGCTGAACGGTCCCGCATTATATCAGCACGTTTCGGAACTGCAGGAGCCACGCCTCCAATGAATGCGTCAGGTGTTGGTCCTTCAATGGCCAGTAATGGCAACAATAGGCAACAAATGATCTCTGCTTCTCCCTCACAGCCGAGCATCTCAGGGTATGGCAACAACCAACCGGTTCATCCACACATGTCCTTTGCCCAACGACCTTCAATGTTTGGGTTGGGACAAAGATTGCCCTTATCTATGATACAACAATCACAATCAACTTCTTCGACTGCCATGTTCAATGCCCCAAATAATGTGCAGCCCACCACCAATCATCCATTGTTGAGGCCTGTGTCGGGAACTAACTCGGGTTTAGGATAATTAGTGGAGTAGATGTAAGTTTTGGAACTCCAATGGTCCAGTTTTATTTTGTCATTGATTTCAGAAGTGAAGAGGAAATCGGGTGGATGTGCCAAGAAGGTTATTTAGCTTATAGAGCCTGTAATTGGTTGCAGTCGATTGTGAAACTATTGCTTAAAAGGAAATAAGTAGCATTTGATGTTTTATAGCTCTAGTTTCTTTCCTGTGGACTATAGATACGATGGAAATTGAATGTCTTCGGTGTCACAAATCTTGTTTAGTTAGATTACATACAAGACTATTTGAATGAAAAAATGACCAGGCTATGGGGACTTGTATCTTCGCTACCTGTGCTGTTGTACAGTACTATAGTGCACGTTGCTTGGTTATGTTTCTATTTTGCGGTTTTTTCTCTTGGACGCTGTTTTCTGATTCTAGTCAGAGTCTAAGCGTTTGCAGCAAATAAGTTCAAGAAAGTTTGAAACTCATGTCCTCTGTTCACACCAATTTTTTTTTTCTTTTCAATTAGGTGAGATTGGCATTTTTTTTTTGATTATGAAAGGAAAATTTAAATAGAAGTATATTTGTGTAAAAAAAAAAAATACAAAAAAAGCTAAGTAACAAGAGGTAGTAGACTACACTCTATTACATCAAAATGAATCACCAGTATAAGCTGAGGGGAAGAATCCTCAACTAGACAGCATTCGAAATTTTCACCATCACAAAAATTAGCAAGGTGTTCAATGTAAAAGTTTGCTCTCATTATACATGGGAGATATAAACATGCCAATTTGGGTCACACATAAGAGAAAGGATATCCGAATTCGTTATATGTTTAATGTTGCCATAAGATCCTGCTATCTATCGAAAATAAAGATATGCTATTTGTATTTAAATCTCTTTTGATTTATAGTTTTCTTTGTTCCTATCCGATCTACCCTTCTCTTTTCCCTTTATCACTCTCTTCTCCTTCCTCTTACCTTCCACCTGCACTTCTACCACCCCTTCCCCATCAAATTAAGCTTAATTAAATATCCAAATCAAGTGATGATAATCACAGGGCTAAACTTTTTTTTTTTTCGGGGACCATCACAGAGCTTAACTTGAAAAGACTTCTATTTAGGTTGGTTAATTTGTAGTGAACCAAATATAAAGTAATCAGGATATATATACATCGGAATTTAGGCATTTGAAGTTGCGGGCTTGATGTCTAATTTATGACATTCTTTGGGTGGCGGGAGGTAATGAATGTGAGGAAATGTATAGTAAACTCAATTGGTGTCAAAATGACGGTGTCAATGATTATTTTTGGGCTAAATAACATTTTTGGTCCCTTAATTTTATTTTAGTTTTCGTTTTGGTCTCTTAACTGTTATATTTTTCATTTTGGACTCTTAACTTGATAACCGTATACAACGTTAGTCCCTTCAGTTTTCGTTGAACGCGGTCTATAATGTCTTACGTGGCAAGCGTGTATCATATGTGGCATCTGACTCATTTTTTTAAATATTATTATACTATCAATTATTTAATATTTTTAATATTATTAAACCAAAAAAAAAACAAAAGAAATAAAAAAGTGGGGGAGATGAAACACCACGCCACCGCCGCGAAACACCACCATCACCACACAACCACCACCTCCACCACGGATTTGATGCACACCACCACCACATCGTCGACCACCTCCACACCGCCACGACGTCGAACAACAACAACACTGCCGCGTTTCTGTGACATTGGAGGAAGACAGCAAAACAACCATATCCCAATCCAAATCACAAATCCATTGCAGTTAGTTTTTTGTTGGGAAGAAGATAGCAAGCATCAATTGCAGATTTGAAAAAACCCTATCCCAATCCAAATCGCAGAGCAAAGGTGCAGAGATCTAAAATGGCCATGGCGGAGGCGAGCTTGGATTTGAAACTAGCCATGCTTCTCTGCTTCGAGTTTTAGTGTTATCATCTTCTTAATCTGGGCATCTCCTCATCACAGCACTGCCATACGAAGCTTGGGAAGATGCGCTGTGTTCATGGCTTTTGCGTGAAGAGGACGCGAAATGTTGTGACATTTTCGAACTCAAAGCTGCAATGGAGAGGTGAAAGAAGCACAGGACGCGGCGGAAGAAGAAAGAAGCACAGGACGCGGCGGAAGAAGAAAGACGCGGCGGTGGAAGAAGGAAAGGGGAACCCTAATTTTCAGGATTGGGGAAGATGCTGATAGGGCGATCTGAGTCAGTTTTTTTTCCAGTGGTCATGATCTGAGTCACCTAGGACACATAGGACAACCATTTGCCACTTAGGATTATTTGGACGGCGTTCAACGAAGACTGACGGAAGGGACTGATGTTGTATACGGTTATCGAGTTAAGGGACCAAAATAAAAAATATAATAGTTAAGGGACCAAAACGAAAACTAAAATAAAGTTAAGGGACAAAAAATGTTATTTAGCCTTATTTCTTTTTTTTTTGGTAACAAGTCAATGATTATTTCTTGATGGAGCTTTCATGGATCAAGATACTCGATAACTCTGAATCTTTAGCAGGGAAAAAGGTGTAGGGACCCCACATATAATGGTTATGAATGTTATGTTCATAACTTAAGTCAAAGGCTAAATTTATCATTGGACTGCCTATATTGTTGGTGATAACACTGATTGCTTGTAAACACTCACAATGAAACACACTCGGTTTGCACACACAGAGAGGGTATTGAGAGGAGGGAAAACAGAATTTTAACTTTTTTTGGTGTGTAAACATTATTTACACCAACATTATTTACGCCACCTATCTTTATTTATACTACCTCATATGCATTACAACTTTACAAAGCCCATTACTCAGGCCCAATTACAACAACAAGTCCAAGCCCTTTATTCTAACTGATTTAACTGTCACAACTAACAGAATCAGTTTACAACTATCATCAACTAACGAATCAATTAACTAATTCTAGATTGAATTACATTCTAACACTTCCCTTTAATTCAATCACCTAGAGTTCCAAGATTCAACATGCTTCTCAGCTTCTTAAACCTATCAAACTTCACTGCTTTTGTGAAGACATCTGCGATTTGTTCCTCAGTGTTGCAGTACACTGGTTCAATCTTCCCTTTACTTACTTGATCTCTTAGGAAATGAAACTTGGTCTCTATGTGTTTGCTTCTTTCATGGGAGACCGGGTTCTTGGCCAAACTTATTGCTGATTTGTTATCCACTTGCAGCTCAAGTGGTTTCTTATGATCAACCTTCAATTCATCGAGCAAGGAACTCAACCACAAAGCCTGGCAGGCTGTGTTTGCAGCTGCTATATACTCAGCCTCACAAGAACTCAAAGCAACCACATTTTGTTTCTTGGAGCACCATGAAATTGGTGCATTCAGAAACCTAAACCAGTAACCAAAGGTGCTCTTTCTTTCCACTTTGTCTCCACACCAATCTGAATCAGTGTAAGCTTCAATCACTGACTACTTTCCTTGCTGCCTTTAGGAAACATCAATCTGTAGTCTTGTGTACCCTTAAGATACCTCAAAACTCTCTTGGCTGCCACCATGTGAGAAGCCTTTGGATTACTCATGAACCTACTCACAAGTCCCACTCCATATGTAATGTCGGGTCTGCTATTACAAGCATATCTCAATGATCCTACAATCTGCTTGAACAGAGTAGGATCCACTGAATCTTCATCATCTGCCTGTGTCAGTTTCAAATTGCTCTCCACTGGTGTCTTGGCTTCATTACATTGCTCTATATGAAACCTCTTTAGCATCTCTCTAATGTACTTTCTTTGATGTAGAATTATTCCACTCTGATTGTGGACAAATTCCAAACCAAGAAAATAGCTCAAAGAGCCAAAATCCGACATCTCAAATTCATTCATCAGCTTACTCTTGAAAATTTCAATTTCTGCTCTATTGCTTCCTGTTACAATTAGGTCATTAACATACAAACAGATCATGATCACATTCCTTCCATCCTTCCACCTTACATATACACCATACTCCACTGAACACCTTAGGAAGCCCAATTCTGACAGAAATGAATCAATGCGCTTGTTCCAGGCTCTTGGTGCCTGTTTCAAGCCATAAAAGGCCTTCATAAGTCTGTAAACTCTGTGCTCTTCACCCTTTACCTCAAAACCTGGTGGTTGGAGTATATATACTTCCTTTTCTAGTGGACCATTGAGGAATGCTGACTTCACATCTAATTGGAAAATTAGCTAACTATTAGAACTTGCTATAACAACAACAAGTCTAATAGTTTCCATCCTTGCTATTGGTGCATACACCTCAGAAAAATCAGTACCAGCTCTTTGAAGGAAGCCTCTTGCCACTAACCTTGCCTTATGCTTAGCAATGGTTCCATCAGGTTTCCTTTTTAGCTTGAAAACCCACTTCAAATCAATTGGTCTTTTGTTTGCTGGCAGTTCAACTAAGTCCCAGGTTCTGTTTCTTTCAATTACACTCAATTCTTCAAGCATAGCCTCTTTCCATGCCTTCTGCTGCACTGCCTCTCCCCAGCTCACTGGTTCTACATCAGCCATGAAAGCCAAATGTACCAATTCACATTTGTGACTGCAGCATCAGAGTGTACCTCATAATCAGAGAGCCTTGATGAAAGGAATCTTTGCCTCTGAGATTTCCTCTGTTGCTGCCCTTCTGCTTCATTTAACACATATGCCTCAGCTTGATCAACATCACCCATCTGCACATATGACGCTGCTTCTCTTCTTTCAAATATACCCCATGAAGCTGCCTTATCAATTATTACATATCTGCTGACAGTGACTTTGTTTTGAATTGGATAAAAGAGCTTGTAAGCACCAGTTGGATCATAACCAACCAACACCAAAGTCTCACTCTTATCATCTAATTTCTTCCTTCTTTCATCAGGTATGTGTCTATGGCAAATTGAACTAAAAATCCTCAAGTGTTTAACACTTGGTTTCCTTCCAGTAAAGGCTTCTTCTGGAGTAATGTCCTTCAACCTCTTTGCTGGACACTTGTTTAACACATATACTGCAGTGCACATAGCAGCACCCCAATAATCTTTTGACAGATCCTTCCCTTTTATCATGCTCCTTGCCATATTCAGCAGAGTTCGATTTCTTCTATCTACTAAGCCATTGTGCTGAGGGGTATATGGGGCTGTCACCTCATGGATTATCCCCTTTTGATCACAAAACTCCATGAATTCTCTTGAATTGCACTCCCCTCCACCATCTGTTCTCAAGACTTTCAGCTCATGCCCACTTTGTCTTTCAGCAAGTGCACACCATTTTACAAACAATGAGAAGACTTCACCTTTCTCTTTGAGTAGATATAGCCAAACCATTCGGGTATGCTCATCTACAAATGTCATGAAGTACCTATTTCCCACAAAGGATGGAGTTTCAATAGGCCCACATACATCTGAGTGAACTACATCCAATGATCTCTTGGCTCTTGAAGGTGCATAGGGCTTGAAACTGCTCCTTGTTTGTTTGCTAACAAGACACCTTTCACAAATCTTGTCAGGTTGCTGAATTATAGGTAAGCCATTTACCATTTTCTTGACACCAAGTTGACGAAGACTCTTGAAATTTAGGTGGCCAAATCTGAAATGCCACAGCCACTTCTCATCATCTATACATATGCTTGAAAAACATTGCACTTCAGTAGCCTTCAAATCTATCTTGAATATCCTGTTCTTGGACAATTGAGATTGCACCACTAATCTTTGCTTTGCATCAAAGATCTTCATCTTACTATGCTCCATCTTCATGCTGAAACCTTTCTCCATAAGCTGGCCGAGTCTTAGCAAGTTGTTTCTCATAGAAGGCACATATAAGACATTAATTATATATGTAGATTCACCATTTTTCATTTTAATAATCACTTTACCTTTTCCTTCAGCTGACATAGTACTATTATCGCAAACTTTACCCTAGTTTTATAGTTTTCATCAAGATTCAACAACCAATATATATGACCAGTCATGTGATTAGAGCAACCCCTATCTAAATACCAAGACTCATCTTTATCATTATCAGAATTAGTGGTAAACATTAAGAGTACGAGTACCTCATTAGAATCTGATTCACAATCATGAGCTGCATAGGCCTCATCATCAAGATTCAACAACCAATTTATATGACCAGTCATGTGATTAGAGCAACCCCTATCTAAATACCAAGACTCATCTTTATCATTATCAGAATTAGTGGTAAACATTAAGAGTACGAGTACCTCATTAGAATCTGATTCACAATCATGAGCTGCATAGGCCTCATCATCTGATTTCGACCTTCCCACCTCAGGGCCTCTGCATTCACTTGCAAAATGCCCTTCTTTCTGGCAGTTGTAACATTGCACCTTTCTCTTGTCAATCTTCTTCTTTGCTTTCTTTCCTTTGCCAGGATCAACATTTTTCTTGGTGGTTCCTGATTGATCTTGATCAGTTGCAGATTGCCCCTTTCCTTTGTTCTTGTACTGTGTCTCCTTCCCTTTGTCTTTCTTGGCCTTCCACTTCTCAAAACCCCCTTTCTTGGAGTTTTGAGCAAGCAAGACTTGTTCTGCTGATTTCTTTATTTTTCCTTTTCTTTCATTAATCCCCAGTTCATGAGCCTCGAGTGAACCTTGCAGTTCCTCATTTTTCATGTCACTGAGATCGTGCGCTTCTTCCATGGCCACCACTATGTGGTCGAACCTTGGAGTCAGCATTCGCAGCACCTTCTCAACCTTCTATAACTCGGTTAAGGCCTCACCATTTTCTTGCATTTGATTTGCAAGCATTGTTAACCGATTGAAATACTCTCCCACCGTTTCTTGATCACCCATTTGCAACAGCTCATATTGCCATCTCAGTGACTGCAATTTCACCTTCTTTAATTTGCTGTCTCCGGCATAGGCCTTCTCGAGCACATCCCAAGCTCCCTTTGCCGTTTCATGTTGCACGATCTTCTGAAAGATCTCAGGATCCACGCATTGATGAATCAAGAACAACACTTTTGTATCCTTTTTCAAACTCTGATGCGTCAACTTCTGGGCATCTGTAGTGCCCTTCTCAAGCTTGGGAACGCCTTCTTTGACCACTTAAAGCACATATTGATAGCGGAAGACGACCTTCATCTGAATGATCCACAGATCGTAATTCTTCCCGTTGAGAACCGACAAGTGCGCTGGAAAGTTGCCGCCATTGCCAGCGTTACTCCAGCAAGATTCTAGCTCTAGATACCAATTTGTTAGGGATAACACTGATTGCTTATAAACACTCACAATGAAACGCACTCGTTTTGCACACATATAGAGAGTATTGAGATGAGGGAAAACAGAATTTTAACTTTTTTGGTGTGTAAACATTATTTACACCACCTATCTTTATTTATACTACCTTATATGCATTACAACTTTACAAAGCCCATTACTCAGGCCCAATTACAACAACATGTCCAAGCCCTTTATTCTAACTGATTTAACTGTCACAACTAACAGAATCAGTTTACAACTATCATCAACTAACTAATCAATTAACTAACTCTAGATTGAATTACATTCTAACATATATGGGTGGTATATCATGGATCAAGATATTTATGCAATTTTATTGTTCTTCTTTATGATTCTTTGGTAAGCAAACTTCATATACAAAATATTACATAAAATTTATAAAAAAAATCTCAGATAGTATATCATGGATCAAGATATTTATGCAATCTTATTATATAACAAGTAAACAAGTGAAACTACAAAGCCAAAAAAATCATTAATTCAAAATAAGAAAGACAAAATTACAAACCTAGTAGCTTAACGTTAATAAATGAGAAACATTGGGAATAATTTATATATCATTCGTTTATAATTTGAAATTAGAAAAATTGTATGCGAACTCATATGAAAAAATAGAAAAATTGAATAATTATATTTTATGAATTTAATTATTACACGTATTACTCTGTTTGATATTTTATTGATTAAATAATAATTTATTTCAAATTATTATTATATTTTTTTCAGGCAATAATAATTTAATTATTACTCAAAATAATTTTATTTTTTTGCTGAATTTGTTTATTTAAATTGAAAGAATTTTGTTAATAATTTATTTATTTATTCAATAATTAATTTGTTGATTAGTTTTATTAATTTATTTTCTAATTAAAAATATTTTATTATTAATGCTAATTAAATTAACCTTTGAAGATTGACTTTTGGGAAATAGGAAAGAAAAAAACTTATTATACTAATTAATTTTGGAAGGAGAAAAAGGAAAGTGGAGGTGTAGTGTGTGGGATGAGACGGAATTCCAGAAATTTTATTCAGAGTAGTTGATAGATTGCAAACCAACGCGACCTGTGAAACCCTTGCTTGCTGCTACCTCTCGAGAATCAAGTAGTAGCGACCCATTAGCACCATTGTCGGCAATGAACACAGACATCATCACTTCTTTAACCCCAAAATTTCCAGTATCCCAAGTCAATTTCAATCTGGAAATCAAGGTATGCGTGCGTCGTGCCTCTCAATCTTTTCTCTTTATGTGTTAGCTTCTTATTAGGGTTTCAAAAATCTGACCTATGGTTTACTTGGTCTTCTGTGTTGAAGACACACAAGCAGTGGTAGAAGCATTTGTTTTATTTGCATAGAAAAATAAACTTGACTAGAGAGAAATGGGGAAAAGAACAATTAGGAGAGGATGATATATCCTATAACATAAAAAATTATAGATATGTATGTCTTGCAGTAATAATGCAAGGAAAGGTTGGAAGAGAGAAAGATAAACAAAAAGGAAATGTTGAAGCATGACCCCAACAAAATGAGTTCTTAGGTGGGATTTGGATTGTTGAAGCATCCACCATATGTAGTTCATGCGTTTCCATGAGCTAGTACACAATTTTGACAACTATGATCAATAAACATTCACCATAGCATTCTCATCTTTGCTTCACTTATTTTTTACTATTGTTGACACTTGTGCGCCTAACATTCAGTATCGTAAATCTAGAGGTGTAAAAGTGAGCCAACCCAGCTCACCCGAGTTGGCTCACCACAGGTTGATTAAAAAGTGAGTTAATCTAACCTGACTCACTTTTTAGTGAGTAAGAAAAATATAATTTGGCTCAACCACCACGGATTGGCGGGTTAAGTGGGTTGGCTCACTTAAATTTTAAATAATAAGAAAAAATTGAAAAGTTAAATATAAATTATAGCTTTTTTATAAAAATATGATAAACAATTTTAAAAATACAATGGGTTAAGTGAGCCGACCCGACTCATGCTCGCTTTGGCCTGCGGGTAAAATGTGCTAGGTCAAAATAACCTTGGAAAATGTGAGCCATTTTATCAACCTAACCCACCGGTGAGCCAAACCACAACCCATATTCACACCTCTACATAAACCATAGCTTGTATAACTCTCAAGTAGAATTTTCCTTTTTCCTTCAAGTTCGATAAACACTTTTTGATATCATATTACATCTGAAACATTTCTGTACTCCATTTACCCTGCTACAATCATGTGTGTGACATCTCCATCAGGACTTCCCATCACTTTGTGAGATGAATCCGCTATACCAAGAACATGCAACATGTGGTGCGATGTGATCTGTTGTTCTCCAATTTGACGTCTAAAATAATGCTAATTCTTTTCTTACTGATCTTGCTTGCTTTCTATGCGCAACTCAATACAAATAACTTTATCAACTCGGACTATATCATTTGCAAAAAAATATGGATTGAGGCACTGCCCTCTTGTATATATGATGGGCCCAGTCAGTGAAAACATCAAAGATCAGGGTAAAAGGTCTAGCAAATCAGTTGGTATAGGAAAGTCTTCTGTTACGCTTGCACCACTATGAGTTTGCACACTAATTGTTGTCCCTGAATTTAAGCTTGAATATGTCCTAAATCTTCACCTTTTTTAGAGCTTACCATAAGACTTCTTACGGCACTCTATCACAGTTCTAGGTCAATGAAGACCTTATGCATGCCTTTTTGTTTGTTTATGTCACCACTTAATCCCTGGGTTTGTAACTAGTTGATTTCCAGTTTTCCTAATCAATTAATGTTGATTAAATTGCTTACTTGTCACTTGTCAGGGAAACAAAACAGAAATTATCATGTCGAGTTATGAAGATCATTTTCTGGTGAGTGCTGCTGGAGCTGTGCATCTATGTTTTTATGGCAACAGTTCTTAAATTTCTTACTACTTTCAGGTTATTGCCACTCAAATAGGAACCATGGGGACAATACTGCATGCCAGGTCTGCATGTGAATTCTTTGCAATATCACTGATTTCGTTTATATTTCTTGAGAAATAAGATTTTAAGTGTTGGAGAATCAGGCCCAATCCCGATATTATTCTCCTAGTTTTTATTTTATATTCTGTCAGATTTGATTGTATTTTATTATTAATTAGTATCTTCTATTTTAGGAAATCATTAATGTACTATTTTCTATATAAGCAGCCTTAGTCTGCTGAGTAATAAAAGAAAGTATTTTCTTCCCTTGTTTTCTACATGGTATCACGAGCTCTCGATCTTGAGGGTTTCACTTCCGCATAAAACCCTAGCGGTACTGTTCATCCGTACGGCCGACACTGTTCATCCGTACGGTCGACACTGTTCATCCGTACAGTCGACGCTGCTCATTCCGTACGACGATATTTTGATCAAGGGATTACTCTTCCTCCTTCCTCATGATGAAAAACAACAACTCGTGCAAGCAGGCTCTTACAGGCAGCAGCAACATTGATGAATCCATCGTCACTGGCGGCGGTCCAGGCACCGGCGGCGGAAGTGGCGGCCCAGGCATTGCGCAAGTCAACTCAAGTGGTGACAGCCCAGGCGCGGGTGGCAGTGGCGTCGGCTCAGGAGGCGGTGGCCCAGGAGGTGGCTGCGGCTTTCAAGGTGGTGTTTTTCCCTATGGAAATTCAACCCATAACCCTTTCAACAGTTATGAGGGATCCTCCAACTCCCTTAAGGTTGATGTTCAATGTCTCAATGGTAAAAACTACACAGAATGGTCTCAAACTGTGAGATTAGTGCTGGATGGCAAAGGAAAATTTGGGTTTGTTATAGGAGATGTACCCAGACCTGCAGAAATAGATCCAAACTGTTCATCCGTACAGTCGACGCTGCTCATTCCGTACGACGGTATTTTGATCAAGGGATTACTCTTCCTCCTTCCTCATGATGAAAAACAACAACTCGTGGAAGCAGGCTCTTACAGGCAGCAGCAAAAGTGATGAATCCATTGTCACTGGCGGCGGTCCAGGCACCGGCGGCGGAAGTGGCGGCCTAGGCATTGCGCAAGCCAACGCAAGTGGTGGCAGCCCAGGCGCGGGTGGCGGTGGCGGTGGCGTCGGCTCAGGAGGCGGTGGCCCAGGAGGTGGTTGCGGCTTTCAAGGTGGTGTTTTTCCCTATGGACATTCAACCCATAACCCTTTCAACAGTTATGAGGGATCCTCCAACTCCTTTAAGGTTGATGTTCAATGTCTCAATGGTAAAAACTACACAGAATGGTCTCAAACTGTGAGATTAGTGCTGGATGGCAAAGGAAAATTTGGGTTTCTTATAGGAGATGTACCCAGACCTGCAGAAATAGATCCAAACTTCAGGGCCTGGAAGTCCGAAAACTCCTTAATCATTGCTTGGCTAATTAATTCCATGGAGCCAACAATTGGAAAGCCCTTCATGTTCTTGCCAACTGCTAAAGATGTTTGAGAGGCCGTCAAAGACACTTATTCTGACATTCAGAATTCTTCTCAGATCTTTGATCTCAAATCAAAGTTATGGCATGCCAAACAAGGTGACAAGGATGTCACTACTTTTTACAATGAATTGATGACTTTGTGGCAGAAACTTGATCTTTGCTATGATGATCACTGGAAATGTACTGAGGATAGTGTGTTGTTCCTTAAGAGACAGGAGAATGATCGTGTCTTTGTCTTCCTAGCCGGCCTTAACAAAGACCTCGATGAAGTCAGAGGTAGAATTCTAGGGAAGATCCCGTTGCCAACAATCCGGGAAATATTCTCAGAAGTAAGGCGAGAGGAGGCTAGACAGAGTGTCATGATGGGTAAGATAACTCCTATGGCTGAGGTGGAAGGTTCTGAACTTGTCAGTAGGAATTCCAATGAAGAAGGGAAGAAAGACGGAAAAAAACTATGGTGTGATCACTGCAAACGTCCCTATCATACACGAGAGACATGTTGAAAACTCCATGGTAAGCCTCCTAACTTGAAGAAGAAAGGGGGAAACGAATGTCGTGCTCTTGGAGCCAAGATCACTTACGATCAAGAGGAAGCGATCTCCTTTAAGCTCATTTCCATTCACCAAGGAACAATTAGACCAACTGTACAAGCTTCTTGAGTCTCAAAATCCTTCTTGTGCCATAGCTCAGAGAGGTAATTTTCTAAATACTGCCCTCCTTAGTGTCAGTCCCAGTCATGCTTGGATCATTGATTCAGGTGCTACCGATCATATGACTGGAGAGTCGAGTCTGTTTTCTTCATATAGTCCCTGTGTAGGTAACCAGAAAGTTAAAATTGCAGATGACTCTCTTTCAGCCATTGCGGGAAAAGGTTCCATAGTTCTATCACCCTTATTAACTCTTAAGGATGTCCTACATGTCCCTAACTTGTCTTATAATCTTTTGTCAATTACTAAATTAACCCGCGATAGTAACTGTCAAGCTAACTTTCTTCATTCTTATTAAGGATTTGAACTCGGGGAAGACGATTGGCAGTGCTAAAGAGAGTGGGGGACTCTACTACCTTGAAGATGGAATCGACTCCAGACCACAAGTTCAATCTATAAGTTCCTGTTTTGAATATATTTTTGTTTCTACTAGTAATGATGACATTATGTTATGGCATTTACGATTAGGACATCCAAGTTTCCGCTATTTGAAACATCTTTTTCCAAAATTGTTTAATGATAAAGACCCATCTTTATTTTATTGTGAAACCTGCGAGTTTGCAAAACATCATCATTCTTCATTTCCTATTCAACCTTATAAAGAATCTAAACCTTTTACAGTTATTCACAGTGATGTTTGGGGTCCAAATAGAATAAATACTTTTTCTAATAAAAAGTGGTTTATAACTTTTATAGATGACCACACTAGACTTTGTTGGGTATACTTGCTAAAGGAAAAATCTGAAGTTGGACAAGCTGTCAAAATCTTCTTCAAAATGGTGCAAACTCAATTCCAAACTAATATTCAGGTGTTCAGAAGTGACAACGAAAAAGAATATTTCAACATGATCTTAGGAGATTTTTTTCTTGAAAATGGAGTTGTGCATCATAGTTCTTGTGCTAATACACCCCAACAAAATGGGATTGCGGAGAGGAAGAATAGACACCTCCTTGAGGTGGCTCGAGCCTTACTCTTCCAAAATAAGGTCCCGAAATACATATGGGGTGAAGCTGTTTTGATTGCTGCATATTTAATTAACCGTATGCCATCCAAAGTTTTGCAATTTCAAACTCTTCTTAATTTTTTCAAAAATTGTTTTCCCTTGGCTCGTGTTTCAGCTGATTTGCCGTTAAAAATCTTCGGGTGTACTACTTTTGTTCATGAACATAAGCATCTAGGTAAATTAGAACCACGAGCTATAAAATGTGTTTTCATAGGTTACTCCCCTACCCAAAAAGGTTACAAGTGTTTTGATCCAAAATCAAAAAAAGTTTTTGTGACCATGGATGCCACGTTCTTTGAAAATCAACCTTACTTTAGTGATATTCATCTTCAAGGGGGAATCCAAAAGAAGATTCATTTGGAAAAGATTTGTTTGAAAATACCATTTCTTTGGATAATGTTTATTTGTTACAAGATTCTGAGACTGATTGTGTTGCACCAAAAGAAAATGCCCATGAATCCTTACTTGAATCCATTCCCACTATGGAAGAGGTTCTCATTGATTCTGAGGCGACATCTTTAAATCAAAAGCATGACCAACAAGTCTGTGAAACTGGTGATGAATCAACCGTAATGCCACAACAAAATGATTCCCATAAATAGACAAGAAACAAGTACAATGATTGTGACAAAACTTGGAAGAGAAAGGTTTTCGAGAAGAAAAATCATAAGAAAGGAAATAAGGAACTCACTCTCCAACACTGCCAAGAGTCCGAACTAAGAGAAAATCCACCCAGTGAACCTGACACAGGTGAGTCGTCTTCTGAACATATAGGTCGTGATGAATCTTTTGAAATAGATCTCCTTATAGCGCTTAGGAAAGGTATTAGATCTTGTACTAAGCATCCTCTATCCAAGTATGTGTCATATTCAAATTTGTCATCCTATTTTGCTGCATTTACCTCTCAGTTGTTTGCTGTAGAAATTCCAAAAAATATACAGGAAGCTCTAAAAGTTCCGAAGTGGAAGAAAGTTGTGTTTGAGGAGATGAGAGCCCTTGAGAAGAACAAAACTTAGAGAGTTGTGACGTTACCAAAAGGAAAGAAGACTGTGGGTTGTAAGTGGGTTTTCACTGTGAAGTACAACTCAGAATTGAAAGGTACAAGGCTCGATTGGTGGCTAAAGGCTTCACCCAGACTTATGGCATAGACTACTCAGAGACTTTTGCCCCTGTTGCAAAGTTGAACACTGTTAGAATTCTCCTATCTCTTGCTGCCAACTTAGACTGGCCCCTGAATCAACTTGACGTGAAGAATGCCTTCCTCAATGGTGACTTGGAGGAAGAAGTATACATGGATTGTCCTCCTGGCTTTGAAAGAAAATTTGGGTCAAAGGTGTGTAAGTTGGAGAAGTCACTCTATGACCTTAAACAATCTCCAAAGGCTTGGTTTGAAAGGTTCACCCAGTCAGTAAAGAGACAGAGATACACTCAAGGACAAGCGGATCACACATTGTTCACAAAGTTTTCTCCTAATGGAAAGATTGCTGTTTTGATAGTCTATGTAGATGACATCATCCTCACCGGAAATGATACGGTAGAAATTGAGAGATTAAAGAGAAACTTAGCTGCAGAATTCGAGATCAAGGATTTGGCAGCATTGAAATATTTCTTTGGCATGGAGGTTGCTCGCTCAAAGAAGGGAATTGTAGTCTCCCAAAGAAAGTACATTCTGGATCTCTTGGAGAAAACTGGGATGAGTGGATGTAGGCCAGCAGACACTCCCATGGATCCTAATATGAAGCTGTGGGAGAAGGGTAGTGTTCCGGTTGATATTGGCAGATACCAGAGGCTAGTTGGTAAACTAATTTACCTTTCTCACACCAGGCCTGATATTGCATTCTCTGTGAGTGTTGTAATTCAGTTCATGCACTCTCCCTATAAGGAACATCTTGAGGCAGTATACATGATCTTAAGATACTTAAAGACCAATCCAGGGAAGAGTTTGTATTTTAAGAAAACTGATGAGAAGAATGTTGCCATCTTCTGAGATCTGCAAATTTGGATTCGATTATCGACAGGAAATCCACAACTGGATATTGTACGTATGTGTGGGGAAATCTGGTTAATTGGAGAAGTAAGAAACAAGGAGTTGTTGCTAGAAGCAGTGCAGAAGCCGAGTTTAGAGCTATGGCTCAAGGTATTTGTGAAGGCTTATGGATTTACAGAGTCTTAAAAGAACTTAGAGTGACAGTTGATCTACCTTTGAAGCTCTCTTGTGTGATAAAGGCATAATAAGTATAGCTCATAATCCTGTTCAGCATGATAGGACCAAACATATTGAGGTTGACCGCCACTTCATAAAAGAAAAACTGGATGTTGGAATTATCTGTTTGTCTTTTGTGACTTCTAATCAGTAAACTGCGAACATTCTAACCAAGAGCCTGGCCAGGCCCACTTTTGAGCGGTTAATAGGCAAGTTGGGCATGACAGATATCTATGCACCAACTTGAGGGGGAGTGTTGGAGAATCAGGCCCAATCCCGATATTATTCTTCTAGTTTTTATTTTATATTCTGTCAGATTTGATTGTATTTTATTATTAATTAGTATCTTCTATTTTAGGAAATCATTAATGTACTCTTTTCTATATAAGCAGCCTTAGTCTACTGAGTAATGAAAGAAAGTATTTTCTTCCCTTGTTTTCTACATTAAGCAACAATTTCTGAGAGAACAAATGGTACTGAAGAGAATTCCACAACTGATGCCTTCTGCAAAGCTTTTATGTGATGCCATTGCCATAGACTCGGGTCACCTTTGATTAGGACAGCCATCCCCTATGGGATAAGGACATTGAAAGAGATTTTCAGTTAACCTTCACGTTGCCTAAAGTTTCCAACTATACCACCCCTAAAATTAGATCCACTCCTAACTGGATAAGTAAAAACCACCTACAATATCAGATTCCAACAGCAACCTTGAAATAATTTTTGATGCCTCTGACCTAATCTAACTCCAAAAGGAGTGATTAGGGATACATTCAATCCCAATTGTTTAACTAACTCCCAATCTATGAAATTATGACTTGTCCCACTATCAATCATGATGAGTACTGGGGAGTGGAAGTGTACCCATATAACCATGAATGTGAGAACTAGGACTTTAGAGATCTGGAAATTCCAAATCACCATGCACTTTCAAAATAGTGATGCTTCAGGGAGGAATGATCGCTCACACAGTCACACGTTTTTCTTTTCAATGCCAGGAAGGAAGAAGGGATGGCAATTAACCCAACGTTCAATGTTTCTGTTATATTTGGCAAACGGGATGAGGTAAACTTGCCTATGTTTGGAGCTATTTGTTTTTGTTGATATTTTCTATGAAGGTTGGGTTTCTTGTTCACTGAACTGAATGCATTGATGCAGCAAATGTTAGTAGCATGTGCACGCCAGCTGATTGAGCATATGACGTAGGTATTCTTTCTTCTTAAGAGAAACTATTTTACTTGTTATTACACATTTACACTTCTTCTAGAGTTTTCGACTTCATCACCATCATTCTTCGACTAAATTCATATAGGTTCCAAAGATCTCTTAATAGTGATACTTTAAAACAGTTGTTAATATATGAACCTCGTGTTTGTATTATTGAGTAATTCGTTTCTGGAAATCATATTGACTATCCAACTCCTGACTTGCAGTTTGTCTGGCTTCTCCAGGCCATTGGTGCTCTCACTTGGTCTTAAAGACCATTCCGCGGTACATTTTACTGATTTGTTCTTCTTTACCGGAAATGGAAGGAAAAAAAAAAGAAAAATTAATAAATTGGTCATACTCATATTTCAATGTTATACAGGAGACATTGAAAGGCATTGTTTCTGCTGTGATCGACAAGAAGCTGTGGTAACAAATCGATGATGAAATGACAAATTCAAAATTTAGTATGCTGAAATGCCGCAAAGCTCAACCTGGTATGCTGACTATTTTTCTACTTGACATTTTCGGCAGTAAATCCAATTGTATTGACCTCTGGCACTCATAGTAACCAATTTACATTTAATACCGCAATTTAATCTCATTTTACTGCTTTAGGTGTGTGGGATTGATTGAAGTATTCAATTATTGATATTATGTTATGCAAACTTGAGTTAATATATTATTTTCAACGAGTCATTAATTTACTGTGATTGCATTCAACGACTCAAAGCAGTGATTGGATTTTGATATCACTTTTCTTAATATTTACAAAACATGTGTGCAGAAAAAAAAAAAAGTTTCATCGAATTCTTTGTGAATTAAAATAGAGATTGTTTAAACAATGAGCGGAGTAAGGAGTAGGAAAGCAGAGAGTTGAAGCGAGAATTTTGTTAAAGGGCAGTGTTGAATAGTGTGTGCGAATAGTGTGTGTCAAACGTTTGCATGACAACAAGGAGCTCCAGCCTCCAGGTGGAGGTAGATAAAACAGAAGAAAGGAACAAAATTCACATTCTCACAGAAAATGGTTGCAATACAACGAGTACAGAATATAAGATCTTCTCTTCAGTTGTTCCTTTGACTTCAATGGAAAAACTGACAGCTATATATTTTTTGGGGTTCATTATTCAAGAAATTTCAAGACCATTTGACTATGGGTATGGGGCTTATACTAATCCAGTTTTCGTATAAACTTCTGCAATAACATAAAAATCATGGAGCTTACATATGTTTACCGTAGTACACACAAACATGTTGAGAATCAGCCATCATCAGATTCTCATTGCTCCCAAAAATGACTTGAAAGCAACGTGAAGTTTCCTGCCCCTTCATGGTTGGTGATGCATCTGATTCATAGCCTAGGTCCCCTATTTTGGTAGTGGGATATCGGCTAAATCTTCTCTGTAAGGAGCTTGGCTCAACTCTAACTGACCATTGTTTAGAAACCCATTTTCCACATGGGTTTGCATTACTGGGTCGTTCTTTGGCTCCACAAATGTTTTGACAGTGTCTTTTCTGAAGGTTAGATAGATGACTGAGATGATATAGATTGCCATTAGAGGAAACACTATGATCCCAATGAACACATTTGCCACCTTTGGTAGACTGCTATGAATTAACCAACCCACGAAGGCGGTAATGAGGTAGTACACATTGATACCAATGATCCCAAAACCCAGTATCCAAGAGAAGATAATGATCTGCACCAAAATTATGTATTTCAAATTGTGATTTAGGTTAATGGCTAGTGATTCAAAATATATCATTCACTACAGTGTGGTTAAATTTTTTGTGGGAAAATTGTTTTTAGCGTGAAAACGGATAATGAAATTTTGCCATGTGTCCTTAGTGTAGTTAAGTTTCTTAAATAGACAATAGGTAGATAATAGATTTAAGTGGCATACATATACAGGCGAGGAAAGAGAACAACTTACAATAATAGAATTCTTGTGAGGTCCCATCTTGGTACTGCTGCTGCTAAACTTAAGGAGTGGAATTAAAGCGAATGGAAGCTCAAAAGAAAGTATCATCTGTAAAACAATGTTAATTAGTGTATGTGCATGAAATTCAATAGGTACACACGAAGAGGAGAATGTCATTCTAGAGTATACAAACCGATGCAATGATGATAAGCCTTCCAGCCCCAGAAGAACCACCAATGATAGAGACAATAAGACTAGGTGTTATGGCAATACACCTAGTCACCAAGTTCCTGATCCATTTTTTCATCTTTAAGTCCAAGAAACCCTATAGCACCAACCAAACCACAATCCAAGTTTAGTAACATCTTCTACAAAACCTCTTAAGTTATTATTATTGTAATTTTTGTTTTTAAAAAAAATACTGAAGTGACCTGCATGATGAACTGTCCTGCATAGGTTCCAGTGATGGCAGAACTTTGTCCTGAGGCTAGCAATGCTATGGCATAAATTGTTGAGCTGGATCGTCCCAACACATTCTAAGTACAAGTAATGCAAATCAAGATTACATGTGAGATATAATATAACTTGGTACTTAATCAGGATTAAACTTAATATCATGCTTTGACCGTAGCAACTTATATAGTGAATTAAATTAGGAACCTTGAGAAGGAAAGAAGCGGAGTTAAGGGTAAGATCGCTGCAGCGATCAGCATTTTCTGCAGAAAGGTCGCTGCCAGAGCAAACAGTGCCCGACACAGAAATCATTGCAACATTGATTAGAAATGCCACAAACAGAGCAAACCCACTTTCAATGAGAAAGTATCTACATGCATCCTGCATAATCAAATAATAATGTAAGTCTAATGTGTATAGCCCCAAGAGCAATTAGTAATAATGTTAGCTAAACAGAAGTTAGATGTGCAATAAGGCGCGACTATATGAGTGGCTGGATTTGAGTTTCAGTTATCTTATTTTATTTATTTTTTCATATTTAAAGTTTATTATCAGTTAGAGATTTGTTTATTTCATGGGGGGCTTACATTGATGCCACGCACTGTACCGGGTATCTTTCTAGACAGCACCAGAGCAGAGTGGAGAAAAAGATTGTGCCTGCATTTTGTCAAAAAAGAAAAAAACATGTGAAGTGATTTTTATATTAATTTAGTTTACCTGTGTTATCATGCTAACAAATTAATAACATGTTATTAATTGGCAATTACCTAGTTAACAATATTTATTTTGGTTTCAAAAACAAAATATTATTTCGTAAAAATTAGTGGTGTATCAGTACTTTATTAAATTAGTGTACTTAAATCGAGTATTTTAAATTTATGAAATAAATATCTCATATGTAAGTGTGTTTTTGGAGAAAAGACCCAAAATAAGTAGAGGCACAAAAGTATATGGTCAATTTATTTAAGTGAAAGGGAAGAGGAAGAATACGGCATGATAAGGGCACCCAAAAGGGCAATGGCATCTCCTACGGCTCCTTCACCACCGAGTTTGGGAACAAACATTCCCTTTAATACACCAGAAGCAGGGGGTTTCACGTAGCTCATTTCCCCAAAGAAACATGCAGCCATTACAAAAACTAGGATTGATATCAGCAGTTCCAACTTCCTTACCTGCCCAAACATCGCCAAAAATTTGAAGTAGGAGAGAAACATTTGTAAGTATATTTTTATCCACTAGATTTCAACCATAATGTAATTGTGAAAACAAGACAAAAGATAAAAATGTATAATTTTTAAATCATATTTATTTTCTTAAAGTCATGAAATCTACTCAATTACTCATTCTTCTCATTGCTCAAAACTGCACAACGGGTAAGGTTCCAACATGCGTGTGTTAGTTGCACACCACCAAGCTTTATCACTAAACCACACATTCTAATTTCATATTAGTTTTATTAAATTATAAAGAAAAATATTTTGTTACAACTAAAAATATTTAATGCTATATGATATGAAAGTATACTTCAATAAAATTATGTAATATAAAATATATTTATGAATTTATAAATATTATATTTGTTATCAAATAATATATTATCGTTTTGCTTGATTATAAATAAATATAGTTTTATTAGTATTCTTGTTTGTGAATGTTTGTATTACAACCGTGAAATTGAAAATAATTTTTCGAATATCTATTGAAATATATGAATTTTTAAAATATGCATTTGTTTTTGAAATTTTGTAAGGATGAAATTTATAGAGTATGAATTTTTTAACATAGAGTCAACCGAGTAACTCACAGAATCAGTGACACATTGAGTAAGTGCCTTGACTCAGTTGATGACTGATCTAAATTTTATAACACTAAAACATAAAAATGGGTTTTTATCTTTGGAGTAAGAAGTTATTCCATCCATGATTTGTGCTGACCCTTATTTTAAGCAAATCATACTGAACAAATGGTGAGAACCATAGAAAACCATAATCCGTTCTCAGTTGCTAAGTCAAAGTATTATGTTTAATATTGAAAATCCAAATTTAATTTAGCAGGTGGTAATAACCCATGACATCTCTTGAAGGAGCATGCAATTGGACATTAAAATAAAAACAGCAGCAGTTACATCAAAAATAGTGGAAGTTGGAAAGGGCTACAAACCATGAAAAAGAAAAATCGAAAGGAGAGAGATGTTAGTATTGTTTCATAAAAAAGCCATATTACCCCAAATCTCTGCAGACCCAGAAACAAGAGAGTACTGCAGCCAGTCAACAGAACTCCTGCCCATACTGGGATGTGGAATAGTATGTTAAGTGCAAAGGCTGTGCCAATCACTGCCACAACAATCAATTTTGGATAAAATTTAAATTAATTAGTATCTATAGAAGATAGGAATCAAAAACGTATTTTATTGTTGAATTGAATGGTTTTGATATAAAGGAAAGGAGGGAAAAATAATATTAATACCTTCAGGTATGTCAGCAGCTATGACAGCAAGCTCGGCTAATATCCATAAGCAGTACTTCACAAATAATGGGTACTCGGCTTTACAGATTTCTGAAAGGTGTTTTCCTGCCAAATAAAAACAATTATTACAATAATTATTTTCTCATAGAGAAAGTATCTCACACACACACACACGCACACAATCACAACTATATCCACCTCGCTCCCTTTTTCCTCTTATCTCTTAATTTTTCCCTCATATTGATGGCTCACGTTTCCTCCGATGAGGTTTTATTTTTTGTGGAACTTCTTTCGATATGAAAGGTCGCATATTAAAAATACATTCTGAATTATGAGAGGGACATGGATATGATATGGCATGAGCATGACATCCCTCAACTCTGTAAATTTTTTGCATATATATCTTTTACATATTCATTGTATGATTCTAATAAAAATTTCAAATAATACAAAAATATTTTAAAACTTTATTCATATCGTATCTGTTTTGCCCCTGACATCAACACACACACGCACACTGGTTGGTTGTGGGCATATACACACAAAAAGAGAGAGAACAAATATTATGTGAGTTGGCCATTAATTTTTTTTGTGCAGCAGTACTGTTGTGTTTATTTTGCGTCTTACCAGTGCATACTCCGAGATTTGCAGCTAATGACTGAATTATAAGTGCAAACACCAATCCAATAAGTATCACCCACAGCAGCTGAATACAACACCAACAATATTATATTTCAATTATATTAATTTTATTCAAGCTAGCAAACAAAAACATAAAATATATTGCTTAATTGCTTTACCTCATATCCGTGGTTAGCTCCAGCTTGCAGATCAGTTTCCACTGCGAAAAATAAGAAACAACCACTAAGCACACATGCAGACACCAGCACACGCACAAGCATACATAAAAGAGAGTGAGAGAGAGTTACTGTTTCCAGGATCAAGGTAAGCCAAGGAGACAAGGAAACCAGGGCCTACATATGACAAGAAATTTCTCCACCCAGGTTTCTGTGTCAATTCACCAAGTTTATCAGATAAAAAAAAAAAAAAAATAGCTTGAAAACACATTAGCTACAAGTGCACCAAAATAATAATAATAATAATAATATATGTATTATGGTTTTAAATTGCCGTCCCCAATTGCAATTGCACCCGTAACACAACGGTTTTTTAGGCTTCTGCAACCGCATCGCAGACGCCATTGCGATCGCATCGGCTAACATTTATCCGTAATTTCCCGCAACGTAACGGTTTTTGAGGCCTCTACAACCACAACCGCAATTAAAAACCATGATATGTATAAAACTTGCACAGAGAGAATTGGAGAAAGGAGAAGGACCTGATCGTGCTTCGAGGAGTCATGGTGATGAGGGTTGTTAGCGGGAGTTGCATTGACGGCTACTATGCGGTTGCTACCACCTCCAACCTGCGGCTGCATTAGGCTTCCCATCACTCTTCTTTCTCTGCTTGCTGCTGACTCTTTCACTCACTCTGTGATTGATGGCTTCAATGAACAATGAATGATTACTTATATATATGTCTATTTAACTTAACTATATTTATTTATATATATATAGTAGTGAAGACCACTAGCTTGTAACTTGTTTTTTTGCATGTAGACATGAAAATGTTCCATCTTCATGCCTCTTAAGGCATGCCGCACGTCGCACGTCCCTGTCTCCAGTGAAAGCAAATTAATTATGGTGTTTTAATCTTCTTCTTATTGTATATTAATTGTGGTGTTTTACTTAAAACAACACAGGACAAAACAAAGGAAGAACGTCTACACAGCATTCCTGAATTCAAATGGTATAATTTTTATTTTATTTAATTCTTTCTGTTCTAAATAATTGAGACAATAATTAAAAATATACTATTAGGATGACGATTTCTCATACCATATTTATAAACTAGATTTTTTGTTTTTATTTTCTACTTAATTATCCAAAAATAAAAATATTTTTATTTCTATTGATAATAAAAATATTCATATTTGGAACTTTCAGTTTTGGACGATCTTAAAAAAATCGATTTGCTGGATAGGAAATTGTTTTAATGGTGATTTATATTTCGTTTGTTCCATATCTATTCATATTTAAGGTTAATGTACACAGTTAATAAATAATAAATCAATATATGTTTAAACTAAAATACTCTTATTTAATTCTCTACTAGTACTAAGAGCCGTCGATCCCAAAACTCTACTATATTTTAAGATGTACCCTTCATACTAAATAATTTTTTCTTCTTCTTCTTAGATTTTTCCCCCCCATTATATTCAAAACCTAAGGGAGTACTTTCTCTAAAGTAATATAATTTCATAAGATAAATTTAAATCCTAATTCTTAAAAGTTGAACCCCAAGTCAGACCAATATTTTTTAGGGATCAGATCAATATTTTTACTCTTTAATCAATTATTTAATCAAAAGTGATTTTGTTTTCCTCTTATCGATAACCAGAGCATTTCAGGGAACACACAGACATCGTTACTTTGTACTTCTGTCTCATGTGTCTCTCTTACAATATTAGTTTGTCTTAAATTATTTATCATTTAAAATATCAAGAAAGTATTAGGTATTTTTTTTAATAATAATATTGTTTATTAGTATCTCAACTCACCCTATATAGTTATTCTACATAACTCTCACTACAATATTAGAGCATTTTAGTTAAAAAAAAAAGAATTATTTGATTTTTGAAAGAAGTTAATTTTCAAGTAAATATCAAATTTAGTCACTGGAATTGTAGAACCATATCAACCTAACCTCCCACATTATCAATATTCCAAAATGACTCTGGAATTGCAAAACATTAATGCAAGGGGTGTTGCTTGACTTCCCCGTATGATTCTTAATTTTATTCATTCATTTTCCATAAAAATATAATAGTATTCTTTCGACAATTTTAATTAGGTGATCCGGTGATAGATACGATAATTGTAGTCATGTTGTATGCTCCTATTTTTACCCTCATACATGAAATAAATTCTCACGAAAGCCTTGAAACCTAAATTGTCTTCTGTGCAGGGAAGACAAAAATACACGCACTCATAGATACTTGCATGAATTACTCGCAATTGGGCTGGAAATGAATAGTTACTAAATGGAGCAGGGATCTTAATAATTGCTTCTTGGATATCCAGTTATTCGTAATAATCATTTTTTATTAAATATATAACATATAATATGACATTTTCTATCACTGTGAAATGATATAAACTTTATTTTCTTCATTATTTCATATTTGTTAGTGAATGAACTCATAATGATAAAAAATGTTAAATATATATGGTATATTACACAATGTTAATATGTTGCTATATTATATTGTATATTATTTTTCCTTTTTAAGTTAAATTCTTAAATACCCAGATATTCCCATGGATATATGTTACCCATATAAATATTCACGAAGATAAAGATGAGGGAAAAATACCACATCCTCTCGCCTAGGGAATGTAAATGGGGTGGGGCAAGTACAAATAGTAGCCCCAGCCCTGTTGGATGAATATCATATATGTACTTGTCCTATATCCGTTCGAGTATCTATAGGCGGACCTACTTGAGACTGAATGGGTGCACTTGCACCCCCTGAAAATTAAAAATTTTCATTTACCCTCCTATATAAATTTTATTTGACCCCTCTGGGTATAAAATTTTACACATAGACCCCTAAGCTCTTTCAGCTTTGTCAGTCAAATAAATAGTAAAACCCACCATTTAGCCCATGAACTTACACCCTCTTTCCTACTTGGTCCCTAAAGTATATAAAAATAATAAGTAGTCCTTAAGATTTGTGAAATCCGTCAAATTAGTCCCTATTATAAGTAGTCTCTTACGGGGACTAAAGAGACAGATAGAGACTAAATAGGAGATATGGTGTAAGTTTAGAGACTAAATTGAAGGTTTACTCTTAAATAAATTTGGAGCTAAATAATTATATTTCTTAATTTCAGTGAATCAAGTGAGGATATTTGAAAAGAAAATCACCAAGAATCATGTGAACCAACAATCTTGATAATGGATTTTTTTTTTTGCACCCCCTGACTTAGGGTCCTGAGTCCGCCACTACGAGTATCCTTCATGCGAGTTTTAAACATGTTTTTGAGTATTCGTGGTATATGTGGGTATCCATGGATATATTATAATATAAGGCAAACCTTTAAATTTTTTTATATTTGAAAATTAATTTTAAGATCTCGATTGTAATGTTTAAAACAAATGTTTTACTTAAATTTCTATTATGAGCCTAAATTGTTTCTTAAGACTTCAAATTGACAATGTGAAGGATGATATATGTGCTACATGATAAATTACTATTCAATATTATATTAAAAAATCAGACAAAAGTAAACTTCCGCCTCTGAACTGAAATATTTTAGAAACAGTAAATATTTAAACTGAAATATTTTGTTATTATATATAGGTATTTTACTAATTTCACTTAGCAAGTATCCACGAGTATGAATACTACAATACACGTCCCCTCTCTGTTAATAAATGGGTAGAGAAAATACATATTTATTACTCATGGGTACCCATTAAGATATCCATATCTAACTCGTTGTGGGTTTTATCCGCAGATTTTGAAGTATGGAAAAATTTTACATCCCTACCCCGATCCACCCATTGTGATCCCAACTCCGGAGTCTTGTAGCTTTGTCATTATTAAGTTTTATAGGCAATTAGTTTTGACTTTAAATTTTGATCAACTAATTAGCATAAAACAGTTGTACCCTTGCATCCAATATTCTATTGTCAAATCTTTTACCGAGTTTAACCATCATAGTGTGGCACGGCTGACAGATAATCAGGTCTCTTAAGCACGTGGGCAAAGGTTCGCGATCTCAGGCCCATGTGAATGAAAAAAAAATCTATTGGGAGATGCCAACTCCTTAAATGGATCTCATTACATTGAGATATTAGTCTCTAGCTCCCAATCAGGGATACTTTGGGTTCACCCAAAAAAATCTTTTACCGAGTTTGGCTTATGTTAAACACGATAAATTTATTAAATAAGGCATTGATACAAGATTTAAAAGGAGAGAAAAACTTCAAAACACTTCCTTACCTACTGTTCCCATTGTTCCCCACTAAAAATACAACATAGTTGTCACAAACTGTCTTAGGAAGTGTATTGTAAACCTATCACATTGCATCTATTTAATAAAAATAACTGTTTTTTATATGTAAAACAGTAAAGACAGTGGCTAAGGCACCGTACCTAAGTTTAGTTATGTATAAAAAGGAGTACAGTACTTATATGCTTACAAATTCAATACATCAAATTATGGGATATAAGCGTACAACCAATGCATCAAAATTAAAATTTTTGATTTTTGGTCTCTTTATTTTTGTAGAGAGGATGGTTTTTTATTACAATAATAAGTGGGAGATATTTTTCTAATTAATTAGTTTTATGAGTTTAAATATATGATCAATTATAGCTATAGAAAAGAATGATATGAAAAATAAATTGCCTAGCATGAATTTGTTGTTATCCATTTGGATGAAAGTGTTATAAAACTCGGCTCGGACCGGTCGGATCGGGAGCCGGAAGCATGGCCGGTCCGAGCACAACATTCGATCTGTCCTGCCTTTAACTCAGTGTAGATAGCAAAACTCGGCCCGTTTTTGACAGAAACAGTGACTCGGATACACAATAAACCGGCTGGGTCATACACATTTCTGGGAAGTAAAAAAAAGATCAGAAAAGGAGCACAATAGACGAACCGCTCGTGACGACGATGCTCCTACGAAAATGTTGTAGTGCTTCCGGAAGAGGTTGAAGAAAAACATAGAAGAGAAGAACAAAGATGCCCTACTGATCAACATAAACTGAACAGAAAAATCACAAAAGAAAACGAAAAAATGTATGCGGCAACTGTAATCTATTGAGAAGAGGACAAGTAGTTTTGACTTTTGACACTAATTAGGGTTTTGTTTGTCATATTTTTAAATTGAAAGGGTATTGGTGTGTATGGGCCTTGTTAAACTAGCCCATCCACTATGTTGTCCCATGCCGTTGTCACAGATTAACAGATGCAAACAAAACAAGAGGAATGTTAGGGTCACATCCTCTGACACATTCCTTTGAATACACTCTTAACTATTGAGCCACATCACAACTTTTTTTTTTTTCAAAATCAATCATGGGATTGAAAATTACTATCATATAGACCATCTCTGTAAATTTTAACATTAATCTATGATCATTTACTATGTCATCAAGATGCGTCAAGATTAACGTTATTTGTAATTCAAAGAAGTGTGTCAGATAGTGTGTTCAAAGGAGTGTGTCAGATAGTGTGACCCTAGTATTTCTCAAAAAACAAAGTACCCATAAAATAAATTATATAATAAAAAAAAGGCATCATATAAGTTCGAACCATATTCTTATGCTAAAGCTAACCACAAGCACATAACATCATTCATCTAAAATATGTTGCGACAAATATTTTATATATACTGTTTAGTATAAAATTAATAAATTTAATATATACCGCACCGGTTCATGCAATTTAACTATTGACCCACCGGTCCAACCAGTGACTCATTGTCCCAGTACCATGACCGAGTCGATCACCGGTCCGAGTTTAATAACACTAATTAGTCATCATGAAAGCTACAGATTTAATAAGGCATCATGTGGTCGATGTGTACCAGCATCAATGCAAATGTTTTTAGTAGTTCTCTTGAATGAGAAATTTGACTCTTAATCTCTATTATATACAAACATGAAGTAAATTAAAAAGGAAACTTAACAAATGGCGAATTAAGAAGCAATCACAATTGCCATGTAATAAAAAATGATCAAACGTGGAATTTAATACTTAAATTTAAAGAAAAATAGAATAAAAAACGTGGCACCAAATACAGGCTGGACCCTAAATAATAAACACAATACATTTGAAATTCAAATTTAAAAATTCGCAATTAATAAAAAAGGAAGACATTCGTCTATATATAGAAAATTTGAACGTAATTGGAATGTAAAAATGGCAGCCAAAAAATGCTATACACACGTTTTTTTATTGATTAATACTGGAAATGTACTGTACCAAATTATTCAAGCTAAGAATAGTAACACAGGTAATTAAAATCATACTTTAATGCACTTTAATACAAAAAATAACCAAATGAATGCAAAAATAAAATATCCGGATTCTTACCTTATTCTTATAACGTAATCATAAAGGACCCGACTATTACATCACGTTATTTTTTATACCTAATATTCATCCCATTAGCATGCTTTCCATAATTTGATACCTTAGATTCATCCCATAATCTTATTACATACAATAAGCGTGATTGTTAGTCAACTATTTCTTTAAACAAATATTTGAATGACGATTTACCCTAATCAAATATAATATGTTGCCTTTGGGAATTCTTTTACCGGTGTAAAGTAGATAGAAAGGATAAAAGATTGTAAGTATCTTTTCAATGGTGAGCTCTGCTGCTAGGGTTTTACAAGAAAAGTCAAAAGAAGAGGAGGACCTCCTCCTCCGAAGCAAGAAGAAGATGGGGGAACCAGAGGTCAACAAAGAAAAGAGCAGTGGAGAGATTATCTCTATAGGAACCTATAAGGAAAAACTTCTCAATCTTTTTGGAGAGGAAGTCATGCTACGTAAAGGAAGGAAAGACTTTGAGGAATTGCTGCCAATGAAAGGAGTGATAGAACAAGATAAAGAATTCGTTGATGGACCTGAAGTCCCTTTGTCAGATGAGGAGTGGGAAAGATGGTCCATCCCATGGAGGAAGATGCTTGTTGTTAAACTTCTTGGAAAGAAGGCTAACTACAAAATGCTGGATAACTATCTTCAAAGGCGGTGGACAAAGAATGGCACGATCAAACTTGTGGATATGGCAGATGACCACTTCCTGGTCTACTTCTCAATGGAGGCAGATTACATGCATGCATTATATGAAGGACCATGGATGATAGCAGACCACTATTTGATCGTTCAAAGATGGCGACCAATGTTCCTCCAAAATGCTGAGGCTATGAAGAAAGTGGCGGTTTGGATCAGAATCCCAAGGCTGGGCTTTGAGTTGTATAATGATCACTTTCTTGGGCAAATAGGTTCAATGTTGGGAACAATGCTACAAATTGATCGCTTGACCTCGATCCACTCAAGGGGTCAGTTCGCAAGAATATGTGTGGAAATTGATCTTGACAAACCTCTCCTGTCTCATGTTGTTATAAAAGGATTTAAACTGTTTCTGGAGTATGAGGGACTCCACTTGATATGCTTCAGGTGTGGGCGTTATGGGCACAAACAAGACAAATGCAGAGAGTTCCTTGGTGAGAAAGGTCACCACCACCCGGCAGAGAAGATGACGGCTGAGACAATTAGGGTTGAAGCTGGACCTTCAGCGGCTAGGGTTGACAGCATTAATGAGGAGCGGCAATTAGGTGTACCTGTTACGCAGGAGGCGGAAGTAACTGAAATTCAAATGAGTCAACTTGGACCATGGTCAACCGTGCAACGCAAGCCAAGGAGAAAACCGCAAGTCAAGGCGAAATTTGGGGACGACAAGGTTCCAGGGAAGGCAGGTTCTTCAAAGCCAAGCATTAAACAGGATCAAATCCCTGGTGGGTCGCGATTTGAGCAATTGAATGAGGAGGAAAAAATAACGGACGTGGAAGGAACCCCAAAAGAGGGCATAATTAGAATAACTGAAACCGTTAAAATGGCCCCACCAAAGGCAAATAACGCAGCCACTCGCAGCACTACGCGCGTGAGGAACACTGCAGGTGGAAAAAAGACTCAAAGGGGTGTGAGACAAAAAGAAATCAAGGTTGACAAGAGTGGTCATGCGATGAAGAAGTCTGCTTCCAAGTCTGGGATGAAAAGTATGTTTACTGTTAAAAAGAAATATGCACTTGATATGAGGAATCTCTCTCAGCAGCCAAGTAGTGGACCTATCGAGCAAGTCAAAATTTTCAAAGGTCATGAGCCTCCTAAGGTTACTACAGGAGTAGTACAGACAAATTCTATAGAAACTCATGTCCACCTCCCGGATAATGAGACTCTAGAGTTTGTTGAACAACTCAGGAGGAAAAACATGACAAGTAGTAGCTCAAAAGGGCAAGGAGATATGGATATCACTGAGACCAAGCATGATGAACATAGGCAGGGGGATATGGAAATTGTTGACCCTAGTCAAGGTGACCCTAAGCAGGGCGATCTCGGGCATGTAATGCCTACTAACATGAATACTGTTTAAATGAATGCCATAATCTGGAATTGTAGGGGAGCAGGTGGTCGTGATTTCCCTAGTTATATTCGAGATTGCATGCGTATTTACAGACTGAATTTTATAGCTATTCTGGAACCTAAGATCAGTGGTGCTACTGCTGCCTCTGTGGTTAGGAGAATTGGACTGAGTCATGGTGTTAGAGTGGAAGCTTGTGGCTTCTCAGGGGGTATTTGGTGCCTTTGGAATGCTAATTGTCCAAGCATTTCAGTGGTGTCTACTTCTCAATATTGCATTCATTTAAAGGTGCAACATTCCAATGGTAGTTTCTGGTTGTTTTCGGTTATTTATGCAAGCCCAAATTTGGGTAGGCGTGACAAGGTATGGGAAGAGCTTAGGGAATTTAACAGAAATAATGTAGGGCCGTGGTGTCTTGCGGGAGATCTCAACACAATGTTATATGATTGGGAGAAAGAGGGAGGTGGAAGTGTGAATCAAAGATCTGCCTTGGCCTTGGCAGAGTGCATCAATGATTGCCAGCTCATTGATCTACCCTTTGCTGGACCTAAGTACACTTTCACCAGAGGAACTCTTAAGGAACGGTTGGATCGAGTGCTATGTAATGAAGCTTGGCACAATCTGTTTCTAACTAGTTCTGTTACTCATTTGCCACTGCAAGAGTCTGACCATTGTGGTTTATGGCCCCGTTCTCAATCTACAGATGTGGCAAGAGGGAGAAGGCATTACTTTAAATTCCTAGGATCATGGTTGGATCATCCTAATTTTTCTAACCAGGTGAGGAATTCTTGGTTTCCTTCTTCTACTTGGAGTGACAATATAGGCCGAATGACTAGGAGCTTGCAAAACTGGAATAAGTATGTGTATGGGAACATCTTTAAAAGAAAGGAAAAGATTATTAGGAGGCTGGAAGGGATTAATCGGGTCCTCTTTAATCAAACAGTGGATGACTTGCTCGTTCTCAAAGTAAAGTTGTGGGAGGAGTATAAATCTATAGTGAAGCAGGAAGAAAATTACTGGTTTCAGCAGGCAATGAGTAAGTGGATTACTCAAGAAGATAATAATACTCGCTATTTCCATCAGTCTTCTTTGATTAGAAGAAGAAGAAATAAAATTACTGCCTTAAAAGATGTCAATGAGCATTGGATATATGATGAGGAGCTGCTGTAGCAGCATGTTGTTCATTTTTATTCTCAGTTTTATACCTCTAATCGGTTGTATGCTCATGGTTTAAGTACCTTAACTATGTTCCAGCCTATTACAGCAGCATATATGCTTCATCTGCAGGCTGCAGTCACTTTGGAAGAAACAAGGAAGGCCTTATTTAGCATGAAAAACTACAAATCTCCTGGTCTTGACGGTTACCATCCTTTGTTTTTCAAAAATCAGTGGCATGTAGTGGGAACCTCTATTCACCAGCTTGTTTTGGACTGTTTTGCTGACTCAGGCAAAATTAAAGAAGTAAACCATACTTTGTTAACCCTCATTCCCAAGTGTAATGATCCTGATATGGTGACTAAGCTGAGGCCTATTGCCCTTTGTAATGTTGTTTACAAAGTGGTAACAAAAATCATAGCTCAAAGATTGAGAAGTGTCCTTCCATATGTGGTGTCTAAGAACCAGAGCAGTTTTGTGCCTGACAGGTGTACTTCTGACAATATTTTGGTTTTGCAGGAAGCCATTCACTCATTGAAGCACATTAAGAGTAAAAAAGGGTTCCTGATCTTGAAGCTTGACCTTGAAAAAGCTTATGATAGACTTGAATGGAATTTTATCATGGAGACTCTTGAATTGTTGCAGCTGCCTTCCCAAATGTTGGAGCTTATCCGATGGTGTATTTCCTCTGCATCCCTTAGTATTAATTGGAATGGCGATAACACTCAAAATTTCAACTCTTCTAGGGGCTTAAGGCAAGGGGATCCTTTGTCCCCTTACCATTTTGTTCTGGCCATTGAAAGATTGGGACATTGTATTCAAGATAGAGTGGATTCGGGTAGTTGGCAGCCTTTGAGCTTTGGTAGGGGAGGCCCCAAATTATCACACATTTGTTTTGCTGATGATTTGGTTCTTGTTGCTGAGGCTAATAGTGATCAAGTGGGAGTGATTAGAGGTGTAATTGATGTATTCTGTGCTAGTTCAGGGCAACAGATCAATTACTCCAAGTCAAAAGTTTTTTTCTCAAGCAATGTTAGTAATGAGAAGGCAGGTGTGCTGAGTCAATAGCTTGGAATTGACCAAAATGATGATCTAGGGACCTACCTTGGAGCTCCTATGCTTCATCAGAGAAATTCTAAGGAATCTTACAGATTCATTCTGAACAAATGCGCAAGAAGCTGTCTACTTGGAAAGCAAACAATTTATCTTTTGCTGGCCGAGTTACTCTTGCACAATTATCTTTATCTTGTATACCAGGGTATGTAATGCAAACCTCAAATATTCCTATCGCAGTGTGTGAAGAAGCTGAGACTATCTGCAGAAATTTCATTTGGGGAACATCTCAAGAGCAAAGAAAGTGTCATCTCATTGCCTGGGCAAAAATTTGCCTTCCAAAATCTGAAGGTGGTCTTGGATTCCGGTCTCTTAGGGTGCTGAACAAAGCCTATATGTATAAACTAGCATGGCAACTAGTCTCAAATACTGAGAAGCTGTGGGTGCAAGTAATGAGGGCAAAGTATAATTGTGGATCTCTTGCCACTCCTTCTGTTGTGAATCACAACAATTCCTTCAATATATGGAAAGCAGTGGCTAATGCATGGAATGATGTTGGATATCAGCTAGGGTGGGTGATAAATGATGGAAAGGATACTAGATTTTGGAGAGACAATTGGATTCCAAACACTGATTGTCTTGAAGATCATTATGCTGCATCAATTCCTGCTGCTGAGAAGGAACTGACAGTGATTAATTACTGCATAGGTGGAGATTGGGATTGGACTAAGATTGGTGCCATCCTGCCTGCATCTATCTGTGATCGAATAATGCAGGTGCAACCCCCTACCAGGGATGAGAGAGATATTCCCAACTGGCTGCCATCAAAAGATGGTCAATTTTGCCTTAAGACAGCTTATGACTTGGTAAGAAACCCTTCTAATCAGATTAATTCCCACCCTCTCTTTGATAATATTTGGCAGTGGAAGGGTCCTGCTAGAGTGAAAGCTTTTATGTGGAAACTTGCTCATGGTTCTTTACTAACCAATGAGGTAAGAGCTCATAGACGCATGACTACTAGTAATCTATGTCCTAGATGTAATGCATATCCGGAGACTATTATGCATATGGTCAGGGACTGTGAGGAGGTGCAAGAGTTTTGGACTCAACTAATTCCTTTGGATAACAATAATTGGGCTAAGTTCTTTAGCTTAGGCCTGCAAGCTTGGATGGAATGGAACATCACCTCTACTAAAATTGGCTTGGTGCCTTGGCAGTGGCAAATTGTTTTTGGAGTGGTAACTTGGGCAATTTGGAAGGATATGAATGCTCTTGTGTTTTCTAATACCACTGAGCTTGGTGCCAAACTCTTTCATTCTGTTACCAGCCAAGTTCACCAGATTCAAAAAGAAATTGAGGTGCCTCTGGCCTCTCATGCTATTCATAGTGCCAATATGAATGCTCAGTGGAGTGCTCCCCCCGAGGGCTTTGTTAAGCTCAACACCGATGGCTCTTTTAAGAGTTGCAACACCTCTTGTGGAGGAATTATCTGAAACTCTAAAGGAGAGTTTATTAGAGGGTTCATGTGCAAATTAAATCCAAGTAATGCCTTACATGTAGAGTTTTGGGGAGTTATTTTGGGTTTGAGGATTGCTAGAGACATGACCTTGAAGCAGGTCATTCTTGAGACAGATTCCAAGTGCATTGTCAACATGATTCATCAAAGATTTGCTTCCAATTCTTCCTTGAAACCTCTCCTTGATGAGGCTTTAAATCTTATACATCTCCCTGGTTGGAGTGTCACAGTGCAGCATGTGTTTCGTGAGGCAAATTTATGTGCGGATGCTGTTGCTAATTTAGGACATAATTCAGATTTTTCTGTTGTTTTATTTGATGTTGCTATTCCTAGTGTTAGTTTGCTGTTAGATAGAGACTTGAGGGGAGTTTGTTCTCCTCAGGTTGTGCTGTAGCCTTGGTGCTTTTCTCTTTTGCAATCGAAAAAAAATATATAATATGTTGCCTTTATTTCCTTAACCGTAATCCATTATTATTTTACCCTAATTTTGCACACTTATATATATATACACCCCCCCTCTATTAACCATTTTTTTAATGTAAAAATTATACTGTACATGTTAATTTATTCTTTTTAGTTGGTGTTGTAGGGAAATGTAATTTCTTCTTTTGTTGTTGTTGGGAAGATACTGAATGTTGGATATAGAGATGTTCTCTTTTATCGCCCAATATGCTAAATACATGATTTTAATGCTTTTGTTTGTTTTCCTTTTTTGTTTGATTGATTTTGATTGAAGAAATTTTGATTTAGGTTTTGTTTTTCTTTCTTCCAGATTATTGAGTTGGATTGTGAAAGGTTAATATCATCTTCGAGGTAAAGTTCTGGGATTCTATTACCATATTTATTCTGATTTTTTTTTATTCAAATTCTTATAGATGAACGTATTATTAAAATTGAAATTTCTATGATAACCAAAGTATCATCTTCCTTGTGATTGTTGAAGGCTTTTTTCGTTTACTTTGAAAGATCATGGTGTGAAGATATGAAGGATGAACTGTTTATTTTTTTATAAGCACTTGCATGATGGTATACCGATATCTTTTAATGTAAAATTTTACTAATTGTACATTAAGGAACTAGCTTCAGAATAAACTCACTTTTCTGAATTTTCTTTATAGGGACCAAAATACATGATGAAGAAGCTTAAGCTAATGGGATATATTTCCATATGCACTCTCTCAAAGGAAAAGGGTGGAAAGCAAATGAACAATGTGCTTCAAAATTTCTACCTTTTTCATCATGTCTGATCAAAACTCCATTACCAATTTTCTACTTCTGTGTGACTTTTTATTTTGTTTAACTTTCTAGCTGTGTCACCTGTCTCATATAACCGGTATTTCAGTGTTCTGTTGACACTAGATTTTATATATTTCAAATTTTTAATTGTGTCTACTTTGCCCGAATGCATATGAAACTACAAAAAAATGTAACTCATTTTTTTCATTCAAAAAATTTATTCTCATCGCTTTAATTAAGCCCACTCTTTGGGTGTCTTTATCTAGCAAGGTTCATTTGCGTCCTTTTCTAAACTTACTCTGACGCAAATGGACAAATCATCTATGCATATATATTAGTATATTACACAACTCTAAACTAATACTTAAAAGAACCATAGTATTTAACATTACTTTCTTGAATTGCATAATTTGTACAATTAACAAGTCCTTCAGGTGCCGGGAATGCAATTCTATTGAAGGGGTTCAATATTATTAATAATTATTCTTTAGAAGCTTTAAATTGATTTATTTGATATGTAAATTCTTTTTCTTTGTGTTAATAAACATATTGGAGTTTGTAATAGGGAAAATGAACTTACTATTTTATATTTGCCTATGTATGTTAAATTCAAATACCAATTCTTGAATGATAATTAATTTTTATATTACAAGTAAAAAAGCCAAAATCAATGTATATAATATTACAGTCAAAAATTGGAAAACTATAAAAACTATAATAATATTACAGTTAAAAAAATCAATTTTGATATAAGACAGATATCCTCTCTCTCTCTCACTATATATATATATATATATATATATATATATATATATATATATATATATAGTTATTATAATTATTAGAATATTTGAAATTTTCAACAAAAAATATCACAAATGGATGAATATTTTAATAGAAACCCACATCACTATAATTTTTAATGTACATCTTTAATTTTTTAATATACAACATGTGTAACATGTGCCATTGTTTTTGTCACACTATATAAGTTATATTTTAACTTATTCCTTATTTTAAATTCCAACAAAATTTGGCCTTTTCCAATTAATGTAGTAAATTTTAAATATTAGTTAATATATATCTATAACATATCTATTTGATTATAGTCCAAATATCAACTTTTTAATTTTGAGTTTGTTCCGTCACTTTTTTTTTTTTTGAGTTTGTCTGTTTTTAAATTAAATAAATTAAGATATGTTCATTTCTTAAAAAATATATATCGATTTTATTTTTTAGCTAATTAAAACTTTCCGACTTACTATAAACCTCCATCCATAAAGTGTCAAAAGTTGATCTTATAACCAAAAAAAAAGTGGATCTTAGAATTTGATTCACAATATTTGATTTAAAATAAATCAATTAATTTTTCTATTTAACATTTTATAAAATACAGATGTTTTGCTTTTATTTTTAGATCAATTATTTGTTTCGTGATATTATTGAATAATATCAAATATAGTTACTTTCCAATAATATATACTTCATATACATTTGTTATTTATATATTAATATGTATTTAAGTATATATTCAATATATATATATAAAGATATTTAAATTATGAACCATTTCATTATATCAAATCTTTTAATTTTTCTTGAATACATAATGTAATAATAACTCATAAATTAAATATTTTTACTCTTTTATTCTAATCAATTAAATAAACTATTTTTTATCTAATTCGATTCGGAGGTATGCATCATCATATTTTGTTTGTGTCGTATACAACTTAATTAATATTAATTTGTTTACGTATCAGTCGTTAGGGTCCTTATATTTATAAATAATAGTAAGGGTAGTATTATAACATCACTATAAATTAATATATATTATCATAATATTTGGTATATTTCATTTTTAGTAATATAAAAGTTTTTTGAACGAAATATAAAAATGTTCCCGTGTGCGGCACGGGTTCCATACTAGTTTATTAAGTAGCTAAATCAATGGCTACAGTGATGTTGGGAGGATTTTATCGATCTATTGTTTGTTTTTATTATATTCAATTTTTTTATTTTATCAATCTATTATATTCTTCAAATTTTCTTCTTCTATTGTTTGTTTCTATTTTCCTGCTTATGTTTTTTTTTCTTTTTCTTTTTCTTTTTGCCTTTGATTTCGTGGTTTTTTTTTTTGTTGATGATGGTTCTTTTCTTTATGCCTTACAGGTTCTCTAGCTCCTTTATTGGGTTATACTACTGATGGATTTTACTTTGTTAGAATATAGTGTTTGGTTGTGTTAGATTGTATTCAGAGGCAAGGAGTCATGCAAATAGTACATTAAGACCTTCTTGGATGCAATTTATATAAGAGAGCTGCAGGGTGATGTCAGGAAAGGCTTTATTTTTTGGATTTTCTTGGCATGGTCTTTCTAATAAATAATGTTTATGAATCTATGATCATTTCCCAAAGGGTAATTTAGAGGAAAATCTACATTGTTGGAAGGTAAATCTACTTTTGGTTCAATGGAAATGAATCATGAATGTCCTTCTATTGCAGTTGTCCGATTTTGGACCTGCAAAATGGTGGGACTTAACTTTGTTGGTAGCATCAAAAGTAGGACTTAGTTTTGTTCCACGGCAATTTAGTTGGATGGTAAGCCTCGATTATTGAGAGCATATATGAACCGTAAATACTGTACATTTGAAATAAATAGCAACGATATCATTTATCTATGTAGAGATAGCTCATTAAAATATGGTTAACTGTTGATGTTTTCAATTTTTATATATGTTTTAATGGTATCTTTTATCTATGTTACAGAATAAAATAAAAAGTATACCACTTATTTTGCTTTTAATATTATTTAACATTGTTGATTTATCTATTTGAAGCAATATGGATGCAAAAAGTAGACATTTTATTGTTTATGAATTTTTATTACAATTTCTTGTACCAAGCATCGCAACCGACCTGTGCATCCCGTGCGCATGCACGGGTCATAGTACTAGTTCTTATGCTAAAGCTAACCACAAGCACACGACATCATTCATCTAAAACATGTTGCGACAAATATTTTATATATACTATTTAGTATAAAATTAATAAATTTAATATATATCGGTTCATGCAATTCAACTATTGACCCACCGGTCTAACCAGTGACCCATTGACCCAGTACCCTGACCAAGTTTAATAACACTAATTAGTCGTCATGAGGGCTACAGATTTAATAAGGCATCATGTGGTCGATGTGTACCAGCATCAATGCAAGTGTTTTTAGTAGTTTTCTTGAATGGGAAATTTGACTCTTAATTTATTAAGTAACTAAATCAATGGCTACAGTGGTGTTGGGAGGATTTTATCGATCTATTGTTTGTTTTTATTATATTCAATTTTTTTTGTTTTATCGATCTATTATATTCTTCAAATTTTCTTCTTCTATTGTTTGTTTCTATTTTCCTGCTTATGTTTTCTTTTTCTTTTTCTTTTTGCCTTTGATTCCGTGGTTATTTTTTTGTTTGGTTGATGATGGTTCTTTTCTTTATGCCATACAGGTTCCCTAGCTCCTTTATTGGATTATCCTACTGATGGGTTTTACTTTGTTAGAATATATAGTGTTTGGTTGTGTCAGATTGTATTCAGAGGCAACAAGGAGTCATGCAAATAGTACATTAAGACCTTCTTGGATGCAATTTATGTAAGAGAGCTGCAGGGTGATGTCAGGAAAGGCTATAGTTTTTTGGATTTTCTTGGCATGGTCTTTCTAATAAATAATGTTTATGAATCTATGATCATTTCCCAAAGGGTAGTTTAGAGGAAAATCTACATTGTTGGGAGGTAAATCTACTTTTGGTTCAATGGAAATGAATCATGAATGTCCTTCTGTTGCAGTTGTCCGATTTTGGACCTGCAAAACGGTGGGACCTAACTTTGTTGGTAGCATCAAAAGTAGGACTTAGCTTTGTTCCATAGCAATTTAGTTGGATGGTAAGCCTCGATTCTTGAGAGCATATATGAACCGTAAATATTGTACATCTGAAATAAATAGCAACGATATCATTTATCTATATAGAAATAGCTCATTAAAATATGGTAAACTGTTTATGTTTCTAATATTTATATATGTTTTAATGGTATCTTTTATCTATGTTACAGAATAAAAAAAGTATACCACTTATTTTGCTTTTATTATTATTTAATATTATTGATTTATCTATTTGAAACAATATGGATACAAAAAGTAGACATTTTATTGTTTATGAATTTTTATTACGATTTCTTGTACCAAGCAACGCACGGGTCATAGTACTAGTTCTTATGCTAAAGCTAACCACAAGCACATGACATCATTCATCTAAAATATGTTGCGACAAATATTTTATATATACTATTTAGTATAAAATTAATAAATTTAATATATATCGGTTCATGCAATTCAACTATTGACCTACCGGTCCAACCAGTGACCCATTGACCTAGTACCCTGACCGAGTCGATCACCGGTCCGAGTTTAATAACACTAATTAGTCGTCATGAGGGCTACAGATTTAATAAGGCATCATGTGGTAGATGTGTACCAACATCAATGCAAGTGTTTTTAGTAGTTCTCTTGAATGGGAAATTTGACTCTTAATTTATTAAGTAACTAAATCAATTTTTCTCTTTCTAACGTATTAGCCTCCATTTGTAATAAACTCCCAATTCACAAGGTTCATCATTTATTTGTGTATATCATTTTGTTAATAAGTAGAATCAGACAATCTCAATGTATGATTTAATTAGACGGTGTTAGAATTCTATGTTGCAAAGGCATTGATCACAAGTGTGTTTGAGAGTCATTTTCATGAACAAAACAAGACGATAAATCGACTCTGAAAGATCCCATATCCCTTTTTTTTTTTGAAAACATCAAACTCACTTCATTTCATTCAATAGTAAATCAGTGATACACGAGGGAATTGAATTAAACAGTTGGGAGCTAGCATAAAGCCTAGATGCTCTAGCAAGGCTATGAGCAACGAAGTTTGCTTGTCTCCGAATAAAACTAACTTCATAGTTTTGTAAACTCTTTAAAAGGTCTCTACAAGAATCTAAGATAGTTCGTACTTCATTATTGAGGGGTTGCAGTGTAGCAATATCATCCACCACTGCTTTGCAATCAAGTTCGAAGGACATGCTAGTGAAACCTTCGTCCCTTACACATTTGACAGCTTCAAGCAAAGCAATGGCCTCGGCCTCTTTGGGAGTGGGGAAGCCCGTGAATCACATGGTTTTTGCTACCACGAAAACGCCTTGATCGTTCCTAACACAGACACCAATTCCAAACATACCTTGTGTTGTAAATATTGCAGCGTTTGAGTTGCATTTAAGACTCCCCAAAGCTGGTTTTTTCCAGATTAAATCCACATCATTTGATATATGCCAGCCCAGGTCCTGGTCTCTTGATCGCACCTTCCTCCAGCTTGTACTGAACTCACGAGCCAGATTCACAGCAACTCCCGCGGCCATCTCCACACCCTTCCACACTTTATCATTTCTTCTTCTCCAAATACACCAGAAAAGCATGAAGAACTCTTTAAGCTGCTCACCCGAGAGAGAAACCAGCAGCTCAAACGTCACCTCCTTGAAACCTTCAGTATTTTTTTTTATAGGCAAATGTTAGTAATTGTTAGTAAATGTTAGATTAGTGGCTTGGGATGGGTTTGAACCCACACACCTTATGTCTCCCAACTCCTACACCCTTTCCTCCAAACCAAGCCAACCACCTTATGACTCCCCCTTGAAACCTTCAGTATGTTGCACCAAGTTCTGCATTGTATCCCATAAACCTCTAACTCTCCAACATTCTGTGGCTTTTGGGCAACCATAGAAAGCATGCCAAGCATTCTCTTCGATGACTTCACAGTGTAGACGCTCAACCGGACACTCTACACCCTTGCGGCTTAAATTTTGCCTAGTTGGGAGGACATTTCTCAGGCCGCGCCAAACAAGGAACTTGAACTTATGTGGTACCTTTGCTCTCCACAGTTTGCTCCACTCACCTTCCACCCTTAGATCTAAGTTATCTAATACCACTTCCATCAGTCTAGTAGAACTATTGTTGTTATTTAATTAATTATTTTTGGGCGTGGCAATTAAATAATTGTTTCTTGCATGATTGTTTGCTAAATGATTAATTATTTCATAGTTTATTTAATTAGCTTAGAAAAATCATGAAATTGAGTGTTAAATGTCGTTGTCTTTTTAAGAGTGACCAAAGAATTATTTGGGTTAGTGGGTTAGTAGAGTAGTGAGCCCAAACTGTGTGTGCCTTTGGATATTACTCTTGTCTTGCAAAAACAAAAAAAAACTCCTTCATTCACAATTGATAGTAATCATATTAATGAGAAATAAGGTTATGACCTATTTTTCCCTATCACGATTTTATTTCCTCTTTTATAGGACAATTATAACTTGTTTTGACCAAGTGGAAAGAGAAGGAACAAATCCCCTTCCTGATCACGATTTGTTCCCTTCTTATTGGAAAGTTACAATTTGTGTAATGAATAATATTAAATGATTTTATTAATCCCCTGAACATAATTAATGAAAATTCCATCTCCTTGTCTTGTCTCACACTTTTTTTTAAATCTAACCCTAAGACTACAAATTTTATTTGTTCTCTCTTAACCTAATACCACTCCTTTCTTCTTACATAAGTTACAAAAACAAAACCTAGCCTCCCTCATACTGATCACGCCTCCCCCTCATCATTCCTAGTCCATCAAGGACAATTTCTAACCTTCTTCTCTCCATTTTCGTGTAACTTCAAAGGTAAGTCCTTTCCATCACTTTCTTTTAATTTCACTCATCAGAAAAATCACTAATACAGAGTTTTCTCAGTAATGCTTTGACCTTTCCTCTTGTTCGTGCCATTCAAATTCGTGGGCTTAGAGTTATTTTGTTAGGAAGAAAAGCGGTCAAGGTAAGGACTTTTCTCCTACAAGTTAGAGCTAAACATTGGTTGTTGTCTAAATACTGTTATAATTCGTGTGGTGTCTTGTCTATAGGAAAAAATTTATTTTATCATGAAATATGAATCTATGATGTTCTACTATCCAACCTTAAGTTTCGTGTACTCCTCTAAATAAATGTGTTGATAATTTTCTTGCCATTTTATTGATTCTAGGTTCATATGTTGTTGAAAACTCATGTGGGTATATTTTTAGTGCAAAAGATTTATTCCATATGGTCTCTTGATGATGATAGCTACTCCTTGGTTTTCAATAACATGAACATGATTAATTTATGAAGTTGATCGTTTTTTTATAATGTGGAATAATCTTGATTAATAAAATAAATGATAGTTAATTGTTATAAATTGTGGGAACCGATTTACATATGTTTAATAATATGAAATTGTTGATGATTTGTTGTATTTAATTTGATGAGAGAAACGATTTATATATATATATATATATATAGAATAATATGGATACTTGTTGATTCTTGTTGTTGTAATTTGGTGCAAATCGGTTTATGTGTATTTTATTAATAGCATTATTGTTGATTGTTAATATTCTTTTGATGGATGTGTACTTGCTGCTTTAAACCGTGAGATGGTGATTTTATTTTGTTAATTTTTTTTTTGATGGGTGTTATATGAGTATAATATGTGGTGGATTACTGGTGAATTACTTTCTCGTGGCATGAATTGACTTGACTAAATGACATGCATCATGTAGAATGACATGTGTAGGGCCTTCGTAGCGGTGATATGATTTGTTTCCCCATTGGTATGGGAGGTAGCTATTATCTTGGACCTTCATGGTCAGGGGCCTTCGTGGCGGTGTTAATTTTAATTCCCCATTGGTATGGGATGACTATATCGCGATCATGAGAGTCTTGCATAAGGCATGCATATTAACTTGAATATGATTTTTGTGATGTTTTAAAAGTGATTATTTTATTTGTAAGTTAGTATAAAGAAAAAAAAAAGAATAGATTCTCTTATGTCTTAAAGGTGAGTATTTTTAATTTCAAGTTCGTTCGTGAATGTGGATATCTTTTCTTATTGGTTATTCTGATTTACATATTTTTAAAAGTGAAAAAAATTATAAATTGTATTTGAGCAGTTTTCCATGTTTTAGCTTATTACAACTTATCATATGAACTGACCCTTACACCACATTTTAGGTACAAGTGGACTTAAAAAGCATCAAGAATGATTTGTTTGCATTATTGTTGATTGTGCCATCGACGAATAATTGTGGGTACATGGGTATTAGATGCTCTGTGCTATTATTTGAACATTAACGTTAATTTTGCGCAAAACTGAATTTGGTATTTTTATTGCAGACGTGGTGTTTTTTCGCTAAGTAATTGGGATGACTTAAACTTTGATTATTTTATCTATAATTTATAATTTTAGAATTCTATTATATTTTAGTTGTGTTGTAGAGTAGTTACAGACATTTGTTAATTTAGTACTCACATGTTTTGTGAATAAAAGATAACTACAGACAATCTTTAATTCAGTTTCACTTGATTTAAAATTAAATTAAATTTTCAATATTAGATTCGATTAGACTAAAAATTAGTTTAGTGATTAAGTAGGGTCCTTGCTAGTAATTAAATTTTTATAATTGACAATAAGCCATTCCCGCGATTATCAAACGTTTTATAACTCGTTTTATTGTGGTATCAGAGCATAGGATGAGTCTTCAGACTTTTGGGTTGAGCGATCTTGTTTGGCGTATGCATCTGATTATTTTCTTGCATTAATTAATTGAATTCCTAATTCTGAAATGCTTATTGAAAATTTGCTGATTTATTGATTTTGTCTTATTGTTGTTAATAGCATGCTCGGTTTTCTTACTACTTGAGATATGATTATATTACTTGATTTTTTTTTCCTTAACTTATTACCATTCGTGATTTGTATTAATTATCTTGATGACGTGATTTCGTTACCTGTCATAAAAAGGATGCCTTAATTGTTTGACTTTTGAATATTTGTGATTAAATATATGTCTTAACTATTTGGCCTTAATGGTACTGTGAATTTATTATTGAGTCAATTTCAAATTATTTGTAATTAATAGTAGGATACTATTTATGGACCCCAGAGTTGCGATCATATCGTGAAAATCTTTTCTGACTCAATAAAACTGTAGGAATTAAGATAGTTCGTTGCGCATCATCAAGTCAACCCGCCTCATCTAAAGGAGACAAAATGGCAGGAGCAATCCGAGCCATGACTACTATGGCCGCTGAATGAACCAACAAGCAGCTGCGGTTGCTCAACAGGCTAAAACCCAGACTCAGCGCGACATTCTGAGACAACAGAGAGATGAAGCTGCTGTTGCATCCAAAGGCCTGGTGGACTTTCGTCGTCACGACCCACCTAAGTTCAAGAAAGAGCATGACCCAGACAAGGTTGATCTGTGGATGCAGGAGATCGAAAAGATCTTTGACATTCTCCACTGCCCTGAGAATGTGAAAGTGGAGTATGCTACTTATCTGCTGTCAGGAGAGGCTGAATATTGGTGGAGAGGCACCAAACAGATGATGGAAGCCAGTCATGAGGAATTGACTTGGGAAAAATTCAAGAAGAAGTTTTTAGACAAATATTTCCTAAAGAGTGCCAGAGCTGAGAAGGAGGCCTAATTTCTGAGACTATATCAGGGGAACCTGACCATTGCTGAGTATGCGGCCAGATTTGAATCACTGGCCAAGCACTTCCGCCATTTCTAGAACCAGATGAATGAGGAGTACATGTGTGAGAGGTTTGAATATAGACTCTGGTATGAGATCAAGGAGTCGGTGGAGCCACTTGAGATTCACCAGTATCAGGTGCTGGTGGAAAAGTGTAAGAAGGTAGAGATTATGAAGAGAGGCAAGCTAAACAAGGCAACAACAGGTGGGCCAGTTAGGTCCCAAGGGCAGAACGACAACCGTCAGGGTAGACGAAGACAGTTTTTCCTGCCGAAGCCCTATGTCCGTCCTCAGGGGAATGCCAGAGACCCACCCCGACCATGACCACCTTTTGGAGCAGACGAAGATAGTTTTTCCAGCCGAAGCCCTATGTCCGTCCTCAGGGGAATGCCAGAGACCCACCCCAACCACGACCACCTTTTGGAGGAGGTCAGAGAACACAGAACCAGGTGCAGAGTAGGCCACCAGGGCCGAACCAGACACAGACTGTCCGTTGTTATGCTTACAGGAAAGAGGGGCACAAAGCCCACGAGTGCGCCGACAGGGCCAAAGTTTGTTACAACTTTGATATTTCCAGACCAAGGTGTTTCGCAATTCCTCGATGCCAACAAGTTGAAGTTTTCTCTGAAAGGAGGAGTTCAGAAGTATGTATTCCTCAATTCAACCAGTATGAAGCCAGAGGAATATCACAGACTTACGAGCATAATCCAGTAGAATATAATGGCTAGACAGCCAATTCATCCCAAGGATCACTCCCTAATGCTTAAGGGGAATACAAATCAAATCAACATTGAATTTCATGCTTAGCACAGTCAAAGGGCATTGTAAACATGTCGTATTAGCAATCACTAGTTCAGCAGAAGGTATAGTGACCGCCAAATCAAAAGGTAGTGGCATAACAAGCAATTGCAGGGAGTTCACACAATCCAAAGAAATGAAAGAATGTGTTGCTCCTGAATCATATAACACAGAAAATAGTTTACCAACAATTTCACACTCACCCTGAATTAGCTCTGAAGAAGGCAGGACTTCTTCCCCACGCATATGATAGACACGACATCTAGCAGTAGGACGTGCAACACTGATGTTGTTGGCAGCAGGTTGTACCCTTAGTGCTCGGCAATATCTAGAAAAGTGGCCCAATTTCTGGTAGTTGTAACAAACTTTGGCCCTGTCGGCGCACTCGTGGGCTTTGTGCCCCTCTTTCCAAAGAAGCATAACAATGCATACCAGAACCGTTCGCCCTGGTGGCCTATTCTGCACCTGGTACTATGTTCTCTGACCTCCTCCAAAAGGTGGTCGTGGTTGGGGTTGGTCTCTAGCATTCCCCTGAGGATGGACATAGGGCTTCGGCTGGAAAAATTGTCTTTGTCTGCCCTGATGGTTGTCGTTCTGCCCTTGGGACCTAACTGGTCCACCTGTTGCTGCCCTGTTCAATTTGCTTCTCTTCATAATCTCTACCTTCTTACGCTTTTCCACCAACACCTGATACTGGCGAATCTCAAGTGGCTCCACCGACTCCTTGATCTCATATCTGAGTCCATATTCAAACCTCTAACACATGTACTCCTCGTCCATCTGGTTATGGAAATAGCGAAAGTGCTTGGCTAGTGATTCAAATCTGGCCGCATACTCAGCAATGGTCAGGTTCCCCTGATATAGTCTCAGAAATTGGGTCTCCTTCTCAGCTCTGGCACTCTTTGGGAAATATTTGTCTAGAGACTTCTTCTTGAATGTTTCCTAAGTCAATTCCTCATGACTGGCTTCCATCATCTGTTTGGTGCATCTCCACCAATATTCAGCCTCTCCTGATAGCAGATAAGTAGCATACTCCACTTTCACATTCTCAGGGCAGTGGAGAATGTCAAAGATCTTTTCGATCTCCTGCATCCACAAATCATCCTTGTCTGGGTCATGCTCTCCCTTGAACTTGGGTGGGTCGTGACGACGAAAGTCCACCAGGCCTTTGGATGCAGCAGCAGCTTTGTAGCAACCACACCAAAATTTTAAAAAAAATGGAGCCGCCACCAATATTTTATAGGAAACATTGGAAAACCTGTTTTTGAATATTTTTGAATTTAAAAAAAGAAGGTCCTTAGAACCAGATTCGGGTTCGGGAGTTGGTTACGCGCAAGGAAGGATTAGCACCCCTACACGCCCATTTAAAAAAAATGGTACCCGTTAATTGCTTGTAAAGAATTGTTTGCCTTTTAAGAAAATTAATTCCCTTTATGAATTTTCTGAAAAGAAACAACTATCACGTTACAAAAATGTTAAAAGAGACTTTGAAAGAAAACTCAAGTATTCTACAAAAATCATTTTTTATTCCTTCTTAACGTAACAAAAATAAAATAAAACCTAAAAGAATATAAACTAGTTATGTTAATAAAATAAAGATAAGAAAAGTTTTTTTTTTATTTTGCTTTTATACCCTTAATCATTTTTATTTAATTCTAACTATTTACAAAAAAGGGTAAATTACAACTAAGTCCCTATTCAGGATTTGGCCCCATTGGAAGACCAAATCTTAAAACGCGTATAAATAGAAAAATTAGAAAAAGAAAACCTTTTAATTTCTTTGCTTTCAGCCCTCTTTTATCATACATTTACGGTTCAATCCTCCTTTATTATATTCTTGCAATTTAGTCCTTATTTACTATATATTTGCAATTTAGTCCCTTATTTATTATATATTTACAGATTGACCCCTATTCAGGGTTTGGCCCCATTGGAAGGCCAAACCCTAGCCCTAATTTTGTTCCAGGATCCAACAACAGAGACAACACGAAGATGATAACGACAACAACAACAACAACCAACAACAAGCAGTAATCAACAAAACATTGAAATCATATTTTAGTGCAATTCATAGGTTCATATTAAGATCAAGCCAACAAAATTACATCAACAAAATGCACTGAGTTTACAGAGAAAAGAAAGAAGAAGAGGAAGAAGAAAAAACGAAACCTGAATTCACAACTTTTGGTCCAAAAAGAGAGGATCAAATTCAGAGCCCTAAATTTCTAATAGTGTTTAAAGGAAAAAAAAAAAGACTCTCCTTCTCTCTGCCCCTCGTTCCTTCTTCAGAGATCCAAGCCTTTCTCTGCGTACTCTCCTCTTTTTTGCTCTCAGTCCTCTCTGTTTCTCTCCTTCAAAATCGAATTCTCAAAGTTCCCCCCTCTTTTGTGCGTCTTCTTGGTTTTTATAGGAGAAATCCTTTGACTCCAGAACGGTTGCGTGTTCATTCTTCTCGTCTCCATCGAGCCTTGCGCTCAGATCTGCCTGTGTGTGAGGCTTGCTTTCGTTTGAGATGCAGAGAAAAATAGGACTGGAGCACTGTGACGTTTTGGAGAGAAAAATAGAGGCGTAGACCCGAATCGCATCAAAACCGCCGGGTAAGACAGGATTAAAAAGACATGACTTCTGTTACATGATGGATTAGATGAAGAAGAAGGTGGTGTGTTAAAGGATGAACAGCCTTGGGCGGCTTGCAGGAGGGTGATACGACCGAAGATGGAGCCAGAGGGAAGAGACCGTTGGGCAAGGTAGGGAAACATGGTCTGAGGAGAGAGAGAGAGAGATGGTTGGCGGCTGGGGTAGGAGAAAAAGGGTTAGGGTTGAGTGAGGAAGAAGAGAAAGAGAAAGAGAGAGAGAGAGGGGCGAAAATTTAGGGATAGAGGGGGGAAGAGGCGCTGCTGAGGATCTGATGGGAATGAAGATGAGACTTTAGGGTTTGTTTAGGTTAAATGGGTGATGGGCCGCGTCTGGGCTTAAGAGGCGCTGGGGGTGCGTGAATGGCAAGTGGGGTGCAGGAAGCAGTTGAGGGCAAGGAACGCTGGGGGTTACAAATAGAGAAAAGAGGGGGTGTGCGAGTAAAAAACAAAAAAATGGAGGTGTGTCTTCTTTGAAAGTGAGGCTGCGTCGATTTGATTTAATTGCTGTTTGCACCACCAAATTTTATTTCTTACACACCCCTTCTCAAATAAAAAAAAATTCCATTTTTCTTTTTCTTCTTCTTTTATTTATTCTTTTCTTTTTCTTTCTTTCTTCTCTTTTATAATCTCCAAAAATATTATTTATTATTACTACTACTACTAAAAATTAAAAAAAAAGTTAAAATAAATAATAAAATAAAATAAAATAAAAAGGCCGGACAAAATTAGGGTACTACAGCTGCCCCTCCTTAATTACATTTTACTCGAAGGTCTTCGTGCATTCGTTGTAAAAGGTAATTAAGGATAAAGGACTCTGATTTTGTCCGCAATAAGTGGTTTGAAATTGCGAGATTGGCTCCCGACTTTGTTTTGGGATTCTAGGTCTGATTCCTAGTGAATTCTCAGTAAAGCATAGGTTTGGTTCTTAACTCTTACAAAATTGGTGAGAGATTCTAGGTTTGATTCCTAGTGAACTCTCGGTAAGGCATAGGTCTGGTTCCTAATCCTCACATCTTTTGTATTGATTATTTCCCTACTTAGGAGAAATTTAGGGTACGGGCTTCTTCGTCACTCGACACAAGTTTGGGTCAGATTCCCAACAACAGTGAGTCAGGTCCTCAACTCTTGCTAAAAGGTACGGATTGGCTACCTTATTTTAAGGAGTGTCCGTGATATGAGTTTCTCTGTCACTCAATATGGGTTCGGGTCAGGTTCCCGGTTAAAAAGCTTGGGTCAGATCCCCAAGGTGATGGGTCAGATTCCCAGCAAGATGTAGGACATGTTCCTAACTCTTGTTAAAAAATGTGGATCGATTTCCATTATTGAGGAAGATCCGAGACACGGGTCAGGTTCCCGACTAAAGGCTTGGGTCAGATTCCCAAGGTGGTGGGTCAGATTCCCAGCAAGGTATAGGACAGGTTCGTAACTCATGCTAATAGATTGAATAGGCTGAGTACTAGTTCTTACCGAGTAACAACATACCAACTGTATGTAATATTTTGAGAGGGTGGGTCAACGGACCCAAAAACTTTGATGATCATGCAGGATACAATGAATGGTATGTCATGCATGAAATTTTTATTTTTTAGAGAAATGATTTTGAAAGTGGGTCTGAGGCCCAGAAGTAATGATGATCATGCCAAATGCAATGAATTGTATGCTATGCAAAGATTTTTTTTTTGATTTCCCTGAATTCCTTTGAGGATTCTGCCCCTAGACTCATTGGTGTTGGCTTTACGTCCAGTTGCTTATGCGAATGGTGACTTAGTCCTGCATCAGGTTTGCATACTTGCCCCTTGACAAATCATTTTGTGGTTCTTCAAATTTTCATCTTCATGTTTTGAATGCCTTTGGAAGGGTTAAATTTGACAATTTTGATCCATAGAGACTTTTCAGTGTCTCTTTGGCCTTCGTTCAGCCATGATGGGAAAGATCTATGTTGAGAGACAGATCATCTTGTGTAGTTCTGAAATTGGAATGAAATCTTGAATGCGAAGCTTGCAGATGATGGGCACAGCTTTTGCCCCCAGCTTCTTGGTTTATATTTGTGAGGTCCAATCTGGGTGGACATGTTTGTAAATTTGACCCTAACTTTTGCCTAGGCCGCTCTTTGCGATTTTTCAACCTAGCGAGTCGCTCTAACTTTTGCTTAGACCGCCCTTTCGGTTTTTCAGCCTAGCGAGCATTTTATTTTATATTCTTTTTTTTTAGGTAAAGCAACTGCACTGAGGAGTTTATATGGATCTCCTCCTTCAAAAATCAAGTTTTTGAGAAAATATGAGCAATTGACTTTGATCAGAATGGTCTTTGTTAGGGTTGTAACGTGGCCAGGGGTTAAGGGTTATGAAAGAAAAGATATTTCAGGCCCAAAAAGTATTTAAGGGTTTATGAGAATAAGGATCTTTAGTCTAAAGATGCACTTCATTTTTGCTAGCACATTTGTTTCACCTTTGCTGTTTCCTTTTTTATCTTCGCAGGTGTCTTTGACACATTTTTTATGTTTCTTTGGATTGCCTTTGATACTTTATTGCTTACTTTGCTCTTCTTCTTTCTGAAAAGACAAAGTTGATCAGAGACTTGTGCTATTCTTCATTGTATGAACGATCTTTATTCCGGGTATTTGAAAGAAAATTTCGTTTTAGGCTCAAAAGGGGTAGCAATGGATAAGTACTTTATGTATTTGTGGATAAAGAAAGACAGTCAAACCTCATCTCAAAATCTCATTGCTCACATCTTCACAAAACTTAACTTTTGATAACTTGTGCATTTGCTTTACCATAAAAAAAGAAAAATTCAAATTGCAGTTTTATTGATGAAAAGATGAGAACATAATGAGCCCTTTACAAGATATGCCCCAGGGCTTTGGGCAAAACATAAAAAGTAAACAGAGTTATCTTTCTTGAAATCCAACCACTTGGCGTTGATCCGATCTTGCACTTTGTATTTCAAAGCCACAACAATTCTCAATTGAACGATCCACTGCCCCAACTTGGCATGTTGTGATGAGCAGTGTTTGTTTCTTCTTCCATCTCTTGGCTCATACTGCGCGATGGTTGTTGAATGTTGTGGTTGCCAATCCTTCCGCTTATTATCCCTACTTCCACTCTTTCCCCAACAATGACTAAGTCTGAGAAACTTGAAGAGACATTTCTCATCATCAGATCATAGAAGGGTTATTGAAGAGTGTCAATGAACGTGGTAACCATCTCTTTTTCAGATAGCGGAGGTTCCACTTGGGCTGCAATCCCTCTCCATCTTTGGGCATACTCTTTGAAGCTTTCATTGCCCCCTTTTATCATGGTTTGCAACTGGGAGCGACCAGGAGCCATGTCCATATTGTACTTATACTGATTGATGAAGGCTTTAGCTAAATCATTCCAGGAGTTGATTTTGCCCTGCTCTAAATGCATATACCAGCGTAGGGATGCCCCTGTAAGACTCTCTTGGAAGAAGTGGATTAAGAGCTTATCATTACTGGAGCAGGAGGTCATCTTCCGGCAGTACATGATGAGGTGACTTTTTGGACAAGTTAAGCCTTCATACTTGACAAACTCAGGAACTCTGAATTTTGGAGGAATCACCACGTCCGGGGCCAAACATACTTCTGAAGCTTTGAACCTAATATGATTTGCCCTTTCAATGGCTTTCAACCTGTCTTCCATAATTTGGAGCCTCTTCTGATCTAGGGAGTCTCCTAATGGGCCATTAGAAGCCTCTCGATGCTCATTAGTGCTGATGGAATGGCTCTTATCAGTGGTCAATTCTGGATCCAAGATCTGCAGAAGGTCAAACAACTTGTCCATCTTACCATTGATTCGGTCGAACTCTTCTTTCATTGCTTGTTGATTCTGTTCCAACAAGTCCATGAGTCTAGATTGGGCTCGAGTCCGGTAGGGATGCAGGAAAAGTTTATTTGTATCTATTTTTCTGTAGGAAAAAATGAGTTATGTTATGTATGTGCCATGATTATGCATGTCATGAATTTTTTTTTTATATATTTTATGCAAAATGATATGATGGATAGTGGAAAAATATTTTTCTATTTTTTTGTTTTGCTTTTTTTGCTTTTTTTTTACAAAAAATAAAATGAATGCAATGGTGTTGCTAAAAAAGAAAAAATGCATTTTTTTATTTTTTTTATTTAGAAGGAAAAAGGAATGAGAAAGGAAAGTATTTTCTGAAACTATGTTTTTTTTTTTGCAAAGAAGAATAACAAATAATATTTTTGGAGAAAAATATCACTTATTATTTTTCACAATTTTGAAATATGAATTAAAAATAAATGGATGATGGAAAAACAGGTAGAGTATGCCCTCGTGATGTAGGCCGGTATTTCCTAAGATCTTAGATCATACGACTTTTGTCACGTGGAAAATGGGATAAGGTATGCTCCTTTCGTGATATGGGCCGATAACTCCTTTAAAAGATCTAGGGTTTGTATTGTGTACCTTTCCATTGGGTGGATTTAAGATACTGATCTAAAGGAGTCCCTAGATCCAAGGGTCTCATTTGAAAATGTTACCACCAATAATAAGTATATTATTAAAGGATTGTTTTTTTTTACAAATGAGCCAAACTCTAGGTGAGGCCTTCATAGGAACCTACTGGTCGTACGTCCAGCAGAGCACCCATTACACAGTCTCTCCTAACTTAAGGTTCACTCGGGCCCGGGTATAGGGCACCCACTCAAAGTGTATAAACAAAGTGTATAAAGTGTAGTGTGTGAAGGAGCAAACTTAAAACTACCCGCTGCAAAATAAATAAAAAATACAATATACATACATGTCTTCTACCCTAAGGTTTCAAATACATAAACATACATAATATTTACAAGAAAAGAACAAATGAAAGAGAATAAATCACAAATGAATTTTTTTTTTATGCAAGTTTTCTAAACATATATACAAATGAACAAATAGGAATAAAAAACAAAAAGGGAATAATTCATTTAGTAAGGCAAACAAATCATATAAATAATCATAGGGCGTAACTCTCTAATTCCTCATGACTGGCTTCCATCATCTGTTTGGTGCATCTCCACCAATATTCAGCCTCTCCTGATAGCAGATAAGTAGCATACTCCACTTTCACATTCTCAGGGCAGTGGAGAATGTCAAAGATCTTTTCGATCTCCTGCATCCACAAATCATCCTTGTCTGGGTCATGCTCTCCCTTGAACTTGGGTGGGTCGTGACGACAAAAGTCCACCAGGCCTTTGGATGCAGCAGCAGCTTTGTAGCAACCACACCAAAATTTTTAAAAAAATGGAGCCGCCACCAATATTTTATAGGAAACATTGGAAAACCTGTTTTTGAATATTTTTGAATTTAAAAAAAAGAAGGTCCTTGGAACCAGATTCGGGTTCGGGAGTTGGTTATGCGCAAGGAAGGATTAGCACCCCTACACGCCCATTTAAAAAAAATGGTACCCGTTAATTGCTTGTAAAGAATTGTTTGCCTTTTAAGAAAATTAATTCCCTTTATGAATTTTCTGAAAAGAAATATAGGTTTACCAACTATCACGTTACAAAAATGTTAAAAGAGACTTTGAAAGAAAACTCAAGTATTCTACAAAAATCATTTTTTATTCCTTCTTAACGTAACAAAAATAAAATAAAACCTAAAAGAATATAAACTAGTTATGTTAATAAAATACAGATAAGAAAAGTTTTTTTTTTATTTTGCTTTTATACCCTTAATCATTTTTATTTAATTCTAACTATTTACAAAAAAAGGGTAAATTGCAACTAAGTCCCTATTCAGGATTTGGCCCCATTGGAAGACCAAATCTTAAAACGCGTATAAATAGAAAAATTAGAAAAAGAAAACCTTTTAATTTCTTTGCTTTCAGCCCTCTTTTATCATACATTTACGGTTCAATCCTCCTTTATTATATTCTTGCAATTTAGTCCTTATTTACTATATATTTGCAATTTAGTCCCTTATTTATTATATATTTACAGATTGACCCCTATTCAGGGTTTGGCCCCATTGGAAGGCCAAACCCTAGCCCTAATTTTGTTCCAGGATCCAACAACAGAGACAACACGAAGATGATAACGACAACAACAACAACAACCAACAACAAGCAGTAATCAACAAAACATTGAAATCATATTTTAGTGCAATTCATAGGTTCATATTAAGATCAAGCCAACAAAATTACATCAACAAAATGCACTGAGTTTACAGAGAAAAGAAAGAAGAAGAGGAAGAAGAAAAAACGAAACCTGAATTCACAGCTTTTGGTCCAAAAAGGGAGGATCAAATTCAGAGCCCTAAATTTCTAATAGTGTTTAAAGGGAAAAAAAAATAAAGACTCTCCTTCTCTCTGCCCCTCGTTCCTTCTTCAGAGATCCAAGCCTTTCTCTGCGTACTCTCCTCTTTTTTGCTCTCAGTCCTCTCTGTTTCTCTCCTTCAAAATTGAATTCTCAAAGTTCCCCCCCTCTTTTGTGCGTCTTCTTGGTTTTTATAGGACAAATCCTTTGACTCCAGAACGGTTGCGTGTTCATTCTTCTCGTCTCCATCGAGCCTTGCGCTCAGATCTGCCTGTGTGTGAGGCTTGCTTTCGTCTGGGATGCAGAGAAAAATAGGACTGGAGCACTGTGATGTTTTGGAGAGAAAAATAGAGGCGTAGACCCGAATCGCATCAAAACCGCCGGGTAAGACAGGATTAAAAAGACATGACTTCTGTTACATGATGGATTAGAGGAAGAAGAAGGTGGTGTGTTGAAGGATGAACGGCCTTGGGCGGCTTGCAGGAGGGTGATACGACCGAAGATGGAGCCAGAGGGAAGAGACCGTTGGGCAAGGTAAGGAAACATGGTCTGAGGAGAGAGAGAGAGATGGTTGGCGGCTGGGGTAGGAGAAAAAGGGTTAGGGTTGAGTGAGGAAGAAGAGAAAGAGAGAGAGAGAGAGAGAGAGAGGGCGAAAAATTTAGGGATAGAGGGGGAAGAGGCTCACTGAGGATCTGATGGGAATGAAGATGAGACTCTAGGGTTTGTTTAGGTTAAATGGGTGATGGGCCGCGTCTGGGCTTAAGAGGCGCTGGGGGTGCGTGAATGGCAAGTGGGGTGCAGGAAGCAGTTGAGGGCAAGGAACGCTGGGGGTTACAAATAGAGAAAAGAGGCGGTGTGCGAGTAAAAAACAAAAAAATGGAGGTGTGTGCTGCTGGGCTGGGCTGCGTCTAGTTTGATTTAATTGCTGTTTGCACCACCAAATTTTATTTCTTACACACCCCTTCTCAAATAAAAAAAATTCCATTTTTCTTTTTCTTCTTCTTTTATTTATTCTTTTCTTTTTCTTTCTTTCTTCTCTTTTATAATCTCCAAAAATATTATTTATTATTACTACTACTACTAAAAATAATATAAAAAGTTAAAATAAATAATAAAATAAAATAAAAAGGCCGGACAAAATTAGGGTACTACAAGCTTCATCTCTTTGTTGTCTCATAATGTCGTGCTGAGTCTGAGCTTCAGCCTGTTGAGCAACCGCAGCTGCTTGTTAGTCATTGCAGCGGCCATAGCAGTCATGGCTCGGATTGCTCCTGCCATTGTAACACCCACTATTCTTTATTTATTTATCTAAACTAGGAGAACTATTGTTGTTATTTAATTAACTATTTTTGGGAGTGGCAATTAAATAATTGTTTCTTGCATGATTGTTTGCTAAATGATTAATTATTTCATAGTTTATTTAATTAGCTTAGAAAAATCATGAAATGGAGTGTTAAATGTCATTGTCTTTTTAAGAGTGACCAAAGAATTATTTGGGTTAGTGGGTTAGTAGAGTAGTGAGCCCAAACTGTGTGTGCCTTTGGATATTACTCTTGTCTTGCAAAAACAAAAAAAAAATCCTTCATTCACAATTGGTAGTAATCATATTAATGAGAAATAAGGTTATGACCTATTTTTCCCTATCACGATTTTATTTCCTCTTTTATAGGAAAATTATAACTTGTTTTGACCAAGTGGAAAGAGAAGGAACAAATCCCCTCCCTGATCACGATTTGTTCCCTTCTTATTGGAAAGTTACAATTTGTGTAATGAATAATATTAAATGATTTTATTAATCCCCTGAACATTATTAATGAAAATTCCCTCTCCTTGTCTTGTCTCACACTTTTTTTTAAATCTAACCCTAAGCCTACAAATTTTATTTGTTCTCTCTTAACCTAATACCACTCATTTCTTCTTACATAAGTTACAAAAACAAAACCTAGCCTCCCTCATACTGATCACACCTCCCCCTCATCATTCCTAGTCCATCAAGAACAATTTCTAACCTTCTTCTCTCCATTTTCGTGTAATCTCAAAGGTAAGTCATTTCCATCACTTTCTTTTAATTTCACTCATCAGAAAACCACTAATACAGAGTTTTCTCAGTAAAGCTTTGACCTTTCCTCTTGTTCGTGCTATTCAAATTCGTGGGCTTAGAGTTATTTTGTTAGGAAGAAAAGCGGCCAAGGTAAGGGTTTTTCTCCTACAAGTTAGAGCTAAATATTGGTTGTTGTCTAAATACTGTTATAATTTGTGTGGTGTCTTGTCTATAGGAAAAAGTTTATTTTATCATGAAATATGAATCTATGATGTCCTACTATCCAACTTTAAGTTTCGTGTACTCCTCTAAATAAATGTGTTGATAATTTTCTTGCCATTTTATTGATTCTAGGTTCATATGTTGTTGAAAACTCGTATAGGTATATTTTTAGGGCAAAAGATTTTTTCCATATGGTCTCTTGATGATGATAGCTACTCCTTGGTTTTTGATAACATGAACATGACTAATTTATAAAGTTGATCATTTTTTTATAATGTGGAATAATCTTGATTAATAAAATAAATGATAGTTAATTGTTATAAATTGTGGGAACCGATTTATAGATGTTTAATAATATGAAATTGTTGATGATTTGTTGTATTTAATTTGATGAGAGAAACAATTTTTATATGTATATAGAATAATATGGATACTTGTTGATTCTTATTGTTGTAATTTGGTGCAAATCAGTTTATGTGTATTTTATTAATAGCATTATTGTTGATTGTTAATATTCTTTTGATGGATGTGTACTTGCTACTTTAAACCGTGAGATGGTGATGTTATTTTGTAAAAGAAATTTTGATGGGTGTTATATGAGCATAATATGTGGTGGATTACTGGTGAATTACTTTCTCGTGGCATGAATTGACTTGACTAAATGACATGCATCATGTAGAATGGCATGTGTAGGGCCTTTGTAGCGGTGATATGATTTGTTTCCCCATTGGCATGAGGGGTAGCTATTATCTTGGACCTTCATGGTCTGGGGACTTCGTGGCGATGTTAATTTTAATTCCCCATTGGTATATGATGACTATATCGCGATCATGAGAGTCTTGCATAAGACATGCATACTAACTTGAATATGCTGATTTTTGTGATGTTTTAAAAGTGATTATTTTATTTGTAAGTTAGTATAAAGGAAAAAAAAAAGAATAGATTCCCTTATGTCTTAAAGGTGAGTATTTTTAATTTCAAGTTCGTACGTGAATGTGAATATCTTTTCTTATTGGTATTTAATCTGATTATTCTTGTTTACATATTTTTATAAGTGAAAAAAATTATAAATCATATTTGAGCAATTTTTCATGTTTTAGCTTATTACAACTTGTCATATGAACTGACCCTTACACCACATTTTAGGTACAAGTGGACTTGAGAAGCATCAAGAATGATTTGTTTGCATTATTGTTGATCGTGTCATCGACAAATAATTGTGGGTACATGAGTGTTAGATGCTCTGTGCTACTATTTGAACATTAACGTTAATTTTGCGCAAAATTGAATTTGGTATTTTTATTGCGGACGTGGTGTTTTTCCGCTAAATAATTGGGATGACTTAAACTTTGGTTATTTTTTCTATAATTTATAATTTCAGAATTTTATTATATTTTAGTTGTGTTGTAGAGTAGTTACAGACATTTATTAATTTAGTACTCACATGTTTTGAGAATAAAAGATAACTACAGATGATCTTTAATTCAGTTTCACTTGATTTAAAATTAAATTAAATTTTCAGTATTAGATTCGATTAGACTAAAAATTAGTTTAGTGATTAAATATGGTCCTTGCTAGTAATTAAATTTTTATAATTGGCAATAAGTCATTCCCTCGATTATCAAACGTTTTATAAGTTATCAACTGTAACTTTTATTTCAATAAAAAAAAATATAGGCCGATTTTTGTTTTTAAAGAAAGACGAGTTAATGCTTTAAAAATTCGGAGCGTTACATTATGATCTCATGTCCCATTGCAAAGTCGTTTATAATTATGTGATTTATTAATTAGTATACTATGTATGAGTGTATGACGTTTCATAGGTTTGTTTAATAAATCCACCCGTTTGTCTGGAATGAAAGCAAAACAATAAGAATAATTAGCCAGGGTTTAAGACATAAATTTATTGTTGAATTATGATAAAGTATGATTATCCGGCAGTGGCCTGCAAAATGCATGTTTCAAGTTCCCATGGCTTATATATGTTGTAGATTGTAGAAAAGAAAACCAAAAATAAAATAAAATATATGTTGCAGTTGCAAGTGGCATATTCTCTAGGATTTTAAAGAGGTCATGGTAATACAATATTGAACATATAATGTGAAACGTTTGATACTTAATTTCTGATCTATTTGTGTACATGGACAATAGTTGCATGTTTCATTCAGATCCTTTACAACAATCTTGCTTGATCATTACAATTTTCTTTTTGACTGATAAGTGCAAATGAAGCCAAACATTTATATATGACATGTGTGTAACCATGTAAATCGATTTATATTTCAATATATTAAAATTGATGTTTACTTTTAAAAGTGAGAATTTATCCTGGTCTGTCGTCGTTCTCAATTCATCATGTGTCTATTGTTATATCAATTATATTATCACATTTTATTCATCTTTTTTATAAATTTGCCTTCCTATCAAAAACTACTTTTTAAATTTAGTGGATCAATCTAAAAAAATTCAATTATCAATATTAATTTTTTTTTGTCAAAAAATATTAAAATTTTGATAAATATAAATTTATAGTTCATTAATTTAAATTCTGATATATATATATATATATATATATATATATATATATATATATATATATATATGTCGAATTATATATATTCTAGAGTGGCTTATAGGATGGAGATCTATATCAAATGGTTCATGAGTGAACCATGATTAATAACCTAATTCCACCCGATTTTGTTACACACCTCTTCAGTGAATACTTTTCTATAAAAAAACTCTTCCATTTTTCCTTTTTCCTGCGAAACCATCGACGCTGGTTTTTGAGATTTCATCACATCTTCCCTTTAGCTTCTTTGACTGATCTGTGGAGGATTTTGTGGGTAGAAGGAAATGGGTTCTCAGAGTAAAAAAAACCCCAGATGGAGGACTTAACACATCACCTCTTTCACCCTCTTCTTTTCATGGCTAGAAAAATTGAATCTCCATTCCAACCATCCTTGCAGTGGTTGTTGGTGATGGAACTGGGTTGATCTTAAAGTATCTAAAAAGTCTTGATCTAGCTAATGTTTGTGTCAGCTATGCTTCTAAATTTGCCGTCATTGCCGATCGTCATCTCCCAATAATTTGTTTCCATCCGTTTCGTTACATTCACATAAAACACATCTCTTCCAAAAATTTCCCAGAAAAAGCTATCAGAAAACAAAAAAATTCCCGAATAATTATCTGACAAAACCAACCCAACCCCATCACTTTAATTCCATTAATTCTTTCAAAGTCATAAACTTTTTCATCTAAATCGGAATGGGTATCAAGAGTTTCGGAAATATGTTGTCCTAACGATATTTGATGATGTTGTTCGCGTATTTTGAATCGTAAAGAAAAAATGGGTTTTGCTTCTTCAATGTTAGAAGACCTAAAGTTTTCATCTTTATGCTTGTGGGTTGTGTTTCAACGTGAGGACAGAAGGTTGTGGCTGAACTGGATGGAGATGGTGATTTGGGAGTTGACGGTGGTTGGGACTTGGAAAAAAGATTAAAGAAGGAAAAAATTATTCCGTGCAAATGGTGCATCGTAAAATTCGATAGAACTATTTAATCTGACAGCTCTTATTCATAGTTCACTATGAATCACTTAGTTAATGGTTCACCCTAAATACCACCATATTTTAGTCGTCATCATTCTATCTATATCTTTCTTTCTTTTGCAAACCAATTAATGACCCCAATTCATATTATTTCTCATTTAGTACACTTTGTCAGTTATCATTTATGACTTTAATTAGCTATCAATTTCAGCATTATTATGCAAAATTGGCAATAACAACCATTTGATTGTCGTCACTATCATTATTGAATTACTCCCTCCGGTCCACTATATAAGAAACAACACCTTTTAGGTTCATTGAATAACTCATGTATTTGGCCATGAGTTATTCAATGAACATAAAAGGTGTTGTTTCTTATATAGTGGACCGGAGGGAGTATTTGGGATCAATGTAACATATCCTACACCTATCAACTTCAAAAAAAACATATCCTACAACCTACATATTGACTATTTCAATCTAAGAGGATATTTTGAAATTCATAATCAATTTTATATTCAATTTTTGCTTTAAGATTTATAATAAAAAGATTAAAATTTGAAATAAAAAATGCTTAGTGCATATGTGAGGGTGTTTTTCTTTCAAATGGAGCGTTGCGGATTCGAATCCGCACTTCCAATGTCCACACAATAATTACATATATTTTACCACTAGGCTCTGATCCGCACTTCCAATGTCCACACAATAATTACATATATTTTACCACTAGGCTCTGCTCTCATAAGTGAGACTATTGTGTCATTTATGTATATTACAATAGCAATACTAAATTAAATACATTATTCTAAAAGTTTGTAAAAGCAGATGACATAAAAGTAAATAATCATGACCAACATATCAATTAAAATTTAAAATTGTATTTTTTGGAAACGTTTTTAAAATGATTTAAACATTTCCACATTTTTTTTTGCTTTTTATTGAAACATTGATAATCTATTGTCTACTACCCCATAACATGTTCATAGTGATCCATTGCTCCGGTAGCATAAGTATATTAACTGAAAGAGTAAATCAATCTTTGACCCAAAAAAAAAAAACAATACCAACAAACCCTATGGAAAAAGAGAGACAAGTCACTCAAGATTAATTAAGTTATCAAGGAAAAATCAATAAATCAATCAACACATACAAATATCATCATAAACATGATATAATTCAAATATATTTTTTTTATCAGAATAAAATCATTGCATTTCTAAATTAATAATGTCACAAATCAACTATGTTATATAAAATAGAGTTTTGCCACGTGGGTTCATATCACGTGTCAAAACCTCATCATTCCAATTCCCGCCAAAATGCTACTTTTATTTTATTTTAATTTAGTTTAATTTTTTTGATTGATTCATTAATTACTAATTAAAATACACCAATAAATCAGATTTGTGATCCTATTTTGATTTGATCCATCAATTGATTTCAATTATATGCAAATTTGGGAAATCATTATCAAGAAAAACTTTCCTCTAACGATTATATGCAAATTTAGAAAATCATTATATGTGAAAATGTAATGCTTTCCTCTAACAATTGAATAGGTCAATTAATTTTTTCATGGAAATCAGATATCAATAAATGCTTCCATTCTTAGCTATTAATTAATTTAGTTATGTATTGTTATTATTATTATTCATGATTAATTTTTTTTTTCAAGTTTGAAATTTAGACCGACTAAAATTTCCTATTTAGTTCAACTTGATATTAGCAATAAATATTCTCTCAATAGGCATCTACAAGATTTTTTTTTTAAATCTTCCTTAGCCAAGAGTCTTTTGATTATTTTTCCCTTCCTTTTTTATTATTTTTTCAATTTTTCTAAAAAAATTAGTTAATTATATCAAGTCATGATATCATTTATAGTATCAACCAATGAACTGAAGATACAATATTTTATTATGATTTTTGAAATTAATAATATGTTCCTTTCAATTTTTCTCAAAAAAAATGTTCCTTTCAATTAAAACATAAAATAAAAATTTTAATTTATTCAAGTAAATCACATCATTTGAAACACATCTTTAGCTATTTTATTTTTTGAAATACATTTTAAGTGACTCAGTAACTTTCGGATCTCACCCGTGCATTGCACGAGTTAATACACTAGTACAAATAGGAATCGACTAAAAAACGTGGGGACGAGTCCATGATATGTCTTCCCTAGCAAGGGTATGGGTTGCCATATTTGCTCATCTCCTAATAAACTTTATCTTAATGTTTGGATGCGAAAAAACAATGTCTCTACATTGGTGGATTAAACAACTCAATTCAGAGACGTCTATCCTATTGGTTAAAACACTACCTACCACAGCTAGTGAATCAAGTTGAAAAATAACATGAGAGAGCTCCAAATCACAAGCCCACTGCAAAGCACTTAATAGACCCCAAACTTCTCCTTCTTTTATTTCTAATATTTGATCCTACCTGTCCGTTTTAGCCAATAGAAAATCACCGGCCTATCCTCTCAAACAAATACCCACACCTGTAGCAAGAGTATGACTTAAGCGCAAAACAAACCAAAAAAAAAATAGAATAATGTCTTTCGATGAACAATGAATTTTCATTCAAAACTTAAGGAGAATTACATCAAAAAATCACAAGTTAAAAATGTCAAAAAAATATAAAAAAAAATAACTTCATTTAAAGAATATAATATAATAAAATAGTTTTATGTACCTAATTTATTAAAATAAATAAATATCTTTTTCTTACTTACTATCACCCCCAAACTCATATTTCCTATCAAAAAAAAATTAATATTGATATACTTAAGGACCCCTCTAATATGGTCCCTTTTACAGAGGTCCTGAGGTGAACCCTACTGGTGTGGTCCGGTTATAGCAAGTCTATTTTTTGCTAGTTCACACATCCATTGTAGCCAGTGTGAACAACGGAGTGGTAGCGATAAGCGACTGATTTGCTCAAGAGAAACCACACAACATTTCATTATAGAAACACGATGGAGGTTTTCAGTAACCATTGCAGGTTCTCGACGGGGACTAGTAGTGATAGGTGTTGTTTAGATCCCTCTGTTTTTTTTTTAAATAACACAAAAGCAATCGAAACAAAATGAGTCAGTATACAACCCCAAATAATCAATTGGATCATAATCATTGTTATATGTATGATCTATGATTAAAATAAATCAAAAATTTTATAATTTTTGGTTCATAAATTTGTATGAAGAATCTTATGTATTAAAAATTGAAAGAATTTATCGATATATTCCAAAGTAAATGTATACCTCATGCATGTCTCGGGTTACTACACTAGTTTTGTTCTGAAGTAGAACTCAGAGGATGCCAGAGTTGAAGTGCTGCGGAGGTCCTGGCGGTGGTTGACAACGGCGTTGGGGTGGTTATACCTGTAGATACTCCGATGCTTAAGTCAGTTAAGGTAGGAGATGAGGTAAGTCAGAAAGTGTGAATGAATCGTACCTGGATCGTGAAGGAGATCCTTTATATAGTACTTGGAAACGGTTATCGAGAAGTAACTGCTCCCGTGAGATCCGGAGTGCCGTCAAATCATTCCCAGGTTGTGATGAGCTGGTGTGAAGATCTAGAGACCGTTGGATCTGCCACGTCGTCATAGCTCTGAAGTGGTCGAGTGAACTGCACGCGGGAATGGGCCTTCGGCGTGCGCTTGGCTGGATTGGGCCTTGGCCCAGTCCAGAACAGTTGCCCCCCAAGTCGGTAGCTCAGGTGTCGAAGTGTCAACTTGTTGAAGTCTATGCTAGAGTTTTACTATTTTGGTTTTAATGTGTCCACTTCGGTTTGAGGAGGGATGTCGGTGTTTATTGGTCCGTTTCCAGGGGAAAGAGGTGAAACGTCTTCAAAACCCTAGGCACGTGAGCATTAAATTTGAAATTCAAACTGTCGCTTCAACTGCCTTTGGGATTTGAAGCGTCGCGTTGTCTCGAGGCGAATCATGATTACTCTGTGCCCTGTAGGTTAATAGGTGCGACATGTCATTAATCATGCAGTGAGGGGAGAAGAAGGGTCGCGTCGCTTGGTTCAGACCTCGGGTTTATAAATACCCTTTCCCTTTATCATTCTCTCTTTTCTGCTTTACCTTGTAAAACTTCTGAGAGATTCAAAGCTTCGCCTTCTTCTTCCCCTTCTCTGGTGACTCTTCGTGCACTCACTGGTTCGTTTGTTTGTTTGTTCTCTGGTGGTTCATTCCTAATCGTTTGTGTTTGCTCGCGTTTCTGTTTCCCCAATTTCTTTGCAAACTTATTGCCTACAGGTAACTCTCCTTTTCTCTTCACTGCCTTTCCTTTCATTGTTTCAAAATGGGTAGCAAATTAGGAATTTATGGAGAAATCGTCTATTTGCCTTCTTTGTATTCTTCTTTATCTGGGTTTTCCACTTCTTCTTCTTCTTCTCCTGGTGGTTTTCCGAAGGGGCGGAGTAATAATGCCAATAGTAGTTGCTCATCACCGAATGGCAGTCTCGTTCTGTCGAGCTCTGGGGAAGAAAGCTCTTCCCCGGTGGTTTACCCTCCTCCGGGGATTTTCGAAGGAGATTACGAGGGTAAAGAAGTGTTCCGGTGGATCCCGCGGATATTCAAAAACTTTCTTTAAAATTGAAGCAGTTCTTCGGGCGGTCTTTCACCGAAAGGGAAGTAGGGGAGTGGTTGATAACTATAGATAAGTGGCGTCCTCATTTTCTTGGCGGTGCTTTGGCCAGGTCGAAGATTGGAAAGAAGATTCTTCAGAGGGACGATTACCATCTGCCCCCAAATGATTTCGAGTGGGTTGCGAAAGACGCGCTCTGCACTCGCTCCTTTTACTCATCGAAAGAGGGATTTTTATTAATGTTGAGATCTTTGGATGTCGGGAATGGCATCCGTAACTTTGAAAACTAGAAGGTGTGTCGTCCCAACGTCGACGCTCGGATCTGCTCGTACTCCAACGATATATTGATGTTTATGTACGAGGTGCTCTTCAAAGACATGGGTTTCAGGCTACCTTTTTCTGCTTTCGAGGTGGCAGTTTCGTACCATTTAGAGGTCGCCCCTTCACAATTACATCTAAATGCTTGGGTGTTTATTAGCAGTTTTCAGCTATTGTGCCCCTATTTAAAAATTGAACCATTACTTGAGGTATTCTTTGCCATTTTTTCTGCTTTGTGGACCAATGAGAAATCATCAGACCGTCAAAGGCGGGTTTTGCTGAAACAAAACGAAAAAGTCTTCGAGTTGTTCTCGGAGTCTCACCGTGGTTTCAAGTCGAAGTACTTTATCGTCGAAACAGTCAGTGAAGTTGCTATGGAGAACATCTGTGTTCCTGTGGAGGAGCTTGACGAGGACGGACAAGTAATAATCGACTGGCAGGAGACGTTCCCACTTTGTTGGACTGATAAACACTTCACCAGACATAAGAGTGATTTCACTTTTAAGGTTTCTGAGCTGGATGATAATCCACGTTTCAGTTTGAAACGAATACGGGGATTTGTCGAGAAACTCGAACCTCGGATATCCATCAAAAAAGGAAAAGAGGTGTTTGAGAAGAGGTATATCGACACTCGTCGCCTTCTCAAATGCCAAAGTCAAAAGGAGGCTAATGAGTGCTTAGGTAATTTCATAGAGATCTATTTGTTGACAGTTTCCCTCTTATCCTTCTAACTTAATTTTGCCTTTTGCAGATTCGATGGTGACTTCCGCATATTTGGCAAGTCTGAAGAAGAAGAACTCCGCTGAGAAGACTCCCTCTCCCTTGGTTGGAAAAGGTTCTAGCCAAATCGGTATGATTCTTATCCTGTCTTCTGGGGCGTCGCCCGCTCTCATCGGGGCTGAGTCCACCCGTACTCGAGATCAGGGTGTAACGGCCTGAGCTTATGATGCTGCTTCGACTATAGCAGCAAACGTAGTTGAAGAGGTGTTTTCATCCTTGAAGCGGGTTCCCGCTAAGGTGACTGAAGAACCTCCTTCTAAGAAGATGAAGAAGCCACCTCCTCTGCCCAAGACCTCGGCCCCTTCTGTTACTTTGAAGATTGGTGAGAATCCAAGTAAAGGAAAGGAGATGGTTCAGTCTCATGGCGAGGTTCCCCCAGTCTGGTCTCTCAGCGATGTTGTGAACTCAGAACAGGTTAGAGGGTTGATTCCTCCCTCTGATGAAGCCTATTTCAACGAACTCTCTGAGAATGCCAAGGACAATTTGTTTTTTGAGAACATGACCTGGAAGCTACACGACCTGCTGCTTACCAACTGGGTTTTTGAGAAAAATCAGCATTTGGAAGTCGAGCTTGAAGGCCTCCGCAATAGCAGGTCAGATTTTGATGCGAAGATCAAGTCTTTGGAAGGACTTGAGGTCGATCTTCGTGCACAATTGGAGTCTACCAAGAAGGAGACGACCAAGTTCAAGAGCGAGGTGACCAAGGCCAAAGGCGAGGTGACCAAGCTGTCGAAAGACCACGAAGGCCTTTCCTCCGAGAAGAAGAAGTTGATTGAAGAGCGAGAAAAGCTCTCGTAGAGGATCAGGGACCTCCAGAAGTCTGAGGAAAGCTCGAAGTTGGAGGCTCTCGAGTTCCAACGCAAAGTGGAGGAGTTGACTACTGAAAATCAACAACTCTCCAAGCAAAATCAAGAACTCTCCAAGCTTTCTGAGGAGAACAAGGTTTTGAAGGCTTAGAAAGCGGTGGTGGATGATTTGATTGTGAAGGTTGGGGATGAATTGTTTGGTAATGCCATCGCCCAAATTCGCCTTCTTAACCCTGGTGTCGTCCTCAAGTTAACTGGGATGACCCCGGATGGGGTAGTTGAGGGGAATTCGATCGTGGATGCCTCAACAAAGGAGGTCCTTCTCACTGTGCCTACTCCGTCTTCCGAAGTGGCTTCTCCTCCTAATCCATAGGATTTTCTTGTATTTTGTTGTTCCCTCTTCTGTAACGAAACAACATGGTTGCAATTTATATCAAGGAAATTTAATTTTGATAAAATGTTTACCTTTTGTTTACTTCACTTGTCGTTTTATTCGGGACCTCATCGCTCAAGAGGGTTTACCCTAGCCAGGGGGCCCTCCTTCCGCCCTTCTGCCAAGGTTTTTGTTCCTTGCAGAGGTGGAGGAGTTGGCGATGTTCATCGATCTGTTGGCTACACAAAAAGTGACATTGTTTCCCATTGATTTTGACTCTCGCTTCTGTTTTCTAAATAAAACAGTGGAGGTCATTTGAGTGGTGAAGTTCCAGTGATTCCTACACAATTGCAAAGTGAATACTTTGAATGTGTTTTTATTGCTTTATGACTTGCATGTTTCAGATACATTCGTGCTCTTCACACTCGTGTTTTCATTACACTAGTCTTTTTTTAGCTATAGTATTTCTTCAGTTTGGCTGCATTCCAAGTGCTTTGAATCAGCTTGCCCTGCAATGTCTCGAGGTTGTAGGCGCCAATATTAGTCTTTGTAGTGACTCGATAAGGGCCTTCCCAATTAGGCGTGAGCTTTCCTTGTGAAGCATTCTTTAGACTGACGTCTGCCCATCGGAGGACGAGTTTGCCAGGCTCGAACTCCCTCGGCACGACATTTCGGTTGTACCTTGCTGCGATCTTTTGCTTGACTGCGATATCGTTGAGCGCTGCTAGTTCTCTGCATTCGTCGAGGAGGTCGAGTTCTTCTCGCAAGTATTGAAAGTTATTGACGCTTTGTTGGGGATATGAAGTCCTCCAACTTAACTCTCCGATCTCGACAGGAATGACGACTTCAGTCCCGTATGTGAGACGAAATGGGGATTCTCCCGTCGTTGAATGTGGAGTTGTGCGATATGCCCAGAGCACTCGGGGATGTTCTTCTACCTAGTTTCCCTTTGCTTCGTCTAATCTTCATTTCAAGCCTCGGAGAATAACCCTATTTGCAGCCTCAACTTGACCGTTTGTTTGGGGGTGTTCTACCGAGGTGAAATGTTGTTTAATTCGGAGATCCTCCAGGGTTTTTTGGAAACCTCGGTCTGCAAACTGAGTTCCGTTGCCAGTGACTACGACCTCGGGAATTCCAAATCTTGTTAGGATATACATCTTGAAGAACTTAATCAAGTTCTTCGCTGTTATCTTTGCCAGTGCTTTTGCTTCCACCCACTTGGTGAAGTAATCTACCACCATAGCTAGATACTTCACTTGACCTGGAGCCATTGGAAATGGTACAAGGATGTCTATCCCCTACCAAGCGAAGGGCCATGGAGCAGAAAGGGACGTTAGCTCTACTGGAGGAGCCAAATGGAGGTCGCCGTGTCTCTGGCACTTATCGCACTTCTTTACAAACGACCTCGCATCTGCCTCTATTGTTGGCCAATAATATCCTGCTCGAAGGACTTTCTTCGCGAGGAAATGTCCTCCGAGGTGTTACCGACATATCCCTTGGTGTACTTCGGCCAGCGCGTACTGGGCTTCGGCGCCGTTGAGACATTTCAAGAGGGGATGGAGAACCTTCTTCGGTACATGATACCCTCGACGATAGAGTAAGAGCATGCTTTCTTTCGAATTTTGGCGGCCTCTTTCTCGTCAACGGGAAGCTCGTCGAACTGAATGAACTTCTGAATTGATGTCATCCAATTATCCGGAACGTTTACCACATCATCAACACTTGGATGGGAAATTACAAAGTAGAATTTTGGAAGAAATTCTTCCAGTTTGACGGGCGTAGTGTCGACTACAGAGACGATGCTGGGTTTGGCCAGTGTTTCCTGTATCACAGATATGTTATTCCCGGAGGTTCGCGTGTTGGCGAGTTTAGACAAAATGTCTGCTCGGGTATTTTGCTCTCTCGGAACATGGGTGATCTCGACTGCAGTGAAGTCGCTCATCTTTTGATTTACCAACACGAGGTATTTTTGGAGGAGGGGATCCTTGGCTTGATACTCTCATTTGATCTGGGATAATACTAACTGAGAATCGGTTCTGAGTTTAACTTCTTCAGCACCAAAGTCTCGGGCTAATGTCAACCCTGGCAAACACGCTTCATACTCTGCTTGGTTGTTTGAGGTGGGGAATGAAAATTCCAGGGAGAACTCGACGTTGGACGATCCGTCGACATGAACCGTCCATTTGGAGCAAGGTTCTGCAGCTCCCGGAGTCATTTCGGCAATGAAGTCTGCTAGGCATTGGGCTTTAAGGGCTTGACGTGATTTGTACGAAATCCCAAATTTGGGCAACTCAACGGACCATTTGATCATACGTCCTGCCATGTCAGGCCTATGTAAGATCTGTTTGACCGGTTGGTTTGTCCAAACTACTATGGGATGTGTCAAGAAATACTGTCTCAACCGTCGAGCAGCGACCACTAATGCTTGCGCGACTTTCTCGATTTTCTGATATCTCAGCTCGAGACCCTGAAGTGCTTTACTTACGAAATAAATGGGTTTTTGGCCCTCGTCTGTTTCACGTACGAGGAGAGCGTTGAGAGCTTCATCTGCTACTGCCAAATAGACATAAAGGGTCTCCCCTAAAACTGGTCTTGTCAGCACGGGTGGTTGAGACAAAACGTGTTTCAGCTGCGACGAAGCTTCTTCGCACTCGGGTGACCATTCGAACTGGATCCCATTTTTTAGTAAATAGAAGAAGGGTAAGGAGTGTTGAGCTGATTTCAAAATGAACTCTGTCAGTGAAACGAGCATCCTAGTAAGTTGCTGGATGTCTTTCTTCGACAATGGTTGTCGCATCTCAGTAACAGCACGACACTTGTCTGGATTTGCTTCAATTCCTCTCTCGGTTAAGTAGAAACTGAGGAATTTGCCAGCTCGTACTCCGAAAGTACACTTGTCAGGATTGAGCCGCATGTTGTGGCATCGGACTTCGTCAAAAACTTCTTTTAGGTCGACGACATGGTCGATCTCTTTAAATGTTTTTACGATCATATCGTCCATGTACACCTCCAGCATCTTACCGATATGGTTTGTGAATATTTTGTTCATCATGCGCTGATAGGTGGATCCAACATTTTTTAGGCCAGAAGGCATTATTTTATAGCAGTAATTGCCTTTGTCGGTTATAAATGATGTTTTTTCTTGATCGTCTGGGTGCATTGGAATCTGGTTGTAGTTGGAGTACGCATCCATAAAGGATAACAATTTAAAACAGGAGGAATTGTCGACAAGTTTGTCGATATTAGGTAGGGGATAGGCATCTTTGGGGCACGCCTTATTAAGATCGGTATAATCAACACACATGCGCCATTTTCCATTAGACTTTTTGACTAGTACAACGTTGGAAAGCCATGTAGTGTATTTAACCTCCCTAATGAACTCGGCCTTGATAAGGTCGTCAACAGCTTTAGCCACGGCTTTAGCTTTCTCAGGAGTTTGCTTACGATGCCTTTGAGCCACCCAACGGGCTTTGGGGTCGAGAGCGAGTTGATGGCAAGCGATATCAGGAGAGATGCCAGGCATATCAGCAGTGGTCCAAGCAAAGAGATCTGCGTTGGATTTTAGGCATTCTGTCAGCTGTAGCCTAACCTGTTCGGGGAGGTCGGCATCAAGCTTCACAGTCTTCTCAGGATCGTCACCTAGATGAACTCGAATGAAGTCACCATTGGGAACTGACCTTTTAATTTTCTGCTAGAGTTCTCGAGCCAGGGGATCGTCTTCCTTAACTTCTTCCTCGAACTCAATCCTGGCATCGAAGTCAGTGAGGTTGACCTCCGAAGTAGCTTTTGCCTTGGCAAGCTTCTTGACAGATGGAGGTTGTTTCACTTCTTCCGACCCGTCGACCTTCAAAGATAGGAGATAGCATCTCCTAGTAGCTTCGAGATCCATTGCGACAGTGACGATTTTGTCATCGTCACTATGGAAGCGCATCTTGAGATGGACGGTAGAGGTCACTGCTCTGAGCTCGCCTAAGGTAGGACGCCCAATGATGCAATTGTAAACGGACTTGCAGGGGAGTACTATGAATTGGACCTTAACGGTCTTGGAAGTTGGCTCCTCCCCGAAAGTCACCATCAGTTCAATATAGCCTAGAGGCTTTGTTTTGGAACCGTTGAAACCAGTCAGATCGGATCCCGAGTATGGAACAAGATCCTTCTCTGGCAACTTTAGGGTCCTGAACAGTTCGTGGAAGATGATATCCACCGAGCTCCCCTGATCGATCAATATCCTCCTGACATCAAAATTGGCCATGTAAGCCTTGACTAGCAGGGGGATCAGATAGTTTGGCTTCCCATTTACCAGATGCTCGTCATAAAAGGCGAGGGGTGGTCTTCCTTTATGCCTGCTGGAAGAGGGAAAGACGGTGGAAATTGTCATTGCCTCCCGTAGCTTTCACTTTGCCGAATTAATGCTAGCACCTACCTTGTCAGAAAATCCTCCCGAAATGACAAGGGCGACTGGGGCAGGTCGAGGCCTTTCTTTGCTCTCCTCGGACACGGGACCTGCTCTGTCGAGCTGTGCCACAGCAGCTGATTGGTTCTTCTTAGGTCGAGGTGATCGGGACCTCGACCTCCTATCGCCTGATCTTGGCTTTGCACTTACATACTTCGACAACTTTTCCTTCTGGATTAGTTGTTCTATCACATCTTTCAGCTGAAAGCAGTCATTAGTATTGTGCTTGACGCATTTATGGAAACGACAATATTTCGACTTGTCGGCGTTCGGCCTCTCTTTGAGTGGTTTCAGGAATTTGACTCCCGTATCACAAAACTCGGTGTTAGCGCATTCGTCCAGAATACGCGTTCTCATCGTGTTTAGGGGAGTGTACTCGTCATACTTTCCGGGTGGAGCTCGGTTTTCTTTGTCTTTGTGCGACTTGTCCTCGTGTTGTCCGCCAGCCTTCTCCTGGGTTTTGTTCTTGACCTTCGACGCCATCAGCTTTTCCTCGTAGTTTATGTATTTCTAGGCCCTTTTGAGGAAGTCGTTCAGGGTTGTTGGTTTGTCGACACCAATGTGAACACTTAACAGACTACCCTTTATTAAACCCTGTTCCAGCAAGTATAACTTCATATCATCAGAGCATTTTTTCACAAAACTGCTTCTTTATTGAAGCGTTTGATGTAGTCTCTGATAGATTCATCTTTTCTCTGTTGAATTACAGCGAGTGTTGCCGTCAACTTCGGTTGCACCTTGGATGCGGTAAAATGTGCAGAAAACTGATGAGTAAGCTCGGACCAAGAGTCAATGGAGTTTCTCTTGAGGGCTTGGAACCAAGACAAGGTTGCTTTCTTCAGTGTCAGAGGAAAGATCTTGCATTTAACCAGTCCCTGGGTATCTCTGTAGCCCATGATGGTGTCGAAATAGCCAAGGTGCTCATAAGGATCCGTGGTGTCGTCGAATGAGTCTAGAGAAGGAGGTTTCTGAAGGTGTTTTGGGATCGGGAATTTCACGATCCTGGTGGTAAAGGGGCCAAAAGTCTCACACCCGTCATCTTCTTCATCACTCCGCGTAGTAGTGGAAAAGAGAGATCGAGCCCGACGGTGACGGGAGGTGTGCTTAGGCGACTTTGCCCGACGTCGCGTGACAGTGGTGGCACGACGAGGCGGTGTGTCACTGCTCAAGGGTTGTGCCTCCGCGATGGGGAGAGTGAATTGGAAAGCGGCGGTGACGCAGCGGAGAACGCCTTTCCTCAGGCCTTGAGGAAAGGCTGTTAGGTGAAGCTCTATCACGCAACATTTTTTTCATTTCTTCTTCCGCCTCGAGGAGAGCGGATCTGAGATCGAGGCAGCGATCTGCGGTGGTGAGGCGGAGAGCGGTTGAGAGACCTGCTACGGCGGAGGGTGGCATGTGGAGAGCGGCATGGAGTCGTGCCATGGCGGCGACGATGAACAGAGCGGCGAGTTTCGGATTCTCTGGATCGCTAGGGCGACTGAGAGATCTGATCCTGCCTATTCTCGATTTGTGTTGCAACGCGAACGATAATCTCTTTCTGTTGGTTCTCCATGCGATCAAGGCGCTGGTTCTGAACCTACATCGCTTCAGTATGTTTTTACATAAACTCACGAAATTCACGGAGGAGGAAGGTTGCGGCCGCCGAAGCGGTTTCATTAGTTTCTGTAGTAGTTGGAGCGGTGATAAGCGGAACAACATCAGCATGAGGCGGAGGAAGGTTCCTCGGCCTTTCATACTCGACGGTGAACGGTATTCGTTCAGGTTGAGGCGAATCCACCGGAGCGATCGGAGGATTTGGCAGATTCAGGTCCGCACGGAGTTGAGAACTGCGAGTAGCGATGGTGCGCTTCGATCCAGTCATCGTAGAAGACGAAGGTAACTTCAGAAAAGATGAAATGGAAGTAGATTCCCACAGACGGCGCCAATGTTCTGAAGTGGAACTCAGAGGATGCCGGAGTTGAAGTGCTACGGAGGTCCTCGCAATGGTCGACGACCGCGTTGGGGTGGTTATACCTGCAGATACTCTTATGCCTAAGTCAGTTAAGGTAGGAGATGAGCTAAGCTAGAAAGTGTGAATGAATCGTACCTGGATCGTGAAAGAGATCCTTTATATAGTACTCGGAAACGGTTATCGAGAGGTAACCGCTCCCGTGAGACTCGGAGTGCCGTCAGATCATTGTCAGGTTGTGATGAGTTGGTGTGAAGGTCTGGAGACCGTTGGATGTGCCACGTCATCATAGCTCCGAAGTGGTCGAGCGAACTGCACGCGGGAATGGGCCTTCGACGTGCGCTTGGCTAGATTGAGCCTTGGCCCAGTTCGAAACAAGTTTCTTACCAATATGTATTTTACATAAAAAAATTATTCAATTTCTCAAATCTTGATTACTTATATCAATGTATTTGTTTATTTATATGAATCAGTTATGCACCGTCCCAAATTATAAGAGTCGTTTGCTTTTTTATTTGTCCCATTTTATAAGACCATTTTGAAGTTTGTCTGTAGCATTAATTATTTTTTCCCTATTACCCTTATTGAATTTTCTTTTGTTTTAATCAATAAGTTAAATGAAGTGTAACATAATTTACCTTTCCAATAAATTAAATGGTAGTTTAGGTAAAATAATAAAAATTATAGACAAATTTATTGTTTTTAATTGCATTAATTACATTCCTTGGTGGAAGAAATTTTGCCAAAAAACTCTTATAATTTGAGACGGAGAAAGTAAATATTTTTGTCTTATATAAGAGTATATCGGGTGAAAACTCTTGTTTATTGTGAGAAACGAGAACTTTTAATATAAAACATAAAACATTAGATACATATCTACGGTTCCGATTAAAAAAAAAGTCACGTGACTTCATTCACCTAATTCTCTCGTGGCTTTTTTTTTCTGTAGCATAACTTTAATTTTTATTTACGAAAGTAGCACACCTTTTTTTTAATGTACCGAAATAGCACGGTAGTTTGGGCTATTGAGAAGTCGCCCCTGGCAGAGGGGACTTCCCATCTAAATTTTTTTTTTTTATTTTCAGAAGGGAGGTCGCCCCTAGAGGGGGGACTTCCCATTGGTTTTTTATTTTTTATTTTTAAATTAAAGAAGGGAGGTCGCCCCTAGAGAGGGGGACTCCTCATGTCTATTTTTTTTTTTTGGTATTTATGATGAGAAGTCGTTGGTGGTAAATGGGACTTCCCATTTGTTTTCTTCTTCTAGGGTTCGTATGCTCAATTTTAATATAATTTATTTATTTAATTTAATATAATTTATATGTTTTATTTAATTTAAAGTAATTAACTAATTTTGTTGTTAATTTATCTTCTAATTGATTTAAATACATATTTAATTATTAATTACCAATTTGTTTATTTATTTTTGTCAATTAATTAAATATTAATTGTTTTAATTAAATTAGTGTTTGTAATTTGTTTTTTAACTGAATTAGTCATTAAAATAACTTAAAATATAATTAGAAGGCGAATAACTCAAACTGATTAAAAATTAAAAATTCAGATACAACAATTCTAAATAAAATTGCAACAATTCTAAATAAATAATTATTTAGTTTCCTAAATGGTGTCCAGTCCCACAACGTGGTGCTCGTCGGTTACGTCTAGGACGGTGATATTGAGCTGGTTGTTCTTCCTCTCCGGCGGCGTGTTCCTCGTCTTGCTGCACAACCTCATTTAGATCAACATTTACGGGTGGCAGCGTCACAGGTTCTCTTACCGTTGAAGAACTAGCACCTTCTTGGTTAGGGAGCGATGGAACACCAAATGTGTACAATTGATTCAAATAACGAACCGAATCTGGCGTATTCATGCTGACACCAAATAGATTGCTCATAAAATCACTATCGCTGGAAGCGATAGAGTGTCTACGGGTGTCGGCATTTTGATGAGCATCTTGGTGTGTTGGTGTGAATGCAAATGAATGGCGGGGCGGTTCAAACTCTTGTTGCGAAGGCGTGAATGCAAACGAGTGGTAAAGTGACTCCTCTTGGTATTGATGTTCCATGGCAAGTGCAGGGCTGGGTTGTCGACGTGTATTACGTTTTTCACGTCGTCGGGTGGGCATATTGGGTCCAACAGTAGGGTCTTGTTGAATATCACCCCGTGGGTCCTGCAATTGATGCGAAATTGAAAGGTAAAGTATTGAATTCTGCCTAAGCCACCTCAAATACTCGTTAGTGGGAAACACAGGACCCTGAATCGGCTGCCCCTCTATCACGCGTTGTCGGCGTTCCCTCCAAATTTGGACCCAGTCTGCATGTATGTGTTTCCAGTTTTCGGTGTGATTGCCTCACAAGTCTTGACGGTGGAGTGCATCCATGTCTCTAGGGGCTTCTGGTATTTCTTGTGAAAGACCAAACTGCAGTTTGACTCTATCTGTTTGATGCCATTCTACAATTTGGAAACATATCAAAGCCGTATTGGCAGTCCAAACTCTAGAATCCCTGAAGGCTTCTGCTGGTATGCAGTTTTCAAGACTTCTATAAGGTACCCACATAAACTGAAAAATTAAGCTAAGTCATTAATCTGTCAAAGTTAATAGACGCACAAAGTATAAGTGATTCTATTGAACAATTCTATCTTTAACCTGATTAATTTGCATGTGGTCGATCCGTGATCTGTAACCGATAGTGTCACCGTGAGGAGTTCCGGTGTAACATAGTCCACCGCCAGACCATCTATAAAATACATTATCAATCACAGGTTTGGATAGTATAATCGTTAGATAAATAAAGAACATTGACTACAGAGTTTTTATTTACCGTTTTGCTAGTGGAAATGATGGTAGGCGGTTGCACTGTGGTGCAAGGAACGGCATGCGATACCATACCCAAGATTGTAGCAGTAGTAAACACCCACCTATACAGGCATAAGATGGATCGGTTGCATGACACATTTCCCTGTATAGATTTGCCAAACATGCTGAACCCCAGCTGTAGCGTCCAACACGCTCAAGATTTTTCAATATGGGGAGATACATCATGTGCACTCTATTGTTTGATTTGTCTGGGATCAAGACACCCCCAATCAAGCGTAAAATATATGCCCTACAGCATGCTTTTATTTGTTCTGAAGTTGCGTCTTGAGGCATAGTGGAAAAAGTATCCTTCAACCACTTGAGCTTAATCGCTTGGCCTTTCCTTTGATCGTTAGGTGGTACAAGGCCTAAAAGGTCATGGCATTCAGCTCTCCAATCTAACATACTAGGTCCAGTGACTGGTTTACCATCCACAGGCAAACCAAGTTGGAGCGCAACATCTTCCAGAGTTATTGTACATTTTCCGATTGGAAGATGAAATGTGTGTGTTTCATCCCTCCACCGTTCTACCATTGCAGTCACCAGTGATCTGTCCACCTTACAACGTCCCAATTTTGCCGCACTGGCAAACCCAGATTGCTCCAGATATGGCAATATCAGAGGATTTGGTTCCTCTATATTGAAGTGGTGGTAACAGTCAATGATATTCTGCAAATAAAATTTAATCTGTTAGCGTAACATGTATTAAAAAAGAGTATACAAATTTAATGTAACTATCAATTACGATCATTTACCTCATCCCCAACCCCTATTTGTGAAGACATGTGATACTCATTATTGTTTCTTAGCAAAGCCATTGATAGTTTAAGATAATTAGATGAAGATTTGAGAACTTGTGTTTTGGAAGGAGAAAAGTGGGAAGGAGTTCAGGAGGGTGTTGGAAGGTGAGGTGAAATGTGTAGGAAATTGAGCTGAACTTATGTAGGAATTTATAAGGTGTATAATTGATCAAACACATTGAAATGGGTGGAATAATTGATGAAGCACGTTCCACCATTATTAGGGAATCTTGCCACTTTGTTTTTTTTGAAAAGAAAAATCTTGCAACTTTTGTTTTTTCATGCAATTGTATTATTCAGGGGAATCTTGTACGCTTCTTTTTTCATGTTGATGGAAAGGCTTTTTGTGATGTGAATAATGGCAATTGAGTCAATAATGTGATGGCAATTGAATAATGTGATGTGAATAATGGACTGAGCGAATAATGGACAGTCAATAATGGACTGAATATGTCTTCGGTTTGGAGTTTGGAATATGTCTTGGATTCATATTTCTGGTTGTCCAGCAGTAATGGTGTAAGCTATTTTTTTTAAAAGACTTGCGGAGGAAGTACCCGTGTGATGCATGTATATAGCAGGATTTACAAAATCTTGCAAGATTCACATAGCTTTCTTAATATTATCCATTGTTTTTTTTATGTGTAAATTTATCTAGTAATTGATTTAAATACATATTTAATTATTAATTACCAATTTGTTTATTTATTTTTGTCAATTAATTAAATATTAATTGTTTTAATTAAATTAGTGTTTGTAATTTAAATTAAATAAAACATATAAATTTTTTATTTTTTTAAATTAAATAAAACATATAAATAAAACATATAAATTAAATTAAACACAAAGGACAGCACTCTGATCGGAGCACCCCCTCCATTACTTTTCTGTCACGAGGGACAGCACTCTGATCGGAGCACCCTCCTCCATTCCTTTTTCTGTCACAAAAGACAACACTCTGATCGGAGCACCCCCATCCATTACTTTTCTGTCACGAGGGACAGCACTCTGATCGGAGCACCCTCCTCCATTCCTTTTTCTGTCACAAAGGACAGCACTCTGATCGGAGCACCCCCCTCCATTACTTTTCTGTCACGAGGGACAGCACTCTGATCGGAGCACCCTCCTTCAATCCTTATCCCAACCCTCATCCACACTTACCCTAACATACACTTGAAGTGCACCCTCCCCATCTCATTCTCGTTCAGAATTTCCCCTAACTTATATAAATAGGTAGTCTTGATATCTTAAAGATCACACCAACACTTCACCACTCTTGCTCATACACTCATATACTAAATCATGCCTCCAGCAGAGCTATTTCTCTCCATCTATTACAATGGACATGTTGAAAGGACCGATACAGAAGGTGTGGTCTTTGCATGCAACCATACAACCTTACTCAAAGTGAAGACAAATATGAAATTGCATCAACTTATACAAAAAATCCGCGAAAATTCAACCAGACAATACAAGGAGGGTGGTCGAACTTATTTATCGATACCCTACAGCTCTTGCACAGGGATATCATCGGTATGAGTCATTAAATCTTGTAGGAGATGATGATGTACAACTGATGTTTGACATGTTCAAGGCTCAGAACGCCTTGGTGTTTCTACCGCTGAAGTGTATGCAGAGCTGGTAGATGCTCCCAATGATGACACCGAAGCCGTGCCACCATATTCTGAACCCATACACCTCAGTGGCCCAACACAAGAATTTAGTCCACTTTTTACCGAAACACAACCCCACCATCACTCCATGCCTTCTTCGTCAACCTACTGCCCAACACCATCCACTCAGGGTGCTGATCTCAACACCACAATTGATCTTAACATCCCAGTTGATCCTATTCCTATTAGTGTTGTGGCTGGTGTCCACAACGAAGAAGTCGATGACTTTAGTGAAAACGAAGACGTCCTTCTTGGGCTACATGCAGTCGCCAACAATGAAGATATGGAATTCGGTGGGGGTCCCTCGACAGCCCTTCAGTTCTATGACCTGCCCTCGCATTTCCGCAATGTGACCTCTGACGAGGTGGATAACTCAAACAATGAATTTGGCCATCCTATATCCCGCAGGCCCACGTATCTTGTTCCGAGCCCTGATAGCCTACAAGTTGGGATGACATTTCCCACAAAAGAAATGGCACAACATGCCATAAAAGAATACCATCTGAACAAGTCCCTGAACTTCATTGTAGAGCACTCCAATCAAGAGAGATGGATTGTTTGTTGTGACAACAATAACTGCATGTGGAGGTGTCGAGTTGCATATGGCAAAAAATCACAGCTTTGGGAGATCCGAAAGCTGGAAGCACCGCATACATGTGCATCAACACGGCTTTCACAATATCACCATCTGCTATCTTCAGACCTTATTTGTGAAAGCATCCTGCAGCTAGTAAAGGAAGATCCAACAATATCAGTTTCAGTGTTGATTGCACACATACGATCAAAATACACATATACCACTACGTACAGGAAGGCATGGATGGCAAAGCAAAAGGCTGTTGAAAAGATATTCGGGAACTGGGAGGAATCATACAAGGAGCTTCCGTAGTTTATCCTCGCTTTGCAATTCTATGTTCCAGGCACTATTGTCGATTGGCAAACAATGCCCTTCTATGAACACGGCCAACTAGTTCATGGCAAGGCTACCTTCCATCGACTCTTCTGGACCTTCAAACAGTGCATCAACGGGTTTTCTTACTGCAAACCTGTTGTTTCAGTTGATGGAACATGGTTGTATGGCAAGTATCGAGGGACGCTCTTGATGGCAATCGCTCAAGATGGGAAGGATCAACCATTCCTATAGCATATGCCCTTGTGGAGGGTGAGACGGCAGATGCATGGTTTTTCTTCCTCCAACGCTTGAGAATGTTCGTCACACCCCAGCCTGACCTCTGCTTGATTTCGGATAGACATGAATCAATAAAGAGTGTCGTTCGGCGCCTAGACAGTAATTGGCATCACGTCTTCTGCATTCGTCACATCTCACAAAACTTTATGAGGACTTTCAAGAATGCAGACATGAAAAAAAGTGTCATCAATATGGGTTAGTATATACCTTTCATATACATTGATGCTTATTTTTTGTTTTTATTCTATCGTTACCAACCTTGACTTTTGTTCCTTCAAACTCTTCAGGATACTCAATGACTCAACCGGGAATCACATACTACAGGAGTGAAATCAGTGAATGGAGCGAAGAAGCTGTCAGGTGGGTTGACAACATCCCAAAGGAACAATGGCTCCAAGCATGGGATGAAGGGCGGCGTTGGGGGCACATGACGACAAACCTTGCTGAGTGCATCAATAATGTATTAAAGGGGACGCGCAATCTACCAATCGCCGTTAGTCCAATCAACCTATCACGGGTTGAATGCAAAATTGGCCGAAAGGGGGAGACAGGCCCAAGCAATGATGACATCCGGCATGATTTATACAGACATAGTCATCGAAAAACTTGAGATAGAGCGGGGAATGTCCAACTCTCACCAAGTTCAAATTTTCAACCGAGAGCAAAGTATTTTCACAGTTAAGGAGTTGAGACGCCCCCAATCAGGCCGACCAACAGGGACATTCAAAGTAGATATGGAAAAACAGTGGTGTGACTGTGGCGAATTCCAGGCACTACACTACCCATGTTCACACGTCATCGCTGCTTGTTCCCATGTTCATCACGACTACATGACATATGTGCCTCCCCTGTACACGTTACAATATGTTTTCAATGTTTACAGTGAATAGTTTCAACCAGTGCCTCACGAATCATATTGGCCAAAATACAATGGAGTTGAATTGTGCCACAATCCAGCCACGCGGAGAGATCCAAAAGGTCGTCCACAATCCACACGTATTCGTACTGAGATGGATCAAAGGGAACAGAGTCGTCACCCCAAGAGATGTGGACTGTGTCGGAATGAGGGACATAGCAAGAATAAATGCCCAAACCGTTCTGGAGCTCATACACAACAGTAATAAATTTGTCTCATTTGTGTTTGTATTTGTACCTCTTTTGTATCTGCATTTTCAATTTTTAATCAGTTTGAGTTATTCGCCTTCTAATTATATTTTAAGTTATTTTAATGATTAATTCAATTAAAAAACAAATTACAAACACTAATTTAATTAAAACAATTAATATTTAATTAATTGACAAAAATAAATAAACAAATTGGTAATTAATAATTAAATATGTATTTAAATCAATTAGAAGATAAATTAACAACAAAATTAGTTAATTAATTTAAATTAAAGAAAACATATAAATTATATTAAATTAAATAAATAAATTATATTAAGGTTGATCATACGAAACCTAGCTGAAGAAAACAAATGGGAAGTCCCATTTACCACCAACGACTTCTCATCATAAATACCAAAAAAAAAAAATAGACATGAGGAGTCCCCCTCTCTAGGGGCGACCTCCCTTCTTTAATTTAAAAAAAAAAAGAAAAAACCAATGGGAAGTCCCCCCTCTAGGGGCGACCTCCCTTTTGAAAATAAAAAAAAAAAATTAGATGGGAAGTCTCCTATGCTAGGAGCGATTTCTCAATAGCCCCGAACACCGTACTATTTCGGTACATAAAATAAAAGTGTGCTACTTTCGTAAATAAAAATTAAAGTTATGCTGCAGAAAACAAAAAAAGCCTTCTCTCGCCCACCTCTTGTTGCGCGTTACCCCTGTGCCTCTTTTTCACGCTCCTCCATGTCCTTAGTTCCAAACAATTTTCGTTGATTTCTATTGCATCTTCTTCTCCTTTCTCTATCAAGTTGACCACTTTTTAAGATTGAGGAAATAATAGCACAAAACAAATCTTTGTTAATTGCTTCAACGTCTTCTCCTTTCACCAACAACATGTTAATTTTTTATTATTGACGGAAGAATGGCACAGAGCAAAGTTCCAAATATTAGGAACACATACTTTATGGTCATGAGAAAGTATCGATGAAAACATAGAAAAAGAGGAATAAATGCCTGACTGTGAAATTATGGGCTACAAGCAAGCAGATGGAAACAGTCGGTGATTATCAAGCATAAGTTAGGCATAATTTCTGGGTTAAGCCATTATTTCTCAAATTTTTTTGAAGAGGTAATCTAAAATTATATTGCTTCAATGCATAGAGAATCTGAGGAACATCTTCCACGGGGCCATTGTAACGGAGTCACCAGGCCTAATCCAGTGTAGTTGGTGCCGAAAATCTCCTTGCCCGTGAATTGAAAAACGGGTGGGGTACAGGGAAAAAATAAAGGACCTACTGTGGCGGAGGGGAAGTGGTCGACGGATGGAGAGAACGTGGGAGAGGTCACATGACGCTTTTAACAAAATCTTTTTTTTTTTTTGATAAGCATTTAACAAAATCTTTTAATCGAAACCGTTGACATGTATCTAATGCTTTATATCAAAATTTCTTATTTCTCACGATAAACAAGAGTTTTTACTCCCGTCTTTTATTTTATATATATATATATATATATCTTTTAATCTATATAGCATCTTTCGGCTCATGAAAAATCTATTGCTTCCCATTCAATAATTCAATAATAAATACTTAAAATGACAACTCAAAGGGGGAAGAGTATATTTATCTTTTCAATGCCAACATCAATTCATCAACCACAGACACGGCTGTTGCGTTTGTGCTAAGGCACGCCTGCCGAGGATACAGTCCCTTCATTTTGGAAACGGATTCGCCACCTTTAGTGTGCCAAAGGCACCGTGCCTTTCAATCGTTCTGCTTCGTCGGATAAATCGCCCGGTCCAGAATGCGCCACGTGGTCTTTTTTTTCCCACAATTAAACACAACCTTAAAAACAAAAACAGAATATTGTTAACGCAGGCCGACGTCACCTCGCCGCTGCCATCGATGTCGCCCCGCCGATGCCGTCTGCGCCGCACGGCCGCATCTGCTCCGACCGCTGGTGGGTGCTACGTCAGCGCACGAGCATTGTTATTATGAAAAAAAAATGGAAGGAAATGGGAAATATGGAAGGGTACTGAAAAAAAAATTATGAAAACGAAACAACCGTCATCACTCACGCTACTGCAATGTTGATTGTTACCACCACCCATTTCCTTTTTTTGGCCCCATTTAGTTTTCTTATTATGTGGTGGTAGATGTTATGTTCAATGGATGCATATTGACGTGGCTAGTTCCCTGTGGAATGATATTTTGTTCTTCTGTTTCATAGAAGTGTCTATGTCATTGGTTATTTATGGAGGTTGTATTGGTTATTTATGCCCACAAAATGTTTGATCTTTTGCCTCACTCAAGGCAATCCTCATTGCTTATGAAGATAGTGTAATGAAGATGCTGGTGATAGTTAAAATGACTATGTGCTATTTAAATTTAGGCAACATTGTATAAGTAGCAAGTGACTTGTACCAAGTTCAAGTATTTTCTATGTAATACTATTTTTGGCTTTGACAGCATCTGATAGCATCTATGTAATACCATTTTTGGCTTTGACAGCATCTATGTAATACCATTTTTGGCTTTGACTTGTACTAAGTTCAAGTATTTTCTATCTAATACCATTGAAGTGACTTGTACCAAGTTCAAGTTCAAAAACTAAAAATTTATGATGGCTTTGAAATTACCCAAAATTGCCAATTTATATTGTTTTGACAGCACTTGAAACTCGTCAATTAGTTTGGCTTGATTTTGCCTTTAACAGCAACCATGTTGTCATGTCAATTTGCTTAACATTCAGAGTAATAAGTCATGCTGTTAAGTTGTAATAAGCCATTTCAATTTGATTTCTAATTGAGTTCCTTGTTGTCATCTTAATAATAAGCCAACTATGACAGTACCCTAAATGCAACTTACTGTCACATGTGCTCTTGATACCGTGATAACAAAATGCTCTTGATTGCATTATGTACTTGATAGATAGAAGGATGGCAAAAAGCTCTTGATTATAATCATTTATACATACTCATAATCACTTGATACAAGAATACTTAACAGATTTAGTTCACTAAATTTGTAATATAATTTGGCAACATAACAGTAACTATTGCCAAAGCCTTGAGAACATATCTCAACGGAGGTCTTCTTGAAGGCTTGGGGTTTAGGCAAGATTTGGCAACAATGGCTATTGCCCATACTTCCTCTAAGAAATCCTCATCAACAACCAGAAACGGATCAACAATTTTTGTCACAAGCTCCTTGTCATATCTAATCAAGCCATTCCTTTAATTCACCCTCACTGGATGCACTAATTCCCAGCCTACCAGTCACCAACTCAAGTAACACTTTCCCAAAGCAATAAACGTCATAGGTACAAACTGATGTTGAGGAACCTGTTTCCACGGGATACAAAATTTGTGTCAAAATGATAAATTGAAAGAACTAATCCTTTGCCTAGCTCAACATATAGTTTTCTGCCTTCATTACACACCTCAAGTCAGAAAAGAGGAAAACACAATTACCACAAGCATATAAAATAAACCACCCGATCAATCAATTAATAAATTATTCATAAAATTACTCAAACTTGCAAACAACTCCAATCAAGCCAAATTTGGTTCAGAATCTCTTCAATTTGGCTTACTGTGCAGTACACAACTTGTATAGCATTATGCTCCTCACCCCAAAAGTTTCGGTTTCAAGTGAGTTGGGGGGAACCATCAAAACAGCAACCACGGCGGCTGGAGTTGGCCCCTACGGTGATGGTCTTCGTCGATGTCGGTGGCGTCGCGTGGCATGGCGGAGGATGAACGACGGCCGAAGCGGTGGTAGTCAGAATACTGTGCACGTGCACGTCCTGTTTCTGCGTTTTAAGATTTTTTTAAGAGAAACTCCACGTGTCACCTTTTGGGCTTCCTGATTTATCCGACGGACCAGAAAAAGCAAATGTCACCGAACCTTTTACGCGCTAACGTTAGGGAATCTGTTCCCCTTCATTTTCTGCAATGCTTGTTCCCAGGTGCTACATATGTTACAAACTGTAAAATCAGTGTATATTATGCTGAATTGTCTGTAAAATTAGTGAGTTTTTTTTTTTTGGTAAGTATTTGTCTGTAAAATTAGTGATAATGGAGCATAAGAGCTTATAATAATAATAATAATAATAATAATAATAATAATAATAATAACAAAAAAGTGATGTCATTCCAAAATTAGAAGCAATGGCATATTTAATATTCCTGATCCAACCTCTAGGAAGTGAGGTTTGTGGAATGCCGAGAAATTAGAGAAATTCAAATATCTGAAATCGTAATTCATGAATTTTGATTAATTGTGTTATCACCATTGAGTTTAGAATTAGAAGAAATGAATGACCGAACTCGCTAACATTATAGTATGCACTTTTTTCACATGTGAAATTTCTTGAAACAGTGCCTCAGATTTCATACTAATTACAGAGGAAAGATAAGAAGGAACAATTGTTTCTTAGGTGCATCCATAAAAATACAAAGTCACAAACTTTCTTCAATTGAATTGAGAAACAGTGAGATGGGAAACTACTATAGTGAAGAGTATCGTGTCTTCCTAGAATTAGAAGAAATGGATGACCAAACTCGCTAACATATAGTATGTACTTTCTTGACATGTGAAATTTCTTGAAATAGTGCCTCAGATTTCATACTGATTACAGAGGAAAGATAAGAAGGAACAATTGTTTCTTAGGTGTATCCATAAAGATACAAAGTCACCAACTTTCTGCTGCCTCTCTCTCTAGATCTCTATTACTGTCACTCTCTTCATTTGTTTTATACTCCCTCCGTCCCTTGTCCCATAATATAAAACTATTTTTAAAGACCAAAATATATTAATTATTTTTTTACAAAATTACTCTTATATTAAAGTGTATTAATTTTCTCTCTTAATAGTTTTGGAAAATAAAAAGGGTAATTTGGAAAAAATAGCATACATTTTATAAAAATTTAATACTAACAACTAATAAAATTCATTTTTTTAAGGGCGTGAAATGATCAAATAAGTCCTATATTAAGAGACAGAGAGAGTATATGCCTATACATATCCTAATCCTGGGACGCAGGTATAGTCCCCGACCCTCTCTACCTTGAGAGCTCGCATTAGATTCTTGCAATTAATATCTTCTTAATTAATCTAAGGTATTGTACTCCCTCCGTCTCAGTTTACTTGTCCTATTTAGAATATTTTATTGTCTCAAATTACTTGTCTTTTTATAAAATCAATGAGTATTAATTACTTTTTTTTTTCCTTCCAAATATACTCTTTATCTCAACTAACTCTATTAATGAGTTGTTGGTTAGTACTTGTAGCTGTCCAATTTAACTAGGGGTATTTTAGTCCAATAATGTTATTTTATTATAGAAATCAGTAAATCTAATTATTTCTTTAAGAATTGTGAAAAAGCAAAAGAGACTACTAAAATGAGACGGTATGAGTATTAGGGGTCCGCAACATTGCTACGACCAAAAGCTGCTCCGTCCAGTCAAAAAAAACTACTCCGTCAAAAAATATCACGTAAATGTAAAGGTTGGCTGCTGAAGAAAAGCTGAGTTCCCAAGAATTTCCGTCTCTAAAAGTATTCTTCTTTCAGTCTTGCTTCTCTGCTTTTTTAATTTTTCTACGATAAAATCTTCACTAGCTTGTGTCCAACATTTCTAAGGTCCAATTTGTATTAACTGATAGTTTATGAGAGCTTCTCAATTGAGATAAGTATTTGCTTTCTACCTTGAAAAAAGGTAGAGAAAGGACTTATTATGCAGAATTGAGATGAGAAAACTTCTGAAAAACTTAAGATAGCGAAGCTAATTTCATTTATCAGGGGAGCTATTATTTAGAAGACAATAATCATTGTAAGACGATTTCAACTTGTATTTTTCTATAAATGTTTATCGAAAGGTTTATTCAAACTGAAGAAAGGAGCATAATTCACAATCTCACAGAAAATGGTTGCAAAACAATGGGATTTTATTATGTAAGAAATGTCAAGAACATTTGACCATGAGGCTTACCCTAAACTAGTTTTCTTATAAACTCCATTTTTCCAAAATGAAAACAGTAAAACTTACAACTCAGTACTATAGTATTACTAGCACATGGGTGTGAACTCCAGAAGAGGATTCTCAGGGTCCTAAAATTACAATCATTTTCTATGTTTTTGAGAACCAGCCAGCAATGTGAATTATGCACAAAAGGCCTTCTTGGTTAGTGATGCATTTGACTCATAGCCTTGGACTTGGTCCTTTATTCTGGCAGTGGGATATCAGCCAAGTCTTCTCTATAAGGAGGAGCATTGCTCAACTCTAGCTGACCATTTTCCCGAATTCCTTGTTCCATGTAGCTTCGCATTACCGATTCATTCTTTGTCTCGATAAATGTCTTAACAGTGTCTTTTCTGAAGGTTAAGTAGATAACTGAGATAATATAAATTGCCATTAGAGGAAACACTATAATCCCAACGATCACATTAACCGCCTTTGGTAGATTACTGTGAATTAGCCACTTCACAAAGGCAGTACTGAGGTAGTACACATTGATACCAATGATCCCAGAGCCTAGTATCCATGATATAATAATGATCTGCACAAAGATTATGTCACATTTTTTTCAATTTTTAGTGACCACTTTATAGAGGGATATAAGTCTCTCATTTTTTTAAACAAAATTAAGAAGCATACATATAGAGGCGAGGAAATAGAACAACTTACAATAATAGAATTCTTGTGAGGTCCCATCTTGGTACTGCTGCTGCTAAACTTAAGGAGTGGAATTAAAGCGAATGGAAGCTCAAAAGAAAGTATCATCTGCAAAACAATTTCAATTAGTGTGCAAGTACAATTTAATGCATGTTTGTGTGTGTATAAATAAAGGAAAGAACTACAAAAGCTAGAGTGTACAAACCGATGCGATGATGATAAGCCGACTAGACCCAGAAGAACCGCCAATGATGGCAACAACAAGGCTAGGTGCAATGGCAATGCACCTAGTCATCAAGTTTCTTTTCCATCTTTTCATCTTTATTTCCAGGAATCCCTATAGCACCAACCAAACAACAATCTAAATTAGTAAATCCTTCAACAAAACATGCTAGCTTTTTTTCTTTTTTTTTTTCCAAAAGAAAATAGTGTTTTATGATGTTCCTAATTGACCTGCATGATGTACTGCCCTGCATAGGTTCCTGTGATAGTAGAACTTTGTCCTGAGGCTAGCAGTGCTATGGCATAAATGGTTGAGCTTGACCGTCCCAACACATTCTATCATCAATTGACATCAAAATTCAATGTGAGATAACAAACAAGGTCATAATTTGATTAGATTATAGCAGCCTAAGTAGTGAATTGAGTTAAGAACCTTGAGAAGGAATGAAGCAGAGTTAAGGGTTAGATCCTCGCAGTGATCAGTATTTTCTGCAGAAAGGTTGCTGGCAGAACAAACCGTGCCCGCCACAGAAATCATTGCAACATTGATTAGAAATGCCACAAACAGTGCGAACCCGCTCTCGATGAGAAAGTATCTGCATGCATCCTGCATAATCAATCAGATAGATCATATAATTTCAAAGTTAAATTGAAGTATGTGACTTATAGCCATAGCTAGATTTCTTTATTTTCTGAATGGCTTACATTGATGCCTCGCACAGAACCAGGTACTTTTCTAGATAGCACCAGAGCAGAGTGGAGGAAAAGATTGTGCCTGCATGCATTTTGTCCAAAGTAAAATTTTAGGTACATAATATAAAATTTGGGTGTAATATGCTAATAAAATAACAGCATCTTATTAATTTACTAATTAACTATATTTATTTTATAAAAAAATTAATGATGGACTAATACTTCATTGCATTATGTTTCTCAAATTGAGTATTTCAAATTTATGAAAGAAGTCTCATATTTGAGTGTTTTTTTAAGGGAAAAGTAAAGACAGAAAAGTAAATGGAAGTTGTAGGGAAAGAGAAAGAGAGAATACGGCATGATAAGGGCACCCAAAAGGGCAATAGCATCGCCTACGGCTCCTTCACCACCGAGTTTGGGAACAAACATTCCCTTTAATACATCAGAAGCTGGAGGATTTACATAGCTTATTTCCGCAAAGAAACATGCAGCCATTACAAAAACTAGGATTGTTATCAGTAGTTCCAACTTCCTCACCTGTTAAAAAAAAAATTGTACATAAATAATCTTAAAGGCTAATAGATATTTTGTATTGTTCAAATTTCATAATTATTGCAAAGTGCTAAATTACCCCAAACCTCTGCAGACTTAAAAGCAAGAGAGTGCTGCAGCCAGTCAACAGAACTCCTACCCATAATGGGATGTGGAAGAGTATGTTAAGCGCAAAGGCTGTGCCAATTACTGTCACAATCAAGTTTAGATAAAATCAATGACTATACTACAAAGTGTATCTTATTGTTAATTGAATGATTTTGATTGAAAGGGGAAGAAACAATAGTAAAAGAAAATAGTACCTTCAGGTATGTCGGCAGCTATGACAGCAACCTCGGCTAATAACCATAAACAGTACTTGACAAATAATGGGTACTCAACTCTACATACTTCTGAAAGGTGTTTTCCTGCCAAATTTAAATTACAAAACAACATTTTGTAATTTGTAGGGACTAAATATAAAATTCTGGATAGTGTGTAGTTTTGGATCATACCGGTGGTTACGCCAAGATTTGCAGCTAATGACTGAATTATAAGCGCAAATATCAGTCCAATAAGTATCAACCACAGCAGCTGAATACAGCAGCAGCAACATAATATCAATTTCAGACCTTATATTTTATTTCAGCTAACTTAAATTAGTTGATCCTTTAAGGCGTGTATCAGTTTCTACAGTTACCAGCAGATAGAATCTGTTCCTGTGCTGTACGAGAAAATCAGCGAGAAATAATTTTTTTCATATTCCATATAAAAGATGAAGATGCTACGTCAATATGGATAATCAAACTTAGCGTAGTTACTTTTCTTAAATAGATAATAGAATAGATTTGGTCTATATATATATTTTTTTTTTTGGGTTCCTTAATTGCTATACCTCATATCCATGGTTAGCTCCAGCTTGCAGATCAGTTTCCACTGTGAAAAAGGCAAACAACCAGTAAGCACAGAGACATCAACACACATTAGTGAGAGAGAGAGAGAGAGAGGGTGATACAAATAGAGGGAGAGAGTTACGTACTGTTTCCAGGATCAAGGTAAGCCAAGGAAACAAGGAAACCAGGACCAACATATGGCAAGAACTTTTTCCACCCAGGTTTCTGTATGTGTCATTGCATCAACTTTATCAGATTATACATATATTAAGCTACCAAAGAGTCAATCAATATCAATGTGTACTGCTAAAAGAAACTAGCTTAAAATCACAATAACTGGTAGTAGCTACCCTTATACAAATGCACCAAAAAAAGTATATTTAATAAGACTTGAATTGGGAAAAAAAAATAAACCATAAAAACGCATCCACAGAGAGAAAGAAGAAGGACCTCTTGATCATTTGAGGAGCCATGATAATCAGATTCAGATGTTGAATGAGGGTTGTTAGAAGGGTTAACACTGACATCTATTATGCGGTTTGCATCTCTCACTTGTTGTTGCTGCTGCAGGCTTGCCATCACTCTTTCTTTCTCTGCTCTCACCCAAGTTGTTTGTGTGTGCAAGCAAGACTAATAATGAAATAAAAAAGTAGTGTTTGTATTTGTTTATTTATTTATACTTAATAAAGAAGACAAAACAACAACTACCTCCGTGGATCTTACTCTAATATGGATGTGCAGATTAATCTTGCGCATAAAAAGGAAGAGGATTTGACCCCAAAAAAACGGCTGTGTATTGCATTCACTATAATGAAGTTGTTGAGGATTTTTTTGTTTTTCGACTAGAGTTGTTGAGGATTAAAATCACATAATATGAATTATAATAAACAAACTAAAAATGTAATTAAATTTTTACATTTACAATGGTTCATCCTTTGGTGATTCACGATACCACAAGAGATAGTACTACAAATAAGATCAGCTAATTTTAGCTCTCAAAATTATTATAATTTTTTTTTTGAATGACAAGTGTTAGGAGTAATTAGTTGTTAGAAATATTAGTGAGAAAGTTGAACTCACGTCTCTTTATCTCTCCAACGTTATGTTGCTCCCCCTAAACAACCAAACCACATTATCTCTCCCAAAATTAAGTTTAATATTGAGGCTTATTTAATTACTGAAAGTTATCGAGTAGTAGGAACGGATCTCTTCATGTAAAATTTTAAAGTGGAATCTCATACTTTCAAAACGTACTCCATCCAAACTTTTCCATGTGTTTCTTTTTCTTCTTGAAAAGTGGGAGATCCCGCTTTATCCCTCAAGTAAAAATTTCACATAAAAGCATCCTAGAAAGACTCATATTTTAACGAGTTTTGATTTATGAACACCTTTACAAAATCAATACTCATCTAATACCTCTTATTTTTTCTATCTCTCTCTTCTTCTTACATTACCTACCTATCACATCTATCACTCTTGTCTTTTATTATCTATCTATCTCAAGGTGTATAATAGTATTTGGGTGTCCCTGAAACATTTTTGTATTTTAACACCCAATTTTTGTCATAGTACTTTATTGTCTATATTTTTAATCATATCACCCATCATAAGTATGTTCTTCAGGGGAAAAAAAATTGACAGAATATAAACGGGTCAATGGGATTCTCGGATCCCCAAACAATAATATTTTATTTTTTACTCATAAGGTAGCATGATTTGATCACATTCCAATGCCAGTCTCGCTAGATGAAATCCTATGTTAACTATCACAAGTAACCGTACATGTAAAGATGCTGTTGTATTATGTAAAGAAATAAATGATAATTTAAAATTAGTGTAATTTATAAAACAAAATATTTTTATAAGAATAAAAATATACCGAAACATAAAAATATAAATTTTGAAATATTAAAATTTAATAAAATTCATTTAACAAATGCGATCTTTGAATATTTTATTATGTCTAGTAAGATGCTAATTGAAAAACTTATAATATTGATTAAAAAAATAAAACATTATTTTTATTGAATAATTAATAGAAAATAATATAAATTTAATATGAAAGCTCATAATAATGTCAACATAATAAAATACGTAATTTTGTGGGGAAAAAATTATGAAGTACTTTCCTTTAAATGAGGATACGTGATCAAATTATCTTTTTCAACAATTGTAAGGGAAGGAGTGTTAGGTAATACTTACTCCCTTTCTTATTCTCCCCAAACAAAGTCCCAAACCAGTGAACCACACCACCAAATATTATCAATGCAGTTATTTCTCGAAAATAAGTTTTAATTAAACAAGGAAAAGTCCAAGTAATAAAATAAAGCTTGCTAGAGGGGATCTAAGTTGACTCACTTGACCTGTTCTTCTCTTTGCGGAGGCTAGTGTGATCAACAAATGAACAACAACGGTAGACTTATTCTATACACGTGCTCTAAGCAAAAGGCGAGTGGAGAAAAACTAGGATTTTTTTTTTCCAACAATGTAGATAAACGTATCACCAGGGATAGCAAAACGGGTTGAGTCCGACGGGCCAGCCGGTCAACCCGTCTAAAATAGGCCGGGTTAGGCTACGACATATTATCCCACCAATTCATTTAACTCAGTCTATCAACCCGTCGGGCTACAAGCGGGTCGGGTCGGACCAACTCGTCATGTTAACATATATTTTTTTATTTGTTTATTTTCTTATTTTCTACTCCCTCGATCTTATTTTAGTTATCCTCTTTGGAATATTTCATTGTCTCAAATTAGTTTTCTCTTTAGAAAATAAAAAAAAAGTATTAATTACTTCTTTTCTAACAATACTCATTATATTTCAACCAAATATATTAATGAATTTTTTCTACTTAATAGGCCGCCTCACCCGACGGGCCGCCAAATATATTAATACGTCCATCTACATTAATAGGTCATATTAATGTATATGGACGTATCAATAGGGATGACAAAACAGGTTGAGTCCGACGAGCCAGTCCGCCAACCCGTCTAAAATAGGTCGGGTTGGGCTACGACATGTCATCTCACCAACCCATTTAACTCAGCCCGCCTAGCCCGTCAACTCGTCGGGCTACAAGCGGGTCGGGTCGGACCAACTCGTCATGTTAACATATATTTTTTATTTGTTTATTTTCTTATTTTCTACTCCCTCGATCTTATTTTAGTTGTCCTCTTTGGAATATTCCATTGTCTCAAATTAGTTGTCTCTTTAGAAAATAAAAAAAAAGGATTAATTACTTCTTTTCTAACAATACTCTTTGTATTTTAACCAAATATATTAATGAATTTTTTCTACTTAACTACTTCACTACTCAAATTAATAAGGGGTATTTTAGTCAAGGAGTATCATTTTATCATGAAAATTTATAAACTCAATCATTTCTTAAGAGGTGTGCATAAACTAATAGAACAAGTAAAATGAGATGGAGGTAGTCACAAATTTCCCTTTTTTAACATATTTTGGGCAGGCCAACCTACCATTTGATTCGTTTTAGGCGGGTTGACCTGCCATTTTGGCCCTATTTTAGCCCGAATTTCAGTTTTTATATTTATTTTTTGCTTTTTAAATTTTTAACGGCCTGGCCCACTAACCCGTGATGGGACGAGTTAAGTTCAACATCTCAATCCAACACCCTTAGCGGGCCTAGTTGGGCCAGCCCATTTTTGAGCAGGCTCATGATGGGCTGGTCCGGATTGGCCCGTTTTGCCATTCCTACGTATCAAGAATGAGATTTGCCGAGAGTCGGAATATCTGATGACAGACGACTTGGGAAAACATTTTGGTGTTCCTTTTCTCCATAAAAGAGTGCATTGTAGATTTTTTTTAATTTATCATTAATTTATCAGAAATGTCAATCTTACTTGCATGATGAAGGTTGGATGCCATTGCATGACTAATAAGTGGCGGATCCAAAAAATTTAGGTTGTGAGGGCAATATTGACACACATATTTTTTTTATATTAAGTATAAATATAACATATTATAATGACATGAATGAGCACTTGTATAAAATATATATATATATATATATATTTTAATTGTCATACACATACTATTGAGTTGTCTCGCACATTGGTAAGACATCTTTTTAAAAATATCATCCTCAAGTAAATATTCTTTAGCAAATATTTACATTTTATAAATGAGTGTAATGATTATGGACAGAAAGATTGTGAAAAGAACTGAAAGGTTTAAACCTAGAATCGAAAGTCGGTAGATAGAGAGATAAGAAATTAAACTAAGTTTCTACTTTCTATGTTGGGAAAAAAAATGGTACAATTTTCAACTTATTTTCTATTTTTTCTCTTTAGTAGGGTCAACACTTATTTTTAAGTGGGGCAAAAAATTATTTAATAATTAGTAAAAAAAAAATTAAGTTAGTGGAGTCAGGTACCCCCAATTAGATACACATGGATCCGTCATCCAGGTGACCTTTGGGTGGATGTTTTTAAGGAACAAATATAGGTGTGGGGTGTGCAATGACTTAATGCCTCAGATAAGGTGTGACAAAGTTGGGTCCAAGTTGTAGAGAGGGCTTTGTTAATGTTGGGTTCATGCGTCCAACAACTTGGTTTGGCGGTTGAGTAATGGGAGAAGTGTGAACCGGTGGGATGATTTGTGGATCCCAGATGCGGGGAAATTAAGAAGCCATTCACAATTTCAGATGAAGGGCTCCTTTCAGCTTGTTCACATCCTTAGAGAGGCTAACCAAGTGGCAGATTACTTCACAAAATGTGGTTTTTGATTCTTGTAGTTTTGTCTTTGGGAGCTTAGCTCCCTTTTGATCATCAAACCAAATATGCATATATTAATTTGATTAAATTAGTCATTGTCAATACAAACCATGATGAATCACATAAGACAATGCTTTATCTAAATAAGACATACTAATAACACACTTTCTAACACTATTTTTTCAACACACTTTCTTCTATTTATTAAGACTTGTATGTAAGACCCGCGTTGGATCCACATGAATTACTCTAGCCCATTTTCAAAATAGTTTCAACCAATGAGGGAAAGTGTGTTGGAAAGAGAGTATTACATAGTATTGGGTTTTTGTTGTTGTTGTTGTTGTATCAATTGATAAATATAAGAGACTTTGACCATATTTATTTCCAAAACCTTAAGGTGTTAGGTTAATGAGTTTGACCTCTTATATCCTCTTTATTTTGTCCGTTATTAGGCAATGTGAGACTATCTCACACTTGGATACCCAACATCTCCCTCTCAAGTATGAGTCTCAAGTCCATATGTGTGCAACCCATTATGAGAGAGTGTGGATCGTTATTGGGTCATATGCCAACGAGCTCTGATACCATTTGTTAGGTTTATTTTTATTTTTATTTTTATTTTTATTTTTATTTTTATTTTTATTTTTATGGTTGTACCAAGAGACTTTGACTAAATTTGTTCCCTAAACCTTAAGATGTTTGATTAATGAATTTGACCTCTTATATACTCTTTATTTTATTTATTATTTGGCGATGTGAGATTATTTCACACTTGTATATCCTACACATAGTATGTTACTAGCACTCTTTTTATATACATACATACACACACGTGTCACGCACACTATGTGCACGCGCTTGAAAATAATTTAAAAAAATTAGGGTGCTTTTGGTAAGATTCTGGATAAAAAAAAATTAAAAATATCATTATATTTACTATTTAAAAAGTTATTTCGAGTGATTAGAAAATTATTATAATAATATAAAATTATTTTTGATAATTGCAACCAATTATAAAATAGTTTTTATTTTATATAAAATATTTAAAAAGTCATTTTTTTCATAACTTTACAATTATTTTTTGAAAATTTTTAAAGGAATAAGCTGCGATTAATGATTAATTGAGTCCCTGTCAATACAAGCATGCCAGAAGATGGTTATAATAAAACATCTATCATATGTCACCCATTTTGTCAGGAAACGGTGTAGTATTGATTATCATATATGAAAGTAAACAATAACAACAACCCAACAGGAATAATTAGATGAGCATCAAAAAAAAAAAAAAAAAATTAGCTGAGTTGAAGACTCCCAAGGTTTTAGCCATAAATGTATTGCTGCATTAAGATAATATAATACGGTCAAACTTACGTTTCTAGTTTTCCATGGCTTGCTGCGTCATTGCAAATTAATTACACGAGGTGGCATATTCATTAGCGTTTTACCGAGGAAATTCTAACTCTGGTCCTAATTATAAAAAAAATTACAAAAAATAAAAAGATCAACAAGACATATTTAATATTATAAAATTGACTCTCTTTTCAAATACTCCACCCCTAATTATGTGCATAAAAAATATACACATCTATTAAATATACAAGTCTATTAAAATAGGAGTATAAAATATATTTTATCAATTAATATATCTAGAAATAAGTCCATTTTTCTTATATTAAGACAAAAAAATCTCCAAATATTCTCTTATAATTAGACATGGCAACGGGCTGGGTCGGGTGCGAGTTTTGCCTCTCCCGTCCCCGTTCCCATTTTCAACGGGTTCGGGTTTTGCCTTCCCCATCCCCGTCCCGACCGGGTCGGGTTTCCCCGCGGGGCCCCGACTCCGTTCTATATATGTAGAAAACCATTTAAGAATGCATTCTTAACATCCAACTGAGAAATATGCCAAAGACAAACAAATGCAACTGCGATAAATGTGTGAATGGTAGTCATCTTGGCAACAGGAGCAAATGTTTCTTCATAATCCATACCATATTTTTGTGAGAATCCTTAGGTAACAAGACATGCTTTGTAACGCTCAACTGACCAATCAGACTTGGTTTTGATCTTATATACCCAATGAGACCCAATAGCATGTTTTCCAGGTGGGAGAGGTACCAGGTCCCAAGTATCTGTCTTGTGCAAAGCCAAAATTTCATCTGCCATAGCCTGTTGCCAATCAAGAACAGCCTCTTTGTAAGAAGATAGCTCAGACAAACTATGAATAGAGATTAGAAAAGAAGCAAAAGAAGTAGAATATGTGGAATAAACAAAGTCTGGTAACTTAGTGGACTTACAATCACGTGGAGGATTACGACGAGGAGGGGGAAGAGGAGGTAGAGGAGGAGGAGACGGAGGATCAACAACCGCGGGAGGTTCTTGAGAAGCCGTGGGGACGGAGGGACTATTTTGAGCTGTAGAAGTACTAGTGTCAAACCTGCAATTCTCAACATCAGAGTCATCAACATCTATGAAAAAAGGATCAATATGTGTGAGATCAGACCGTGTGAGACCATGAGAGTTAGGAGTAATAGAGTAAAATGGTATGTGCTCAAGAAATATAACATGACGAGAAAAATAAAATTTTTGACTTGAAGGGTCATAACAACGATAACCCTTCTGGCCATCTCCATAACCAAGGAAAACACATATCATAGAACAAGGAGACAATTTACTGTTGTAATTTTGTGATATTTCAAAAGTGAGAAGTCCCACATAGGATGGCTCTTTAAGAGTCATAGTATTTATAAGCCAATATGTTAGATGAGGTGGTAAGAGTGGTTAGGGAAAGAGATGGGCCTCGCGCACATGAGCCTGGCCCAACGTGGGAGGTTTCAGTGCAAATCTTTCGATTTCCCCCCTGCGCGCACGATTAGCCTTGCATTCCTTTTTAATTATTGGATTAATATTTTCGAAGATATTTTTTTATTTGAGAAGGCTTATCCGAAAACCATTGATTTAGTCAGTTTTGATCTTTGACCAGGTCCTACACGTTTTTTAGTGGTCGTCACGTTCTTAGTGGTCATTATCCACTAACGGTAACATTCCACCACTAATCACACGATTATCTCCATCAATAGTTCTTTTTCGTTTTATTATTTAAGCCTGACAGACTACCTTATGGTTGTGGGAGTGAAAAATTATTTTTCCTGTAGCTTCCTGGATCACATTCCAGTTGTTTCTTCTTCTTGCTGTTTTAATACCCCAGCAATCCTGGGACGAACCCGTTGTACCCTGGGGGATTTGCGCGCAGTAGGCGGATAGATCCTTAAGGGCAGTCTCACCGACGCCTCGGGTTTCTTTCTTACGAGTTTCTATTTTGCAGGTTCTTTGTTCGTTCCATCACAATTCAACGCTTTCCACAACAATCTTAAGGATTTAACATGGCTGCCGATACAACGAAGACGAACAACGACGAGACCAACCATGATCAACATACTGCGCTACCTCCACCGGTGCCTACGATCACTTACGCGAAGCCGTTTCCTGACGTATCAAAAATCGAGGTCTTCAGCGGCCAAAATTTTCGAAGATGGCAAGAACGAGTCCATACCGTCCTTGACGTACATGGGGTCGCCTATGCTCTAACAGATCCCAAACCGACAACGCCAGCCAAACAAGTCAAGAATTGGACATATGCTAATAAGGTTTGTCGTCACACCTTAATCAATACTTTGTCTAATGATTTGTTCGATGTCTACTGTTCGTTCAAGGAAGCAAAGCAGATCTGGGACTCTATGATCCTCAAGTACACTGCTGAGGATGCTGGGAAACAAAAGTTCGTGATTGGAAACTACTACAAATGGGAGATGGTTGAGGACAAAGACATCAAGGCACAGATCAATGAATACCATAAGCTGCTGGAAGAACTGAAGTCTGAGAACATCACTCTGCCAGACGAGTTCGTGGCTGGAATACTCATAGAAAAGCTGCCGGAATCCTGGAAGGACTATAAACAGCAACTAAAGCACAAGCAAAAACAACTATCTCTTCCTGATTTGATTACCCATATTATCATTAAGGACACCAACCGCAAGGCGTGCAGTGCTGCAAGGGCAAAGGCTTTGGCTTCTCGTGCTAACATGGCGCAAGGCAAATCGCAAAAAAAGATGTACGATAACAAAATGCCTGATCACAGTAACAATAATAATAATAATAAAAATGATTTTGCCCCACGTGTTGCTAACTCCAATTTCAAGAAGAAAGGCATGTGTTTTGTTTGTGGAAAGCCAGGTCATCATGCACCTCAATGCAGGCATAGAGCGAGAAACGACAATCCTCCTAAGCCAAAGGCCAATTTGGTCGAGGCCGAAGGAGATGATGACATTATTGCAGCGGTCGTTTCTCAAGTTAACATTGTGACCAATGTGAACAAATGGGTGGTAGACTCTGGGGCTACCAGGCATATTTGTGCAAGCAAAGATGCTTTTACCTCCTACACTACCGTGGGGGATGGAGAAAAACTTGTGTACCTTGGTGATTCTCGTACTGCTGCAGTCTCGGGAAAGGGAAAAGTTCTTCTAAAGCTCACATCTGGAAAGACCTTGGCTCTTAGTGACGTGCTGCATGTCCCTAGCATAACGACAAATTTAATTTCTGTGGCCTTGTTGGGAAAAAGAGGAGTTAAAGTGTCATTTGAGTCTGACAAGATTGTAATGACAAAAAATAATGTCTTTGTGGGAAAGAGGTATTGTGATCAGGGACTTTTTGTTCTTATTGTTTCTGAAGTTATTAATGAAAATGCATCTTCTTCTGCGTATTTGCTTGATTCGTATGATATATGGCATGCTAGACTAGGACATATTAATTCTGCGTATGTTGATACTATGCGACGTTTTGGCATGATTTCCTTAAGCGATAATCAACATGGAAAATGTGATGTATGTGTAGAATCTAAGTTAAGTAAAAAGCATTGTCCCCCTGTTAAGCGCGAAACTGAGTTACTTAGCTTAATTCATACCGATCTAGGAGATTTAAAACACACTATGACTAGAGGCGGTAAAAAATATTATGTGACTTTTATCGATGATTTTTCTAGATACACTAAAGTTTATTTATTAAGGCATAAAGATGAAGCGTTTGATATGTTCCTTTCTTACAAAGCCGAAGTAGAAAATCAACTAAGTAAGAAAATCAAACGTGTGAGATCCGATAGAGGTGGTGAATATTTGTCCTTTAATGATTTTTGTGAAAAAGAAGGCATTATACATGAAACTACTCCCCCTTATTCACATCAATCAAACGGTGTGGCTGAGAGGAAAAATAGAACGTTAAAAGAAATGATGAATGCTATGTTAGTTAGTTCTTCCGCACCCAACAACCTTTGGGGCGAAGCTATTTTGACTGCGTGCTTTATACAAAATAGAACTCCGCATAGAGCTACCGGCAAAACACCCTATGAGTTATGGAAAGGTTACCAACCTAACTTAAAATATTTGAAAGTGTGGGGGTGTTTAGCTAAGGTAATGTTGCCTGAGCCTAAGAGAAGGAAAATTGGTTCTAAAACCTCTGATTGCATGTTTATAGGATATGTCGAACATAGTGCTGCCTATAGGTTCCTAGTAGTAAAGAGTGATGTACTTGATAACAACACAATTGTGGAAACAAAGAATGCTGAATTTTTTGAGAACATATTTCCTTTGAAATATGCAAGTACATCTAAACAGCCATTAGAAATTGCTAATGATGATTTACACGAGGACCTTAGGAGGAGTAAAAGACCAAGAAAAGAAACATCCTTCAGAAATGATGTTTATACTTATCTTGTTGAAAATGATCCTGAAACTTTTTCTGAAGCTATTTCTTCTTCTGAAGCCAATTTTTGGAAACAAGCTTTAAAACCGAAATTGATTCTATTTTGAAAAATAAGACTTGGATTTTAGTAGATTTACCTCGAAGAGCAAAAGCAATTGGTAGTAAGTGGATTTTCAAAAGAAAATATAACCCCGATGGGTCGATTGAAAAATACAAAGCTAGATTAGTAGCAAAAGGGTTTTCTCAAAAAGAAAATATTGATTATTTTGATACTTTTGATCCGGTAACGAGAATTTCTTCTATTCGAGTTTTAATAGCCTTGGCTTCCATTTATAAACTTGTGATTCACCAAATGGACGTAAAAACTGCTTTTTTGAATGGTGATTTGGAAGAAGAAATATACATGATTCAACCCGAAGGATGTGTAGTTTCTGGTCAAGAAAATAAAGTATGCAAACTCCTAAAATCGCTATATGTTTTAAAACAAGCACCAAAACAATGGCATGAAAAATTTGATCAAACCTTGATCAGTGACGGTTTCTCCTCTATTGACGTTGATAAATGTGTTTACACCAAATCTGTGAATGGAGAACATGTTATTATATGTTTATATGTGGATGACATGCTCATTTTTGGTACTTGTACTGATATTGTGATTAGAACCAAATCTTTCCTTGCATCTAATTTTGATATGAAAGACATGGGTGAGGCAAGTGTAATATTGGGAGTTAGAGTCATAAGAAAGGGTGATAGCATAATACTATCCCAATATCATTATGTAGAGAAACTTCTTATGAAGTTTGGTCATTTTGACTCTAATCCTATGAGTACCCCTTATGAGTCTAACTCTCATTTAAAGAAAAATAGAGGTGATCCAGTTAACCAGTCTCAGTATGCCCAAGTAATTGGGAGCTTACTGCACTTGATGAATTTTTCTCGACCAGACATTGCATACGCAGTGAGTCGTTTGAGTAGGTACACTCATAATCCGAGCCAGGATCACTTGGAGGCACTTGCTAGACTCATACGATATTTAAGAGGTACCATGAACTATGATATAGTGTATAGTGGATTTCCCGCAATACTGGAAGGGTATTGTGATGCTAACTGGATATTTGATTCAGATGAGACAAAATCCACTAGTGGTTATGTATTCACACTTGGTGGTGGTGCGGTAACTTGGAGATCAGCCAAACAAAGAATAATAGCGAGATTAACTATGGAGTCAGAGTTTGTAGCTCTGAAATTGGCTGGTACTGAAGCTGAGTGGCTAAGAAATTTTTTAGCAAAAATTCCTTTGGGAACAAAACCTACACCATCAGTGTCAATACATTGTGATAGCCAATCGGCAATAGCTGTTGCAAAGAATAAGTCATATAATGGCAAAAACAGACATATACAATTGAGACATAATGTGGTAAAGCAATTGCAAAAACAAGGAACAATATCAATCGATTATGTGAAGTCAGAAGTGAACTTGGCAGATCCTCTGACAAAGCCCCTGGGGAGGAAATTAATTTGTGATACATCGACGGGAATGGAACTTGAGCCAATTGAAATTAACAAGTGATGGGAACCCGACCTTTGTGATTGGAGATCCCATGAAGAAGGTTCAATGTGGTAAAAACAAGTCACTTGTTAGTTCTGCTAACACTAAATTTAATTAATTAAGTTTTTGTCTCTTTCTTATGGTGTCTTTGAGAAAGTGTTAGACACTGCATTACTGAGAGGTTAAGCTGTTAGCTTTTAATGATTTTCATATCCCTTATGGATGGTGTATGATTTGCAGCATACACTTGATGAAATCACCTATATGAGTGTCAAGTGGGGCTGCTTGCATGAGGTCCTGGCGAGATCTCTAGAGCACTCATGAATATCTGGCACGCGCATGGCCTATTAGCGCAAAACGGCGTAATAGCAAGAATTGTGGGGGTGTAGTGTGATTGATAGACCTCTAACACACATCAAGTGTTTTGGGTTCATATAGCTTGGCTACACCAATTCACTGTGTGTTAAGTCTTATTAGTCTAGGACTGGTTCATATAGCTTGGCTACACAGTTCCGATGCACTACATCCAAGATGTTGACCCAGGAATTTTTTTTTATTTCTAAATGTTTTCACACTTTTGAAATATGTGGGGGATTGTTGTAATTTTGTGATATTTCAAAAGTGGGAAGTCCCACATAGGATGGCTCTTTAAGAGTTATAGTGTTTATAAGCCAATATGTTAGATAAGGTGGTAAGAGTGGTTAGGGAAAGAGATGGGTCTCGCACACATGAGCTTGGCCCAAAGTGGGAGGTTTCAGTGCAAATCTTCCGATTTTCCCCCCTGCGCGCACGATTAGCCTTGCGTTCCTTTTTAATTATTGGATTAATATTTTCGAAGATATTTTTTTATTTGAGAAGGCTTATCCGTAAACCATTGATTTTAGTCAGTTTTGATCCTTGACCAAGTCCTACACGTTTTTTAGTGGTCATCACGTTCTTAGTGGTCATTATCCACTAACGGTAACATTCCACCACTAATCACATGATTATCTCCACCAATAGCTCTTTTTTGTTTTATTATTTAAGCCTAACAGACTACCTTATGGTTGTGGGAGTGAAAAAATATTTTTCCTGTAGCTTCCTGGGTCACATTCCAGTTGTTTAGTCTTCTTGCTGTTTGATACCCCAGCGATCCTGGGACGAACCCGTTGTACCCTGGGGGATTTGCGCGCAGTAGGCGGATAAATCCTTAAGGGTAGTCTCACCGACGCCTCGGGTTTCTTTCTTACGAGTTTCTATTTTGCAGGTTCTTTGTTCGTTCCATCACAATTCAGCGTTATCAACAACATTTACTACATTCTACATGAGGACGAAAGACAAAACAAGTGGGAACCAAAGACTCTCAAAGATGTGTAATCAGGTACATTACCATACAATTTTTCAAAGGGAGACAAACCTGAGGTGACAGATGATGGAATTCTATTAATGACATGAACAGTAGTGAGAACAGCCTCACCCCAAAACTCTCTTGGAGTAGAAGCAGACAAAATGAGGGAACAAGCAGTTTCAACAATATGACGATGTTTCCTTTCAGCAACACCATTTTGTTCAGGAGTATCAGTACAAGAAGTTTGATGTAAAGTCTCATCAGAAGCAAGCAACTCACTGAATTTATTAGAAGTGTATTCACCACCTAAATCACATCGAAAACACTTGATAATAGCATTATGTTGAGTTTTAACCAAAACAAGAAACATATTATAAATACCAAAAAAGTCAGAACGATGTTTCATAAGATAAACCCAACAATAACGAGTGCAATCATCAATGAACGATACATAATATCTAGATCCACCTTTGGTAAGAACTGGTGATAGACCCCATACATCAGAGTGAACTAAATTAAAAGGTGCATTAAAAACCGAAACACGTTTGCTAAAAGGCAAAGCAGAAAATTTAGCAAGTTTACAACCACAACAGTCAAAAATATCATTTGGCTGCAACTTTCCTAAGGCTCCAGTAGAAGCTAAGTATTTCAAACGAGAAGAAGAAACATGTCCAAGACGAGAGTGCCACAAATAAAAACTAGAAAAGGATGAACTCAAGCGAAAAGATGACAAGTCAATTGCAGAAGCTGCAACATCTGGTACCCTCAGCTCATCCAGAAAGTAAAGTCTCTCTGCCTACGGCCTATCCCAATTAGCCTCACGGATTGCTGATCCTGCACATAATAATGAGTGGCAGAAAACAAAACTAAGTTACCAGAATCACATAACTGAACAACAGAAGCTAGGCTCAAAGTGAGATTAGGAATGTAGTATACATCTAAAAATGATAAGTTAGAGGTGGACACAGACCCAGTGTCTGCTAATGGTATATGAGTGCCATCAGCAGTCATGACTAACATAGATGAGACAGGATTTAAAGAGGACATATTCATAAACTTTTATCATGATTTTAATCACGTGGAGACTAATGATTAATTTTGTATCAGGAAAATATTTGACTATTTATTTATGAAATAATATAGAAAGTTCGTTTCAACGTTAAATACTTTTTCTTTTTAAATCAGCATTAGAGACCTTACAACTTAACAATTAAATTTGTCATGGAAAAGAATAAAATATTTTAGTTTTATTAATAAATGAAAAAAAATAAAGCAGGAGAATCTAACTCATTGCATTTTTAGTTTAAAAAAAAACTCATTGCATTTTATTGATGTGTCAAATACTATCTAATTAAAGATAAAGTTAATATATTTTTCTTGAAAAATAGGAAACAAATTATGTTTGGTTCCAATTTAAGAATTTATTTTGAATAAATAAATATTTAAACTGCTTTCTAAAATTTAATTTATCTACCTTTGCATCTCATCATGTTAACATTTAAATTACAAAAGGGAAATTTTATGTAAAGACACATTAAGGTATAAGTCGTAGCACGAACTATCACACTATAGATGTAAATTTTTTTATTGGTGAATATTTCTATTGGTTATTATCTACCTATACTATATATATTTAGGAATAATCTCATTGATCACTCCTTCAAATATCATCCTCATAGAAAAAACATATTAAATACTTTTCTAGGTGTCATCCTATGAAGCAAAAAATCAATGACGTGTTTCATTTTAAATGGCATGTCAATCATTGTCAGCAATTATTTATGATGTGACAACTACAAATTCAAATGATTATAAGAGACAATTAGTGCTAATTAATTTAAATTCAATTAATTGATCAAACCAATTAATGCACAATCTGATTATCAAAAGACAAATTCCTACACTATCATTTGTTCTATAAATTATCTAACGGATTAATTGCCAATTGAAATAAAATTAATAATTATGCTTGGCAAGGCGCAAGGTTAAATGGATACAATTTTTTTATTTATACATCTAATTGATATAATTTTACATAATGGGGATGGTCATATTACGAGAAAATATAAGAAAAAATTACATTCAACACAATATTTTATGCAAAAAAATATTAATATTTATATGCAAATTGATCGGTATAGAAATCATAGAAAAAATATTACGTGTGGAAGTATTATTTTACGTGAAAACGAATTTAGATTTATTGAAGTTTTAATTTAATCTAAGCAAATTTGGATTCTCTTTTATAAATTTATATCAATATATAGATTGATCAATGTATAAATATAAATTATATACAAAATATAATACATGGGAATAAATATTTTATATGAAAGCATTAGATAAAATATAATACACAAAAATATTTTATATGAAAAAATTCGTTATAGACATTTTATGTATATTTTAGATATTTTCTTATGAAATTTCTCATGGTTTTTTGTTTATATTTTTTTTAATATACATCATGTGCAGTACATGTCAACATACAATAGATATATTGCTACTGTAGAGTGCATCTCATGAGTCAAGTCTATTATATTTGAAAATTTCATATTACAAAATTTCATTTTTTCACTAAGAACTCCTACATTAGTTTGGTATAAATATAAGTTCATAACAATTTTTTATTTTCTTAAATCAGCAATAATTTATATTTTTTTCACTATGATCAAATTTAAATATGATAACTGGCCACGTATTTAACCAACTCTTTATAATGGACATTAGTAATTACTATGATAAAGATTGTTATACTTTATGATGCATAATTGAAATTAAAATACTCCTCTATAATTTTTCGTAGCTATTGCCTCAAACTCATTTTAACAAAAAAATGATATAAAAAAATTAAATAATTTAATACAAATGTTTAAAAGTTAATACATACCCGTGCATGACACTTGTTACTATTTAAAAAAACTATGGGAAGATCAAGATTTGTTGATTAAATTCAATCATGTGTAGCCATAGATTAGCCATTGATTGACATATTTACCCCTTAATTATGTGGAGAAAACAACAAAAATACCCCAGACAATATTCTTTACACACACACATATATATATATAGATACAAATATAGATAGATATAAATATAAATATAAATATAAATATAAATATATATAAAACGATATATACATAAAGGTAAATGGAAATTTGAAATGTACATAAGTATGAATACAAAATTAAATATCTGCATTAGAAAATAAATTTGACCTATGAAAAATAGAAATAAAAAATAAATAATATTTGGTGAGGGAGGCTTCTAATTCTTCTTTTGGAATTGCTCAGCAAGATAAGATATTTGGGAGGTGGTCTTAGGAGGGTATACACGTCCAATGCTAAGAGCATCTGGAGTAGGAGCAGCAACAACACCATTTGGTGAGGGAGGCTTCTAATTCTTATTATTGGACTGATTAGAAGGAGGACGCCATTGAGTAGACTGTTGGGATTGTTGTTGTTTCAATAATTTTGGACATTGTGCTTTCCAATGACCATTCTCCTTGCAATAGCTGCATTCATCAGAACCAGCCCTCCCATGAGACTTGCCTTTGTTTAAAAGAGCAGTAAAGACAAATGGATTAGGAGTAGAAAGAAGTCCTTTGTCAGAATTAGATTGAGACTTGAGTCGAATTTCTTCAGCCAATAACTCATTAACCACCGAATCAACACTTGGAAGAGGATTACGGTGTAAGATAGTCCCACGAAATCCTTCAAAATCAGCCCGAAGAGCCATCAGAAATTGAACCAAACGCTGTTCTTCCCTACGGTCAGTGTACGCCTTGAAATTTTGCAGTTCAGCAGATTCAATAAAAGCCAATTGATCCCACAGATTAGACATAGCATAATAGAATTCCTCAATACTCATGTTATTCTGCTGAAGAGCCCGAATATCAATCTCCAACTGATACTGTTTTGTAAAATTGGACTGTACATACAAACGTTACAAGTGGTCCTAAACACCCTTAGTAGTGTCAAATTTTGCAAGTTGCATGCCTATCGATTGTGAAACAGAATTATTTATCCAAGTAATGATCTTCGAATTGTTAGTTTCCTAATTTTTCAAGTCCTTTGTATATTTATCCAACTCCTTTTTATCAGTAGGCTTAAGAGTGATGCCATCAACATAGGCCTACATTCTTTTGCCTTTGAAAAAATTTCTCATCACATAACTCCAATAGGAATAATTTTGTTCATTCAATTGTACACTAATAGATTGAAGAGAGTCATCTTTTTCACCAGCCATGTTTGACAAATCAGAACAATAATGAAAGCAGAGTACTTCAACCACGGAGGAGGGAAAAAAAAGGACGTAACCAAGAGGGACAAAACCAAGAGCAAGAAGTTGTCTTCAAATTTCCAAATAAAACAATAGGCAATCTTCAATTATCAAAGGACGATAAAATCAGACGGTGACTTTTATGGAAAAGGTGGGCTTCCAAACAATTTCGTAACGTCACCAAACAATTTCCAATTGAAAAGATGCAATCTTACCAAATATTTGCAGAAATGCGGATTCTTTTTCTTAATGCTGAGATGCAACCGGCGGCGAACAATATTTGCAGAAAAGATGGAAAAGAAAAATTTATTTGATGGACTGCATAATCACACGGAAACAAATTGCTAACAGGATGCAACTTGTACTCTTTAATACCATGTTAACAAAAATAGAAATCATACGTAGAAAATGTAAGAAAAGAGAAAAGGACAAATGATGTCCCTTAGAATTCCAATAACATAACAATGTAAGGTCTAAATGTTACAAGGAAATAAGGAAAATATATATGAGAGTATGGCGTCTTGAAATGGATATTGAGCTAAAAAATTTTAGCTCCCTTACTGTTAGCTAGATGTTCTCCAATGCTAAAAAAATAAGTTCCTTTTCCACATAGAATAAATACCTAACAAAATGCTTGCATTGTCGATGCTTATAGCACGATACAAGAAAGTCAACTTAGCATGTTCAACTTTCTATATCAATATTACTAGTTTTAATAATGGTTGAGACTAACTTCCAAAAATCCGTAAATTCAATCCAACAAGTCAGAGAATGACATATGCCGTTGTTGTTTGTGTATGGTGGCTCTACATCAATATTAGCCATTGTAAAGAACAATGACTTTATATGACCGAAAAAGAAAAAGAAAAAAAAGGGAACAATGACTTTCTTTGGAGAAAATAGGGGGTTAAATTATATTTTTGGTCCCGTATTTTTATTTTAGGTTTTAGTTTAGTCTCTTATCTATTAAAAGTTTCAAACTAGTCCCTTATCTTTATTTTATGTTTCATTTTGGTCTCTTATATATTAAAAGTTTCAAATTGGTCCCTTATGTTACGAATATTATACCAATGCGATTCCCTTTTTTTTGCATAAAAAAAGGACCATATTGGCATAATATTTATAACATAAGGGACCAATTCGAACCAAAAAAACAAAAGGGACCACATTTTACACATAAGGGACCATGTCGAAACTTTAATACATAAAGGACCAAATCGAAACTTAAAATAAACATAAATGACCAAAAACATAATTTAGCAAAAAAAAAATGATCTGAATGAATCATGATTTGAATATGTAGTAGTACTTCTGGTCCTAATTATAAGTAGGCATGACAATAGAACCCAAACTCGCGAGTACCCACCCGATCCCGACCCGATTTTGACGGGGAAAACCCGCTTTGACCGGGGGTGGGACGGGACTGAGGATGTCGATACCCGACCCGCTCCCGACCTAAACCCGCCGGCTAAATATAAATTGTTATTTTTTATTTTGTTTTATGCATATATACTCATTTATTTTGTTTCATATATTTTGTTTATTTTTAATTTAATCTATTTTTAATAGAAACTTTTATTGTGATGTTATTTTATTTTATTTTATCATTGTATAATAATTATGATTTTATTTTATTAATTATCTTGGCTTCGGTTCTAGTGATCATGATTCTGTTATGTTTCTGAAGTCCACTTCTCGTGGTCGTGTTATTCTCTCTCTATATGTTGATGATATGATTATTATAGGGGATGATGTTGATGGGATTGCAGAGTTGAAATTCCAGTTGGCTAAGCAATTTGAGATGAAGGATTTAGGTCCTCTTTGCTATTTCTTGGGGATTGAAGTTGCCTACTCTCCTAGAGGCTATCTTCTCTCTCAATCTAAGTATATTGACAGCATTCTTGCACAAGCTCGTTTCTCTGATACTCGAGCAGCAAACACCCCTATTGAGCTTAATGTTAAATATATCCCCTCTGATGGTGTTCCTCTACCAGAACCCACTTTGTACTGTACTTTAGTGGGCAGCTTGGTGTACCTTACTATTAATAGACCTGATATTGCTTATGCAGTGTATGTCATCAATCAGTTTGTTGTTTCTCCTACTACAGTGCATTGGGCAGTTGTTCTTCGCATTCTTCGGTATCTTCGGGGAACTCAATTTCAAAGTCTTTTATTTCCTTCTTCATCTTCTTTGGAGTTGCGTGCTTACTCTGATGCTCATTGGGCTGGTGACCCCACTGATCGCAAATCTACCACAGGGTTTTGTATCTTTCTAGGTGATTCTCTTATCTCTTGGAAAGGCAAGAAGCAAGACATTGTTTCTCGCTCTTCTACAGAAGTTGAGTATCGTGCTATGATAGTCACTACTTCAGAAATAGTTTGGTTACGTTGGCTACTTTCTGATAAGGGTGTTACACTCACTGGGCCAACTCCTATGTACTGTGATAAAAAGAGTGCCATACAAATTGCCCATAATTCGGTCTTTCATGAACGCACCAAGTATATTGAGGTTGATTGTCACCTCACTCGCCATCACCTTCAACATGGCACCGTTACTTTACCCTTTGTTTCTTCCTCTATGCAAATTGCTAACTTGTTCACAAAATCTCATTCTATATTAAGCGTTTTCGTTTCTTGACTGATAAACTCTCAATGCTTTCTGTTAATGCATCGTGAGTTTGCGGGGGGATGTTAGATAATATTATATGTAAGGGTAGCTTAGTCTTTTTGTATTCTCATATATATTTTCCTTATTTCCTTGTAACATTTAGACCTTGCATTGTTATGTTATTAGAACCCTAAGGGGCCTCTTTTCTCCTTTTCCCTTCTCTTACCTTTTCTATGTATGGTTTCTATCTTTATTAACATCTCTCTCTTGAGAGTTGAGACGAGAGACGAGGAAATGCAAGGTATTGTTTTGTTTTGGCTGAAGTAGAAAGTGTCTTGGCTCACACAATTATTTTTGGTCCAAAAAATGCAACATTTCTTTGACCGTTTCAGCAAAAATGTTACCGTTTCAGCAAAAAGGAATGGTTTGTTAAATATTAATAAAAAATTTCTACATTTTTTAAATATCATTTTTTAAATATTTAATAATTTTATGCATACTAATTAAAATAATTGATTTAATATTTAAATTTAAATCAAAATTAGGTTCAAATAAAACAATATAAATATGTGGGGACTATTGTGGGACCCAACAAAAAAAATAAGATACCATTATTGGAATAAAAACTAGATGATTTTCTTATAGGTGGCTTATATCCTATGTGACATTTTGAGCCCACAAAATAGTGATAACATACTCAAGTTTAGCTCCTTGTATTCTCAACAAATAAAAGGATAATTTTTAGTATCTATTAAAAATGTTATCAGTTACCGACTACTATGCTCAAAGACCATCCACTATGCTTGTACTGTTATAATTTTTAAATAAAATATAAGTCACAGATATATAGTTTATGTAAACATTACACATAGTTTATTGACATATTGTGTTATTTGGATACATAATAAAGTAGTATTATTTCTCTTAAAAAAAGTAGTATTATTACTTTTTTTTAATAAGCAAAACAATTTATTTAAAAAAAAAAAAGCAACGTCAACTTAATCATAAGATATGCCCAAGTCTAGAACCAAAATAAGTGTTTAGTTAGAGGACTTGATTTCTGCATAATGTAAAGCAGCAGAACCAAAAACAATAAATAATGAAAACTAAACCCAAAAGAAAGCAGACCCAAAAACAATTGTGCATCGGGGCAGCGCAAATCTATATCGGGTGTTGCTATTTGCACCCTTTTTTGCTAATACACCCCCTCGAGTTAATTCAATTTTTTTCCAAAATACCCATGTCGGAAGTTAACTTTCAGAAGCTATGTTTCCATTTTACTGGTAACTAGCCTTCCATGTATTAACCTCGAAAAGTTAATTTTCGGACTGTATAAAATGTGATGACTAAAAGTTATACTGCCAAAGATTATTCCAAAGGTTAACTTTTGGACAATGTCATAATGTTCGAATGTAAACTTCTGGAAGTTAATAACATATAACATCTAGAATCTAACTTTTGGAAGGTCTCTAAACTTGGAGGGAAAAAGGAAAAAAAAGTGCAATAGTATTTAGCAGAAGTATCCCAAACAACATACATTATCTAAACATCAATAATTTAACAGAAGTCTTTGGGGATAATAATTGAATTATTATGCAAACGTTAAAAATATTATTGGTGCAAACTATTGAACAAGTACAATCAGTCATAAGTAATATCAACATATTTTGGGTCTTTTTGTACATAAAATGATAAAACAAAGAACATGATTAATAGAGTCAAATTCATATGCACGAGCATCGAGTCTAAAGAATGCGGGCCGTTGCAAAACAATATAAGGTATCAGACACTCATCCTTCAAGAAGACTCTGAATAAGTCATAATTTAACAAAATAATCAACCATGACACTTAACATAACAAATCTATTTAAATATTTTGAATCATATTTTACATGTACAAAGTGTCGATTTTACACAAATTCGATGCAAATCATGTGATGATTGGTCGATGGATAACCTCTAAGAGGAAATATATATATATATATATATATATATATATATATATATATATATATATATATATATATATATATATATATATATCCTTGCATAGACAAAAGAACCATGACCAAATTATACTTTAAGGCAATTAAATGACTCATGTCTAGTAAGGTCGCCGACTTATGTACACCACATAGCTTCTATATGTGTTTTGGTTCATTATTGTGTATATCATACTCTCGTTACTTCTTTTTTTGAAAGGTTACTCTTGTTGCTTTTTTTTTTTTGAGGAAAAAAAAAGAGTAACCTTTATATTTTAGGAACTTCTGCTATCTTTTTTACGCTTTGAATTATTTCTAATATAATTAAAAAAATAATCTTTATCTTTATCTTTATACTTCTAAAGCGAGAAGTGATTCCCGCTTTTTTCTCCCGCTCTTCATCGTTCCATTTATCAAATCACACATTGCTTACAGTTATGTTTACAAGTTGCTTACATGCATTGGCCTGGTTGCACCAACTGAAACCACTGCAACTCCATCTTTTTCTCTCCCACTGCAACTCCATTTTCACGCCAATTAGAGAAGCTTGCGTCCAGATTAAAATCCTGCCTGAATCACTCACCAATACACACACATGCATTCTGACATCTTCTTAGATTCATTGGTCGTTTTTGTGGCAACCTTTCGTGTGATATGGAAGCACAGATTCTCTCCATCTCTGCCCCTGGTTTTGCCTAAAACCGCCAACTCCTGCACCTGGTTTTGTCCTTCTATAAAGGAGAAGAAAGCCACCCAAATCATGTCTCTGAGAGAGACGGTGTTGCTGTTGCGATGGTGGTGTTCTACGTTCTAAATATTTTTTGGGCACTCCGCACTCTGTATCTTGCTCCTTTTGGGCACAAACAGGTTGAATCGCAGTGATAAATCGCAAAAAACGTAAGATCGACGTAGAAGAAGTTGTGCAGAAGAAGAAGAAGAAAGCAGCGACAGAAACGTGGAAGAAGAAAGCAGAGCCTGTGCAGTGCAGAAGAAGGACACCAACGAAGTGCTAGTCCTTGATCTATGGTGGTGCAGTAGCGGATCATCAGACGGCGCGCAGTGGAACTAGAACTGCAAGGATAGAGCGGCGGTGGGTGTTCACGTTAGACCTATTGCTGAAGAAGAAGAAAGCAGTGGCTGTATCATAGATGGTTAGGGTTTTTTTTGGGTTTCTAAAGGGTGTTAGGCCTCTACCCCAAATTGGGCCGTTTCCCTCATCTTTTCTTTTTTTGGGTCTGATCCTCATCTTAAACCTTCAACTTTTTTTTTTCTTTTGGTGTATCAAACCCTTTAACATATTAGTAGTTTAGTACGCAAAGCCTTTTTATTTTTTTGATCAGTTCGTTATTTTTTTTTATCGGTGCAAACCCTTTTTATTCTATCTTTTCATATGCATGCATATTGCATTCCCTTTTTTCTTTATTCTTATGTATGTTTGTATGTCTGGATGTTCACGTTGATTGGTTGGATTTATGTTTAGTTCCTTTCTATATATAATATTCTATCTTTTCTTATGCATGCACATTGCATTCCCTTTCTTTATACTTATGTATATACGTCTGGATGTCCATGTTGATCGATGGAGTATATTGCTTTCGTCTCTGGTTCTGTTGAAGAGCATGATTGCATAAAAGGTCTTAAAGATCCAAAGGGCAAAGGAAAATAAGCTTTGGAGACATGGGTTTCGAGCAAAGTGAAAGCTTTTTTTTTTGGTATTGTTTTGATGGATAGTGTATATTTGTCTTTTCTTTTTGATTGCCTGGGCTCTTATCCCTTATTATTTAAAGGAACTAACAAGGGGGAGTTTCTCGCCCAGTTAGTCTGCCACTTTTTGCTCACCTCATGCATGTATCTATCCATTCATATTCCTCTTACGTAAAAACGCGCGATGCTATGCATTATGCACATTTATTCTGATACTCTAAATACGTGCGATGCTTTCCAGTTCCCAAAACAGTGCGCCAAATAAAAATGCAGCAACTATCCAGAATGGCAATCAAATGCAGGAACAGTACCCCAAGTAATTGCGCTGCACGTATTCCTTTTAATTAGCCACCTAAATTATTTTTTTCACTTTAAATGCAACAACAGTATTTGCCCGCCCAACTATCCATTCCTATTCATTTTTAGTAAATTTGAACAAATTAAAAATGGTAAACAAAAAGCATTCATGAACATTGTAACTTCCAATGCACGGCATCATACGTTTCCCACCAATTTGCTGCTTCATATTCTTTTCCTTATCAGTGTGCAACTTTAGTTCAAATATCTGCATTTATTGGGTGCCGCTTCCGTTGCCAAATTTATTGCACTATCAAATGGAACCCGGTTGGAAAGTACTTGCATAATCGTATGTCTTTTCTTTCTCCAAGAAGCATTGATGGTGAACTTGAAAGTTGAGTCTCACCCACGGTTATAGATAATGGAAATAAGAAGAGGTGCTTCTACATAGGGAAGTTATTATTTTATTATTTATTTTTTGAACACTTTTGATATTTTATTATTTTATTATTCACCCACGGCTAATTCTTTGAACCCTCCTTTGTTATTTCTTCTTCTCTGCAATTTTTGCAGTTTTCCTTCAGCCCATTTTGAATCTGTCTTCTTCCTCTGCATTTCGTACCTCCATTTTGTTAGTTATTTTTCGTTGTTGCTAAGGTTCTTATGTTTATAATCTATCTAAGATGTAAGTTCTCTCATCCTCAACATATTAAGTTTTTAGTGCTTCTGGGTATTAAGTTTGGGCGTTAGCTGATGTAGTTTTGCTTAATGTTATTGGTACTGCTGGGTACTAAGTTTTTGCATTATGGATTAGGATTAGGTATTTGTTTTATCCAATGCCGATCAGGATTTGTATTTCTTAAAAATTTTATAGTTAAAAAAATCCTTTTATTTCCCAATTTTTTGTATTGCTTACTAATCTTTCGCTCTCTTCCATCAAATTTTAATGCAGCTATGCAAGATCTGGATGTATTTGGCTCTGGCTTACATTATTGCAGAATCTTTAACCTGTACCTAAACTTTATTATGGAAAACCTCTCTTCCATCAAATCTGGCTTTAGATGCAAGAATACAGGTTTTCTAATATGTTTAACCTGTACCTAAACTTTATTTATCATATAGTACCGCTGTGTAGTTATATGGATTTTTGACAAAATATATCTTCATTTGCATGACTCTTCTTGCAGTGCATATATGAATCAACATAAGCTCTTAATGTGTTTATATTGCCAAATCACTAATCGGAAACTGAAGTTTGTTTTATTTTACTTTGCTTTCTCATTATGTTATTTATCTTTAACTTATTTTCTATATTTTTTTGCTTATTTTATTATTGTAGAGTTTAGAGTGCCTTAAAATCAGTTTGGAGGATCATGGAATTGCTTGAAAGTGTTTCTTGAACACTGGGAATCGATTCACTAGCTATATGAATCGATTCAAGCAAGTTTGAGACTCTGTGAATCGAAATACGCCTCTGTGAATCGCATGGGAAGCCTGCATGAATCGATTCATTTCATTAATTCGTGCAGGGGAGCCTTTTTTAACTAGGTGAATCGATTCACCTATGTCTGTGAATCGATTCACAGTCGGGTTTTTATAAAACCAGGCGCTGCAGAAATTCAGGTGCGAGGGGCAGTCTTTCTAGGGTTGTGTGCAGCCGTTCTTGAGCGTCTTTGTGAGGTTTTAGGGGCTGGAAAACACTGTTAAACACCTTGGGATCTTAGGAATCATAGAGGGAGGATTGAAGGCTTTCTCTATTGTTTTTCTTGAGAGGTTTTCATAGAGGAAAAGAGAGAGGGATTGGGAACTCTTGGGTTTGTTCTTCTTGGACATTTGGAAGGGGTTCAAAGCAATTGTAATCTCTTGTAAAGACTCTTTGATAGTGAAACGGAGGGCTGCTCTCTCCCGCAGACGTAGGTCATTTTTTTGGGGCCGAACTGCGTAACCAAATAGCGGTGTTATTCTTCCTACTCTCTACTCCTTGTTTGATTGACTTTATTGCACTGTTTTTGATTGCTATTAAATTTAGTATTGGTTGCCTTTGATATTTGTTCCATTTATTCTTGTTAGTAACTCAACAAGTGGCGCCGTCTGTGGGAAAGGAACAAATAATTCAATTGTGCACCATGGGTACTAAATGGGACATCGAGAAGTTTTCCGGTAATAACGACTTCGGTCTATGGAAGATGAAGATGGAAGCAATCATTATTCAACAGAAGTGCTTTGAAGCCTTGAAGGGTGAGGCAAGAATGCCGGCCACCCTGTCTCAAACGGAAAAGAAGGAGATGATAGATAAGGCAAGAAGTGCCATTATCTTGTGCCTTGGTGATAAGGCTTTGAGGGAAGTTGCAAGGGAGAAGACCGCGGCGGAGATGTGGGCCAAGTTAGAATCGTTGTACATGACCAAGTCATTGGCTCACAGGCTATGTTTGAAACAACATCTCTATTCATTCAAAATGGTAGAGACCAAACCTATTGTGGAGCCACTAACGAAATTCAACAAAATTATCGATGACCTACTGAATATTGATATGAAGCTCGATGACGAGGATAAGGCTTTACTCTTATTGAATTCATTGCCTAGGTCTTTTGAACACTTTAAGGATGCACTCCTCTATGGCAAGGAGTCCACTATTACCTTGGAGGAGGTCCAACAATCAATTAGGACCAAGGAGCTAACCAAGCTTCAAGACTTGAAGGTGGAAGATAGTGGGGAAGGCTTGAATGTCTCAAGGGGAAAGAATGAGAGTAGAGGAAACGGTAAAGGAAAGCCTAAGGCGAAATCCAAGTCGGAAGGGGACAATAAAGCTAAGTACAAATGCTTTAATTGTCATAAGGTTGGTCACTTTAAGAGGGATTGTCCCGAGAGAGGGGGAAATGAAGATTCCGTGGAGGTTGCAATTGCTATGGAGGATGGTTATGAGGATACAGGGGCTCTAGTGGTTACGAGTTGGGAACCAGATAGGAGTTGGGTTATGGACTCTGGGTGCTCTTTTCACATGTGTCCAAGGAAGGAATATTTTGAAACTTTGGAACTCAAGCAAGGTGGAGTAGTTCACCTTGGCGACAACGAAGCGTGCAAAGTTCAAGGTATGGGTTCAATTCGTCTTAAGATGTATGACAACCGCGAATTCCTTTTACAAGATGTGAGGTATGTTCCTAAACTCAAGCGAAATTTAATTTCTATAAGCATGTTTGATGGATTAGGCTATTGCACTAGTATTGAGCATGGTATGATGAAAATTTCGCATGATGCATTGATAATAGCTAAGGGGACTAAAATGTGTGGTTTGTACATATAGAGGGTTCAACTATTATTGGGCATGCATCATTAGCTAGCCAAACCTTGCATGATAAAACCATGTTATGGCATAATAGGTTAGGGCATGTTAGTGAGAAGGGTTTAGTTGAACTAGCTAAACAAGGTTTGCTAGGTGGTGATAAATTGGATAAGCTAGAATTTTGTGATAAGTGCATACTAGGCAAACATCATAAGGTTGAGTTTGGGGGTGGCATGCATCATTCTAGTAAAACCTTTGAGTACATTCACTCGGATCTTTGGGGTCCGGCTAGAGTGAGTACTCATGGGGGTGGTTCCTATTTCCTCACTATGGTTGATGATTTCTCTAGGAGAGTATGGGTCTACATTTTGAAAAGCAAAAGTGACACCTTTGAAAAGTTCAAGGAATGGCATACTCTCATAGGAAATCAAATAGGAACTAAACTGAAAATTTTAAGGACTAACAATGGCCTGAAGTTTCTTTCAGAGCATTTTTATAAGTTTTGCAGGAAACAAGGTATTCAGAGGCATAGGACCGTGGAAGGCTCACCGCATCAAAATGGCCTAGCAACAAGCATGAATAGGACCATCTTGGAGCGAGTGAGGAGTATGCTTTTGGCAACTGGGTTGCCTAAAAGCTTCTGGGGCGAGGCTGTGAGTACAGCAGCATATTTGATCAACAGATGTCCATCAACGGCGTTAAACTTCAAGACACCTATGGAGGTTTGGAGTGGGAGACCAGCAGACTACTCCAAGTTGAAGGTTTTCGGAGCTTTGGCTTTTGCACATATCAAGCAGGACAAGCTTGATGTTAGAGCTGTGAAATGTGTCTTCATCGGATATCCAGAGGGTGTGAAGGGATACAAGTTGTGGAATTTGGAATCTGGAGGGTCAAAGGTTATCATAAGCAGGGATGTCACTTTCGATGAGACCCGCATGGGGATGAAGTGCAAAGACCTGGAGGATAGTAGCTCAGAAGTGGAGGTGGAGAAAACTCAGTTTGAGGTGGAGTCTACCACTAGTGAGACCGGGAATGATGAAGAGGAGGATAGTCCTCCACCATTAGGTTCTAGAGGAAGACAACAAACAATGGATCCTGGCTATCAGTTGGCTAGAGATAGGGAAAGGAGGGAGACTGTGGCACCAAAGAGATACGGGTATGCTGATCTTGTTTGTTATGCTTTGTTTGTGACTGAAGAGGTTCAAGACTCGGGACCAAGGGACTTCAGTGAAGCAATGGGAAGCATGGAGAGTCGAAGCTTGATTGAAGGCAATGAATGAAGGTGTGAATTCATTGGAAAAGAACCGGACTTGGGAACTTGTGAATCTACCGGAAAAGTCAAGGGTAGTTGGATGCAAGTGGAACTTCATGAAGACGGAAGGTATTCCAGAGTTTGAAGAACCAAGGTACAAGGAGAGGCTTGTATGTAAGGTCAATCTTGAGTTGGAGAGTGTGAATGATATTCAAAAGGCAAGTTCTAGCAAGGAGGAGATTGGTATGCTCAAGGGGAAGTTAGCTTCTGGATTTGAGATGAAGGATCTCGGCATTGTGGAAAGGACACTTGGAACGAATATTGGGAAGAACCGGAAAAGGAGGTATGGCTCTTTGAAAGGCGGTTTGAAGCATGTGAAGACAACTCAAGGTGGAGTGGTAAAGAAGGATATGATTGGTGACTTGGGGATAATGCATGGTTGTGAGAAGTTCACCATGTATTTTCCTATATCAAGGTTCAAGGATCACTTGGACTTGATCATTTGCATTGAGACGTAATTCCATTTTATGGAGAGAGCAGCTAGTGGTTGATGGATAAAGTTGAGCATCACCACTGATTTGAAGTCAAGGTGGAGAATTGTGGAGTTTAGAGTGGCTTAAAATCAGTTTGGAGGATCATGGAATTGCTTGAAAGTGTTTCTTGAACACTGGGAATCGATTCACTAGCTATATGAATCGATTCAAGCAAGTTTGAGACTCTGTGAATCGAAGTACGCCTCTGTGAATCGCATGGGAAGCCTGCATGAATCTATTCATTTCATTAATTCGTGCAGGGGAGCCTTTTTTAACTAGGTGAATCGATTCACCTATGTCTGTGAATCGATTCACAATCGGGTTTTTATAAAACCAGACGCTGCAGAAATTCAGGTACGAGGGGCAGTCTTTCTAGGGTTGTGTGCAGCCGTTCTTGAGCGTCTTTGTGAGGTTTTAGGGGCTGGAAAACACTGTTAAACACCTTGGGATCTTAGGAATCATAGAGGGAGGATTGAAGGCTTTCTCTATTGTTGTTCTTAAGAGGTTTTCATAGAGGAAAAGAGAGAGGGATTGGAAACTTTTAGGTTTGTTCCTCTTGGACATTTGGAAGGGGTTCAAAGCAATTGTAATCTCTTGTAAAGACTCTTTGATAGTGAAACGGAGGGCTGCTCTCTCCCGCAGACGTAGGTCATCTTTTTGGGGCCGAACTGCGTAACCAAATAGCGGTGTTATTCTTCCTACTCTCTACTCCTTGTTTGATCGACTTTATTGCTGTTTTTGGTTGCTATTAAATTTAGTATTGGTTGCATTTGATATTTGTTCCATTTATTCTTGTTAGTAACTCAACAATTATATTATTCTTTTATAATATACTGATGGCATATCCTTCTCAACTCTTTTTTAGGATGGATGCTTTGGCCTGGAGTAAGCATGTTTTATCAATAATCCTCGTTTTGCTTTTAAGGATGACTTATAGAGGGGGGGCAAAAATTAGATACAAGGATGTTTTAAATTTCCTGTGTGTTTTAATTGCATTCAGTATTCTTATGTAATAATTTGGATCCTTATCTGACAAATTGGAAGACATTGACCTTTTTTTCAATCTGTTTTGATTGTTTCTAATCTTGATGTACCTATTATTTAACACATTAAAAAATGTCCAGTTTGTTACTTTCTATTTTATTATAAAGGCAGCCTGAAAGTTATAGACCAATGCTGCATAACCAAATTTGTGAACTTGAAGTGTTTTCTTTTGTTTTGTTATACCACTGAATATTCTTGAATGGAAATGGTATAAGTTTTACCTTCCAAAATTTGTTGAACTTGCTCTGAAAATTCTCTGTAACGGGATCGCACTTATGTTGAAACATCTTTTGCTACTTTACTGTTCTTTTTTTGTGTGGTAATGTTGATTATGCATGCACTAATCTTTGGTTGTTCAATGTGGTTTTCCATGTTATGCGTCAATACGGGAACAATCAGATGAGGGTTTTGTGAGGTTCATTCTCCAAATAAGTCATTTACTCTTTTTCTCTGTCTTGGGTTTAATTTTATCTTTGGCTTGGATAAGATAGTAGCTTTCAAACAACACTAATCTGTATTTAATTGAACCTATCATTCAAATTTTATTATAAAAGTTTTTAAGCTTCTTTCGGTGTTAATTAATGTTGATTCTCTAATTTTTTTTAATTTATAAGTCTATTTAAGTTGCTGCGAATTTTGAAAAAACTTGATATTTTTTTCATTCACCTTTGCTTGATTTTATTTTTTTCAATCATGTTACTAATGTCTTCTTATTTTTAGCTTCTGATATGTTCATCCAGTTTGTAAACAATAACTATACTTTGCAGCTTTGAGGACCACTAGGATGATAATTACGGTAGACACGACCTGACTACAGGATGCGTTTGTATCCTATCCTTGGCATAGAAGGATGTAAGAGTTGCTACATGTCAACAAAGATGTTTTCAAGTTTGGAGGAATTGCGGATTCGCTCATTGAATACACAATATGGAGGCATATGTGCATCTTTTTGTGTGATTATTTTCAAATTGCCTTCTCACTTCTTGCTCAAAATTTCAAAATCTACTTCTCTCATTGTATTCTGAGGAAAGAATTATGTAGACTAATTTGTTTGCTTCTTAAAGCTGTTACAATATCCATTAAAAGATATGGATGAGGTAGTCATTATAATGGGGGAGAAAACGATACAAGCATAAATCTTCACTATCAATTTGAGTACAAGTGGTAGTTAATCTACATCCACTATTATGTTATATTGGGATATTAGTGTTTGTATGTGTTACCTCATATTAAGTACAAATTAATAATGCTTTAATATGTTTTTAGTGTTAAATTGGTTAAAGTTCTTTTGCTATTATTTGGTGCAGAGGTATTGTACTCTCCAAAATTATATTTTAACAATAGCAGCACGGTTATTCACATTTCCCAATTGTTCTTGGTCTTATTAAATGTTGATCAGGTTTGGAATAAGCACAAGGGGAAAGCAATAGGTTGTTCATTAGGATGGTTTCATTACATTTTTGGGTTACCTATTTGTAGTTTACTATATTTTGTCACTTCCATTTGGTAGGGTGTCAAGCCAAATAGTAATGAAACAAACCAATAGCTTACTGCCTCTAGATAAGAAAGGCTTTCTACTTCACACAAACTCAACAGCAGAATAAAGATAGTTGTGACAATGTTGTTCATTCATAATATGCAGATTTTTTAAAAGAAAAAGAAAAACAAATAGGCTACCTTCTAAAATTGTCCACACTGAACACTTGCACGAAAATTAGTTGAAAAAGCTAAGTTTGCATATCTGAGGTGGACACAAGAAATTTCCCTTTGTAGTTTTTTTGTTATTTTACATTGTTTCATATTGTAGTTATTTCCAATCTTATATGATACAACCTCAACTGTAGTTTAGTTTTAAATCAATGCATTATCTGCAGCCTTATGATAAAGTATGAAACAATTGCCAATAAGCTACCTTGAAATGAAGTCTATTACAGATGGAGGAACAACAAAAGGAATCAGGTTTTGTTTTAAAAAAATCATGGGATTAAAATGCAATGTAACTCTTTGTATACTGATCTGATATGAGATTCAAAGAAAAATATTGTCCATAAATAGGCAATATATGTAACTCTTCAAGCAAAAACAAGCTGTAACAATATGCATTTTGTGGAGAATCGAAACATGCTTTGAGCGGTGCTCTGAAACCTTATTTGAAGCGATACGTTTGTGTCACACCCTTTGCAGCTGTGGGGACCTTAAGGAACCAAACATTTAGTGAAGAAAATAATATCACTCAACATTAATATCATTTGTTACTCCACAAAATTTTATGTACACTACTAAAGAGTAACTCAAATATTTTTTTTTTTTTACTGTAAGTAACTCAAATAGTGTACCGATCTGAATTTTAATTTTATTATTCTTTTTTGTCTCTCTACCGTGAACTGATTAGATATGAATAAAAAAGATTTATTGAAATGAAATGTGGCGTATTTTACAGTTGCAATATGAATAAATAGATAGATATTATTTTTTGATACTTTTTTCTTCAATTACTGCAAAAATTTTGAATTCTTAATAATTTTATTTTTTTCATCATTTTTATGTTTTAAATATAATTTATCTATTAAAATAATAAAACATATTACCTCACAAACAAAATTTGCCCCGTGCATTGCACGGGTACATGCACTAGTTGATATTATTGTTTTACCCCTAGGATTTTTCCCTTCTTCGTGCATTGCACGGCCTATATGCTGTTCTTGTGTAGAATCAAGGAGTTCGAATAATGTAAATGTAGACTGTAGTTGGCAAAAGAATCAGGTACTCATTTCTTCTACCCAGGTTATTAGCTTTGCTAATGTATGATGACCGGCATCATGATGAAGTTTTGTATAAAAATTGATTTTTTGATTGTTCATTCAGCCCTTTTAAGCAGGCTACTTCAGAAAACTTATTTTTCCTTCTCAGCTATTAAATTGGTTTGTTGTCATTGAATTTTCATTTTAATGAACTTCTATTTGCATCGCGAGTCCTGTTAAAGATTAATTAACTTAACCCGCAAACATTGCTATTCTCATTCAATCAATGGGAGCCCATATTGTATTTGGTGGAGTTGGCTGAATGTGCTCTTCCCATTCAAGTCTCAATTAACAATCTATTTTCATTTGCCTGAATTTGATCATTATTGACATGGAATATGTTCATGTAATTAGGTATATTGTTTTAAAGAAAAATGCTCACTTGAAAGACTGAGAGAGTGAATTTGATTGGTTTGGTCATTGGGTTGTGTTAAAAGACCTATAAACAAAGTGCTCACTCATGACTGCTCGCCATTTTGGATTAGCATGTTGCATATAACTACATATGGAGGGGTTTATATAAGTAGACTTTCTTTACTCAATAAAGTTTTTTAACCTTTACTAAGAAAAAAGAGATTGCATTTTGTTGTACGAGTTTACGTTCCTTATGCTGCTTCTGGTGCTGATACATAGATGAAACCAAGTCCAGTTACAGTGCTTTCAGAGCATGGAGAAGCCGAACCCTGAGGTTATGTCTTTCAGGCTCTTTATAAAGATTTAAATACATCATGAAATGTAATATCTTTTCAGCCCAGCAAGATGACTTTTAAGAGACTAACAATAGTGAAAAAGATAGAGAATTGGCAGTACTTCTGCTCCTGCCATGGCATTTACTTTGTTTTTGTTTGCTGAGTTTATATCTGAATTACTTTTTCTTTTCTTTCTTCTCAATGGGAGTAGCAAGGAAAACACTATTTCTTCTATACCCACCTGTAACTTCCAAGCTTTTGTTGTGGAATTCATAATCACTTTCTCCCTAATGTTCAGTCATTTCAGAAGTAGCCACCAACAAAAGAATCATAATCTCTCCCATTCTTATACATAAATATATCTATATGCATATTTTGTCTTTGTAATTCCCTTTCTGTGTTAATTGATGACAGGTTGTGTATATTTTTTTTCACTAGCCATCATCTCTCTTTCCACTAAAAAAAAGGAGAGACAGAACTGGAATGTTTTTAACTCATCATCATCACCATCTCTTTTTATCTCTTACTAGACTTTTCTTCAATTTTAACTTTTGTTAAGTGGAGGGGGAAAGTGATAGGAGCAACTAATCTGAAAGCGTTTTAAAACACTGCTGATTTCATTTGTTACTGCTGCTTATGATATATATTATCTGCTAAGGTGACAATATGATTTGTTGTTACAAGTCTAGGGTGCTCTTAAGCAATAGTGATTGTCAATGTATTATCAGGAAAGTACGTACAGAGATCCCTGAACTTTTTTTGTTCATTTTACTCCTATCAATGTTTTTGTGTTTTATTAATAAATTTTGTTTATTTTTTGAATAAAATTAAGAACTCTACTTTATGTTGTATTTTTTTCATGGAGAGTGATTGAGATGTACAAAAGGAGTTGAACAAGATCTCAAAACATAAATCTCCTTGCAGGTTTCCATATTTCTTGCCTTGCTTTGCAATATCAGCTTTTGCATTTGCAGTAGCAATTGCCTGCATTTAGTTACCGGTATGTATCTTAAGTTCATCAACCATACACGCGCGCGCACACATGCACGCTCATACTGTCACTAGAATTGTTTTAAAATATCAGCATCACCGTAGGAGACACTTCACTACCACAATGGCAGCAAAGAGTCCACTGACAAAGAGGAAGCTTTAGAAATTGGAAGCAGCGGGAATGAGAAAGACAAGATGATCCAAAAAGATGAAAACATCTTCCTAAATTGGCCCTTAATGTCATCTATCATTGTATGCTGTGTTTTTTCACTTCATGATGTTGTTTATCAAGAGGTAGTATTGCTACTTGATGATTTTTGTTGTCTTGACTCTCTCCTGTTGCTACTATATCCACTTATTCATGCATCTATTGTCATATTCTTGAAACTGATATTTCTTAGAATTGGTATATGCTCACACCATTTTCTCTTTTTACTAGGTTTTCTCATTATGGGATGTAAGTCCTCGATGGTTGGGTGGTTTAAACTTTACAACAAATGATGTTGGTAATGTTCTTGCAATATTAGGTACATTTTTCACATATATGAATCTCTAGATATATTTATTAATTTTGGGAAACATGTTTCTGTTTAACCTTTCATCTTCAAGGATTGCCTAACACAAACTTTTATGCCTTGAACTGGTCTTATAGTGGATTTCACTATACTTAAGATGCAACTATATGGTATTGATGCTAAGCATTCAGTTTAGATCACTCTTTGTAGCTAAATTAGCCTTATTAATTATGCTGGACAGACATGATAGGAACAAAGTTAGTGGTGCATGCATACAATGTGTAAGGGGAAGAAAATGTAAAAAATCCTCATCTCAGTTTGGGTTGGGATGTCATGCCATGAATATATTACATTTATGTTTATATTTTCTACAGCTAAGTTGGTTTTTTTTAGTTACCTAAGTTGAATATCTTGGTCTTATCTTCATTCATTCTTTGTAACCAGGGTTCATTTCATTGGTGTGGGTGCTTAGGTGATGCTTTGATTAAAAGAAAGTTGCTCAGAAAAAGCAAAAAATTCCAAACAGAAACTCCTCTTTAACATGTTTACTACATGCTTCACTTGGTGGAATTGCGTTGCATTTTTGTCTTTATGTTCTTATGAATATTTTTCAAATTCAAGTGCCTGGGTTGTACTTATTATGATGTCTGAATCTATTAATCAATATTAATATTATTTGTCAAAGTATTATTCAGTATTCTGTCCAAATATTTTCATTTTACTGTCCCATAAAACTTCCGCTAAAACTAAGTGGCTAATAAAGTAATTTCAATAACCTACTAACCTACCTTCAAAAAAGGACAACATCCACTTGTGTCCTGTAATTGAGGATGCAGGTAACTTGATTCTGCATTATAAATAATCCCATTGGCTTTCTTAAAACCACTAGAAAGAAAAATTCAGCGTCTGATAAGCCATTGTTAATTGTTAAGTGTTTCTTTGGCTATGAGTTGAGTTTTCATTGTGGATATATTGATTTGTGTTTCTCTTACAGTTCTCTCATATAAGTTACATATTTTATGAACTTTTGCTTATTAATATGAAGTTTATTTATTATTATATTTTTGCTTATTAATACAATTTTTATATAAATTACCTTTTTAATAGTATTCCCATCTAATATATATGCATGCGACAAGTATTATCAACTTTGTCTACTATTATCTACTTTTTGTACATGCATTTTTAAAAAATAAAGTAGCCAATCATTTTATCATTGAATATATGAAAAAATATTATATTTTCTGCTTCATTTATAAAAAATTATTAATTATTATTTTTTATTATGTTGTTATTTTAAAGTTTCAAATATAATTTTTTTACCTTGTAAAAACAAGGTAGCAAATGTTTAACAATTTGTTTACAATATTCAGTGTGGAATGACATTATGTTTTGGTTATAACAATAATTTAAATTGTCAATACTTTTTTATCAAGTTACTATTTTCAAGTTTTAATATCATTTTTTTTAAATAATTAAAAATATTATTTTCCACACCCAGTTTATCATGTCATGTATATATTTAAACGAATTCACATAACCTTTTTTCATTTAAAAAAGAAAATTTTCTGCTCACCCAATACCCACAAACGCTCAGCCGGGAAAAAAAAAAGAAAAAAGAAGAAAAACCGAACTATTCAGAAAAGGCCAAATCCGGCCCATTCAGCATCACTGACGGGTCGGGGCGACGAGGCAATAGAAGACGACACCGTTGAGACCCGGAATGGCGAAAGAGACTTCGTCGACGACGAGGACCAACGACCAAGCGTCTCTAGCTCCGATGTACAATCGTGTTCGACTACTCGCTTCGAAACCGTCTTCCTGCTCCGCAGTCGCTTCAGAAACGGCGAGAAGAAACAACCCGACGACACGCTCTCGGGTCGGGCAAGAAGGGGACGCTCGAACCGCCATCGATCAGACCGGATCCTTGAACTTGCCCGGAAGGACCGGGCACGGGGCTCCTCCGGAGATAACATGTAGGACCCGACTGGCGGCGGCGGCCTCAGCTTCAATGACGGCGATTCCGGCTTCTGGTGATGGTGGAGCTGTTGTTGGGCTATGGGGAGTCCAGGTTTTATCTCCCATTTGAATGGAACTGCTCCTGGCTTCTTGAATGAATCATCTTCCACAACCATTGTTTTCAATTTTATTATTATTCTAATAATTCTAAACCTCTTTTTTTTTTTTTTCCCGAATCCAAATCTTAGTTCGCCTTTTAATGAGCACTGGAGTGGAGTGCATTTATAGGGTGATGAGTGATGAGGTTCCGGTGCCGGCGAAATCAAAGGCATGGATTAGTGGGGACTTGCGGGTCCATTTTGATATGAGTAGCTGACTTTGCTCCAGTTTTGAGCAGCTATAGTAGAAAAAGCCAAGACACGTACCATGTGACTAAGCTTTTTTTTTTTTTTGGGTGCTATTCTATTTTAGACTTTTTGGTATCAGTTTTTAATATTGAAACGTTTTTTGAGAATCGAGATTATGGACAATAACAAGAGTGACCTCTCCTATATTAATGGACTTAATTTCCTGATTTTTTGTTACTCTTTTTTGTCTCTTATAAACCCAAGAGTCCCCACTCAGTACAACAATTGAACGTTCAAGGTTATGATTTTCGTTCTTTTTGGTCAAAGTGGGTGTTTGGTCTGGCGGTAAGGTTGGTAGAATTGCAGCAAGAAACCACGGTAACGTGAAAACTATACTTTTGAGCTTCTCAAATTCACGGTGAAACCTGCAGTGGAACTCGAGAATCTCACCATCACCACGTTACCAAACATATGCTAATACATACGGTAAAAGGGGAGGAAAAAGAGTAGTGATACGGATTCGAACTTTATTCCTAGTGTCCACATAACTCTTTACGTATGTTTTATCACTATGTTATACTCTCGGGACTAATGATTTCCGTTCTAGCAATTGCTAATAGTCAATTGCTAATATTCAGATTTAAAAATAACATTTTGCAGAAAATGAGATTCAAATTGGTAGGTTGGTAATAATAGCCATCTAACGGTGCATTTTCACAGCGACAAGTTGGAGCACGTGTAATCATTTAGATGGGTAGCTAACAGTGTCAAGATGTTGGTATTTTCGAAAGGGAAAAGGAAGTTCTCTTTGGCGCCACTGGACTGGTGGAGTGAGACAAGGTTAGGCAGACTGAACAGTTACCTTAATTGCATGTTATGACTTATGAGAGGTACTACTAGCTTACTAGAAGAGGCTCAATGCCTCATAATAATAGTATTACCAAGCAACATCAGCATTAACAAATCATTGTTTTAATGCGGTAAAAGCACTGGTGGTTATCATTTTTAGCAATTACTGCTTCCTAAGCATAATAATCTTTGGCGTGCTTATAGTTCATCTGTTCTGACCGTTCAATTAATTAGAAGCTTCATAACATGGGAAACTTAAGAAAGAATTTTTCCAGTGTAACGAAACAGACCACATCCATTTTGAATTTGGATTATGGAAGGAAAACGGACAGTAACGACAAATTCAAAAAAGTAATACATGAATAGAACAGTATTGTTATGAATTATCCATGGGCATATGAAAATATGATATGAAGACTAGAAATAGAAAATTAGAATGGCTTCATGCTAATGGAAATGGATTGCAGCCGAAGTTAAACATTCAAATTCTGCATCGTTTTCATTCTGGAATGAGGAGAGGACTTGAAAGGAAGGTGTGCCATACATTTACCCGCTGCAAAACAGCAAAATTTTTTCGTTATATATTCAACTTACCCACTGCATCCTTAATTTTGTACTATTGTCCTATGCTAGTATTAGAATACTTGCTTGGTACTGGACCAGTTACTGAGTGCAATTACTACTGGGTGAATTCTTCAATACTGAATTCTACACAAAAAGCAAGTAAACAACGGGGCCCAAATCTGATTTCATAAGACAGAACTTTCTAGTTTTTTTTTTCTTCTTTGCAGCAGAATAATCAACCCTGCTGGATTTAACATGCTGACTGTCTAACATTTAACCCTCGTAAGCAAATCCTTCTGGCATGTTACATAAAGCTTGCATTGTATTGCTGACCACATCAAGAAGCTGCAAGTATTCATCAGCACCATCAACTAAGCACTGCAATTCAACAAGCAATAAGTAAAAATTGTACCCAAGTTAGGCATATGCATGTAAGCAAACCTTGAAGCTCCTACAAAGCCAACAGAGATTAAAGAAAGGAAACCATATAATAATAAAAAAAATCCTTATTCTTGAGATTGGGATGATCTCTTGTGGTCCTCACTTTTACCCCAAGACAAGTGACTTCACCAATATGTAGCACCATTTTTCATTTTTTTAAAAAACTCAGATTATTAATTATTTCAAATTTCCTTTTCATGATAAAATTTCTTCTTTCTTTCCAAACATTAGTTATTTGTAATCTCAAAATAATTACTTTCAAATTTCCCCATTTTTTTGTAAAAATTTTCTTTTTTCCTGTCCAAGTCATTGCTACTTATACTCTCTAATTAATTTCTTTTAAATTTCTCTTTGTACATTAAAATTGCTTTCTTCCCGAATCTTAACTATTTCATTCCTACATATTAAATTGAAGTATACCTCAAAAGTGACTTAATCTTTTATTCTACTCTAGCTTAATGACGTAATGTCTTACTTGACTTCTCTCATTTTAAATTTTAACTTCAAATTCTTTTAAATAATTGTACATATCTTCTATATAATTTATAATTTATCTTTTTCAATCTATAGTTTTTATATGTTAGATGAATTAATATGCACACACCTTTAATTATTTTAACAATTTCCTTTTGTACTTGTTAAGTTTTATTTAGAATTTAAAAATTTAAAATACTTGTACAATGCACGAGATTCTTGCTAACCATGTGGTAAAATCCTAATGAAAGGAACGAGAAAAGGAAAAGGTGCGGGGATTAGTGTGTGTATTAATTCCTAAAGGGTCATAAGTAACCTTATCTGCTACGCCCAGCTTCTTGCATATTCTTGCCTTCTGTTCATCTGATATGTCATTTTCTTCGACAATGGCCTCAAACAACTGGAGAAAAAAAGAAGATAAATGAGTTACATTGTAAAAGTCTTAATTGGGTAAGCACAGTTATCAACAAAAGAATTTCCAATTGAAACTGGCAAAATCAAGACCTGGGTTAGCATCTGAGAGACTGGATACCCCTCTGCAATGAAATTGTTGACTTCCTTGTTGGCTAAATCAAAATTACCACTTTTGCATGCTTTAAGAAGTGCCTCCACAACCTCTGCTGGAACAACCTGATATATTGAGATTTTAGAAAGTCAGGACTCGGAACAAGCAGGAAGGGAGAAAAGATGTGGTTTTAAAAATCAGATGTCACAAAAAACACAACCAAATAAATTGAGAACCAGTTAAACTTAAGAGAAGATGATACACAGAAAGAATAGAAGATACCACATAGGATTAGGAAGCCACTTAAAGCAATAATAGACAACATCACAACAACACCCATATATTTCATAAAATGGCATATAGGCTGCAATTTCGTGAACTTATACGTCAAGGCGCAACACTATTGGGACCAGCAAAATAACTATTATTCCATATATTTTATATTTAAAAAAGATAGGAAGGAAATTACTTATAATAAGAATAAGCAAAACATGCAGCTCAATCCCCCTGCCCCTTTGCTAATAATTATGCCAATCATTAAGTCTCAGTAATGTGCATCATCAGTCATGCAAACAACATACATAATAACGGATATAAAGTATAAACAACTTCAAAATGTATGTCATTGTTTTCTTTGAAATAGAAACAGAACAAGCCACAGGAAATTAGCGCCACAACCTACCCCAGACACAGAAATCAGGTCCTTCGAAGTAATTGAAGATCCAAATAAGCGAGCAGCGGACTGCAAAGTTGATGCTGTGTTGGTCAATAATAAATACGAAATACATAGGTGCAATGCCATGCAATGTCTAAAGCTTGGTCATTATTGTTGTTCAAGAAGAAATTAATCTACACAAACTCGGTAAAGGTAAGTCAAATCATAAAACATAAACAATCCCTTAATTTAAACTAAGACTGCCTTGATTTAACTTGGTGGTAGCAATATTTTTATCCAACTACAGTGCATAAGAGAATTCTATTTGTCCAATAATAACTTAGTTATGCATGAAAAGTGAAAGCAAAATCTGCGTGGAACCAACTGGGGACATCTTTGAAAATATTTTCTAAAGGAAGGAGCAGGTTGCAAATAAGTGCCAATAATACAACTATGTTCTAAAAAGTGTTAACAGAAAACATGATTATTAAGGCGGCAATAGCAAGAGTCCCATATCAGCAGGGTGTGACCCAACTCCCATTTAAAGTATAGGCACTCCCCTCTTATCAATCTGAAATGTGTTCTGAAGCCAGCATTTGAAAAGCATAAAAATTCAAAGCATGGATTCCTACAATGAAACAACTCCCAATTTACGGTAGAGGCTCTCCTCTCTTATCAGCTCACCTGCAAGTACGTGATAGCCCGACGAAGATCTCCTTGAGAAATGGAACTTAGGGTTGAGAGACCCTACAGAAGCAAAGGCACTTAAAATAATCCGCTATGAAGTCAATGAAACAAAGGATTGAAACCATTGAGAACAATTCCACTACACTGTATAAGCTATAAGGCTCCCACCTCAGCATCAAGGTAGAGTCCTTCTTCTTTGCATATGTATGATATTCGGCTGCTCATGATTTCTTCTGACAGTGGCTTGAACCTGAATTTTGCACACCTTGAAGCAAGTGGTTCTATAATCCTACAAAAATGACAAGCTTGCATAAAATCAATGTGTCACATATCTTGCATAAAATCAATGTGTCACATATCCTTAATAAAGCATGAACAAGAACAAAGGGAATAAGACTATACAATATATTATTTTAGCTTTATCATTTTTCTGCCAACTAACATGAAACTTACAAAGAGGAAAATCCTTGGTATTGAGCATGATATTTGTGCAGTGATTACCCTAAAAAAATATCCTTGTAATTTTCTTGTGGATTTGTGAAAAATGAAGTACATAATAATCAAAATAGTACAAAATTTTAACTGAATCAAACAAAATAATTGATTTAAACAATGATAGTCAAATATATCAATTAGAATTGGGCCTCATACCTATATAAAACATTGGACAAAAAACAAAATTGATGAAAATCATTTTTATCGTGGCTATAATTCTCATCAACTCCTTAAAGATGTGAAATTTAAAATGCTAAAAAAGTAATCAGTAAGTGTATCATCCAAGACTAGGTACCTGCTAATGTAGTTGCATATAAAAAAGAACCTTGTAACTTTAGAGTAAGTTTCCATTGTACGCCTCAGGGCATTCTGTAACCAAATTGCAGGTGGCGTGAAACCACAGCACTTTATTACACAAGCAAGGTTAGGGATGAAAAACATAGCAAACATGCCTGAGCATCCTCGGTCATTGAATCTGCCTCGTCCAGGACAATTATCTTGTATGGTGGACAAGGATAACCACTGAAATATCAGAACACCAAAACAGATAGGAAGTTACACAAATCTTATAAGCGGAGAAGGGAGAAAGAGCAACAGTCTCTAAAGAAGATCAAATTTCACATACTTTTTACTCTTATTGGTACCGACAGCCACAGCAGCAAAATCTTTTATCTTAGTCCGAACCACATTAATGCCACGGTCATCACTAGCATTCAGTTCCAGCACCCTAGACTTGTAGAGCTCAGGCCTATAATATATGATTGTTACAGGTTATCAGCAATAGGAAATGAATTAAGGTACTTGCAGATACTTCGTGTGCATATCATCACATATGGTTAGGATTAAGTTAGGGGAGGAAGCAGCAAAATTGTTTATTACCTATGAATTCCAAGTCATAGAACAATAAAAATTCAAAATTGACATATTGATAAATAAATTGTCAAGACGATTCTCTGATGCACAACTTTAGGTCTTTTGTCCCTAATATTTGATCAACAGTTTTTTTTAGTAAATTGATTACTATAAGTTGCTATGCAAGCAGTGCATGAAATTCCATAGTCCATGGATCTCTATGACAACGTACACAACATACTAGATTCAGAAACTTGGTCATGCAACTTTCAAGGGAATTTTAACAGATATTTGTTATGTAAGTTAATAAGTTAGCTATATTGCCTAGTTTTTATTCTGTAGCTTTGTATATTTTTCTTCGCAATGCAACCAAAGTTGGTAGTTGTTAGAGTTGCCTAATTTCTAAGAATGCACACTTCAAAAGTTGACATAATGACTAGGGAAAAGAAGAAACACAAGCTATCTACTAATCATAGAAAATGGCAGAAAAAGCATACCCGAAAAGCTGATGGGCGATTGCGAGGGCAGTAGTGGTTTTTCCGGTGCCGGGAGGACCATAGAAGAGCATGTGGGGACACTGTAACACATGATCGAAGCAATTCAATGAATATATTGAGCAATGAACGGCAGAACAAGAAGAAAAAAAGAGAGGTTTAGAAAGGGTGAATTACGCTTCCGGTTTCGAGGGTGTTCGTGAGTACTCGAACCACTTCATCTTGGTGAGCCACGTCTTTCACTTGCTTTGGACGGCTGATACGGAATGGAATTGGGATTCAGAGGGAGAAAAATTAGACATGCGAAAATTAAAAATACAGGGAACAAAATCAAATTGAAAGAGAAAGAAAATTGTTACTATTTCTCGACCCATGGCTGAGAGCTCTGGAGGATTGGCGCCATCTCTTTTTTTCACTGTCTCCTACTTGTTGCTGGTATTTGTATACGGCACGGGCATTTTCCCGCTCTGTTTGCCCTACCGCGCAGCGTTTTACATCGACAGCGATGAAGTCCGAGTTTTTTGTGTAGGTAATGGGCTGGACTGTCACGTTTTAGATGGGCCCATGAAATGTGAACTCAGATTCGGCCCTTATAAAAATTCCACGGCTATTAACATGGGTGATACTATCTAAAATATGAGTAGTGCCAGCAACAAAATACTCTTTTAACACTTTATTCTGATTATATTCTCTATTCTCTCTTTTACAGAAATTAAATATGTTTCACTATTTTTTAGAATTGATCCCACTAAATCATGTGGATGCCATATAAATATGGTAGATCATAAAATCAACCACAAATATTAACACAAATCAATATACGTGAATCGGCGGGGACGGATCCAGGAAATTCGATAAGTGGGGGCAAAATCATATACTATAAATATTTATATAAAAAATACATCAATGCATAAGTGATAAAAATAATAACATCATTATGATTAAGTAAACAATTGGAGATTAAAAACTATATAATTGTATACCCAAACAATTGAAGACACCTCTACGAATTATAATTGTTTTTTTACGCGTCTTCATATTTTGAAATTGTTGTATGATTTTTTTTTTCAACACTATCAACAATATTTTTCTCTATGTATGTAACCAAATAATTATTCAACAATTCATCTCTCATAAAATTGCACATTTGATTCTTCACAAAATTCATTGAAGAGAATTTTAGCAAATGACCAAACACATGTTGCACATAGATGAAACACGGTGCAAAAGAAACATTACTCAAACAATGAAAGAGTTGTAAATAGAACCAAAAAAATAAAAAGATTAAAAATAAAATGAAGAACATATGAAAGGAAAGGATCATTAACAAAATATAAAGTTGAGGATGGAGAGAAAATGTTGATTAAAGAGAGAGAAGAAAGAAATCGAAAGACAAGGAGAGAAAGGAGTAAAAATGGTTGAGTTAGAGCTCTTGTAGAGTATTTGAGTTGATAAATTTTGAGAATTAAACTGAGTAGAGACCAGAGAGTATTTTGAAAAACAGAAATAGAGATATAAAGATAAAAGAGAGTGAAAAAAAATTATATTTTCTCTTAAAAAAAGAGTAAACTTGGGGCAAAACTTAAAAGAAGTAGCTCAATTTCAATTTTTTTTTTTTGCTCTTCAGTGGGGTCAACACTTAATTGTTAGTCGGGGCAAAAAAAATTATTCAATAATTAATAATAAAATAAATAAATTAGTGGGTGCAAATACCCCTACATGAGTGTTATGGGGCTACATTTCGGTGCATGAATCCACAAACGATAAACCATTTTTTACCAACACCCAACAGCCTTCCCCCTTTTCTAAAATGTCTGCTACAATCAACCAAATAACTAGATAAAAAATTAGTCATTATTATCAACCCAAAAAAACATAGGATTAGGAATTACACAAAATAGAACAAGAAAGTCAATAAAATAACAAGAGTAGCATGAATACTAAAATATTATTAGTATTTATGTGTGTGTGTATATATATATATGTTGTAAACAAGCAATGAAAGATTGAAAAATACATAGAATAGACGAGAGAACTAAGAAGAGTATTTTGGGAGTGTATCTGTGTTTCATTATACTAGAATATAAGTACAATGCATCACTTATATACAAGCTTTCACATCCATCTAAACAATACACCTAATTCTGTTATTAGCAATAACAGAATGTAACTATCAATGTAACTAGCACTAACTACCCTTATTAACTCCCAAGACAATAACAAAAAGTCCTAAGCCATCAATTGCTAACCTACAAGTCAACAATTCTCCACCTTGGCTTAGCTTTCACTCACACAACTTGCAAAATTTCCAAACAATGTTTGAATTTTTGCCCAGGCAGTGTCTTAGTAAGCATATCTGCTGCGTTCTCAGCAGTGCAGATTTTCTCCAAGCCTATCTTTCCTTTTGCAATGAATTCCCTCACAAAATGTAGCTTGACATCTATATACTTAGTTCTTTCGTGGTATACTTGATTTCTTGCCAAGTGAATACCACTTTGACTATCACAAAACACCTTTGTGATCACCTGCTTTGCCTCCAAGCTGCTAACCATTCCTCTTATCCAAATGGCCTCCTTTATTGCCCCAGTGACAATAATAAATTCGGCCTCTGTTGTGGATAAGGAAACAACATACTGGAGATTGCATTTCCAGCTCACTGTGTTGCCACATAACTTGAACACATACCCTGTTAAAGATCTTCTTGTGTCCAAGCATCCAGCATAGTCTGAATCTACAAAACCTGTCACTTCAAACTTGCTGTCAACAAAACTGTCATACTTCAGTCCAACTGCAGAAGTTCCTCTCAAGTACCTGAATATCCACTTCAATGCCTCCCAGTGTAGCTTCCCAGGATTACCCATGTATCGGCTTACCAAACTCACAGCATAGGCCAAGTCAGGCCGAGTACAAACCATCAAATACATGAGACTACCCATTGCATTGGCATATGGAATTTTCTTCATATAAGAGACCTCCTCATCAGTCTTTGGAGCATGTTTTTTTGACAACTTAAAATGCTCAGCCATAGGTGTTAAAACAGCCTTTGAGAGATCCATATTGAACCTCTTCAACACCTTTTCAACGTATTCCTTATGAGACAAAACCAGACTGCCTGCTGTCCTATTTCTCAGAATTTGCATACCCAATATTTTACTTGCTGCTCCCATATCCTTCATCTCAAATTCTCCCTTGAGCATGAACTTTACCATGTCAATCTCCACCTTGTTCTTGCTAGCAAGTAGCAACTCCAGTTTCTGATTTCTTCCAGTATACACAAGTGTCATGTTGGCATCTATTGAAACCAATCTTGATCATAAAGCTGTCAAACCTCTTATTCCACTGCCTAGGTGACTGCTTCAGCCCATAAAGAGACCTTTTCAACAAGCATACCTTGTCTTCATCTCCCTTCCTTACAAAACCTTGAGGTTGAGTCATGAAAATCTCTTCCTCAAGCTCTCCATGTAGGAATGCTGTCCTAACATCAAGTTGTTCCAATTCCAAGTCCTCTTGAGCAACTAAGGACAGAATCATTCTTATAGATGCATGCTTCACCGCAGGTGAGAACACCTCAGTGTAATCAATCCCATCTCTTTGAGTGAAGCCTCTTGCCACTAATCGAGCTTTGAATTTTGCCTTTGCCACTCCTGGAATGCCTTCCTTGATCTTGTACAACCACTTGCAACTAACAAGCTTTTTACCCTTTGGTTTATCAACCAATTCCCAGGTGTTGTTCTTGTACAGAGAATCAAGCTCCTCCTTCATGGCTGCAACCCAGTAAGGTGATTCACTGCAGTTCACAGCTTCATTATAAGTTCTAGGCTCTTCACAATCGATTTCTTCTGCTGCAGTAAGAGCAAATGCAACCATATCAGCAAAACCAAATCAATTTGGTGCTTTAATGCTTCTTCTTTCCCTGTCCCTTGAAAGAAGATAATCACCCAGGTCTTCTTCATTACTTGAGTCTTCATTGGCTTCCTGAGTTGAGGGTTCATGACTGACCTCATGCTCAGATTCTGCATCACTCTGCCCTGCTGCTGACAGCCTTGATGTCTCCACCTCAAGCTGAATTCCCTCAACCCCTTTCTGTTTTACAGGCTGCTCACTAGAATCTTGCCTTTGGTAATATATTTCAGTCTCCCTGAACACCACATCCCTGCTGATCAATACTCTGGACTGCCCCTTTTCCATGCACCATAGTCTATATCCTTTTACACCTTGTGGATACCCCAAGAACATACATTTCACTACTCTTGGTTCAAGTTTCCCCTGTTTCAAATGTGCAAAGGCTACACATCCAAAAAACTCTCAGATTTTCAAGGTTAGGAGGTTGACCAGACCATGCTTCCTCGGGTGTCTTCTTTTCTAAGGCCCTATAAGGACTTCTATTGATCACATATGCAGCTGTGAGCACTGCCTCAGCCCAGAACTTTGGAGACAGATTTGCACTAGACAATAAGCACCTCACCCTTTCCATGATTGTCCTATTCATTCTCTCAGCAAGGCCATTTTGCTGAGGGGTTCCTCTTACTGTTTTGTGCCTTACAATCCCCTTATTTCTACAAAACTGATTAAATTCTTCAGAGCAAAATTCTAAGCCGTTATCAGTTCTTAGCCTCTTAATTTTCCTACCAGTTTGGGTTTCATTTAAGGTACACCACTCCTTAAACTTGGCAAAAGTTTCATCCTTACTTTTAAGCACATAAACCCATACCTTTCTTGAAAAGTCATCAATGAGTGATAGGAAATATCGAGCTCCACTGTGTGAATTGACTCTTGTTGGCCCCCAAAGATCACTATGGATGTAATCCAAAGTTCCTTTGGTCTTGTGGACTGCAGTGCTGAATTTCAGTCTCTTTGCCTTGCCCAAGATGCAATGCTCACAAAAATCAAGTGTCTTGATGTTGTCCTTTCCCAACAAATTCTGATTGCTCAATTCCTTTAGCCCTCCTTCACTGATATGTGCCAGTCTCATGTGCCAAAGAGTTTCCTTCGATTTTTCACCCTCAGAAACAGCATTGGCAGTGCCTATGAGAACCCTTCCTTGAAGCCTGTATAGGCCAGCCTCAAGCTTTCCCTTCATCATCACCATGGACCCTTTTGTGATCTTCATGACTCCACCTTCAACCTTGCACACATAACCTTGTGCATCAAACATCCCAAGAGAAATTAAATTCCTCTTCAATGCTGGAACATGCCTAACACCTTGCAAGATTCTCACCGAACCATCAACAAGCTTCAGTTTAATGGCCCCAATTCCAGTCACTCTGCACGCTTTGTCATTTCCCAGCAACACCTTTCCTTCGTGGATTTCTTTGTAGGAAATGAACCATTCCTTGATTGGGCACATATGGAAAATGCAACCAGAATCAAGAACCCATTCATTCTGTAACTTTCCTTCCGAAACACACATTAACTCAGCACTTTCGTAGCCTTCTGAAACTACATCAGCATCACCACTTTGATTCGGTTTCTCCCCATACTTCTTCTTCTTCTTGTACTCAGGGCAGTATTTCTTGAAATGTTCCTCACTCCCGCAGATGAAACATCGTTTTTTCTTACCTTCTTTTGACTTTGATCGAGATCCCTTTTTGTTCGTGAACTCCTTTTTCTCTGACCTCCCTCTGATGTTCAATACCTCAGCATTTTGATCTTCCCTCCCTTCAGATCTTTTCTTTAATTCTTTTGAGAACAAAGCATTCTGAACCTCCTCTAATGACAGTGTGTCCCTGCCATAGATGAGTGTATCCGAGAGTGCATCATATTCACTTGGTAGTGATCTGAGCAACAGCAGGGCCTGGTTTTCATCATCAACCTTGATTTCGATATTCTTGTTGAGTGATTTCGGCAGTGTACCGAATCGCACAAATAATAAAGTGATAAGTAAGATCGTCTCCACAGGGATTGCGATTGATTATTCAACTAAACAAAGTTCGTAACTCTTTTGAACGAGAACCGAATAGTGGTATTTGGAAATAAGTAGATTCGTAACAACTAAAAATAACAATAACAACTATTTGTAATTAAATGGTATAAAAACGACTAGGGGTTTAAATCCTCTTGTATCCACTCTCATGCATTTAATCTACAACCAACGCAAGTTATTTCATACAAATAGAAGTTCGAATCAACTAAATTAGTTTAAGAGCAATCCCTTGCTTCATAAACCCTTTACTCTAACTAAAACCCCCAATCGCTTAGGTGATTTATAGTTAGGTTAAGCATTAAGAATAGTGATTCATAAGAACATAATCACAAAGTTATATTCCTATACTCATCATGACTATGGCTAACAATCTCAGTTCAAGTTCTTCACCCAATTTCCCAATCATCATGAAAAACCCCAATCGATTCAATAGCGGCCAAGTATCGAAAAAGCATTAAGCGCGGAGAATTGAAAGCTCAATTGAAATGAAATAAACTTGCTTTAATATAATAGAATTATCTACATAAAAGTTTCATCAAGATTCATCTAACCCTAGTCTAAAAAGCTTAGTTACTCATAGAGAAAGAAAAGCCAAACCAGAAATTCATGAGAATTAATGAAGAGATCGTTCCCAATCCTCCATCGTGCCTCCAAATAACAAAGTTCGAACCCTAGACAAGTCTCCAAAGTGTCTATTTATAGTCTAGGGTGAAAAGGAGTAAAAAAACAGGTCCAAAACATGTAAAAATGTAAAATTCTGCGTCCAGGGTGCTGTCGTAGCACGGCCGTGGCGTGAGGCATGACTAGGCCGTGCTTCATTATGTTTCACGCACTGTTTAGGTGCTGTCGCAACACGGCCATGCTTCATGTTGTTTTGTATTTTTCACCTCTTTAACGTCCGAAATAGCTCAAGGTGTATCCATGAAAGTTGAAGATATGTATCTTAGCTTTCTAATGGCACCGGTTTCATCTCATTTGGACACCTAAAACTCCAGATATGATTAAAACATTGAACAAGTGTCAGGCTGAGACAACATTACATTATCAACTTGTAGTACAAATTACCCCAACTTATTCCAAGTGATTTTTCTCCTTTTTCCTAGGACAAATACATTCCTTTAAGCACAATTGAACCAAAACTAAGTGTGTTATTCAAATCAAGCCAAATGCATAAATAACATGGATAAAAATGACTAAAATGACTAAGATGCGATGCAAAACTAACACTAAACTATATGCTATTTCGAGCACATCAATTCTCGAGATCAAGAATGACTTTGTTGAAATCGTCCAAATGATCCTCCAATGTCTTTCCTGATGGCATCTTGATGGTATACAACTTCTGCTTCAGATACAACCTGTTGGCCAAAGATTTGGTCATGTACAGGTTCTCTAACTTTAGCCAAATGGCTGCCGCAGTCTTCTCCTTCGATACCTCTCTGAGAACCTTGTCTCCCAGAGATAGGATTACGACGCTGTGTGCCTTTTGGAGCATGTCCTTCTTATCCTTGTCTGTGAGCGTCGCTGGCAATTTTGCTTCTCCAGCTAGGGCATCCTCGATCCCTTGTTGAACCAAGAATGCCCTCATCTTCAATCGCCATAGACTAAAATCGTTTTTCCCCGTGAATTTTTCAATGTCAAATTTTGCGGAACCCATTGCGATGAATCTTTCTCCCAAGATTAACCAACCTTTGCTACTGATACCCGTTTGTTGTAAACAAGCAATGAAAGATTGAAAAATACAGAGAATAGACGAGAGAACTAAGAAGAGTATTTTGGGAATGTATCTGTGTTTCACTATACTAGAATAGAAGTACAATGCATCACTTATATACAAGCTTTCACATCCATCTAAACAATACACCTAATTCTGTTATTAGCAATAACATAATGTAACTATCAATGTAACTAACACTAACTACCCTTATTAACTCCTAAAACAATAACAGAAAGTCCTAAGCCATCAATTGCTAACCTACAAGTCAACAATATATATATATATATATATATATTAAGGGTATAAAAGTAATATTATCGGGGACAGATTCTGCAGGGGTTATGGTCCTCGACTCCAAATTGTCCGTGAGGGGATTTTATCTCTCATCCCCGGCCCTATGGGGAAAAATTTTCCGCCCACGGGACTCCGAATGTGGTAGTCCCCGCGAGGATCCCCACACATGGGTGGAAATTGACATCCCTAATTTGAATCAAACAATCCATTAGACAGACATTAGCCCTTTCCTTCCTTAAAAAAATAGAGAAGTGATAGTAATACACTATTTAACACTTCATTTCCAACACTAACTCCATATGATGGAGCGAAATTCACGTGAGTTCCGTTACATTAGTGTAACTCATTTTCAAAGTGGTGGGACTTGTGTAAATTTCACTCAATCATGGAGGAGTGTGGAGAATAATATTAGAGAGTGTGTTTTTAGCCCTCTAAAAATATAGACAAATTTTTTGTTGGCTTGAATCCGTTTGAAAAAAGAGAGAGATTTTCGTTTAAGATCCTTAATATTGGGTTATTTATTTTCAATTTGACATGGGGAGAAAGTTTCCAACTTTACACGCCTTTGTCACCTGAATACGTTAACAATTCATGGCAAGATGGACGGTCCAGATATCTGCTTGATTCCAATCCGACGGTCAAAATTGATCACATAAACTCATCAATTTCGCGCTTTCACATACTAATACTAACACCCCAACTCAAACTTGCTTCTCTCGGATGCGTGCTTTCTGCGTAACAAACAATGATCATCTGAAAGGACTTTTCCTGCAATCACAAAACCAAGGCTCGTCTCTCTCAATCACCCACCACACTCTCAGGTTCCTGTTTTCTTCTCTTCCCACCAAATTCAAGCACCTCCTTCCTCCGTTTATGCTCTTCATAACTTCTTTTCACGAACGAAACTAACTGACACCATTTGCCGTTTCTCGCAGAGATTAGGGTTTTTTTAATTTTCATTTCGAAGAGCGAAATGTTCACCCGAAGCCGGCGTTTCCCTTCTTCGTCTTCTTCTTCTTCATCCTCCGAGAAGAGGCCACCCGTTTCAGATAATTCAAGCAAGAAGGTCATTGCCGTGAAGACTCACTTGACGAAGAAGCGTCCCGCTCTCGCCGACGTAACCAATAACAGAAATGCCTCTCTGGCAAGGACCTCCGTTGGTGCTCCATCCAAGCCCATGGTACTGTTAAAATAATTCACTACTACTGCTTTCTGCTTTTTTTCCCCCCTTCCCGTTTATCGATCATTTTGACTTCGTGTTTGGTTTGGTTGTGCTGTGATTGGTGTTAGGGCAATGGTGATTAGTTTGGTTTTTTTAATTATTAATACTGATTTTAGTGAATTTGCATATCAATAAGAACAACTGGTCGAATGTTGACGGAGTCGGTTTTGGGTGACGAACAGCGTTGCATACGTGCGTCTTAAAGTTGTGTTGTTGAAGCATGAGAGCGTCGTAATAACAAGCATGGCTTAACCTATATCGAGCTTCACCTCTCTTTTTATCAAAAAAAAAAAAAAATTGGCGTTCACCGGAGATTATTTTATTGAAAACATCATGGGCCCACTTTTGTAAATAAACTATGCAAAACAATATTACTTTTTTATGTTTGATTTTTGTAATTTAACAGGATTGTTGTTGTGATTTGAAGGTTCCGTGCATGTCCAAACCTGCAAAAACAAAGAAGGATTCAATTGCCAGTTCGCAGAAAAATGTTATGTCTGGGAACACTTTGCAAGCCTCATCGAGAGCAAAATCAAGTGGATTTGCACTTCCCAAAGAAACATGCTCGACCAGAGATAGTCAAACTAAGGCTGGAATTGAAGCCTTCGTTGCTCCGAGCAATGATGATGCTGTTCTGAGACGGATGGGAATTTCTCCAAGTAACTCCTTTAGCGGTTCTGCTTCAATGGATGAGAGCATGTCAACCTGTGATTCTTTGATGAGTCCAGAGTTCCAATATAATGGCAATGACGATGTTGTATCGATCAAATCAATTGAGAATAGGACATGGAACATTCTCAATATTTCAGACTCTTCCAAAATAGCAGGTTCGTTAATAAAAGGGTGAATCTTACTTGCCCCCTCTCTCCTTATGCTTTGGCTAATTTGGATAATACTTTATTCAATAATAATTACTGGTTACAATATGGAATACTTGTTCTTCTGCTCTTCTCATGCAACCTCCCTTGATTTCAGGGAGAATACGTGGTCGTGACACCATTATGAAGACAGAAGAAAATGAAATTGTGGATATTGACTGCAATATCAAAGACCCGCAGTTTTGTGCATCCATTGCCCATGAAATCTATGCATATTTGCGTGTTTCTGAGGTTTGTCATCTTCATCTATATTAATGTTTTAATCACCTGCTCTAATTGTCAAGGTGACTGCTAGCAGAGTAACAGTTTGGTGCAATATGATGTCTATGTGTTTAGAAATTTATTGTTTGTATTTGTTATCTTAAAAAAAATTAACTAATGCGGTATCCTTGGCTAAGAGCTGTGAGGCCTGTGGTTAATAGGACTTCAGTCCCTTTTGTAAATGAATGGAGTAAATGTTAACATGTCAACTTCTTGAAGTAATACATGTGAATTTATGTGGGGTAGCATTATAGAATGTTTTATCTTTAAAAAATATCTGACATGTCAGTTCGATCTATATTTGAAAAAAAAAAATTTGAATTGCTTCTCCAACTATGGCTGCCTATTTCACATATCAACTGTATTGATTATTTTATTGCAACCTTCGCCTAAATGTTTCCGAGAAAGATTGGTGTAACTGTAAAAGTTATATTCACGTTTGGAGGAATATCAATTACATAGTGTTTAGGGTGATAGTGTTGAATTCAATATTCATCATTTGTATTTTCCTCTCATTTGTTTCTCCTCATAATTGTTTGTTTCTGTCAATTTGACTTTGACACGATGAGTTCAAAAATAACTGATAAAGTTTGCGATTGAATTCTCTTGAGCACCTTATTGGAGTGATTTGGTCCCACTTAAAGGGCTACTGGCTTCTATTTTGACATGATGAAGAGATAAATTAATATGAGATATAGCTTTTGGAAGTTTCAAACAAAGATTTATCTGTTGTATTACTTTTGTAGTTAGGCCTGCTGTATAGACCTTAACTTGTTTCCTATTTCTCTCTATTTCTTTTCATCTTTTGTTTTGGTCTAATTTATGGTTTTAGGTAATTAAAAGGCCGTCTATGGACTTTATGGAGAAGAAACAAAAAGACATCAATGCTAGCATGCGGGCAATGCTTATTGATTGGCTTGTGGAGGTAAACTATGGTGGGTGATGGTATTGCCAGGGTGATATATTTATTCCAGGGAATTTGTTCTTCTCGATGATCCAATTATCCAATTTGTTACAAGTCTTGTTATATCCTGATTAGGGGACTTAATGTTTCATTAGAAAACTTAGATTGTCAATATTTTAATTATTTCTTTGTGCTAGTTATTAAGGGATTTAGATCCTCTCATGTTAAAAGATGTAAAGGCACAAAAGCAATTATACTGGATTGATTGTCATTTGGACAGGGTTCATTGAACTTGCTTGTGTCTTTTTTTCTAGTTAGCAACATGAGAAAACATGAGATGATCTACATCCTTGATCCTTCATTAAGTTGCTTTTAAATGTTTTTCACCTAATTTCTCTCTACATTGTAGGTTGTCGAAGAGTACAGGCTTCTACCTGATACACTATTTTTAGCAGTTAACTACATTGATCGCTATCTTTCAGGCAATGCAATGACTAGACAGCGATTGCAACTACTTGGTATTTCCTGCATGATGATTGCTGCGTAGGGTTCTTATCTCTTAATTCTTGTTTCTTAAGCAATATCTACTTAATTTGTGTGAGTGTACAATGTGTGTTTCTTCTTCTCTTTGATCCTCTGTTTGTCGTGCATTTGTATGTGTATTCCATACCTATAAGGTTATAAATTAGTTTGATTTTGCCAGAAAATACGAGGAGATCTGTGCCCCAAAGTTGGAAGATTTCTGTTATATAACTGATAATACATATTCTAAGGAGCAGGTTTGGGTTTTTGTTATCTATTGGTTCATAACTCCAGCTCTGGGTACCTTCTTAATGGCCTTAGTCTCCTAAAAAGATAGACATATGAAATTGCAGGTGTTGCAGATGGAATCTGCTGTGCTGAATTTCTTGAAGTTTGAAATGACAGCTCCCACAGCTAGATGTTTTTTGAGGTAATGACTAGTTTTCTTCTTATTATTGACAAGTCAAGTGCAAGTGGAAATAAGTTGCTCTAGTATTGACTTGTGAACATGCCAATGTAGGCGCTTCATTATTGTTGCCCAACAAACCTGTGAGGTATGTATTTTGATTGAGATTCTTTTTTATCTCTCCAAGTTAGGATAATAATGACAATTTATGATGATTACCTTGTATAATTTTCAGGTTCCATTGATGCAGTTGGAGTATTTGGCAGACTATCTTGCAGAGTTATCTCTTCTAGAGTATGATATGCTTAAGTACACCGCATCATTAATAGCTGCATCAGTCACTTTCTTGGCAAAATACATACTACTTCCTAGAAAGAAACCTTGGGTATGTATTGCAGGTTACCTATTTTACTGAGAAATTTTTTTTCTTTTGATAATTGATAGAGATATGTAGTGATGCTATGCAACTTTGTTTACGTTTTGGTATAGAATTCTACACTAAGGCATTACACAGGCTACCAAGCATCAGAATTGCGTGAATGTGTTAAGGGATTGCGTTCGTTGTACTGTAATGGCTGTCATGATTTACCTGCCAATACTTCTATCCGGGAGAAATACAGTCAGCATAAGGTGAGAATTCCCTGGTCTTGCTCCCTTGTGCATGTGTGTAGTAAAATTGGGTAACTTAAAGCCATCTACACTCTACAATCACTATCCTTAGTTCGTGGCATTTTGTGCATCCTGTTCATCAGTTTTGGAGTTTCCTCGAACTGGCTTCTAATAATTTATTTAAAATAAGTAGTTGATTAAGTGATAATCTTTTCTACTGCATTAATCATTTGGATTCTATTAAAATGTTCTCACCAGTTAGAAGGGTAAATTAAATGGAGGATAGTCAGTTAGTTAGAGAAAGAGAGAGACTGAAAAAAAAACCCCTAAAGGGCAGACCATCTGGAGAGACAGATATGGCTCATGATAAAAAAATTTATGGCGTTGTTCAATAGATGTAGCCAACCTCACTTAGTGAAAAAGACTTTGATTGTTGTGTTTGTGATCATTTGGATTTTGTGGGATTCGTCAAGCCCAAAACTAACTTCATTTAGTTAAGTTTGCAATGCGCGCAAAATAGTGGGTGGATTTTTATTGAAGTATAGTGACCTAGACTTCTATAGGTTCCTTTTTATTCTGAAAAAGATATTAAAAGGTGTCAAGGGGTTATACATTTAGAAACTTGATTGATTCTTACTGGACCTGGTTATGATTTCTAGTCAGAGTTACTAGTACCATCCACTCAAAACTAGGGATTTTGTTTCTTCAGTTTCTATTAGTATTTCAGTCACATCTATAAACCTGCACATGCCCCATCGATTTGTGGCTGCATACGGCTTGAATATCTGGCTCTCATGCGAGTGAGCCAGCACTTAGCATCCTCACCCAGTCCCCCCCATCTTGTTAACTGCATCATAGCTAGCTTCGGTTAAGTTAGTTGCTTAGCATTTACTACAGTCAGTTATTGGTTAGTTAGGAGTTGGTTTTTGAGTTAGTTATTCTTCTCTTCTGCTACAGCAGTCTATATATAGCCTATGCGGCTTCTTGTAGAAACTACATGATTCAGATGAATTCATTCACAATGAGCACAATGCTCATTTGCCGATTTTCTCTCCTTTTGTTCTTCACACATTATGGCATCTGTCTGCAGCTCTGAAAGGGATCAGTTAACTTCTTTTTTAACATAACTGGTCTGCTTGCATTTGGGGTTAATTTTTTGTTTATTATTAATTACTTCTGTTATGTCATGTTGTTCATCTTTATCCTCACTTGTGTTTACAAATTACTAATTGATTTCATATCGTTTCGTGTTAATATATGCATTCAGTTCAAGTTTGTGGCAAAGAGGTATTGTCCTCCATCAATAACTGCAGAGGTGTTTCGCAACTAAACCTGCATGCTATTAAGAGAAATGCTGTCAAAACACTCTTTTGGACATTCTTGAACACAATCTTTGTGATTGACACATTTTTTAAAAAGTGATCAATTTGTGAGACAACTAAATTGACTTTTTAAAAAATAGATCACAAAGTGTGTGTTTAGAAGGATATAAAAAAGTGTTGCTATTATCCAAATGCTTGCGGTGCCCGCTCTGGAAGTTCTGGATCATTGCAAGTTCTGGATCATTGCAGTGAAGGGATGTTTGCTCATCTTGTCATGTGGAATTTTGCCTGTGCTAATTTTGTGCCTATTATTAGATACTCAAGCTACTGTGCCATGTCCACTTAGAGACACATTCATTCTCCATATTCCTTACATCCTGCTGTGTACAGTTCCTCCTTTTCGTAGACCTTGTTAAATAAAACGATAAGTTGAAATTTTGGGGTCCAATTATCCTAGAAATAAAGTAGAGTTCTCCTGATACCAAAAAAAAAAAAAGTACAGTTCTCCAATTTCTTGTTTTGTTATTTCTTTCTTAGAAAATTGCGTCTCATATTTCAAGAAACAACTTGATCGCTTGTTTATAAATCATTAAAGGCCTAGTTTTGACAAGCAAGCAACGGTTGGAGTATCCATCGGTTGGAGTATCTATTATAAAAAAGAATAACTATCATATAGAGCACAGAAAGAAACTTCAAAACTTCACTTGCAAAACAATAAAGTTCCGATTATATATGCTTTTATTGAGAAAGAAGTGGCTTCCAATTTTAAAAAATGTTTAAAAAAATGTAATAAAAAAATAATTTCTTAAAAAAATTTACTATATAGCATGAAGAGGTCTCCCATTTAAGGAAAAAAAATGGTCATTTAAGTGAAATTTGTTCTACTTGTGGCCTTTTACATGTCCTTTTAGCCTGTGATTGCTTTCACGGTGGGAGATTTGTAAACGCACGAAAGGAGTGAAGCTATTAGTTGTAGCTTTATGTTAAACGCATGGTGAGTAGGGAACTCAACGTGAAAGCAAACACACTTTTAGATTATCTCTACAAAAGGTAAGGTAACATGGATGTGTGTGTTGGAAAGATAAGACTTTGTTTTGTTTTGGAAAGAAGGCGAGAGGAAAGAAAACGTGAGGAAAAGAAAAAAAAATAAAAAATAAAGTAGAAAATGAAGTGCTTTTTTTAGTTGTTTAGTACGAGAAAAAATAGGAAAGAAAATAAAAGCATTCTCTTTACTTGTTTGATTGCATAGGAAATGAGGGGAAATAAAATAATATATGTATAAAATGACGTAAATGTCTTCGAGTAAAAATAATGTGATAAAGAGAAAAAATATAAAATAAAAACACTCAATCGAATCCAAATTATATGTAAAAAATATTATAAGATTAGAGCCGTAGAGGATGATTTTCTTGCAATTTTGACGGAACCTATTTCTTTTTTTTTTTTTGATAAAAAAATGTTTAGATTGGGGGAGGCTCACTGCAGGTAGGGAGAACCACCTGAGTCGAGATTCTGATTGGAATTTACGTATCGCCATTAACGCGGAATCGAACCAAGTCGCAACGACGTGTGCGGCGGAAGCGACAGTTGAGCTACGTTGGCGACGGAACCTATTTCTGGTTTAAGGCATTTGATATTAGGTGATGCACTAGGTGTAGCTCTCACCTTGGGTTAGCTGAGTTTTCTTTTTCTTTGTACACCAAAAAAATTGGTTTATAAATGTCAAGGAAATTGTTTCGCCTTTTCTGAGAACAGTCATTTTATTTTTTGGTATTATTCGAGAACAGTCCTTTACCTTTGAGGGAAATATAAAATACAACAAATTTAATTCAATCCAAAGGCATTTTATCCAAACTTTAATGTACAGTTTATTATGAGATATGTAAATGTGATAGCTCATGTTCTTGCTAGAGAGACCACATTTTGAGCTAGTCTCTATGTTTTTGAATCAATACCTATTTTATTGGCGATGTATTGATTTAGAAATACAATAACCTAATTCTAACAAAAAAACACCGTCGATATTTTATTATAGGATTCTCACTATAAATATAAAATGAATAATTTTAAATTTCTTACTTTTAGTTTTTAATAAAATTGGAAAATTCATTTATGTTGATAAAATGTTCTTAATATTTTATGTTATTCTGGAGAAGAATTCAAACAAAGATCCCCCAAATCATGAAGACTGATACTAGTTTTTGGTATGTGACTGTGATTGAAAAGGTATTGAATTCGCTAATGCTCATGGAGTTGAGCTGTTTATGTGATGACAAAACAAAACATTGTGATGACAAAACAAAACATTTTGCATGTGCAAAAAATACCATTAAGTTTAAGATTTTCTTCCCCTGAATATCACAGGTTCTAATTTGGGCAGGCTCTCGCTTCTACACGCACAAATTTGAATTCTGCGTAATTTAAATTGGAAATTTTTTAATGAGACAGATTAGAATATGAACAAGTCGCCACCACCAGCATGGTTGGGAATTGGGATGCTTTGCGCAAGAGCAGGAAACGACAGATTCAGTGACCGTTTGAATTCAAATTCAAATCGGAAGCTCCGGGTTTAGGTCTTGCTTGCTTGCGTGGCAAGGCCAGGCCAATCAGATCCCTCAAGTGCAGGGTGGTCTTCTCTTTCTTACAACCAGTTTGAAAACAACGGAAGGATGTGTGGGCCCACATGTACTCCCCCGCTCCTCAGTTAACGAATACCGAGCCCGATCAACGGCCCAGATGTGTCCCCATTTGAAACCAACCCTTTTCCCCGCCTCAAAAGCACAATTTAATTAATAAATAAATATCATATCAATATGACAAATTTATTGCACTCACACACACAAACACACTCGCACTCTCTTCGTATCTTTTCTTTTCAAAAGTCTTCAAGGAAAAGAAAAGAAGCGCACAACAGTAACGCTCTGAAACCAGTGCAAAAAAGAAAAAAAAATCAAAGGCTCTGTTCTTGTTCTTGCTTGGTTCTTGCAAGCAAGAAGCCTCGTAGCAAAATTCGAATTTGAAAATGTCGAGTCATAATCGTCGTTCATCGTTTTCTTCATCAACGACGTCGTCTATGGCGAAACGCCACCCTTCTGCATCGGTTTTATCCTCAGAGAACAACGCGGGGAAGGTTTTTGCTTCCGCCAAGAAGCGACCTCCTCTCACTAACCTCACCAACCGCAACTCAGCCCAATCATCCACCTTGGTATATATTCATTCACACCTTACCCTTCTTTATAACAGCAAATCTCGAAATTTTAACATAATGTACTTATCAAATCGAAGGACAAGAAAACCGTTTGAATTTTACGTATGTGAATTACTTACCTGAATTTTGAATTGTTATTATTTGACAGGTAACTAAAGTTGCAAAGACAAAGAAAGAGCCTTCTTCGGCATGCAATTCTTCTAGCTCAGCAATTTCAGGCAATAAAGTGCCCACTTTGTTAAATGTTAAATCTTCTGCTGCGGTTGTTTTTCCTAAGGCTACTACTACTACTACATTTCCTGAAAGGAATGAAGTTGTTCCGACGGTTGCCGCGGTCGCTGTTCCGGTTTCGAGCAGCATGGATGTGTCCCCCAGTAAATCAGATGGGATGTCAGTTTCTATGGATGAGACAATGTCATCTTGTGATTCTTTCAAGAGTCCTGACATTGAATATGTGGACAACAGTGATATTTCAGCGGTGGATTCCATTGAGAGGAAGACATTCTGCAGTCTTAACATCTCTGATACTAAACAGCCACCAGGTAGCTTATGACTTTTGTTGAGAAAAAAGACTAACTTCTGATTATTTGGTTACCCTTTTGGTGGCCTTCTAAGGTAATGTTATTGATTTGTTAGCAGGCAACATCTGTAGTAGAGACATTCTTGTTGAGTTGGAAAAGGGGGAGAAAATTGTCAACATTGATAATGATCACGTAGATCCTCAGCTCTGTGCATCCATTGCTTGTGATATCTACAAGCACCTGCGTGCATCTGAGGTACAGCTTCATTTTCCCTGTTAACAATAATCTCTGTTATGTTTATACATTCTATGCCAAAGGTATTGAACTATTGATTTAGAGATTAACACACTATTTACTATAATCTCTGTAATATTGTAAGTGAGATTGTAATTAAGATATGATTGAACTTATTTATACTAAATAATGTAAAACCATTTACACTATTTAGTCAATCTGATTGATTTATTATAGTTTTCATGACCAGGACAGAAACATGCCAAATTTAGCTATCAAAATAGTAATTACTTATTCTAAGTGTATTCTTATCTTTTCCAATTTATGGAATCTCAGGCAAAGAAAAGACCTTCCACAGACTTCATGGAGAGAGTTCAGAAGGACATAAATCCCAGCATGCGTGCTATATTGATCGACTGGCTAGTGGAGGTAATGTATATTGATAGTCAATTGCTCATGTGGATTTTACACTCCCTACAATTGATGCTCAAAATAATATTGTTATTACATTGCGACTTGCCAGTGAGAATATATATATATATAAGTGATACATTATTCTTGTGAACAACACATCTCAATGTAGAGTTCATTATCAAACCTATTTGTGTGTGTGCTGAATATCTGTTTCTGATTGCAGGTGGCTGAAGAGTATAGACTTGTACCTGATACATTGTATTTGACAGTAAACTACATAGATCGGTATCTCTCAGGGAATGTGATGAATAGGCAGAAGTTACAATTACTTGGAGTTGCCTCCATGATGATTGCCTCGTAAGGAAGCATATACTAGTCCTTCTTGTTTTTCTGATTGATGGTTTTCTACTATTTTTGTTTCTAGCATTAACATAAAGGAATGCAGTAATATGATTAGGTTTTTCCTTATTGTTGGCAGTAAATACGAGGAGATTTGTGCACCTCAGGTGGAGGAATTTTGTTATATAACTGATAACACATACTTCAAAGAAGAGGTTTGTGTTGAATTCTTTGGCTAAATTGTTTATAGTATTTGCAATGTGCAAATCTCAAACAAATCGTTCCATGCAGGTTTTGCAGATGGAATCTACGGTCTTGAATTTTCTGAAGTTTGAAATGACAGCCCCGACAGCTAAATGTTTCTTAAGGTTAGTATTTAGCGAATATCCATCAGATTCACCTCCGGAATTTCTTTGACACTGATGGCTGACCTAACATTACCCTTTTTCTTTATTGATATTATTTCAGAAGATTTGTACGCGCTGCTCAAGGAGTTGACGAGGTATCTTTCTCACTTAAATTGGGGATTTATATAAGGTTCATGCACTTGTGTCATAGGATGTTCAAACACGAGCACTTAATTTTTCACACACTTCTTTTGCACATACCTCTATACACACACACTTATGGTGAGAAGTAACAGAGAAACTCAAGCTGTAAGAACACATTATCCAAGCTAAATTTGTAACAAATTCTATTTTTGTTTACGCTATTTTTGTTTACGCTCCTTTCTCTTCCATTTAAAGTTAAAAAAGGAGACATAGCACTGGTACTAGTGGTTATTTCCATTTGATAAGATAGCATTGATAGTGGCTATTTTGCATTTGTTGTTCTTGTAATGCATTTATTTATATTGTTATCACACATGCTTATAATTATTAGAATCTCATTTCTAAAGTTTTGGCTCCCTTTTTATCTGCATTTATCAGGTCCCTTCACTGCAACTAGAGTGCTTGACAAACTATATTGCGGAATTATCTCTGTTGGAGTACAGTATGCTTTGTTATGCTCCATCACTTATAGCCGCTTCTTCAATTTTCGTGGCCAAATTTATACTTTTCCCTTCAAAGAAACCATGGGTATGCTGCTAATGACACCATCATCATAAAGGAATTTTAATTTTTTGCTTTGCTTAACTTACTGGTTCTGTTTTTTTGCAACAGAATCCCACATTGCAGCATTATACTCTCTACCAGCCTTCTGATTTGTGTGCTTGTGTAAAGGATCTCCATCGTCTTTGTTGCAACAGTCCTAATTCTAATTTGCCTGCAATTAGGGAGAAATATAGTCAGCACAAGGTAACAACATCAATAATTTATTTTGAGATTTGATGTTCCCAGATAATCTCTTTTGAGTGCTTTCTCCTGATAATTTTATTTGTTTTTCAGTACAAATATGTGGCCAAGAAGTACTGCCCTCCTTCAATACCTCCAGAATTTTTCCAGAATTGAGCAGAGATGAATGTCCAATTCCAGTTGGAAAGCATTAGATTGACATGAATGTCCAATTTCCAGTTGGAAAGCCTTAGATTGTTGACATAGGCCATGTCTCGAGAGAAGAGAAGGGCTTCTTGTATTGCTTCTATGGATGGCCACAAATTCACACATAATCAACGCTTCAAGAAGCAACTTGTATTATTAGCTACTGCTTCGTTGCACCATTAATTGCTAGAAGTAACCAAATGTCTAAATTTCTTGCCCAATTGATCTACTCACGCGGCACTGTGTAAAACAAATTTAGAAGTGTAATGGTAGTAAGCATGACACCGCCTACCATAAACCCACCATGCAATTTTGCACCTGAAGATTGCTAGTTTTCATAATCTCTCTTAACCTTTTCAAGTTTTTTTGTTTTAAAATAAAAACAGCACATATCCATTACAGTCTACACAAAACAAGGCAAAGGCAGAATGCAGGGCCAAAATCACATTAAAAAAAGATGCTCAACCTACAATTTTTACATCCATCCCACGTTTGATTATTTACCATACATTACACAAACTTTTACGGTACAAATAGAGCAGTAAATGGCATCAAACATTTAAAAGACCACACTGAGCCACAACGGTCCCATTTGGCATGTTGTTGAGCCAATGACAATCTTCGAAAGAGCAATAGGGTCCACCCTTGGGCCTCTCAACATTCACGGGCTTCATGTATTTGGGTGACCAAGCAGGGGTTCCATCCTCATACGAATTATGGGTCAATCTCGTGATACCCGAACCGTCCAATCTAACGGTGAATATTTCACCATATGGTTGGTAATGATGCGGGTTGGAGATTGGCTCCGCTGAAATACCCGCATAGTCTGACGTAAACACAATACTCTTCCCATCAGGGCTAAAATACGGATGGTTCGTCCTCCCACTCGACCCGCTTTGAATAAGCTTCCTCAACCCGGTTCCATTCGGGTGGATCAGGTACACCTCGAAGCTCCCACTTCCCGGGTCATGACGATCCGATGCAAAAGCGATCCATTCTCCATCGGGGGACCAGTTGCACATAGTATCGGTCCAAGGACCCTCCGTCAACCTTCTAAGCCCTTTTTTCTCTCCATCAACCGCATCCATCACGTAAAGGTTCTTATGACCCGAACGACCCGACCGGAACACGATCCATTTTCCGTCAGGCGAGACTGACGGAAATGCGTTGTTCTTCCCGTCGAGGGTCAACCTCTTGACATTATTCCGGTCAACGTCGATGGATACGATATCAACCTCCGTGCTCTCCGAAGCAAATGTTTCTCCAACTGCAGTATAGATGACACCGGGTCGAACCGGGTCCCATGCGGTTGAGAAGGCCATCGCGTCCAAAACCTTGCGCGGGTTCGAACCGTCCCGGTTCACGACATAAACTCCCGGCATCTCAACGTAAGCGATTTGGTCACCAGAGGGTGAGAAAACCGGAAACGAACCGACGAACCGGAAAAGAGTTAGACCGGGCATGGGGCTCCGAACATTCTCAAGCAACAGTTGGGGACTGCTATTACTTTCTTTTCCTCTGCACTTGTGGTACCCGACCCGGGAAGCATCGGGCGAGATGAACGGGTTGAGGTGGTGAGTCTGGGGCGAGACGAAGCGAGTTAACTCCTTGAACTCGTTGTTAACCAGGTCGAACAACTCGATGTGGCGAAAACGGGAGCCACGCCTTCTCGTCGCGACGGCGATGAACTTGTGGTTTCCCGGTGAGGTTGCGGGTGTGAACGCGTGGATACCCGGTGGGGTGACTCGTTCGGTGACCACCGAGTCAGAAGAATCGGCGGGGAGAATCGCCCTGTAAACACTCCACCAGTTGTCGTGACCTCTCCGGTGAAAGTAAAGAGTGCGATCGTCGACCCAACATGGCCAGCCACCGTGCTCAACCACCTTATATCGCTGAGTTCCGTCCCGAGTCAGGAAAACGTAGATGTCTGTGGTGAGATCCTCTACCTCGCCGGACCAACCGTCGGCGCCGTAGGAAGCAACGGCAGTCCATGTGCCGGACGGAGACAAAGCGGGGCTGAAATCAGCAACGCTATACGGGGTGAGCCTTCGGGTCTGACCCGATTTGAGGTGGGTTGAATAAACGGCGGCCCAGCTGGCACGTGGCACGCCCGGGTCCTCGTGGGTTGACACGTAGACTAAATATTCCCCATCGCTACTCACGCTGGGTTTGTCTTTGATAGAAACTCGAGTTTCTCTAAGTTGATTCGGTAACAGAGGGAGTTGAATTCTATCCGTGATGACAGATTCAAGAACTGATCTTCTTGTGCTTGTTGAGGGTGAGGTGTAAACGGCGTCGTAGTATATGGAGGGGAGGCCGCTTCTCTCGGTGACGTAAACGAATTGAAGAGGAGGCGGGTCAGCATCGGTGGGGAGTTGAATGGCGGTGTAATTGGAAAGGAAGTGGCCGTTGAAATTGACGGAGTGGCCGTCGGTGATTCGTAATTCATGGTGAGGGGTGGGTGGTTGATGGTGGTGAATTGGGAGAGAATAGATGTCGAATGCGTAGTAAGCTCTGCCAAGTGTGGTGAAGATGATGCTATCGCTGGTGGAAGTCTCCTCAGCTGCCCAACGAAAGGGTAACAGACACAGTAACGCTATCCACAGAAAGAATAAGTGGCGTGCCACCATTGTTTATTATGAGTGTGTAATGTGATGAGTGATGACTATGGGGAAAGAGAGGAAGAGGGCATAACTTTAAGGATGGATAAGCGAGACGTGGAACAAATCTATTGTGTACGTCCTTGTCCGTATATGTCAGTTTTTATCTTTGGATATTTCTCGGCCCAATCACTGCAATTTTTGTTCTCACAATAATTTGTAAATTAACCAAAGTCAGGGGAGCTCTAGTATGTAGTGTTTAGCTTTTTTTTTAAGCTACCTCTTTTAATTTAAAAAATTTCTTGTTAAAAATGTTTTCGTGTGCACTGACGTCTGCTGCAGATATTTCTTTCAAGCAGTGACGATTGAAGGTTGTGTGAACTAGCTACCAAGTGAAGCAAGGTGCCTGGAGGAGGGATTGGAATTTTTTTTTTTTTATTGGTCACTTAAGTCTTTAGAAGTGTGACTTGGTGTCATTTTAGTCTTTAAAAGCATATAAATTCTAAAATAGTCTCTGTAAGTATGCTTCGTCTGTCACTTTGGTCTCTGTCGTTAACAATTTCATTAACTCCGTGAGTAATTGGTCACTTTGGTTCCTGAAAGTGTAACTTGGTGTCACTTTAGTCCCTGAAAGCATATAAACTCTAAAATAGTCCTTGAAAGTGTTCTACGTTTGTCACTTTGGTCCTTATCGTTGGTCATTATTTTGGAACGAGAGACAATCAAATGACTAATAGTAGGGACCAAAGTGACAAACGTATAACACTTGCAGGGACTATTTTGAAGTTGTTACTCTTTCAGGGACCAAAGTGATACGGAGTTACACTTTCAAAGACCAATGTGACCAACTACTCACGGAGTCAATGAAATTGTTAACGGCAGCGACCAAAGTGACTGACAGAGCACACTTACAGAGACTATTTTGGAGTTTATATGCTTTTAAGGACTAAAGTGACACCGAGTCACACTTCTAGAGACTTAAATAACCAATACCCCTCTTTTTTACGTACGTTTCATGCTCCTGAATCCCGACCCACATTTTTATCATGTTTTTTTGGGTCTTGGGTTGGGCTACTAAGTGACTTGGGCTGTTACAATTTTTAATAAAGCCCAATAATAATAAGAACTACAATCTATTGCAACCCGAGGCAAAGATAAAATTCAATTTTTTTTTGGTAAGGATAAAATTCAATTTTTAGGCAATAAATTTCCTTCATTTTATTAACAATTAAATGTGCAATGCAACGTGGTACTCGATAAAAATCATGGGGACTAACAATGAATTAGGTACCTCTAGCTCAACGGTGAGCTACCATATTTGCTTTTCTCTTGATAAACTTCACGTTAAGGTTTGGAAAAAAAGATTACTGTGTCTTGCACTCCCTTACAATTACACCTAGCTCAGTAACATCATCTCTAAGATGGTTAATAAGATCTACTACAACCTTACAATTCATCTCTATAATGACACTATCCCAGCCAAGTTCATTTAGCCAATGAAGAGCTGATAGCAAACCACTAGCTTCCCTTATCGGTAGGAAAGCATTGAGGAACCTAGCTTGTCCAGGCCGCATAAAAGGCACCATAAGAATCTTGGATACACATCCTAAAAGAAGTATAACCTTTGGCAGTTCCAACTGAGGACAAACATGGCTCCTTGCAAGCCCGGGAAGCAGAGCTTGCCGTTAAAAAATGCATAGGTAATTTTACATAGCACAACACTTATGAATGAACTAAACCAGAGCTTGTTGATTGCAATTCAAATGAGGATGAACAAATTGCCAAATTGGCCGATTTTCGGTTCAACTAGTTGAATTGGTTGGTTTTGGTCTGATCCGGTTGAATATGTTTAATCGTTTTTAATAGTTAAAAGGATAACTCAAGATCAATGCACTTTATTAGTTCAAAGGGTACGGTTGAATGTTAAAAAATATTATAAAAAATATATAATTTACGATGGCACACAGGGTTAGGGAATATAATTTACCTACGTATGTTTGATGATTGAAACTGTTACATGTTTTTTAACTGAGAAACTATTACACGTTAAGAATTGGTAATTTTTTTTTTGGGTCTACTACAAATGGTAAGAGAGATAGGGGAAGTGAAGCGTTGCAGATTGAACACACGCTCTTAGTATCCACATAACACTTATATATGTTTAACTACTAGGTCGAATTGGTAATTTTAATTTTAGTCTTACATGATTATTCTCGATTATTTATGTATCGCGAGTAAATCTAAGATTAAATGGGTACCAAAAAAAAGAAAAAATCTAAGATTAGATGTTGCTTCATATCTTCCCATCCTAAAATATTTAAAAATTGAATTAATTATGTTTGTTACTACTGATGGTTACATAATCCGTTTTCCAGTTGAAAAAGAGTACTACTGTTGGTTCCGACACAGTAACAAAAGACAAAACACTGGTATTGTTGTAAGAGTAGCGTTAGGTGGACATACAAAACCGCGTAGGAAAAGTTGACCTGCTTTAATTTCAAGGAAACTTAATCACCAAGTCTCGCCAACTCCACTGTTCTGTTCTGTTTTAGTAAGAAGTGAAAAAAAAAAAAAAAAAACTCATCTCAAACTCGGCAAGTCTCTGAATTGTATTTCCTAAGTGTGCCTGAGAGAGAGGTCACTCCCATTCATTCAGTTTGAGTTTGAATTTGAATTAGAGTGATGAGCTTCTTGAGGCCGTCTGCATTGTACAACTTTGTGATTACTTATCCCTCTTTCCGATGGATGCCGTGTCAGAGTTGGGGGTTCCTCCGATGGCCGGGTCTTGACGGCTTCTTGAGGCTTTTGGTGGTTCTCCTTCTCTGGTCTACCTTCTCCCAACTTTGCTACATTCCTTCTTCTTCTATGTACCCTACCCTTCGTGTTGCCGATCGAATTATTGTCGAAAAGGTACACACCACAACATTCATTCCATTTCTGTTTCTGTCCTTGCCTACTTTTTAGTATCTACCTTTATGCATATTCATCTTACAGTTTAGCGCAGGAGTCGGATTTTTATCTTCTTTAGATTTCCTATTCAACCTTAAATAAAAAAATGTTTTCCGTGATTTAATGTCACCATGGTATTTAGTCTTTTTTTAATATTCTTTTACCTCTTCTGTCCTCAAAAGTGTAACGTTCTGTTGGTTAAACTGTCGAGATATAATTTTCAGTACGCTTTTATATAAACAAATTAGTTTTGCATTACTTGGTTTTTCCTGAGCAGTAATTCGTGGAATGAGATTGAAAGTATTACAGTAATTAGCGGCAAAGATGTTTTAGCTATATGGATTTAAAGTGAATAACTGCTTAATGCATTGCAATTGCATGCTTAAAAATGTGATCCAAATCTTGAAAATCAACCAAAGGGATGTTGAAATAAGGAACTGTTCTCTTAATGATTGGAATGTAATAAATAGTTTGATTATTTTTCCTTGGTTAGATGTTTTATTTGACTGGCACCTTTAATATTTAGTTCTTGGTTGTTTGCTAAGGATTTCAATATTTTTTGGTAGTTAGTACTATCATATTGAAAAGTAAGTAAAACCTTTGACATATTTTGTGTAAGTGTCCTAAGTGGGTTGTTAATTATTCATTTATTCAGCATTTCTAGTTTGCACATAGGTCTCTGAATAAAGTGGCTGATCATATCTTAGCTAGCCTTCTTAGCTATTTACCTTTCTCATCTCATTTTAGAGTTTTAATTAAGTAATGCACAGGATTAAAGGAAAAGAGCTTGAAACACTTTCAGAAATACGGTGAATGGATATTTTCTGGTCTTATGTCTATTTTTCTACTTGTTTTTTTTTTTTAATATTTGAATTGTATTTTTTGTTTTTGTTTTTGTTTTTTACTTTTTAATTTCCTCAGGCTTCATATTACATCAGGAGTCCTGCTATACATGATATTGTAACATTTCGGGATCCAACACAGGTATGTTGTGCTGGTATCGAATCTGTAGCCTACTTGCAGTCAATTGAATGCAGCTGATGACCCAGTTAAGTTACATGATTGATTTTTTATGTAGCCTTCTGGAGACAATACAGATGTTGTTTTTATTAAGAGAGTTGTTGCAAAAGCAGGAGACACTGTTGAGGTAGTCATTGTCAATTGAAATTAAGCTAAGCTTGGTAACATAATAAAGCCATCATTGCTAAGCAAATATGTGAACACGATCTATCCATGGGAATGGAAATATAATTCCTAATTATACTATTCACGTGCTAGACGGTCTAATGCTTTGCAGGTTCGTCACGGGGGACTTTATGTCAATGGTGTTGCTCAAGGGGAAGATTTTGTGGCAGAGCCACCAACATACACAACGGAATTAACTGTGAGACCATTGTCAATTGCTATTTTACTTTTTCATTCAATAATTTTGTTGTGACCACAGATCACATTCATAAACATGACGAGGTAGAAATAGTCGCTTTGCTTAATAGCCAAATATGCTCATTTCACTTTATGCACTTTTCCAATGGATGATGTAAAGGATGGCCCCTTTATGGATCATCACCTGTTCTGTCCATCCCTTGTGTTTGTCTGTTTAAGATTCCACATCAGCTTGGTATACAGTCAAAATACTCCTTATAATCAATTGGATAATCCTCACCACTTGGGATAGTTTTTTAGGTTGAGATAGACCAAGTCCATTCTCAACTCTAATATGGTAACGTGATGCTGCAACTGTTTATTTTGGGGGCGGGGGGAGTTAAGTTCATTCTCAATTCCGAGATTCTATCCTCATTTGTTTATTCAATATTCATGTTTTTCTTTTCTCGTTATTACTTCTATCCTTGCAGTATGTGCCCAAAGGCCATGTTTATGTGCTGGGGGATAATCGTAACAACAGCTATGATTCCCATGTATGGTAAGTAACTATTGCTACAAGTTACTGCTCAGTGTGTTGATGTATAATTCAATTGGTCTTTTTCTATATGATTTTTTTTTTTTTTACGTAAGTATATCTTAATTTTGAGGAGAAATGTATCATAAGTAAAATCTCTCCTGTTTGGATATCATAATTTATACTCTTTCTCTATTATCTTTTACCTCTTGTTCCTCTTCTCTCATATGAACAGGGGACCACTTCCTGTTAAAAACATAGTTGGAAGATATGTCATGTGCTGTCACAGGCCAACAAACTGACACTATTATGGTTGAGGTGTGCTGGAGGAACCAGAGTTCTTTTCTATGGTTTTACCAATGGGATGGCATAATAGGACATGTGATTTCCACGGAGAGTTCCAACCCGCGCTATTCAGTAAATGAAAAGCATATCATCTGCTAACCCTTCATGGGAATTGGATTCTCATGCTCACAGTGAGGCTTCCTTCTCTCACACGAACTGATAGAAGAAATGTCATGTCATTTTTCTGAAGGTTTTATTGTCATTTTATGTGTGAAACACAAACATCTTCTTCGTGTTTTGGACTTCTGGCAATTCTAAGTCTTGTTTGTCACATTTCCGAAATATTTGCGTGAGACTTATTTAGTAGAATTATTCTACTTTTTAAACATGAAACAGAAATATGCAGGGCCATGCTCTTCCCTCATAATGACTTTGGGCTATTACCTTATTGTAGCTTGCTTGCTCAGCATTTTATCCATGGAATTATTAAATACACCTCTCAATTTTGTTAGCATACACCCAGCATCCGGAAATATATCTCTTGGAGGACATAATTTGTCCGGTAATATCGGAAATATATTTCCAGATGACTCTCCGGAAATATATTTTCGGATCACCGGTGTATGTTAGCAAAACTAGGGGGGTGTATTTAATAATTCCATATCTATTGCCTGCCAAGTCTTTGGCAATTCCCTCCTTTTGTCACTATATTAGTTTTTCTTCTACGAGTTTGCAATCGAAAACCAGAGGATAACTTGAATGAAAAGTACTACTGGTGGAGGGTGATGTTTTCTTATCTAAAAAATAGTGAGATAGGCTGGTTGCCAATTTGGGTGGTTCAATTAACCAGAACTTTATCAAATGGGCGGATTATATATGTACTCGTGTATGGATGGATATCTAATTTTTTGACTCTTGTTGATGGTGTCCTTTTCATCAACCGGCTCTTGTGAACATTTTGGAAGATTAAATATGCGATTCGGATGGTGCCTACTTAACGAGGTGGAGGGAAGCTTTAAAAGATCAATTAGTTCTCCACCTTCCATTATTTTTAAACTTAAAAAAAAAAAAAAAGAGGATAAAGAAGAAAGCCAGAGGAAGTTTTCCTTTGATTGATTAGGCTCCTCTAATTTAAAGGGAACTTTATTCGATACAACTTAAAAGGTGGAGTTTTATTTATCTTCAATTTGTTCTGGAAATTAAATACCAAAACTTGATTATTCGAAAAAAATTACTATCAAAAATAAATTACATGAAATAGTCTTTTTGAATACAACTTCAATGTCACTTCTCAGAAAGCTCAAAACAATGGGAGCACAAAAAAAGGGTGATATATTAAAGTCAGAAATATCAATTAAACGTGATTCATCATATTTTGAATACGTTGATGCAATGGAACCCTACTACGATAATACGTGAACGCGCCCTTCATCTCGCACATCAGTATGCATGACTAAACGAAAGACTCTTATGTCATATCTAGACCAATTTCCAAACTTCACGTGTTAATAATTTAAACACACTGTTGATGTGTAAGCTGAATAGAATTGTGGTTATCATGTGGTTCAGGCACTATTTGACTATGAGAAATCTTGGGATTAGGTTCGTGTTGATTTGATGAGAGCTTTAATCCTTCCATCAAGATCAAGGTTGTCAAACACGAGAGTCTAGACAGACTCGTAGAGCATAGGTAAACTCGACTCGTAAACTCGTACGAGTTTACCTAATGTTTAAAATAATATTAATGAGAGAGTCTAGGCAAACTCGTAGTGTATAGGTAGACTCGACTCATAGACTCGACTCGTAAACTCGTACGAGTTTACCTAATATTTAAAATAATATTAAACAAATCTACACATCACAAATACTTACTATATGGAAACGATTGATCTTCATCTTTTTTGTATGCGTACGGAGCAAAACTTGCGGACGGAGTATTTGTTTAGACAAAAAAAGAGAACGAAACGCATGAAATGGTAGCGTTTTGGGTTTTTTTTTTAAATGTCAACACTGACTCGCTAACTTGGCTCAGACTCGCGAGTCAGTCCGAGTCTACCACGAGTTCACCGAGTTTGTGCAGAAACGAGTTACATGCGAGTCAACTCGTTTCGTCCATGTAGAAACGTAAACTCGTAGAATCAGACGAGTTGACTCACGAGTCTAGCAACATTGATCAAGATTATGTCCAACTCTTCGGGATAGAGCAGTAAGTGAACTCAGGAGTTCTATACCTCTAGATAAGTGGATGACCATACCAGATACGGGTTATGTACTTGCTTGAAAATATAACTTGGTCTCGATCTTTTTATCCATGTAGAGATGCATGACATTTTTTTCCTCTCAGGGATCATCGACTGATGTCTCAGACAAGCCATCACATTATTTATATCAGATTTGTGCAAGATTGTTACTTTCTACGGGTAAAATATGATGCAATATATTTTAAATAATTTCTTTATGTACATGTCATGGTTGACAACAGATACATCACACTTGTTTGTTTTTAGTTTTGAAACCTTCCAAAAATTAGACTTTGAAAGTTATTTCTTGTTTACTTCTTGAACTTAACTTCCCGACTACTAATACATTCCAAAAGTTTGATTTCAGAATGTATAAAATGTGTTATGAAAATTATCATTCGGAAGGGTAAACACATTCAAATACCTTTCAAAACTTAATTTCCAAAACATATCTTTTTAACATTTTGGAATCAAACTTTCGAAATGTATAAATATTCCAAAAGTTAAGTATTGGAAGGCATTTGAAATTTTTTTTAAAAAACTCAGAAGTAAAAAATAGGAGTGTTTTGGGAAAATATATATATATATATATATTTAAAACAAAGGGAGGACATATAAAAAAAAAGGTGCAAAAAAGCTACCCCAAACCAGATGATGGCCTCTTGATTTGGGGCAAAGGGTTTACACCCCCAAATAATCCTTAAAAAACCATTTTTAACATCTACTATATTATATAAAACAGAGTTTTACCATTTAGATTTATGCCACATGTCAGTCAAATTTTAATATCTACTATATTATCTACTATTTGTTTTTTAATTCATGATATTTCATTGATTAAGGCATATCAGTCAATTAATACTCATATTTAGACTTTTACCATTCAACCAAATTTGAATTAAATCAAATTCAAATCATTCAAATCCAAAAGGTAATAAATTAAAGTATATCAATAAATTAATTCTCATATCTACACTTTTGTCGTTCTCAAAATATCATCTAAGCCATGTGACAACATAAGAATCGTTAATTTTTTTTTGTCTAAACCAATTTTAATTCCTTTTATTTTTTAGTTTTTGTTTTAATTATAGCAAAAAATATTACCTCATATCAAATAATAATTTCGCAGTGTAAATCATTAATATATTCCCGTAAATGAATTATCTATTTTTATTTATTAATTATATCAATTATTAGTAACTATTCATTATTATTTTTTTACTAATTAACACTATTTATCGCTATTTTACCATACAAATTTGGTTACTTTTAATTTTATAATTTTTCATGAATGATTAATTTTATTATGCACATCATAAAATTTAATTTAAAAATCATAACTATATAATGCTAAATTTATTTCTTTTTCATAATTTGTATATTTTATCTCTTACATATTATTCAAATTTAAAAATTTCTAGCATTCCATTGAAATATAAATATTTTCAGCATTTCAGTATTCATATGATTGTTTATGTTTAATTATAATTATAATAAATGATAAATCAATATGTGTTTTTATTTATTTTTTCTTAAAGCTCTGATATTATATACTTGAAAAACCGAATTTTATTCTAGCATTAATTTTTTGTCCAGCATAGATAACTGATTATCTTTTTTTCATGTTACTTATTTCGAATTTATCTTACTGTAATTTAGATTAATCATTCAATTGTGTACTTTATATTTTTTTGTTGAAACTCAAAGTTGAGAAACCTTATCTAAATATAAAGACAATAGAACCGATATTTTCTGTTTTAATTTTTTTTTGACGAGATTTTATTTGTTATATTTTGAAATTAGAGTATATGTATAATGAGTTATCTATAATATTTTTAAAAAAAAAACAAAACTTCAAAGTTAATCTTGCATGTTGAATACATATACAACTCATACAGATAACCCGTGTGAACATGGGTAAATACACTAGCTATAATAAATGAGGACAAATGTTATTAACTCCTCCCCTTTTTAACTTTGGCTCCTCCTCTTCCCCTAAACTGATTAAAATATCCATTTCCCCTAAAAAAAACCCTCAAACTAATCCCCTTCCCCTTCCCCATCACCACCATTACCATCTCTCCCATGACCATATATAGCCACTGTGTCCACCCATCTCTCATCTTTACAATGCACTCACGTTCAGACATCTCGTAATCTTATTTCCGGATCTTCCCAGAATTTAGATATCGGAGTGCCAAAAAAATATACCTCCTCTGTGTTCAAAAATCTAAATAACCGATGTTATTTACTTACTTCTGGAAACTAGATTTCGGACCAAATGAGTTTTTTTTTTTTTACATATCTGAAATCTAAATTTCAGGAATGTCTGAAAATAAGATTCTGGAATGTCTGAAATCACAGGAAAAAAATTAACACTCGCGAATGCGTCGGAAAGATAGGAGACGAGTTGAGACAGTGGCAGTGGACATGGGAGATGGTGGGGAAGGGGTTGGGGGTGGTGGGGTGGGGAATGATGGTGAGGGAAAGGTGGTCATGAGTTAGGGAACAATGGGGAGGAGAAGTGGATGTTTGTGGGTTTTTTAGGGATAGGGGTATTTAGGTCATTTTGTTTCAAATTGGGAGGTGGCAAAATTAAAATGGGGTGGGATTAATAACATTTGCCTAAATGAGAGAACGGATGTGGTTAATTATTAGATTTAATGGTTTTTAGTGATGGTCCACTGATGGACCATGCCCACCCTAAACAGAGCTCTATCTACTAGTTGAATTTTAGCTAAAAGAAAGTCAAGAAAACTACCGGAGTTATTAAACAAACTTGTAATATCTCATTATTATTTGAGTTGAGAAAATCCGACAAGCCTTGTAAGTTGTTAGAATTTTTTTAAATTAAATTATAAATACTTGTATAATTTTTTACAATTAATTAATTTTTTTTGACACACAATTAATTAATTAATTCAAATCAATTAAACTTCGGATACAAATATATTTATCCAAGATATCTGATGGTTTTACTTGTGCCTCAACGTTAAGCCTAAAACTCTCTTTTCTTTTTTCATAGAATGAGATGAGATGGGACAGTAAAAGCAAGACATGACCAATTTGACCACAACATTATACTATCTTTTTTTTTTTTTTTGATAGACACCACAACATTATATCTTGATCTCGAGGAATGGCTCTGGTGGCAGAAAGGTGGCCATAACAAAACAGGGTCACAACAGGCACAACCATCCAACCTATGCAAGTTGTCATTAGTGCATGAGAAATGCGAATAGCACATATATCTTTCTTATACCTCTTTCATAATTCATATGCTTACGATTTAAGATTTAAGATGCCGTAACAGTTATAATATCGATGAGGTAGAAAAAAATGCTCAGACGCTCATTAGAAGTAAAACATTTCTCTTTCATTAGTATTCTTGGACGGTAGTATAGCATGTTAAGTTATTCCTTCAAAATATCGCACTGTACTTAGGTTCGTATTCCATACCAAACTTATCATTCTACAGTGACGAGTCGGTGTTAATCAAAGTCCCTTTCATCGATCTTTTCTCCAGCACTGAAGCGTTTGAGTTCAATATTTCGATAAGAGACAGTGCAGGAAATGAAGAAGCATCACGGCATTTTTAATTTGTTTCCATCTCATCGATCCCATCCCATGCACAGGTAGTCATGCTTTTGATTTATTCCTTGTTCGTATTTATTTTTCAAAGGAACGTACTGGGCATCAAAGTGAACCGAAGTGGAGTTCGAACTATATATAGGATCAGATTTGAAGAAGACGGTGGCTGGAATATTGGAGGAGGACGTGACGACGTGACAGCAACACGATGGGTGGTGAACCTTTAAGAACTCCAAAGCCCTAGGACAAAGACAGAATTAGATGATACCAGAGCTAACTATAAAAATCAAAGCCAATTCAATCAAATCAATAATAAATAAAAAAAACCTCTAAAACAAATAAAATTAGTGGTCCTTTGAATTAATAAACTAAATTAATACTAAAATATGACAATGGCAAACAAAAAGATACTACGTACAATGGATCTGAAGCATATCAGTGTTTGTTTTCGTGACTTCGTGAAAGAGTGAGCGTGGTTGTCTGGCGTTGTGTTGTGTAATGTGTACATGTAGTATGATAAGGTAAATTATATTTAGATATTACACTAGTGCAGAAAACAGATTCTATAACAAAAATTTATATCGGTTAATTCGTAACCGATATTAAAAAAAAAACGCGATGGTATTTTTGCAATTAAATTGAAAACTTTTAACATCGGTTATTTATTTAACCGTTATTAAAAACTTTTAACATCGGTTGGATTGTACACCCGATGTAGAAACATGAAATAAGAAAAATTTTAAATTTGTCTAAAATTAGTTTCCACATCGGTTTCCTTGTTAACGAATGTGCAATGTATTTTTAACATTGGGTTTTAAATAGCCGATATAGAAAAACTAAACCAAAAAACATGGGAAATAACGAAAGCTTTTGTCTCTCTTCTCACAAAACCCTCACAGCCTCCATTCTCACAAAACCAAATCGACGAGATTTAGCTTGAAGAACCCCAACCTCCTCCCATATTCACCCGCTCAAAGTTACTCCTCTTTGATTCTCCTCGTCGATGCATCCCGCGAATCCATTCCCACAAAACCCTCACCGAGACTGTGTCCCCAATACCATCCATCGCGCACCCTAGGAAGTCGAAGCCGAGACCTAGATTTGCCACCGAACACTGTCGTGGGTCAGTCAAAGCCAAAAGCTGAGACCCAAATGACAAACCCTAGCTTTGTGCGTGAGTATGTTGACGAGACCTGTGCAGGCTAGATGCAGCTGGGGTTAGCGACTTATGGAGACCAGATTCAGACCACAATGGAGCGATGGTCCGATTTGGCACACGATGAGCCTTGAGGCGGATTTGTGGGTGCTCCCCTTTGAGCCAGATCTGTTCCCTTTTGTTTTCCTCTACCTTTCTATTTCTCTCTTATTTCATTCAGTTTGTTTACTTGTCTTGCATTTTTTCATCTATCTTTTTGTAACTAATATTCTGATACTTGATTTTGGAAAAATCCCTGTAGGTATGAAGGGCCACGCACTGCAGAATCACTTACTGAGTTTGAAAATACAAAAGGAGGTAATGTTTGAGGTTACTAATATTAATATTCTGATACTTGATTTTTTTCTCTATATTTAAGTCTTTAATTTTACATTTTTTTGTTTTGTATTAAAATTTGGTAAACTTAGTTTATGCTTATGCTTCGGTTTCATTCACTCATGGAATATTTATGAGAACTCTCAGTTACTGCTAGATCTTATGAACTTTTGTTATTCTGCTAGGTGTGGACATTGCAAAAGTCTTGCTCCTGTAAGTGGATATGTTTCGGGTTTCCTTTTTATCAATTTAAGGTTGGGGCATTTATTTTTTGAAAAAGCAATAATGTGAAACTTGACCATGCTCTTTTCCCCTTCAGATTTATGAGAAAGTTGCCACAACATTTAAATTGGAAGAAGATGTAGTGATTACGAATCTGGATGCTGATAAATATAGGGATCTGGCTGAAAAGTAAGTTTTAGTTGCCTGATCTTAAAGAGAATTAGTTTTTGATCTGAATGAATCTAACTTTAAAGTAAAGTCCAAGAGAAATGAAATTGTTTGAGGTCTACTAGACTAGTGTGCATATTGCATGATGCAGCCAAATATATGAATCTTTTACGGGTTCATGGACTATAGTTCAATGTTATTCAGAGGCGACAATGCAACTTTTTTTTATATAACAACCTGGACTTTTTTCATGGCAGAACCAGAAAACGACATTCAAGCCTTACCTATGGATGAAACCAAAAACAGTAATAAAAAGAAGAAGAAACGCGACAAAAAATGACCTCGTGATGTTCAGAAGCGCAAGTGAGTTCCAACTTCCCATGTTTACCCCTTTTTTTGTGGCTATTTATGCCTTAAGTTAAGGATAATAAAAGAGAATGGTATCTGAAATTAGATGTTTTTACTTTCAACTAAGTGTAAAAGCTTAAGATGATTTGTTATCTGAAATTAGACTGTACAACTTTTGGTACTTTTTTTTATTATTTTTTGATATTCGACAATCTACATGATGCAATGTCAGAGCAATTTTCAGTTTTTAATGTGAAGGAGGAATTAGTCTTTGGCTGTTTACAATTGACTTACAATGGAGTTGTGCTCCACCTGAATGATTTGATATTATCTTGGCGTAGTGTTTGAAGATCCTAGCCGTCGGTAAAGTACAACAGCAAAAATGGTTGTTTTCGTGGATTTTACCGACGGTCATGTGACGACTTTCTTACGGCCAAGCCGTCGGTAATTACCGACGGCTTTTTTGGCCGTCGGTAAATTTTACCAAAGAGGAAAATACCGACGACCTCGAGGCCGTTGGTAGGCCGTCGGTAATCTCGAATTACCGACGGTTTTTGAGAATTACCGACGGCTTTTGGCTGTCGGTAATGACGAAAATTCTTGTAGTGTGCATCCCATGTTTTTTGTACCTCTTTTTTGCATGTGAGTTTGAATACTTCAGGAGTGAGATTTTTGGAACATGGGTGAGTGGGGTGGCTATTTTATAGTAGCTGATGAATTTCATAAAAGGAATTGTTATTTCCTAGGTGCCTTTTTGGTTTTTTGTATTATTGAACTAGTTGAATGCTTTATTGCCAATTAGGAGGATGTTTTACTCCACATTATAACTTAATTTCCTTCTAGCCTCGTGCCAGGGATTGACCTATGATTTGGTTGTTTTATTCATTACAAACAGGATTATTATCATCATTGAACTGGATGTTATTCTGGACAAATGTGACTTGATTGGAGAACCTGTCCCGACACCTACTTATAAGGCCATCATGGATATGGGATTCCAACACATGACTCAGGTAAATCAACGGTTTTCTGAATTTTTGGGATAAGATAACCTTTTCTAACTGTACGCGTTACCAAGTGTATTGAAATTTGAATGATAACTCGTTCATGTCTCATCAAACCTTAACTTGTTTTCACTTTCACCCCTAATTAATGATTGATTATACAGTGAGCAAACTTATTTTGTACTTTATTCGAAAATTAGGCAAACACGTTAGAATTAACCCCTATATCACCAATGCAGATTCAAGCGAGAGCAATTCCACCACTTCTGAGTGGAAAGGATGTTCTTGGTGCTACAAGGACTAGTTCTGGAAAAACTCTTACCTTTTAATTCCTATCGTGGAGCTTTTGTACAGTGTTAAATTTACACCTTGTAATGGAGCTGGTGTTGTTGTCATATGCCTGACTAGAGAGCTTGCAATTCAAGTATAAAATTTTGCCGATTTGCTTAAATTTTTTTCCTTGATCTTGTAGACCTGGTCATAAACCGTGTTGTTGGGATTATGGCCCAACTTGGATTAGTTTCTAGCTTAATAGAGTGTCTTATTTCTCAATTAAAATAAGTTTATGGTCCTAATAAGCTTATAGGTGTGTACAGAGAAGTTAAATGAGAGAGACTCAATTTGGATTAGTTTCTAACTGATGAGAGCTTCTCAACTAAAATTAAATTAAGTTTACAACTTGTACTTACGAACAATTCCTTATAAGACTATAGGTGTTTATAGAAAAGTTAAATAAAAATAGCTTTCGAAAAAAAATTGAGATGGACAAGCTAATTTCAACCTACATGAGAAGCTATTATTTGAAAAACTCGATCATAGTTATTGCTAGATTCTTTCAATATTTATTTTTTGCATAAATGCTTGTTTTGAAGTTTATCCAAACTGGCTCTGTTATTTTCTTTGCTTGCAGTTCCTCACTTTTTGTTATTCTTTCTAATATTTTGGTGTTTTGTTATGTTTGTGGATTTTATTTATTTTATTTATTATCCAGTGCTCCTTGTTTGCTGATTGACCATTTCTTTTAGACACGTGAAGTTGTCAAGGAGCTTCTTAAGTATCATTCACAAACTCTTGGATTGATTATTGGAGGTTCAGCTAGAAGAACTGAAGCTGAACACATTGCTAAAGGGGTAAATCTATTGGTAGCTACTCCTGGTTGTCTTCTGGATCATCTTCAAAATACCAAGAGATTCATATATAACAACCTGCATCTTTCAAGTGTATCATGTCTCTTGGAAATAGCTTAAATTGCATTTTTGTTCTGTGTATATTTTATGGTATCTGTTGTATAGAGCAAAAACTAGAGGCGATAATGCAACTTCCCCCCTCTTCCTATTAGGTACGGGAAGATTTACTTGAAGGCTGCCAAGATTATATTGAGAAAGGTTCTGATTATCCTAGAGCAATATTCATTTTGTGGTTTCATTTAATGTTGAATGTAATGTTCATTTGATTTGATTTTGCTAGAGAATATTTGTTTTTGGATTACTTCCTCATGCTGTTTAAGTTCTTATTTAAGAAAGCTAACCTGATGATAACATGTCAATGCTGACAAGTGTTTGAAGCAACTTGGTTATATTGAACTTGATAATATTTGTGCCCAAGTGTGATTTTGCTTGTATTTAAGCATTATTACCATGTTGTAACTCGAGGTTTGTTCTTTTAATTTTCTCTCTTATTGTTTGATGTGTGTTCCTATTGATTTTCTTTTTTTCATTCTGTTTGATGGAGATACTGTTTTTCCTTATGTTTATGTGACTAAAATTTTGTAATTTGTAGCTTTAGTGGCTGAACTTTTGACCTTTATTTTTATTCTATTTGTATTAAGATTCTTGCATTATGGCCTTAGTGAGCATGATTATCATTTTGGCAAAGTGATTGAGAGAGAATATAAGCTGAAGATTGGTAGTGTAAAGTAATTTTTTTTTGTAACAAGGGTACTTTTAACATCGGTTATTTAAAAACCGATATAAAAAGAGTACTTTTAATATCAGTTATTTAAAAAAAACCGATATTAAAAGTGTACTCTTAATGTCAGTTTTGGTGAAAAATCGATGTGAAAAAAGTACTTTTAACATCAGTTATTACAAGAACCAATGTAAAAAAAGTTTTTCACATCGGTTCATTTTTTGATGTAAATAATATCCACTTTTAATATCGTCTGAATCAATAACGAATTGAAAACTGATGTTAAAAGCTGTTTTTAACCGATGTTAAAAGACCAATCTGTAGTAGTGTTAATATAATTTAGATATAATTAGATATTAATTATATCTAAGTTATATTAGTGGCTAAGCAAATCGGGAGGTTTACACTGTGACCTCAGGTGGATGTCGTCATGGCGTGACCTTTAGCAACTTAGTGGCTAAGAAAATCAAGAGGTTTACCAAAATCTCCAGCTAGCAACATTGTGCTTATTTGAACCTGTCATCAATAAATTTACCCAGGAACAAAATATCTTGCAAAAACTCGTTTATACATTAATTCATATGGAAAGATTTGGTGCATAACTTGGGATTTGACATTTAGTTGTAATGTAATACTTCCTTGACTTTGTTGCATTCCAAGTCCTTGGAATTGGCTATCCGAAAAGGCATTCCACAGTGTAGGCCCTAATACCGGTCTTGGAAGTGATCCAGTATGGTCTTTCGCAATTTGCGGCGAGCTTCCCCTGACTTGCATTCTTCTCTCTGATGTCAGCTCTTCGAAGGATGAGGTCGTTAACCTATAATTCTCTTAGAATTACACGTTGGTTGTACTTGGCGGTTGTTCTCTGTTTGATGGCAACTTCACTAATGGCAGCAATGTCTTGCCACTCTTCCAGTTGATCGAGCTATTCTCGAAGAGCTTGATAGTTGACATATGGTTCCATGTGATTTATCATTCTCCAACTAGGTTCTCTGACCTTGGTGAGAATCACCGCCTTAGACCCATAGGTGAGCATGAAGTGTGACTCTCCTATGGCCAAATGTGGAGTCGTGTGATATGCTCACAACACATGATTCAACTGCTTTGCCTAGTTCCCCTTAGCCGCATCTAGCCTTTGCTTCAAGCCTTTTAGAATTATCTTGTTTGCTGCTTCAGCTTGACCATTAGTTTAAGGATGCTCTACTGACTTATAATGTTGCTTGACCCCTAAATCGGGGAGAGTCTGCGTGAACTGGTGGTCAATGAATTGTGTCCCATTATCAGAGACCATGACTTCGATGGAGGACAATTGTGGTTCCTCTATGTATGCATACAATTGAGATAATCCAATAATCATTTGGCTGAGATCCATATCAACTGAATCCACCAGATATTGTGACATGGTAATTCCTTGGAATGTTCTGAAAAAACGAATGATGCTCTTAGAGGCCTCAAGTTAGTTGAGTTGGACCATAACCGAGTTCAAGGTTAACCCAGCCCCAACAAAAAATGTGGGCTACTCTGGTCATGCCAACACTCAATTCACCAAAAAAAAAGGACTGTAACCAGTCATTGAACACAAAGCTTGCAGACACTACACTTAACCATCTACCCAAATTCAACACCTAATCCATAAATCCATACAAGGGTTACCAATGATTCGGGCAAAAAGTGACTAATTAGTGGGTACGAGAAGAATGTAGAACACTTGAAGATGGAACTCTTTGATATTTAACACTAGGATCCATTTTGCAATTACATTATCTCCCAAAATCTTGACCACTGTTCAGGGCTAAATTGTAATAAATAAATAAATTTCAGCACCCTATTAGAATTGAAAGTAGTAACTTAATTTCTTTTGTTTGAATAGCAAAATCGCAGTGGATAAAATTGATTTTAGAGTGAGTAGAATTTATTATGATAAAAGCAACAAATCCTAGGTTTTATGTTGAATAAAATCTACTTTGGGTGTGGGGCCCACAATTTTTTTTTTTATATTTGCACATTAAAAGTGATTCTAATTTTATCATCTAAACAAAACCAATTTTGTTGAACACACTTTTAAAATATTATTACCAAACACATCAATTTTTTTTAAACTAAAAAACAACAACCAAGTCTTATCCCACTAGGTGAGATGGACTACATGGATCACTCGACGCCATAGTGGCCTGTCATGAATCATCTGTTTAATGAAACCATTGGCCTCTAAGTCATTCTTAATAATTTTGCCTATAGTTTTCCTTGGTCTTCCCATGTAGCTACTTGACTACCCTACATATCAACTGAATCCACCAGATATTGTGACATGGTAATTCCTTGGAATGTTCTGAAAAAACGAATGATGCTCTTAGAGGCCTCAAGTTAGTTGAGTTGGACCATAACCGAGTTCAAGGTTAACCCAGCCCCAACAAAAAATGTGGGCTACTCTGGTCATGCCAACACTCAATTCACCAAAAAAAAAGGACTGTAACCAGTCATTGAACACAAAGCTTGCAGACACTACACTTAACCATCTACCCAAATTCAACACCTAATCCATAAATCCATACAAGGGTTACCAATGATTCGGGCAAAAAGTGACTAATTAGTGGGTACGAGAAGAATGTAGAACACTTGAAGATGGAACTCTTTGATATTTAACACTAGGATCCATTTTGCAATTACATTATCTCCCAAAATCTTGACCACTGTTCAGGGCTAAATTGTAATAAATAAATAAATTTCAGCACCCTATTAGAATTGAAAGTAGTAACTTAATTTCTTTTGTTTGAATAGCAAAATCGCAGTGGATAAAATTGATTTTAGAGTGAGTAGAATTTATTATGATAAAAGCAACAAATCCTAGGTTTTATGTTGAATAAAATCTACTTTGGGTGTGGGGCCCACAATTTTTTTTTTATATTTGCACATTAAAAGTGATTCTAATTTTATCATCTAAACAAAACCAATTTTGTTGAACACACTTTTAAAATATTATTACCAAACACATCAATTTTTTTTAAACTAAAAAACAACAACCAAGTCTTATCCCACTAGGTGAGATCGACTACATGGATCACTCGACGCCATAGTGGCCTGTCATGAATCATCTGTTTAATGAAACCATTGGCCTCTAAGTCATTCTTAATAATTTTGCCTATAGTTTTCCTTGGTCTTCCTATGTAGCTACTTGACTACCCTCCATCTAATCTACTCTCCTCACTACGGAATCTACTAGCCTCCTCCATACATGCCCAAACCACCTAAGCTGAGATTCCCTCATCTTTTCTATAATAGGTGCCACTCCAACTCCTTCTCTGACGCTATCATTCTTGATCTTGTCACGTCTAGTCTTATCACTCATCCATCGCAACATTCCTATCTTTGCTACATTGATATTATTTTCGTGTTGACTTTTCACTGCCAAACACTCTGTCCCATACAACATTGTCGGTCTTCTAACTGTACGCTAAAAATTTTCCTTTAACTTGACCAGTATCTTTTTATCACATAAAACATTTTATGCTCTGTCCCATTTCAACCACCCCCGCTTGAATCCGATGGTTTACATCTTCCTCTATTTCTCTTTCGTTGTGCAATGCTCTCTCTCCTCCTCTCAATCACCTTTTCCCATAGTTTCATAGTATGGCTCATGAGTAGAATTTATTATGATAAAAGCAACAAATCCTAGGTTTTATGTTGAATAAAATCTACTTTGGGTGTGGGGCCCACAATTTTTTTTTTTATATTTCCACATTAAAAGTGATTCTAATTTTATCATCTAAACAAAACCAATTTTGTTGAACACACTTTTAAAATATTATTACCAAACACATCAATTTTTTTTAAACTAAAAAACAACAACCAAGTCTTATCCCACTAGGTGAGATCGACTACATGGATCACTCGACGCCATAGTGGCCTGTCCTGAATCATCTGTTTAATGAAACCATTGGCCTCTAAGTCATTCTTAATAATTTTGCCTATAGTTTTCCTTGGTCTTCCTATGTAGCTACTTGACTACCCTCCATCTAATCTACTCTCCTCACTACGGAATCTACTAGCCTCCTCCATACATGCCCAAACCACCTAAGCTGAGATTCCTCATCTTTTCTATAATAGGTGCCACTCCAACTCCTTCTCTGACGCTATCATTCTTGATCTTGTCACGTCTAGTCTTATCACTCATCCATCGCAACATTCCTATCTTTGCTACATTGATATTATTTTCGTGTTGACTTTTCACTGCCAAACACTCTGTCCCATACAACATTGTCGGTCTTCTAACTGTACGCTAAAAATTTTCCTTTAACTTGACCAGTATCTTTTTATCACATAAAACATTTTATGCTCTGTCCCATTTCAACCACCCCCGCTTGAATCCGATGGTTTACATCTTCCTCTATTTCTCTTTCGTTGTGCAATGCTCTCTCTCCTCCTCTCAATCACCTTTTCCCATAGTTTCATAGTATGGCTCATGAGTTGAATTCCCCTATAATTTGCGCAATTTTATATAACTCCCTTGTTCTTATAAATCGGAATTAAAGTGATTCTCCTCCATTCGCCCGACATTTTTTTTGTCCTCAATATCTCGTCAAAAAACTTTGTGAGCCAATGAATGCCTCTATCTCCCAGGCTTTTCCAAACCTCGATAGGCATACTGTCAGCCACAACATCAGTTCTTTTAAAATTATTTTTTTAACATTAATTCTTCAAAATCAATTCTATCAAAATCTAAAACAAAAAACCATAGTGACTTTGTTTTTGTTCCTTTCTGTCCTGAATCTAAACCAAACACTATAAGAAGTAATTTTATTGGTGCACCGGGTGAATCATATGAAGTGATTACTCACCCACATTTGAAAAGTCGTTTTCTTCAAAAGAAAATGTAATGTGAAATAGTATGATCAAGGGTAGGGGTGTTTATGGTGCAGTTTGGTATGATTTTGAGGCAAAATACCGTTCGATTTAAATATTAAAATAACTTGCAGATCGGTTTGGTTTGGATTACTTCTTATAAAAACTCAAATCGATATGATCCAATCAAATGCGGTTTGGACTGGATCGGTTGATTCAGTTTTTACAGCAAAACATTATATTTTTATATTACATCAAATAGCTTAATGTTTTATCTATATTGAGCTTTTTTTTTTGTGGTCTTTATCTATATTGAGCTAATAACTGATCTAATTGATGTTCAAGAAAAAAAAGCTAATCTTATTGAGTTTAATGTCAATAAAATAAAATAATTTATCATCAAATAACATTACATATCTCCTACATATACTCAATTATAAACTCAATAAAATAAAATCATTTGACGTTAAATAAATGTTTTGCGATAACGATACATAAGTGAAATGCATCGTGTACACATGTAGTAGTAACTGAGGTTTTACATAATACATTTGTTTGGTTTGATTTGGTTCGGTTTGGTTCCAGATAAGCCAACCGAAAACCGAATCAAATCACGGAATTGACAAAAAAATGACCCAAATAAATCAAAATATATTTGGTCTTTTGCGGTTTTTATGTTTTTTTGATTGGTTTGCGTTTTTTTTAATAGATTTGGATGTGAACTCCCCTAATCAAGAGCACGAATTTTCTGTGACAGCTGACAGTTACTTTTTATTGATTCCTCTGTATGTAGTTTCCCACCTTACGTGTTTTTTTGTGTGCTAACCTTACGTGTTATTATGGGATTCGGCTTGCATGTAGTCGCGATCTGCGTGCAATCGCCTGCAGTGATCGGATGGCTCACAATTCAAAATTGGTATTTTATGTTTTAGAAAAATAAAAAACATGTATTTTTTTGTGAGCATCGGACGGCCGAGATCGCGACTGCACGTAGGGGTGGCAAAATAGATGGATTGGATGGATTTTCTTATGGATTCTAATGGATGGATTGGAAAAATCCATTTATCCATTTATCATCCACTAAAATTTCATCAAGAAAATTCAATCCATCCATCATCCATTTAAAAAAAAAATCATCCAATCTATCCATTAATAAACTTTTTATGGATGGATATCCAATCCATCCACAAAAATTATTTTTAATCACAAAAAATATTTTAATTTCAAATATGTTACTCTCTCTCCTCTCTCTCTCCCCTTTCTTCATCCCCTCTCTCTCTCTTTCCTCCCCCCTCTTTCCCTCCTCCCTCTCACTCTCTCTCCTTGTTTTTAGTCGACAAATAATAAATATTTTTAATCATAAAACTCATACCTCAGTTTTGACTATTTAGCCACATCGCTTAAAAAAACTATTCAGCCACAGGACCTCACCTGAACGTTAACAATTTAACATACACACATAGGCACACACTGTACTGTAGCTTAATAATCCCCTCCCCAATAATAAATTTAAGAGAATGAACCACAGGGGAAAACACAAAACTAACCATTCTTAAATTGTTGACATGTGTCCAAAATTAAGGGTAAACTTGTCTCTTTGAATTGTACATCTCCTTCTCGGTCCTTTCCCTCCTTCCACTTAGATCAGAAATTTTTTGAATCGGCTCTCTCTCTTCATCTCCATCTCTCTCTTCTTCCCTTTCTTCAATCTCATCCCTTCTGAAAATGAACCAAATCCACTCATCTCCTTTTCCCGAAACCCTAATCCGAAATTTCAAAAAAGTATCACCCTTTTTCTCCTTGCTCGTTCCTTTGCCACAACTGTGCTACAGTGCTCCTTCACGCTACTCAGCTGATTTAGTTGAAGGTGAGCACATTCTTAGTGAAACACCCTTTTGTGGGGTTTTGTTAATATGTTTTTGTTGGTTTTTTTCTTCAGTTATTTGTTACTCTTGCATCTTTACTTCCTCTTCTTTGCTGAGAAAACTTTTACAAGTGAGTCATTTTTATGATGTTCTAACGTTAGATTCGCTCACTTGGGTTTTGCCCTCTATTTGGTTTTCTCCATTTTATTTGATTTTCATGTTTTAATTGGTTTTTGTGGGTTGATTTTTAAGGAATTGTTTAATGGACTCTAATTGGGTTTTGAATTTTTTATTTTTGTAAGCTTCACGTTATTTGCTCAGACCGAGACTGTTGTGGATGAGAAGCCTATATCTCACATTCTTCAATTTTATAAAAAAAATTCTACGTGTTCTATCTTGCTGAAGCTATAGATGATATATGTAGCTATAGATGATGCCATATATATAGCTATAGATGATGCCATATAATAATTCTTCTAATACCTATTATTTTAGAAGGAAAGGGATAGGCTTTTTGGTTTTTTTTCCCATGATATTGAAGGAGGTAGTATTATTTTATATGATTTTTAAATTATTAGCCCTTCATTATCTATGCAAGTTCTCCAAATGTTTTCTCAGAGCTTGAGGCAAACCTGCATTTTGGATCTGGGAAACCTCATTGGAAGCTTTCAGATTCCATTTCCCCAAGGGGTGATGCAGAAACTGTTGGGAATTGATTTTAAAAATTGTTCGAAAATTCGAAGTCCCGATGAAATTACTGAGATGAGTCACCGACTAGGTCGCTCTCTTTAAGACGGTTCGCGGCACTGCTCAAAGGTGCAAGCAGACTATCAACCACGACGTCCCCAGGATAAAACAGCTCAGTCAAAATCGAATTTTCGCTGCACTACAGAAATCCGTTCAAGATATACACCTTCTAATATTTGGTTTTTCAGAGAAAACCAATCGAAATATGGTTTTACAAAACCACTCGTATTGTTGCACACTTTTGAACGGAAGAAAATTAAATGGGGAGAGAAGAGAATAAACTCGATAAGTGCGTCGAGTTTGGGGCGATTTGAAACTGATGCGGAGTCTCCTATTTATAGGCAAACACCATCTTGGTGAACACGAAACCAGCCTTGTTGGGCAAGTAGACGTAGTCTTGCTGAGCAAGAAACCGTGTGGAGAGATATCAGGAAACTTACAGCGCACGATGAGGAATTTTAGAAACCGAAATCTGATGGAGTGGTGACCAAGTAAACGCACATTTAAATTTAAAAATAAAATATTAATTTTTTCGTGTACCAAAAAGAAGTACACCACACAGCCCAAGCCCAAGCCCGGCCCGGCTGGACGGACGGCGGCGGTGGCGGGGCGCGCGCGTGTGTGTGGTGGTTACTTTGTGTGCGTCCTCTCCCTCTTATAAATGTGGGTTCCCCTTGGGGCACAACCCCTTGGGCCACTTCCCAATATTTCAATTCACTACTCCAAGTTCCAACAATCCCCCACTTGAATTTAAAAAATGGTTTCAGAAATAGCGTCAAACGCCTCATTAAGATTGTGCATAAGCAGAAGTGTCTTCCGACTTGAACCTTTGCATAGTGATTAGGATTTAGATTCAACAAGAGTGACTCGTAGTCTTGAACTCTATCTCTAACATCAAAACCACACACTCTCTTATCAATAGGTGTACTCTTCAAAAGCCTGTGCGTTAATGGCCCTGCACGTCTATCTCAGTATAGTGAATGCTCTAGGAATTCTGCCCAAGATTCCATAGAAAGCGGCCCCACTTCCACATTCACATAGGTGAGTCTATCAAAAGTACTCCTGTAGCTAGGTACTTCACTCCACATAGAGTATAGATCTCATTAAGAGTTTCTATTACCTCATCCTTTAATCGCTTCAGGAATCATGCCACTTGACTTATAATCGCATGTTCATCTCATGTCACTTCACAACTTGTTATTACCCATTGAACCTAATTCTTGGGATCTCCAGTCTTTTAGGTTGGGTTACCATCATGAGTGACTCATGGTTCCAAAGGCAGTAGTCTCATCTTTTTAGATGTATTTTGGACTTTCTCTCTAGCTAATCATTTCGTTAAAGGATCAGCTAAATTTTCATCAGTGCGTACATGATCCACTCTCACATCTCCTTTTGAGAGAAACTCTCTCACAGTGTTGTGCTTACGACGTTTCTGTCGTCTCTTACCGTTGTAATAACGATTCTCTATTTTTGCAATAACCACAGTACTATCGCAGTGGATCAACACAGCTGGCATCAGTTTTTCCCATAACGAAATCTCTGCTGGCAAGCATCTAACCAACTTGCTTCTTCACTAGCTGTTGCTAGTGCTATCATCTCAGACTCCATAGTGGATTGTGCTAATATAGTCTGTTTCTTAGACTTCCAAGAGACGGCACCTCCACCTATGTTAAATATATAGCCACTAGTTGCTTTGGAGTCATCTGATAGAGTATTCCAATCAGCATCACTGTACCCTTCAAGTACAGCTGGAAATCTCTGATAGTGTAATCTGAGATTCATGGTCCTTTTTAGGTATCTCATGACTCTCTCAATGGCATGTCAATGCTCCATACTAGGTCGACTTGTAAACCTGCACAACAGTCCCACGACATAGGCTATGTCGGGTCTAGTACAATCAGTGGCATACCTTAGGCTGCCAATGATGCTCGCATATTCTGTTTGTCTAACACTTTCACCAGTGTTCGTAAACAGTTTTACACTTGGATCATATGGTGTACAAGCAGGTTTACAATCAAAGTAATTGTATTTCTTCAAGATCTTCTCAATATAGTGAGATTGATCCTAAGAAATTCCCTTTTTCCGATCTAGTAATTTTAATGCCAAGAATTATACTTGCTTCTCTGAGGTCTTTCATATCAAAGTTGTTGCACAACAATGATTTCACATTATTCACACCATGAATATTTGAACCAAATATGAGTAAGTCGTCTACATAGAGACATATGATAGTGCAAATGTCATTTTTCGATTTGTAATAAATACATTTATCACTTTCATTCACTTTAAACCCATTCAAAATAATCAAATTATCAAACTTTTCATGCCATTGTTTAGGAGCTTGTTTAAGACCATACAGAGATTTATCTAACTTACAGACCTTACTTTCTTGTCCAGGGACTACAAAACCTTCAGGTTGCTCCATATAGATTTCTTCTTCCAATTCACCATTTAAAAAAGCAATTTTGACATCCATCTAGTGTACTATTAAATTATAAATAGAAGCCAGTGAAATAAGTACCCTTATGGATGCAATTCTAGTAACAGGTGAAAATGTGTCGAAGAAATCTATATTTTCTCTTTGTCTAAAACCTTTGGCTACAAGGCGAGCCTTGTATTTATCAACAGTTCCGTCAGGTTTTAGCTTCTTTTTCAAAATCCATTTACAACCTATTGGTTTGCAACTAAGAGGCAAGTCTACTAAATGCCAGGTCTTGTTAGACTCTAGAGAATCCATTTCATCATTTATGGCTTCTTGCCACAAATCTGCATCCAATGAAGACAAAGCTTCTTGAATACTAGTTGGATCCTCTTCTAGTATATAGACCGTATAATCAAGTCCATAGTCTTTAGCAACACGTGCTCTCTTACCTCTTCTCGGTTCTATTTCCCTTTGTTCATTGTTCTCAATGTTCCTAGGCACATAAACTTGACTAGTTCTGGTGCCCCCACTATTTCTTAATTTAAAAGGGAATCTATTTTCATGAAAGTCAATATCATTTGACTCTATGATCACTTTGGCGTTCAGGTTAAAAAACCTGTATGATTTATTGTTTACTGCATACCCAATGAATACCCATTCATAGGCTCTACTGGCGAGTTTGACTCTTTTTGGATCCGGGATCCTGACATAGGCCAGGCAACCCAGGTTCGAAAATAAGACACATTAGGTTGTCTTTTCTTTAATATCTCAAATGGAGATATTTTATTCTTGGATTTAGGTACTCTATTGAGCACATAACAAACTGTTAATAAAATTTTCTCCCACCAGTGAAATGCAGCGCCAGAGTTGAGCATAACAGCAACAACCAATTCAGTAAACGTTCTATTTTTTCTTTCTGCTTTACCATTCATTTCAGGTGAATATGGTGCAGTCGTTTCATGTATGATTCCATTTGATTTATAAAAATCATTAAATAACTGGGAATCATACTCAGTTCCTCTATCACTTTGAAGTCTCTTAATCCTTTTCCTAAATTGATTTTCAATTTCAGTTAGGAAAACTTTGAACATTTCAAATGCTTCACTTTTATTTTTCATAAGATATACAAAAGTATAATCAGAACAGTCATCTATAAAAGTGATAAAATATCGTTTACCATTTCTGGTCAACGTTCCATCCAATTCACATATATCAGAATGAATTAAATCTAACGGTTCAGATTCTCCAAATACTGATTTATGCGGCGTTTTAGTAATTTTCGCTTGACTACAAAATTCACATTTTTCTAAATCATTGAAAGATAATTTTGGAATAAATCCTAAATTGCACATATTAGAAATAATGTGTTTGTTCACATGACAAAGTCGAATATGCCAAATATTTAAAATCACAAAGCATATAAGCAGAAGTAGAAATTTTATTGATTTCAATATCCAATTTAAACACGCCATCTGTTGCATACCCTTTCCCTACAAAAATACCATTTTTAGTAATGGTGTACAAATTCCCCCAATAGATAGAGTAATACCTGCCTTGTTCAAGAGAAAGCCAGAAACTAGATTCTTCCTGATTTCTGGACTGTGCATCACATCTTTCAGAATCAGGGTCTTTCCAGAAGTGAAGTTCAGCTCGACATCTCCAATACCTGCAACATTAGTGGTGTGAGCATAGCCCAACAGCACTTCCAGTCATGTTAGCCTATGCAGCAGAGCTTGGCCTGTTTCTACACTTGCGTGTCATATGACCTGGTTTCCCACAATTAAAACAGATGAATTGTGGAGCAGCATCATTCTTAGGAGATGGTTGAGGTTTCGAATTTGGGACCTTAGAAGGGTTCCCATTCTTGTTGCGGTTATTTTGATGCTGAGTACAGTTCTGATTCTTAAATGATTTGCCAGTTGGCTTCAGAAGCGCTCCAGTGGTTTTCTTGTTTGAAACAAACAAGACTTTTTCTTTTTGATCTTGTTTCCATGATTCTTCCTCAATTCGAAGTCGGGCAATCAGGCCTTCTAGATTCTGGGATTCTTCCTCAATTCGAAGGCGGGTAATCAGGCATCCTAGAGAAAGTTCTTTGGTTTTGTGCATTAAGGAATTTTTGAAATCCTTCCAAGCTGGGGGTAATTTGTCAATTAGAATAACCACCTGAAACTGTTCATCTAGGGTCATACCTTCAGAAGTGATTTCATGAGCAATTTTCTGAAGCTCATGTGATTGAACTTCAACAGACCTGTCATTAGACATTCTGAAATTGATATAGCGGCTCACTGCATATTTTTTAGCGCCCGCTTCTTCAGTATCATATTTCTTTTTCAGAACATCACAGACATCTTTGGCGGTCTTGCGAGTGCTATAGTAATCATAGAGTTCATCACTCAGACCGTTCAGAATAAAATTCTTGCAGAGATAGTCATGCTCATTCCATAGGAGTATTTCTTTCTTTGTTTTATCCTGTTCTTCCTTTTCAGCTTTTTCATCCGACATAGGAATGTCTTCTGTTAAGACGTTGGCAACCTTTTTAACAGTTAAGAAAAATTGCATCTTTTGTTGCCAGCGATTGAAGTGACATCCCTAAAACCGAAACGGTTTTTTGAAGTCATTAGTAGCAGAACCAGAGCCAGCAATTTCATTGGTATTCATGACTGATTTGAAAAACGTCTTAAAATTGTTGGGAATTGATTTTAAAAATTATTCAAAAATTCGAAGTCCCGATGAAATTACTGAGATGAGTCGCGGACTAGGTCGCTCTCTTTAAGACGTTTCGCGGCACTGCTCAAAGGTGCAGGCAGGCTATCAACCACGAGTCCCCAGGATAAAACAACTCAGTCAAAATCGAATTTCCGCTGCACTGCAGAAATCCGTTCAAGATATACACCTTCTAATATTTGGTTTTTCAAAGAAAACGGTTTTACAAAACCACTCGTATTGTTGCACACTTTTGAACGGAAGAAAATTAAATGGGGAGAGAAGAGAATAAACTCGGTAAGTGCGTCGAGTTTAGGGTAATTTGAAACTGATGCGGAGTCTCCTATTTATAGGCGAATACCGTCTTGGTGAACAATAAACCAGCCTTGTTGAACAAGTAGACGTAGTCTTGCTGAGCAAGAAACCGTGTGGAGAGATATCAGGAAACTTGCAGCGTTTAGGAACCAGAATCCGATGGAGTGGTGACCAAGTAAACACACATTTAAATTTAAAATTAAAATATTAATTTTTTCGTGTACCAAAAAGAAGTACACCACACAGCCCAAGCCCAAGCCCGGCCCGGCCGGACGGGCGGCAGCGGCGGCGCGCGCGCGCGTATGTGTGGTGGTTACTTTGTGTGTGTCTTCTCTCTCTTATAAAAATGGGTACCCCTTGAGACACTTCTCAATTTTTCAATTCACTATTTCAAGTTCCAACAAAAACGACAAAGGCAAAGAAAATGGCTAAGGTGCTTTAATATCTCATGCAGTGTTATTTCTCTCTAGAAAATTACAGTGGAACTGAACAAATTAATTGTGCTGATGTACTTTTGATTTATAGGCTCTAAAGAAGATTCGTAGTGAGAATTTCGATGATGATGAAGCAACAGAGTCTCAGACTGTATTATATAAAAATCTATGGCTCGAGGCTGAAGCTGCACTATGTTCTGTCAATTACAAAGCTCGCTACAATCAAATGAAGATTGAAATGGAGAAACACTCATACAAGCAGAGAGGTTGACAATATTTTTTCTTATTCTCAATATGACTCATTTTTTGTCTTTCAGTTTTTGTTTATGCTAATGTTCTGCTTTTGTATATAATACTCTGTAATTCATATACATTCCCTTTTATTAGTATTCCAAATGTTCCTAGGTGAAACAATGAGTTTGGCTTTGTTACACTAGAGCAAAAAGTTTCTAGGCTTGATTAATCTCCTTGGGTTGCATAACTATTGCACTTGCTTTAAAAAATAGCCCTCAGTCGGTATGTCTTTTCTACTGACACACTTGCTTTAAAAAATTGTTTCTTTTTTGGTTCCAAATAATTTATGTTCCTAATTGTGTGGCAGGTAATGAGCTAATGATTCACATACCAATAATGTAATGGCAGTTGGGTTCCAGTGTGATGGGACCTTTCTACTGAAAGGTAAAAACTTCTGCTCTTAGCTTCTCTATGTGAGTCACTCGGGAAGTCTCTTTATAATTTTGTCGTGGCTGAAAATTTCTCATATTGGGTCACTCAATGATTAATTTTTCCAGTTTTCGGATTGGTTTTATACCTGTAGGTTTTCTCATTGGTTTCTGCATGTCTTCTCATATTGGGTCACTCAGTAAAACCCGTTGTTATTGAACTAGAAGAACGAGATCTCTGTAAATTCACGGGCAGCTGAGAAAAAGCTCACAACTTTTGGTTTCTTAGGAAAAAGTATAATTCTAGACAACTCTTTCTAAATGGTGGTTTGTTTCTGCACTAGCTTTTTTAAAGCTAATTTATGTATTTTATTTATCCAAATTATCTTTGAAACTAAGGCAACTGTAATTGTTGTTTTGCAATCGGCTATTAAACCCCAGGGTATGATTCAAATTCAATCTTCAATGGATATTTATATAAATAAATTCTATGCTATCTATTCACTCTACTATGGTACCAGTTTGAGCTTTAAAGGCTTCAGACTTATTCTTATGTCCATTTTGTAGTTTACTTAGATAAAGGTGTCACGAAGTCATGAGAGAAAATTCACGGGCAGCTGAGAAAAAGCTCACAGCTTTTTGAACCCATTATATAGCATTTTCTATTGGTTTCTTGGGAAAAAGCATAATTCTGGATATCTTTTTTTCTAAATGGTTGTTTGTTTCTGCACTAGCTTTGAATCCATGGCCCATAGTTATATGTATGTAAATCTGCAATAAGATGCTATTAATTATCTAATTAGTTATATATATTAGGCTGAACTTATAACACTATTGTATATTTGCTTCTGCTATATGCGTGATTCAGATTGGAGTTGATGAGTTCTTAGATTTTTTTTTGCTTGGAGGGATTTGATTATGTACTCTTTGGCCACAACATCACTATAAGTTTTTATGCTGACTATTTCTTAGCCTTTCTGTTTTGGAGATATGGTGATTTTATGCTATTTATATACTCATTTGTGTTACTGATTTGATTTGGTGGGGAGCAGTTGAAATTAAATGAGTCCATCGAAATTTCGAAGTCTTATACAAGGTTTCTAATCTATAACTGAAAGACATATTTCAAGGTTCTCTCCATCTTAACATCAAACTCTGATCATTAGTTCACACTGCTACATTTTGTATACATTTCGCAGCAACAGAGGCACGCTTGGAGTTGGCATGAGTTTTTAGATTTTTTTTGCTTGGAGGGATTTGATTATGTACTCTTTGGTCACAATATCACTATAAGTTTTTATGTTGACTATTTCTTAGCCTTTCTGTTTTGGAGATATGGTGATTTTATGCTATTTATATACTCATTTGTGTTACTGATTTGATTTGGTGGGGAGCAGTTGAAATTAAATGAGTCCATCGAAATTTCGAAATCTTATACAAGGTTTCTAATCTACAACTGAAAGACATATTCCAAGGTTCTCTCCATCTTAACATCAAACTCTGATCATTAGATCACACTGCTACATTTTGTATATATTTCGCAGCAACAGAGGCACGCTTGGAATTGGCATGGGACACTATAGAAACTTAGATAAGAGACACGAGGGAACAATTATTTTGCTTTCGTGATTCTAAATCCAGCAATAGTAATTTAATTTGTATTATAATTTGCATTACCTGATTGTAAACATGATGGTTAGTTATGTTCTAAACCTGCCATCGGAATGTTCTTATATCTCTACATTTTTCTTTATATTGTATTGCATAACCACTCACAAATAACTTCCGAGTCTATGAGTCTAGGATCTTATCAAAGAGTTATAATGCATCTCTCCTTCAAACTTTGGAGAATGCCTCATTATCCTTCATGCTTTGCCATTCTCTCCAAAAAAGAAACAAATGATAGGCTTTTTCGCACTAAGTTTGTATATATAGAATGGTGTAACATGCAAACTATATTCAACTTTTTCGTTCTTGATTGCTTTGTGACTTGACTTAAAGTAATCTTCTCATCTTTTAAAGACTTAATGTCATCTTCCATAACAATTATATAAATGCCAAGCGACGTATGCACGGGTTTGTTGCTAGTATCAAAATAAAGTCTGAACTTGAGAACGCGAAATGACAGTTACGGGAACATGAGCAACCATTTCATTCATTCAATTGAGCATTGAAACAAGGGACGGATTCGAAAGAAAAAGAGAGTAGAGGCGAATTAGCGTCCAACCGAGTCTTCACATAGGAAAGGGGCAGGGGAGAGAGTAAAATATTTTAAATTAAAATAAAATATTATTTTATGATTAAAAATATTTGTAGTAATTAAAATATTTTTTATGATCAATTTAAAAAATTATTCAATCCATCTATTTGACACCCTTACGGTAATTCAATGGATTTAGAAAAATAGTAGATGAATGACTAACCATCCATTAAATTAAATGGATGGATTGGATTCAATCCATTTAGTTTTTTTATTTGTAATGGATGGATTGGATAAATATTTTTATAGATAGATTGGATGGATGGTAGATGAATAGATTGGATGGATGATAGATAAATAGATAGTTTTGCTACCCCTAACTGCACGGGGCTGCATTTAAGCCATTTCCGTTATTATCCACGACCAAATTGATAGCAGTGTCGTGCTGCTACATTCCTATTCCATTCCATGATGAGAGGATCTCAATCCTCTGAAGTTGAAAATCAACCAACCGCAGATGATCTTAAACAGTTTAAAATATTTGTTTTGATTCTCTAAAAATTGTTGTGTAATAAAAAGTAGCGTCGCACGATTATAACTGCCCCGGCTGCAGTTTGTTTTTTGACCGTAGAGGATCCGGTACTCCTGCTGCGTGGCGAAGAATAGCACGGACCTGGAGCTAAGGAATATTTTATAGTACTTTTTTCCGAAAAGGTTTTGATTATTATAATATCTTCTGAAATGTATTCTTTCATTGGAGCCAGCCAGCAATACTTGAAAAAGATGATAAGTTATTTTAGTTTTAAAATATACTTGATGGGATTGTACCAAAAAAAAAAAAAAGAGATATACTTGATGGGCTTCCCTTTCCTTTCAATTATACTCTGCAACAGTAATATCTAGTGTTTCAGGGAATGAGATCCTCTCCCGTAATTTTCTCCAGTGATTTTCTTCCGTGAAATCTTATTTATTGATGCAGTGAGAGAGTGTGTGTGAAAAATATTAAAAAAAGAAAGAGTGGGTGTTTCAAAGGTGAGGATTAACATTGCAGAAAAATACAGTGAAATTCTCACTGCAAAGAATCTATTCTCGTGTTTCAGACAATGAACGGAATTGAACTAGGTAAGCTGCATATTATAATAACGAATTGAATTTTTTATTTAAACTAGTTCCGAGATCTGTGCTCGGCACGGTGATGTTGAGAAAATAGTTTTTAATAAGAAATTGGATGATCGAGTTTTTGACATGTGGGTTTAGTGTAGCCAACTTTCTTAAATACATTAGTACACGAAACGTATAAGAATTAACAATATTACACAGGTTTTTTATATAACAGGTGTAAAATGTGAACGCAGTGGCAATTTTGCAATTAATACGTGTGTTAGACAATTTACGCGTAATATTTTACCCCAGTTATTTGTACAATCGGTGTCCAATGTTAATGCAGTGGCAATTTTGTAATTAACTCTTGATTTTGTCTAAACATTATACACGGGTTTTTGCCAAAAACTGGTGTGAAAACATTGTTTTCTACCTTATATTCGCGAAACCGAGAAAACATTTCATTCTCCCTCTTCTTTCAGAAATCCTTTCACTATCACTCTCACGAAGAACCACCACATCCATTCTCTTAATTACTCTCACGAAGCATTATTATTTGAAGAAGAATATATTTCTGCTTCAAATAATAATGTAGTAAGTGTAGGGTTGAAGCATTAAAAGAAAAGATACACGAGGAGGAAGCTGATGAAGTTCGTCCACAAGATGATGGGGAAACCAATGAGTTATTCTCTTGACACCATCATAGAATCCAGAGAATAACTCATTGGTTTCGCCATCATCTTGGGGACAAAATTCATTTGCTTACACTACAACAAGTTTTGACAATAAACAACGCTTATTTTTAGCCTAAAACAGCGCTTAAAGGTGCTGAAAATTAAGTCGCTGATTGTATTTTATAAAAACAGCGTTTATGAAGCGCTGTTGAAAATGGACAATAAACAGCGCTTCAATAAGGAAGCGCTTTACAATAGACAATAAACGCTTGATGAAGCGCTGTTTATTGTGAACAATAAGCAGCGCTTCCTTTTTGAAGCGCTGTCTTTTTATACAATAAGCAGCGCTTCCTAATTGAAGCGCTGTTTATTCTCCTTTTTTTTATTTAATTCTCTCACATTTACATTATATCTGTTGCATAATATTGTGATAACACAAAATGCAACCAAAATTGTCATCAACACCCAATTGTATCAACATCAAAATTTAACATTATAATGTAATTTTTTCATAGATTCCTACAGATCCTTACATTAACATAAATAAATTACAATATATTTCTCAGTCAAATTCACAATTATACAGAATAGATCACTAAAATATTGCACATGTCATGCTACAAATACTACCTAAATACTAATATCTTCTTCTTACATCACTTTGCAAATAAACATGCAGACAAGATCAAAATTCTAACAAAATTTTGGCAGAGTTTTCCTTAAAATATGGACATTCCAAAATATATAAAATACCTGTAACAACATAAGATACCATACCAGCCAGCCAACATAAAATATATAAAATATTAGCCAACATAAAAAGGAATTTTATTCTTAAATTCATGTGAACATATTCCAATTCAAGTATGTTAAACTAAAAAAAAAACAAATTTAACAAAAACTCACGTAAACATTAAATATTAATCTTCTTCTATCTGCTTATAAATGATAAAATTCGTAGTAAAATATCGACACCACTCTTCTTTGAGTTCGGTATGATCAGTGTATGTGTCGAATTGACAATCAGGATAGTACTGCGAAATGAAAATTAAATGAAGTTAGAATTGAACATAAGCATTCAAATGGTATGTGTAAAAGAAAAAAAATTATATAAACTTTGAAATTATTACATACATACCTCTGTTGGAATTTCTGTTTGGTTATGAACGACAATATCCTTGAGAAACTTCAAAACATATCGGCCACAATCATCAGAGTTCGGTTGGCGAGGACACTATAAAACAAAAAATATGAAATTAATTGTTTTTATTTTGGTAATTTGAATAATTGCATAAAAAATTTGATATAAATACCTTTATCGGTATCCATTTAGGTGGAGTAAATTTAGAAAATCGAGACTTGTTTCTTCAATAAAATAGGATTGCCCTAAGTGCAAAATCAAACAAAATCATTCAATATCTAGAACCACACTCATAATAATTTCTACCTAACAAAATTTTAGCAGAGTCTCCCCTAAAATATGGACATTCCAAAATTTATAAAACACCTGTAACAACAGAAAATATCATACCAGCCAGCACAAGATGTCACGTAGGCCAAACATAAACAAATAAACACTTCAATATTACAAGTACCTTAAACGTTTAAGAAAATGCATATATATATATATATATATATATATATATATATCTATGATTTATACACACTTACTGAGACTTGTTTCTTCGATAAAGTAGGATTGCCCTAAGTGCAAAATCAAACAAAATCATTCAATATCTAATTTTACACTCATAATAATTTCTAACTACGAAGAAATACCATTCCAATACATTCATAACCACTGCTCTTAACATCAACACATAGACTATATCAAATTTCTAACAAAATTTTGACAGAATCTCCCCTAAAATATGGACATTCCAAAATTTATAAAACACCTGTAACAACAGAAAATATCATACCAGCCAGCACAAGATGTCACGTAGGCCAAACATAAACAAATAAACACTTCAATATTACAAGTACCTTAAACGTTTAAGAAAATGCATACATATATATATCTATGATTTATACACACTTACTGATTGTACTTCTCTTTCATTGTTTTGCGCATGTTGATATGTACACGCAATGGATCAAGATAGTACACAACATTTTGATTCAAGTTAATCGCTAACAATAACTAATGATTCCTACAAAAATGTTGGAGAAAAAAACATAAGAAAGTAAACACATTTCAATAAATTTAGTAACATTGATTAAATTAAATGACTTACACTACGTTGCAAGGTGACAAAAACAGAGTCTCAAAGTCAGGATTTGCTAATGTCAAGCGGTGAATCATATACTCAGACATGTCAACATTCCATGATCCCATATGTGTCCGTTGTGGGCACAAAAATACAAACCTTTGAGTTTGTTCTTGTGGGATCAATATCTATTGATACAAGTACCTTAAATTAAAACATGCATACAAATTAATGCATTAACAATAACATAAATATTTAGTTGAAAAAATAAAAAAATATTGGATACTTTAAAATTTAATGCAGTACCTGAGATATACACTAATAACAGTTTCACTTAACCATAGGTTGTCATTAAGAATTTCTTGAAGTGCACCATCAACACCAGCTCTTAGGTCGTGCTCATAACCCAAAATTGATTCATCCATTGGTACTTTAATGGTATCTGCCGCCTCCATCTTTGTTGCCACATGGACTCTAAGATAAATTGTAAAATCAGAAAGGTGAGTCAGAGGAGCCTGAGATACCATGACCTTCTTCACTGGAGATGTGAATGACCCATTTGTTGGTCGCTTGCCAACACTCTTGCTAGCTATAGGCAGCTTGCCCTTGCCTTTGTCCTTGGCTTTGGATGTTGGGGATACCTACATATTTTGCATTCCAATATATTGATTAGTTAGTGAGTGATCACCTAATTTAATAAATATATGCAGTATATGATAGTGAAGCATATACTTTAACATATACGTACCATATCACTTGTAACTACGAGGTGGTTTGGCCATGCCACATAGGTTCCTATTGCCTGTTCCACTGTCATCACATCTGCCGCCTCCAATGGTACAGGCAATAGTGCATCTCCCTCAAGTGCAACGTCAACTCTAACCTTTACATGATTAGGAAGTAAGGGTAGGTTGTGTAGTAACACACCTGGTTCATTATACAACATTCCCTTACCAACCATTCGTTGCGTTGGGCTTGTCAAATATAGACTGCACTCATAAATGCCCTAAACCAATGATAAACAAAATATTAATATGTTAAATATTTGAATACTTAGGTGACAAAGTATAAAAAGAAATGTAACGATTATTACCTCGGGACTCACAATAGTGCAACTATCTCTAACACTCTTTGGGTTAGGGATAGGTGAATGATGCTCGTTCCTCTCCACTTCATCTTTATCCTTCTTGCTATCATCCAATTCCTGAACTTTTTGGTATAGTTGAGTTATCATTCTCCTCAATTCTTCTGTTTCACTAGCATCAACATGGCGTCTTACGCGCTTCTGTGATCCAAAGATAGCGCCCTGGGAGACACCAAATCCCACGCCTCTTACCCGACCAGGATACTCCTTGGTGGGTATGGCTTGGGAAAGGATGTCTTGACCAGACAAATCTGACATAGACATTGACAGTTCATTCTGCGAGACACAAATATTATTAAATATTATTAAATAATATCATTGTCACAAATTTAAACGTTAATTAATGTTATCATACTTACAATTTTGTCAGCCACTTCTCTAGTGGGAAGATGTTCAATGTCACCCTTCTTGTTTCGCCGAGCTTCTATCCACAAACAAGATCGATCAATAGATTGAGAAGTTGCATCTTCTCCTGACTCCAACAACTGTACATATGAACAAACAAATTGAGAGAAAGTAAGAAAGAAATTGTACATACCAAGAGATGCGTTAAAACAAGTTATAATTAAAGATATCGTACATACCATTTCTTCCTCAATGCGGGGATACCTTTAACCCCTCCTCTGTAAGGGTATGGAGGATTTGACGCTCTTTGCCGATTTTCATTGCTTTTTCTCTACATAAAAACATAAGAATATATTAATGCATGGTTTAACGTCATATATAAAAGTTATAAATATTATTGTACATACTATATATTCTTCATCTTCTGTGCGTCTTCTTACAAAAGCGCTCCAATCATCCTGTTCTATGAACGATGCATATTTTGCTGGAGGCTGATGTCTGATGTTCCCGTGTTGGTCTCTCAACCACTTGTTCACTAGCACAATTTGGAAATTCCGGTGTGATCTTCCAGCTAACCTAAGTGTAATATCCTTTTGGGTCTCATCAACATCAAAATGCTTCTGCAAAAACATTATAAACAAAATGGTAGACTATAAGTATGTTTAGATAAATTAAAAAACAATACAACTAACCAATGTTAATTAATCCCATTTTTATATACCTGTATCTCAGTCCATATCTCATCTTTTAGCTCCTTCAAAAGTGGATCCTTATCCTTCCAATTATCGCGGCTAATTGGGACCGTCTTCCGCACTGTGGCCCCAATGAATTGAATAAAGTCATTAACATTTTCACCAATTGGTTGACCCCTAGCATTCCATATAACCTATAAAAAAATAGTATTAGTGTACAAATTTAGATACTCAACTAAAAAAAAATTAGATTAATCGGTAAGTATCTTACCACACGTTTTGCAACTCTTTTACTCCTCTTACGGATGAGTTTCTTCTTAAAAGTCGGTCCATGGGACGCCGTCCCCTTTTGGGGGGCCTCAGGAGCACTATCATCACCTTCAGATGTCATTTACCTGAAAAAAAATTATACACATAAGTTATTAATAAAAATTAATAAAGAAATCAATGTATACACATTTAATTGATCAATAAATTAATAAAAATTAAATAGCATTCACTACATACATGTACATTTAAGCAACTCTTTTCCTTTTTCTCGTTTTATTCAGATTTGCGCATCCCTTATGAAATAATGGATCATTATTGATCCAAAGCCCTTCATTATGATCATTTCTAATATACACATCATCCTCTATAGGTGTACTTGCCCCAAACAATAATTGTGATGTCCCGAAGAAAGGGTCATCCTCAAGTCAGTATATTCATGTGCTTCATCATCAATCTCATTAACAATCTTTTTGTTATTCAATAGAACAATGGACCAATTCATATCAGTTGGATCGGTGACATAGAACACTTGTTGAGCTTGCGATGCTAAAATAAAGGGCTCATCCTTATATCCCAACTTATTAAAATTCACCCGCATGAACCCCAACTCATCCATTTGTACACCGTTGTTATTCTCAACCCACTTGCATTGGAACACAGGCACTTGAAACATCCTGTAATCCAACTCCCATATGCGTTCAATGACCCCGAAGTATGACATATTCGCATATATGGGGTTTCTGTTTTTAGCACTTGATATATGCATAGCTTCAGCTACAAGAGTCACCCCACTATTTTGTATTCTCCTCCGATCATCATGTTCTTTTGTATAAAAAGTGTACCCATTCATCAGATAACCGGTGTAAGAACTAACATGTATATCTGGACCTTTAGCTAACCATCTCAATCTTTCTGAAACCGAGCTAGGATTTGCAATAAACTCTGCAGAAATGTATTCTTTCAGCCATTTTATAAAACACCGATTGTGTTCTGTTGATAACCAATTTTGACTCTTATTTGGGTACAAGCTCTTGAGTATGTCCTTGTGTTTTACAACATATGACTCAACTTCATCGGCGTTGCGTAAAACATATAAGTGTGCTTGTTCCCATTCTTTCCTTGATATAGTCAATATTTCAAGTCCAAGAATCCTCCCCGCACTTCTTCCTGGTGACGAGACCGCGACAAATTTCTATAGAATGTTCAATATCAGATACATACTCGGTACATAATTCAACAGCTTCTTCGACTATATACCGTTCAACAATACAACCCTCTGGTCGTGATCGGTTTTTCACATACCCTTTTAATATCTTCATGTAACGCTCAAACGGGTACATCCATCTCATGTAAGCTGGCCCACACAATTGTGTCTCCCTAACCAGATGAACTGTCAGATGAATCATTATGTCAAAGAATGAAGGCGAGAAATACATCTCAAGCTCACACAAAGTCAGAATAATTTCTTTTTGCAAGGCTGGCAACTTTCCAGGGTCAATCACTCTACTACAAATTGCCTTAAAGAAGAAACAAAGTTTACTTAAGGTATTCCGCACTTTGTCGGGCAAAATAGATCGTATAGCTATGGGTAGCAAATTCTCCATAAGAACATGACAATCATGAGACTTTAGACCCTTTAACTTGAGATCTTTCATCGATACGAGGTTCTTAATGTTTGAAGAGTACCCCTCTGGAACCTTAACTCCATCAAGAAACTTACAAAAATCTTTTTTCTCTTTTCTAGATAGAGTATGAGCGGCCGGAGGTAGATATGTACGACGTTTCCCTTTCTTTACCGGTCCCAACTTTCATCTCAATCCCATACTAACCAAGTCCAGCCTTGCATTGATGTCATCTTTAGTCTTCCTGGGCACATTAAGTAAGGTACCACTGAGACTATCAAAAATATTTTTTTCAACATGCATCACATCAATGAAATGTCTTACGTATAATGATTTCCAAGATGGCAACTCAAAGAAAATCGACCTTTTCTTCCACCCTCGTGTGGCAAGGTCTCCTGCAAAAGGTTTACCGAATTTAATATTCAAATCTTTTACTTTTTCTATGATTGTGTACCGTCAGGCAAAGGAGCTCTACGTTCTTCTGTATTCCCATTGAATGCCTTTCTCCATGACCAATAATGATGATTTGGATGCAAAAATCTGCGATGCCCAAGAAAGACATTCTTCCTACCATGTTCCAACCGAATCCAATCTGTACTATCTTCACATACAGGGCATGCACACTGACCTTTGGTACTATATCCCGACAGATAACCATATCCTGGAAAATCATTAATTGTGCCGAAAATCATAGCCCTCAAGGTGAAACTTTCTTCTCTATACCTATTATACACCACCACACCTGTCTCCCACATTTGCTTCAAATCTTCAATTAAAGGAGCCAAATATACATCGATATCATTTCCTGGTTGTTTCGGCCCAGAAATTAACAAAGACAACATCATATATTTTCGCTTCATGCATAGCCATGGAGGTAGGTTATAAATCACCAAAATCACAGGCCATGTACTGTGAGAGCTACTTTGAACACCATGTGGGTTAAATCCATCAGTAGATAATGCAAGTCGTAAGTTTCTTGGTTCATTCCCAAAATCAGGATAATCAATATCAATTTTTTTCCATTGAGGAGAATCTGCCGAGTGCCGTAGCTTGCCATCTTGAATCCTTTCATCCTCATGCCATGTCAGGTTTTTTGCATCTTCTGAACTACGGTACATACGCCTGAATCTGGGAATTATGGGAAAATACCACAATACCTTCTTTGAAGCCGAATTTTCCTTCTTATACCGTGAGGCTTCACATTTTGGATACGACTTTAACGATGCATATTCATTACGAAATAAAATGCAATCGTTACGACAAGCATGTATCTTCTCATAGCTCATGCCAATAGAGCGTAACATTTATTTAGCCTCATATGTCCTACTAGGAAGCACATTATCATTAGGCAACATATCTTTCAACAGTGTGAGTAAGTCCGTAAAACTCTTATCAGTCCATCCATTGCCCGACTTCAAGTTAAACAGCTTTAACATTACCGACAATCTTGTGAATTTAGTACAACCCTCATATAACGGCTTCTCCGCATCACTCACCAAATTCTCAAACATTTGAGGACAATCACGAAGATCTTCTTCAACCGCATTTGCCATATCTTCAAAACGGTCACCATCATATGTATTTGTAGCGGTGTCCTCTGACGCATATCTCCCACTATTCCCCATATTAGAAGATTCACCTCTTGTCTCACCGTGCTTTGTCCAACAGGTATAAGTTTGATCAATCTCATTGCTCACTAAATGTCATTCCAATTCCCGAACACTAATTTTGTTTGTATAACAACAACTTAAACAAGGACATATGATTCTACTATGGTCTGTTGTATGCCCAACTACAAACCCAATAAAATCTTTCACTCCATCCTTATATTCCTTCGACAAACGATTGGCAGACATCCACTTTCGATCCATATTTTACCTATGGATTGAGAGGTAAAACAACAGAAAAAGCCCATTTAAATAAAGCAAGACTAAAACTATCACTGCTCTTAAAATCAACACACAGACTAGATCAAAATTCTAACAAAATTTTGGCAGAGTCTCCCCTAAAATATGGACATTCCAAAATATATACAATACCTGTAACATTCCAAAATTCATTGTTCAAAAAAAAAAACCAAAAGCAGGTTCCACAACTGCTAACCACGACAAAGTTGGATCACAATTAGAACTTACAGCAATATTAATTTCTAAACCCAAAATTAAAGGCATTCAAATATCTAGAACCACAAACATCAAAATTAAACGAAATTTACTTCAGTTTTACTCTTCCATTCTTTTTTATTTGTTCTTTTACTTTTTCATAATCTATGTTATTCACATAACTTTTGAAAAAAAACTTTTCTCCAGCATGCAAGTGTACATTTTCGAAACTGGGATGGTCATTTTTCCATCGATTCCCATCTGATATGCATATATATTTACAAACTGTACATTTTAACAAACTGATTCCAAGCATCTTTAACACTTCTAATTTATCTCTTCTATACTCAATCTTCCTTGTTTCTAGCCAACACTTGCATTCTTTGCCACGGTAACCAAACACCATTGACAGCAATGGGACAACAGTGGCGAACAAAATCAAACAAAATCGAACAGAGACCAAAAACTAACGAACCACCAACAGAAACCAATGTGGAATCGAGATAGAAAATGGAGACAGTGGCGATACCTGGAAATGGACGCAAACAGGAGTTGGGAGATGGAGGCGAGGGGAGGACTGAGGCCGAAGGCCACGGCCGCTTTGGAGGACGACGAGGTCCGATTTCAGGTGAGGGGAAGCACACGATCTCGTTGAGGAAGAAGCACGCTAGGACTTGGGAGATGGAGGCGAGGGGGACGGCGAAGGCCGAGCGGATGAGCTTGCGAGATAGAGAGAGTTGCGAGACAGAGAGAACAGTGCTTCCGCGAAATGAGAGAGGAGGGAAATGTATTTAATAAAATGACAAAAAACAGCGCTTAATTCAAAAGCGCTGATTATTGTTTCACAAAAACAGCGCTTAAGTCTAAAAGCGCTGATAATTGTATAACCAAAAACAGCGCTTACTACTATAAAGCGCTGTTTATTGTTCATATGACCAAAAACAGCGCTTGATGTTTGAAGCGTTGATTATTGTGCCAGTTCATTTTTTAGTATTTAAAGATAAAACAGCGCTTAAAGGACTAAGCGCTGATTATTGTGAAAACTAAACAGTAGCGCTTATTGTTGTAAGCGCTGTTTATTGTTTAGGTATGACATAAAGTAACGTTTTTTATTTTAAGCGCTGCTTAAAGTAGCACCATCTTTTGTAGAATTTGTTGTAGTGTTACTCCTCACTGTATCTTTTCTTCTAATGTTTCAACGCTACACTTCCTGTATTATGTGAAGACGAATCACACAAAGCCTATATTTCTTCTTCACATAATGCAGGAAGTGATAACGAGGTAGTAGATATCATCACATAATAAAGATATGTCATTACTTTTTTATGTGTAAAATTGAGTGCTAGCTTAAATAGTTTGAATTTTGAGCACATTTGGTGCCACTTCTTGTCAAATTTGGTGCCTAGTTTTATTGTCATTTTAGAGTGTATCTGGGCTGGTATAGACAAAAACAAACAGACTTAAAAAGAAATCTGTACTTTTTACACCGGTTATTCTTAAAACCAGTGTAAAAGACAGAAATTTTATACCGATTATCAACAAAAATAGGTGTAACAATTAAGTTTTTTACACCGGATTTAGCTTATAGCCGATGTAAGAAGCCTATTTTCTATACCGGGTAAATAACCGATGTAAAAAGTATCGATATAATAGGACTATCTACGCCAATATTAAAAATAGTATAAAATATCTATTTTAACCGGTATTAAAATGCTAACTGCACTGGTGATTGATTCATTTTTAATATGTTATTATCACATGAGAAAAATTAATAGCTAGGATAATCTCTGCGGTTCTTTTGGAAGGATCCTAATGTGACCGACATGCAAACTCGTACGCTCAATCCCAGCACTTCTGCTGATTAGATGCGGCACTTTTTGTCAAAAGTCTTTCATCTCCGGTAACCTCCAATATAGAAAGGATAAAACAAAAATCATCTTTGCCCAGCTTTATACATATATATACATGCTATTTTGCTTTCGGTTGTGTTATTTATACAACTAAAGGACTAAAAGAGACACCTAAAATTGATAACTATTTTGTGAGTTAATATAGTTTACATATGTGGTTAATAAAATATTAAACTTAGTTAATAAATATATAAAGTGATGTCATTAACCATCAACTAAATTTTATTGACCACAATTTTAAATGTCACTAATCACGATAATTAGGTGTTCAAAATCGTAGTTAATGATGTTCAAAATTGTGGTTCATAAAGTTTAGTTGATGATTAATAAATTACAACATTTTGTATATCCATTAACCAAATTCAACACTTTATTAACAATGGTGAACTCGTTAACTAGCAAAATTTTGGGTGTCGCATTTAATTGTACCAATATCATTTCTCTTTCGCTTTTTATACAAAAAAATATATATATGCTAGATTCTCAGCATAACTTCCTACAAAATGATTTCACATGCCACAACTATCATTTCTCTTTTCCTTCTACCGCCAATGTTTCGACTTCAAATCCGCAGTATCGTTTTCCGAGATATTGTCCACTTTCGGCCACATATGATGTGGGCCCTCATAATTTTGTCCTTAAAAAGGCGCCTCGGTGAATTAAGGCATGTGGGTGCTCCCATTGGCTTTGATTTCTAAGCAATGTGAGACTTTTTGGTATATCTGGAACAATGTTCTAGTTATTTTTTATATTATTTTGTTTTTAAAATTAATAATTATAAATGGGCAACACTTAAATTTTTTAAAAGCAAATAATAAAGCATTGAAAACAAAAATAATCCCCCCAATATCCTGCTTCAGAGCATTAAAAAACATCTAGAGAATTCAGTTGCCCTATAGTTTGATGCTCTTCAAGAGACCGTATACGTGGCTAATGACCAAGCTTTAATTTCTTATAGTTACTGACTACACAAAAGAAAAATTAAGATCGAACTTGTCCGCCTATTTTAAGAGTGTGGGTATATATCCATTCCGATTAGGAGAATCGTAGTCCTATTTTCTGATCGTCTCAAGGTCGCAATCGTAGGAGAAATTAAGAAACAGTATAGACAGAATAATATGCTTATTTGCAGTGTGGCATTTTGGCTATGGCTCACTTTAATTTTTTTAATAGTTAATTAGTGAGAAGGGAACCTTATTCTCTTTAAGCGTGGGTGGATGAGAAGCAACTGGATATTAGGGTCGTCCAATTTATAAAAGAGATAGATTGTAGCATTCTATAATATATATACTCTGAGTTGAGCGTATATATAATGTGGACAGATTAATTCAAGTGACGCACAACACAACAGCTACTGAGTTGAACCCATAGTTTGCGCCATACTTATTAGAGCTACTGCTGCTGCATAGTGAAAGAAAGAAAGCCTAGCTCGAAGAAATGAAGGTAAGAGAGAGTTTTGAAGCAATTTATTTAATTAATTTGTTTTGAATAAGGTAGGTATTCTAAGAGCTCGGAAGAAACCACGTGATCTATGCGCTGTGACGTGTTAGCTACTTTTTAATTAACCTACGTAGGTAAAATCTATCTCTTTTGATTTATTGTCCTTTTAATTCCGCCAATGAAAAATATTGCCAATACATATTCTAAAACCTCTTTTCAACACTTTGAAAAAAAGAGAAAAAATAGAGTTAAAGAATATATTGCTAGCATTCCACTTCCTCTAGTTGATAAGTATATTGTATTTTCATTTCACTTTTCTTTCACGACATCTATTGATCCTTTCATGTTGTTATGAATTTTTTTATGTCTTCGATGATTGTCTCAATCCAGTCTTTCCATTCTATGTTGTCCCATAATATATATCAAATGCCGCGCCAAACTAATAATTAATAATAAATATTATAAAAATAATGATGTTTTATTTTTATCGAATAATGAGTCCTATATATAAAACAAAAAATATTATATATAATTAAACGATTTCTAAATCAATTTTATTTAGCAACTCAAGCAACGCGTGGGCCTACAACTAGTTGTTAATTATTTCTAAAAGGAAAATAATCTTCAAACCATACATGTGTGTTTGTGAGTAAGTCGCGTGCAAGTGCACACACGTCTAGTACTCTCTGTTTTTCTTTACTTGTCAATTTTTAAGAAAAAATTTGTTTATTTTTATTTGTCATTTTCATAGTTTAATATTACATTAATTACTTGTTTCTCAATTATACCTTTAATTATTTTTTGTAGAGAGAGAAATAAGTGTGATGAATAATAAACAATCAAGGGTATCATAGGAAAAAGACTAATAATTTTATCGAAAACAACAAATTTGATTGGTTTCTTTAGTTTGCATAAAATAACTTTAAAAGACAAGTAAAAAGAAACAGAGGTAGTACTAACACTACAATTCATCAGATAAAAATAATTTAGAGAATTGTTAGCAATAAATTTTCTAACACATTTTTTTCCAACACTCTTTATAGGATTGGTTGAAATTTATGAGTCACACTACTTTGGAAATGAGACTCATATGATTTAGTAAGACCCATGTAAATTTCAACCAATTATTAAGAGAGTGTTGAAAGTAGTGTATCTCGCAATATATACTTCATAAGTTAAGAAGTATCCTTTTTTCAACAAAGGTAAGAAATATCCTAATCTTCAAAGAGTGGTGCTATTTGGTACGAGACGAAACAAATGAACGCGTGTAATTTGTAACTATTCATGGGTGGGTGGTACTATAATACAGGGAGAGACGGTCTTCGTAGGATTTCGTATTCGTACTATTAAGCATTACTCATCTTCAAAATATTAATATTGTATCTTTGAATTTTTTTTTGAAACAAAATATTTTTGAATTAATTAGCTTATTTTCACATATATAATCAATCCAAGCACTATATTCAATTCACCGGTTAAGAAATATTATGAGATGTCTTCATAGCATCGGTGTGTATATATATATATATATAGTTTTGGGCAAAGATCTAACATTACTTAGTGTATGTTTTGTTCTACGGTGGCAAAAAATTTTTTTTTAAAAAAAATTAAAATTAATTTTAATTAAAAGTGAGCTCAACATAAAAGAATTTATATTTATGATGGTAAAATAACTTTTTCCTCTTATAAAAAAGCGAATCTAAAACACAAATATTAACCGACTTTTGGGTCACTTTTTACATGGATCCTATTTACTTCACACCCCTCTCTCTCTCTCTCTTTGTTTGCATGCCATCAATTGCACTCACAATATTACATGGGGCTGTAAGTAAATTAATTTGTGGCTATGGAAAGACGTAAATATGGAAAATGAGTATTTCTCCCTTATATATAACCCCCAACACCATCCTCCTTCATTGCATAAACTCGTTACATGTAATTCAACTCATCTTATAATACGGAAGAGTATCCAAACACCAACACATAATTAGCACACACCATCTTTGTGTCCCTTCCTTGCTCTTTGACTCCCAAGATCACCATTTTCGCCTGAACTTCCTAACTCTCTAGTTGAGTTAAGTTTTTATTGACTCTTTGGATTGTAAGGGTGGAAGACTTGGACTCCCAATTAAACTCCCTTTCCCTTGTAAGTCATAACCACCCTTACCTCCATCTCTCTCTGACCGCTGCACACACGCTTCTTCTTTCTTTTCCACAACAACGTTAAAACCTTTCTTTTTATATATAAATAAATAAATAAATCTACAGTCTGCACGAACTTCAAGATTTTTCACATTAGTATACTCTCTCTAATAGTAACACTTACTCTCTGAAGCAAGCCTAACTTTGTTTGGTATCTCTCTCTCTCTCTCATAAATAAAGAAAATGGTTGAGAAGGATGCTAGCAACAATCATCACCAAACATTTGATCTCTCCCTTCACATGCACCAACAAGGAGACTCTAAGTGCTTCGACGACGATGGTCGCATCAAACGAACTGGTAATTCTCTTTTGTTAGTGTTAATGTTAGTATTTTTGTTAACGAGTGGGGTTTAAACCCTTTTCTTTTTTATTGCTCCGCTCGGTCCGAACCATTACCAAGCCAACCTTATAACTCCTTGTAAATTTCTTCTGTGTTTATTTTAACAAACACAGGAACAGCTTGGACTGCAAGTGCACACATAATAACCGCTGTGATTGGGTCAGGGGTGCTGTCTCTGGCTTGGGCTATAGCTCAGCTTGGATGGATTGCTGGTCCTGCTGTTATGATTCTCTTCTCTTTGGTTACTTACTACACCTCCATTCTTCTCTGTGCTTGTTATCGTAATGGTGACCCTGTCAATGGCAAGAGAAACTATACTTACATGGATGCTGTTCATTCAAACCTTGGTAAAATTAAAATTCACCCCTCTAATTAACAATTAATTTAAAAATAAGTTACAGGATTGTCTTTCAGAGTTTGAAGCTTTCAATATCTTGTTTAATTTTTGTTGTTGTGTTTGTTGTTCGCAGGTGGCATTAAAGTCAAGTTCTGTGGGTTAGTTCAGTATCTCAACCTTGTTGGAGTCGCCATTGGATACACCGTAGCGTCTTCTATAAGCATGATGTAAGTTTGCGATCTTTGTGATATTGAAAAATTAAATTTTATTGTATTTAAGAAATCCAAGGAAATTAAAATGGTCTAATTGGCTGTTTTTGGTTTTTTTTTTTTACCAAACAGGGCAATTGAAAGGTCAAATTGTTTCCACAGGAGTGGGGGAAAAGATCCATGCCATATGAACAGCAATATTTACATGATTTCATTTGGTGCAGTGCAAATTATTTTCTCTCAAATTCCAGACTTTGATCAATTATGGTGGCTCTCCATTGTAGCTGCTATTATGTCCTTTACATACTCCACAATTGGACTAGGCCTGGGTATTGGAAAAGTTATAGGTATATATAAAATCTACTCACATAATCTATTTCATCTATACAAAAAAATTGGTTTGATTGAGGACTTATAAGTACTAGGCAGAAATATAACTCAATTGGTCATGTAACAGAAAACAGAGCGGTTGCTGGAACCATGACTGGGATAACCGTTGGTAGTGTGACAAAAGCTCAGAAAATTTGGAGGAGCTTGCAAGCTCTTGGTAACATAGCCTTTGCCTATTCTTACTCCATGATCCTTATTGAAATTCAGGTATAATTTAATTTTGCTATATTTCATTTTTGTTTTTATTCGAATTACTCTTCGGCGACCCTACAATATCTCAGGGATAAGGACCCTAGACTAATCTATGGTTGGACGAGAGGTAAGTAAAGTCTGGCCACAGATTGTTCTATTTCTAGAGATCGAACTCGGTAACTAGCCAAACTGCTATAATTCATGTTCATGAGACTTGTACCGCAATTTTTATTTTTTATTTTTGAAAACCTAAAGTCTAAATTCGGAAATAACAAGGGTGTATTAATTATGAAACAGGACACGGTAAAATCCCCACCATCAGAGTCAAAAACAATGAAAAAGGCTACTATAATCAGTATTGTGGTGACAACAGTTTTCTACATGCTTTGTGGCTGTTTTGGCTATGCTGCTTTTGGAGATTCAAGTCCTGGAAACCTTTTAACTGGTTTTGGCTTCTATAACCCATACTGGCTCCTTGACATTGCAAATGCTGCAATAGTTATTCACCTTATTGGTGCATTCCAAGTTTACTGCCAACCCCTTTTTGCTTTCATTGAGAATTACGCATCAAAAAGATTCCCACACAGTGATTTTGTGAACAAAACCATAGAAATCCCAATCCCTGGCTTCCATATTTACAAACTCAACCTATTCAGATTGGTTTGGAGGACCATTTTTGTTATCCTAACTACTTTAATTTCAATGTTGCTCCCATTCTTCAATGATATTGTGGGACTTCTCGGAGCTCTTGGATTTTGGCCTCTTACTGTTTATTTTCCAGTGGAATTGTATATTATTCAAAAGAAAATACCAAAATGGAGCTCCAAATGGATCTGCCTCCAGCTGCTTAGTGTTGCTTGTCTTATAATCACTGTTGCTGCTGCAGCTGGCTCTGTTGCTGGGATTGTCGTTGATCTTCAAATTTATAAGCCATTCCAGAGCATCTATTGATTGAATATATATGTGACTACACTATGATCGATCGCCATATGATAGAGATTTCAGAAACAAAATCTCTATATGGTAGCCAGTGTGGAGGGACAAATTGAAGGGGGAAAAATTATACATAGCTGTATTACTATATTATTAAAAAGAAATTTATATTTTATGGTTAACTTCAGTAATTATACGTGTTCAAGTTTGTTGTATGTTGAACCTGAAGCAAAAGCTCATGTATCTCGTTACGATCAGAAGTTTACTTCATGAATTATTATTTTTTGCCACGTACTTCCTTATTCTTTTTCCTACTAAAATTTAAACTAATTAAACTATTTTCAGGCCTCTGGCCCTCTCTATGTACCAAAAAAAAAAACTATTTTTGTTTGGTTACAAAAATTAAACTATTTTAAAATAGTGTTATGCTGACTAGTGTGAAGTTCCCTTAAAACACTCATTAAAAAATAAAAAAATAGTTTTATTCAAAACTAAACATTCAATACATTAGTAAATTTAAATCTTATAATTTTCAATACAAATTTTCACTTTTGATGTTTTTTATTTATAGAGTTTTATAAATATGCACTGACAATTATATTAAAAATTAGAAAAGTATGTTGTAGTTTCTTTTAAGAAAATAAATATTAAAAAAAGGGGTCATGCTAACAAATATCATAAAAATATTGGTTAAGGAATCAATAAATAAAAAATATTTATTAAAAATATAACATTTAATGCACTGGAAAATTAGTTGCTAACCCTCTTAATAAAATGGTTTATATTTGATTTCTTAACCAATACTGTTAAAAGGATAATTTAATTTTTGGCTTGTACGATAATTGTCCCTCAAGTTTTTTTTTTTAAACCAGTTTAGGCTCTATATTTTTTAAATTAGATAAATATAATCCTACCATCAATTTTTTTTACCTAAAAATCTTAAATTATCTTTTTTATGTCCAAATATTTGGGAAATTATGATGAAGTTGGGATTTTAAATAATTTTAAAAGTTTTAGAAGTAATAAATTTAGTGAAAATTTGAAGAATATTATAAGATATGACATTCGGGTTAATTGATTTGAAGAAGGGAGATTTGGACTTTTTATTTTGAATAAAAATTGATATTTTGGTTGATAAGTTTGGGTGGAAGGTAATTTAAAATAATTTAATTTGTGAAGATTTTGAGTAAAAAATTTTGAGAGTTTTGAGTAGAAGAAAATTTATGTTGGATCTTGCTCGTAATAACTAAAAATTGATGGATTGAATTAACTAAAAACTATTAGTTATAGTAGAGTGACTAAAAATATAACTAAGAAAAAAACATTTATTGTGCTATTATACGGATTGAATTAACTAAAAACATTTTTGTCACATATAAGGTGAGTTGGTTCGTCTATTTTTCAAACAAATTAAAAAAATACTAAAAAAGGTTAGAAAATAAAATAAATTAACATTTTCTGTATTTCTCTATTATAAAAAATAAACAAAAGGATTAATGAATTGTGCAATGAAAAAAATAAGTTAAATAATAAAAGATGAATAATTAACAATTAAGATATTATATGAAAAAAGTTGCATTTTTAAAAATTGGGTGGGTTGACTCGGTTGGTCCGTTACCCACCTCAACCCGCGGGTTTAGTAGAGCAACTCACGATGACCTGGGGTCTTGGTGAGCCGTGATTTTTGCAATCCAACCCACCGCAAACCGGGTTAGTTCATGGGCCAAAACTCATTTTGATGGCTCTTCCTTACTCTAGAGTATGGGAGGATCTTTAGTGTAAAATTATTAGATGCATAACAAGTTAAGGAGAAACTTGTCATTATATTTTTTTGATGAGATTGTTATTACTCCCTTTGGTTTCGAAAAAAAATTCATGCTTATTAAGAATAATAATTAATCTCATTTAATTTTCTTGTCGTAATTAAAAAAATAATTGCAGTTTCCAAAATGTCCTTCGTAAAAACTTATTTCATAGGAATACTAGAGCTTATTGGAAAACGAAATCTAAAATAATTGAAGGATATTTTAGGAATGACATTATTAAATAGTGTATAACTAGTTAAGATTTACTTATATATTGGACTACAAAACTTAGGATTTTTTTGATTATATCTTAAACCAAAGAGAGTAAATTTTAAAAGAGAAGTGTTACCGACACATTTACGTGACGCTCTATTTCCAACACTTTCTTAATCATGAACGGGCCTTGCCAGATAGGTAATAGGCCCCATCACATAAATAACTCACTTTTTCTCTCAATTCTCACTTCTCACTCATAATAATTTATTTTGTAATTTACAAGAGAAAAAGAAATTGTCTATCAAAAGAGGGGTGGAGATACGTCGGGGTGGGAATAGGCTGGATCGAAAAATGTTTTGTAAGGCTCAAGTCTGGTCTGGTAAAAAAAATTCAAGGCCCAAATCTAGCCTGTTACCTGTCATAGGTTTTTTTTAGGTCTAGCCTGACCTTTTTGAAAGTCATTGAATAAGTCATCTGACCTATCTTTAAATAGACTAATGGGTCAGAGGCTGATGAGGTTAAGTTCTATTAATAATAAACTATATAAAAAAAGAAAATTAAAATCACTGTTACTAAGAGACATAGGACACGAGGGTGGAAATAGATATGACAAACTAAGTTTTATAAGGTCTGATTTTGATTTATTCGTATGATATAACTATTTTTCAAGGTTTAACATGACCTTTTAGAGCATCTGACATTATATGATAGATTATTTAAATTTTGTTTTGCAATAAGTCTTTTAAATATATCAAAAAATTATGTAAGTTAATATGCTTAAATTTTTAAAAATATCAGCATTAAGTATGTGATTTAACACGATATACAAAATCTAATAATAATAATAATAATAATAATAATAATAATAAATTATTATTTATATTTACTTAAATAAAGTCTAATATTTTTAGTTAAATAGGCTTCTCTAAAAACCTTAGTCTTGACTATTTTAAAAAAATAAATCTAATATGGTCTCGGCGTGACATAGGTTAGGCCGTAGGCCTATCGTGCGGCCTGACCTATTCCCATCCTTACGGATACGGTGTGGTTTTACCGTATACCTGGATGCAACGGCCAACGGTTGGACTCAATAACGTGACTGGTGATTATGGTTTTTATTTCTTTCTACTACAGTACAGTATTTGTTTGTTTTGTTTTGCATTTGAGTCAACACCACGGGACAGGAGAGATCTCTTCCGCCTCGTACGTGAGGGTTGAGACCACAATCATGGGCATGTTATGCGCCTGAGGAACAGGATCAGGCCAACAAATCTTAGAAGCCGTACAACCTCAAAAGTTTTGGACCGATACTGCCAATCAATCAAATGCTTGGCGTCAAAAACAATGTTAGTGTGTGTTTGGATTCACATTTGTGAGTGTCAAAAGTGATTCTAGAAACACAGAATTGATTTTGAGATGTTTGGTTGTTTTTGAGAAGAATTACTTTTGACTCTAGAATTGATTTTAACTTGAAACTATGATTTGGAGTTTTTACCTCCAAAAGTGATTTTATCTCTTAAATTTGTTGTTAAATTCACTTTTACATAAATCTATCCAAACATAAATTACTTTACGTTGGACTCACTTCTAACTAAAATTATTTTTACAAAATCAATTCATCCAAAATCAATTTTCGCCGTCGCAGAACCAGACAAAAACTTATTCAATTCATGGCTACCTCATTCTTAGCTGATCTCTGCGTCAATGAATGAAGCAAAGCAACGCAGTTCTCCAGCAGAAATTAAGGGGTGGTTCGGTTGTCTTGGTAGTTGCGAATCAGTCTCAACGCCAACGCATGCAGCTACTACTGCCTACTGTACGTTGTGCCAAAGTCAATGCTTATATATGTATATATTGTGCCTTCCCCTGCATGCCTTCATTTCCTTTAATCGTCATCACAGAGCTTCTAATTCAGACTTCAAAGAAAAACAAAATTACCTAATTGCTTTCAGGGTCGTAAGTGGGTGGCTTTTTTGGCCAATACAAATACACATATTTTTCTTGGAAATATTTTGAAACAAGTTAAAGAGGGACCGACGAATTCATGACCTCAACCGGTTAACGAAGTTTCCCGGCTTAAGCAGGATGATTTTCATGGATGAGATGGAATACGATTTATTATCAGTTGAAAAGTTAATTCTCCAGTAGAATTTAGGGGTCTTTTATTTTGGCTCTTGAGACTTAAGTATAAAATTTTGTTATTTTTAGTTTCTTTTTTTTTTGTCAAAAAAAAAAACTAATATCTTAAAGACACGTTATATTATTATATTTTTAATTTCTTTACAAAATTATTTTAATATCATTTTTAAAATTCTAATTGATTGTGATGTTAGAATTTCAATTTCTCAAGTCGCTAATTTAACAGGTCTTTTGCCATCCTAACACGAGAGTTAGCCCCACATCTATGATATCTATGCAAATTAAGAGGACTGTATTTCCAGTTAGTTGCTAATTAAGCAAAGGAAGCAACAATGAGTTCAAAAATTGGTTTCGGTGCAGTCCGTTCGTTCGGAGTGGTGCACTGTAAACGCTGATTTTGGGAAGATACAAATTAAATGTAACCACAGCGCCAGTACTGACTGACATAAAGAGAATTAATCGTGTTCGGCCTGGTTTTTGGACTATCCAATATTGCTCAACCGCTTTCACTCTAAATAACTTCAAAGCGATAGATCATACTAATTCATTGATATAGTGATATGAAAGTAGGTAGGACTCTGGTGATAGGTGTGATAGCTAGCTTGTGGCGTATATGAATGACACAATCGCAGGAGCATTGCATTAGTGGTGAGCGGTGTCATATATATTTTAATGCATGCAGGATGATGATGTATCCAACTTGCATATGCGCTACCTAGCTTTGAAATTAATTGATTAGTTTAATAAATAATGGGCTGGCGTTAAGCTACCAATGTGAACATGGAGTGAACGTACCATATGTCAAAACTCTGTAGCCCCGTTACCTATCTCTGAACTCTGAACTACTCAGGGTTTGGTGACCTCCAGACTCTAGAGAGTGCCACTCGACTCAAGTGTGTAATTGGAGTACATGTAATTATTGTAACACTGGTTATTAATTTACAATCTTGAGCAAACAATAATAGCCCCAGACTGACACCAAAAAAATATATAGTTCCGTTAAACTTGCATATGAGCCGTGGCGGATGTAAGACGATGGGCTACGGGTGCAAAATTTTTTAAAATTATACGTTATTATTGCTAAAAAAGGTTAAGGAATTACTAGTAACGGTAACGAAAAGTAAAACTATAAGAACGTTCCTAAACGATTAGACTATGTAAAATTACATTAGAATATAATTTTGTATTGTGTGTCTTAAAAAACAAATTCATTGTTTATATTACTTATATATCCTTATAATTATTTATATTTATATTATATAATATATAAAGTTATTTAAATTATTTTATTTTAAATGATTTAAGCCCTCCTGTCCTCCAAAAAATCACAACAATGGATGGGAGCAAAAATTGAATTAGGAGAGATTTTGCTCTCTTCCTCTCTTAAAAATTGAACTAAACACAAAAAATTTATAATAACCCCTTTCCTCCCCTCCATTCACCTCCAGCCAAACAAACAATATCTGAGTGAGAGGGTTGAAAGATGAAAGTGTATGGGTTAGGGTGTACAAAAATTTAAATTGAATGTGGTCAAAAAAATTATATAAGGATATAAGTAAAATTTTTAAAATTTGAGGGTGTGTACTGGGGTGAACATAGGTCCACCCCTGCATATGAGACAGACAAGTATTGCATTGACGTTACTTTGATTAGAATCCATATTTGTGTAAAAATATCACAATATTATTTAGGTTAAAGCACACTTTTGATCATTTATCTTTCACTCAAAATTCATTTTAGTTCTTTATCTTTTAAAAGATTCATTTTGGTCATACATCTCATAAACGTTACACAAAGTGGCATCCAATTTATTTATAGAATTCGTTTTGGTTTCTTATCTTATTTTCATAAAATGAGTTATCAAATTAAGATAAAGAACCAAAATAAATTATGAAAATATGATAAGCGACCTAAAATTGTTTTCTGAAAATGGAGTTGGATGAGACATTTACGTCGCTAGATTTGACGGAGTTGACAAAAATGATTACTTTCTATAATGTTTGAAAGATAAAGAGCCAAAATGAATATTTTAATAGATAAAAGATCAAAATGAATTTTGAGTAAAAGATAAAGGACGGACCAAAAGTGTATTTTATTATTTTTTTAAATTTACAAAAAAATAGAAAATAAAGTGATATTTTAATACCTATTAACACAAATAGAAAATAAACAATATTTCTCAAACCATACGTCCTAACATACCGAGAACGTTAATTAACCACACGTTAATCATTAGGTATTAAGCTAAAATGAGCTACTTTTAATCCCAAAACATACTTTGCAACCAATTAAAAATTAAGCGATCAAAATCGGAAGAAAATAAAAATAAAAAAAAGCAATAAAGCAAACAGTGCACATAGGGGGCAAGAAAAAGGAGGAGATGGCAGTAGGGCATGGGGGAGAGATGGAAAAGAGAAGACAATCTCTCACCTTATTTAGAATGGAGAGTAAACCTCTTAATTTGGGAGAACTGAAAAACAGATAGAAGAGTGCTATGAAGGATTTTTAAAAAGTCTTCATATTATTTTATATACGCATTTTTTTCCCTGATTTGTTTTATATTAATTGTGTCTGAAAAAAATATTGTGTTATTGTTAATTATTATAATTTTAAGTATTCTATTTTGTTTTCAAATTATGACACTATGTAATGTTATTCTAGACATATATCAGGTACGAGGTGGATTTTCACTTAACAGAGCGGGTAATACCCGTGTTTTCTGTTGTATCTCTACTAGCATTCTGATTTATTTTAGAAATGTAATTAAATAATAAAATAGTATTTTAATTTATTATTATTATGTTATATTATGTTAAAATTATATATTTATTAACTTAAAGAATTAAACATGTCTATAAGTTTATTTAACAGTGTCTTTTAACTTATTTAAATGCCTCATTACCAAATAAGCTTTGAAATCGCATCATAGTTTTAAAAAGACTAGGTCAAGTATTAAAAAAGAGTTTATATATATCAAGTGGTGAGGCTCAAATTAAACTCAAATTTAAATGCAGGTGGGGCTAAAATTTTTTGAGCTGTTTGATTTGAAAAAGTATTTTCTATTTTCATTTCCTATTTTCACTTTTAATTACAAGGTTGTCATGTTGTTGTCACTTTGTTTACTGTTTTCAAAGCCTTGTATTAGAATTTAGAAACAATGGAAACAGCTTGTTTTTTGTTTCATCGTTTTTTCTACAAATTTTCTAAAACAAAAAAAAAGTGAAAATAACATGACAATTTTGTAATAAAAAATGAATAAAATAGAAAACATTTTTATGAAACCAAATAGAAAACTCGACCAAATGTCCAAAGCTAGACGAATTCCAGTCGTGCCCAAATAGGCCGGTGATGAGAAAGTTTTTTTTGGACAAAAATCAAATAATTGCACTTAAAATAATGTTCTCAATACAGTTAGAAATATTTTCAAATATTCTCAAACACATAGGGTGCGTTTGATTCATATTGAGGTACAGGACAAGAGAACAGCACAGGATAAGTGCTTGAGTAACAACACAATTATTTGTCATGCACTACTAGGAAAAGTTGAATTAGCCACGGAAATGACTTTATCTGAAGAAATAGAAGTCATGTATAAAAAATTAAATAAAACACTTATAGAAATCAATAAAAATATAAACTTATTGATTGAAAACACTGATAGAATTGCAAATTATACATGTCATAAAATAAAAAATGAACGAGACTAAATAAATAATATACGAAGTACATTAGATGGAATAAATAAAGGAAAAGAAGTTGATGAGAACCAAAATATTAATAAAATTAGAGAAATTCTCCAGCAATTAGAAGATCTCTTAGAATATGAAGAAAGTAATAGAAGTATAACAATAAAGGATTTAGAAGAACTGATAAATCACAAATCAGAAATTAAAGAAATAATAAGATATGATTCCTCAAATTTATTAAGACCAGTGTCATCATGGAGAGGATAAAAAAAGAATACATGGAGACCCTAAAAAGGTCAAATGATATTGAAGAAATTCAGCAATTACTAGAACAATTAACAATAATTGAGGAAGAAAATAAACAAATACAAAAAGTAGAGCAAATAGAGACTAAAAAGGAAACTGATGAGGTAATATTAAATTACAGCTCTTCAAAATCATAATCGGATTATGATGAAATATTTATGGAAAAAGGAGAAACAAGCAATACAAAAAGAAAATGGGGAGAACATTGGAATCCAGATAATACTTGGGAAAAACATGAATTTGAAACAATGAATAGAAAAGGATATTCAAGAAAGAGTGGTAAATGGACTAAAATTCAAGAAGAATATAAACCACATTATGAAAATATTAGACAATGTAACATACTAAATATTGATTGTGCAAGAAATAAAGAGGAAGTGTTATTACAATGGACTAATGAAATAACGTTACTAATAGCAACTGATGAAAGATTTACTAGATTAGACTTACCAAGTGTTAGAAATTTAATAATTTATAAGACAACAGGAAATGTACAAAAGTATTTGACAAGTATAAGTGAGCAAGACTGGCAACATTATGCTAGATATGTAAGAGATAATCAAGAATTTGCTAGACTTATTATGAATTTGATTTACTTAGAGTTCATAGGGTATAATATCCTTGAACATAAAGACAAAGTAAACAAGTTTTTACAAGAAAAAGCAAAAGCACATTTAAATGGAATACAAATTTGTAATATGTGTGAAGTAGAAAGTTTTATCTGCGAATATCAAAAATACTATTATGAATTAAGTGCTGAAGTAAAGGAAGTATATAAAGAAATATTCATAGATAAATTACCATACCCACTCAATGAAAAGATAAGATCTATATGGCAAAACGACCAGTGAAATCGGGTGATACCTTAGGAGGAATTATACAAATCTTATATAATGAATTAAGGCAACAATGCTTAAATAGAGAAACAATTAGGCAATTAAACAAAGGAAGAAATGTAGTTTGTTGTGACATACCAGAAATAGAAAAACCAGGAAATTATGGGTGTAATCAGCAAAAGGGAAAACAAAGGTATTATAAAAGAAAGCCTAGACTAAGGAAAACCTATCCAAAGAAAAAAGCTTATAAAGATTCTAAGAAAAAGTATTTTAGAAGAAAAAGACAAACACCTAAAAAATATTGTCCAAAGGGAAAAAAGAAATGTGTGTGCTGGATATGTAATGTAGAAGGTCACTATGCAAATGAATGTCCACAAAGAAAGGAAAAAGATTCTAAAGAAAAATCAAAATTAATAAAAAGAATGTATAGAATGTATGACTTAGAGCCATTAGAAGAAGAATTAGGTAGTACCAATGAAAGTGTATATGAATATTCAGAAGATGAATTATCTTCAGAAGAAACAGAATCCGAATAGTACTTATATTAAAATAAGAATTGAAAAAGAGAATAAAGAAACAGAGGCATACATAGATACAGGGGCAAGCATTTGTTTAGCAACAAGAGCATTATTTAGTAAATGGGAAAGATTAGAAAAACCATTAAAGATTCAAATTGCAGATGGATCGATACATCCATTATTATGGGTAGCCAAAAGAATTACATTAAGTATTCAAAATAAATTATTTATAGTACCTACAGTTTACCAACAAGAAACTGGATTAGATATGATAATAGGAAATAATTTTTTGAGATTATATGCACCTTTTTGCCAAAATTTAGAATTTATATCACTAAAGACTCCATATATTAGAGGAAAACAATTAAGAGAAATAATAAATATTACAATTGTTCATTATTCAGAAAGTACTTACTCTAAGAAACAATCAGAGTTTAGCAAGCTGAAACGTGGTGAGATAATAAAAATAAATGTAGAAAAATTCGTCATGTACTAACAAATTTAGAACCAGAAAGAGAAATTACAGCCCATATTGAAGAACTATTAGATAAAGTTTGTAGTGAAAATCCTCTAGATCCAAAAATTAATAATAAAGATATGGAATTAGTAGAATTAAAATTAAAAGATCCTACAAAAGAAGTAAAATGTAAACCCATGATTTACACAAAACAAGATAGAGATGAATTTGCAGAAGATATTAAACAAATGTGTGATAAAGGATTAATAAGACCATCGAAAAGTAAGCATTCACTCGACTTTTTATGTTGAAAATCATAATGAAATAAAAAGAGGAAAAAGAATGATGGTGATTAATTATAAACAAATGAATGATGCAATGGAGGGAGATGCATATTTTCTTCCTAGAAAAGACCTAATTATTGAAAGAGTAAGAGGAATGAATTGGTTTAGTACTTTTGATTGTAAGTCAGGATTTTACCAAATAAGGTTAACAGAAGAATCTAAACCATTAGCAGCATTTAGTTGTCCTCAAGGACAATATGAATGGAATGTACTCCCAATGGGAATGAAGCAATCACTAGGAATTTTCCAACGTAGAATGGATTCAATACTCAAAGAATTTAAAGATTTTTGTCTTATTTATATCGATGATATATTAGTTTTTACCAATAAAGATTTAAATGATCATTTCAAGAAGGTAGAACTAGTACTTAATAAATGTCTTGATTATGGAGTGGTTTTAAGCATGAAAAATGCTGTTTTAGCTCAAAATAAAATTAATTATTTAGGATTAGAAATTGAAAAAGGAAAAATAGTAATGCAGAAACATGTACTAGAAAAGCTTCAAAACTTTTCCACTAAGTTAAAGGATAAAAAAGATTTACAAAAATTTCTTGGATTATTAACTTATATTTCTAATGAGGGTTTTATAAAGAATCTGGCTGCAGAAAGAAAGCAACTTCAACAAAAATTAAAGAAAGATGTTCTTTGGTCTTGGACCGAAGAAGATGAAGCAATTATTATTAAATTAAAGCATTTATGTCAAGATCTTCCTGAATTATATCATCCATCAGATGATGATTTAATTATTATTGAAACTGATGCGTCAAATGAATATTGGGGAGGAGTTATGAAAGCAAAACCCCCTGGACAAAAGAAAGAATTACTATGTAGATATATGTCTGGAACATTTTCGGACTGTGGAATCAATTATCCAACACATGAAAAAGAAACATTATCACTAATTCGAATGTTAGAAAAACATCGATTATACGTGCTAGATAAAGAATTTATTGTTAGAACAGACTCTACTTATGTTGCAGGTTTTAAGAATATCAACCACAAAGGAACATACAAGCAAGGAAGGTTGATAAGATGGCAAATGAAATTAGCTAAATACAATTATTCAATTTCACATATCAAAGGAGAAAAGAACGTGCTGGCAGACATACTTTCAAGAGAATGGAACGAAGCAAAGCAGAAATGTTAGATAGACAAATAGCAATCAAGGAAGCACAAAAGGCCCAAAAGGAAAAAGAACTTGAATTAATTGAAGTAGAATTAAAACTCTTAAGGTTGCAACGAGAAGAAGAAAATTTTCCAAAAGAATCAGTTCCAGATGAAGAAGTGAAGCCTAAAAAGTGGTACACAGTTTTTAATGGACCATTTCCAGGAATTTATGATGATTGGTACAAAGCAAAGACCACAATCACAAAAGATTTCAGGAGTCTACCACTAAGGATTTGCAACAAAAGAAGAAGCAGAAAAAGCACTAAAAAATCATCTTGAATTAGAAAAAGAAAAAGAAAAGAAAGGTAAAGAAATATATCTTGGCCCAAAAACTTATTCAGAAACAACAAAGAATTCACCAGTAAAATCATCTACATTTAAAACACTAGGAAAAATTCCTTTTTCTCTAGATGATTTTCAAATTACTTCAAGAAAGGATCATGAACTACAAGTATACAATTTTCAGAAAAGAATTTTTGGGAAAATTTTGATAGATTAAGGAATTGGACTGAAAAAGAAAAAATCAATTGTTTTTACATGGTTGATAGAAAGATTTTTGGAATTAAGACAATTATTCTTCCTGGAGCACCTTCAAATTTAACATACAATATGTTCCAGTTTGGACTTATTGATTGTCTTTATTTAAGCTCAAATCATGAAGAAATTAGTTTGTTCCCCTATTATTTCAAAGAATCAGTTCAAGCTTTTAGAAGGAATATTGCAGGAGAGAAAAATATTTTTCTAAAATTTTACCCAGCTTATCCAAATTTTACTACTAAACAACATGCTAAGCATTTTATTTTTATTGGAATAAGCAATAATAATTTTCCTCTGAAGGATGAACCCAATGACACGGTCTATGGGGAAGAATTAATGACTCAAGTAATAAGTAATCAGTTGGCAAGTATTTTCACTCAATGTCAAGCCATTGGAAAAGGCTCTTACATCAAAGTACTATACAAAGGACCCTACACTTTGCTTTTAAGCAAGACAAGCAATAAAGAAATAAAGGAAAAAGACATGAGTCTTCTAACAAACTTTGAGGCAGCTTTCTACTCACTATCGGGACCCCTAATGGAATATAGACCATCTGTCCTCAATAATTTATGCTCTATGATCAAGGAAAGTAAGGACCATGCATGTGAAAGATGTGTCAAAGAAAAGAATATTACCGACAAAGCAATAGAGGAGAAAGAAGAATTTGAAGCAATAGTGGAGGAGTATAAAGTTTGAAGGCATTCTGAGTGTTCACGTGAAGGCACTAGAAAATGTAGAATTATTGAAGTCACAATGTAAAGCACTAATGTAGTGCTATATTACTATTGTAAATAGTGGAAGGCCATTAGGCTATAAATAAGGTCATTTCTTCAGTTAGTAAGGAGAGAGAAAGTTGAAGAATGAAATTTCTCTCTGAGAAATGTTTTCCTTAGGAAAACTTGTGCTAGTTCTTTAAGAGCTAGTTGGATACTTGAGAGTGTGTCCGTCTATCCTTGTAAAATTACCACTTATTATGAATAAGATCACTCATTTCACTCAATCTTCTTGACTTATTTTCTTTACTCAAAACTTTGTTAAATATTCAACAACTAATGGAGAATCAAGAGCAAAGATGGGCTTACTTATTCAAAGATTCAGAAGCATAGTCAGGTATACTTACTTACTCTTCTTGAATAATTTAATTATTGTTGTTATTATTACTATTGTTATTTTATGCTTATATAAAAACTGAAATGGAAAGAGAAAAAATAGATAATAATGATATAGAGCACTTACATACTACTGAAGAAGATGGAAACTATGAAGGAAGTATTTTGATAGACCCAACTTTATTTCAAAGGATACAACAAGAGGACTTAGATTTGTCAAATGATGCAAACATGAAAGGAGTTAAAGGAAAAGAAAGATTTAAGGGGTTGATGAAAAAATTTAACCAAAAGGAAAATATAATATACTATGGGAAATTAATTAATGAAGCACCAACAGACATAGCAGATGCTCAAGGAAATACTTGTATACAGTTATTAAATAAGAAAAAACTTATGGAATTAAAAAGAAATATAAAAAAAAAGAACATAGTGATAAAATAGGATATATTCATATAGGAGCAATACAAGTTCTAATAAAAGCAACTTTTCAGGAAGGAATAAATTCACCAATAGAATTAGTATTAAAGGATGATAGAATCACTGATCCAAAGGACAAAATATTAGGAGTTATAGAAGGAAACTTAGCTTATGTTAAGTTAAAGTTTGAGATCCATCCAAATATTGGAATACCTTTAAGTACTCAAAGATTAGATCAATCACTAACTCTTGAACACAAATTCCTAAGAGGAAATTTAATGAAAACAGGAGATAAAATTTTCTCGGTCACTTATTGTGTTAATTACGCACTAACAAATTCACATCATAGTATTACCTTTAGAAATAATGATAGAATAGATATCCCAAACCTATTTGAAGATATAGGAAAGATTTATTATCCTAAGAAAAATGAAATTACAGATCTAGGAACTCTTATAAGAAAACCAAGAATATTAACACCAAAACCGATTGGATTTTGTGAACCAGAAGAAAATGAAGAAAACAAAATAAATAAATTAGCTAATCAGGTAAAAGAACTAGATTTGTATGTAAGAAATAGAATATGAATAGTTTAGAATTAAGAAAGGAAGAGGTTAAAAATGAAATTAAAAATTTTCATAGAATATTAAAGGATTATCTAAAAAGAAATTTAAATGACAGAAATAGGAGAGATATAGAAGGAATACTTATAGTAAAAGAAAATATACTGGTAAAAATAGAAAATCTTGAAAGATCTAAGACGAGAAAAAGATGAACACCGCAAATTTTTTATTAAGGACAAAGTAATAGAAATAGAAATAAAAGTAAATGATAAACTTAGTATATTACATATAGATGCAATAGAAAATGAAGATAAGGATTTTTATGAGAAATTAAAATATATATGGTCATTAGAATTGCCAAAGGAAATAAAAACAAAAATATGTGAAGAATATGGAAGGCTTTGTGCACAATCGATAGTATACAAAAATGAATAAGTGAAGAACTGTGGTACCTAAACCTACCAAGAGAAGAAGAAATACAAGAAGAAAACTTAGAGAATAATATAGGAATTTATTTTGCAGAATTAGACATAAATGATGACTGGTTTCCAGATGAAGATTAAAGAATTAAAATATATTTTAGGAAATTATTCAAAGAATTTATTAGAAAATAGAATAGATTTAGGTAAAATAATGGATTTATCTGGATTTATTGACTTAGTGGAAATCACGCACTCAACTGGTATCAGAGCACTAAGATTCTAGAATTATTTATTATGGATAAATATGGTATTTCTGATGAAGAAATAAGAAAATATAAATTAGAAATGATTTTAAACCAAATACAACGTGAAAAAATAGAATTAGAAAGATTGTATAGATCTTTTGATTATTATATGCAATGGCCCGAAGGATTAACTACTGAGAATTGGCAAGAATTAAAAGATAGAATTTTAATAGTAGAACGAAGTATTAAAACATTAGAAGATGAATATAAACAATATTGAAAAAGGAATTAAAATTATGTCCGTCACTAAGTTTTGCGACCACGAAATTAGAGACCAATTATTATTTATGTCCATCACTAAAATTTGTCACTAAATCACTTAATTCTAGTTGTGATGTATCTTGTTTGGTGGACAATGGACAGCACAAGTAAAACAATGTAAACTTTACTTAAATACCCTTTATAATATATAATATTATATAATATTTAATACAATATTATGCTATATAATAATGATAATATTAATATATATATATATATATAATATTGTGTTATTTATATATAAAATTTATAAATATAAACGTAACTTAAAATGTAATTATAGATAGATTACATTGTTTGCATCAATTATATATGTTTTACGTGAGGTCATGTATATCAGTTTAATATGTTTATATACTTTTTACGTGAAGTTTTCCTTAAAAAATTAAATTGTGTTTTAATTATATATATATATAGATAGAGAGAGAGAGAGAATTTCCTTAATAAAAAAAATAAAAATGGGTATTTTAGTCTTTTAAGCAGTTGCTCTTTGGACAACTTTTTGTCCCATGGTTCAGTAGGGGACAAAAATTTAAGATTCTGTCCAGTCCTTTGTCCCTCATTTTGTCCTGTCCTTTTGCAGTTTTTTGAATTAAACATAGAACAAGCACTCTTGTGCTGTCTAGTCCCTTGATTTCTTGCAAATCAAACGCACCCTATAGTGACTAACATATAATTTCGAAGCTCTAGACAAAGAATGAACAACGAAATTAGCTTCTCTTCGAACAAAACTAATCCTATAGTTGTGAGAGAGAAAGTTGGGGCTTCGGTCGCCGGCTTCCCTGTCATCAGGTCACCAACTTTCTTGACCTTTCGGCACTGGGCAGGCATCAGCCCCCATACATGGTCTTACGACTTTTTTTTTTTTTTTGTGTTTACACATGTGATACTTTGTCTGATATATTATCATCAACTCCATAGCATCTTCGAAGATGTATACCCTACGCACAAGCCATTATTGGCCACAACCAATTTTTTTTGCGGGGGAAGGAAGGCAGGTTTTATCCATTATAGCAGAATGGAGCGTTGGCATCAGCGGCTGGTGGCATATATGGCTTTGGCTGGCAGCCTTGCAAATTGCCATATAAGAAAACTGATAATGAAAAGAGAAGGTGATGCTTGGCAATGCCGTTGGCATTTTAATGCCAAGTTGGCATTAAAATTACGTTTTGATTTTTGCTGATAAAAAATTTAGTACTATATAACTAGCAGTATAAACCCGTGCTTTACTGGAAAAAGAAAAGCATCGACACTGCAATTTGATTGGACGAGAGTATGACGCGTGGCTTAGCTTCAATATGAGTGTGACACGTGATATTACTGTAGTTAAATTTTTTAAGGTAAATTCTTCGGTACCCTGTAAATTAGTTGGGTACTGATACCCATGTTAAGCGTTTTAATATAAATTGTCTACGTGTTCTATATTTTTCATATAACGGTTAAGACACATATTTTTATTCTTTTAAAAAGTAACTAGTAAATTTATGAATAATTATTTTAGTATTTCAAATGTATTTTACAAATTTTATAATCTATTGCTCTTTCTCTTTCCTTTTTAACGTTCATCGTTAGATATAAAGTAAACAAAATATCACAACAATTATGTTCTAATGTTTAAGTATCACAACCAACCATCATAAAAAGAAGGTATCACGACCAACCAATAAAATGGCTTATTTAAAGTCAAGAAAATAGTTAAACAACAACAAGCTTGAGTTTAAGGATTAATTTGTGAACATAGTTTAAATCTTTAATAGGTGATTATGTATACATTTTATATGTGTAATGTTTAGACATAAGAATATCATTAAGGACGTGGTAAATTGGAAAAAAAATGAGTATTATTTTATTGATCTAACTCACTTGGGTACCGATACCCAACAAAATTAAAGGGTACCGGAGTTGTCACCATTTTTTAAATATATAATTGAATAGATAATATTATACAACATCTGAGGCAATAATATGCATTCTTTTCCGCTTAGAATTGAAGAGGTAGGAGGAATCCGTTAGATTACAAATTGAAAAAATGGGGAAAGAAAAATAGGTCATAAAAGTTGGGAATTCAAGAGTAGTCCTGATCAGTGCTTCCCTTGAATCCGATTTCCCAAGATCGAGGGTAATGAGCAACCGCTGATGCACGGAATCAGCCATAACCAGCTCATATCGCATATGCTGCACTCATTGTATTAAACGTTGCAGGAAAGGTTCTGAAATCAAAGTTAAATGCTATAATAAAAGCGTATGTATGACATATCGTCATCTAGGTACTGTTTCTGATCATGTAGTTTACTGGACTGGACATAATTGGAAGCAACGACAAATTCCTTTCCCCGTGGGTCCTAACAAATCTAACATGTTTTTGTTGGCTACTAGAGTGTAATAGAAAAGTATCACACAACTAAAATTTGAGATGAGAAACACATACAATATATTTATGTGGAAAATCATCAATAGATAAGAGAAAAACCACTAGGTAAGAGTAGAAAATTTTTTACGGTGTGAAAGAGATTACAAGGTCTCTCTCTAATTACAAGGAGAGAACAATAACACTCTCTTAAAAACAGGAGAATGCAAACACTAAGAAAACCTCACAGGAAAAACTATATTTTTCTCTCTATGAATATTTTTCTATGAAGTCGAATGATAAAAATGAAAAAATGAAGATGCAAATTATAGGAATTTTATTCCTACTATTTTCTATTCATATGCTTCGATCGCGCCTCCAGATTTCACGCCCTCATTTCGGAAATGTACCAAAAAAACTTAGCTTCGTGTTTCAAGCATTGTTTTATGCCTTGTGCCACACAAGTGGCTTTATATCTACTATTATCACCTTCACAATCTCCCACTTAAAGTTATGTTTGTGAGCTTTTAAAATCCCTCTATCCTGCTAATTTCTGGTTGTTTACACTTCTAATAGGTCATAGGAGGATCGACACCATGTGAACTTGTCAACATTGATTAGCTTTGTCATTACATCTATTAGGTTGTCTTAGTGTGAATATTATGTATATCCACACTGTCTTTCACTTCTACTTCTCGGACAAAATGATATGGGGTACCTGTGTGATTTGTCCTTGAATAAAAGGTTGAACTCCTTGCAATGTGCCAGGCACTCTAACTATCACAATACATAATAATCTTTTGTTGCTTGTGCCTAAAGTTCTTCCACTAACCTTTGAACCAATATAGCTTCCTTGTATGCTTGGGTAGTTGTCATGTATTCAGCTTCTATAATAGACAGAATTACAACAGTCTGTAATTTGGATAACTAGCTTACCGCTCCTCCTGGAAGTATGAACAGATGGCCACTAGTAGATTTTCTCTTCTCAAGATCACCTTGACAATGAATTCTGATCCTCCAAAACATAAAGCAACTCCTGAGATTCCTTTAATGTATCTCAGGATTCTCTTAACATCATTCAAATGCTTTCTACTAGGATCTACGATGAATCGACTGGCCATCTCAATTGCTTGAGTAATATATGATCTTGTACACATCATTGCATGCATTAAGCGTCCTACTGCTAATGCATACGGTACTCAAGGCATTTCCATCCTCTCTACTTCATTGATGGGACTAATACTTGCGGTAGATCATGGATCCGAGAATGAGACACTTGCAGGATGTAGATCATGTTCTGCAGTATCTCAAAGTTACTCTAATGAGAGGTCTCTTGTTTAAAAGAAGTGGTAGCTTGACTATGGACGCTTATACTGATGCAACTTATGCAGGCTCAATGACTGACAAAAGATCCACTTCAGGCTATTGCACATTATTGTATAGGAACCTTGCACTTGGAGAAGTAAAAAGCAAAGTATAGTGGCTCGATCAAGTACTGGGGCAGAATTTAAAGCTATGGCACAAAGAAATTGTGAGCTATTGTGTATGAAAATTGTATTAGATGACTTGAAGATAAAGTATGAATGCCTATGAAGTTATTTTGCGGCAATAATCGGGTATCAGTATTGCTCAAAATTTTGTTCAGCATGATAAGACAAAACACATTGAGACAGACATGTTCTTCATCAAGAAAAAGTTGGATAGCTGATTAATAACCACTGTCTATATTCCTTCTAGACACCAGCTAGCGGATGTTTTAACAAAGGGTTTCCAAATAGAACGATTCAACCAACTTACTTGCAAGCTGAGAATGATAGATATTCATTCACTAGCTTAAGGGGAAGTGTTGTAAATATTTGATTGTTATTGTATATGTAATTATTGGGAGATATTATATTAGGCCCATTAGTGAGACCCATTAGTTAGAATAATTAACTTCATGGGTTTGTGTATTAGAAAAAGTAGGGGTACAAATAGCAACCCTCCTTAACACACACTAATCTTAGTCCACCTGTAAAACCAAGTCCTGATCAACTTTGGATATCTTTAGAAAGATATTAAATAAGCATATAATATTCGAATTATTCTGAATTAATAAAAAAAAGTCAGCCTTCAAAAATAAAATATAAAACATTGTTAGAAATGGTTTTATCATTCACATACTAAATCCAAATCTTTGATTTGATCAAAATATATGATTGACAATATAAATCATAAAGAAAATATAATTTACCCAATGTTAATTTCCCAACGGCATAGCATCAACATTCTAGTAAGAATAAAAAAAGTGAGAATTTATTTACTCCAAGAGTAAATTGAGTAAATTTATAGCATGCTTAAGTAGACATTAAGTTTTACCAATTCAATTAAATTTCGTATTTAGTAAATTAAATCTACAAATTTTCATGAAATTAAAAACTATTCAATATTTTATCAAGTGACTTTAATTCAACATATATAATTTTTAAAATATAAGTAAATATCAACTATAATATTACATGACTACAAATATTCAATTTATCTAAAATTTTGTGTGCATGATTGTTAAGGATTTAATGTCTAAAGATTATAAAAAACTACGAGTTACTTATGAGAAAGTAAATTTCCATCTCAACAAAAAAAGACTTCATGGTGCATTCAGGCATCCGTTGGCGTGACTAACCATTTCAATCAATTGGGGTTCCTGAAAAATGAAAAATACGTATTGAGAAAATGAGAGAATTTAATATTACAAGCAATCTCGCCGATTCAAACAAAATATCAACCGAAACATTTCTATTCGTACAAAGGCCTAGTTACAAATTTGTAATTGAATTATCCCCATTCACGCAAAACAAATTACTTGTGCAACTTTGCATATCTAATAATCTAAATCTAAATATATAAAAGCCCTTGTCTTCACAATTTGAGCGGGCTGACTGAATTTTAGGTAGGCATGTCTAAACTGTTAAGGAGCATTTTAAATTTGTACATAAATCTGAATCAATAATACTTTACAACATATGATAACTTAATTAGAGCATTCAACATCATTAGGACAAAGAATCTGCAGCAAAATAACACCATGTAATATATATGCAGAGTAATCCTCAACTGCACAAAGACAAATATTTCAGGTATCAGCAAGGCAAGTGAATAGCCCCAAACCAAAAACCGTGCAAGTCGTAGGTGGATCCATTGAGTCGCAAAGACCTCAAGAGATGGATTTAAGAGAGCTCTTCCACATTGAACTTGGTCCAAGCTTCCTGTTTTAAGATCAGAAGGATAAACATACGAATAAGTGGTACCCAGTTACAATATCTCAATAAAAAATAGAGTGAAATATATTTCTTAGATATTTTTCTTTATAAAAAAATTTATAGAGCAGTAGAAAGGAAGATTTATATGTTCAGACTATGTATATCACATAGTTGTGGTAGTAGAATTGTTACGTTTAAGAGAAGGGATAAAAAAGGGTATCGATTTCTAGGTGTAAGTATAGGCATATAGCAATTCTTCATAATTATTTAAGAAGGTACCTTAAGGATGTCAAAAACCTTCTCTGCAGTATATTTCTGTTCAAGATTAGCACCTTTCTGTTGGACTTTATCTGGGTGAATACACAACGCTGCTTTTCTATAAACTTTTTTAACTGAAGCAGAAGTAATCATATCTGTCAGAGACACTGGTTGCCAACCACATTCTGGCCAAAGAACCTGCATATAAATTCAAAGGTAAGAAAGAGGCATGGAATAAAACAAATGTTTTAGGATGCAAAAACAACTGATTAAAAACAATTTTACAATTAAATTATTGTTTGTCACTGAGAGGACATAAAAGTAACATGAGAAGGTACACCGGCTTCCTGTTAAATAAGATTTTAGTACCGGAGAGTTTTGTCACGGCAAATGCGTCCAGCTGAATTAACCATAAATTGCCAAATAGCACAATCAATGGTACCTTATTATCAAGTAGTCATTTATAATTCTCACCGCATTACCAAAAGAAATGTATGGTTGGAATTGACCAGCATGCATAAAACTAGTGTCACTTTAACTCAACAACTCAACATATTCCATTTAGCCCACCATGTTGGTTCACAGAAAATTACAGACAATTTAAACACAAAAACAAAATGGACAAAACTTATATCAAGTTCTAATTGTCAAGTTCGTCTTGTTCTAGACACAAAGTGACAGTTATCTTCATTAAAAAGATGGAACCACCCAGTTTTACAATGCACCTGTTGAGGTAATTTTGACTGTTGTGTTATATTTTTAGTGGAAAACAGGACCAACTTGACATAAAGAAATAGACTTAAGTTTTGTCCACACAAAATAAAGAACATTTGATAAAATACGAGTCACAAATCACAGTACACGTCAACTGAAAGTAAAGATTCTTCTAATTAATTCAATTTATATATTATTTCTTCATTTTTCTGTTTCTTTCATATTTTATACTGGATTCAATAATTCTGCCCAAGGATTCCGAGTAAGAGCTATTATGAACCTAGGTTTCAAATGCCTATCTGGCATATAGACAAAGCCAAACAACCTGATGTTTCCATTTCCTTTTCAATTGTACTTTCTTACATTATGATAGTAAGAATACAAATCAGACCACATGGTAAAAGAGGTATATTCAAGAGCCCTAAAGTGAATTGAAGCATTAACAATTAACAACGATTATGGTAAGAAACCATACATGTTGTAATGTTGACAGCAATGCCCGCATATTGCCTTCTTTCCCTGCAGCCCACCGCTTTATCCGAACATCCACAGTGTCAGCGATTTGCTGCCAAATTAAAATCAAATGTCACACTATGAAAATCTGACAAATATAAATTAAAAAAAAAAAAATTATGGAGAATTGTAGTATGATTATCCTTGGAAATAAATCACAATCCAAATAAAAACACTATAAAAGCTTACACGCCTCTCTTCTTGCTCCATCTTAGATTGAAGGTCACGATGGTTCATATCGGCCACTGCTTTCAACTGAAAACATGACAGTCAAAAGAGAAAATTTGTCCCATGAGAAATAATGTCAATATAAACCTGTGATGCCAGTGCCCAGAATGAACTATCAAGATATCATATGTGCTTTGAGTTCAAGATTAAAGATGAATTTGCAAAAATATCCTATGCTGAGTCTCTGGTGCATCAGTAAGCTACAAAATCGTCAATCAAATCGTTTTAGAAAATAAAATATATTTAAGATATAAAAATATGACATTCAATTTGCATTGATAAGCCCCACTTTCCTTATTAATAAAAATTAGAAAAACTGACAAGATAATAATACACACCGCTCGCTCTTGTGTTCTCTGATGACGTCCCAATCTCGCTTTTCTCCTTTCTTCAGTTTCACCTTCAACTTCCTCGAATTCAGATGATGGGGAAGCTTTTGCAACCAAAAAAAAAAATGATATGTTGACAATAATATCACATTACCGTAATAGAAATCAATAAATTCAAACAACTTACCACCAAAAATCAATGACAGGTCATCAAAAGATGTCATGAATGAAGATTTCTTCACACTGGCTGAGGATCCTGATGGCACTCTTTTTGACCCCTCAGGTTTTCCTTTGTTGTTTACTTGGCGATCAAACATATGATCCTGAGCAATGCATCAGCAAAAAACACTGAATATAGTCTTTCAGTGTAGCAAAATCATTTGAGATTATTATGCTAATAACATTTACCATAGTAGCAGCCCTTGACTTTGGTACACTATTTGATCGAGAACTCGTGCTGAAAAAGGATTCAAGATCATGCACATCATTTAATTGATTCACTCTTGCAGCTGGAGCTCCTTTATCTTTGTTTGTCTTAGCCGCTGAGTTTTGCTTAATATCACCAGTATTGGTATTTGCCTTTCTACTAGCATTATTCTGCACCCGGCCCATGGCAAAGTTCTCAAGCTCATCTATTGATGATATACTTGAGTTGTTGACTGTATCAAAAAATAATTCAGAAATCCACTTAGCGAAGTCAGTGATAGAAAATATGACTATCCATGTCTTCTAGCTCAAGTATTTGAAAGAACCTTTACCTAAGTTTGAAGCATTCATTGGCTTAGGCGGAGGCCTCAATAATGGGGAGGTGCTGGAGCTGCCGCTTGTACCTTTAGAATTAGTCAACTTACTCATTTGTTCTAACGAGTCCAGGAACGATTCTGACGATGCTGTGCTTAAAGCGGTTCCAAATACTAAAAATGGATCATCGTGAGATGTGACAGTAGGTTTGTTTGAAGTGACAGTTGGTTTACGAGTCTTATTCATCTCAACACTTGCTTTACTGAAAAAAAAAATTGACACATTAAGATACAGCGAGACAAAATAGAAGGATATGTTAATTCAAGTGATAAACAACTTAAAGCACTTGTAGATAGAAGAATATGTCTTACATAGTTACATTGCACCAAGAAATTTAGTAGAAAGAATAACCGAAGATATTCCCGAATAATATTGATATCAAGAAACATGCATATGTAACAATGACTGGGTACAAGTCCAGGATCATCCAATGTTGTATGCCCATAAATGTAGGTCATGCGTCCAAATTTCTGCAAACCCTCAGAATGAGGATGTGGAGTTTGTGTTCAAACAAAGCCTGGCCATTAAGGCGTTAACATGAAAAGGCTAACACCAAATTCATAACTAACCTAATGAAATATGGCTCTCCCAGTAATACAAGCCACAAAAGATCTATCTAAATTGATCTCTGTATAACACCATGCACAGCAGAGTGCCTCTCATGAATCTCAAATATTTTCTTCCAAAGTGTTAGAATATAAACAAGGCCATAAAATTAGCGGCATCTGTAATGCATTATCCTACTTGCACAATGTTTTTCTCTAACACCACCCAAAGCTTGCTAGGAGCACAAAGTACTCTATGCAAATAAGTTAGCCGCTAAAAACTTTTCATCATAGCCACTTGCTGATAGGCAGAGCTATTTTGTGCCGTTATAAAAACTTGTAATTCTATTTAGGTAAAACCATTATAAGGAAGTTAGTTGAGTAAAATAGGCAAATTACTTTCAGTTTAATTCCTGAATTTATGTATGTGTACGAGTTAGTTCTTAAATCCATCAAACTGATACTATCATGTTAGTCCTTTAACTTGTTCAACCATGTATACTAGAAAGACTAGGATCATGTGAATTATCATAAATTTTAGAACTAACAGGTAGGTAGACATGAATAAATTCAGAGACCGCTATTAAGGAAAACAATTCTATTGAACATTTATGCTAATTAGTAATGACTTCAACCTCAAATCCCCCTATAGCATCAATTCCTAATATAAACAAAAAGAAGAAAAGAAAACAGGAACTGAAGACAAAGCTTCATACCCATTATTATTGGAAACAGGGCTTCCACCAAACCCGGCCATCAATTCATCAAAATCAGGCGCTTTTTCATTCGAACTTTTGGCGTTTACATGTATCCCACCAATCTTATCTAGCAAATCATCAACACCAACACTCTTTTCATTCATTCCACCGAATATGTCATCCACATATACCTGCGACGACGAAGACGTGGAAACCGATTTACTCGAACCCCCGAATATCGGATCGTACTCAAACGAAACGCCGTTGCCGACATTCGATTTAGCGTTTCCACCGAAGATCTCGTCAATGCCATCGTCAAAACCCCCTAAACGCTGCGTTTTCTTATCGCTGCCGGCGAAAAAGCCGTTACGATCGTCGAGGAAAGAACCGTAATCGAAATCAAAATTGGAATGTTGGTGAGATCTGGATCCGTTTTGGAGAGAATTCGGGTTTGGACCCGAATCGGTTCCAAACGTACGCGCGTGAGAATCACCGACATTTGTAGGTCGCTTTGATGAGGCCATCGGAGCCGATTTTCCTTGCGGTTTCAATCCAAACCTTTCAGTCAACACACCAAACTCGTCCATTTTTTTTTAAGGAAAAATTAAAACAAAAAAAAACTAACGAAACTGGAAGCGGTTGAATTTGAACGACGATGAGAAATGAATGAATGCGATATAAGCTCAGAAGAGCTGAAATGAAATTAGACGTTGTAATTTTGTGAAGGAACGGATAAAAATTAAGTAATCAGGGGTAAAAATTAATCAAGAGAGAGAGAGTTTGTAAAATTGTGAGAGGCGAAGTGGAAAGGAAGAGAGAGTAATTAAAATTAAAATTGTGTGGGTTTTGTTTGGTGTTTGTTGTGTTGGCGGGAATCGCGTGGAAAACAAAGACAGGGAAAAAAGTTAGGGAAAAACACGATGTAAGGTTAAGGTTCCTTGTGTTTCTATTTGTGTCTGAGGAGAGGGAGAGGGAGAGGGACTCCGCTCGGTGGAGGTGCTTCTTTTCTTTCCAACTTTCTCCCCTGCCTTTCTGCTACGCACTCCAATAGTTAGTGACCAAGCACAATCCGACGCGGTTACTGCTTCCCTGCCTTATGCTGTTTTTTTTTTATATATTTATTATATTTTTCTCTCTCTCTCTTTTTGGTTAACTATCGCATGGATCACGTTTGTTTTTTCGCATGTTCTCAATACCTCTATTTTAATTAATAATATAAAAGATAAAATAAAAACATGTATTATTATGTCTCAAAAAATATATTAGGTAGATAATAGTAATTTAGTCGTATGTTCCCAATATGATTACCTTAATTGTAATTTTCTCAATTTCTTTAAAATACACTTTTTATAAAATTAAAATTTTACATTATGACAAACATAAATAATTGTTTTAAGTTCTTTAAAAATACAATATTTCCCCGTCGGGATACGAAAGTAAAATAATCATTTATAAATAATAAAGAGATTTATAAAATTTATTATGTGCTCATAGACAATGAAATTATACCGATAACATATATTGTTTTTCCGTTGAAACTCAAAACCAAAATAATCAAATATAAATAATAAAAACATTTATAAAATTTGATACATGTTTAAAGACAAAGAAATTATACCGATAACATGTAATGTTATCTTGTCAGGAATCAAGCAAAATAATCATTTATAAAGTTTGATATGTGCTCAAAGACAATGAAATTATATCGATAACACATAATATTTTCCCATTGGGACTTAAAAAAATAATCATTATAAATAATAAAGATATTTATAAAATTGGATATATGCTCAAATACAATAAAATTACACCAATAACATGTATTGTTTCCCCGTCGGGACTCAATCAAAATAATCTTTTTTAAATAATAAAGTTATTTATAAAATTTAATATGTGTTCAAAGACAATGAAATTATACTGATAACATGTATTGTTTCCCCGTAAAAACTTAAAAGCAAAATAATCATTTATAAATAATAAAGTCATTTATAAATTTGATATTGATATGTGCTCAAAGAAAATGAAATTATATTGATAACATGTATTGTTTCCCTGCAAGAACTGAAAAGTAAAATAATTATTTATAAATAATAAAAAATTTATAAAATTGATGTGTTTAAACACAATGAAATTATACCGATATTTATATAATGTTTCTCGGTCGTGAATCAAAAGTAAAATAATTATTTATAAATAATAAAGACATATAAAAATTTGATACATGCTAAAAGACAATAAAAATTTACGAAAACATGTAATGTTTTCATGTTGGGACTTAAAAACAAAAGAATCATTTATAAGTAATAAATATATTTATAAAAATGATATGTGTCGAAAGACAATAAAATTATACCGACAACATATAATATTTCCCGTTGTGACGCAAAAGCAAGATAATCAATTGTAAATAATTAAAGATATTTATTAAATTGATATGTGCTTAAAGAGAATTAAATTATGCCGACAACCTGTAATGTTTTCTAGTTATAACTTAAAAACAAAAAAATCAGGTACCATTTATAAATAATAAAGATATTTAAAAAATAAAAATAATAAAAGAAAGAAATAAAAACATTAATTAAAAAAGAAAAGAAAGTAAAAATTATACAATAAAAATAAAAAATTAAAAAGTAAAAATTTTAATTAATAAAAAATAATATAAATTCAGAAATTAAAAAACTAAAGAAAAAAATAACAAAACATTAAGTAAAAGAAAGAATGCGTAGCATAAAACAGAAAGATGCAGCGACTTCTTGATGATGCATTGACTTTTTTTTTATAATAAAAAAGTTTAGATTGGGGGAGGCTCACCCCTGCAGAGTCAGGGAGAACCACCAACCTGAGCCAGGATTTACGGTGAAATTTACGTATCGCCCACCAACACAGCCACCTGGAATCGAACCTAAGTCGCAGCGTTTGCGAGAAGAAGGTTGAACCAGTTGAGCCAAGCTACGTTGGTAAGATGATGCATTGACTTTCTGATATAGAAAGGAGAATAAACCATAAATGGAAAAAAAATAAGTGAGTTAAACGAAAGGGAAAAAGAAATAAAAATTGAGAGTGTGGAACGAAATGAAAAAGAAAGAAAATGATGAGGAAAAATATGATGCGTGGCATAAACGTTTTTGCTTTTGTAAAAATAAAATGAGTAAATATCTAAATCAATCCCTGATAAAAATCATGAAGACCAATTTAGTCTCTAAGAAATAGGGAAAAAACTAATTTGGACCTTAAAAATATTAAATATCGGTCAAATTAGTTATTTTTAGGATAATTTTAGAGACATTTTAGTCTATATCAGATACTAATTTTATCCATATTTAAGATTCTTAAAAGACCAAATTTATATTTTTTATTTTTTAGTGATTAAATTAGTCTCCGTGATATTTGTCGGGAACCATTTAAATATTTATTTACTCTAACAAAATTTTTGTTGAAACAAAATAGGACAAATGTACAAATGAACGAAAACAGGGTTTAGTGGCCCTGTTTGCAATGGAAAATAAAAAAAAATAAAGTAGGAAAGAGAAAAAGTAGCAAAAGGTGAGATTGAGTGGGAAGTTGAAAAATATGGTAAAGACACGTGTAGGAAGGGTTTACTTTTTACAAAATAAATAGACAGATAGATAGATAAGGGACAAAAAAACCCATATTTTTTTCTTTTTTTTTGTATTTTAAATATGTTTTTGTCGCGAAAATATAAATTTTTCGGTTTTACTCCCTCTAAAATTTTTTCATATCATTTAAGTCCAAGAGAATTCCAAAAATATATAATTTTAGTTCATCTTGTTAGACTTTGTAGTTTGGCGCTGAGATGACTAACTCTAATTTATACAGATCAAAAAATGCTTTGAAATTGGCTAATTCTAATTAATACTCCTAAAAATTAACTTTTTTTCAAATATACATCTTTCATATATGGTGACTGATAATTAATAACACTTAATTCACATAAATTTCATTAACTTAAATAAGGACATAATTGAAAATTAACATTTAATGTATGTAAAAATTGATGTTTGTTTCTTATATTTTTTATCAAAAAATTGGATCATTTGTATCTTATAATATGAATCAGAGAGAGTATATAATACAATATAACAGTATATTATGTTATATAAATCCTTTACAATATTTTGTCAAAAAAAATCCTTTACAATATATAATAAAATATACAATATAATATATGACATAATCTTCTATAATATGTACTTTTAAACCGGGACTGATCCACCTTATGCACACTGGAGGGCATTTGCCCCCACTAACTTTTGGATAAACTAAATATTACGAATGTATTCTCAAACTTTGGATATTCTTAATTAAATATATTTTTAAATTCTAATCTTAAAATGATAAGTGAAGTACTCTTCTATAATAATTACACAAACGTCGCGACCCATGCGTATGCACGAGTATGTTACTAATCTATAACTATATATAAAGGGGATATCTCCTTTTGGTGTAGACTTTTATTTGGACATAAATAACCTTTAGAATAACCACCACAAACACCACAATGATCAGATGATAACTTCCACTTTTAATTTATACCATTATATAAAGGGAACTACTTTCAATAACTGTTTTTTAGTGTACTAATTTACTTTCTATTTTATCCTTGAGCAGTTTACAAGAAAAATAACTGCAAAAAAAACTGTATCTTCTTCTTCTTACTTAAAATTCTATACATTTTTTTATAGGTATTCATCGTAGCGCAATAGAAATGCGGAAAGACGGGCACGGTAGTGCCCGTCTTGCCGCTAGTATATTATAAAAGTATTGCCTCCCGAAGCTTTATATACAAGAATATTCCTTCCGCGGCAAAAACTTTATGAACTCGCCACTCTTTTTAACATATGCTATAACCTAAGGTAAACATAACGTAAATGTTAGCTTTTTTTTTTGTTTCATAAGAAAATCCCGTTTGAAGTGCATCAGACACTAAATGTGAGAACCTCTACTAGCGAGAATTCAAACATTAGTTTGCCACATTGTAGGAGACTAACTCCTTTCACTAGACCTAACCCCGTCGATAAATATTAGCTTTTTAGGAGAACGTAAATGTTAGCTTAATTACCTCTTGCATTTACATAGTTTTGTCTTTTATATAGTTTGTCCAGGGAATAAGATTTTGATTTTTTATATTGTCCTTTGCTCTTTATTTTTATTCGGTTCTATGACTTATTTTTTAGGCTAAATTATAAAATTGGTCATCTAAGTTTATTTTAGGTTTTAATTTGGTCTTCTACGTTTTATTTGTTTCGTTTTGGTCCTCTACGTTTTATTTTAGTTTTCAATTTGGTCCTTTCCGTCACTAAAAGTCAATTGTCCGTAGCTAGAAGTCTATTTTTCAAAATGTTATTTGGCTTTTAGCTACGGACAATTGGCTTTTAAATGATTTAAACGACCAACCTGTCAGAACTTTTTAAAACGTAAGGGACCAAAACGAAACAAATAAAATATAGAGGACCAAATTAAAACTTAAAATAAACATAAAGGACCAATTTTGTAATTTAGCTTATTTTTTATATTAAAATATAGTAAGACTAATTTTGTGCTATTTAGTTACTTTATTTTTTCAAATCAAATACACCTTATAGCCATTAGGAAAAAAAAAATATAGCAATCAGAAATAGAATAGTAGAGAAAAATTCAGACAAAAAAATTACAAAAAGTTAAACTAGAAAATTAATCTCAGCAAAAGCAAAAGGTGCGAGTCATCATATTAAAAAATTAATCTATCCCAATAGCATAGGCTAATAGCAAAACATACAAGTGTTGTGTGGAGACTGAGATGAGGTTTTCACTTTCCCTCACTTACATATGTACTAAACCAAAAAAATGTTAAAAAATTAATCTCATCACTTGGTTGCGAAACTGTGCCGCATTGGGAGAATTTTTATTTGGTTTCTTTAGACCCGAGCCGTCGCGTTAGTGTACTGTTTACAGAGTTGCAATTTCCTCACACTCCCAAGATCCCATACAGTACAAGCTCCAAATATTGCAACCTTCAATCCACATCTGACCATTTCCATCCGTACTACACAATCTTGCAATTCCACCATCCGTACTACACAATCTCAGAAGATAACCGAAAATTAACGGCGATTACGTTCCATTCTCCTCTGTTTTAGAGCTTGCTTCTTTAGCTCCGAATGCTAATCCCCACTCCCCTTGTTTAATTTCTTATCTTATATTTCTCCCGCGATTTAGGTTAATTTCCGACTATTGCTCTATCCACGCGATGATTAAGATTTGCGACCACGGAAAAAAATTTCTATTCAAATATGTATCGTTTGCCAAAATGTTAAGCACAAGCGAACCAATTGAGGATGTTGCAGATGTAACCGAAACAGTATGCAAGGTTATGATGTCTTGTCCTACAGTGACACTCGACACTGCTCTTAATCAAACTGGGGTTAGGGTTTCTCCTGAATTAGTTGAGAACGTCCTCAAGAGGTTTGAGAATGCCGGCATGTCAGCGTTTCGGTTCTTCGAATGGGCAGAGAAGCAGCGAAATTACTCACACAGCATCAGGGCATACCACTTGATGATTGAGTCTTTGGCGAAGATTAGGCAGTATCAAATTGTTTGGGACCTTGTCAATTCAATGAGGAAAAAGGGTATGGTAAATGTTGAAACTTTTTGTATCATTATGCGAAAATATGCTAGGGCTCATAAGGTAGATGAGGCTGTTTACACTTTTAATGTAATGGATAAATATGACACTCCGCAAAATCTTGCTGCTTTTAATGGTTTGCTGAGTGCTTTGTGCAAGTCTAGGAATGTCAGAAAGGCTCAGGAGATCTTTGATAGTATGAAGGGTCGGTTTGCCCCGGATTCGAAAACTTATAGCATATTGCTTGGGGGGTGGGGAAAGGATCCGAATCTTCCCAAAGCAAGAGAGGTTTTTAGGGAGATGGTTAGCGCAGGGTGCAGCCCTGATATTGTTACTTATGGTATAATGGTTGACATTCTTTGCAAGGCAGGGAGGGTTGATGAAGCTGTTGAGGTTGTCAAGGAAATGGATGCTAACAATTGCAGGCCCACGTCTTTTATTTATAGTGTCCTTGTTAATACATATGGAGTGGAGAACCGGATTGAAGATGCTATTGATACATTTCTGGAGATGGAAAGGAAGGGGATTCAGGCAGATGTTGTGGTGTATAATGCCATGATTGGTGCTTTTTGTGAGGCAAACAAATTTAAAAATGTGTACCGGGTGTTAAAAGAGATGGAAGGCAATGGCATCACTCCCAATTCAAGGACCTGCAATGTTATCATGAGCAGTTTGATTAGCCAGGGACAGACTGATAGAGCTTTTAGAGTCTTCCGCCAGATGATCAAGTCGTGCGAACCGGATGCCGACACCTACACAATGTTGATAAAAATGTTTTGTGAGAGAAATGAAGTGGAGATGGCTCTGAAAATATGGAAGTATATGAAGTCAAAACAGTTTGTCCCAAGCATGCACACCTTTTCTGCCCTTATTAATGGGTTGTGTGAAAAGGGCAATGTTGTGAAAGCTTGTATTTTGCTGGAAGAGATGATTGAGAAGGGGATGCGGCCATCACGTGTTACATTTGGGAGGTTAAGACTGTTGCTTATAAAGGAAGGGAGAGAAGATGTGCTCAAATTTCTGCATGAGAAAATAAATCTTCTTGTCAAGGAACCTTTGTATGATTAAAAAGCATGGAAGGCTACTAGCAACTAGAAACATCTAATTAAAGTATGATACATGTAGCTTATACTATGATTTTGCAGTCAAGGCAGTTGCAGTTTTAACTTTTAACTGGTATAAGTTTCCTTTATTTTTCAGGCTGACGTCTGTTACTTCTAGCATTTTCGTGTTGCTTCTCATGTTAATATTTAATATTTTGCTTTTGCTTTAAAGCTTATCCAATTTTCTTGAAATCCTCTGGAGCGCTATATGCTGCTATTCACACATCCTTCGTACCTTTCAAATGCATTGATGATCAACTTATTGTAGTGCAAGTTAATGCTGATGCCTAATGGGATCGCGAGTATGTGCTATATAGTATGTATTGAGAAGCAGCTAATTAGCAACCATTAGTGCCATCTTCAATTTCAGGTAACCTTGCTTTATTTCTCATTTTTTTGAACTTTATTTTTTATATTATTTTAAATGACTTATTTTTTAATTCAAAATTCTATATAATTACTTAATGAGTAATTAAGGTCTATTGGAAATGAGTGGGGAAGAAAAAGAATTTGGTTTCTTGTCTTTGGTTCAGTCGGAAAAATATGATTATCTTGAAATGCAGAAAATCTACCAGCACTGGCTGTGTCTAGCAACTAAGAACTGCAAATCAACCTCTGACAAATATCATTTATCTCACCTATTATGCTTTCCTTTGTTATATTTCCCTTTTACTTATTTTTATTGATTGAAGACTTCAAATCATATCTATACTTATATTTTCAATATGTTTTCCCCCCTAAATTTTCAGTTTTCAAAATGCCATTTCAAAGAAGGTCTGCATTTCATGGTGTTGCTTCGTTTTGGTAGCTTACAGTTATATATTGATAGGAACCCGAATCCAACAAAGAGAAAAATAACACAACAAACACTTAATAATGGAATTTATTATTTATGAAAAGAGAAAATTACAGTAGAATGGTATTCCTACTGCCCAGAGCTAAGCTCCTCTCAAAGAAGAGATGACTCTCTCTCTAAGCCAAACCAGATGGTTTCTAACAGAAAATATCCTGAATGAATCTCCCTTGCTATCCCTCTCCTTAATATAACCACTATTCCTCTCTAATAGAATGGCCACATAAGCAAACCCATTTGTTGGGCTAAGGCCCAAACCCGGTACCTAACACCATAGTAGACAGGAGCGCGCTCCGGATCGTAGGAGCGTACGATCCTGCACTCCTGCTCCCTCTCTACGAACTCGCTCCCACGTAGGATCGGAATTTGCAGGAACGCTGGCAGGAGCATCGCTCCCAATTTTAGGAGCGTTCACGCGGCGCGTAGGAGCGGTCGCTCCCGACGATCTCGCGATCCTGGTCAGCTTTCAAAACGCTGCGTTTTTTGACATTAACGGGTCGGGTTCGCGGGTCGGGTTTGATTAAACTGATTTGGTGGGTAAAAACCCTAGAATCACAGCTTTTTCTGTCCAAAACAGAGACAAAAACTCTTCTTCCTTCCTTGCGATCGTCTTCTACCTAGAAGCGTAGCTTTCTTCGGCTTCGTTCGCCCTCACCCTGTAGCCCTGCTTCGTGCTGCTTCTGCTTCTTCCTTTCTGTCTCTGTTTCGTTCGTGTTCTCCACTGCTTCTGCTTCGTGTTCTTCGTCGCGGTGTCTTTGCCTCTGTTTCTCCTGTGCTTCGCGTTCTCCACCAGCGCTTCGCCTGCTTGCGTGAACTATTAACGATGGCTTCATCTTGATCCACTAAATCGTGGTGGCTCCAATCCTCTCCAAATGTGCGCACGGCCACAAGAAAAATTGACTAAAAATGCTGCCAGAATAAACCGATGTGGCCTGGAGTTATGGTGTTGCGGTTGATGGAAATAACAGAAAATTATGTGCAAGTTTTGTGAAAAGATCATAAATGGAAGCATTTACAGTCAAGCATCATTTGGGTGCAACTTCAAAAGATGTTGGAGCATGCACTAGTGTTCCCGATGAGGTGAAGCGATAAATGCTGAAAATTGTTTCAACTTTGGCAGAGAATTTGATAAAAAAACAAGCATTGAAGTGGAGGAGGAGGTTGAAGACCCAAGGTCAGCTGGAAAAAGAGTGGTCAATAAGGTGGCTGCTAGTGGTGGTTCTTCTACTACTTCCACTCTCTTCAAGAGGAGGTGTCTCAAACAAACATCCATCAACTCACATTTTAAGAAGAGTTTGAAAGATGATGCACATCTTGCAATTGCAAGGTTCTTCTACAACAATGCCATACCATTCAATGTGGCAAGGAGTGAGGAATACAAAACTATGTTTGACTTGGTTGCAAAACATGGGCAAGGATTTCAACCACCATCCTATTATGACCTTAGGGTGAAATTATTAAAGCAGCAAATGAAGTTGACAAATGATTATTTGGAAGAACATAAAGCTGAATGGAAGAGAGTTGGGTGTAGCATAATGACCGATGGGTGGACCGATAAGATGAGGAGGACAATTATGAACTTCTTGGTGAATTCTCCAAAGGGCACGGTCTTTATGAAGTCTATAGATGCATCTGCTGTATCAAAAATTGGTGAAGTAATCTTCAAAATGATTGATGAGATTGTTGAAGAGGTTGGAGAAGAAAATGTTGTCCAATTGGTGACTGATAATGCGGCTAATTGCGTGCTTCTTGGGTGAGTTGTTGATGGCAAAAAGAAAACATTTGTATTGGACTCCTTGTGCACCATTGTCTTGACTTCACGCTAGAAGACTTGATGGACATACCTTATCATGCGAGACAATTCCAAAGGGTAAAAAATCACAACTTTTATTTATGGCGTAACTTCTCATTTCTCTTATGCAACAATTCACGCAAAATAAAGATTTAGTGAGGCCAGGGCAACCTGCTTTTGCCACATCTTGCCTTACTTTAGCGTGTTTGCATGAGAACAAGGACAATTTGGTAAGAATGTTCACAAGCAAGGAATGGAAGTCCAACCGTTGTGCAAAGCTAAAGGATGGGCCAATTGTTGAGGATATTGTTTTGGACAAGAGGTTTTGGGATAATGTTGTGAAATGCTTGAAGGTGCACTCCTCTTGTTAAAGTGCTTCGATTGGTTGACTCGGATAAAAAACAAGCCATGGGGTTTATCTATGAGGCAATGGACCAGGCTAAGGAGGAGATTCAGAAGGCTTTTCGTGGAATCAAAAAGAGGTACCTTGTTTTTTAACTTGATCTTTTGCTTTTTTCGTGGTCTTGGTCTCAAAAGTGAACTAATTTAATTTGTTTTACTTTTTAGCTATAATCCTTATTGGACTATAATTGATAAAAGATGGAACAAGATGCTCCATAAGCCTTTGCATGCTGCAGCATACTATCTTAATCCTCAGATGCACTATAGTCCTAAATTTAAAGCTGATCTTGAGGTTAAAAAGGCTTAATGGATGTAATGGAAAGATTGGTACCTGATCCAATTGAAAGATCTTTGATTGATGTTCAGAAAGATGAGTTCAGGAAACGAACAGGGTATTTTGGTTGTGAATTGGCTAGAGTAACACAAAATAAGGAGGATCCAGTGATTGGTGGGAGTCTTATGGAATTGAATATCCAGCGCCCCAAAACTTTGCCATTCGCATCTTGAGCTTGACATGTAGTTCCTCTGGGTGTGAGCGTAACTGGAGTGCCTTTGATCTAGTAAGATTTCAAAAATCTAGACTTTGAATTGTAAGATAGATCCATTTGTCATATCTTAATTGTATTTGTTATTGTCTAGGTGCACACAAAAAGAAGAAATCGTTTGAAGGCGAAGACAATGAATGATGTTGTTTTTGTCATGGTTAATTCAAGATTGGCCAAAAATAAGACTCAAAGAAAAGCACGAGAGTATGAAGACCTTATATCCGAAAGTGAATGGGTTTCAGGTGATGAAGATGAAGGCACGAGCACCCAAGGCAATGAAACTATAGATGTAAATGATGATGAGGATGATGATGAAGACCCAGAGGCAACAGAACATGATGGTGATGGTCCCATTTTGGATGGTTTGGACCAAACTCCTACTTTTGGGTATGCATCAGAAGGTCCAGAACATGATGGAGATGGAGGAGAGGAAGAAGATGAAGATGAAGGAGAGGAAGAAGATGGAGATGAAGGAGAGGATGGAGATGGGGGGGAGGATGGAGATGATGGAGGAGAGGATGATTTTGAGGTTAACGTGGCCGATTATGTCTAAGTGTTTTGTGGGATTTAGTATATGTCTAGTTGTTTGTTAAGAATTTGGTGTTTTAAGCCTTTATGGCACTTATCTTGAGTATGACTTATGTTTGTGGCACTTATGTTTGTGTATGACTTCGAAGTTTATTAAATATTTGTGGTGTTTTGAAGTTTTTTTTCACTTATTTATGGTTTTTATATTCCTACATATGTTTTTATATGCATATATATACTAGTTTGAGAATTTGGTAGGAGTTTACGAACCTTGCTACGAACCCCGCTCTTACGCTCCTATGACCCCTCCCCGCTCCTATGTAGGATCTCGCTCTTGTCTACCTTGCCTAACACTACCCGCCCCTTGAAAAACAAACTTGTCCTCAAGTCTGAGATTGAGAAATTGGCACTTATGATTGAACTCTTCCTCCCATATAGCTTCTTTCACAACCTCCCCATTCCACTGAATCAAAAAATGACTAACACAATCTCTTCCAAGTATGCTGAATTTATGGTCACCATAAAACTGTACCTCAGCAAAATGAAGTATCACTTGGCAATTTCCCTCTAGCATACAAAAACCAACATAGTAAAGAGACAGAGGGACCATGAGGATTGTGTGGTGGTATCCAGAATCGTTAATAATCACAGATAACACATTTCTTGTCACAAAATCAGCTTGTTCATCCTTTATCAAAACTCTTATGCTGCTATGAACCCACTTGCTTCTAAGGCAATGAACAAAATTTGAAATACCATGTGAGTATTTGTCAGCTTCATATGCATTGCCCTCCAATTCTGTTGCTAGCCCTCCACAATTTGTCGGCAGTGAAGGGTACTGAAGTTTTCCTAAACAAGACAGGTTCAGTTGCATGTGAAGGAAAAATGCTAGTTTAACTATAATTGCACGAACAGCTAGAATGCACATTGCTGCGACAACTGCAAATCTCTTCCATCTCAACAGGGGCACATTGATTGAATAAGCTGTCCCTAGAAGAAAACTGATGAAAAGAGCCCAAAACAATGGCCATGGACCTACAATCCATCCGAGCCAAAAACTCAGAATTGAAAAAGATGCAACAATAATGACACCAGTTGCAAATGAATATTCCCCGGATGCCAATGGAAGATATGGTTTGTTTATCTTGTCTATTTCCACATCGGACAATAGATTCAAACCAACAATATAGATATTCATAAACAGGGCCAGCTACAACAGCCTCCAACACACCAGCAAAAAATAGTGGAGATATATCTGATAATTTCTCCACTGCAAGGAGAGACACAGAAATTATGCTTAATGCCTCAAAGAAGATGGACATAGAGAAGAGTTGCTGAAATGGAACCCCCTTTTTAAAATGGACACCAGTATGATTGCATAATTCAATTTGTACTCCTTGACATCCCATCCCGAAGTTAATAGCGTTTTTAAATTCTTCAGCAAAATGTGGTTCTATAAACAACTTCGTAGCGGATGCAGAATTTATTTCTTGCAACTTTTCCCCTTTCAACTTGCAAAATTCACCCCTAAGGATTAGCTCAACCCTCCTTCCAGGATAGTCCTTTAGATTGAAAAATATTTTCTGAGTTTCCACTCCATTCGCCCTCAAGATGGGAACTGATGGGTTCAGGAATGTCACAATCCCAATTACACCAAGTAGGGAGTTATTGTCAACATTCTCTCTATCAGTGATAGGCCTGAAAGATAACTGTTGTGAGGGTGTAGAACTATCCACGTCTGAGCAAAGCCCCAGTGTTGAGTTTATATCCAAAATAATTTTCAATTCATTATTCAAATAGCTGAAGTTCCACTGTACAGGTTTTAAGCAACCTTGGGATATCAAGTAAACTTTACCAACCTCAATTGCATCATAAAAGCGGTCAACAATAGCATTAAAGTGGGTTACTCGTGCTTTACCTCCATCAGAATCAAAGAGATCAAATGAGAAGACCTTCCCATCTGTCTGAGCATTATCATAGTGACACATAACTCCTCTTGTTGTCACCTTTGCCATGATGGCCCACCAACCTTGATAAGGATTTAAAGCAGCTATTGGAATAATATGAGCTTGGACTTGGACCCAAATATTAAAATCTATTTGGGCCTGACCCAATAGGTCAGCCAGAGGACCCATTTGATGCAATACCCATTCCGCTTCTTCATCTGTCTCCTCCTCCACGATCGCATCATTCACTGAAACAGCAGCGCAAAGTTGAAAACTTCTACTCACCCACGGCAGTTCCGTCAACGGCGACCACGTGGCCGTCGCAAGGGACCCGGCGACGGGCGATTTTGTTTGTGGAAAGGCCACTGTTAGTGGACCTCCGTGCGGCGGCTCCCATGGTTCCGGTGGCTCTAATAGCGACAGCTCAACCGGTGACCATCCTCTTCCACAGAAACGTCCAGATCCGGCGGTTTAGGTGGCGAGACTAGACGTGGAAGGGTCGCTGCGAGTGAACCGATGTCTGGGGGTTCTGGCGGCGGCTCCGGTGGGACTTTCGCCAATAGATCTACGTTCGGCAACTCCCACAGTTCCGGCGGCCTCCACAGTGACAACACACTGTGATCCGCCTGTTGGTTAGCATCGGGCGGCTTGGGTGGCAGTGGTGGTGCCTTGTCCGAGCAACATGCGGTTTGAATCCTCATTCCCGTAGCCACGTGCAGTTTCGAATCTGATGGTTTCGACGACAACAAAAACCTGACCGAAGTACTCAGCGATGAAGAATCGATTCCGCCACCACCATACTTCGACCCCTCCTCATCGGAGCTGTCGTCGCTCGTCTTCACTTTGCCATAAATCTGGCCTCTGCTCCGTTCTTCTTCTCCGATCGTCCTTTGCTCATCATTCATCTTCTCAACCTTCTGGATAGCTTGGTGAAACTCTTTCTTCAGATCTGATGTTATTGGAGCCTCTGGTGGTGAATGATTTTCGACTTTTTGGCTCTCCCCATCTGGTGTTGTTTGCTGTCGTTCGTCGCTCTCCAAACTTCCCTCGCGGTCCTCAGTTCTCTTCTTACCCAGAAATTTTGTTAACAAGGCAATCAACTTCTCATTGTTTTCTTTTTGCCATATCAACATATCCTTAAGACTCATATTGATGCTGCTCACCTCCTTCCTGAGATTTTCTAATCTGGCCTCCATTTTGCTGTGTAAGCGCTAGTCTCGTCACGTTGAATCCGGCAGGTCGGACCAATTGATAGGAACCCGAATCCAACAAAGAGAAAATAACACAAAAAACACTTAATAATGGAATTTATTATTTATGAAAAGAGAAAATTACAGTAGAATGGTATTCCTACTGCCCAGAGCTAAGCTCCTCTCAAAGAAGAGATGACTCTCTCTCTAAGCCAAACCAAATGGTTTCTAACAGAAAATATCCTGAATGAATCTCTCTTGCTATCCCTCTCCTTAATATAACCACTATTCCTCCCTAATAAAATGGCCACATAAGCAAACCCATTTGTTGGGCTAAGGCCCAAACCTGGTACCTAACACTAATTTAGTAATGCTGTACATGAATATTGTGATAATGTTCTGAAAACACAGAATAAAATTAGAATTCTTGTTGCAACTATAAAATTGATTATATCATTATTTTATTATATCGAGTGAGATTATGCCTTAATTAAGACAATGATTGATTTAAAAGAATGCACGTACTCACATAGGATATTGGAATCCAATTTGTTAAGGTGTAGGAAAGTCAAGGGTTACTGGTGAAGGTAAAATTAGATACTCTCTCCTTCTCATTTTAGTTGTCCTCTTTGGAATATTTCATTGTCTCAAATTACTTGTCCCTTTAGAAAATCAAGAAGTATTAATTACTTCTTTTCCAACAATACCCCTTGTATCTCAACCAACTATATCAATGGGCTTTTCTAAATAACTATTACACTACTCCAATTTATAAGGGGTATTTTAGTCAATAAGTGTCATTTTATCATGGAAATTTGTAAATTCAATTATTTTCTTAAGAGATGTGCATAACCTAAGAGGACAAGTAAAATGAGACGGACGGAGTATCAATTAGAATCATTGAAACGTGGACTTAGCCAATTGCCTAGATCTTTGCCGGGAAAAACAACTCAAATTTCCAAACATCAGTTCTAGTGAGTGATTTCAATACATAATAAATTACTATGGTCTTGGAATTCAATATTGACTTTTGGGAAACTCAAATTCATCTTTGGAAGATGGAGATTGGATTTTCAAAGGTATTGGAAACGTGATGTGAAATTAATACCACTTACTTATTCTTAGAAGAATGCACGCCCCATCAGTATATAAAATGGTCTTGAGAAGAGTTGAGGTATCTCTAAGTCTAGGAGAAGTGAGCAAGGGCAAATGATCACTTGTGTGGTGAGAACTGAGAATGTTTTTTGTGAGTGTGTGAGTATCATTCCTTGTAATTCTTGAGTGTGTTTCTCGAGTCTGTGGGATGATACACTATTTGAGTGGGTTTTTTCAAGTTTTCACAAAAAACTTATGATCTTATTTGAGATAGTGAACATTTTGTTGAAACATTTCCGTTAAATTGTGTCTTCTGCTATTTTACTTGTGATGTGTTTTGTGTGTGTTCCCATTCTTTATTTTTGGTGGGTGCGACTTTTCCAACTGTTGACTTATATTCTAACACCAACAATCTTTGACTTAAGTGAGAACTTGCCTACTTTTGCTATGCCTGTTTCCGCTATATTTTACCTACTTCTGCTGGATTTGTCCTATTTTTTAAATAAAAAAAAATTAGATGTACAAATCATATCTTAGAAGTGAAAATTGGAGAACATACAATGCCACATGATGCATGTTTTAAATACCATGGGTCCATCATACAAAATGACAGGGAGAAAGAAAGTGTTAACCATAGGATCCAAGCAAGATGGATAAAATGGAGGAATGCTTTTGGTGTAATTTGTGAAAAAAATGTGTCACTCAAGCTTAAAGGAGAATTTTATCACATAGCTATAAGACTCATAATTTTGTATTAGATTGAATGCTAAACAGTAAAGAGCTAACAAGAAAGTAATATCAGTGTTGCATAGATGAGAATGTTGCGTTGAATGACTGATCATACAAGAAAAGACAGGATTGGGAATGAAGTCATCAGAGAGAAAGTTGGGATAATTTCCATCATAGAAAATATGGTAGTGTCATCTTAGGTGGTTTGGGGCTTGGGCATGTATAGAGAAGTCCTGTAGAAGCGCCCACCACTAAGCAGGATAAACCATATAGATGATAGTTGAATAGAGGAAGAGAAAAACCAAAGGAAACTAACTATAGGTCAAACTATCAAGAGAGCTTTAATTTATTTTTTTTTACCTTTTTTTTTGGGGGATCAACACATGTTCTCAAATTCCCCCCTTAATGTCTCGAACCCGAGACCCGAGAGTCCAGGTGGCCCGCAAGCCCTTAAGCAACACATTGGAAGCCACTTGAGCTGCGCACTCTTGGCCAAGAGAGCTTTAGAATTAAATGGTCTATCTGAATAGATATGATACATAACATATGACGTCGTTTGATCCATGTAGCCGACTCCAATTAGTGGGAAAAAGCTCTTATTATTGTTGTTGATTTTTTTGTTACCACCTATGTAGGAGGAGAACTCCTAAGGGCTTGTTGAATGACTTGCTGCATCTAACTATAGCTTTTGCTCGTTCACTGTTTTTGTACACACAGGTCTATGTGGTTTTAACTGCAGTGACAAACCTCAGGCTGATTCATATCTTGTGACTCTGCTGGCTTGGGTACTGCTCAAATTAGTGCTGGGTTTCTTGGTGCAAATGCTAAACATTATAAATGATACGGATTACAAACGAGAGGTATCTAAACAAGGGATCCATAAGGTTTATATCTACCTTCCCATTAGAAAAAGTCGAAGACAATTTTTTTGAACAAGGAACCTGTAATCCTTAGGATTGCCATATTGGGGATATCATAGAGTTCAAATTTTGTTCAGGTGTCAATCAATTGTGCGTACTGAAGTGTTTCTTCAACATGGATCCTCTGCAGTCAAAAACTCCCTACAATCCTCTCCATCCCAACCGTTAGTTGTTGGATTAATCTGATGACAGACAGTTTGAATGTAGATAGTTATAGAGAGCTTTTGGATGCTGAGGATTTAGATTTGTGTTTCTTTTGTAAATTTTGGGGGCATTGTTCACTTTTTTGTTCTTTTTAACCGGTATTTGCGATTCTTGTAAGCACTAATTCTATGTAGAAACTACAATTCCAAGTATTTGATATTCGATTTTGTACTATGGATTACCTTTGAGAAAAAATTGATAGATTTAATCTTTTAATTTATGTAAATTTTTCTATTTTTATTTTCTTATTTTATTCATTTCTTATTTTACTAGGAATGCAATATTAAAAATAGAGTATGATTTTTATGTTTGCAAAATTTTGTATTGAAATTCCAGTTTTGCTAATAAATATCTAAACATGAATATATTACAAATGAAGTGACATCCATTTCTCTTCAAATTAGGAAACTTCCCATCTAAACACACATCGCTAAGCGAATTATAGAATGGAACACCATCATAGGTGGTCCACAAAAGATCATGTTTCAAAATTGTTAGATCAAATAGGCTTTTGTATGTTATCATGCATTGCTAACGCATGATCATTGTCTCAATTTATAGATTAGGATTTTCACCCCCTCCCTCCTCCACCCCACTCCCATTTGTCACGCGGTGGCCAAGTCACAAATAGTGAGCACTGATGATGGTTTGGCAACTTTAGTATAGCCTACAACAAGAAACTTTGCCACTCGCAGATCGAGGATACTGCCATTATCGAAAACCTTCACATGTAGCCTTCAACATCACACATGGTGGGGTGGTGGCCGGTTGAGCTCGCGGCAGTTCCCAACGGATTTGCAATCTCCTTCTCCTTCGCAAGCTCCTCAACCCGCGAAGCTATGGTTGTTTGATATCTTCGGTTGGACCGCAAGCGCGGCAAAAAAGGGGGGAGGGAGTCTTTCACTTCATTTTTAGCGGTTGCATCTGTTATGGCTTGACATGTCACTACTCTCTATGGATGAACCTCCCCTACCAACGCGTCGACTCTAACCACTTTTCGCTGCCGTTTTTGGAAATGCATTCCATTCACAGGACACAATTACCCAACAACATTTCAGAAGCAAACGACTGCGATTTGCGGTCTCTCTTCCAAATGAAGAATCTCTTAAGTTTGTCAACTTAGACAGGGTTTTGTTCAACACGGTCGAAGAATTCGACTTGGTTGGACTTGTTACTTCACTCAAAAGCTCAATCAACAGGCTTAGGCGATTAGAGCATGGGGATGAGGGGAAGGGCTGGAGGCAGGGGGACGGGTGGAGCCGAGGGAGAGGGAAATGAAAGAGGAAGAAAGCGGAATTAGATGAAGAGAGTCTACTATAAGATCTAGTGCACCTCTTCCAACGATAGAAATTGATTTAAATTGTGGTCTTTTGTGGACCACCTATGGTGATGGTCCATTCTATAATCCGCCCATAGTTTGTCTATCTTAGTCATATCACCTATTGCATGCAATATTATTCAACTTGATTTAGTTGTTGATTCGATTGAGCTATTGGATCACTAGGTAATTTAGTAATTGAATTGGTTGAAGTTAAATCTCCCACACATCATTAACTATTACTTAAATCAATACTTGTAATATTTTATTTTTATCATAAATAATACTATTTAAATTATTTTAAATATTTTGTGCCCGTCAAAATAAAACTTATTTTAATTTTTTTTTTGTTCACATTAAACCCTTCTGTCTTTTAACATTGCCATAGATGTGCTTGCACCTCTCCCCTTTACTCTTTCAAGTTTCAACTTCGACACATTCGCAAGCCGCACAATTGCTTTTCTCCATCTTTTCCTTTTAGACATGTGACGACCTAATTAGTAGTTTTAAGTGACTCAACCGACACTTGTGACATTTGAATTTTCTTTTTTCAAGATACTTGATTAATTTGGGTTCATAAGAATTGACTATCACCGATTTTAGTGAGAACTAATTGGGTTAACCCTGTTCACGCCAGGTCATCTGCATATTCAATATGATACTTTACTCAAACTGATTACCTCACTAGGTCAATGAATCGTCAATTAAACCGATCGATCTAGTTTTTTTAACACTAATTGCATGTTAAGTTAACATAGGTTATGCAGCATCAAATAATGCAGCAGAGAGGTTCTATTTGCCCATGAGTCTTGAAATGCAAAAAGTGTATGAATTCATCTTGGTAATACCAGAAGGCCTAAGTGTAGTTTTTTTTTGGGGGGGGGGGCGCAAAGGCCCAAGTGTGTTTAAAACTCAGAAAAATTCATTTTATATGAAAGTTGGATCTATTGGCAGTTCAGATCTTTTGTAGCCCGTTTTAGCATTCGTTATTTGAATTATTTGAAGTAAAGAAGTTCACCTGTGATGTGATAAAAAAAATGACTGATTGGATTTTAGTTTAATGCACAGCTTTCAAATCATATCATCGTAATTGTACAAATAAAGTATCAAGATAAATCATAAAACGCTCTTCTTATAAGTTATGATACTAGGGTTGTAAAACTAATGGGACTAGGGAAAATTCTCTATAGATGCTTTAACAGTAAGCATACAAAAGGATTAAGCTCTCCCACTTTGCTTTTTAGTTCTGGAGTCACTTGTTGAAAGCGCTGACCCAGACAGCTTGTTAACCTCATAAAGCAATACAGCTGAGAACAGGAAACTGCATTTATGCAACAAACATCAGAAGAGCATAAGCAACGGGTTCATCAGAAAATATCAATTGATACATTTTTATGGTTTTTAACTAATTTAGAATCCAAAGTTAGCCATCCTGTTACTTTGCTATATGTATTTCTGAAGATGTCAAATATCAAACTCCACTATTTCTATTACAAGCTGATGGTCATGTACTAATCAGCACATTATATATGTTTAAGCAGTTGATGTCGTGCCCTATTTTGATAAAAAAATGTATGTGTTCTTTAACATAAAAATTCATCATGCAATTATAAGTTGATAGTGATTTTAAGGAGGCTTGACTTGAATGCCCCACTTAATTATTCAGTTTGCAACACTTAGACCAGAGGGGCGATTGGCTTTTGATATGTGTTTCTTCTCCCTCACTTCCTCCGTTTTCTTTGAAAGAAATACTTCAGATACTACAAATCCCATTGAATTTCTTCTTCTTATTCATTCATAAGGGGGAGGGGTATTGTGGGGAGCATACCATGTAGTGATGCATACTCGGTGGACGGTGCTTGCTGCAATCAAAGCAACTGCTTCTGCTATTATGACTGCAAAATAAAGGTATGTCTTTAATTTTTGAAACCATAGAACACAATACTGGAGGCTTAGGCATACATGAATTATACATGGTAACACCAGAAGGAATGAAAATCGAATGCCTCATCCCATGTTTCATGCAATTCTCAAGTATAAAAACGTAGGATGTTCTTCAAGTGTCAACTCTTCGTAAAAAAAGAAAAAGAAAAAGTGACCTAGACAATGAAACTCTCAGCTCTTCATCTACATGTGTCGCTAGAGTTGTTAGATGCAATATGAACGGAAAAAAAAAATCATTAACAAACCAAATATACGAAGATTGAAAAAGAGAATAACATTAAGGGAAAAAAACAAAATAATACACAAGGAAGATATTCACAAAATTAATAATGAAATGGGGATCACCATTATTAGCTTTGATAAGTTCTATGAAAAAATCCAGAATCATAGTTTCTTATGTTACATAAGTATGCACTCATGCAAATTAATCTTTTCTAAACAGATTTTGTGAAACTTACAAGAGCAAACTACGTGACTAATAATATGTTAATTGTAGAAGTTTGCACAAAGGATATCATCAATTTATAGACGAAACACTGCTCTTCTTTTAACTTCTTTACGACAAAAATTCATATCTGTCATTTTGCCTCTATATATAAATCGTTCGTACTTCATGTTTGCAAACTTCCGATGACAGTTAGACACAGGAGAGCATATTTATAACTGCCTAAGAATAATGCAGGTCCAATGACAATAGACAAGCAGAAAAACCAGGTGAAGAATATGGTACTCATGGGTCATGCACGCAAGACAGTATACTAAGTCACTAACAAATTGCCTTTAGCAGTATGTGTTGAAGATCAATGTCAAAAATGTGAAAAGTTACACTGAATACTCATTCTGTTGTGCTTGAGTTTTGAATTCCATTAATATAAAACAATACTGTTTGTCATCAACATTCATAATCAATATGTACTTACCAGCACCCCAGCCAGTTCTTGAACCAACTGTTTCCTGAAAATTTCCAATGAACTGCAAGCAACATGTGAAGCAAATGTGAACACCTTAAATTACCTCGAAAGATTTTGCTTGAATAGAATTCTCGGAAGAATTGTATGTAGTTGAAGTAAAAAAGCAGACTATCTGGATAAAAATGACATTCACATAAATCTTGTTCACATAGGCAAATACAGTCTATCTAGTACTAACATGAACAAAAGCTCCTCTGTTTTTCTCAAAGTAGGACTATATCATGAGTGACGAGGGAACCAACATATATGAACATCAACCTATGAACTATGAAGTGCTAAAACTAGTAAGTTTCTCGGTCTTCAAAAAACCTTCTGGTTCAATTTACAAAATGGAACCTCTCATTGGAACTAGGAAGAATTACACAGTATATATTATGATTCCTTTTAGAGGCAAGCCTTCATACAAATTCACATAAATGATAATATATAGTCAAATAACCAAACACTGGTATCAAAAGAAATGTAATAGAAATGGAATAAGTGATAGATACTTTTCATTTCTGATGTCATATCATAACAAATATTTATTACTCGAGAAAAAAAGAGTATCATCAGCAAGTTGTATGTAAAACCTCAAAGATAAGAAAATGCTCATGTAAGATTTGATTGTGATTCATGAGAAAGAGAAGGATTCAGAACTCACAGTTAGGAGCACAAGAAATAGGAGAGAGCTAATGAACCCTCCAAGTATTGTGTATAATTCTGATGATGCTAGTTTCCCACGGTACATTTCTTGAAGTGAGAGGATGACAGTGAATAGAAGAAAGGAATATGTCATGGAACTCCCAGACCCTGCCATGGCCTTCTCATAGCAAGCATAGCAATGACAAACAAAAAAACAATTATAAGAATTGCATAAAAGCAAAAAATATCACTCATGAATGAGTTGTAAGCAGAAATAGTGCAAAAGATAAGTATATAAAGTCCCTTAAACAAAAATCACAAAGTAAATTCGCCATCGAACCAAGCAGCCGGAATCTCTAGTGTCAAAAGTACACTATAATATACTAAAACATTGTTTCATTAAAAAAAACTACTGAAGTTTTCAAGTCATGATGAAAACTGGCTAATTGATGACATGGTATTCAAAAAATTATTCAAGGCTAGAATCTTTACAGGACTATATGGAAAGCTTTTCTTCACGAAAAAAAGGAACAACACGTAAGTCAAGGTCAATAAATTTCAAAGAAGTAGCAAAGACAGATTTTCTGTAGCAGAAGGAAACAAAGAAGCCAACACCGACGAGAAGAGACATTGATAAAATGACAGCTATCAATCAACCCCGTAAACAAAAGCATAAACGCCACACTTCGCATACAAGCAGCCGAAGCTACGAAGCGCTAAAAAAACAAAAGTCAACAACGAAAGCTCAATGGATCTAATAATGTTATTGTTGCACATCGATCTTAAGTTTTCAACTGTAAAATAACCGACAAGAAACCCTAATCCCAAGTTACGTAGGTCGATTTTCATCAAATCCAAATAGCAATTCGCAGTTCAAGTAGAAACAGAAGCAGCAAGGAAATGAAGATCCAGTCATTTTCGTGATTCCCTCTGAAACTCGCATTTTCTCAGCAAATAAACGTAGAATAAGACAGACGAAGTGAAGTAAGCAAAAGAAAACAAAAAACGTACGTACCTCACTCAGGATCAGAAGCAGCGGTTTCAACTTTCAGTTCAGATCTCCTGCAACACGCGATCGTGGTTTTAATAAACGCACCCTTCGCTGCGAGCTGCGGCCAATGCACAAGGGCAATCTCGGCATTTAAAAAACCGGAGGTCAAAAGCGTCTAATCACTAGAATATTCTTATAAGAAACGACGCCGTTTGGTATCTACTGTGTTTCGAGATGGAGTCGCCGGAGTGCCCGGTGTGTCTTCAATACTACGACGACGAGAACGCAATTCCTCGAGTACTATCGTGCGGGCACACGGTTTGTGGAACTTGCCTTGTGGAGCTTCCGCAGCGATACCCGAACACTATTCGGTGCCCCGCGTGTACCCAACTCGTTAAGTACTCTCCCAATCAAGGCCCTTCTTCTCTTCCTAAAAACATCGACCTCCTCAGGCTCTGCCTCCAACAAAACTCGTGTTCCTCTTCAACTTCTCATCACTCGCGGAAACCGAATCAACGGTCCTCGATCAGCGATGACTACCGCTCTCGATTCTGGTCAGATGAGTTCTATGCTGCTTGGAAGGATTGGATTCTTCCGCACGACGCCGTTTCGGTCCACGAGCACGGTCCTGGCCGGTTCGGTTTCGGTTCAATTTCTTCGTCCAAGGGTAGGGTTTGCTTCGGAGTTAACCGTACCGTGAGCCTCGCTCCTATTGTTTCTTTACCTCCCGTTAGTGATTCCAAGTTCAAGTTTAGTTATGTTGCGCGGGTTATCAAGTGTTTGGAGGGGTTGGATGAGGTTGTGAGGGAGGGGTTAGCTTTGGTTCTCGAAGCTTCTGTTAGGCAGAGTAGGTTGTGTAGGGTTTATGGGTTGTGGAGTGAGGTGGTGGATGGTCCTCTGTATTTGGTGTGTGAGAGACACCGTGGTAGGCTTTTGGACAAGTTCGGTGAATTGAGGAATTGGTTTGATGGTGTAAATGGGGATGGTTTGCAATTGGATAGTTTTGCAATGATTGCTAAGGGTATATGTGAAGCTGTGCTTGCTTTGCATTTGGAAGGTTTGGTTGCTGGCTGTTTGGGACTTTCCTGCTTCTCTTTTGATGAGCTTGGTGGCATTTGTATTGATTTGAATGAGGTATTGGTGATGGGAAGGAAGATTATGGATGCTGTTTCTGGTGGCCTGGGGGATAAACGCAAAGAAAAAGAAGCAATGTGTAAGGATTGCTTGGAAAATGAGGTTTTCATAAGCCCAGAGGTTTTGTCTAAGTTATTGCACAGGGGGGCTATCAATCTAGAGAGTGGGAATTCAGGATATCCAATTGGGTATGGCTCAGATGTGTGGTCATTGGCTTGTGTACTGCTAAGGCTTCTTATTGGAAATGCACTCCCTCAGAATACCTTGGAAATGAGCGAAGAGAATGGCCTTGATGTCTCGGCTAGTTACATTTCTTGGGTGGAGAAAGTTAGTTCTGTTTTGGAAGGAAAAATAGGATCTGAATACCTATCACTTAGGCAAACTCTTTGCAAATGTTTGGACATTGATCCAGGAAGTCGTCCAGATGTGGTGGATGTAAGGAAATGCATTCAGGATGTGTTAGTCAAACATCAATTTGGTTTTCTGGGAGATTTAGAGGTCACACTAAATGGGAAAAACACAAGTCACCGCGTGATTCTTGCCAAGTTGTGTCAGTTGCCTGAGGAAAGTTTTAAGGAACCCAGAGAACATGAATTGCTGGTGAAAGAAGATGGCGGTCAACCAGATTGTCTTCAAGATGGGGAAGACAAATCTGGTGAAGACTTTGTTGCTGGCCTATCTAAGGGAATGGCTGAACTTAAAGATCTGCAAGGCCATATTGGTTGTATCACTGGATTGGCTGTTGGAGGTATGGATTCCGAGTTTGTATTCAAACACTCTAATCTCTAATTCTCTATCAATCATAATTCATGATACCATTTGTTGTATGTCTGGATGACAAGATAGTTGGGACTATATTTTTGGAGTATAAAATAAATCATAATTCCATTTTGTTATCGAGGGGTGAAGTGTGCTTAAGGCCTTCAATCGAGTGATAACTAGGTTATCTGGTAACTGACATTTGTTATGGATTTGGATTTGGATTTGGATTTGGACGGTACATGAACGCGAGGCTTTTGAATTGATTTGGTCACAGTTTCTAATGCCTTCCATGCATTTCTTTAAAATATTTTGAAACTAATGAACAATTTGGTGTGGCACGGTTAAAAGGAACCTATTAGCTAGGCTCTTAATCAGCATCTGCATTAAGGTTGCTTCACCTGTGTCATGGACAGTGTTTCACTTGTGGTGTTCTGATATATTAGTATATATGGTGATCATGAAATGGAGAATTATATTTCATTCTAACAAGCATTTGTTTAGTTTTGCAGGGGGATATCTGTTTAGCTCCTCATTTGATAAAACTGTCCGTGTATGGTCCTTGCAGGTAACACTTTTAAAACTCAGTTACCGGATAACATTCTACTGCATGCATTCCAAATAGCATAATCTCATTAAAAATCTTGGCATGAGCATGACATCATTATTGTTTCAGTAAATGCAGTGGAATTATCAATTTCCTTTGATATTTTCCAATAGATAGTTCTTCGTGTGTTTTTTTCCCTTTCTATGTGACACTAGTTAGCAGATACCTTCCGATGAAGGTTTAACACCAATAGACAAATAAATAAAGGAAGTGAGAGAAAAATAGTTGGGATATTTTCACCTTTTCCATTTGTGATATACAAGCTTCCCTTTTTCCTTTAAATATTAAGACTTGCTTTTAAAAAAGTATTCAAACAAGTGTGTTTGCTCTAGAGTTCTTGAATTGCCGTTGACTTTCCAAAATTAGAATTCTTTGACAAATTGCATTAGGTATATTTCCTTCAGATGCACATTTACTCTTCCTACCTTGAACAGTGTAGGATTATACATATTTGCTTTACAGGAAAGTGGAAAATAGCATGTTGAATGCTAGATTGTTATGCAACACGAAAGCATGTTTCATAGTAATGATAAAGTTGGAAGGGCTACGGTCCTTTGCTACAAAATAGTGTGGTTGTTTCTTCCTCAGTTATTCTGTTGATGAGTGTCATCCATGCAAATTTTATGTAGGACTTTTCTCATTTGCACACATTTAGAGGTCACGAGAATAAAGTCATGGCTCTAGTTTATGTAGACGAAGAAGAACCATTGTGTATAAGTGGTGACGGTGGAGGGGGCATATTTGTCTGGGGAATTGCTGCACCTCTCAGGCAAGATCCCTTGAGGAAATGGTATGAGCAGAAGGATTGGCGCTTTAGTGGTATCCATTCCTTGGCTGTTTCCAAAAATCTATTTCTCTACACTGGAAGTGGAGATAGAACAATAAAAGCTTGGTCATTAAAGGTGAGGTTGTCATTTTTGTTGTTAACTTATGTTGCAGCCTAAAACCAAGTCTTCACTGCTAAATCCATTCTTTGGGTTGCTGTACTTTTTCCCAGGATGGAACTTTGATGTGCACAATGAATGGCCACAGATCTGTAGTTTCCACACTTGCAGTATACGATGAGGTTCTTTACAGTGGTAGTTGGGATGGAACCATCCGGTTGTGGAGTCTCAATGATCACAGCCCGTTGACGGTACTAGGGGAAGATATGCCTGGAGAGATGAAGTCTATCCTGGCCATTACTGTCAATAGGCATTTACTGGTTGCAGCATATGAGAATGGATGCATAAAGGTCTCACTTTTTAGAATTGTGTTCCTTTCCTTTAGAAGAAAAATCAATTGTGGCCTACTTGAAATGAAATATAGACTTGATCTCCATATAATCATTTCCTGCCATTATTGGGTAACATCTCTTTTGTTATTTGCTTGTTTAGGTCTGGAGAAATGATGTGTTCCTGAATTCCAAAACATTGCATAATGGTGCCATTTTTGCTATGAGTATGCAGGGAAAATGCCTTTATACAGGAGGTTGGGACAAAAATGTTAATATACAGGTAGAAATGCAAAATCTTGTCCTCTGTTTTTGAGAATTACATGGAAATGAACATGGTGAAGTCAGTTCGCTAAATAGGGAAGTTCAATTACGATTGTTGAAGTCAGTTTCCCAAACCATTTAAATTTGTGAAAATTCAATTATGATTGTTGAAGTTATAGGGTTTTTGAATTTTGAATCCTAATTAAATAGGGAAACAAATCATGATAATGTATAAGAAATATGAAAACTAATCTTAAGATATAGTCTGAGATACTCTAAGATAAGAACTAATCCCATGGGATAATTTAAGATACTCTAAGATAGTATCAAACTATTATGAGATATTTTCATGTCTTCTTACTCTCTCTCTCAAGCTAAAGCTTACTAAGCTTTAAGCTTGTTACAAATGTACGCGTTGAAAGTGAAAAATGACCAAAAATACAATTTGAAAGTGAAAAATGTACACGTTGAAGATCAGCAAGGCCAGATCACATCACGAAATAGAGACGAGACAAAATTGCAGCTGGGACAAAAGCTAAGGCCAGGCTGCAATTGGGACAAAAAATTGTGCAAAACCACAATCGAGACAAAAATCGGTGCCAAAATGGAACTGAGACAAAAAGCAGTGTCAAACTACAACTGAGACAAAACCAATACAAAACCACAACTAAGACAAAATCAGTGTAAAACCGCAATTGAGACTAAGCCAGTGCAAAACCACAACTAAAACAAAACCAATGACAAACTGCAATTGTGAGATTTTGAACATGCTTGAAAGACTGTGAAGAATCTTGTTTGAAAAATTGATTTAAAAAAAATCGAGTTTAAAAAAATTGATTTGTGTTTGGTAATGATAGTTTAAAAGTGAGTTTAAAAGAATTGATTTGTGTTTGGTAATGATAACAGAATCACTTTTGATGTGTAAATATAAAGAATTTTGTGGGTGTCACACCCAGAATCAATTCCACCAAACGGAAAAGCTTGGATGTTGTTGTTTCTACTAGAATCGCTTTTGGAGTGCAAACGGGATTCTAAAATCTTCTAAAATCTAAAACAAACGCATGAACAGTAATTAAAAAATGTCGGGAATCGCTTTTGAGGTCCAAACGGGATTTTAAAAGCTAAAACAAACAGGCTCTTAATCTCTTCCAATGCCGTTCAGAGGAGCCAGGGACTATTTTCCTATGAATCTGAGCATGAACAATAGGTAGTAAGAGATTAGACAAAATTCCCAATTTCAAGACTTAGGGTTTTAAAGGAGCCCATGGAAAATCTAACATTAGATTTTTACTACTCTATACCAACACTCACTACTCAATCATGCCTCAAAATAAATTCTTAAATTTATGGGTTAAAGATTTACCTCAAAGAACTCCAAAGAGACAAGAGTGGGCATTGTTCATTTCAACCAAAAACACCAACCTTTAGTCTTTGCTTCTCATGGATGCAAGAGATTTGATGGGAGAATGGAGGGAAAATGGAGTGACAGCTGACGGGGAGGAGAAGTTGAAGTAGAAGGGGGAGAAGTGGGAGCAGCAAAGCTTTATGCTCTCTGTGACATGGTTCCTCTTTCTTTTATTTGTGGCTTCTGCCCACTTTGGCTTCCCAAAGAAGCCTTCTTCCTTTTTTTTTAGTTTAGGTGAAACGGTGTGTTTCGATAATATCAATATATTAAGAAATGTTTTCATATCTTCTAACAGCAATTTTTATTTAATATTATTTGTTCAATTAGCATGAAATTCATTAAAAGGGGTATTGAATTGTAGGAATTATCAGGAGATGAGTTTGAACTGGATATCAAAGCATTTGGGTCCATTGCTTGCAGTTCTGTTGTGACAGCTATATTATGCAGCCAGGGAAAACTTTATGTTGGATATGCTGACAAGTCTATCAAGGTATCGTACTTCCTCCAATTATATTATTGTTAAACTGCCTTCGACACATATTTTCTTATCTCAACGTTAGAGAGAATAGTTTGTGTTGCATAAATAAAATGTTGATATAATTAAAGTTACTTGCTTTGGTTACATAACTTTTCCCATTGCACATGTTTATATGTCTCCGGCAATGGAAAGAGAAAATGTTCAACCTAGAACGTTTAGATAGAAGAGAAAGTTTTCCTAAAACCAGACCAATTGGAGTCATCCTATGTCGATGATCAACCAGGAAACATGACGTGGTTTATGTAACATCTGACCTATTTGACAACCAGCCCTGTTCTTGAGTTTTAGAAAGAAGTCGATGTGTTGCATGCATAGTTGTTAAAACCGGACCGGACCGGCCGGTCCGACCGGGAACCGGACCCCTGTCCGGTCCGTTTGAACCTGAAAACCGGACTGTATAAGAATCGGCCTAAAAACCGGAAAACCGGTAAAAAACCGGCCAAAACCGGGAAAACCGCGAAAAAACCGGCCAAAACCGGGAACCGGCCGGTTCTTAAAAAAAATTAATTTTTTATTTTTTTTTAAAAATGATAAATGACATTATCTTTGACACAGAAGAGATTTTTTTATCCATTTTTTTCATGTTGATAGATTAAATTAAATATTATAATAAAATTTAAAATTAATTTATATATTAATATTATTGTGAGAGTACTTACATTACAATATTTGTGATTATTGAATATTATAATGTTATTATAACATATTTGTTTTAGTTTAATATGTAATTTTTACATGTTATATGTTGACTTATAACATTTTAAGCGGAGTTTAATTTTTTATATCGTGATATTATAAATATTATGTTATTTTTTGTTTATTAGTGCTTTATATGTTATATTAAAAATTTTGAAAATATAATTTAATTCATTTCCGGTCCAACCCCGGTTCGACCCCGGTCTGACCTTTGAACCTTGAACCAGTACCTACACCGGTTCAGTGTCCGGTCCGGTTTTGATAACCTTGGTTGCATGCGTCCATTGAGTGCATGATGCTAGCTACTGATACGTGGTTGAATTTTGATTTGGTAAGAAATCCTCCAGTTATGCTGAAAGAAAAATTGGTACATGATAAATTTCTGCTCACTCTCTTAAGTGGTTACGGACAAGAAAAATCTTTGGAAGTGTTATGTTCAGCTTTGTAGGGATACTACAGAAATTGTTCCACCAAAGGTGTAAATGCATTATTTATGTTGAAACATGTGGCTAGATTCTTTACGTGCACAAGCAAATTTTGAATCTATACACCTTGACAGAGTTGATAGAACGTAAAAATATTTATAATTTGAAATTTGTTATGCAACGTTATCACTCATTCACTAATTTGAAATATGTTCAGCTTTGTAGGGATACTACAGAAATTGTTCCACCAAAGCTGTAAATGCATTATTTATGTTGAAACATGTGGCTAGATTCTTTACGTGCACAAGCAAATTTTGAATCTATACACCTCGACAGAGTTGATAGAACGTAATGGCTAGATTCTTTACGTGCACAAGCAAATTTTGAATCTATGCACCTTGACAGAGTTGATAGAACGTAAAAATATTTATAATTTGAAATTTGTTATGCAACGTTATCACTCATTTGCTGTCTTTTTTGTTTATGCTTGTGAAATCATCAACACTTAACGGCTATTATTAATTTGATTTCTCCAGGTTTATCGTGGTAAATAGTAAGAGTTTCACCAGTTACATCTGTTATTCATGGTTTGATTGCTCAACTTTCGGCTGAATGTTTTAAATGTTTCGCAAATTATGCTTCATATATGTGATGCTCAGCTTTGGAGTGCTTGCTAATTCGCAATTTTTTCCCAGATGTAGATAATCCGATCCAAATGATGCTTATAGAGTGTTATGTACATATTTAATATTTTCTGTTTGGACCTGATTCCTGGGGTTTCTATATAACTTGACTATAAATTATTATATTGTAATGCACTCCATGTAATTCGATTGTATTCGCCTTGTCGTGCCAGGTTATCATCCACTTCATAACAGAATATATTTTTTTTTTTGCTTAAATATGTTTTTCGTCTCTGCAATTATAGGGACTTTTATTTTCCGTCCCTGTAAATTATTTTTTTTGTTTTTCATGCCTGCAATATAAGAATTTTTGCTTTTCATCCTTCTTGTTTTGTTTTAGTCCTCGTAATATTTTTAATATTTGGTTTTAGTCCCTGGAATTAGAGACCAATGTGATTTTAGTCCCTAAAATATGGAGTATATAAGGACTAATTACAAAATAATTTACATATTACAGGGACGAAAAGCAAAAATAATTTTTTGTAGGGACCAAAAACAAAGTTAAGAAAATTGTAGGGATGAAAAACAAAAAAATATTTTTGCAGAGATAAAAAACAAAAAACTTTTATATTTGTGGGGACGAAAATCATATTTAAGTTTTTTTTTTTTTGACTTGGTTAATTGGTTTATAGGTTTTGAACTTTTGGAAGGTGGTAACCGAGATCAGGGTACATTTTTTTTTTTTTTACCTCGATTCACACCTTCAACATTTGCGTCACCCTTTCTTGCTCGGGCGTGCAAAAATCCCATATAAATCAAACCAAATCATTATTCAAACCGAAGTGCACCATAAATAACTAAATTTTTAAACCAGTTTAATAAACTGAATTAGTTAGGCTCCGTTCGGAGTGGTTGTGAGTTTTTAGTTTTCAGTTTTAAAAGTTAAATTTGAAAATAAAATATATTCGGGTAAAATGGGGTTGAGTTAGTTTTTTAACTTAATTTTAAAACAGTTTTATCTAAAACCCAAAACAATAAAAATAGGTTTTGTGATTATTGTTTTAGTTTTTAAGCTGACAGCATCCCGCTCCTGCCTCTTCACCATCCTTCTCGATGTCCATTGTCCCGTCAAACCAAAAACTAGAGCGAACTCGGGAAGGCCAGCGGAGGGGCAATCATCGGTTCTGACACTGCTTTTGACAAAATCCGCTTGCAGGACTTGAGCATCACTGGCGTAGTTGCTAAGCACTATATTTGAACCATTCAAGATTCTGGAGTGGTCAACAGAGATTTGGGTTTTTGGAGGGACGAAGATTTTTTCGAGAGACATCAGTTCTGCAGGAAAAGGGGGAGGAGGGGATATGGAAGAAATGGGTTCTGAAGCGGTGAGAGTAGGTTTAGGTGGATACGAAAACGAAGGAGATGAAATTAAAGAGGAAAAAGGTAACTGTGGAAGGTGAAGGACTGCCATCTGCTCTTTCTCGCAGTCAGTGTGGAAATATCTCAGGGCAAAATTCTTTTCTATTGCTCAAGATGTGGTTTCTTTGGCACTCCTGTCAAACCAATTGCCATTGTCCCTCGATGTACTTGCTGCTACTTTATGATTACCATTTTTATTATTTTTATTATTTTATAATATTTATTTTTGTTGTCCAAATTTATATTTTTTTAATTGTTTTATTGTCATTTTTAATTATTTTTATGTATTAATGTTTTTTTAATATTGGGTGAAGTCATAGTGGCTAGACTCAAAAAACAAAAACAAAAACTGAAAGTCAAAACTTAAAACTGAAACTAGATTTGGTTTTTGGAATTTTCAAAACATAAAACAAAAAACCACCCCGAACGGGGCCTTAGTTTTTAAAAGTGGTCCAATAATCTAAACTGAGATTCCAATCCAATCCGGTAAACCAGGTATAACCAAACCTAAAACTAGGTAAATATAATCCAATTAGACATCACATTTAGAAATCAAGACTTACAAACCCTAGTTTCCAAATTATCTCCGTGAAAATCCTAGCCCCAAATTTGAACACTATGTGTGTGTTTGGGGGAGTTATTGAAAAATGTGATTTTGAATGAACTCGATTTGCTACATATTTAGATTTAGATAACATAATTTGTGTAAAAATGTATATGTTTGGTAATTTTGAGTCAAATTTGATTTTGCTTATGAACTTCGGTTTTGTTAGAAGTGTTAAAAATAGCTTTTGCATTGAGTTGAAAATGTATGCTAAGTTTTACATCATACTTGTTTTGGAAGTGAAAACATTCAAATATAAGGCGAATTCTAAGGTGTGACACCTTGATAGATGTTGCAATGTACCTCACTTGAAACTCAAGTTTTCACAATTTGATCTAACAGTCCCACTAAATCTAATCATAGATCTTTCCCACCAGATCCCAAACCATAATTTCCATTCTCATCTCTATCTCCTCCTTGGCCTCTGTTGTTTCCTCTTTCTGTCGCACAACTCACTTTGTGGTGCCGCTTTCTATCGGGAAAAAATAACTGTGAACCCATTGGATTAAGAGATTGACCAAAATGATGGAAAAATCCAAAACGCAAACAATGAACCAACAAGGAAACCCCTTAACCCACTCTTTCGATGGCCTACCTCCACAGAGCGACGACGTTGCCACAAAACTAGAGAGTGTGGAGGCTTGGATTGTCGTCCTCTTTGAATTTTAAGAAATTTTCATGTGCTACAAGCAACCAAGCATTCTATGCCTTAGTTTGTTAGGACCCAAGGTTAGTTGTCATTATGTCTACATCGCATTGTTCGTCTTCATCATCCTCTCGATATCACACTGGCTATATCTGGGTAGAGGTGGTGGTATCTTGAGTCGCAATGTGTCTTATAGGTTTTGGTGACTCATAATTTGAACACGGGGTTTTCCAACCACCTTTCTTTCCTTAACAACTTGTAATCCCCTCGCTCCTTCCCTTCTCAACCTTTTACCTCACCTTATTTGCTATAAGATAAATAAATTATCATAAAATTTGTATGCCTATATATAGACAATAGTATTAGATATTATATTTGTTGAATATAATATAGGAAATGTTGTAAGAAAAATAACATGTATACTTAATAATATTAAATATAGATTTTCTGTCAAAGATAATATTATTAAATATTATATTCACGATTAATATATTAAATATTATTACACTGTTAAATTCCAAATGTGGGGTATTCCATAGTTTTAGAATAAACTAATTATTTTCTCTTATATTTATACTACAAATTTAGTTTACTTTTCATGATGCATATTTTTTTTTAAACGCGTAATGCCATCAATGAGATTTAAATTTATCACCCTATACAAACTAGTTAAATCATTCCATTGCCCAACATGTTACATTAATCGAAATATACTCAACTCCTCAATTTCTTTTATTGAAAACCCTCCTTTTAGTCCCTGAAAGTGTCAATCGTTATAACTTTAATTCTTGATTGTAATGAAAATAAAAATAAATCTCTAAAAGTGGCTGGCATCTGCCACGTTAGTCCAAAACGTGACATTTGTTAGGTGATGCCCCTGAGTGTGCTAATTTGGCATGTTAAGTGCCACGTCACCAATTAGAGCCACATCTTCTTCTTTCCCTCTCTCTCCTACTCACTCTCTATCTTCTCCCTCCCCTCCCCATACCATATTTATCCCTTTTCCCCTCCACCATCCCCACCCCATCTGTCTTCTTTCCTTATCTTCTCCATCGACCCTCCACTGTCCCCCTACTTCCTCTTCTCCCTCCCCATTCCACGTCACCCAACAACCCTTTTCACCATCCCCACACATGTTTCTTGTCCCCTCTAAATACAACAAACATGGACTAAGCTTTATCAACAAAAAATTATGTATGTTTCGTTTCCCGCTCGAACTATAATCGAGATTTATGTTTATTGATCAGATAAATACAATTCCCGTAGAGATGATACTTTTGACTCTATCACCTATATACTTGTGTTTCTTGAATGAAGGAAGGTTAGGATAATTGATAAGCAAGTGTTTGGATCTGCATCCAATTTTCCACGTTGAAGCAAACTTGTGTCGTTTTTTTCACGTTGACGCAAAAGCTACGTATTGTAGCTTCTGGTTTTCCATGGTGGATTTGCATTGGGACTGCCGCAACATACGTCCATTATCTGCAAACACTAAACCAAACGTAGGCTAAGTGAAACATTGGTTAACAATAAATTGTTATCTATTTGTGTTGTGTTAGTTTAGTTGTTTGTAGTCTTTCTTGTAAATAAGTTTGGGCCTAGCTTAGTGTTTTGGGCCTAGCCCATATTGTCTCTAACTGAATCTATTAAGTCTAAATGGATTTAGTTATGAGTGTTGTATATAGTCTCTTCCTGATCAATAAAGAATTCAATTCGATTCATTCTGTTTTCACTAAGCCCTAACATCTGGTACCAGAGCTCTACAAGGGGCCTGATACGTTATCACGTTCTTGAGCGAGCAAAGAAAGGGGCAAAACGAGAATCGAACACGGTGCAATGGCGAAAAAGGAGAACATCAATTTCATTCAGCCTGCGATTCCTAAGTTCGATGGGCATTATGATCACTTGTCAATTTTGATGGAGAATCTGCTACGATCAAAGAGTATTGGAGTTTGGTGGAGAATGGCGTTGTTGTTTCTCCTCCTGGTGCTACCACAGAGCAATTGAAGACGAGTGAGGAAAGCAAGCTAAAAGATCCCAAGGTGAAAAATTACTTGTTCCGGGCCATAGATAGAAGTATCATGGAGACAATACTCAATAAAGATACAACGAAAGATATATGGGATTCCATGAAGCAGAAGTATCAGGGGTCAACCAAGGTAAGGAGGGCTCAACTGCAGGCACTTCGAAGGGATTTTGAGCTTCTTGGAATGAAAGAAGGGGAAACCGTTGATGGATACTTTGCAAGAACCGTCTCCATTGTCAACAAAATGAAGATCCATGGTGAAAAAATAGAGCAGGTGACAGTTGTAGAAAAGATTCTCTGATCCATGACTTCAAGATGCAATTACGTTGTTTGCTCTATTGAAGAGTCAAACAATGTGACTATCTTGACTATTGATGAGCTTCAGAGTAGCCTACTGGTGCATGAGCAAAGGATGAAAGGGCACAAAGCCCTGAAAGTTACTAATGCAGGCAGAGGAAATGGCAGAGGAAGAAGTCGTGGTGGGGCTAGAGGAGGAAGAGGCAGGGGAAGGCAGTCTTTTAATAAAGACTTAATTGAATGCTATCACTGTCACAAATTAGGTCACTTTCAGTCTGAGTGTTCTAATTAGGAAGAAAAGGCAACTATGCGGAGTTTGATGAGGAAGAGGAAATGTTGCTGATGGCTCACACCCAGGGGGATGATTCTCTGAGAAACAAAATATGGTTTCTTGATTCAGGTTGTAGTTACCATATGTGTGGGAGCAAGAATTGGTTTTTTGATCTAGATGAGAAGTTTAGAGTGTTTGTTAAACATGGGAATAACTCAAGGATGACTTTGATGGGTAGAGGCAATGTCAAATTGCAAATTGGGGAAATTATTCAGGTGATAACTGGTGTGTATTACATCCCTGAATTAAAAAATAATCTGCTAAGTATAGGTCAATTGCAAGAAAGGGACTTGACTATTGTTTTCCAACAAGATGTGTGTAAGGTGTATCATCAAGAAAAGGGACTAATTATAAAGTCTCAAATGTCCTCCAATAGAATGTTTGCAGTGGTTATTACTGTCATTCCCCCATCAAGTTTCAAAGCAACCTGTGAAGACATCACCCATTTATGGCACTGCAGATATGGGCACATCAGTCACAAGGGATTGAAGATTTTAGCTCAAAAGGGCATGGTGAAAGGTTTACCAAAGCTGCAAGATTCCTCCAAAGTTTGTAGTGATTACATGACTGGAAAGCAACACAGGGAGCCATTTCCAAAGGGAACTACATGGAGAGCAACTTAGAGATTGCATCTGATACATGCTGACATATATAGGCCACTGAAGCCTAAATCCAACAGCAATAAGAGGTATTTTATTACCTTTATAGATGACTTCGATAGAAAAACTTGGGTGTATTTCTTAATTGAGAAGTTTGCTGCATTAGAAGTGTTTAAGAAGTTTAAGGCTGCTGTTGAAAAAGAATTAGGAAGTGTAATTTATGGTCTTCGCACTGACAGAGGTGGAGAGTTCACCTCAGCAGAGGTTGATAAATTCTGCAGCTCCCAAGGCATAAAAAGGCGGTAGTACACCCCTCAACAGAATGGGGTGACTGAGAGAAAAAAGAGATCCATTATGAATTATGGTGCGGAGTATACTATTTGAGAAAGACATACCAAAGGAATTCTGGCTCGAGGCAGTAAATTGGTCAGTTTATGTACAAAATCGAAGTCCCACAGTTGCAGTTAAAGATTTTACTCCTGAAGAGAGTTGGAGTGGAATAAAGCCTTCAATTCATTTCTTTCGGGTGTTTGGGTGCACTGCACATGTGCATGTGCCTGACTCACAAAGAAAAAAACTAGATAGCAAGAGTGTCAAATGTGTTCTTCTTGGAGTTAGTGAAGACTCAAAGGCTTATAGACTCTATGATCCTGTATCCAAAAAAAATTCTAACCAATAGAGATGTGGTATTTGATGAAACTGAGAAGTGGGACTGGACAAAGAAGCAAGATGGAAGGGAGGAAGAATTACTTGATCTGGGAGATAAAGGAAAAGATGTTGAAGAACCAGAACAATCAAAAAGTGAAGAAGAAGCAGATATTGGTGTGCAAGTCAGCAGTGAATCTGATGTGCAGGCAGAAACTGCAAATCAGAACCAGCCACTTGAGCAGTCCAACAATTTTCCCAGTAATAGTGTCTATAGAGGAGCAGCTGTGAACCGATATTAAGGGAGGACTAGAAAAAAGCCTATATGGATGGAGGACTATGTGATCCCTGAAGGTGAGGATTTAGATGACACTGAAGAACACAATTTGTCTATCTTTGCCAAATCAGAAGATCCTGACATGTTTGAAGAGGCAGTAAAAATCAACAAATGGAGGAAGGCCATGGATGCAGAAATTGAAGCTATAGAAAAAAAACTCAACCTGGGAACTGACCACTTTACCAAAAGGGGCAAAGAAGATTGGAGTTAAATGGGTCTATAGAACAAAGTTGAACGAAAAAGGGGAGGTGGAGAAGTACAAAGCATGACTTGTGGCTAAAGGGTATTCACAACAACATAGGGTTGATTATAAAGAAGTCTTCGCACCAGTGGCTAGATGGGATACTATAAGAACTATCATTGCTCTTGCGGCTCTTAGAGGATGGTGTGTATACCAACTTGATGTGAGAAGCGCTTTCTTGTATGGAGAGCTAACAAAGACTGTCTTTGTTGAACAACCACAAGGATATGTGAAGCAAGGAGAGGAAGACAAAGATTATAAGTTGAAGAAAGCACTGTATGGACTGAAACAAGCACCACGGGCTTGGTATAGGAAGATTGACTCCTATTTTGAAAGGGAAGGTTTTGAGAAGTGTCCCTCTGAGCATACTCTGTTTGTCAAAATCAATGGTGATGGCAGCCTGCTTGTTGTTAGTCTCTATGTAGATGACTTAATATTTACTGGAAACAATGAAAGAATATTTTCAGATTTTAAGGAACCTATGAAAAGAGAATTTGATATGTCGGATTTGGAAAGAATGATTCATTTTCTGGGTGTTGAGATAGTGCAGCATGCATCAGGATTTTTCATTAATCAATCTAGATATGCTAAGGAAGTTATTGACAGATTCAGTATGGAAAGCAGCAAACCCAGTGCAGACTCCAATTGTTCTAGGCTGCAAGTTGTCCAGAGATGGAAATGGAAGAGAAGTAAACATGACTGAATATGAGCAGATGATTGGAAGTTTAATGTACCTAACAACTACAAGACCATATTTGATGTTTGATGTTTGTTTGGTCAGCAGATACATGGAGAAACCAATATAAATGCATATGCAAGCAGTCGAAACAGTTTTAAAATATCTAAGAGGAACACTTGATCTTGGCATCCACTATGGCAGAAATGGAAATGAGGAATTGGTTGCATTCACTGACAGTGACTACGCAGGAGATGTGGACGACAGGAAGAGCACATCCGGGTACGTGTTTATGCTTGGTTCAGGTGCCATTTGTTGATCTTCTAAAAAGCAGCTAGTGGTAACCCTCTCTACCACTGAGGCTGAATTTATAGCAGCAGCAGCGTGTGCCTGCCAGGCAGTGTGGTTAAGGAGGATTCTAGAAAGGATGGGCCATATACAGAATAAGTGCACTGTGGTTTTCTGTGATAATAGTTCTATTATTAAGCTGTCCAAAAATCTTGTGCTACATGGGAGAAGCAAGCATATCGATGTACGGTTTCATTTCCTTCGTGATTTGGTGAGAGATGAAGTGATTAAGCTGTTGCATTGTAATACACAGGATTAAGTTTCTGATATCATGACCAAGCCACTGAAGTTGGATGCCTTTTAGAAGCTACGCGACAGATTGGGTATGGGAAAGCTGTAATGTTAAACTAATTGCAAATTGCAATTTAGTTAAAAGGGAGGATAATGTTGGGTTGGTTTATTGTTTGTAGTCTTTCTTGTAAACAAGTTTGGGCCTGGCCCATATTGTCTTTAACCGAATCTGTTAAGTCTAAATGGATTTAGTTATGAGTGTTGTATATAGTCTCTTTTTGATCAATAAATAATTCAATTCGATTCATTCTGTTTTCACTGAGCCCTAACAATTTGGTCATATATGGTAAAGTTGTGAAGCCCCGTTCTTCACTTTTTGGTACTTTCAAGGACTTTTAGTTTTTGGGGTAAAAGTTGATTGGCTAAAATGATAATAGATTTTAATAACATGTAACTCATATTACCCACACCAATGTGTAACTGCAAGCATATCAAAATACCTGATTAATTTGAAAAATGATGGAGTTTCTTTATGCTTATATGTAAATACCGTAGGATGCTTTTCACAATTCACGTGCTTTCTTTTTTTATTATTTTTGAGACAATTAGTTTTAGAAACACTATTTTTTGTGGTGAACAAATATCACTTCTACTTAATTACGAGTCAGAACCACATTATGCTTCCCGTTGAAGGCTTTGTCTCACTTTATTTTATTTTATTTATTTTTAAATTATGACACCATTCTACCACATTGTAATGCTTAAGATGTGTGCTTGCTGTTGGTATGAAACTGTACAATAGTGTTGAGTCTTTAAATTAGACAATTAAGGCTGGCAACACTGTATTGAAGCAGACAAGCAGGTTAGAGGTGGTAACTTGATGAGCATCAATTCTCAGAGGTTTAGCAAATCGACTTTGAGAGAGGGAACTACATTGAGTTATTCTATGACAAATAGAGAATGAAAGAAGAAAGAGTGGGTGGGTACGATGGAGAAGAAAGGGGAAAAGAGAAAGGGTAGGGACGATGGGGGGGACAGGATCGATCGGGGCAAGAGGGAAGGGAAGGGAAAGATAAATAGTAAAAAGGAGAAGGGGAATGGTAGATTTTGGTAGAACTTTGTTCTGTTGTATTGATTTTTGAATTGAATGAATCAAATACAATTGGCCATACTTATGTATATGGGTCCAACAACTAGATGTACATTATATGCTATAAGATAAATCAGTAACAACTTATCCTAGCTTCCTGTGGTCACGATGACACAGGTAAGTAACAAAGAGATAAACTAATTCTAAATTTGAATACAAACCAACAGATAAGTGTGTGGCTGTAAATTCAAATATGTAACAACTCAAATCTTATTTCATTAGGGAATGTTCCGAACTGGGCCAAGCCCAATCCGACCACTACTAGTAAAGCCCACAATTGAGTTCGGCCCGAGAAGACATCTCATCACGCCACGGTAAGATGGATCCAACGGTGATCTGCATGTCACCTGGGGTAACCGTTTTTTCCCGCCTTTCTACCTCGCCACCTCGTCTATATAAGGAAATCACCCATCGATCTCAGGTACGCTTTCATTACTCAAAATACCTCTGTTAGGAGGGTTAGGAAAGTATAAATAGGATGTTAGGGGGTTAACAGACATTCAATCACTGTATTCAATTAATTGAACTGCTTTGACATTTGTGAAAGGGTGTGATCCCTTTTGTTACCGACTACCAGAAACAATTATTGGCTCTTTCTTTATTCTCTCTCTACTGTCTTGAAATCTTGAGGTCTAACACTTTGGTCCGACGAATACGTGATCGAAGGGAAACTAGTGTTCGCCGAAGTAATGGAAGCGCATGTAGAAAACCTTTAAGCTTCAATGGAGTAAATGAAGAAACTCGCGGCTCAGCACATGACGCTAGTGTTAGCTATACAACATTGGAGGCCTTATCTTATAGGAAGAAGATTTACTGTTTTTACGGATAAAAAAAGTCTCAAATTCTCATTGGAGCAACAGATTACTACTCAAAACCAGCAAAATTGGTTGGTCAAATTGTTAGGGTATGAGTTTGATATTGTGTACAAACAAGGGGCGGCTAATAAGGTAGTTGATGCATTGTCAAGGAGAGATGATGAGTATTTGGAAGGTATGGGCATTTCTAGGGTGTTTTGGGCAGAATATGCTGAACTGGAAGCGAGAGTATTGATTGATCCTAAATTGCAGAAGATTATTGAGGATTTGAAGGTTGATCTGGACACTCACTTACATTGGAGTAGAACTGGTTCAATTACAAAAGACGACTGGTTTTGGCATCAAATTCTATTTGGATATCGAAGTTACTGTAGGAATTTCATACTACTCCTACAGGATGACATTCAGGGATATTCAGGACCTATAGAAGGTTGGCCCAGTCTTTGTATTGGAAAGGGAATGAAGGGGACAATGACTAAATTCGTTCAAACTGTCACATCTGCCAACGTACCAGGCAGCGTCTCCCCAAGGCCTCTTGCAACCCTTGCCTATTCCAAATGCTATATGGGAAGAGATTAGTATGGACTTCATTACAAGGTTGCCAAAATCTAAAGGGGTTGTTACCATTTGGGTGGTGGTGGATAGAATAAGTAAGTATGCCCATTTCATACCCTTAAAACACCCTTATACAACAAGGTCTCTAACTGAAGTTTTTGCTAAGGAAGTAGTGAGGCTGTATGGAATACCAATGTCTATAGAAAGTGATAGAGACCCAACCTTTATGAGCAACTTTTGGCAAGAATTGTTCAGGTTACAAGGAACGCGGTTGAGAATGAGCACTGCTTATCATCCTGAGTTTGGAAACTTATTTGCGTTGCTTTTCAGTTGAGCAACCCAATTTTTGGAGGGAGTTTATACATTGGGCAGAATACTGGTATGACACCAGTTTTCAGGCCTCTACTGGTAACACCCCTTTTGAGATGGTTTATGGGAGACCCCCCCTTCACTGTCCAGGTTTATACCAGGTGCGGTGTTGCTAGAAGATGTAGCACAAGATTTGAAGGATAGGGATGAGGCTTTGAAACAATTGAAGGAGCATTTGTTGCATGCTCAGGAGCAAATGAAAAAATACATTGATAAACATAGGAGAGCAGCTCGGCTTCAGGTAGGAGATTGGGTATATCTCTGGATTAGACCCATAAACAAGGTACTTTGGGCCAGAAGTTACACCCTAAATTGGCTGCAAGGTATTATGGTCCTTTTTTAGTGCTAAACAGATAGGAACTGTGTCATTTCAGTTACAATTACCAGCTCAAGCCAGGGTGCACTCGGTTTTCCATGTGTCACAGCTGAAGAAGACTACTGGGTAGCATCCAGTAGAGTCAATATTGCCCCCTGAGTTGCAGATGGATGTAGAGGAAATAATACTAGAGAAAATTCTAGCCAACAAGGAAATTACAAGAGGAACTGAACAAGTAGCACAGGTTCTGGTGAAGTGGCAAAAACAGAACAGACGAAGATGCAACTTGGGAAGATAAGGAGATTATTAGCGAGCAATTCCCTCAATTTAACCTTGAGGCCAAGGTTCAACATGGGGGAAGATATTGTTAGGAGCCCAAGAGTACCACCAGTGTTAAAGGTGTACTCTAGGAGGGTTAGGAAAGTATAAATAAGATGTTAGGAGGGTTAATAGGTATTCATTCATTGTATTCAATTAGTTGAACTGCTTTGACAGTTGTGAAAGAGTGTGATCCCTTTTGTTACCGAATAACAGAAACAGTTATTGGCTCTTTCTCTATACTGTCTTGAAATTTTGAGGTCTAACAACCACTCACTTGATCCTAAGCTGACTTAGGCATGAGAGTGTTTGTAGGTACACACCACCTCGACGCCGTCATACACTTCTGCGAGCTCCACTGCAACGCTTGATCCCGGCCACTTCAGAGTTCTACCTCGGAACATGGAAGAAGATTAGGTGGGTCTAATTGGTAATGTGGCTCCTAAGTGGATGCAGAAATGAGTGCAAGATGTGACACTTAACGTGTCCAAACATAGACAGGTGTGTCAGCTAATGAACATCACATTTTAGACTAACGTGACATATGTCAACCACTTTGAGGGATTTATTTTTATTTTCGTTATAATTAGGGACCAAAGTGATAACACATGTCAATTTCAGTGATTAAATTGAGAGTTTACTATTGTTCTCATGGATATGCATTAAATTATGTTTTTCTCTCTTTTTTTTAGTTTGTTTTTTTCACGATGAGAAAATGAGAAGGGAGCTAAAGAAAAAAACAGAAGTGAAGAGGCTCTAGAGTCGATTGAAGTAGTTGCAATGAGAGGTTGAAATGGAAATGGGTGCACTGAGTGGGGATAATGCTACAAACGCATTAAAATTGCATTCCCTAGCTATCCAAAACACACTTCATTCACTTCATTAAAATGTTGTTAAGGATGTGGGGAACACGTCTCATTAGACTCCTGTGAGGCACTTTTAATCTTCACGCAGAAATCGGTTCCCTTCATAATTTACTAGCGGCAAGACGGGCACTATGTGCCCGTCTTTCCGCACTTCTATTGCGCTACGATGAATACCTGTAAAAAAATGTATAGAAGTTCAAGTAAGAAGAAGAAGATGCAGTTTTTTTTTTGCAGTTATTTTTCTTGTAAACTACTCAAGGGTAAAATAGAAAGTAAATTAGTACACCAAAAAATAGTTATTGAAAGTAGTTCTCTTTATATAATGGTATAGATATGCACGGTATTTGCTACGATAGAAATAAATTATCACGAGATTTGTCTGTATATTTGGAGTAAAATTAATAACTTTTTGTAGAACATAAAGTTAACCAATCCAGTCACTGAGTCATGCCATATTATTGTGTATATAAAATTTCAAATAATTTAAATACACATAAATTTGTTATCTAACCAGGAATATTTACTTGTAATTCAAATATCATGTTATTTGTTAAAACAAAGTAGTGCTATGAAGTATCACTTGATTTTGGATTTCCATGAAATTTTATAAGCTTGTCCACTTTAAATTATGTGAATTCAAATTTCATGTTTAGTAAATCGAGTTTATAAAATTTTACGCAAATCAAAATTAATTGATAGTTCCTCGTACTATTTTATTTAATGAATAATGTATTATTTAAAATACAAGTAAATATGACTTTAAGGTCTAAATTGAATTAAAAGGCTAAAATACATTTTTGGTCCCTTAACTTTATTTTAGTTTTTTCGTCAAAAAAAACTTTATTTTAGTTTTTATTTCAGTCCCCTAATTAATTAAACTTTCATTTTGGTCTTTTAAGTTACGAAAATTACGCCATTTTCGTCTCCTAACTATTTTACTTTTCATTTACATCCCTTAAGTTACGAAGTTACGTCACGTTCGTCCCTTAAGTTACGAAAATTACGCTATATTCATCCCTTCCATCTGTAATCCCTTTAAACAATAAATGCTCCTATCATTGTTCATATTGATGAAGTAACATGATAAAAGGTAATTGAGCAAAAAAAACAGAGTATCAATGACCTATATACACACAATAAAGGGATTACAAACAGAAGGGATGAACTTGACATAACTTTCGTAACTTAAGGGACCAAAATGAAAGTTTAATTAATTAGGAGACCAAAATAAAAACTAAAATAAAGTTAAGGGACTAAAATTATATTTTAGCCGAATAAAAACGTAGTCTATTGTATACCGGTGTTCCGTAATAGCCAAATTCTTAATTTGAGAAATGTTATTTTAACAACTAAAATTTGACACAGTATCCAGACACTGTATAATACTGTTCACGCGTGGTTAATAACTTACAAATATTTAGTTAACTAGTATATTGCCCGTGCGTTGCACGGGGGAACATCCTGGTCATACGGCATATATATTCTGTTAAAACAATTGTATCATTATTATGTTTCGCATCGGTACTTCATTGATAACAATACATAAACTACTGATAAAAATTAAAACTTGTGTAATATAGTAAGTTCACAAATTCAGTAGAACCATCTAAAATATGTGTTGAACTACACTTATAGACCACAAATTACAGCACATGTAGGTTGATATAGAAGTTTAAAATGTACTTAAAGTTTTTGTTGCAATTCCAAAATCACATAAAACCAAATTCATAAAGTTGAAAATGTACTCAAAGTCCGCAAATTACTTCATATTTACATCGACTTGAAACAACCAACCCATCAATTGTCCAGCATGTTGGAAGACTTTGAACCTGAAATATTATAGATGTTGGAAGGCTTCTTTATAAACAACGTTTGACGTTATGTTCGTGTCACTACCTTCATCATGAGTGACCAATATTTTCAGCCCATTCCTTGATGTAACTCTATAAACTGCGACATACAACTGTCCATGTGAGAAAACAGGATTAGGGAGGTAGACTCCTACATGCTTCAGAGATTGGCCTTGACTTTTGTTTATAGTCATCGCAAATGAAGTTGTGAGTGGAAACTGCCTTCGCTGGAATTTGAAAGGAATCCTGACATCTGAAGGTGTTAGTGACAATCTGGGTATGTACACCTTATGACCAATTTTGCTTCCAGATATCACCTTTGCTTCAACAATATATGTCCCCATCTTTGTAATAATTAATCTTGTGCCATTACACATTCCTAAAGATTGGTCCATGTTTCTCAACAACATAACTGGGACTCCAACTTTCAATTTGATTCTGTGATTTGGTAGCCTAGACGCATTAATTGTATTCAAAAATTCTGGAGTGTGCACATCATCAGGGCTATCAATATCTGAAGTTACTGAATAAGGAGTGTCAATACTGAAATATGTCTTCTCTTCACCAGGAATCTTAGACATCATATATTCATTGATGACATCAACAATCTCATTCTTGGGGGCCAATATTGCCCTATCTTGAAAGTATGAAGCATCATTCATATTGTGTACGAAGGATGGATAAGTTGCATCAACAATAGATGCTAATGAGTCAACTTTTGACTTTATAAGTAAGTCATCAGGTATTTGAACTGTTATATCTAGATCATTGTCTTCACCAATTGTTCCATCGCCAATACCCAATACCCATTCTGAAAACTCCTTTCTTTTGATGACATCAGTATTCAAGCCTCCACTGTGTAATCTCATGTTAGTGGTCAAGGTTAACACCTCACAAAACCTCCAAAGATAGGATGAGTTAATGGTAGCGTGAACGACTTATTGCCTCGTACCTTTAGGTATAACTGGGAGAATTTGTCGGAAATCTCCTCTCAAAACAACAACCTTTTCCCCAAAAGGAATATCTAGATTTCTACTATCACTGAATCGCATTACATCTCTGAAGGTTTTATCAACTACTTCAAAACAGTGTTTATGGGTCATGGGTGCCTCATCCCAGATAATGAGTTTTGCTTTAATGATTAATTCTGCTAACTGACTTCCTTGTTTAATGTTGCAAGTCGAGTGTTCATCGACATTTATAGGAATTGCAAACCGAGAATGTGCTGTTCTTCCACCCGGAATGAGCAAAGCAGCTATTCCGCTCGAGGCTACTGTTAAAACAATATATCCTGATGATCTCAATGCTGCTGAGAGGGCCCTCCATATGTAAGTCTTTCCTGTTCCACCATAACCATACAAAAAGAATAATCCAGGTTTGGCTTCAGTAATCCTAGACATAATCTGTCATATATTTTCTTTTGCTCTGCGATCATGGTTGACATCAATTGAATATGTTCTTACGCCAACGATACCTTGTCATAATTTAATTCATCATAGATAAGCCTATTTTGTCTCTCTGAAACCAACGCCATATCAGGTTGAGGCATCGAGGGAAAATCACCCAAACTCCTATTATTACTTTGCAGTAATGTGTCAATGTCTGCAAGAGCAAAACTTTTCAATTCATCGTTGGATAACACCAAATCTGCAATTAGTAAATCAACAATAAAATATATTTCTGAACAACAATCATAAATTAACAACTTATTCAAGTTAATTATGTGCACAGTATGACATAAACGTATTTACTAAAATTATATTGCTTGATATTAATTCAGGTTACCTTGGGATTGAAGCAAAGTTCTTTGTTTATGCAATATATCATCAGTCAAATACTCCCATGTGTTGTTCCACACGAACTCCGGTCTTGAAATTTGGTTGGACAACAACAGAGTGGCGAACAGTCTTCTTAAAAAACTTGATGTGCCCCATTGGCTTGACTCAGTAATTGCATCTATGTACTCTTTGTCATCATTTAACAAACCCAATGCGTAGCAAGCATCCTTAAATGTAGGATACACACGATTGTTTACTGTTCTTATGTCAGCAAAATTTTGTGGTCCCTTTACGTAATTGAGCAAAGTCCTCAAGTAATATAACTCTCCAGTGCCAGGTGGAACAAAATGAAGTCTACCAATAGTAAGACCTTTCTTACGTTCAGTCCATTCACGCTTACCATCGTCCCAAACAAACTTCAACGGAAATTGATTATATGTCAAACCTCTTGCTTGTGGAAATTTTCTATTTGCATCCATCCAGGCTAGAAACTTAGTTCTGGTATTAGTTGTTTTATTAACAACCACATCTATTGGATCATCATCACTAAAAAGAACGTTTTGCTCATCCGGCAAATGAAATGATAACCGTTCGACTGCAGGTTGTCTGTGGTTGATGTCAAAGCTAAATATCCGCCATGCAGCTTCACATGATGACAAATATCTACAGTCATAGTACATTTTTATTTCATCAACAGACTCATCAGTTTTTTCTCTATCAGCACTACTATAAAAACTTGCCGTCACGCGATCATGCCCTTTGTTGACATATTTGAAAAGATACTTTATGGATCGAGACTGGTTACACCATTCGACATTTATATGAGCATTGAATTTCAACAGGAGACTTCGATTGTATGGCACAACAAATCTGTTATCCACGACACAATCACCCTTTTTAAGAAACACACCATTATCACTTCGCTTATATACTGGATATCCATCAGCATCAACGGTTGTCTGTTCGTTGAATTTTTTTGGGAAATACTTTGTACATTTTCCATTTTGCATGCATGGAGATTTGCTATTTTGCTGACCACATGGACCATGAATCATAAGCGATGTCACTATTTTGAATAGTTCGGGATCACTATTGCTATCAGGAATTTCAGCACATATGATTTTGTCTATCTCATGAGGATGTACGTACCTTGATTCCGCATGCAAAAAGACCAAGATGTGGGCATGAGGCAATCCTCGTTTCTGAAATTCTATAGTATATATAACTGCAATATTAGAGCACAGATATGTTAGCCATGATATGGCGTTCAATATATTGCGTTAAACATTGTCAATTTTAACATACGATATTATGGTTTAATAATAACACATTTACCTGCTTTCACTGTACCAAATATGTCTCCCTTTTTTATCTCCTTTATCAACTTATCAAGCTTGATTTTGAACAATCTAGAAACCAAATCAGGTCTATCCTCCGACTTCAACTTATAATTGCTCAAGCATGCACGCAATTCTGGCCATTTATGATTGCAAGTGAAGGTGATAAATAAATCAGGATAGCCAGCCCAACCGCAGATTGCCATAGCATCCTGGTAGTTTTGAAACATATAACGTGCTCCTCCTAAAAATGTTGATGGCAAGATAATTCTCCTCCCTGCTGTTGATGGATTTGTTTCGCCTCTGAGGATCGCCTCACTAAGACCTTTATACATTTCAGCTCTCAATTCTTTCTGGTGTGTTTTAACCCATTTCAACCTGGCGGATTCTATTGTACTATAAGCATCTACCAGAAGTTGTTGGAATAAGCGTCTGCCAGACAATAGTGTTGCATGTTCACCTACTCTGTCTTGAAACCGATATGCATACCACTCACGAAGTGTAACTGATTGTCTCTTGATTTTTTTACCAACTGCATCGCTGTAGCTGATGTCATCCCTATATCCATCTTCTCCTCGGGGAAAGAGTAGTGGATATTGTAATGGTAAATATGCAGGTTCCAATATTGATATACGTTTAAGCAATCCCGACTTATACTCAACAATCACATCCCTTTCAAAATCAGCGGTATCAAAATCACCAACAATTAAAGCTGCAACCTCTGAGGCACGGGGCACAGTGTATCTCCTAGCATCACGACCTCTCTTGCCTAATATTCGCAACCTTAATGTGGGGGCATCTTTTTCCTTTAGTGTTTCTAGGATGAGCCTATATGTCTTGGCATATGGGTTACTTTTATCTAAAGCCTCCTTTATATCTTTGACAATTCCAGTTTTAAAGGAGTCAGCATTGTATTCCATCCTGTAGACAGGTACAAACAATTGTTAGCACAATATATGGTTACTAATCTCATCAGAGAAATATAGATACACATAAAAGGTTTAGAAATTACCCCACAACCGACATTTTATTGCGTATTTCATTTTCTGTGTCATATATGTATAACTGAGCAAACTTAGGTTGATTTCCAGATAGGGGAAGCAAGGAACCAATACAGTGATAGTTCTCACCATTCATGACAAACATCGGAGGAGCATTACCATTGTTTATAGATTTATGGATCTTTCCACCCATAAACGTGAAAGCAAACATGCTGTTGAACGTTCTAATATTTTCCAAAAAAATACTTGCTTCTCCTATCATGGTTGTTGAATAAATTGTAGAGTATTTCAGGAGGTTTTTTGTACTTTTCAAGCTCAACCCGTCCTTGGCTGCAACACATTGCAAACTTGGGATTTAATGCATTATATTGCTTTTGGACTCTCTCTTCGAACCACATCATTGCACCACAATCCGGACAAATACACTTTGGCTCTCCAATGTCACAGTAATGAGGGTTACCTATTTTAATATAGCAGATTACATCATATATTGTAATTGTTCTTTAGCCAATATATATAGTCATAGTTGTCAACAAAAAAAAGTCATTTAAAAGTGTTCAAAGTTTATATAACATAAAAGACGTACAAACAATAATTTCATCATCAGGGTTAGGTTGTTCTTCTACTAACTCATCCTCAATAGATTGACGTGCTTGTCCTGATATTGAGCTAGTCACATATTCTGAGTTGGTAGCTGGTTCTATATTGAATCGAAGACAACAGAAAAATATATTACAACAGAAAAGAGGGTAACAACATATGAATTACGAATACGAAAATAGAGTTTACCTTCATAATTAGATTGTTTCTTTCTTTTTTGCTGGAGTCTTGTCCGTGTGCTTGTGTTATAAGTTGCTTCTGCAACCTCTTGTACGTCAGCAGATAAATTATTGCATAATTTTATTTTACACATATTTTTTTACGACACACAATCAATACTTTTAAGCGCCATGGGGTTTTTTACTTACCATTTGTAATTTCAACTAATGGTCGACTTACAGTCATATGCGCATTTGGCTGAGACCCACCGATTTCAATAGTGCTAGTACGACCGAACGTATTTTGTTGATATGTTCCTTTGTGTAGAAAAAAAAAAGAAGCTAACATTAACTGATGTTGTAAATATATACATTGTGCTCCTTTACACAATATAACATGGTTAACAAATATAATTAAGTATCAAAGCTAGCAATAATATATACCATTAGTGCCGTTAACAGCATCATGGCAATGGTTTTCCACATACTCTGTGTCAAATATGTTATATGCTCCTTCTGCTTCTAAGTTAATTACTGGAACTGTAAAAAGTCAAGGGTGTTTATAGTCTGCAAATATGTTTCACGACTTCTGATACACATAACAATAAGTGTGTCAAATGGCTCAAAATAATAGGTAATAATTATACCTTTAGCAGATATATTTGTTGTATGTGCTAGAGTAGTGCCACTAATCGTTGCACCAAAGTTTTTGGAGGATGATGTTGAAACATTGCTTCCCATTATAACAAATTTACCTGGGCCAAACTTTGGTGACCGAGGTAACAACTTTTTTTTCAACACGGGAGTTTGGAATGACAATCTGGTTGCTGGGTAGTATAAGAGTTTTAGTACAAATTAGTAAATATATAGTATGAATTAAGTACCTATTTACTTGAAAATATATATTCAGTACCGTTAGTAATGTTAGATAGTGGTAAAATTCCGTTGAATCCCCCATTAGAATAGATTCCTTTTACTTGGTTAACCGTAGCACATATGCTCCAATGTTGCCTCAGTTTCTCGTTGGTCGAATCTACTGAACAAAGTATGATTAGAATAAACATACAGTCTCTAGTGTAAATGAAGGTAGGCAGCCATACATAAATGTTGTTTGTATATACCTGTTGAAACATGTGAGAATGATTGCCCTTTGTTGAGTAGCAGTATCGTTCGAAAGCTCAGTTGGTTGTGTGAAGATAACTGGAAGTGAATTTTCATCATTTTCCAAGTACTCACCATTCTTTTGACGCTTACGCATATTGTGTGCCTCCATAACAAACTGAGAACAGGATGGAAAATAGTCAAAAAAAAATGCTAATCTATGGTTCATATATGAAGAGAAATTTGTCAAAGAAGGTTACATTTGCTATGAGTATAATTTATTGAAACATTAGACAGAAAAATGTACGCACGGGCATAACAACCCACACCATTTAACTGTTATATATACTGACTGGAACATGTGTATTGTGATACAGCTATTTACATATGACAACCATTTCCTTGCGATGGAGATATACGGGTAGTTGTGCCATATCTTGCATATCATGAAGATGTGGTAACATTAAATAACCCACGACAAACTATTTGGGTGCATGTAAGGCAAACATGAATTATTAGATTTGGTAGGATATGCACATCAAATGAAAGATTATGGTGCATGAATGAAAGGCACACATTAATTATTAGATTTGCTAGGATATGCACATCAAATGAAAGATTATGGTGCATGCATGAAAGGCACACATTAATTATTAGATTTGCTAGGATATGCACATTAAGTGAAAGATTATGGTGCAGTTTAATTGGATTTTTTGAAGGCAGATTACTACATGCACCCTCTATTTTTACTGAATGCAGCCCCTCCCTCCTCATTATCTCACGTGGCTGTCTGGCTCTCTCTCACCATCGTTTTTTTAATTTTTCTGAAACATGAGAAGGTCCATTAATTTTGGGTGCTTATATTTTTAAAATATTCAATTTTACCATATCTTATATTATACATTATTGCAATTTGATAAGTCCTTTTTAAAATATTCCATTTTGTCCATATCTTATTTTATAACTTTGTCCATTTTGATAAGTCACAGACCGTCTGTTAATTGTGAGATAAACGACTAAAAGGATTTACTCAAATAAAATAACAGATATAAAAAAATTCTGCTCACAAAAAGAATAAAACGATGTTTAGTACAACCTTTTTTTTGGAAAAGCTAAATAATTATTATTAACAAAAGAAATTGGGATGGGGTCAAGTAAAGCCCATCACGAACATCAACACATACATAACCCAGTTCTCAAAACAATTAAATATGACATCCTCATTTAACCATATGACATTTAGTGCAACTTATTTTACCATGAAAGTAAACATATGACATTTTATGCTTTTCAAATATGCAAGTTATCCAGATTTAGTGAAAAATAAAACAAAATTCCAGAGCTACATAGTAAACACGTGAGAACTGCAAGGTTATTTGATAATTGAAATACATAGAACTTTAATAGCTCTCCCAAAAGGAAAGGATTTTGATATAGTTACGTAATACATCACCAGACTACATAAACAGAACTATAGGCTACAACCCACATACATAAAAAAGTCTTAAGACACACTTTGAAAAATTAGTTGGAGACAAATTGCATCAGCAACCTGAGGACACAACTAAGGAACGACAAACACCATTGGTGTTTATTTATTTAAACCATACATCATATGGGAAATATTTCGAAAACACTGGACACCCTGCAATATGCATAAGCCAACTACTCAGTCTACTTTCTCGGCCTTCACACGTGAAGTCTTACGTGCTATAGTTGGAGCAGTGCGTTTGTCAGGTACTACTTTAGTAGCTTTGGTGGATGATGCTTAAGTATCTCCAAGATCAACTACTGAATAGTCCAGCTCTCTAACAGCTGACCTCTTTCCAATTGTTTTGCTACATGGAGTTTGATCGGCATCTGTCTGACCTCCATCACCCTTGTTATTTGTCTCACCACATTCCTCAGTCGACTAAAAAAAATGAAATATTTTGTTACAATTAAAGAAAAGTATTAATCGCATTGCAACTCAATGAATTCCAGAGCTCTACCGGTGGTTTGACGTTGTCGGTAGCTGCATGACCATCCGCATACATATCACCTATGGGTTGGTGTGGCTGAAGTTATGGAACATGTTAAGAACATTGTTATTATACAGTGAACAACACTTACATGAACTAAGTGATCAACCTTACTTGTATTTCATTATGTGCAATCAAATGATTGACAATGTCAGCTTCATCAGTCATCTTCTTGACAGCATAGCTTTGCCAATTCTGATAAAGGTGTGACTCGGTTACTTCCACTTTGAACAAAAATTGCTTGTTGACAATCCCTTTCAGCTGTGAAGGCACATCTGTGACAGCAGATTGCTGATCGAAATAAAGAATAACCAAAGTATGTTCATCTTGTTAGTCAGATTGATTTAGTCTCACATTGAGTAACATGTAATCTAAACAAACTAAAATTAAATTTACCTTGCCAACTTTGTCTAGCAAGTCCTTTGCTGATGTGCCAGCATATCCAGAAACAACACGATCAAATAGAATGAAAGTGGCAGAGCCAGTATAATCCATCACTTTGACTTGCAACTTGAAACTGTTATTATGGTTCAAGCACAAACATTGACAATGTAATACTTACATTTAAATGTGTGAATAATAGTCTAATAATAGGTTTAGATGTCTAATGTGAAAATTAGGCTTAACTATTTACCTAGGTATGGCAGTAACGAACTTTGTGCACTTTTCACAATAATGCTTGCTTCCCCTATCAGAAACGCATTTCAGACACTTGAAACATGCATCATAGTACCAACTATTCTCAGTTTCTATCTCTATTATAGTAGCAAGAATAGAGCCAAAGCATTTCTGTAAAGATAGAATATTTTGTTAACAAATTTAGTGCATGACCAGATATGTAATGTGTATCCGATATTGAATACAACTAAAGTTCCAACTACCTCCTGACAATCATATAAATCTGCAATTGTCATCCATTTGATTTGCATGAACTCTTCATGTAATGTGATGGCAGTCTGACCCGTCATCTGACTCACTACTTGAGTAAGCTGTGATTCTGAATGATCCATTCTGGTAGTACCAATTCAAATCATTATAAAATTAAGTTCATTATTCAGTGACATACTATAAATGATATATAGCCATTTTAATGTGACAGAATTAGCAATGACATGCATGGCAACAAAGTATGGTTGACGATAGTTACTTGTCTTTGTACTCATTGACCTCCGATATATCAGCATTCAACAGAAGTTTGGTGCCAAAAAAAGCATTTGAGACGCCCATTATTCCTATGATTAATAAAAAAAAGGCTTGTGTCACTTTGACACAAATATGACAACATGATGCCTATAGCTGGGATTGACCTATAATACTTAAAAAAAAAATGTACCATTATATTTTTTAAGCTTCCCAAGTTGTAAGATCACTATAATAGGACCATCAGATTCATGGTTCTCCAGATAATGTTGCATGTCATCAGCATACTGAGCCCACAAAGTGCAGTGGATTGTTTCGGACCTAATCATAATTCATTAAACAACTAATATTAATACAGCATGCAAGTACTATTTGAAAAAGATCAACATGAAAAATAACAAAATATAAACATTCTTACTGCAAATCTTGTAAAACAATGTCAATCAATTTGCTCCTCGTTCCATTTTTTTTAGTTTCCTTAATATTGTCTTTCTCCACTATATGTCCTATGACATCTAGTAAAATAGTGTATATGCACTTAGTTATTAGTAACGTGAAGCATATGTTGAATCCAATGTAATACAGCAGGGTATATGTGAAAAAGTACGTACCAATAAGCTTGTCCTCTTTTGGTGCTTGAAGGATATCTTTAAAGTCAACAAAATCAAAATGATTTTGTGGAATGGAGTCAGCATTGTTTTTTTCACAGATAGTAGACCCAATGAAAGATATCTTATATTTATGTGTAGTGGTTGCAAATTTTGGATCATTCTGAGCCACCAACAAATTTTGGAAAAAGTAAGTAGAACCTTCTTCCAAAATGTCCTGAAACTTTGCAATCAGTGTTTTTTTGACAGTTGCATGAATTTTTCCACCCTGTATGTAGAAATAATATAATAAACTGATAATGGGTATATTTTTTCAACCAATTGAAACATAATTAATATGACAAACAAACTTATAACCTGTTCGTCGAGCCAAATCATTTCGATAGAACTTGTTTCTTCTTGGCTCTTATATTCTGGAAGGCACCACAGACGAACAACACGAACATTCACTCTCCAATCAATCTTACCAGGCACAATTTTAGCTATAGGGGTAACCGGGATAGTGTTTCCTAAAATGAAGGAAACAACGCCAATTAACCATATGTTATCCACTTGTTTTAAATTTCTTTAAACGAATCAAATATATACTTCTGTTCTTATTGAAAATATAAGCTTTGAATGTAGTCCTCCATGCTTAATCTTTTGGGGTATCTTGCCAAATAATAAACTTTCCATGCTAAAACACTGATAGTCCAGGAAACCGGGTGACAAAAACTTAATTTGGGAAGATGATTGAGAAAGAACTGATCATGTAGTTATTCCAGTGTCCACGTTGATCTTACATGAATAACACTAATGCTAAATGGTCATAGCCTACTTAGTTAGAAAGTAAAATATACCTTTGTTGTTTGCCATTACTGCTAAATGGTTGTAGCTCCTCAAGTCGGGAAACTCTATTCCTTGATTCGAATAGGATAAGGATTTTATAAAAGGAACATGTATGAATAAGGGGATGACAGTTCAAGATATGATACGGGTTCTACAACTTTTTTAGCATAAATTATGTAGATCATAAATGTGATTACATTGTTGGATTCTCCTACACAATATAGGCATGCACAAATCGATCTCACAATTAATGCTCAATAGCTGATCAATGCTTTTTATGCCGCCATGCCTTATGGTTCGATCTATCAAGATATGTGTGGTAATTGGCATAGATTTATGGAGATTCATTTTGGTACACATGTCAGGAACTTTAAATTACCAAAATCATTTATCAACTTTGTTCCATCAAAATCGTGTTGCTGTAGGTTAGTGGCTCATTAATTTAGTGTCTTGTGCAATCTTTTATAAAAATCTGAAGAACAAAACATATTTCATATGAGCTAGTTGAACACCCAAATAGAGTTTATGGTAATGAATGCATGTCAATTATGGTTTCCTGTGACCTATAGATTTATTCTAGATATGATATTGATCTTGGAAATCTTTGTATATGAATATTTTAGATCTCTACATCAAGAAACGTACAGAACCTATAATATTGGATGGATCTTTTGTCATATCATCATAAATTCATAAGTCCTTAAATTAATGATATGTGTATCCATAAGGATATGTTAGAAATCTATAGAATTACTCACACATATCTTGATAGCATCGTATAAGTGACCACAAAAACCATTAATCATCCGTCTAATCCGACCTGCTCAAGATTTGTAGGTTAGATTTAGTCCCCGTAGAAAAAGTTGATGTGTTCTTTTAATTTAAGATTCTTCCATTTTTGGTAAAGTATAGGGACGAAATCTCAAAAAAAAAAAATTTACAGGAACTAAAACCAAATGGGTTAATACATGTTTTGGTCCCTGTAATTTAAAATTTTTTCACTTTTAGTCCCTGTAAGATTTTTTGTTTAAATTTAGTCCCTGTAATTTTAATATTCTTCAACTTATATTACTTGTAAATTTAAGATTTTTCCACTTTTACAGGGTCTAAAAGTGGAAGAATCTTAAAATTACATGGACTAAATCTGAACAAAACATTTTACAGGGATTAAAGGTTGAAAAATGTTAAGGGACTAAATCAAAAAATAAAATTTTACAGGGATTAAAATCGAATTTTGCAGAAATTACAGGGACCAAAAGATGTATTAACCCAAACCAAATTTTGTTGAAATAACGGGGGTAAAACCACCTTTTACCCTTTCATTAATTTACTGACTTATGCAGTTGTGATGGTATGAGAAAGATGCATGCAATATTATTGCTTTTGTGCAATTTTATCTTGTATACATTTAAAATATGAATATAGCTTTCTTGATGAATACCATATATAGAAAAAATCATATGACACAGTCCCTCTATAATTGGCTTGCTTGAACTACTATAAACTCTAAAGATGGGTTCAAAACTTCATACGACATATATAGTTTATGATGTTTTGTTATTAAGATTTTTAATTGTTGCACAATTAATGAAGAGCTATTATTTGGCTGAAAACTACTAATCTTCATGACAAAAGTAGATGGTCATGGGTTTCCTTAATACGTGCATGTATCTTTGGTGGAGATCTTATGGTAATGAATGCATGTCAATTATGGTTTCCTGTGACCTATAGATTTATTCTAGATATGATACTGATCTTTGAAATATTTGTATATGAATATTTTAGATCTCTACATCAAGAAACGTACAGAACCTATAATATTGGATGGATCTTTTGTCATATCATCATAAATTCATAAGTCCTTAAATTAATGACATGTGTATCCAAAAGGATATGTTAGAAATCTATGGAATTAATCACACATATCTTGATAGCATCGTATAAGTGACCACAAAAACAATTTATACAGCTGTAATCCGACCTGCTCAAGATTTGTAGGTTAGATTTAGTCCCCGTAAAAAAAGTTGATTTAGTTCTTTTAATTTAAGATTCTTTCATTTTTGGACCGTTAAAATTTTTTGCTTACATTTAGTCCATGTAATTTTAAGATTATTCCACTCCTCGTTCCTTAAAAAGTGTCAAAACCTTAAAATTAGAGGGACTAAAAGTGAAAAAAAAATTAAATTAGAGGGAGTAAACCTAAACCAAGAATTTTACACGGACTAAAAGTATCACAATTGTTAAAGTACAGGGACGAAATCTCAAAAAAAAAAATACAGGTACTAAAACTAAATGGGTTAATTAATGTTTTGGTTCCTGTAATTTTAATATTCTTCCACTTTGAGTCCCTGTAAGATTTTTTGTTTAAATTTAGTCCCTGTAATTTTAATATTCTTCCACTTATAGTACTTATAATTTTAAGATTTTTCGACTTTTATAGTGTCTAAAAGTAGAAGAATCTATTAATTACATGGATTAAAGCTAAACAAAAAAATTTACAGAGACTAAAAGTTGAAGAATCTTAAAATACAGGGACTAAATTAAAAAATAAAATTTTACAGGGTGTAAAATCGAATTTTGCAGAAATTACAGGGACCAAAATTAGTATTAACCCAAACCAATTTTGTTGAAATAACGGGTAAAAGCACCTTTGACCCTTTCATTAATTTAGTGACTTATGCATTTCTGATGGTATGACAAAGATGCATGCAATATTATTGATTTTGTGCAATTTTATCTGTATACATTTAAAATATGAATATAGCTTTCTTGATGAATACCATATATAGAAAAAAAAATCACATGACACAGACCCTCTATAATTGACTTGCTTAAACTACTATAAACTTTAAAGATGGGTTCAAAACTTCATATGACATATATAGTTCATTATGTTTTGTTATTAAGATTTTTTAATTGTTGCACAATTAATGAAGAGTTATTATTTGGCTGAAAACTACTAATCTTCATGACAAAAGTATATGGTCATGGGATTCCTTAATACGTGCATGTATACTGGTGGAGATCTTTTGGAATAGTACATGGGTTTCTTTGAGGTAACTTTCAAAAGGACCTGCTCATGGACATGCACATATATAAAGTCAACAACATGGTACTGATTACTTATTTTTAGTTTAATATAACGTTCAAATTAAGGTGGTATTTGTTTATACCTTGATTTATAAATCCATATATATAGAGTGTGTTGATGTATAAAAGTAGAAGGCATATGTTACGAAAATGGCCAAAATATCAGTACTATTCCATTCTCTAACATATTACATTGATCTTATGGAGCCACATTTTCTTTTGGGGATGCTACATATGCTGGAAATCTTTCTAACATCGTGCCTAAACAGCTTCAAATATTTCTAACATTGTACGTAAACACTGACAATACGATCCTCGATTTCATACAAACTTGAAGAAAAGGTGATTGGCAGCATCCTTTCGAACGCCAAAACATATGGAAGTTCCTGCTTTCAACCCTTTGGCCTTGCAAAACTTCAACCATCCAGATGTCAAAAGGCACTTAGATGCATCGGTGTCATCCCACAAAAGTTTCAAAGTCCAAACTTTGCCAATCTCATCAACTATATTCAACTTATCCGAACTCCTATTAGTTGCAAGTTGAACAAAAGCAGCAGCCATATTCTGTTGAAGGTCAGAAAACATGGACAATTGATTATCACAGTGATATAAGAAAATACAAAGATGGGTCAATCTTAAACTATGGAAACCAACTGTACCACACATATATATATATATATATAAATGTGTGTGTGGATGTATAAAAGTAGAAGGCATATGTTACGAAAATGGCCAAAATATCAGTACTATTCCATTCTCTAACATATTACATTGATCTTATGGAGCCACATTTTCTTTTGGGGATGCTACATATGCTGGAAATCTTTCTAACATCGTGCCTAAACAGCTTCAAATATTTCTAACATTGTATGTAAACACTGACAATACGATCCTCGATTTCATACAAACTTGAAGAAAAGGTGATTGGCAGCATCCTTTCGAACGCCAAAACATATAGAAGTTCCTGCTTTCAACCCTTTGGCCTTGCAAAACTTCAACCATCCAGATGTCAAAAGGCACTTCAATTCGTGTGTACTTGATTATCACAGTGATATAAGAAAATACAAAGATGGGTCAATCTTAAACTATGGAAACCAACTGTACCATATATATATATATATATATATATATATATATAAATGTGTGTGTGTGTGCTTAATATGACTAACCAGAACATCAGTATTAGCATCTGCGACAGACAAACTTTTGACCAAAGAATGGTGGAAACCGCCTTCAAGGAGTTTTGCATTGGACAGGGGAGCTTCAGAAACCTTATCATCATCAATCCTGATTGGATTACTCATGTCACCAAGATAGAATGACTTTGGTGGGGTAGGATAAACAACATGTTCGCCCAACCTGTCCCTCACTTCCATGATCAAGGTTTTTTCATCAATATAAATAAAGGTTAACCAACCACCCTGAAAAAGTTTATAATAGTGGCCGATGCGCTCGGTTCCTTGAGTAAGAACAACCCTGGTTTTGTGTTTGGAAACCAAAACCTCAAAACGATTACCCACTGGGTCAATGAGTGTCACCGTATTAGATATGTTATCAAATAGATCCATCGAGAAAAGAACAGGCAACACGATTTTAGGCTGGCAAATAAAAAAAAACACGGATTAAAAATTTAACCTTTCAACAACTATTTGATAACCTATATAAGAAAATACAAAAACCATACAGGATCATAGCAATGCACAAACTCAGTATGGTATGATTGCAGTTTCCATCTGACAGCCTGAAGATATTGGTCCTGTTGGAGCATGTTTCCATTTGCAAGCTGTTAGTATAGAAAAATCAGACGTGTTAGTATAGAAAGAATGATGCTGATTATTTGTCCAAAGTAATGTTGTTGATAAGCATAAAATACAAAAGATAATTGTTAAGTAGACAACGTACATTGTCCATCGTTCGATAGCTGTGTGTTTTTGCAAACAAATTTGAAAATGAGGAACCACGCTACAGGTTTAATAAAGGAAAAAAAATTAATACTTCTTTTATACATAAAAGAGGAAACACATGTTTAAAAAGCTATGGAAAAAAAATAAGCATATTGGTATACTGACTTTTTGAGAAAGTGCTACTTTGTCGGGCCCTTAAAGGGTAGTCCGAAGATTGATATGGAATGGTGGAGTTGGCTTTCCAATTCCATTGCCTTATATATTGATTTCAAATGTCCTTTACTGTATCATTTATGATCAAATATGTTAGGTGAGTATGCATTGAATAGGCTTGTTAATTAACTAAGATGCACACGTTTGGTTCCAAAATAATAGCTACAGTAGACAATGTGCACTTCCATCGTAAATAGTGGTTCCACATATATTGGTTTAGGGAGGGTATTTGGGCGGGATTAATTGATGCAGTGACCTATTAGGATTTATAGATAAAAAGATTCTGTTCATTTCATAGTTAATGAGTTAATTATATTTCACATATATTTTTTAGTGTGTTGTGAAAAATACAGTATTAAAATGACACATTAACCTTATAATAAACTGAATTAACAAAATATTTCGAAGACATTAACCATACGATTTGACCCATATAAAATGAGTCATCTCACTGTAGGAGTAAAGTGATCATATCTCAACCCTTAAAATATTTCAACGGTGTGGATCATTACACGTTTTAAATTTTAAATTAAAAATATGAAATTCAAGTATCCACTACGCCACAATCCTCGCTGAGTCGCTATTTTTCGGAGAAAAATTAAAAAAGAAAAAAAAACCTGATGCACTAAGGAGAAGACGCAGTTCTTGGCTAGCCACCATTATTGACAAGCTCTCTGAACTGTTATGCAACCATGAGATCGAGAGTAAGGGAAGGAAGAGGAAGTTTTTTTTTTTATAAAAAATTTCTGAATTTTTTACATATGAATCCCTCTTAACCTTTAAAATAATTAACAATGACGATGCAGGAAAAAGGGAAAATATGTCTCTAAAAATAGCAAACCAAGTCTGTCCTCTGATCTATTTATCTATATCCTTTCAAACCTTTTCTTTCATACCAAAATCCCTCTCTAATTTTTTTTTTGGAGCGGTGTAGAGAATATTTGACCAGAAAAAATGGGGATTTGTTAAGAATTGTTAAATATGCGTTTAATTAGGGATTCCTGTTGATACTGTAATTACTATTAGGATTTCATTAGGATTTATTTCGTTTCCTTATTCCCTTATTTGTACATCTCTTTTGATTATAAATATACACTGTGTGGTCACATTAGACACACAACATTACAATAATAACATGGTATCATAAGCTAGGTTTTCTTTCCGTCTCTTCTCAGCCACAACGCCTCCCTTTTTTTGCTGGTTTTCTTCACGGTGAGCGATCACAGTGAATAGTGCCGAAGCGTCAGGGTCTCTTTTTCTCCGCAACCGCGAGTCCGATCTCCGATCCAACACCACCGCAGGAACCGCCTCGCCGAGTCGACTCGGCATCCGGAAGCCCGCCGTCAACTGCCGCTGCACGCGCCCTCACGCGCGCCTCCTTCCCGGCGCGTGCGTGACGCCCACTCGCGCGCGACCAGATCTGTTTTTTGGCCGTTTTCCGGCCCGTTCCGCCGTCCGCCGCCACTTCCGCCGCCTTGCCCACCACCAGGCGCCCCTGTTCAGCAGTTATTCACCTTCATACACACATGGGTGATAACTCCGACTCCGATACCGTAACGTTCACCAAAGTTATGCTTATCCCGTGTGAAAAAGCGGCGGGAATGACCAACTACAAAGATCTGGCTTCTTTGTCAAGCTTTGGTTTCAAGGTCAAGGCCGTGAAGACCACTTGACCAAACAAGCCAAGGATATTCCTACCAAAGATCGCACAAAATGGAAGCAAGTTGACGCATCTTTATGCACTGTCCTATGGTTTTCCATTACGTCCAAACTCCAACCGCAATACCAAGCCTTTACCACTTGCTATGATGTATGGGAAAAGGCTAAGAAGGTCTACTCCAACGACATCCACCGCCTCTATAGCGTCGTCCTCAGTCTCACATCTCTGAAGCTTGAAAATATGGATGTGCAGACTTATCTTGGTAAGCTTGATCATTTAATGGCTGATTTTCAATCCTTAATGCCTTTTACTAGTGATGCAACAGCTCATGCCGACCAACGTAGCAAGTTTTTCATGATAATGGCTCTTGTCGGCCTACCACCAGAGCTTGATTCCATACGAAACCAGATTCTATCGGGATCCACTGTTCCTTCATATGATACAGTTAGTGAGCAATTGTTGTGTCTTGCCACACCTCATGCTTTTGGTGAAGTCTCCACTCCTGCTGATTCCTCTGCTCTCGCTTCCCACTACCCTGGTCGTGGTGGACGGAACGGAGGGCGTGGTGGCCCACGCCGAGGTCCTCGCTGCAACTATTGCAACCGCTATGGCCATATTGAAGCTGAATGCCGCACCAAAGTGAGAGAACAACAAACACCTAAGGTTGCTAACGTTGCCCATTCTGCCATCGCTCGAGATGTTACTATCGACCATCGATTACAATGAGTTCCTTCAGTTCAAAGCAGCCCATTAGCCATCATCTTCTGCTGCCATTGCTCAGTCTGGTAATCCTGTAGCCTTTGTCTGTACGTCCTCTTCCCTTGGACCTTGGGTACTTGACTCTGGTGCTTCTGATCATATGACGGGTAATAAATCTCTTTTATCTAACTTGTCTTACTCTGATTCTTTGCCCTTTGTCACCGTGGCGGATGGCTCTAAAATCAAAGTTCAAGGCCTTGGTTAGGCACACCCACTTCCAAACATTTCTTTAGATTCTATGCTTTATATTCCTGGTTGTCCTTTCAACTTAATATCTGTTAACAAACTCACTCGTACCCATGATTATTCAGTCCACTTTGTTAATAATTCTGTTTTTGTCCAGGAACGACGTACGGGACGGACGATTGGAGCAAGACATGAGTCTGGAGGATTATATCATCTCTCATCACGCCGTGCGGTATTGTCTCTGTTGCTTCTCAGACTCTTACACATCAGCGTTTGGGTCACCCTAACCTTAATAAAATGCGTCTTATGGTTCCTAGTTTTTCTAAGCTTTCGTCATTTGAGTGTCAGTCGTGTCAGTTAGGCAAACATACTCGTCACACTTATAGTCAACGAGTCAATAAAAGTGCTGCGTCACCTTTTGCTCTAGTTCATTCAGATATTTGGGGTCCGAGTCGTGTCAGTTCAACTTTGGGGTACTATTATTTTGTAACTTTCATTGATGACTTTTCACGATGTACTTGGTTATTTCTAATGAAAAATTGTTCAGAAGTTTTCAATATATTTCAAGAATTTTTTGCGGAAATTCAAAATCAGTTTGGTACTTCTATCAAAATTTTACGAACTGATAATGCTCGTGAATATTTGTCATCCCAGTTTCAATCTTTTTTAACTTCACAGGGGATTATTCACCAATCATCATGTGCCTACACACCGCAACAGAATGGTGTAGCTGAACGAAAGAACCGTCATTTAGTTGAAACCGCACGGACCCTTATGCTTCACCATAATGTCCCCTTTCGGTTTTGGGGTGATGCACTTCTCACGGCTTGTCATCTTATCAACCGCATGCCTTCCTCAGTTCTTCAAGATCAAGTTCCATACTCTATCTTGTACCCACAACAGGATCTGCATCCCATTCCTCTTCGTGTCTTTGGTTGCATATGCTTTGTTCATGACCTCACTCCAGGTAAAAACAAACTCTCCGCTAAATCTCTCAAATGTGTTTTTCTGGGCTACTCACGTGTACAGAAAGGGTATCGTTGTTTTTGTCCTCAACTTCAACGGTACATTGTCTCCGCGGATGTCACGTTCTTTGAAACATCTCCATTCTTCCCTGCTTCTGTGACACTTGAGGACAATTGCACTGCGGATGCTCGGGATATCCCACCTGCCGTCCCGGCACCCATTGTAGCCCCTACTCCTACTCCTCCTGTGTATACCAAATGACGGACACATCCTCCAGCGGTACCTTATTCCACCGATCCTCCAGCATCATCTCCTGCTCCAACTGCCCCTCCAGTTGCGTCGCCTGCACCTGAACTTCCAATAGCATTACGAAAAGGTATTCGGTCTCCCCATCCTAATCCTAAGTATGCTTGTGTTTTAAACTATGACCGTTTGTCTACTTCCTATGTTTCCTTTGTTTCTGCTTTGGATTCTGTGTCTATCCCTAAGTCTGCAGGTGACGCCATGACTGATCCCAATTGGCGTCAGGCGATGGTGGAAGAGATGGCCGCATTACATTCAAATAATACTTGGGACATTGTTTCCTTACCGCCGGATAAGACTACGATGAAATTTGTCGATGGAGTCTATCTGATGAAAGTTGGGCCAGATGGTCAGATTGATCGTTTCAAAGCTCGTTTGGTAGCTAAGGGTTACACACAAATATTTGGTCTCGATTACGACGACACGTTCTCCCCAGTTGCCAAAATTAGTTCTGTTCGTCTCTTCCTTGCTATGGCTGCCATTCATCATTGGCCGCTTCACCAGCTCGACATTAAAAATGCCTTTTTACATGGAGAGTTGCAGGATGAAGTTTATATGGACCAGCCTCCAGGTTTCACTGTTCCTGGTAATTCTCGTCTTGTCTGTCGGCTCCGCCGTGCTCTCTACGGGTTGAAACAGTCCCCACGTGCTTGGTTTGGTCGCTTTAGCTCAGCGCTACTCTGATTTGGCATGACTCGATGTGAAGCGGATCACTGCTTTCTTCATTCACTCCTCCACCGGTCGGCGTATCTTCCTTGTTGTATACGTTGATGACATTGTCACATCGAGACGATCCAGATGGTATCCAGCTGACTCAAAGCCCATCTTTTCAAAAACTTTGGACGAAAGACTTGGGTCCACTCAGATACTTCTTGGGCATTGAGGTTGCCCGATCCTCTTCGAGCATTGCTATTAACCAACGTAAGTATGCTCTGGATATTACGAATGAAAGCGGTATGCTTGATTGTCGTCCGTTGATACCCTATGGATCCCAACGTCAAGCTTCTTCCGGGTCTGGGGAGCCATTGAAAGACCCGGGAAGATATCGACGTCTTGTGGGCCGACTCAATTATCTCACAGTCACCAGACCTGATATCACCTTTGCAAGAGTATTGTAAGCCGCTTTCAATTCTCCTTGTGATAGTCATTGGAATGCGATCATCCGTATTCTTCGATACATAAAGAATGCACCAGGAGAGGCTATTATATGAAGATAAAAGCAATGCCAAAATCACTTGTTACTCGAGATCTCGATCAAGGTGATCACCATCGACAGAGATCCACTGGATATTGTGTTCTCATCGAGGAAATATGATCTCATGGAGAAGCAAGAAACAAAACACAGTTGCTTTATCCAAAGGCGAAGTGAATACCGTATATGGCAAAGACTTCAAAAGAGCTTGGGTGGCTTAGGAATCTACTTCTAGAGCTAAAGCGGGAGACCTTCAAGCCACAAAGCTTATATGTGACAATCAAGTCGCACTCCACATTGCATCCAATAGGTATTTCACGAACGAACCAAGCATATAGAGATAGATGTCATTATGTAAGAGACAAAGTACTTTCAGGAGAAATCACCACAGATTTTGTCAAGTCTCAAGACCACTGGTGATATGTTCACTAAGTCCCTCAAAGGTTCTCGAGTTGATCACATTTGTAACAAGTTTCTACCATATGACATATATGATCAGGCGAGGGAAGTGTTAAATATGCGTTTAATTAGGGATTCCTGTTGATACTGTAATTACTATTAGGATTTCATTAGGATTTATTTCGTTTCCTTATTCCCTTATTTGTACATCTCTGTTGATTATAAATATACACTGTGTGGTCACATTAGACACACAACATTACAATAATAACAAGAATAAAGTGAATATTTGGTGCAGGTACGGCGGAAAGTTTCTTCAATGACCCTCCGATAGGGTATCCGTTAATCTTGTCCATAGTGAAGAAGACGAAAATCATGATACATGCAAGTTTTGCGGTTTTTTCGTAAATCAAAACCCCAGTCCACGTTGGGAGTAAACGACGGTGATGGTTTCGACACCATTAGGAGGAGCCTTACTACCGCCGATGAAGACAACAGTGACAGGGGCAACAACGTTAGACAGAGGAAGGGAGAAGACGACTGTGATTTTCACTCCGTCGCCGATACTGGATGGTCGGATTTTGTGGTGAAGGCGGTCTTGGAATAAGAGTCAAAATGGCTATAGTGGTTTTTTGATTTTCCCCTTTTCCTTTCCAAGATAGATGCGGATCGTTGGGGAGGACAGTTTTTTGTGATTTTAATTTTTTGAAATTATTAAATTAAGAAATAAAACGTGGCTTAATCTACATCATCCAAATATATAAACGGTTGAGATGTGCTCACTTTACTCCCTAAAGTGAGTAGAAGAGCCAAATCAATTAACCATGTACTTTTTGGATTTGACTCTTTTAAAGTGAGTAGAGAGTAAAATAAGTAATTCAATAGTTTATGAAAAAATTACGGGTGATTTGTTATGCATGTGTAGTTAATATCAACCATTGATTTTCTTATCAAGGGTTGAGATTGTTTACTCACTTTAGAGGAGCCGAATCCGTACTTTTTAATGGGTTGTGAAAAATGTAGTATCAAAGTAACACATTAAACACATAATGAACGAAATTAACCAAGTATTAGCAAGTCATTAACCATGTACTTTTTAGCAGGTACCCAATAACAATGTAATGAACTGAATTAACCAAGTATTTGCAAATCATTAACCATGTACTTTTTAGTGGACAGTGGTTTGTGAAATATGATTAAGTATGTGTTTGGTTCTGCGGTAACGAAAATTGATTTTGAATGAATTGATTTTGTATAATTGATTTCAGTTAGAAGTGAGTTGAACGTAAAGTGATTCATGTTTGTATACATTCACGTAAAAGTGAGTTGAACAATAAATTTGTGAGTAAAAATCACTTTTGGAAGCAAAAGCTACAAATCCTAGCTTCAAGTTAGAATCAATTCTAGAGGCAAAATCAATTCTACTCGAAAACACCTAAACATGTCAAAATCAATTTTATGCCTCTAGAATCACTTTTGGTTTTGCCAAAAGTGAAACCAAACATACACTAAGGCATCAGGATAACACATTAACCATGTAATGAACTGAATTAACTAAATATTTGTAAGTCATTAACCATGTATTTTTTAGTGGCTGTGAAAAAAAAATAATTCTATAAAAAAATTATAATCCATTAACTACGTAATGAATAAAATTAACAAAGTATTTGTAAGTATTAGCCACACGTGAACTGCTATACGGTGTCAAGATACGATGTCAAATTTTGGTTGTCAAAATAACATTTTTCCTGGGAGCGTTTGACCTAGCTTTTTTTATGCTTAAAAGCTATTTTAAAGTTAAAGCTAAAAATAAAAGCTTTAGAAAAAAAGTTAAAGTCGTTTGGTAATTATTGTTTTTTTCTAACTTATAAGTTACTTTTAAGCTAAAAGCTGTTTGGTAAAATAATTTTTATAAAAGTTTTGATTTTATTATAAATTACAATAAATAAATGAAATATTTTAAAAAATAAAAGATAATTCGTTAAAACAACCTTATTACTAAAATATGAATTTTTATAGAATGAATACTAAAAAAACTGTATTTCAAAATGAATGGTTCACCAATTTGGAGTTGTTCCATGTGTTACAAGATTATTGAAATTGAAATAAAGTGAAAAAAATAAACGACAATTGATTAGCCCTTAAGAAAATAACTAAAACAAAAGAAATAGAAAAGGATGCCAACGTGAAGTAGCCAATTTTCAAGACTTTTACTTGCTGACAAAACAAATGAAAGACGTATAACTTGACTAAAACAAAAATCATGATAATAATCATGCAGACATAGCAAAAATAATGATAATAATGAAATAAAACAAAAGAAGTATAACTTGACTAAGGAACAATATTTGACGGCGCCAGAGAGAGAATACACCGGAAGGAAAAAATCAAAAAATAAAGAGGTGCAAGCACGATGGAAAAAAATAAACTAAACGATGGAACTGTAGTGTCGTAGGTAGGACTCGAAAATGAGTCTTTTTGTATAAGTTCCGAAAAAGTGAAAAAAGCTCCTCTCCTTTACATTTTTTTTTAAGCTCTTTTTTTTTTGTCTGCAGAACTTTTTTTTTTATACTTTTTAAGCTCCCGTTACTTTTTATTAAGCTCCTTTTTTATACTTTTTAGTTTTATACAATGTCAAGGTAAATAAGCTCCTTTTTTTTTTTCTTAAGACCTTTTATGAAATGTGTTTGGCCCAGCTTATACTTCAAAATAAGCTCTTTGTTTTTGTTTTTTCCCCCTCTTCCGTCCGAGGAGTCTGGGACTGGAATCGACTCCTCCACTCCCCACACAACATCACCGTACGCTAAGCTCTGTTCATACACAACAAAACCATACCTCCTTTCATGGCCACGCTCGCATACTCATACTCCCCGTTCTTCGCCGTTCAGAGAACAACTTCAACCCACGCTAATGCCTTCTTCATTCGACCGCCTCCTTCCGTTCCTTCTCACCCTCGCTTGCGACGACGTCGTTGCGCACCCGTATTTGTTGCCGTCACTTCCGTTAGGGTGCGTTCACACTCCGTGCCCGTTAACTGTTCGACGAAATGCCCCAACATTGTGTGACTGACTCTTTTGGTTGCAGGAAAATCTCGGTCGCATTCAAAAGACTTTTAGTGACTTCACGAGCTTGAACCACTGGGTCATTCGAGACTACTACCGTTTAGTGAACTCCGTCAATGCATTCGAGTCTCGGATTCAGGCACTCTCCGACGATCAGTTGGCCGCAAAAACCGAGGAGTTTCGCCTCCGGCTCGCGAGAGGGGAGACCCTTGCGGATATCCAAGCTGGTTCATTATTCTTCTACTCTGTTGCGTCATTGTTCGATTTGATTAATCTTTGAACTGCGGATTTTGATGGAATTGTGATGAATGAACGTTTCAGAGGCGTTCGCTGTTGTTCGTGAGGCTGCGAGAAGAAAACTTGGAATGCGCCATTTCGATGTTCAGGTCTCACTCGATCACTATCTTGCATATGTGTATCTGTTATATTTGTGTGTATATTTCATTAGAATTTCAATTGTTAATGTTTCAATCAACTGCCATTTTACACTTTAAAGTGCACTCCTTGTTATAAAGGAGCAAATCCACTATATTATATGCATGTTTAGTTTAGACTCACTCTCCTAGAAGTAGGTCACTGAGCCGTTCTTGATGAAAATTTCATGTTGTTAGCTTATCGGTGGAGCTGTGCTGCATGATGGGTCCATTGCAGAGATGAAAACGGGGGAGGGAAAAACCTTGGTTTCCACACTGGCGGCATATCTTAATGCCCTGACCGCTGAGGGTGTCCATGGTATGAACTATTTGCAACACTTCTAAAGCTTTGATAGGTTGTTGGGCAATTCCTTCAGGTGCTGCTGGGCAGGGCCGGTTATTAGCAAGTGCAAGCAGTGCAGTTGCACAGGGCCTCGCCAAAGTAGTCCAATTTAGGGGCCCAATTTTATTATATATTTTAGGGTTAAATATGTTTTTAGTCCCTATAAAATCACGATTTTTCAAGTTTAGTCCTTATAAAAATTTAATACATTTTTATTAGGGACCTAATTTTTAAGATTAGAACAGGGCCCCAAAATGTTTAAGACGGCCCTACTGCTGGCACTAGGCTTTACAAAAAAATGACTTGCTCTGACCTCGATTTCTTTGCAGTTGTAACTGTCAATGATTATTTAGCTCAACGCGATGCTGAATGGATGGGGCGTGTTCATCGTTTCTTAGGCCTTTCTGTTGGTCTTATTCAGGTAATTTCTTTCTGCCAGTAGTAAAATTTGTTTATATCTATGGTGTGTTTGGTAGTGGGATAGATACGAGTATGTGTTTTAATGACATAATGTACAAATGGGCTGGGTATGGTTTTTGACAATTTTTGTAACAGTAAATGCGTAATAATATTTAAGATTTTTATTTATTATCTTAAAACAGTAAATTTCACAGCATGGCCTACTGTTAAATTTATTATCTAATGTTTGCATGCACAGAGGGGGATGAATGCAGAAGAGCGGAGATTCAACTATAGATGCGATATAACATATACCAATAATTCGGTAATTACAGTTGTCAGTTACTCATGTTGTAATCTTCTTAGTTGTGCATTTATTTATTTACAGTACTTGTTTCCTTATATTCCTGTTCCTCCCCTTCTTACCGTAGGAGCTTGGCTTTGATTACTTGCGAGATAATCTAGCTGGAAACAGTGATCAGCTTGTGATGAGATGGTAGTGTGTATTTTACTTGACTAAAACTTGGAAATTGTATTTTTTTTTTTTTTTGCCTTTTTGGTTTAGAATATGATTGGGTTACTGGTTACTCTTCTGCATGAAAACAGGCCAAAGCCATTTCATTTTGCAATTGTTGATGAGGTGGATTCAGTCCTGATAGATGAGGGAAGAAATCCGTTGTTAATCAGTGGTGAGGTAGGCTTGAGAATCTTTTTTATTGTTTTTTCTTGTGGTCCAGTTTTTTATCATCTTATTCAATATCCAGGTTGGTAGTATTAAAAAAAAAAATCATTTCATCTGATTGAGCTCAGTGATAGACTGCTTCTTGCTTCTTCTGTATCACAGGCTAGTAAAGATGCTGCACGGTACCCTGTTGCTGCAAAAGTAGCTGAACTGCTCGTACAGGGCATTGTGAGTACATTCTTTTGCACTTCATTATATTATTTGCTCTGTTTTTCTCTCTCTAGCCATTCTGTGAACTTTAATTTATTGAATAATTCAAGAAAATAGTTCTATATACAGTTTTTATTTTGTTAACAGCATTACAAAGTGGAGCTTAAAAATAATTCGGTGGAGTTGACTGAGGAAGGAATTGCTCTTGCTGAAATGGCTCTTGAAACTAATGACCTTTGGGATGAAAATGATCCCTGGGCTAGGTGAATTTTCTTAAGCTTTAAATATTTATTGAATTAAGAAAAAGGTATTCATTTCACTTTAGTTTCTGTTTACTTGTTTTAAAATCCCAATGGCTTGAGGAAAAACTTGGTTGTAATTAACATAAGCATATCTTTATTGACTTTTTTCCATCATGCCTTCTTTTGGACAAATGGTATAACAATAATACCACAATACATGATTACATGTTTCTTTTCTTTTTCTATCCTGTTAAAATAAGAAATAAGACGAAGATATTAATATTACAAAGAGAAAGAAAAAGAAAAAAAATGTAACTCAACATATTTGTAAAGGGAAGGCTACATGCTATCAAATTTTCTCTATTTTATTCCTTCTATTTGTAATCATGATTATTTTTTGGTGCATACTTTGATGGAGATTTACACTAATAATCATAATCATCACTACTGTTATACCTACCGAATACTAGCCTAACATGTTGGAATTGAAATATTGATGTTCAATCTGTTAAACATGAGTAGTAAGAGTTGAGTTACTGCAGATTTGTGATGAATGCTTTAAAAGCTAAAGAATTCTATCGACGAGATGTGCAATACATTGTCAGAGATGGAAAGGCTTTAATTATAAATGAGGTAATATTTTCAAGGTTTCTTTATGTTTTTAATATTATGCACTTTGTGTTTACCTGTCAAGCTTATCATCGACACAAGCATGCAACTTGACACAGACACACAAAATTCAAAAAATTGCAGGACACATTGCGCTCACACATACATAAATATATAAAATTGTAAAATGGGTAACCCAATGCTATAAAGCTCCCGCCATGGTTGGGTTCACAGAAGGGTTTGATCCAGTGTGAATCTATTGTAGGTAGTCTTACCTAAATATATACAATTGAAAATTTAAGGAAAAAGATTCATAATTTATCATATCATACTACCTCCGTCCCTATATATAATAAGACTTTATTAACTGTTAGAAGTCCCACATGGAAAAATGAGATGATCTGATTAGTGGTTATAAGTGGGGGGCATCCCTCACCCTATGAGCTAGCTTTTGGGGTTGAGTTAGGCCAAACCCAAATTCTAAGATGGTATCAGAGCCTATCATATATCCATTTGTTGGGCCACCCGTTATCGGGCTACTTGGGTCACGCTCCAGTTGTCTAGTCCTGGGCGTGAGGGGTGTGTGTTAGAAGTCCCACATGGAAGAATGAGATGATCTGATTAGTGGTTATAAGTGGGGGGCAACCCTCACCCTATGAGCTAGCTTTTGGGGTTGAGTTAGGCCCAAACCCAAATTCTAAGATAATTCACAAGAATTAAGAAAGTTGGTTAACTTAGTTAGTTGCTTTAAATTTGTTAACAAGTTGTGTTATTTTTTCAAAATTTCCCTTAAAATCATTGGGACTCGTCATTTTAGAAGCAATAGGATAAGTTTAAGGAGGCTGTTTGGTTGCTGTGAATAGTACCTGCAATTTGGGATTGTAGGTTAGTATGGCTTTAAAGGAATCTACATGACAGAATGAATTTCTTATGCTGTCTGCCCTTTTAGGATCTAGGCAGATTAAAAAATTAGAGGAAAGAGAATGGAGAATAAGTTTGAGATAAGTAATCTACTAACCTTGACATCATCTTGTTGATATTGTAGATCTTATAACCCATTCTTCTTTGATAGCTAGATATAGTTTTTACATTGGATTAATCAAAACACGGGAACCAGTTGTCCAAAACTTGAGGCTCAAGTTAAATAACTAGTAGGTGATAAGATGACCAGCCATTTCCTGGAGCTTCTATACATAGCTTGAGATGTATTCTTATAATTTGGGCCAGGTCCAACTCAACCCTAAAAGCTAGCTCAAGAGATGTGGACTTCCTAAGTCATATCTCTAGTCCATATGGGATGCTGGAGGCTGCAATGAAGGCAGCCCTAGGTGGCCGCAACGAAAGCGGCTAAGGTTTCCGACATGTATGTTTTCTCCAACCAATTGTTTAGTAAATGTAAGAATGAAAATGTTTGGAAAATTGTACCCAGTGCGATTGCAAGTCTATGTATTTATATACCTTTAAAGTAAGCTAGTAATACACTACTTTGTAATACAGGATAGTGCAAAGCACAAATGTACTCTTAAGCACTTTAAACATATCCATAATGATTCTTAACAGTAAGTATACATGACTATGATATATGTTAATGACCACCAATCCCAAATTCCCAACAGCTTGATTGGTAGGTGATAAGCTGAGTTGTTTGTCTATTTCTAACACACTGCAAGAACCCTTTGGGCTTGAAGTCTAGACAATCACTTGCATTTTACTAAATTTAATTTAACTATGAAGAACGGGGATGGCAAGTATTGAACTATTGACAAAATAGTTTTAGAGGCCTTGGTACCGTGACAAGGACTAACCATCCAAGAAGCTATCAGCTTGAACTGCACGAATGGTTTTATATGTCTAATATTATTGTTTTCATGTAATTCCAGCAGCAGTGTATGGCTTTCATTTCATTTAATAACTAAACAAATACTTTTTGCTGATACTTTTCTTAAGAATATGATGAACAAAATTTTGAAATCTTCTCAGCTGACAGGAAGAGTTGAAGAGAAAAGGAGATGGTCTGAGGGGATTCACCAGGCTGTGGAGGCAAAGGAAGGTTTGAAGATTCAGGTATATATGGAGGTTCTTTGATTTTTTTTATTTTGTTGATGACACTAACTTGATCATAATTATTTGATTCTAAACTTGATCATAATTATTTGATTCTAAGTTCCAATGTTTTAAACCTGCACAGGCAGATTCTGTTGTCGTGGCACAGATCACATACCAGTCATTATTCAAGCTATATCCAAAATTGTCTGGAATGACTGGAACTGCAAAAACAGAAGTAAAGATTTAATAGATCTGACATCAAATTTGAGTTGTCATTATTGTTATAATGTGTGCATTTACGAGTTCTTGATGACCATATATATCATTGTAGGAGAAAGAGTTCTTAAAAATGTTCCAGATGCCAGTCATTGAAGTGCCCACCAATCTTCCTAATATTCGCAAAGATTTGCCTATTCAAGCATTTGCTGTAGGACATCTAATATTTATGATTGTTGCTTCTTAAGTATCGTTATTTGTTATTTTTCCATGATAGTTAACGGTTATTTTCTTCCAAGTATATGATTTTCTATTAATTTATTATTCAAGACTGCTCGTGGAAAATGGGAGCAAGTTCGTCGAGAAGTTGAATATATGTTTAGACAAGGTCGTCCTGTCTTGGTTGGGACAACTAGGTAAAATCATGGCTGTTCTAATGAATGTTGTTGATTACTTCATTATGTTTTGCATTCTTTTAAAAACAAGTGATGGTTATAAATACTTCTTTCTGAGCCTGAAGAACCCATACCTGTTGCTCGCCATTTCTTCAGGGAAATATTATCGACAGATATGCACATGGATTGAAGGGTTTTATTGTGGTTTGAACTTGCTTGTTATGCATTTTATACCTTTTAAAAGGGATGCATTGTACTTCTAAATTAATCTTTCTTCTATGTTATAGAATTGTTTATTATAAACAAGTAAATAAGCGCGACAATCTGTTAGTTGGCTAAGTTATATATTTGCTTTATGTTTTTAGTGTCCATATTTGTTAGGAGAAACCATGAAGAAAATGCTCCTTAAATACTTTACTGAAAATTTGTTTTTTGTTTGAGCCCGATAATCATCCCATCCAATGGAAGAAAGCTTGGTTATTGCTGTTGTAGACTTGTAATGTGTCTGTATCTCATTATCTTATCAATATTTAGTAGGTTAAAATTTATATTCCTTTTTTTTTTTTTTTTTTTTGAGTTCAAAATCAATCAATTGAAAGAAAGTTGAATATTGAAATTATTAATGATGACACAGTTTTTGCAATAAATTACTCCCTCTGGTCCATATTATAAGAGACAAAGCTAAAATTTGGTTCATTGAATGACTCATGTATTTGGTACAAATACATGTATTTGGTACAAATACATGAGTTATTCAATGAACCAAATTTTAGCTTTGTCTCTTATAATATGGATCGGAGGGAGTATTATTGTTAGAATTATAAACCTTTACCAGGTCTACTGCTGACACTTTAAGCTTTTAGGGATTTTAGTTGTTGAAACAGTACAACTTCAGAAATAATTTAAACTTTTTTGATGCTTCAACTGCAGAAGGACTTTTACTTTGAGGAAGCAAGCCCTAAAGGGCTTCGTCCGCATTTTTAGTGTCCCTATACGTGAGTTTTTGGGATAATTGGTTCTTGACAATTATCTTCTGTTTTTGTTACATAATTATTGAAAGCATGGAATTTAATTTTCTTAGGCTTTGACGATTATTTTTCTATGCATTAATGCTTTGCAGTGTTGAAATCACCGTGTATGTAGTCTTATTAAAAATTATGCTCTTTCTTAACCACCTTTGTTTATATTAAGCCACCTTTTCCTATCATCATCATAATCTTTTGCTGTATCTTGTCATAATGGAATCTTTACCTGTGTTTACTTATGTAGGATATATATTAAATGTGTTTGTGCATAAGCTTTTCAATTATCTATAGTTGAAACTTGAAGAATAATTACTTTCACTCTTTTCCTATGCAGTGTAGAAAATTCTGAACTTTTGGCTGGTCTGCTTAGGGAATGGAATATTCCCCATAATGTTCTGAATGCTCGACCCAAGGTTTGTGAAAATATAACCTGTTGGTATCTTCAGAAGCATACACTTAGTCTTTCTTTTATATATCTTGGATAGTGCTCAATTTTCTTTTCCAAGTTTTGCCTCTCTCACCAACTCTCCCCCCTTTGTTTTAATTCAGTATGCTGCTAGAGAAGCTGAAATTGTTGCGCAGGCAGGACGGAAACATGCCATTACCATATCTACAAATATGGCAGGCAGGGGCACAGATATAATCCTTGGAGGAAATCCAAAAGTAGGTGTGCGAATAAGATTAGTTATTTGTGGCTAGTGGTCTATGTGTACAATATGGATCCTAGTATACTTTGTTGATGACTTATTGAATGTATGGAAAAATAATCATTTGCATCTCTTCTATAATTATATGGTGCCTTTTTTGTTTGACATTTCACTTTAGCATGAGTTGAATCTTAGATGCAACTTTATACATTTTTTATTTTACTGTTTTGTATAGATGCTTGCTAGAGAAATCATAGAGGATAGTGTACTTCCATTTTTGACGCGGGAGGATCCAAATCTTGAACCTGCCAGTGAGTCCATTTCACAAAAGGTAATTTTTTTGGAACTTTTTGCATTTTAATTTTCTTTGTTAAAAAATTCAATTTTTGGATGAATCTTTTGATATAGGTGCTTCCAAAGATAAAGGTTGGATCATCATCATTGGCCTTACTGGCTAAGACAGCCTTAATGGGTATGCGATTTTAGTTGAGGATTTTTTCTTTTCATTTCAGATCAAATTCGCTTGTTTTAGTCATAATTACATGCTTTTAACCTGAAGGTGTTATATTCTTTGCAACATGAAATTTTCAGCCAAATATGTATCCAAAAGTGAGGGTAAAAGTTGGACATCTCAGAAGGCTAAATCTTTTATCTTGGAGGCTGTTGAAATGAGTCTTTCATATAGTTTGGAAGAGCTGGAGAAGCTTGCTATTGAAGAATCTGAGATCTACCCTCTTGGTCCAACAGTAGCACTTGCCTATCTATCAGTTTTGAAGGATTGTGAAGAACACTGTTTGCATGAAGGGTCTGAGGTTAAAAGGCTTGGGGGCCTTCATGTGATTGGTACATCCTTACATGAGTCCCGGAGAATAGACAACCAGGTGGGGTAATTAAGCATAGTAACAGTCAAAGTAGTAGTATGTTAGATCTTGCAATAATCTTTTTTTGTACCATTCCCCTTGGATGATTAATAGGGAGGGAAAGATGTTAGCAAACATTCCAATTAATTAGGGCGCAAAATATTGATTTGTTATGAAAATAAGGAGGGAAAGATGTTAACAAACATTCCCCTTGGATGGTTAATAAGGAGGGAAAGATGTTAACAAACATTTCAATTAGTTAGGGAGCAAAATATTTAATTTTTATGAAAATAAGGGAAAAGTTATTTCCCCTTGATCTCTCCCCACTTAAGTGTGGGCATTCGAGGAAGGAGAAAGGGAGTATGGTTCCAGTCCCATGTGATGAAGTCAAAGACATTTAACTTTGTATATGTTAATTGGATTGCATCTGCGTTTAGATTTAGCTTGCATATATACGGTTTCTGTATACATGTTAATTAGATATCCACCTCTAAGAAGTAACTCTGACTGGTTTGGCTGTCTGTATGCAAGGAATATTTTCATTTTTGTATTCAGTTACTGCTTGTATTTGGAATTATTTGAATTTGGTAAATGTTATTTACTTGTATGTACCAAGACATACTGGGAAGTTACAATTTCAACATTTGATAAATCTTTCTCATGCTTATTTAGAGGTTGGGGCCTAATGATATATAATATAATATACTAAAGTTCTACTTTGCCGTTATAATTTTTAACCCTATCATATAAAGCTTATCCACTTCTCCACGTAGTTGTTAGGTAAAACCAGGAAAGCACATGAATGGTTATATATCACACATTCCCTCTTGCAAGAGTGTTTTGGACCTGAAGCGGACAATGCACAAACCTGCCCTAACTTGTGCTGAAATTTTACTTTTTCTTAGAAGAATTGGGGAAATGAAGATCATACTCTTGATCGCTTAGTCATAAAGGCTATAATACCATGTCATAAACTAACTATCCTAAAAGCTTAAGATGTGGCGAAAGCACATGAATGGTTTTCTATCTAACAATTATCATTATCCCAGGCATGTTTTGCTCATAATTTGTTATTTTTTTTTTTTTTTTTGTATTCTTTCTTCTAGCTCCGTGGCAGAGCAGGAAGGCAGGGGGATCCAGGATCAACACGATTTATGGTCAGGTAGTAATAGGGTACTGCTGCTGCTGCTGCTAATTTATATATATATATATATATAACAAATCTAAACAGGTTTTGTCAACTTGCATAAGCCAAAAAGGGGTGGCATAGGACAAACTACAATTAATTTCTTTTACTTCGACATCGGTATTTCTTAGTTCTGATGGTATGCATCTGTTAACTTCAAACAAGAGGGGAAACTGGATGGTTCTTATATATAATTAAAACATTGTCATTTAGCATTGAGTGTTTAATATAGGATAGGGAACAAAATCGGTGTGGAGGAAAGGATTGGAAGCACACGTAACTATCAACAATTCAATCACTGATCAAGTCGATAAACACCCAAGCACTTGGGGAACCCTCCCTTAAAAGCTAGTTGTCAAGGGGAAGAACCAAGCCACTTAAGTACTCCACATCGAGCATCCCATGCTGTGGAACTTAGGCACCCCATATTACCCAAGTCCCTATCACAAGTACTGCCTTTAAAGTATGTAATAATCCGTTAAGAATATACCTATTGTATTTATCATGCTCAGAAATCATTACAATTTCTAGTTAAAAATTTATTAGTCAACACATTTATATTTTTTTGTATTGTTTGAGTTCCTGTATCATAACCAAAGTGTAAGTTTTTTATCACTTATGTAATTAGATTCCCATAGCTGATGATTGAGAAATAGAACAAATTCTTGCAGCTGGTAATTATTTATTTTTATTTATCTGTAATTTACTGAAAAGATTTTTGAATCATACAATTACCGAAGACTGTACAATGATAGGAAGACATAATTAAAATTGGTGAGTTCATGGAAGCTATTTTATCTGAATGCATTGCCTATATCCACATCATGAGAGCTCTGTATACAGAAATTGCTATGCTAGTTATTATCCATTGAAGATTGTTATATTTGCTGATTTATTTCAGAGTACATAATCCACACTGATGGTACAAGAAAAAGGATTTTTAGTTGATATAGGTTGTAAGGAACATTTCATAATCAAAACTGGAAGGTCAAATTAAAATTTAAAGTTTGCTTATGTTCATTTGAAATACAAAACAACATTAAAATAAAAAAAAATAAAAAACTTCTGTTGTGTTTAAAGCATACAAGAAAAAAGTTGTATGCTGGGGGAGACTGACCGAGGAAGCCATATACTTGCTACAAATACTGAAGGAGAAATATCAAAGTAACTAAAAGGCCCACATAAGGTGTTTATTGATTTGTGGAAGGCTTTAGAGAAGAAAGGTATTCAAATTGCTTATATTTGAGCACTTAAAGATATGTATGAAGGGGTCAATGCTAGTGTGAGAACACATGGTGAAAATACAGAAGATTTTCCAATAGCTATAGCTCATAGGCATCAAGGTCAACTTTGTGCCCATATTTTTTTTATCTTATGTGCTTACCAACACCAAGCATATCCAAGAAATGGTGTACACCACTTGCTTTTTGCGGATGATATAGTCTTACTTAGAAAGTTGTAAGAAGTGATAGGTGAAAAGTTAGAGATATGACGCAAGTCTTGGAAGCACGTGATTTCTGTCTGAGGGGAAGTGAAATAGAGTATACAAAATGCAGATTTAGCAAATGACAAAGAAATTCTAGCTTAGAGATGAAAGTTTTAGAATATACAATGGCATAAGTCTCATGTTTTAGGGGTCCATCATCAAAATGATGGGGAGATAGAGGGAGTTGTCAACCATAGAATCCAAGTAGGGTGGACAAAAAGGAAAAATGTTTTGAGTGTGATATGCAACAGAAAAATACTTCTTAAGCTTAAAGGAAAGTTTTATCACACAACTATAAAACCCATAATGTTGTATGAAATTAAATGATGGGTGGTGAACAGTCCACAAGAAAGTAAACTTGGTTTCACAAAGATGAAAATGTTACAATGGATGAGTGGTTATAGAAGACAAGATAGAATTAGAAACACGATCATTAGAGAGAAAATTGGGATGACACCCATAGTAGAGAAGATGGTAGAATTTCATCTTAAATGGTAGAAAATTGTAGAAGCACCGGTAAGGAGAGTACACCCAGAAGGAGGATAGTCCAATAGTTAGAGATAGAGGGAGACTAAGAAAAACTATAGCCGAAACCATTAAGAGTGATCTAGAGGTAAATGGTCTATCTGTGGACCTAATACATGACAAGACTTTGTAGTGTCGACTAATATATGTAGAACCCCACCTAGTGAAAAAGGCTTGTTTATTGGTTGCTGTTGTTGTTAATGTGATTTATATACTTTTTCATTGAAGTATAAATCTGGATTGGTGTCCTGTCTTTTTTCTTAAAAAGTAAAGAATGAGTTTTATGGCTGAAAGTTTTGAATACTGTTTTCCTCTTTGTTATTTTGTTTACTTCTGTGTTTTCTGATGTGAGCAGATATATTTATAAGGGCTGTCACTCAGTTCTCACACTATCCCACGATGTTATAGCTTGCAGGATGAGATGTTTCAAAAGTTCAATTTTGATACCGAATGGGCTGTGAGACTTATCTCAAAGATTACAAACGATGAAGATCTGCCAATTGAGGGTGACGCCATTGTGAAACAGGTTATACTCTGCTTATTTATATTTTGAGAAATGATTTTTTGACAACAAAATTTAGACAACTTTTGCGACAACTTTCTAAGTGATTAACGTAGTTCAAATACGTGGTTAATTACGTTATATATCAGGTGTCGAAACTCATTAACCATCAACGCACGAATTTGAATGTGATTAACCACGATTTCCAAGAGTTCAACTACATGTAGATTTGAACACCTGAAAATCGTGGTTAATCACGTTTAAATTCGTGGTTAATGAAGTTACGTTGATAGTTAATGAGTTTCGACACCTGGTATATTCATTAACCATTCACTGAACGTAATTAACTACATATTTGAATTGCATTAACCACTTAGAAAGTTGTCGTAAAAGTTGTCCCCATGTTATCTATAATTTTATTCATTTATATATTTTTCGTATGATTGCTTGACGAATGTCACCTTCCCACTACTAACTGGGACTATCACATATTTATAGCTCTTGGCATTGCAAATCAATGCAGAAAAGTTCTTCTTCGGTATAAGAAAGAACCTTGTTGAGTTTGATGAAGTATTGGAGGTATGTTTCTATTTCAAAAACACACGCCAACATGATTGTGTAATTGGTTAAATGTTGTCTACAATAACTACACTTTTTTGTGATGATATTCTAGATTGATTTGTCTGTGAAAAACTCAGTCTTTTGTAGAACATAAGTTCATAGGCTTTTATTCTGTAATGAACTTTGTACAATTATTAAGAATAATTTGGAATACATAATTCCAATTCTAAAAGAAAAACAGATGCAAAGTCAGTCACATGTTTTTTTATTAATATTATTGATTGATTATTGATAAGAAGTCTCACATTCTTAGAAAGTGAGGGGAGAGAGAAAACTGATTCTGTTATTATGAATCTGATGATGACGGTCATTCAGTTACATGCTAATAATTGTGAGCGCTGTTACACTAGACTAGAGTGATATGTGGTGATGCTAAATCACCTAACCTAACAGGCTGTGCCATAAGCCTTTCACAGACCGCAACATGTTTAATAGAAACACATCATACACATTACATATATTATACTATACTGCTCCAATATTCCCCCCTCGGGCGGAAAGAGGACGTGATAGAAGTTCACACACTCCAAGCTTGAAATGAAGTGTGAGAAGTTGGGGAGGAGATAAAGCCTTAGTTAAGGCATCAAAACATTGGTCAAGTGTAGGGACGTGAAGAAATGAAAGCTGGATTTTCTCACGAACAAAGAAGAGGTGAATTTCCATATGCTTCATGCAAACATGGAGTACTGGATTATGTGCTAGTGCCACTGTGTTTTGATTATCACGGAGTAGTGTAGGGGTGTAAAATGGAACTGCCAACTCAGCTTCTACGCTAGAAAGAGCTGCTACTTGCCGCTTTTTAGATTACCTGGAATAAATTTGGGCCAAGGAAGACACAATCCCGAGATGTGGAGCACCTGTCATCTGGGTTAGAGGCCCAATCAACATCTGCAATGGTTGTTAAGACAAGAGGCTGAGTAAGAGAAGGGGGCCAAAGGAGTAAACCCACAAGATAAGTGTCCTTCAGGTACCAGGAAATACATTTGACAGCTGCCCATTGAGGCTCAAGAGGAGAAGACATAAACTGGCACACATTATTTACAGCAAAGCTAATTTTAACATACTTGCTTTGTATAAGAAGAGAGCCATTGGAGAGGGATTTAAGCCTTTGGCCACCAATTTGGCCTTATTGATAGAGCCATTTGGATTCTCTTTGATCCAAAATACCCATTTACAACCAATTGCATGGTGGTTAAAGCATCCAATCAAACAGCCTTGTCATCTGAAATGGGGCACCAATCCAAACTTCCTTAAAAGGGCTACAATTAGTTCTTTTCTGAGTAAAGATTTGACCAGAAACGAGTAACTTTATCTGAAGGTCTACCTCAAATCTTATAAAATGCATGTCAGATTAAATTTAGAAGTAGGTAGAGTATTCTCTTTTTTCACGGAGAAAAATTTCACCATTCTTTCTAGAAATGAACTTTTGGACTTTATCTTCAAGTATGTAAATAACCTCCTCCATCAACTAATTTGCTTTTGTGTTTGTTATTTAATCAGGTGCAACGAAAGCATGTTTATGATCTAAGGCAGTTAATATTAACAGGGGATGATGAAAGCTGTTCCCAACACATATTCCAGTAAGTGCCTTTAAAGTCCATGCATTTCAGAATCAAATGTTAGATTTAAGTACATGTATAGCGAGTAACAGTAGCTGTTACTGATTCATTGGTGATTAGTACCGATGAGGTCTAATTTAGGAGATGGTTCCTCTCATAATTAATACTGTACATAGTATAAATATTAACCTGTGTGGACTGATTAGACACAGATTTACCTCAAACCCTCTTCTAAATCTATAATGCCTGATCTTTTATTCCTATCCTATCTGACAATATCTTTCAGGAATGTGAATCATGTTCTGACAATATTAACCAATTTGTTTTTGTCAAGTTTTGAGCATTAGCTACCACCCAAGTCCTGTTATTTATAGTTTAATGGGCCTTCCATGAAATTCTATTTGTTCAACCCTTTATGCTAGTTGGTCTTATTTTATTGTTCAAGATTGGGATGAAACTCGTTTAAGGAATCATCATAATTTTATCTTTCGAGCTAGATATCTATCCAAGTCTATACTATTTCTTTGGAGCATGAACAATTTTAGTTCTTGACATGAATCATGACCCTGGTATAGAAACAGTTCTTTATTTTCGATCCTTTTTTAGTACCAACCAATCTTTAGTTTCCCCTAATTAATAAACACACAAGTCGTCAATATACTTTCAAAGTTTCATATGCTATATACTACTGTGAATGAAAGTATCACTTCAAGTACTGCTTTGATATGAGATACATAAGCATGAACAGTCGTCGGCGCTTTCTTTCTGATTCTAGTAGTGTTTATCTTTTGTCCTGGGGAAAAACTAGTTAAAATGAGCCTGACAAAAGTGCATTTGTCTAGAAACTTTCGCTGAATAAGCTGGATTTTTTCGCTCACAAATATTTTTGACTGTCAAGAACTGGAATAAAAGGTGTGGTTATACATTGAAGCCCATAGGGGATGGAAATTTTCAAGACATCACAACTGGAAGATGTCTTTCTTGCCAAATATTGGCATCTTGTCTTGTGGAGATTGGAGAATCAAAATTGATGTGCACCTGACATGTGGACACAGAAATGCTTCATTTCATGCTCATTCATTTTTCTTCACAAGCAGCAGCCTTTCTTGGTTGATATTTAGCATGAAATGATGCACAACCAGTATATTTTTATTTATTAAAAGACAGTATATATCATGTTGAGAAAGAGACAAAAGAGAAGCATATGCTGAAAACCTTATGTCTCAGTCACACCAGAGACTTGATACTTTAATAACGAATGTAATAAGTGCAAAGAAACAATTTTACTATAACTATATTTACATGATAGAAGGGGAGCGTTGGTGCAAGAGTTGGAATTGTTGCCGTGTGATTAGGAGGTCATTGGTTCAAACTGTGGAATCAGCCCTTTGTAAATGCATGCAAGGCAAGGTTGCCTATAATATATCTGCAATGGTCCAACCCTTTCTTGGACCCTACCATGGCGGAGCTTTATAGCACCAGGTTGCCATTTTAACTGTATTTACATGATACGCTGAACCCAGATGTTTGCATAGTAATGCAGATTTCTATCGTAATATTTACCCTTATCTTTATGCAATTATATTTCAGTTAAGTAATTGGTTTTTGCCCACTTTTCATGATCAAGGTGTATTCTTATATATCCCCTTCTACTGCTCTTTCTTTCTTATATTTGCATGTACTCTCATAGGTACATGCAAGCAGTGGTGGATGAGATTGTCTTCAGTAACATTGATCCATTGAAGGTTGTTCATTCTCTCCAGACATGTTTTTATTTCTATCCACCAATTCCTTTCATTTATTGCTTTGAATAAATTTTGTAGCATCCACGTAGCTGGGGTTTGAGTAATCTCTTGAAAGAGTTTATGACAATTGGTGGAAAGCTGTTGAATGGTAGGCTCATTTGCAACAACTGTGGTCCTTAAATTCCATCTGCACACATATTTCATTCATTCTCTTCATGTTCTCTTTTTGGCTCAGCCAACTTGTTATTAATATGCTCAAATGGATTCTAGCAGAATCATTTGGTGGGGTTAGTGATGACACTTTACTAATTTCACTTGGGCAACTGAGTGAAGTGAGTTCAGTTGATATTGTCAACATTTGCCTTCCAAATTTGCCAGCACCTCCAAATGCTTTCAGGGGTATTCGCAGGAAGAGCTCTTCATTAAGACGATGGCTTGCTATTTGCACCGATGATTTAATTGAGTGAGTTGACTGAGTTCATTGATTTACTGTAGTTATTAGAAATTCAATAGTTTTCTAAAACTCACTGACTGTTTAATATGTAGGAATGGGAAGTATCAGACAACAACTAATCTCCTTCGCAAGTATCTTGGAGATTTTCTAATTGCTTCGTATTTAAATGTTGTTGAAGAGTCTGGTTATGATGAGAGACATGTAAAGGAAATTGAGGTCAGATATTCTATTCAACTGCTTTCCTCTTTATGAAAATTTTGATTGCCATCTGTAAATTTACAAATGTCGAGAATAGTTTCAGACCTACAGAACTAGTGCTAGTACCAGATGTTAATAATTTCAGTCCACACTATAATTGCATCCAATAATTTTAAAACAAGTACAAAAATATCAAAACATACCATGTTGGTTTCCATACTTGGATTATTTACCATCAGCTGCAATAAAGCAATGAACTTCTTGCAAAGTACTACCTCCATCCCTATGTATAAGCCCCCTTTGACCAATTCACAATAATTAAGAAATTAGTTAATCTAGTTATTTACATTAAATTTGTCAACAATGTGTATTATTTTTCCAAAATTACTCTTCAATTATTGGGACTCATCACTCAATTTTTCCATCTAATTAATTATTCACCTAATTTCTACTTTGTATTGGAAGTTTGGAACTCATCATCCACCTCTTTCCCCAGTCCTAACAAGACGAAGATGATAACATAATTACAGGTATTTTTGTGAAAAAATAATTAATGCAAGAGAGAATTTTGAGGGAGTCTTATAAAAATGGACAAATAAATTTTTCAAAAGGGTCTTATATATAGGGTCGGAGGTCGTAAAACTGTGGAATCATTAATCATTTGATAGGTTTATTTTAGGATCAAGGCTTAAATGTTTTTAGTCTCTTTAAATATAGTGACTTTTATCTTTAGTCTCTATCCATTTTTTTCTTTACTGTTGGAAATAAAACCACATTAATGTTCCACTTTTCAAGTAGACATTAATGTTTCACTTTCCAAGTAGCTTGGATTCATTGTACAACAAGTAGAATAGGTTCAATGCATCTCAGGGAATAGAAATAGCTTAATTACTCATCTTGTAAATTGTATTTCACAATTATTACCCTTGTAATCTTTATGTATATAAATTAAAGGGTGTTATTTTCACTCAAGCACATTCAGGAAAATTCTGTGTTCCTATTTTTCACATTTACCATTATAATCCCTTATTATTCCAGCACGGGGACTTTTAGTCCCTAACGTTATCTCCTATTTGCTAAGCATCGGTAATGGAATGCCATGTCAGTGTTGCCAAATATCCTAACTTATCCACATGCATTAAAATGTGGCCAGATATTACGCATGTGCAATCCCGTGTCACCATCCTCCTCTCCCCTTTCAAACCCTAAGAACTCAGATTTCTCCTCAGACATCTCCAAATCAAAGGGGCATTGGCAAGACTACGCCTTTTCTGGGCGTCGTGTAAATAACAAAGGCAATGGGGTCTAAAAAAACCAACTTTTTAATCCATGTTTAGGTAAGTGATGGGGCATTGGCAAGACTACGCCTTTGCTGGCAGCATCCATGGCCTGCACCTTGGTAGGGGTGCTTCCCTACATGTAGGGGTGGCCCTTGTTGCCAACAAGAAAGACATTTTTTGCAGGCATACTGTAAATAAAATGGGCGGACCGCCACAAAGCTTCTGCCTCCTCTCTGTCATTATCTTCATACTCCTGCAACAGCCACAAACCCAACCACCATAGCCACCCGTCACCACCAAAGCATCGTCTTGTGTTGAAACTGAAGCCAAATCCTCCTCCTCCTCCTCCTCCTCCTCTTATTTCTACCTTTTGTGTCTTATTCAATCCACCTATCAATGCCCCCATATCCTTTTTGTTTTTGGCTGCTAATAGGTAACCCCCTTAGTTAGTTCAGAAATGATATTTGTACAACCAAATGTGACACGAAAAATCGACTACTATTTTGCTGGTTAACGCAGTTCACACATGTGGTTAATGAAGTGTTGAACTTGGTTAATGGATATACTAAGGTGTCGCAACTCACTAACCATCAAATGAACTTCATTAACCACAATTTTGGACGTTATTAACCATGATTTTTAGGCGTTCAAAATCTTGTAATTTTGAACATCTAAAAATTGTGGTTAATGTTTAAAATTGTGGTTAATGAAGTTCAGTTGATGGTTAGTGAGTTGCAACACTTTGTATATCTATTAACTAAGTTCAATATTTCATTAATCACGTGTGTGAACTGCGTTAACCAGTAAAATAGTTGTCGATTTTTGTTGTCCCATTTGGTTCTACAAATAACACAACTGTAGTTAATTAGGGAGAAAATTAGAAGAAATAAGACATGTTGTCTATAAGTAAGAGGAGGGGTTGAGAGGGAGTGGTATCTCGTTGAAAAAGTGTTAGGGCCTTTGGGCATAGGGAGGTGCAAACTTCATATCCCTCCCTCTCAACCCCTCCTCTGGAGAACCTTTAATGTATATTGTACAAATGGTAAATTATGCATTGATACCAAGCATATGCATAAGAAGATTGTTGATTTCTCTTGGTTTTTTTGCTCACTATATTCTAATTGCTTGTTGTTTACCCATTTCTTTGAATTTTTCAGTTTCTCTTTCTTTCTTTTGAAAAAATGAGTATTTAATTATATATAATATTTTGTGAAATCCAGAGAGCTGTTCTTTTGAAAACCCTCGATTGTTTCTGGAGGGATCATCTTGTAAACATGAATAGGCTCAGCTCTGCGGTAATTTTTGCTTTTGTTCTGGTGAATCTTTTTTATTTCTTTAACAGCTAAAGGCTTATCTGAGTTGTCGCAGGTAAATGTTAGGAGCTTTGGCCATAGAAATCCTTTGGAAGAGTATAAAATTGATGGTTGTCGATTTTTCATATCAATGCTCAGTGCAACTCGAAGGTTAACTGTAGAAGCACTCTTACGGCATTGGACATCTCCAATGGAATCTGAAGAACTATTTTTATAATAAACGTAATGCTTCCTGCATTAAAGGTAGAAAATTCACGCAAAACAGTTTTCAACTTATACCGCATTTTCGTTCCCCCCCCCCTCAAGGACTAGTAACAAGGTAAATTTGGCAAGGCCAAATTTTTGTACAATGTTATTGGTGTTTCAGTCGGTTTGCATGATGTAGATATCTTAGAAGGGGGTCTGTAGAATGGTTTTAAGACTCCGTTACTTCATCTCCTAGTAATGTTATCTTTTTTTATGGTTTGTCAAAGTTACATGGAGATGCTCACAAAAATGATCTGTATATGTGCACCCTATTTCAGGTAACACATGACAAAATTTTGTACTGTCGCATTTGATAGAGGCCTGGAGAATGGTTCTAACTTGGAGTTTTTTCTTTTATAGCACGGCAAATGCAATCAAATGAGCAGATCCTATTCATTCCGGTGGATTTGCTTAGATTACATGTTTTTTGCTGATTAATTGAATTTGGGCTCGCATGTTAATGGTGCCTAGTGCCTAGAAGAGGTTTAGCAAGAACTACGCCAAGCACATCCAATCCAAGTAAATGCCCTTTCCGTCCTCTTGGTTCTATTGAAATAAATAAGAAGCCAAATTAGATGTGCATAATCTATTATTATAGCACTGTGGTCATTGATCTGTCAAGGGAGTTAAGGGCCATAATGAAAGTCACAGTTGATCATGTTTCTCATGCTTGTATATAATTTTTATCTTATGTCTTTTGTAATAAATACATGTAAAATATGAAACGTGTTTAAATAATATATAATGAATTCTGATCGCTCTATCGTCCACTTTCCAAATTTACTAGTAGCACTAAACCCGTGCAAAAGCACGGATCTTGAAGGGGGAAAAAAAAGATACTGTGGCATGAGAATGTAAGGGAATTAAGTTTTTGGAAGAAAAACAGTTTTTGACGGGAAAATAGTTTTAAATGAGTGGATGAGTTTTTACTATGTGACATTAGTATAGCTAAGTTTCTTAAATAGATAGTAGATTGCTCTTCTACACGGAGTAGAGCACATTTGAACTCCTTTATTTTTGTCATACATTTGAACTCCTTTGTATGATTGTTTTGTTTGATCAAAGGCAAAGTGACAATAAGGGCTGCTACTTTTTCTGGATCAGGCAGGATTAGAGGTAGAATGCATGTTGGATGCATTAGCAATGCTGCCTTTTTTTTTTTTTAATGACTATTAGGTAGCCATGAGGTAAGTTAGCCGGGGATATAACAATGATGCATGATTCTTTTTTTTTTTTGGACCGAATTGATGCATGATTCTTCTACTAATAATATGCGCATTCTGGTGCAGTACACACTTTTCTACCATCATGTTTGATTCTGCAAGTTTATACGTTCTACTAGAAAATTGTCTCTTTCCGGTCAATAGACATTGGTATTCAAAATCGAATTATCAAATTTATACATAATTGTAATGCAGATGTAAGTAAACATCTTTAACAAATACTACGTATAATTAAGTGGAGATAATTACTTAACAACAAAGTATTAAAAAAATGTCATTATCAAAAAAAAAATTAAAAAATGTGGTTATTGAGATATTAAATATTTCTATTTTTATTTAATACTTTTATTTAAATTTCTTAACAACTACTCTTTAGACACTTGTTAAAAATTTAATTTTAAATATTAACAAAGATTTAGACAAGAACATAATTTACATGTAGTTCTTTCAAGTGCCTTGGGTGTTATTTTTAATGTGTGTATTAGATTTTTTCAATTACAGTATATTCTTTTCAAATTTTTCATAGTTAAGGATCAACGACGATCACTTCAGAACCGCTTGCTTGGCTTTATTCTTTAGACAATTATTCAATGTAAATTATTTAATAGATTAATCTACACAAGTTTTTTTTTGACTGGTAATCTATACAAGTTATATAACACAAGTATTTCTCCGTTATAAGAACTTATATCTAAAAAACTATAATAAAGTCTTCGGTCTTCACATTTGGATTTCCCACAAGCTAAGGCCAGTATAATCTATTTATAATATATAAATGTTAAGACACAGATTATATACCGCTCAAAAAAGAAAGACATAGATTATATATAATGTTGAACTCTCACGTATGCAATTAGTCAGAGAATTGTTAAACACACCCACAATTCTCAAGTGACACCCCATATTTATTTTATTTCACTAAAATATCCCTTTTCCATTCACTGCACCCGTTTTATTTTTCCAGAAACAAACACTTTATGATATATTTCTTTTGAAACGAAAAAAAATTCTTTCCTGTATATATTTTTAAAAAAAGTATATACTAGAAAGTAGTTGTTCACAATATTTTTTTTTTAGTAAAGTCATATACCATAAACAAGTTATGTATTTATGTACCGTAAACAACTTGTTTATCGTATACATTTTGTATACCTCTTACAAGCCAATAATCACAAATGTTCTTATTAAATCTTCGTTCTCCTATCAATACCTGTTTTGAATTAAATAGATTCATTCCTCAACAAAAGCTCCCCATTATCTTACGAACATTTGATAGTATCGTTTTGTCTCATTGGTTATGGCTTACAAACTCAGTCGGTTCTGAATTTAGCAGTGAGGGAGAAATAAAGAATGTTAATGTCACTATTAACTGGTTGAAGAAGCAATCATAAGCCGTAAAGTCTTTTGTCCTAATCTGATCTATTCGCTATCAATGTTATCTAATGTCATGTTATTACCATTAAAAATAATCTTAGACAAGTATATGCTAAATGTTCCAAGTTGTGTTCATTTTTTATTCCAAAATAGGAAGTGATATCCAAATCGTCATTATCAAGTCTCATAATCAATTTCTAAAAATTATAATTATAGAAATAAATTAAAACAAGGAGGAGCTGACCTGAAATAAGCACTACATGTATTGAAAAGCACAATGAAATGTCTTATGAATGATATATTTGCAAATCTGATTGATGAAAATTAGTTTTCCTAATCTTTTGTTGTTTTCTACTTTTCTTATTCAGGAAATGGATCATCTTGTGTCAACATTTCCATGACTTTTTCTTTACGCGAACATTTCCATGACTCGGGGGGTCCTAAGAGCGTTTTGCTGGTGTGACCGCACAGGGCCCCATATTTTAGGGGCATCAAATTTTTTTTTTTTACTTGGTGTGTATATATATATTTATATAAAAAAAATATACTTGGTATATATATATATATATTTGTTTATATATTTTTATATATTTTTATATTTGAAACTTAAGGGCCCAATTATTTGTTTAACATTTAGGCCCAAACCTTCACAAGCTTTGAGGGCCCAATTATTTTGGAGTGCTACAACGTATTTACACTATATTTTCTCATTCCACAAAGCGTTGAAAAATTTTAAGAGATAATGTGAAAGGTTTAACTATTAAACCATTGTCACAAACGCGTTGAGAAAGTCATGTAAATAGTGTATATGCACTTAAAACTCAAGCTTCAGACATAAGAGAAGCTTTACTTCAACTAGCTGAACAAGATAGTGATCTTAAAATTAAGAGTGAAGCTGAATCTTTAGCAAATCATGGAATTGAGAACTTTGAGTTTTTACTAGCTATGGTTATTTGGTTTGAGTTGTTATTCGTTGCTAATGAAGTTAGCAAAAGTTTGCAAAAGAAAGACATGCGCATTGATGTGGCTATAGAACTAGTAAAAGGGTTGATTAAGTACTTTGAAAAATATAGAGAATCTGGATTTGCAAATGCTATTGTTAGTGCTAAAATAATTGCAAATGAAATGGAGATTGAATGTGTGTTTGTTCAAAAACGTCAAATTCGTAGAAAGAAACACAATGATGAAAATCCCTTCGAATGCACACAATCATACATTGAGTCTGCTGAGGAGTCTTTCAGGATTCATTATTTTTTATATATTGTAGATCATGCAATTGGATCACTTAATAGAAGATTTGAGCACTATAGCACATATGAGGAGATTTTTGGGTTTTTGTTTAGTATTGAAAGGCTTAGGTCATTATCTGATAATGACTTAAAATTATGCTGCAAAAATCTTGAAACTTATCTAAAGCATGGTGATTCTTGTGATCTTGATGGTGAAATTCTATTTGAAGAATTAAAGGTCATTAGAGAGGTTTCTTGTGATCTTGATGGTGAAATTCTATTTGAAGAATTAAAGGTCACTAAAGAGGTTTTAACAGTTGAATCAAAATCAAGCTTTATGATATTGAGTTCTTTGAAGACATTCAATTGTTTTCCTAATGCCTGCATATAGCTTATAGAATAGTATTAACTATCCTTGTTACTGTTGCATCTGCTGAGAGAAGTTTTTCTAAATTAAAATTGTTAAAATCTTATTTGCGATCTACTATGTCACAAAATAGATTAAATAGTCTTGCTTTGATTTCTATGGAGAGTGATTTTTTAAAGAATCTTGACTATGAACGAATTATTAATGATTTTGCAGCAAAAAATGCAAGGAGGACAGTATTCAAAGATTAATAGTGCATCAATTTCTTTCTCCAACTCTTGTGATTCATTTGCTATCAGTGGAGGATATTGCTGGTGTAGGTTGATGTTGCAACATGTTTGGGTTGATAGACATAAGTATGACTATATGTAATCTTTTCTTTTTCTTCGGTAGTATTTTGTTCAACTTGAGTTTGTATCAAAACAATTAATGACTAGTTTTATTTTTTCCCAAGGGGGCGGAGTACTCTTTTTCCTTCTAGATGTTTTTTCCCTAAGGAGGGTTTTGCATCAGAAGATTTTAACGAGGCTTCTAACCCTTCGTAAAAAAAAAATATTAATGACTAGTTTTTTGCACCCATTTGTGTTTTTTTATAATATATATATATATATATATATATATATATATATATATATAGGGCACTAATTTATCCATTCGCACAGGACACCCAAAATCTCAGGGACCTGCCATGACTTAGTCATATTAAAAAAAATTATATCTACCTCTTCAATAATATTCACAACTTGAAACATCGTTTCTTGGTATTAGCTATCAACGTAATTAATTTTTCTTCTCAAAAAAGTTATCAACGTAATCATTTTTTATGCAAGCTATCAATATTGATATATACATGTAGAAATGTTATTGTAATTATACTCTTTTATATACACTATTTGTGATTAATTCATTTTTTTAAATGATTAATTTAATAACATTTAAATTGATTTTTTAAATAATTAATCACAAAAAAATATATTGTATGTCCAAAATAATATGTTGTATTCCTTTGCGGACTTGCATAGATAAGCTTTTCTGTAGCAGGAAAGCAAAAGAGAAAGAACATTCCCCCATTTCAAATGCCGATCAATAATTGCATTAATATATAAGTTTCTCATCTCTGCTGGCCACCTTTTGTCACAATATACCATCCTACCTAGGAATCATCTCGAAGCAAATATAGTTGCAAATTGCAATGAGATGCTAAGAGAACTAAATTGACGTCAAAAACGATGAATAAGTTGTTTTAAATTTGGAAAAGAAGACATTGTCATCATGAGCTTCAAATAATAAATAATAGTAGCAAATAAATTAACTAGCCGATAAAATTTGAATTGTTCGGTAAAATTAGCGGTTAAACTTACTAATAAAATAAAATGATATCAAAGCACATGTTTGTATTTTTTATATAAGTTCTATTTTATTTTTAATAATTTAATTTATTTTATATTATTTATCATGTTAAAAATTAGAATATTAATTTTTTATTTATTTCCACTTTAAATATTTTATTAAATAAAGTGAGACAATATAAATGATATGACATGTTCATAAATTTTTTATGTAGTATTATTTTAGGGGTTAGGATTTTAAACATATCACCTCTTGTAAATTATTTAAATTGACCATTTTGCAATACTGTGGTCAAGTTTTTTCAAAAAAAATATAAAGAATTTAAATTAAAAAATTAAAAAAATTCCATTTATAAATTTTTTATAATCTTTTTAATTAAATATGAAAGACTTTCATTGAATCCTTCTGCAGTCTAAAGCAACAGATATGTTAAAACAATACAGAATATGACATATCAATTCTATTTTATTTTTAATGCATACTTAAACAAAAAAAAATTATTTGTAAAAAAATAATTCATTTTGTTTCCATTAAAAATTGAGAAAAAAATAATAATAACAGAATACGGTATGTAAATATAATACACCGATGAATAAGCTATATACTGCATTGAAAAGAATATAGTAATCTCCTCTTTTTATCTTTGATTTATAAATATATCAAAAAAAAACCATTGATTTATAATTAAAAAAGAAATAATCGATATTAATGATTCCTTCAATTTTATATCATGATTGTCTATATTTTTTTTATTGCAATCTGATAATTATTCATAAGCAAAATACTATAAAGGTAGTAAAAAATACTAAAAGGGTAATAGTACATAACATTATTTGACGATCTAGACTCCTTAACATGTAGGATGGCAAAACACTTGCAAACGTGGATACTCACATGAATTACTCACGATGGTTAGTAAATTGATACCTATAGAATGGGGATGTGGATCATAGTAGTCCTACAAATGCTTGCATATTCATAGCAATTATTTTTTATTAAATATATAGTATATATATACTATTGATAAAAAATATTTTCTTCATTATTTCATATTTTTTAGTGGATGAATCCATACTGATTAATAAATAAATTATAATGTCAATATAATATGTTTTTATATTATATTGTATGTTATTATATTTTACTTTTTTGTTTAAATTCTTAAATACCCACGAATAGGGGTGGAAGTAGGTTGGACCGAGCTAGACTTTGCAAGGCCTAAGTCTGGTCTGTTCCAAAAAATCAAGGCCTAAGTCTGGCCTGTTACCTGTCATAGGCTTTTTTTTATGTCTGACCTAACCTGTTTGAAAGTCTGATCTGGCCTGTTAGCTTATTTATGTCTAAATAAGTTATAGGATTAGTAGGCTAACAAGGATAAACTTTATGCATGATAAACTATAAATGATAAAAAAACTAAATCACTGCTACCCGATGGCATGAAACATAAGAGTGACAAGAGACTAGACTAGGATAAGTTTTTGAGGATTGAGACTGTCTTGTTTATTCAAATCTTTTATGTAGGTCAATATGCTCAAATATTTGGAAGTGTAAATAACGATATAATTTTAACACATTAAAATTCTTTTTTTATAGTAGTAACAATACATAATATGTTATCTTATTTATATTTATTTAAATAGGCCGGTCTGTTAGGCCTAAAAGGCTTTTTAGATGACCTAAATCTTAGTCTTTTTAGCTAAATGGGTTTTTTTAAAAGTCTTAATCTTGTGTATTTAAAAATAAGTCTGACATGGCCTGAGTCTGATGTACGCCGAGCCATAAGCCCCTGACTTATTTCCATCTCAACCCACGAACACAATAGATATTCGTTATTCGCATAAATATCGATGAATATAAACGGCCATGGATGCCAGAAACCGTCCGGCCTAGTTGGCATCCCTATTCACATGGGAGAATAATTATAAAAAAAAAAAAAAGCAATTGTGTGCTTTACCCCTCCGCTAAGGGAGAGACACATATAGTGCCCCACTAGAGAGGCAGTCACGGAACCCAAATACTGTTATCAGGTACAGGCAGTTACGCAACCACTTGTTAAAAGATAAGTTGATTGAAATTAATTGTATATATAATCAACTAGTAATCACTAAACTGGTTTAATTTATATATACATATATAGTAATGCACTCGTTGATTTAAAGTGATGGGTTCTGACATACTATTTATAAATACTGTACCTCGATGTTCATAAAGGAAGCAATTGACCTGCAGATTGTCTCGACCTATATTTAATTTGAAGTTATATATGAAAATGAGTTCAACTTCGATTTCCAAAGAGTATATCCCTAAACATGTGTTCAGTTAAGAAGTTATTATCAACTAATCAAATGACAAGTAGTACACATAACACCAACCAGGCAACCACTTCGCTAGCTTGACGTGAAATTGTTTAATCAGAAACAAATTGAATTGAAAAGCATCACTCACCAATAAAAGCAAGACATATATATTATGAAGATGAGATAATATTTTCTATGATGAAAAGGAATTGTGTATAAAAAAGATATATGGAGTAAATTACTCCCCACCGTTACTTTTTATAAGTTCCTTTAGAAAAAAAAACGTATATTAAGAAAAATAATTAACATAATTAAATTATCTATAATGTGTATGTTTTTCCAAATTTATCCTTCAATTATATTTTTAATTAATTAATACATGTCTTAGATTTTTAAACACTATGAAATTAATTAGGGATACTTTTGGTAAAAGATAATTAATGTATCTTGTAATTTGAAAAGAGGCTTATAATTAGTTAACATTTTTTCCTTCTAAAAAGAGCTTATAAAAAGTAACGGAGAGAATAATAAATAAATAGCATAAACCGAATCTAGCTATGTGTATATTCATGCACCCTAGACCAATTCTTTGTCACCCTGTGCCTTATGAGAGACACCATTACTCAGCACCATGTGTTATATTCACTTCTTCTGCAATCGCAAATAGAAGGAACCGAGAGGAATCCAATCCAAACAGTATTTTAAAAGTAGCTAGCATGGAATGCATGAATATAAACAGAAAACACTTGTCCCTAGACACGCCCCCCACGTCTTGCTCAAAATACTCTCTCTCTCTCTCTCTCTGCTCACAGTACTGTCCTGGGGGAATGTATTGGACTTCATTCTATGGATGACTCCTGACACTACAATATTTTTGTAAATTTTCTTTTGGTATATATATTGTTGGACTTAAATTATATCTGATCACTCCTGTATTATTTGAATTTAATAATTCTAGTTTTATATATGTATCTAATTATATTTAATTATAAGTTCAGAAAATTCTTGTAATTGTCGGCTAACTTCTCCCAAAACCCCAAGGAAATACTGCACAAGGGTCAAGGAAGGGTGAACAACTTATCCAATAACAACATGGTTAAACGCCTCCCTACCAAAAAACACAACACTTAAGAACTTAGTTAAACACAAAATATAACTTCATTCAATTGCTTTCACCGTTAGTACGTAATCTCGAAACAATTTTACAAGACAATAACTCATAGACAAAACAATTTATACGCACATAGTGAAGACGAGTTCGAGTAAAATTAAAGAACTGAAGATGAGAATTTGTTTGTTTTTAGAAATAAGATGAGAATTTGACGAAGGAGAAGAGTTTAAGAATACATACGATAAAAGCACGAAGGGAATGACAAAATAGTAAAAAATAGATGAAAAGTATAGACGAAAGTAGATGAGAGTTTGCTAAAAATGATGAGAAATAACTCGAATAAAGACGATAGTTTGATTTAAGAGGATGAGAACCATAATCATAGATGAGAAGAGAATTGCAGAAATATAATTGTATTAGATGTTAAGAGAAATAGTAATTCGACCTTTGTTACATCACTGATTTTATGTCCTCGACGATGGCTTAATTTCCTTGTTATAATTTAACCGCTAAAGACTCTTTGACTTAGCCATTATGCATATCTTGGCTTCCATACTTAGCTACTTTCTAAGAAACATCTCTTTAGAGCCATTATACATATCTTCCTGTATTAGTTACACTTGAACTATAGGATCTTCAGAGGCCTTCTCTTAGTTAGGCAATTTGAACTTAGCCATTTTACATTATCAAAATGCTTCAATCTCTTCACTAGCTCAAACCATATGGTCTCCACACACTTTCTTTAACTTGACCATTTACACTTGGTCATTTTCGTTTGTTGTGTTTTTTTGATCCGTTTCCTAATTCGAATTGGTGTGTTTTTTTTTTTTGCACCAGCAACTGGAAAGTTCTTTCCACCCATGAGAGCACGCAAAGCTTACAAAATGAAAGTAGTATCCAATCGTAAAAGAAGAAAATAGCTCTACTACATGTTTTTTTTTCTTACTTTGACATGTTTTTGTTTTTTTATTTGTTGCATAACCACTTGGTTTTTGATACGAGAAGGCCACTAAATCAAACACAATATAGATAAGATTTTTTTTAGGTTAAATAAGTTTTTGTTCCCTCCAAAATTCGCAAAATTTGATTTTAGTCCCTCAAGAAAACTGTGGGCACTTTTGGTCTTCCACTTTTTTTCTGTTTGCACTATTCATCCATGTCGTTTAACTAGGTCTTTTTTTAACAACAAAAGATATCAACTATATTATATAAAATAGAGTTTTGCAAGTCTATCTATTTCCCGCCTAAATCAATTTTATTTTTTAATCATAATTTTATGACAATTATTATTACCAAATTTCAATTAAATATGGTAATACAAATTAAAAAATATTCTTTTAATGAGTATTAAGCAGGAGGTGCAGAGTTCGAATCATGCCGCTAACAAAAATCCCCCTTCCCCTAACAAAAGCTAACCACTAACATTTGTCTATCAAAAAAAAAAACCATATCAATCACCATTTATTTTTGTAGTTCAAATTCAAATTTAAAATTTAAAAATTAAGTTAAATTATTTATAGGGCATCCTAAACTTTTTCTCTTATACATGTTCTTGCATGCTCTCCCACTTTATTATTATCGTAACCCTTTTTCACATTCTCTCTCGACTCATCAACTTTTTTTTCTTTAATGTATGTTCTTTTTTTTTTTTCCTTATCTCTCATTTTTTGTTCATTTTTTATTTTTTCTTTTCTCATATACACTTTTCTTCTTCAGTCTTATACTCTATTGCAGATATTACTCAAGTTTTTTTCATAAGAAACGGAAAATTACCCAAGACTATTTCTTATTATATTAGAAATAAATCTTTGCTATTTTTTTCTATTTTTTTAAAAATATTTTTGGCTATTCATATCTTTTAAGTGACTCGATAATTTTCGAATCTCAGTCGTGCATCGCACGGGTTAATACCCTAGTATATACTAAACAAGAGTACAATGGATACTCCAACCCAATACAATAAAGAGGGAAGGGGTCGAAGCCTTCACCTACAAAATCAGACCTCACCACCAAAGCTGAGAGTTTACCTCCTAGAAATACAGTCTAATTGATCAACACCTTATTCATAGAATAAGCAACACGCCCTATCCACCCTAACCAAAAATCATTTCCAAGAGGTGACCTTAATTTGGTCCACAACCTCCCTCACAATATGTTCCTTCCCCGTGAAAATGTACCTGTTTCTACAATCCCGTATCCCCCACAACTTCATGCCAATGATACCTCGACGGAGTAGGTTATCCCTAGTAGGGATCATATCCCATAAGAGTTGCCAGGATAAAGCAACTACCTTCAAAGGTGCAAAGCCAAGAATAAAAGACATATCATATCTTGTAATAGGGGACAAAGAATGAATAAATGTTGGAGAAACTCTTGAAATTCACCACAAAACACAAAATATATATCCTGCTAGTTGGAAACTTCTTTTGTTTAAATAGGTTCAGCCTAGTAGTGGGTAACTTATCTAAAATTACTTGCCAAGTGAAGGCAAGAACTTGGAGCTTTACCCTTCCATAAACTTTTAAAACACGAGAGTCTGCAATACTAATCCCTGAACCATCAAAAAAAGCTGAGTAGATAAAAAATTGTAGGCTAATTTGACAAAATAAACTCTTGAATCACACAAGTTCTAAACCCATTTATCCTTTTTATCCAATGTAAAACCAATCGAGACCAAACTATCTTTTAGATAATCAAGTAATTTCTCTTCTTATACAAATAAACACTTTATTCAATTCCATGACCACCTCCACTCTTCTACAAATCAATATTGACCCATTTCAGAAAGGAAATCTGATATTGTTTAGTACACAGAGCCAATATCGCGCAGCAAACCCAATACATAAGTGTCTTTATAATGGGCTAGTTTGTGCTTTAAGTGTGGGAGGTCCATGGTCCAAAAGTTCGAACCAGTGCGTCGACTCAAACTCTCCCCACTTATATACAATTTCACATATTCCTATTGTCATTGTCTGATGTGGGACTTGATTATTCCTAACACTTTTCCTCATGTCAAACTGGGTTGTTTTGTTAGTAGGCCTAGTTGTGACTTGCTCCATATATTTGTCTCAAGTATTTTTTTTTCTTTTTTCTTTTATATTGCCTGGGCTTGTCAGAGTCGGGTCGTGTGGCTACATGTACTCCTTCTTTTATCGAGTGAGAGACTCAATTCAATTTTTTCAGTTTCTTAGTATTTTAGATTTTTTTTTTCGGATCAAGGATGTTAGGTCATATTGGGATTTGATACTTGTTCAACAATTAAGATTACATTTAGCTTTGAGAGTTTTTAACGAGACATTTTCTCCCTAGAACATTTGTGTATACGGGTTCGGAGTACCCCTTGTACTCCTTTCTTAATAAATTCTTTTGCCGATAAAAAAAAAAAACAATTAAGATTACATAGGTACACTGATACACCACTGAAAACAAGTGCACTGGGTGTCGCCATGATAATTGTTTAATTTAATGATGATATACTTTGACAAATCTACAGAAGATCGACTAAACTAGGAATAAGTCTTCTATAGATTTATCAGCTTAAGTGCATTAAATTCAACAATAAGTGTCACCATGATAACGACTTGGAATAAGTTTAAAAAACCATAGAAGACTAAACCTCCTTGAAATTGCTTATGATAGACCGGTTTGGCTAAAACATGGTTGTTTGGCTATCGAGGTGTTTCTGTTTTTGTTTCATCTTGTCACCTTTTTATTCCTTCATCTTAGAAGTTTTGAACTAAAATATCCTTTTATCATAAATTTTGGGCTTAACTCAACCAAAAAAATGGGTTGTTCCCACTTACAATCTATTCTAGTCAAATTACTAATTCAATATAGGATTCTCAACACACCTTCCTGGCACTTCAAACCGGATATATGAAGCGTAAAGTTTGCAAGACTGTACATATGCAGGTGGCCTAACAGAAATTTAATTAGGATATATAGGCTTAGATAATATTTTAGAATTTGAGTTTGAGTCTAACTCAACTCTAAAAATTAGCTCATGAGGTGAATATTGTCCATCATTTATAACCACTATATTCAAGCCATATCAGCGTCCAACATTTCACTTTGGTTATTACATTTTTTTCATCAAAAAATAGGTCATCAAATAGTTCAAGGATTCAAGACATAGCTCAACACTTCAAAGTTAGTCCAAAAAAGGAAAAGAAATATAATGATAATAATGTCAAATAACAAGTTGGGTTAAATACAACGAAATAAAAAATTTGAAACCAAAATGATTACTAGGATATCTGTTTCCAAATATTTTCTATTTATATAACTGGTTCTCGCATGTGTCTCGACAAGTTCGCCTTTTAGATATTAAAGCAAGTACATATCCATGCATGGTACATGTATCCATCCAAGTTCCATTCTCCTAAAGCGATCGTAGCCAGAACATGTGCATGTTGTAGATTGTAATCAACTTCAAGGGAAAATTCAAGTTTAAGGGTTGCACGAGGTGAGTTTTGAGCTGGGCCATAATAATTGATCAGCATGGCACGAACATTTGTGGGAAACAAAAAGAATAATGTTGTAACCAGAAAAGAAAAAGAATAATGTGAAATGGATCCATGGAAGCTGACCTAGCTTAAGCATTATGAAAAACGGCTCAGCTAATTACACACATATTTATATTGGATTTCTTCCTCTCGGATTTATTTTTTGTGTGAGATTTAATTTCCACTTTTTTTAAAAAATTATATGAAAGGGTTTAGTTCTTTCATTTTAGCTTTGTCTCTCGATCTCTCCTCCATGTTCTCTCAATTTAGCAGTTTTGCAAGTAAGTCGTCGGGTAAATGGGGATTGATGCTTGTTTGACATACTGTTCTTTGGGTCATTTGAGATCTCAGGAATGGATGTGTTTTTTCGGGGAGGGAGCTTGACTTGGGACATATGATTGATTGACCGTGTCAAATTCCTTGTCCTGGCGGTGGTTCCTAGCTAGCTCGTGGGAAGTCTCCGCCGTGTCTGTATTATGAGTGGTATGTTGATCTACTAGGTTGTATTGCTAGGTGTTAGTTCGACTGGTGCTTTTATGGCTTTGTAGGTGGTAGGGTGGGTCTATTGACTCACTCAATCTTTGTTTGCTCGGGTTGGAGTACCATTGTACTCCATTCATTAATAAAATTGTTTGTCATTCAAAAAAAAAATAGCTTTGTCTCTCACACACGTGTTTTCTTACTTGAGAGTGTGAACCTAATTATTCATGTTTTGACATTCTTTAAACGCAATGCTGCAAAGGTCTGGTTTTGTGTTTTGAATCTTAATGCACTTGAGGAGGTTATAAAGAAGATTAAATGCAAATATTTATGAAAAAGTTAAATAAAAGAACTCTATTAGGGTCTCAACCAAAAAATTAAAAAATTAAAAAACTTTTTTAAAAATTGAAGTGGGTACAAATTTATTTCAATTCATATGAGAAGCTATTGGTTAAAAAACTTTTTTTATCTATGATAATATCTAAAAACAGGCTCTTGCATTCTAGCGTTGACACATCACATATATATGTTCCATGTATTTGTTTCTGTGCCACATCAGAAAAAAGTATGAGGTGTCAATCTCCTTATTCAACCTCTTCTTGGCCAACCCTTTTCTTTAAATATTTATACATACATTCATCACATACAAATACATTAATATGTAAATCAATGACTTAATTATATTTCAGTTACTATAATAAAATAAAAATGAAACTTAATCACTGAATCAATACCTTCAAATAAAATGAAACTTATCAAAATTCAAACAAACATAAATCAGCAGCAATACTACTAAAAAAATATATAAATACGAATAAGAAAAAAAAACTTAGGAGATTATCCTCTATTGAAAAATCAATCCTCATTGAGAGCTTAAGAAAAAACAAAAGGGATAAAACACGAGAAAAATAAAATAGCAATAATTAGGCCAAGAAGAAAAATGTCAAAATAAAAAAAATATATAGAATCAAAATCAACAATCATCGTTCCATGCCATTTTCAAATATGTAATTCACTCTTTAAATTTGCAACAAATCAAAAAAATATTCTATTACCTATATTCTATTACCTATCTGTGTTTCTAAAATAGTTTTCTTCTATTACATTCTCATTATTGAAAATTTTATTTAAAATTTACAACTAAAAACTTGAAAAACAAATTACTCACAGTCTAGTTTTTTATTAATAAGAGGAGTGGAGACACTTAAAGTTAAACCATAAAGATTGTCTTCAAAGGATTCGATCACGGTCTCACTATCACCCTGTATTATAAATATTTATGGAAAATATTTTAATCAAAATATCTCTAAATAAAATTCGAACTCTGCACTGCAAGTTGCTAATCAATTAACCACGATTTCTTGTGAAATGACAAAGTTTTGAACTAATTTATTGATTACTTGAATTTCTCCATCCCATTCTTAATGTTAATGGTTTATTTCTCTTTCATTATACTACATCAGCTTTCGCTTCGAGTTGAGTTGACCTTCGATAATCAAACCCATGTTCCGATCAATATGCATGAATGGGACATTCATATAGCTATAGAGTTTTTTTTTTTAATAAGAAAAATATATTATTAGGGAGTACAAGAAGTACTCTAACCCAATACATCAACTTAAATCAACTCAAGCTCTTTTTTGTCGGGAAAAAAAAAATCAATTCAAGCTCTTTAAACATATGTGATTGGGTTGCACAACCAATCCGATAAAACTTAACTCAAATTTCTACCCAACTTGTTAAATAAACCATCCCCAAGAAATTTTCTTAATTTGAAACATTACATTGCTAGAGTTTAGTTTTGACTCCTGATGGCTGAAGATTTCCAATCTTTGTCTCAAGTTTCAACTTGCATAACTATTTCTAACAAAACTCCTAGATTTTCTCATTAACTTTGCCGGATTCCCAATCTTGCTCTAATTAAATTATTACAAGCTAGTGGTTATTGGTTATTCCAGGATCATACAAAGCAATAAATGATGAGTTGAAAACATTAATGGAAAACTATTGACAGTAGACAGCATATCTAACATTTGCTTCTCTTATACCAGTTTAACTCAAACCCATAAAACTAACTTGTAAGGTAAGGGTTGACTAAACTTTTTTTTTTGGGGAGAAAAGAGGGTCGAAGCCCATAAAAAGAACTACAAAATAACTAAACGAGGAGTCGAAACTCCCACAGCATCAGCAAGTAGCAACGGTCCAAACTTTATAGACTATGTTTATGCTATATGTCTAACCAATGGATTGCTCAAGCTTTATAAACTGTGTTTAGGTCATATCTCTAGTCAATGTAGGACTTGGGTTTTTCTTTTCCAATACACCCCCACGGCCAGGGTCATTAGGCCTGATGTGTGGATAATACGGGTGGCCCAACAGCGAATCTAAGATATATATTAGTTATACCATTTTAGATGGGGATACTATTAGCACCCCCTTTTTCTAAATATATCCCCAGTGTGTTTTCTTATTTTTTTTATCGTAAAGGCCCCCGTCTGGAAGTTGCCTTTAATTTCCAAACATAACTGAGAGGGTGTTTTTAAAATAAAAATCTCATTTTGCAACTTCTTCATCTTCTTCTTCAACCTCTTAACCCTAACTCCCATTTTTACCCCCTTCCCACACCCTTTCATCCCCCATTGTCGTTGAGCCCACGCTGTCGTCGTCGTTCTGTACACCCATCGCGAGGTTAGTTTTCTTTTTTTCTGCGTTTCGGTACTCTCTAGAACTTTACATCCAGAAGTACATTTCTAAAAGGTGTTGAGGCTTCCAAAAAAACATTTATTAATTTACCTAAATGTGTTTTATCGTGTGTAGATGAGAGCACCATGTACATCGACGTGGTGTACCTATAAGCTTTTTGCAACCTGAAGACATGCGAAGAGTATGCCTGAGGTATATCTGCCCTTTCATACACGTATGATCACTTGTGCAACGCAAGGTTGCACATGACCAAACAGATGGGGGGATACATGACCCTCCTATAGGTAACTTTAGATTGAATTTTATAAATGTTGGATAATTATTACTTATTATAGTTATTGAGACATTAATTTTGTTATAGGCATGAGTTTTAGAGCACTTCCCGAATTTCACACCCAACATGCATCCCCAAACTACATTGAGGAGATGACTCGGGCTTGTCGGTGGTCACCAGTCAAAGCTGTTGGACAGTCACACCATACCAGACTGCTCTGAATCGACTAGCCTTAGATGACGTGTGTTGGAATCCATACAATGACCATAGCCAACACCATCCCTTTAATCAGATCTCTTGGTACTCATGATGGATCAGATGTGGCTCGATGATGCACCTACACCTTTCGAAGTGGATCCTGCGCTAGTTCACCTACATCCAGTGCATCCTGTGGGATCCTCACGAGGTTGCACGACTGGTCACGTCCATAGAGAATATGGATGTTGCATATTGACAGTTCGTGGAGCATCTGGTGGACGAGGTCATAGGAGGTGAGCGAGTCGCGTGACATTGAAACTATGTTGAGGGGTACATACGATGGTTTGTGTAGATTTTGTATCCATACTTAATACCATCGACTGAGAGAGACCAACTCAGAGAGGCTACCATAGAGGCTGTCAGGAGGTCACGGAGTTTGTTGACACGCCGAAGGATTGCTTTAGTTTTGCTCAGCCTCGTCTGGTAAGTTAATACTAAGTTACTCTATTTTGCACATTAATTCGCTTTTTTGTTATTTATAATTACTTAATATCTTACGTTGTTATTTGTAGGCGATGATCGTGAGGAAGCGGGACACCCTCCACAGTATGCTTGACAAAGGGGAAATAAAGGAGGGGACTCTAGCCTGGCTGATCACAGCAGTTACTAGTCGATGCGCATAACGCCTTCACTTATCAGAGGAGGAAGAAGAGGACACGATCAGCATAGTGATCTCTATTTGTTTTTGTTATTTTGACTTTATTTTGTATGGATATAATATTTTGGTATTTTAATATATTTAGTATGCCTTTGAAAGAAATTCATCTCGGCTTTACATTTTAAGCGATAAGTGAAAAAAAAAAATTAAAAAATCACTTCCAAAAGTTAGATTAAAAAAGCATCATGTGTTTTCCCCATGCATAGACACAAGCATAGCAAAAGAGCAGACATGCATAGGCAATAAGTGCAAAAAAAAAATGTAAAAAACAAAAAAAAATCTCCAAAAGTTATGTTATTGTCTAGACTGTATTCCAGAAGTTAATATCCGGACAAAACTTAACGAACGTTCCTGAAGTTAACATCCGGACGTGGTAAATTGTTTGAAAGTTAACTTTAGAAGGATATTTACTAATGAAATGGAAAGATAGCTTCTAAAAATTAACTTTTGGACAGGGGTATTTTGGAAGGGTGGGTGCTAATTTAAACCTTTTTTAGGTTTTAGCTTAATTCAATCCTACAAAACTAACGTGTAAGGTGGAGGTTATAAACTTTATTTAGGCTTGAGCTCTAGCTAATGTGGAACACAGGCTTAGTCCTTTGTAATTAGACACATGTGCACTGCTTGTGCTTCTGTACCGTCTATTTTTCATCAATAAATTTTTGCCTTTTCAAAAAAAAAAAAACATATCTAACAATCGTAAAGAAACTTTTACTTGAAAAATATATTTTTATAACGCACACACACTTGTTTTTTAGAAGGAGTACATTAACTAGTTTTTTTTTTGTTTGACAAATACATTAACTAGTTATAACTTGGAATTTATGAGTGTGCACTTAAAGATGTAAGTTGCTAACGTACTCCTTCTACAAAACAAGTTGGTGTACATTAGTAATTTTGTAAATTAAAATATTAAAATTAAATATAGTATCACAAATGTCAAGAGTGTTATGTTTTTTGTTCCTATAAAATGGACAAATTTTGGTTTTTGGTCCATGTGAAATTTTTTCTTTCATCCCTTTAAAATATAAAATTACTGTTTTAGTCCATGCAAAATGTGCAAATTTTTAGTCTGGGTAAATAAATATTCTTTGGTTTTCATCTCTCTAAAATCTGGTATCATTTACACAAGCATACAAAAAATCCTGAAATCTCTTTCCAGTATAAAGGTTGTTTGAAGTGAAAGCGTTGATTTTGATCCCCAAATATGCACATAATCGGATGGATGATACTTGAATAGAAAAATCAGGTTTTGATTTTCCATGTACTGAAAAAATAGCTTTGAGGGATTTTTTGTTATTTTTGTCCCATTTTTTTTTTTTAATTTTCAATCTACTTATATCATCCACCACATATTTAAAAAAGGAAAAAAAAAATGCTACTGAATTTCACCTATAAAATAATATGAATGATTGAAGTCAGGGATCATAACTTGTGTGCTGGCACTGAAAAGTTATTTGTCTTCATACAATAATAATGCTATGGACTGTGGTATAATACATGCAATGCAGTCTGAAGAGTGGCCCCATATGTTTTGTGTACAAAAGCCATGCCAGTAATGCAATCTCAACCAATGTTTTCTATTATCTGACATGGTTTTGAAGTGCTACAAGTACAGCAATGAATGAGTTAAGATTGTAAAACCAAGTCCTTAATCAGACGCCAATATCATCTGTTTTCTCAGTAATGTATCCTAACATTCGGACAATTAGAATCAAATCAAAGGCTAATAATTCACTAAAGTATTCATTAAGCAATAATGCTAGTTCTGAATAACAAACAGATCAGTTATTACCACCGCAAATAGGAAACTAAACTGGTATGATCGATGTTGCCATGTTATGCATAGAGAAAGGAAAATATTAAAAATGTTAGAATGTCAATAGGAGAAGTTGACAATGTTATTAAATTAGAGGTAAATTAATGATTGAGTTATTATATATTGAAGCCTTGACCATGCCTGCCTTAACCCTAAAACTATGGCTGAAAATCTGTGTACTAACGGTATATAGTATTGGAAATGACGACTGTAACGAAGGAGCATGTCATGTGTGAAAAAGTTTTTTGGCACAAAGCAATGTGGGGCAGTCAACTTATGATTAGACTAGTCGGCAGAGATTTTAACCATACGCAAAATGATCATTTTCAAAGTCTTCAAAAAAGGATAAGTTAATCATATAGTATCATTAAGAAAGTAATAATTTCACAGGAACATGCATTTCCTTCATACCAGATGTGAATCAATACCAAAGGAAAAAGTAAATTATCCCGTAATCACTGATAAAGAAGTCATATTCAAAACGGGATGGTAAAGCGGGTTGGATAAATCGGATTGGGTAGGGTAGGCCAAAAAGCTCAACTCATTTCCTTTTGCGGGTCATCCCGCCCCGCCCGAATTAATACCGGTTGAAAACGAGGCGAGTTGACCCACTTTGACACCCCATTCAAATGATTCATATGGATTTATATAATTATAATTATAATTATAATTATAATTATGTAATGTTCTAGTGGTTTAGTTGGTTAAAACATGACTTGGGTTGGAAATAGAATGAAATCAAGGGCAATGGTAGTCAAGATCTGTTACCAATTAATAATCATAGCATGGAAGACAGAAGCAAAGTAGTAGGTTGTGGGATTAATTAAATGACTTAATTAATGGTTGGAAAATTAATGGGAAGTAATCACCTGAAAAGTGAGAGCTTGTGTTGTAGACTAGTATGCTACAAACAAGCACTTACTCTCAAAGCAAGCATTGACATTTGACATAGATAATAATTTTAATCAAATGTGTCACCGTCTGTAAACTAACTCTAACGGCTGCTTTCTTTAAAAGGGAACCTGTATTATTGGTTGACATCCAATATGGTGGGATGTTTTGTTTTGTTATAAATAGGCAAAGGTGCACCTCTTAGAAACCACCCCAAAACAAAGCTAGCCATCCAAGCTCAATCACACACTTAAACTCCATCTCTTATCATAATAACTTTTTCTGTACCTTCTTATCCAATGGCAGTCCCAGTGATTGATTTCTCAAAGCTGAATGGGGAAGAAAGAGCCAAAACTATGGCACAGATTGCTAATGGGTGTGAAGAATGGGGATTCTTCCAGGTACTTGTATCATTTATGTTTACAAATTAATGGCTCCTAATATATGTATACAATGTCATTTATAAAAAAAAAATGAAAGCATTCCTTTTTCTTACTTGTGTGTTTATTTTTGGAATAACATATACTATATGCATGTCAAGGCTCATCATACTTTGCTTTATAGTTGATCAACCATGGAATTCCGGAGGAACTCCTTGAGAGGGTGAAGAAGGTTTCCTCCGAGTTCTATAAGCTGGAAAGAGAGGAAAATTTCAAGAACTCCACAACAGTGAAGCTTCTAAACGATATAGCTGAAAAGAAGAGCAGTGAAAAGTTGGAGCATGTGGACTGGGAGGATGTTATCACTCTCCTTGATGATAACGAATGGCCAGAAAACACACCAGGTTTCAGGTACAAAGTAAATCAACCGTCAGCACTTCAAAACATACTAGGTCCTCACATGACAAGACACACAATAGGTAGAGTTTCAAAACATTAATGCATAACTGACTTCTCTTTTATGGATGACAGGGAAACCATGGCAGAATATCGGTCCGAGTTAAAGAAACTGGCAGAGAAAATCATGGAAGTGATGGATGAGAATCTGGGTTTACCCAAAGGATATATCAAGAAGGCACTGAATGATGGAGATGCAGACAATGCTTTTTTTGGAACTAAGGTCAGCCATTACCCACCTTGCCCCAATCCAGAACTCGTGAATGGTCTGCGAGCTCACACCGACGCAGGAGGTGTCATCCTTCTGTTCCAAGATGATGAGGTGGGTGGCCTTCAAATGCTCAAAGATGGGGAATGGCTTGATGTCCAACCATTGCCAAATGCCATTGTGATCAACACTGGTGATCAGATTGAGGTCCTAAGCAATGGGAGATACAAGAGCTGTTGGCACAGGGTTCTGAGTTCAACAGATGGGAACAGGAGATCAATTGCATCTTTCTATAACCCATCACTCAAGGCCACCATATGTCCTGCACCACAATTGGTGGAAAAAGAAAACCAACAAGTGGATGACACTTATCCTAAATTTGTTTTTGGTGACTACATGTCTGTCTATGCTGAGCAGAAGTTCCTCCCCAAGGAACCAAGGTTTAGAGCTGTTAGAGCCGTGTGAGAAAAGCACTTGCTTTCCTATAGAAAACAAAAAACAAAAAAAAAGGGGGGGGGGGGGAAGGAAAAAAAAACACTTGTTTACCTTGTTTACGGGTCTTGGTTCTGTAAGACATGGTTGACAGTAGCAAAGAATACCACGTAGTTGCCAATCTCTTCATAATAGGAACCACTTTGGGTATTAGTGTTCTGCTTTTATTTTTAGAATGCTTTGCTTTATCTTTCACTGTCATGGTGGGAGTTTGTTTTGTATCTGGGCTTGTTTTGTATAATAGTACTATTGCATAAATTCTACTCTGAAATTGTCCTTCATGAATTTCTCTCTTCCCCTTGTATACTGTTGCCCTGCTTTGGTTTCAATTATATTTCACATGAGGTGGAACAGATGCAACTATCTCCTTAATCATGGGATATTTTCTAAAATGTACCCTTTTAAAAGTATGATATTTTCTAAAATGTACCCTTTTAAAAGTCATTATTACCACAGTGCAAATACCTTATTTTTCAACATGGTGATTCCTTAATCATGGGATATTTTCTAAAATGTACCCTTTTAAAGGTCATTATTACCACAGTACAAATAGAAAATAAGGTATTTGCACTGTGGTAATAATGACCTTTAAAAGGGTACATTTTAGAAAATATCCCATGATTAAGGAGATAGTTGCATTTGTTCCACTTCATGTGAAATATAATTGAAACCAAAGCAGGGCAACAGTATATAAGGGGAAAAAAGAAATTCATGAAAGACAACTTCAGAGTAGAATTTATGCAATAGTACTATTATACAAAGCAAGCTCGGATACAAAACAAGATCCCACCATGACGGTGAAAGATAAAGCAACTGCACTGACCATCAGCAATGTTAGGGAAATATCAATGTACAACATTTTTTTTTCTTTGGTGAGGCATCCTAGTCACTTTTATATTTAGTTCAAGTTACACTCTCTTAGGAAACCACCAGTTACTAAGGTTTATATTAAGAAAGAGCACAGAGAGATAATCAAGGGGAATTGAATGATTATTGTTCAGTTCTGTTGATGAATAATACAGTAGAGCTACTCAATTTAGAGCATTTTGATCCAGTTTCTGACACACACTCTTTTGCTTTTTAAGTAGAGAAATACAGATCTTATAAGTTATCAGATGGCCAAACACTTAAAATCCTTGCAAGAAGATGATGACTACTTGGGTAGAGGTTGTAAGATTCAAGTCAGCTGACACAATCTGTAAGATGGACTTTCTTCTATTGAGGACATTGTTGCAGAAAAATATAAATTTAACTCCTTGAAAGTGAACCACTCACTTTAGAGAAAAGCAAGAGATTTCAACTATTGACAAAAAAATAAATAGATGATATTATATGTACATATAAAATAGATTTTCTCATTAATAGTTGAGATATTTCACTTTTCTCTTTAAATTGAATTACTCATAGAGTCATAGGCAAAACCTGAAATTATACATCAGATAGCAGAATATACATTTGACCGGAAGAGTGTGTTGAAATAGATAGAGAAAAGATCCAAAGAGAATGTGAATTGGCATTGGGTGAGTGTCTAACACCTTACCTTTGTGTTATTTATATTAAAACGAGGCTATGTAAAGCCAAATAGTACTAGTACTACAACTATTTTAGCAACTAAAAAAACCATGACAGCTACTATTTCAACGAAGTCCAATAATGAGAAAAGGAAGTCTGTGGTCTGCAAACCGATAAACTTTGTGATGCACCAATAAGCTGCATCTAAGATCAATAATTAATAGCTTTAAATGTCAGTGTACAACAGCATTTTCCCACAATAAGTGGAAAAACCATTAGCAAACCCTATCTTCTCATGGGGAGCCAATGTAAGAAATTGGTAAGTATACTATATGAAAGCTCTGCGATCTCAATGTATAACTAAAATCTGTACTATAACTACACAATCCAAGTCTTCACAGGAGAATAATGCATCTCTGATCTTCATTTTCACATGCTTTATAGGGCCTTTTGGTCAAGTCTTTCATTCCAATTTAGGCAGCGAATCAAGCTATGAAACCAATCACCTGTTTGGTCAAACTTGTTAACTGTTGGAAGTGGATGCTGACTCATAGATATTCGTACAGAATCTCCTCTTGAAAGTTGTTGCCTTCTCTTCCCATCAAATGAAACCCAGGCGTTGCTTCTTGCATCCTCTGGAATCTGTTAACAATAAATTGTACGTTACTCGTTACTCAATACTCATATCCTAATTACAAAACCCATGATCACTAAATCATTAGTTAACCTCTAAATTCAAAATCACATGAACAAATTGAGTCCCTAAATTCAGTGGATTTTATTACCATGTGGTATTGACCATGTAGCTTTTCGCAACGCATGCCTAAGAGACAACTTAATATAGCTAAAGAAGGGAAACAATTGGTGGCATACAAGACGCATAACAAGCAATGAACTATGCAATTGTGGAAACAAGAACATCCAACATGATACTCTAACCACATAGAGATTGATAACTTCACCTTCAATTCAAGTTGAGCAGAATCTGGAAGTATAACTGGTCTAAATGACAGCGAATGTGGACAGATTGGGGTAAACAGCATGCAGGGAACATTTGGATGGACCTGCAGTTTTCATTTGTCATTAGAAAGAAAACACCAATGAAAACAGTGATTAATTCAGGACAATTTCACACTGATACAGTGCAGATACCATGCCATTAGAAGATGTATATATAGTAGAAACTAAGAAGTTATAATAAAGGAAACTATACAAGGTGACTTATTCGAAGTTTCTATGCCAATTTAAACTTTGCATGGCAATTCTTCGGATGCTTGCTTGTTTCGCCATCCATAAGTGGAACAAGAGTTTATTTATGACATCTTCAGAGTCACTTAACTATTTTTATAGATGTTTTTTGTTTCACTTTTCATGTGATAGAAGCAAAGTTAGAATAAGAAGCATAAAAACTAGTATATTTTCTTTAAGGGGTCACATAATCTGAGTATGGATTATATGAAACCTCTTTTCGGGGGAGGAAGGAAGGAAGGAAGAGAGTACTCTGTTTAAACTGAGTTCTTTATTCCACAAAATGAGGCAAATGAAAAAGAGGGTGACAGGGAACTATGGTCAGGTGCAGTTATCTGGAAATCATTCGGCATTGTTGACCGATAACATTTGCAAAGTAGATGAGAAAATATTGCTGACTAGTGGAGTGACTACAACTTAACAACATCACTAGTTTCAGCCTCCTCAGAACATAATAAAGAATCTAATAGAATCTAATCCAGTTATCTTTAGCTGCCACCTGTAGTGCAATGCAGTAAGAGTAAGACAACACACCAATAAAATGTTCAACTACAACTCTGCAGAAAGGATGAACCATTAATAGCTAAAATTTACAATCATTGTTTATCAAAGTATTACGTGGCAAGGATATCAAGCCAATCCATCTAATTAATTCAGTGATCAATATAGGCTCAAACCATGATCCAGATTAATACAATTCTAGAAGAAGCTTACCATGGAACCTCCAGCAGCTGTAGAATAGGCAGTGCTTCCAGTAGGGGTAGCTATGATCACTCCATCACCTTGTACCTGAAAGACATGACAATCATCATAGGTAAGACACGGCACTGCTTCAAAATTCAGAGATGTTAAGTTTAAAATAGTGAATGCTCTCATTATAGAATATAAAAGATGTATACAAATCTGGAGTGCAAACAACAAATACATAAACTCACCTTGGTTATAAGTCTGTCGTGTTCATAACATTCAATCTTTGAAAGGTATGGATTAGAACCCCGATCAACAACAACTTCATTGAGAATATCAAATACTTTCCCTGGCATAGCTTTACCCTTACGAAAAATTTCACATCGGAGACGCATTCTGAGAGTGATGTATACACCATCTCGTTTATTATTTCCATGGATGACTTGTCGTAGGTCCTGTTTGTAGTCTTCAAACTGAAAACAGAAAACAGAATGTCAAACAAATGGACAAAAGATACCTGCATTTCTTTATAGTGAAATAAAAGATGGGCTGGAAAAGCATACACTATGAGAAGCCAGAAAACCAAGGGAACCAAGGTTAAATGACACAACAGGGGGAACAGCACCTCCGAATAGATTTGAAGCATGCAGTATAACACCATCTCCCCCCAAACATGCCACAAAATCTACTTTCTCGTGTAGATCACTGAATCAAAGGAATTAGATATGTTACGCAACCCTTTAATGAAGCAGAGATTTTATACAAGTGAGGAAAATGAAGCTATTGCACATAAATTCACAAACTCCGGTACCAAGTATCCTGAATATAGAAGGTCTGAATGAATCCAAACCCAGGAATTCTAGCAAATATATCATGCACATCAGGTTCCACGAATACATTCATCTTCTCTTGGTAATATAGAAAAGAAGCAACCTGCAGATTAGATGCAGAAACTTTATTGAGAATGAAATGAATTTAGTCAAATTAATTACCAAATTTCAGAATAAATCTTGTTTTAGTTTCAGTAAGAATTACAAAAGTACCAAGTTCTGCTGGAATTCCGGTCGAAGTTCAGAATTATATTTCCCAGTTCTCACATTCCCTAAGATATTTTATTCAAATTTTCATTCTTTTGTTACACAAGGAAGAGACTATACGTCTTTGTCTCTCTTGCATTCTTAGTAATGAAAAATATAGATCCAAACATTTCCAACAGAATGCTGTGCATAAAATCCCTGCAATCCATCTTTTATAGTTTCCATCTACAATGCCGTAAATATTGTGAATTCAATTCTTTTACTAATTGATATTCAGCTCTCGGACTTTCTTATTGGGAAACTCATTAGAGAGATTATGAAATGGGCAGACAAAATGCTATAGGTTATAATTAAAATTGTTTTGTAACATTCTTTCATGAAGGTCATCAAAATACTTGATGCTAGGGATTAAACTAAAAGATTAATAATCTCTTGAATCATAAATAGCTCAAAGAATGGCTTTAGATGAAAGGGAGAACACTGTAATATAATAAAATTGTCCTGAAGAAATCAATGCTAATATTAAATTATCAAATATAGTATATTATCCTTTGAAACAATTAATTACACTATTAAGTTATTAATTATCAACTGTATATCTTTTTTATGTACAATGATCTGACAGAGTAAAAATTATACAAGTTTTTCATATAAAAAAATATCACTTAACGTAACAAAAAAATATTTTAAATGACATTTTTCTTCCTTCTTTTATTCTATTTAAAAAACAAAATAATGCAGATAAAACAAAATCAATAATTATTAAATTTTCAAACATTTTTATAAAATTATAAGTATGTTTGAATTAATTTATTTTGCAGTAAAAATAATCAATCAAAAGTTCTATTTGAAATATTTTGATTAGAAACTTTTTTAAAAAGAAAAAAGAATTCAACATGGATAAAATAAGTAGTGTTATTAGAGCTAAGTTCAACAAATTTAATTTTTCTGCATGAAGGGTGCAATTAAGCTAAGTAGAGCAAAACACTAGTAAGCTCAAGCTTGGATCATTTGAAGTACAATCTGCTCAAGCTTGCCTCGTTTACTGTATTAAGCCCATACAAACAAGCTTGAGCGTAAATGAGGCTCACTCTACAATGGTTTTTCATATTAATGGAGCAGCGGATATATAATGTTGATAAAAGATATAATCACAAAGCAGAAACAAACTATATGGAAAGCAGTGTCAAAGCTTCACAGATTTGATGCTAAATCATTTTCAAATAACATGTTCCTATTCAACATCTTTATGGAGCAACTAGCACCCACCCTGAGCCCTGACCTCAATGCCTCTCCCCTAGCCACAACAGTATGTATCCCTCCGAGTATACCAAAACACAGATTTGTTCCTAAACATCAATGTTAGAAACTATTAGATTCAGAAATTTGAATAATGTGAATCAGTTTTTGATTGATTTGAAATGGAGCATGATGCTCTATTTATACAATAATAGCTGGCCATCCAAATTCTATAGAGTTAAGGTTGGCCTTTCTTATTCTATAAAATTAAAGCTGGCCTTTCATATCTTGAGTTAGTGCTGGCCTTTCATATCCTAAGATACAACTGAAAATTAATGTGAATTAGGAGTAGAACTCATCATATTCTCTATTACTCCCCCCACAAACTCAGTGGTGTTTGACACTCTGAGTTTGTCTCTAAGGAAACAAAACTGAGGACGAGCCAGAGATTTAGTGAGAATATCTGCAATTTGAAACTGTGCAGGAACATGTTCCACTATCAGCGATTTGTTGAGTACTTTTTCCCTGACAAAGAATATGTCTAACTCCATATGTTTCGTCTTTGAATGCAACACAGGGTTGTGGCTAAGTGCAACTGTACTCTGATTATCACAGTAGATAACAGGAGTAGGAATAGACAAACACAATTCTTGAAGCAAGGATTGAACCCACAAAATTTCAGAAGCAGCAAGAACAAGGCTGCGATATTCTGCTTCAGCAGAAGATTTGGCAACAAGAGTTTGCTTTTTAGACCACCAAGAGATGAGGTTAGGCCCCAAAAATACACAAGCACCAGAAGTTGAGCGTCTGTCATCCATATCTGATGCCCAATCAGCATCACAGTAGGCCCTGAGATGAATAGGAGCAGCAGAACTAGCTGGTTTAAACACCAAACCATAGTCACTTGTACCTTTAAGATACCTTAGAATCCTCTTTACTGCGGACCAATGGGAAACCAGAGGGTGAGACATAAATTGACACACCTTATTCACAGAGTAACCTAGCTCAGGTCTGGTGATTGTAACATATTGTAGAGCACCCACAATGCTCCTATAAAGTGCTGGATCTTCAAAGAAATCAGCACCAGCTTTAGAGAGTTTAACTGCAGCAGGTAGGGGTGTAGTAATACTTTTGCAGCCATCCATCTCTGCTCTCTGCAGGAGATCTCTCACATATTTTCCTTGAGACAACAGTAAATTACCATTGAAAGTGCGCTTAACCTCAATTCCAAGAAAATAGTCTAGATCACCCAGCTGTTTGAGAGAGAAAACACTGTCCAGTTTGGTAATGAGATGCTGAATCATAGTAGATGAGGAACCCGTGAGTATAATATCATCGACATAGATAAGCATGTAGAGGCAGCAGCCATTTTTGTTTAATATGAGCAAAGAAGGATCACACTTGCACTGCTGAAAACCAAAACTAATCAACGTTTTGGTGAGCCGATCGTACCATGCCCTTGGGGCTTGTTTTAACCCATAAATTGCCTTGTTAAGTTTACAAACCAGAGAGGAATCACTGGAGATAAAACCAGGAGGCTGTGTCATGTATACATCCTCATCAAGATAGCCATTAAGAAAAGCATTGTTCACATCAACTTGCCTAAGATGCCAATTGTGTGTGAGAGCAATGGTTAGAATAATCCGCACAGTGATGGGCTTGACAACTGGTGAGAAAGTTTCTGTGTAGTCACACCCATATTTTTGAAGGTAACCCTTAGCTACAAGCCTTGCTTTGTATTTGTTCACAGAGCCATCGGGGTTCTCTTTGACACGAAAAACCCATTTACACCCCACAGCAGTCTTTCCAGTGGGTAGAGAAGTTAGAGTCCAAGTGTTGTTTGCCATAAGAGCATTATACTCAGTTTCCATTGCTTGAGTCCATTGAGGTGAGGTAAGGGCTTGTTTGACAGTGGTAGGTTACGTGGTGGTTAAAAGCGGTAGGAAGCGACGGTCTAGGATTTCTGTTTTGGAACCGGTCATCATAGGATGGTGATTAATAGGAGCAGGTGGTGAGGGCTTGGAGTAGGGAATTGGGGTGGTGTCTTTGGAGGTGTAGATGGTAGAGGTGGAGCCGTGACTATCGGTGAGGTGAGTAGGATGTTGGTGAGATGGAACAGGTGAGTATAGTTGAGGTGTGGTAGCAGGGATTGGGCTTGGGAGTGGACTAGTGGATTGTGTAGATGACATAGGAGCGTAAGACACAACTCGAGAGAAGAGGTGGAGGGTGTGGAGGAGGAGTCTGAGGGTTGGGCCGGTGAAGATAGTTTGGGATAGTTAAAGGGAAATACAGACTCATTGAACAATACATCCTTAGAGATGAATAGCCTGCCAGATGAATCAAGGCATTTGTAGCCTTTATGCGAGGGTGAATAGCCAAGAAAAGTACACTCGAGGACCTCAAGTGCAATTTATGATTGTTGTAGGGTCTAAGTAATGGAAAATGTGCACAACCAAACACTTTGAGAAAAGCATAGTTTGGTGGTGTTTTAAACAAAACTTGGACAGAATTAGATTAGTGTGAGGCGGGCAACCTATTAATTAGATAAAGCTGCAAGATGGAATGCATGATCCCAAAAATGATAGGGAAGTGGAAGCTTGAGACAACAAGGATGACCACTTTTCAACAATATCTCGATGTTTCCTTTCAACAACCCCGTTCTGATGGCGAGTGTGAGGGCAAATAAGTCTGTGTACAATGCCTAGATCAGCTAGGAACTGTTTGAAAGGTCTAAACTCACCCCCCCAATCTGTTTGTATGGCCTTTAGCTTAGTGTTTAATTGAAGCTCAACCAGACTCTTAAACTCCTTAAATTTAGACAATGTTTCATCCTTTGATTTTAGAAAATATATCCATGTATGACGACTGTAGGCATCAATAAAGGACACATAGTACTTATATCCCATAGAAGACACCATTGGTGCTGGACCCCACAAATCACAATATACAAGTTGAAGAGGCTCAGTATAAACAGTCTTAGAAGGTTGAGAAGGTAACCTATGAGACTTTCCCATGCAACAAGCAACACAAAAGTCAGTATTATTTCGTGGAATAGCAGTGAGATTACACAACTTCAAAACAGAATTTAGAGTAACAGAACTAGGATGTCCTAGTCGATTATGCCAGAGAGATTGTAGAGTGAGTGTGTGAGGTGATACAGTGTAATTCACTTGGGGAGGGGAAACATTATTCAGGGATGAAACAGACTTGAAACTGGTACTGTCTAGAGGATATAGACCATTGACAGCTACTGGACCTTGAAGGAGAGGAGCATTATCAGCCTGTGATTTTACAACATAGTGGAATGGGTGAATTTGAAAATAACAGATATTATCATAAGCAAATTTGTGAACACTAATGAGGTCCTTAGTGATTGAAGGAACATGTAGAATATCTTTGAGATGCAATTGAATTTTAGGATTAATAGGAGATGGAAATGACTTAGAGCTAATGGAATGAACACGCAAACCTTGGCCATTTCCTAGAAAGACATTTTGTAGGTGAGGAGGGGGTGGCTCTACAGTATTGTTAGGTGCTGGCTGGGAACTCACATTGTGTGTGGCACCTGTATCAAAGAAAGGAACAGGTCCAGATGGGCTAGTAGCATTGGTAAACATAGCTTGAGGAACCAAGGCAGGAGGACCTAAAGGCACAGGCATGGTCCAAGCAACAGGTTGTTGTGGTTGAGATGTAGCATTAGCAATGTAATTTGCAGCAGCAGCAGGTCTCACATACTGATAAGGATTGCCATAGGGATTACCAGAGTTACCATAAGCAGGAGCAGCAGGATACTGACCTTGTGGAGCGTATTGAGTATTGAAGCGATGGTAACAAATGGATGCATTATGGCCATACCTGTAGCAGACTTGGCACTGAACAGTTCCACGGCCAAATCCACGACCACGACCACGGCCAAAACGGCCACCGCCACGGCCACCACGTCCACCGTAAAAACTACGACCAGAACCAGCATGCTCAGACTTAGAGTTGTCATTTGACTGAGTTTCAGCAGTGTAGTTTGCTTGAGGAGTAACATTCTGCTTGCTTGAAGACGCTGCATGAGTTACATTTAGCGAAGCAACTTCTTCAACAATTTTCTGTTTGTTGACTCGCTGTTCATGCGCAAGCAATAATGCTTTGATCTCATCAAGATCGAACCAATCAACCTTACTGTTAATGAGAGTAACTAGAGATTCGTATTCTGAAGGTAATCCTTCGAGAATAACATCCAATTGCTCAGTCGTAGTAACCAATTCACCGATTGACATTAGAGAATCAGAGATTGCCTTGATTTTGTTGAGAAATTCAGTAACAGTGTTCGTACCTTTCTTGAGCGTTCGCAACTCAGTTCTCAGATGTCGTGCTTGCGCCTTGACTTTAGAGTGAAAATTCTGGTGAATCCGATCCCAAAGCTGCTACGTGTGTCGGCAGCCGATGACACTAGGGAGAAGCGATGCGGAAAGCGACGATTGAAGCCACGAGAGGAGCAATTGATCTTGCACCTCCCACGCAGTGAATGCAGGATTCACGTTAGCAGCAAGACGATCTTCTTCAGACAAGCATCGGGCAGAATTTGAGGAGCAACGAAATAATGGTGAAGACGGTGCGCTCGGAGCACCGGTTCTACTTGTTGCAGCCACACTAGATAGTTCTTATCATCTAGTTTTTCAATAAATTTGTAGTTGAAAGTAGCGAAAGGAATATTGGATGCCGTAGACGAGAGCGCCGGTGATGACGGACTCGCCATCTCGAAGCGGAAGACGAAGATGCAGGATCTAGGAAGCCACGGTGGTGGCAAAAAATGCTCTGAATACCATATTAGATTCAGAAATTTGAATAATGTGAATCAGTTTTTGATTGATTTGAAATGGAGCATGATGCTCTATTTATACAATAATAGCTGGCCATCCAAATTCTATAGAGTTAAGGTTGGCCTTTCTTATTCTATAAAATTAAAGCTGGCCTTTCATATCTTGAGTTAGTGCTGGCCTTTCATATCCTAAGATACAACTGAAAATTAATGTGAATTAGGAGTAGAACTCATCATATTCTCTATTAGAAACTCTGATGTCTAGACCATTGAAAACCAAATAGAGCCATTTTTTTGACAGCTTGGGTGCTTCTTAGAGTCTAAAAAAATATTACCTCTTTAGCTTCTTCCATGAGATGCTCCCCAGGCTTTTTCAACAATAACACAGTCTTTGGTGTGGATTTCCACATAAGCATTTGTTGCTGAGTGCTAGGATGAGTGAAGGCCAAAGAAGATTCAGTCACCTTTTCTCTCACACAAGAAAACCCATCTGTTCGTACTAAGAACATTTCTGCTTTCTTTCTTGACTGCACCCTTACAACTCCTGTTGAAGATGCACACATGTCTCCTTCAAAGAATCCCAAGTCTTCCCCCGCCTTATCCTCATCACCTCCGATCCTTTGATAGTTAGTTGTGACATTATCGATGTCATTGACATTAGAAGTGCAATACATTTCCCTTTCAATAAACTCATTAACTGTTGTCCTAACAGAACCGGAAGTATTCACATTCACTAACTTCCAGTTGCTACCAACGTTAATCTGGGGCTCTCCAGATGGATAATCCACATGAGCTGACCAATTGGAACTTTCTGCAGGAACCACAATTTTAGGTTCAGGATTATTGCCACTGCTGATAATCGCTCCCCTCTGCAGTCTTCTATTATGAATGTCCGTTGAATCTGGCAAGCATTCCAACCGTTTGATATGATTACTGGAATGAGAGGGTTTGGAAATCTTCTTATTTCCAAAATATCTGGACATCTGTTTTTTGGAAAAGATATCATGAGGAGGAACTTGAGCTTCTAAAGGGCTAGTTTTGCTGGAGAAAGTTGGACAAGATCTTTCCCCATCAGCAGCAGTGGCTTGTGATGAAGCCCTGTTATTAGGACTAATTCCACTTAAGGTCCCATTACTTTGCGTTTTTTCCTTATTCTTCTTTGGAGAGGTACTTTGGTCAAATGAGTCAACAAAACTATGTATTGAACCCAAACTCTCTTGCAACAAATTAGTATCATTTTCCAGGGAGTATCCCTCAGCAAGCATTGAGTCCTGCAGTTTCCCAGATCCATTAGTAGAAACATACTGCGACGCAGAGTGAGCCATGTACTCCCTCCATCTGGAGACCATAGCAGACGTTCTCCAAACTCCTTCCTTGCTGTGAAGATAGATTGGCCTTTTGCTGCTATCTGAAACAAGAGATGCAAACCTCTCAACCTGTTCCATTGTAGGCGCAGTCCTAACTTCAACCGGGATTTTGACCAATTCAATACTTCCAGATGAAACAGCATCATGCACAGCAGCTTGATAGAAATTATCTTTTACGGTCTCTTCTCTGAGATCCACGATAGTCTTGTATCCTTTATCCAGTAACCACTTAAGGCCTTCTTCTGTTACCTGCCCGCCTATCCAAAAAGCAGGTTCAGATTCTTTAGACTCTGAGTCCTCTTTGGAAGTAGATAAATATACAGGACTCCAGTTTGCAAACATTGGAGGACACGGATAATCCTCCCTGCGAGGAAAACCAGAATCATAGCAGACATTCTTCAATCTCTGAAGTTTCCTCCACACATCGAAGCTTCGATCGTCACCAGGAATTAAATACTTCTCAAGAGCAATATGCAAGCTCTCACAACACCTTTTCATCTCGCTCCTGAAAACGGCAAGTGGGGGGAGTGTTTCCTCCATAGTTGTAACCCCAGCAGCATGGAAGGGAGTCATAATGGAAAATCTTCCAGAAAGAACATCCTCCCTGCCATTGTTGACAAGGGCAACCATGCATCCAAGTATAGAAACTATCTTATCTTCAAGGAGAGGTTTCTCATCGGATGGAACCTCATATGAAACACTGCATTCACCAGTGAAAGGGTTACACAAAGCATCCATTAATGCAGAATGAAGCCTTTCAGAATTCCTAAAAATCCTACAGTATGCCTCCACTTCAGCAATATCACCCGGAACTGGACCCATCCAAGGCAACCGTGATGGATCATGGGATTCAATGGACTTCAAGCTCTGCAAACAAAACAAAAAAAAGAAAAAAGAAAAAGAAAATCAATCAATCTATGACATGAAAGTTTTCCAGTATTCAATTCATTAATGGATACAAAAGCCCTAGTTTGGTTGGTCTCTGAAAGAATTAAACAACATCAAATTGGTACTCTAAAATACTTATTTTCGGTCATCGTGACATCAATTCGGTTCGTTCAATCAAACAGTAACTTATGAAGTAAAAAGATCAAATTGACGTAATAATCATTCAATTCGACGATGAAAACAGGGGTTTACTCAAATTTGTGAATAACTGGAAAGACTTAAGCTCCAGTTAGTGACACAGTGTACTGTGAAGGAAAGTGCGAGTTGAAGAATTAAGAGATGGGAAAGACGAATTGATTGAGTTTGTTGAAAGGAGAGAAACCTGAGAATCCAAGCCGAAATTCAAGGAAAAAGAGTTGGAAAGTTGGGCGGTGACGAGGTGTGTTCTTCGGGGACAAGCCTTAGCCTTCCTCTGTAATTTCAACCGGAAAGACAAGATTGTGGCATTGTCGGAGGTGACGGAGAATGCCATGTGGCAGGCGCAAAGACTACATGCCAACATGGGATGGGAGGGACTTCACGGAAGGAAGGAAGGAAAAGAACCTGATGGATGGGAAATGTTGTTCGTTTCTTTGATTTTGATTTGATTTGATGCACGTTGCCGTTGTTGTGATGTTTTGTTTGTAATGTCTCTTCTTTTTCTGTATCAATCATCAAATCCATTTTTTTTCTATTTCCCCTGGAATCATCGGACACTGGATTTGGACAATTGAACTGACGTAATAATAATAAATAATAAAATTTAAGAAAATTACTCCTTTTTTTATCTAGAACGAAACTAGAAATGAAGTTAATATTTTAGCCAAAACACAAAAAATACGTTGTAAGTAATCACTTCCCGAATGAAAAAATTGCTTTTCACTTTATTTTTCTTTACATCAACAGTTGTTGCTGTATGAACAGATTTTGAATGATGTGTGTGGATGACTTGCGAAAATTTATTTTTAAGCGAGTTTTTTTATACATGACTGGATTATGGCAATTCAAAGGAAAGCTTTGATTACAATGAATGAGTTCTGATCGTATTATATCATATCACTAAAATTAATATTGAGAACTAAATTATCAATAAGGATTAAAAAGAAACTGTGGCCTCAATATATAGCAAATGAAGATAAATTCGAAAAGTTAATGTTCATATTATTTTAAAGTTAATGTTCAATGGACCATGAGAGTGGTTCGCTGTAGATTTTTTTTTTTGGTAGAGTCCGCTGTAGAATTTAATTATAAATGTCCAAAATTTTAAAATTCACAGCCGGGGAGAGGAAAAATAAAGAAGAAAAAAGAAATGTGGAGTTACTTTTTACATTAGAAATCTCTGGTAAAAAAACCGGACAACTAAATAGTTAGTGCCTGTTTGTTTCAGATACTCATCGCCGACATTCTTGAGATTACGCGTTACGAGGCACCCAAACCACTGATTTGCTGAAGGAGCTCGGTGCTAGATTTTGGCCACCGGCATTTTTCACCGAGATTTGGGGGGGGGGAATCTGAAACAAACAGAGCTTTAGTAGTTTAAAATTATGATTTCATCTGTAATATACTAAAACTATATGATTTATTTTCAAACCAAATTATACTTCAATGAAAGGTAGATGTTAATTATTATAAATAATGTTTCTAGATTTTTCGTACTTACAACCATGTTTCTTACAATTTTCCAGTCCGAATAACACAATCGCCACTCTTTACATAGTTACAATTTAATAAGTTGGACATTTTATTAGAGAAAAAATGCAGTTAAATTAGTTATTTAAATTTAGGATTTCATCTCTTAGGACAAGGACTTCATTGTCATCTCTCACTACATAAATCCTTAGATAATGGTGCTATGATTGGGAAGTGAAAACAAGCAGAAACAAAGGATGAATGGGAAGCGCATAGAGGAGGCAATGGGTTTGCTGGTGTGAGATGGGAATAGGTTGACGGAGGTGTGCTTGGGATGTGACGCACAGTTATTTATTTTATTTTTTTTAATTTTAAGGAAATCACGTACATATTTAATTTTGAATCTTGTATTTCAGGTTACAAGTGATAAACCATGGTCGTTCAATTAAATAACATAGAGAAGCGTAAAGCCATAAATCGGTTTGCCAATGCCACTATCACTAATAAAAATTAGAGTAACAAATCTACCTATCGACTAACATTGCAAGGACATTTAATTACAAAAATAGGAACAATAAGTAGGAAAGGAAACAATTTGCTAGATAGTAGGGGCATTGGGAAAATTATTTTTCTAAAAAAATCGTGATAGACATTCTGCTATGTAGACATCCTACTTATATTAGCTTGACTGTTCAAGACTTGGGAGAGATGCTGGCTGAAGATTTGCTTTGGTGGGAGGACCAGAAGACTGCTTCTGGGACCTGGGCCTTTCTTCTCCCTGCAAAGAAGCTAGCTTCTCGGGACCAGAATTTGCTCCTTCCAACTCTAGTTCTGGTTTTCTCTTCACCTTCTTTGTTAAAACACCATCAGCTACCTTGACATCATCCAGGGAACTGCTGGAACTTCCCTTTCCTTTTTCTTGTTTTAGACCATTCTTAGGACTGGGGACCCGGACAGCTGTGCTCGTATTAGAAACGGGCTTATTCATTGAAGTAAAAGCATGACTGCTAGATTCTGGAGCTAATTTCTCTCGTGGGTTCTGCTGTGAAATAATTGAGCCACCATCAAGTCGAACGCTATCCTCTTGCATAGGTACCAACAACTTTTTCCTCTTAATTTTTTCCTGATCCTAATAACACAAGTAAACCAGTGAGATCAACTCAAAAACAATATTGCCCTGACAAATATCAGATCCTGGTTATCGTCTGGGCATAGAAAGAATCATATGTTGTTCTTCCATTATTAATTAGGTTTGTTAATGTTTTCTCACTATCTTATGGACAAAAAGAAATTATGTATTAACTAAAATTTCTATATTAAACCAAGATGATTTAACTCCTTTGTAATGATATATGTTGCTTTGCACGAAGTATATATAGAGAAGCGAGATTAAAAAGGAAAATCAACACATTGGTAGTGTCATGGGATCAAGAAGAAACATGATCTTCGGAACAACCTAAATTTGGGAGCCTGAACAGCCTCACCTCACCGAATTAACATCAGTATTGATGCTTGTAAAAGGATTTGTCCTTCAAAAAGACAAAATAGACTGATACAACACTGAATGCAATTCAAATAGAATAACAATGAAATGAAAATGGTGAGAGAAGTTTCTGCTATCTACATCATTACTAACTTTTACTAGGGTATTTCATTATTTCTAACACTTCCAATATGAAACACATACCAAAAAAATTGATATAATATAGAGATCCTTCAAATTCTAAACAATAAGTAGGTTGCCGTTTATCAGAATTATGAACAAACAAATAGCATGGCCTAGGATTTTGAAGGTGTGTTCAGATTTAAGTTCAAGCTAGAGTAGAGTACAAAAAATGTTCATGAAAAACTCTTTCCTCAACTTTGTTATTTTGAGAAGAAGGAAGACTGTTCTTCTACTTCAGAAGAAAGAATAATTTTTCATTAATATTAAAAATCACTATTCACGGAAAAAGACTTACTTTATGTTTGTTGTACAATGCTCTGCGCCTCTCTTTTGCCCTGCAAATTCCACGTTTGATCCCATGGTTGTCCATGTAACCAGTTGGCCATAATTCTGCAAGCTGATCAAGACAAGGAATTTCAAAGGTTAAAAAATATAAATATATCTGCTTATAGAATGCAAACAGATTGACTTAGGCATAACATAAACTACGCATTTAGTACACACATACACATTCATACTACCAAGTGACAACTGGCATGAATGCTCCATATTGGAAGGAAAAATAAATAGAAATGACACTTGAGAGAAATTCCCTGAGTGAGTACTTCGAAGTTCTAACGCCAATAAATTCTCAAAACAAATCGCAAACCATTTTTTTTCAGTATCTTCTAGGGGTAGAAGGAGGGGCTTGATAAGTAATAACACAGTCAGTTATTGTATATGGAAATAATATGTAAGTTTGGCTCATATAGGAAGGCATTAAGAAAACAAATCAAACTTGATGAAAGCAAGCGAAGATTCCAAAAACCAAGTTGATTAAGCTGTTGTCCTCGGCCAGAAAAACACAACACAAGCAACCCAGTTGCTCTGCTAGACCAATAATGAGAATAAGATATAGAAAATTTGAATCACCTCGGCATACAACTTTCTGATCTGTGGACCTGCATTTTCATCCAACCCCTACACGGCCATTGCAAACAAGTTTCAATAAGCTTTATCACTAACGACAGAAATTTCAAAACAAATATCTATAGCTCAGAACCGTACATCAACAAAAAGGTCATAGAGATCACAAATCTTGTCCTCCAGTACAGCATCCATACTAAACCTCCTTTTAGTTACTGATTTTCCATCAGGACCAAATTCTTGAAAATCACCAGACGCTCCAGCTTTCTGCTGTTGCTGAAGTGCCCAAAAAACACCATACATCCCATGTTAAATAACCAAAACATTCACTAAGCAAAAATATATTTGAAAAATTGTTATCAAGATACAGTGCAAACATAAAAAGATATAGAATGGAAATGTGATTGAATATCATAATTAGAAGCAATCAAATCCCTTTGCAGGAAAATGATCCGTTAGTAAGCTTTCCATAATTAGTGTTTGCACTGTAAACACAAACTGCATTGGATCCATTAAGGGAAGCCCCCAATAGAATGGATGACAGGAAACAGTGTGTTTGGATTAGCTTGTCTTGAGGAAATAATAACTTTCTTTTTCCTGCTTTCTGAGAGAGGTTTACTATTTCCCCCAAAAGGGGGGGTGGGGTAGCTCAACTGGTTTGAGCTAAGGGTATAAGGAGTTGAAAAAAGAGTCGAGAGATGGGGGTTTGAACTCTAGCAAGGAGGAAACTAACATAACCAATATACTGACATTGCCATTTAAAAAAAAAAAAAAACAATTTCCCCCAAAAAAACTGAACCAAACATAATATGGATTATGATGGGGAGAACAAAAACAGCAATGATGAACCAGCAAGGCTATACAAAAATGGAGAGCATGCACACATAAGACCACCAAAGAGTATATCATATGATGCTGACAAATACAACAATTTATATGTGCTAACTGATGCAGTAATTTTGGAGGCAGTATGAGCTCATCAGAATTGAACAGGAACGAAAATAAAACGCATTGAAGTCTGTTTACCAATCTTTAATAAAGAATGTTATAACAAGGGCAACTAAAATAAACCTTGGATTCCAGAACTGGAGCCTGCATCTTGATCATATCAACAACTTCCTTTTTTATCTGTTGAAACCTATCATCATCCTCCTGCTTTGCTGACAGACCCATACTGATCATTATTTTTAAGTGTCTCTGCCGTAGGAAAAATTGTATGAGAAGATAAGCAGTTTGAGGAATTAAGAGAACCTAAATATACCTAACCTATAATGAATAGAAACAAAGAATAACAGTTAGAGAAACTGTCAGAAGTACTATAATATCCAAAATAACAAAGGTAAATTAGAGGTAGGATTTTTATTCCTCGTGAGAGACCGGTTTCTATTGATATATAAATTGGTAAAACACTACCATTTACTTACTGATAATAATGTCGTAGCCTCTTAGCCACGTCACATTGAAGTACTCGAACAAAATGGAAATGAGAAAGGAAAATTTAAGCATTCTTTTCAGTAAGTCACAAAAGTTAGTCAGAAAGTCACTCAAACCACAATCTAAACTAAGCATGCATGTGATTAGATCGAGAATGTACTAATCGAAGCATATCTCCATTATTCTTAAATCATAGTCTAATAATTAAACTTAAAAAAGTTGAACAAAATGCAGCAACACTGGAGTGGACAGGGGATTTCAGAGAAAAACAACCATGCTCAAATCTCAACTCCACAAAACTTTAGGGCTAACACAACTGACACAACCAACACCGAAGGGTCATCTGTTTATATTTAACAGCTGCAATACCTTTAATGTTCTGAGTTGAATCAAGTGCCCAAGAATACTCATAAGACGGTTAATTAACTCTTTTGATACTTTCCCGTGGCTTGCCTGTTGCAACAAAAACATACAGTTAATATTACAAAGTTCAGATCCCTTGAGCAAAAAAAAAAAAAAAAATATATATAAAATAGTATATAACTATATATCCTTAGAAGCATAAAATTAAGAAAGCACCATTTGCCATTACCGCTAGTCTAGCAATTTTAGCAAGCTTTAGCTTTATTTCTCTAGGCAACCTCCTTTTGACTGCCAGGGATGTATTATCAACCTCCTGGTTTTCCACTGCAGGTGGCCTTGCTGTACCAAATGAACAAAAGGAAAAGAAAAGAAAGGCAACAAATTAGTATCAGCAACAAACATCCCACATTTATCTATGATAAGTGTGAACATTTCAAATTAAAAACTTACATTCTGCAACCATTTTCTCTAACTCGCGAAGAGCCTTTTCAAGCATTGAAGTTTTTGGCCTTACACTAGACCCATCTTTCTTGTGCATGTATTCAGATTTCTGCATAACATTCAAATATACTTGCGACTCAGACAGGAATGAATTGAACAAATATAGTTTCATGTATAACAATCAATAATCCATATGCACAACTTTCATCATCATAGTTCAAAGTAGATGTAACAACTAAAATATATAGTTTACCAAGAGCATGACATGGGGATAGTTCACTTAGTCCTTTCAATTCTTTTTGAAGATAACACACCCTGCCCCAATATATGTCAGTATCCTTAAAATTAAGTGGCTAATATTTTAAACGAAACATCATGCCTCATGATAACCAATTTGACTAATCAACAATGCTACACAGCTAATAATTCATGTTGAACACCTAGAAATCATCTTCCACGTGATTGTTGTACTTCATGCAAAAAGGAAAGGGAGTCAGCAATGGATATTCTTTTTCTTTATTAATTGGCTCATTGTTTGGGGGGATATGGCTCTCATTTCATCTAGGCTCTAGCACACAGCACGTAATCCCTCAGTGTCAGTGTGGAACTTTATCTCAATCACAACGGAAAGTGGTTCTGCAAAGAAAATGCTTATTTGAAAGGCAGATCCTGAAAGCATCATGGGGCGCTTATGGTCTGAGACTAAGAGTGGCAGAACCCCTTTGTTTAATAGCCAAAAGGAATTGATAAAAGAACCACAGTGCAGAGGACCTCTTTATTCGGTATTACTTGTTTTTTAGAAGTATTTATCAAATCAACATTTAAAAAAGAGATACACAATAGCAAAAGAAATAGGAACTTACTGTTGTTTGAGTAGCAGACTTTCCCTCAGACAAGTTAAGATCTGGCAGTTGACGCTTGCCATTTTTTTCTTTTGACTGATTGATATTTTCCAAATCATCAATGTTCCTCGAGGGTCTTCCAGGTTGGGGTTTGGATTGTGCATAAGCACTTTTTTCATGGTACTTCTGATGAGATGCATCATATGATCCACTTGAGTCTTTATATTTATCACTTGCGTTCTTAGATTGAAAAGCTCCTACCTTCTGCTTATCAGCATCTTTTGCTTCTGGCATAGGAGAAGGGACATCATCACTTGATGCTTTCAAAGAGACGAAAGAGTCCGATATTGGTTTAGCATCAGTAATTTTCTTTTTGGAACTAATTCCATAGACATCCAATTGATTCTGAAGTTTCAAGTCTTCATAATGTTCATCAGGTGCCACCAAATTCTGTGAGGAATTACATATACTCTTTGCCTGTATGGCAGCTGCTTTTCCAGATGCTAGCTTGCCCACTTTTACATGTTTATTTGATCCTTGGTCATCATTATTTTCACCTGGATTCTTCAATTTATCTTTTCTGCGCCTTTTCTTTGGTTGCTGATTGGGTAATACAGGAGGCTCATCTCTAGTAATATAAAAAGAAACAACAGAAAATAAGTAATGAAAATTCAAAATTGTAAGACACAATTTCTCTACTCCAATCTTCAACTAAATATATTCATTAAATCAGTACAAAATTTGCAGATAAGTGTCAAAGGAGAGAGTATCTAGCAATGAGCCAAAATGATAATGTCAAAAATGCTGTCAAAAAGACAAAGAAAGAACTTGCAATGCTAGATTGTTTAATTGTCTAACAAAGACAAGCATTTTGATAGGAATTTCAAAAAATACAAAAAGTCATAACTGATGAATAATTTGAGCCAACCAAAAAGACAGGTTGTTTGATAGTGAACATAACAAAATGATAACTACAGACCAACCTCAGCAATGAAGCAATATCAACAACTAAGTAATTTGAAAATAAACTTGTCTATGATTTGCTTTAACCATAAGTAGTTTGCAAAAAGAAAAAAACAAGGAAATATCCAAAGAAGATTTTTTAAAACAAAATAAAACTTACGTGCGTTCCAATGTCCCCCTATTTACAAAGAATCCATCATGTTTGATTGCGGAATTATCAACCTTAAAATACTCATCCTGCACATGAACAGTTTAAGAGCATAAAAAAGTAATGTAGAAGCAAAATAATTCATCATATTCATACGGAACAATGCTATTCCTCTCAGCTATCAAAGGTAAAGAGAGTCATAAAAAAACCAAATACACACACAAATACCAACCAGCTCAGCGTCATCTATAAAAGAATCTTCAGTATCATACTGATCATCATCAGGAACATCAAGCAGATCTTCATCACTACTATCCTTACCCTGAAAATGGTTCGGCATCCCATTCATTTACATTAGAGAAGTTACAAGTTAATACTTAAACATGCATCTACAATTTGAACCAATGGTTTAAAGAACTAATTATGCTTATTCAGAGCATATAGTAACAATCTCAGAAAACAATATACACATACCATGTAAAGGCGTTCAATCTTCTCTATTACAGCACTGAAACGGTTTGTCTGAGCTGCATCGCTTTCTTCAATCTCAACAGGTTGTCCCTAAGAAAGATGGGCAGAGACTTGTCAATATAGTGAAACATTACACCACACACAATTTTAAAATGACAATAAGCTGGACTTTACAGTGGTATGGTCCGAAAAACAATCAAAGAGAGGGGGGAGGGAGGCAAATCCAAGGCCTTACCACCAATTCTATTTTCTAAAAACATAAAGCATCATGTTACAGAATAATTGCTCCTATAGTCATACATATCTCAGATTTCAGTACTTTTATCAGATCAATTTACATCTATGCAACTCATATAAGTTACATCATGTCCAGTAAACACCAAAATAGGAACATATATCAAGTTAAACCGGCACATACAAATACAACACCGTTCAAAACAATGAAATTGAAGTCAAATAGGAAAGCTCAACAAAAATTCCAGTTTGCCCCAAAACAAAACCCTTTCAGACCCAAAATTCGATCCAAAAATCACACCCGCACTACAATGCAAAGGATCGCAGTCGCAGCAAAAACATCAACGGCAAAAACTGAAAATACTTCACATATGGCTGCAAATCAATGATGCACTCGAAAATCACATCTAGAAAGAAATAGAGTGAAGTGGAGTGGGAACAAAAAGAAACTCACCTGAGCGATTGGGGAATGTTGAGAGGTCGAAGCGGATCCGTTATGCTTGTTAGCGTCCTTCAACAGCTTCTTCCATGACACTATGGTTGTCTCTCCCGGCCGGAGCTCCACCGTGAACGTCTGCCGGTCGCCTTTCTTCACGAACGACGAAGAAGCCCTCTTCTCTTCCTTCATCGGAGCCCAATTTACTGATACCAAGATTCGAGAATTAGGGTGTCATAGAGAGAAACACGGAATTGAAGAATAGGATAAACTTGAGTGTAAGCCCTAGATGGAGAACGAGAAGGGAATTGCTTGCTTCGGGACGGATTGCGCGGGATTCCAAAACTAATTAACGAAAATAAATGAAATCGAAAAAATAAATAAAATTGAATAAATTGGATACTGTCTCTGGGGGTTTTAACTGTAATTCGAGTTTCATCGTAAAATTTCCCTGCTCTTTCTTTTCCGAGAAAGCACCAGATGGAAATGGAAACCCAGGCGGGTAGTACCGAATGGACCGGGTCCTATCCGCCCCGAATTAAACCCGGATCAACGACATTTTACGCTTGGTTTAAAAATAATGACGAAAAATAAATATAAATAAGTAAACTAAATATAAAAGAAAATAGAGTGAGAATGAATAAATTTTGTAAATAGATAGAGAAAAAAAATAAAATATTTTTGTTGTTTGATTAAATAAAAAATGAGGAAAAATAAAGCAATTTCGTATTAATGAGAGAGGAAAATAAATAAATAAACATAAACTATTTTATGAAGAGATAAAATACCTCTTTTTATCTCATATTATTGTTTTAATTTTCTCTTTTGTCATTTTCTCTTTTTATGAAAAGGGAATGAATTAACAAACAACAGACAGTACATCAGCCACCCTTAGGTAGAGGTGACAAAACGGGTTGTAGGTCGCCTTGAATTAGCTGCGGACTTCTGTGGGTCGAGCTAAAAATGTTAGATTTAATTTAGACTCTCAAAACGGTGTTCAACAAAACCCATAAACATTTGTTGATAAACAACCTTGTGAAGACTTAGGTGATCACGTGGAAGAATGAGTGTTACAAAGAAACTCAAGTTAAGACTGTTGGGGAGTCCGGGGAGCACCTGAGAGCAACAGCTGGCTAAGGACTAGGACCACTAAGAGACCCAGACACCACATCTCCACCCAAAACCTTAAGGCATTGGGTATATGGGTCACCTCTCTTATATATCCTTCACTTAGCCCAATCCTAGCCAATGTGAGACTAACAACTCACACTTGAATTCTAACAATCTCCCCCCAAGTGTGAGTATCCCACATTTGAGAGAACCGACAGACAAGAGTAAAAATTGTTGAGGTGCAACCAAAGTCCCACATAGACTAAACAAGAGGAAGAACAATGGTTTATAAGAAAGAAAATGTCCCATTGGTATGAGGCCTTTTGGGGAATGTCCAAAAACAAAACCATGAGGGCTTAAAGCCCAAAGTGGACAATATTATACCAATGTGGAGACATGTAATACCCCTCAGTACCCCTAACAAGTGGTATCAGAGCCGATGGTGTCGGTTTGGGCGAGTATTGGAATAGTTGTTGGGATCTGAGTCAAAGATCCTTGTGTCGAAAATCTTCCTGGCGGTGTGGTGATCAGGCGGCATGTCCCGGCGGTGTGGTGAGCAGGCGGTGTGTCCTGTTAGTCGGCGGTACAAGTATAAACAGACTAAATACTCGGAGGCTTCCGCTGGAGGGGAGGATGAACTATGGTCCTTTGTTTGAGGGGAGGATTGTTGAGGTGCAACCAAATTCCCACATAGACTAAACAAGAGGAAGAACAATGGTTTATAAGAAAGAAAATGTCCCATTGGTATGAGGCCTTTTGGGGAATGTCCAAAAGCAAAACCATGAGGGCTTAAAGCCCAAAGTGGACAATATTATACCAATGTGGAGACATGTAATACCCCTCAGTAACCCTAACAAAGACTTTGGTGTTACTGAAGCCTAAGAAAGATTGTTTGAGGGAGTTACTGACTATAAAAAAAAGCCCAGGAACATTTGTTGATGAAGAACCTTGTGAAGACTTGGATGAGATCATGTGGATAAAGGAGCGTTACCAAGAAACTCATGTGAATACTTATGTGTTATTGAAAACGAGTGTTACCGAATATCAACAAAATCCAAGAGCATTTGTTGATGAACAACCTTGTGAAGTCGTGGGTGATCGTGTGGATGACGAGTGTTACCAAGCAACCCATGCGAAGACATGGGTGTTACCAAAGACCAATAAAGATTGTTTGAGAGTGTTGTTGAATATCAACAATACCCAAGAGCATTTGTTGATGAACAACCTTGCGAAAACTTGGTGATCATGTGGATGAAGGAGTGTTACCAAATAAACCATGTGAAGACTTGGGTGTTACTGTAGACCATGAAAAATTGTTTTAGAGTGTTAGTGAATATCAACAAAACCAAGGAGCATTTATTGATGAACAACAATGTGAAGATTCGGGTGATCGTGTGGCTGAAGGAGTGTTACCAAGAAACTCATGTGAAGACTTAGGTGTTACTAAAGACTAAGAAAGATGGTTTGAGAGTGTTATTGGATATCAACAAAACTCAGATTCACTTGTTGATGAATAGCCTTGCGAATACTCGGGGACTCATGCGGACGAAGGAGTTCTCAAAATGCAAGACGTTGAAGGACCTTCTCAAGGTTGTATGTGTTTAAAGTCAGAGTGTATGCAGCTTATTTGTGTGTGTGTTTTAAGGTTAGCACACATTATCTTTGGACCTATTATAAGAAATTCCTTTTATCCCTTTTTTTTGCACGCTCCATCAGTTGTATTCTGCCTATGCTAACAACATTTCTTGCGGTGGGTGGTTTTCTAACGAGGGGAGTCACTCACGATTGATGGAGCAACATCTGGTGGGGAATTGTTGAATAGAGACGACGGTTTGTAAGGAAAAAGAAAGATGGTGGTTTGTCGAACAAGGATACTAGCGACGATTAACTCACGGGCTTGGGAAAAAGAGAAAGTATTTTCCAAGGTTTGTCTATTGTACATTTTGAAAATTACATACTATTAAAATAAAAAAAAATTACATTAAAGCCATTATCCATGTCACAAGAGCCACATTGGCATTAACGACATTCAAGTGAGATTAAAATTGCCATGTATGCATCAAATGGGGGGAATCAAAGGGACCACAAAGTTGTAATAAGAAATAAATATTTGGGATCAAAATCGTCATATTTCGATAATTGGAGGAGTAGAAGTGGTTTTAAGTGTTTCTTAAAAAAAAAAAGTATATTAGGAACCAACCAAAGCAAGATGGCGGCGGGCACAGATTTTCTAAAGTAGCTCTGCCCGCACAGCAGTGCCCCCCAATCTAATCCACTTCAATTACTGCACTAGCGAACTGTTTATCTTCTCGTGTTCCCCTGCTACAGGCTTTGAGTTCGACTTCACTGAAAGCCTTGACCATGTCTACTACTACCACTTCCTCTAACTTCCTTCTCTTCCTCTCATCACCACCGTTACCTTCGCTCTCTCGAAATTCCCAACCCTCCTCCTTCCCTACTCTCAAACTCAAACCCTTGTTCAACACCACTCTCATCCTCCAACCTCCGTCAAGGTCTAGGTCCAGGCACAACCAATTCCTGACCCGCGCCGACGACGGAGACGTCGACTCCGCCGGCCTCGACGACTACGAGATGGACGACGACGAAATGGAGGAGGTCGACAACAAGAAGGACTTCGACATCGAGTACGAGCCCGACGGCGGCGACCTCGACATCGAGCAGAGCAAGAGCTTCGTGTCCACAAAGGGCTGGGACCCCGAGACCGTCGTTGATTACAGAATCAACGAAGACGAGTTTCACAAGATTAGCTTGTTAGACTGCGATTTCTTCATAAGGAAACCCCCCGACCCTGACAACGATGTCTATGATTTCAGAGAGGTTGGTAGTACCCTTCCAATCAACCTCTTATTCTTCTTGCTACTCTTTTCATTGTCGAATCTTTGGTTGTTTGTAGATGTATGTTACTCCTCCGGATACAGATGTTTATTCAATCCCCAAGGTTCTCGCTCCAATGCCTCAGAAGGTAAATTTCATCCTCAAATAAGGCCTTGCCATTTGTTTTATATTAACATTTTTAATCCAATGAAATGTTGCTTTAAGCCTTTAACTAATAGTATTATAGCATTAGGAGATGGTGGAATCCATCCATATTTACAATATATATTGATTATGCTGGGCGGTTTATGAAGCCATGCTAAGGATACTTAGAGGGATTCATTTCGTTCAGGTTTTTTGCTGTTTCTCCCTCTACATATATCACTTCCAAATTTAATGGTTACTTTCTTTTTTTATCCAAATCTGCAGTACATTAGATGCGCACAAAGTGATTTTGGATTCGACAATGTTACAGAGCCACCTATCGATGCACGTCGAGATCCTCTGTATAAATCTGAGAGGGAAATTGAGAAGGTATGGGCAACTATTGTGTTTGAGGCTTTTAAGTAAAATTTGAATTAATATGCTTCTTACAATTATGTCTTTTGACTGGATCTAGTTAAAGATGTTAATGTCTTGATAAAAAAACTGTATCATTATATTATAGGAAGAGCATAAAGGTAACTGCTTCAATGATTACATGCTTTAGAGTTTGTCTTAAGAATTGTGAAATATTACTGAACAATCTTCTTATGGAATCCAGTCTGGCAATGAGCTTTAGATGAGTTGTAACTTGTATCTTTTGCTCTTCTAGGAGTGTGTTGTTTTAGGGTATTTAGAAATATTCTTAGGGAAATGAGCTTAGGAATATAACAGTATAATACTGCCTTGTTTGGTACAAGTTTTATATTTATTTAATTCCTGTGTATTATTGATTCCCAAGAAATTAACCTACCCATGTATTTCCTATTTTTTATTCCCTTGATGAAGGGTGGGAAATTTACATTCCTTAAAATTCACACAACTATAATTCTCATTTCTCACTTCCACTTTATTCTGCCACAATTTTTTCTATTTTAGAGTTTTTTATTCTTGAACTAAATAAATTTTAAAACAATGCCTGAAAATATTAAATACTTACCAAACATGTTTGTAAACTTAACTTTTGAATTATATTCCAGGTTATAGTATTCCTGAGAATATCATTCTTGAAAATATGATCCGACACCTTGAATCAGGCGCACCCTAGTTGATAGAGTGTAGGGTAAGAGGAATTACCCGGCCACTGCCAGTGTGCGAGCTTGATCAATTACCGACTAAGTATCTTCCCTTGGGGTCCAGGAGCATTCTGACTGAATGCATATATTGGCTTGTTTTTAGTGCTTTTGGAATCAGGATAATGAATTATTGCACTGATAGAATTATATGAGTGAGAAAAGAATGGCTTTAGTAAGTTTATATGGTGAGAAAGGATGGAACTCAATCCATACGAATATGCATTAAATAGATAGGACAGGTATGCTTGGCATGTCACTTTTGACTTGGGAGATGACATTCTATATAGGTAATTGAGGTGAAACATCGACGGATATAATTTTCTGACTGCATTTTAGTTTGAGGTGAAACATTGACTGATATACAAGATATTCTGATCTGGCCTTGACTATGCAGAGGGGAAAATTCCCCTCTCTTTGGGGGGTGGTAATTGTTTCTTATCTCCTTACTGGTAGGCATTGTAGTACTTACTCCCTCTACTAGTATAGGAAGATTTATTATATATTCATGACAAGAAGTCCAAGCATTGTAAAAAAGAAATTAACTTAGTTCTTAAAGAATGTCCTTCTTTGTTAATGACATCTCCCCTCATCAGACTTCTTTCCTGTTACAGGTATTCTTGACAAAACACTACAAAAATCGGAGGCTGGGTGACCCTGAGTTTGTGCTAGATTTTGAGGAGATTTATGTTATTGATTCCAAAACTAAGTCAATAACCAGAGCCAAAGTTCTGGTAAGGAATTGTTAATCCTCAGTCTGGTTGCTTTTAGAAAATTATCTGCTGCTTGTTGCAATTACTTGTTGCCTTTCATAGTCGTATTTTTTCAGCCTTGAATTAGTTTAGTTTTATTGTTTATACGATTTCTTTGTAAGTGCTAGACAATGGATTCATGGAAGAGTTACTGCTGCTTAAGCTTAATACTCTTTTGTATCGCTCTATAATGTTGGCTGAAATCCTGGAAAATACCACTACATAGTATATACTGATACTGTTTCGAAGAAATAAAACTTCCGCATGGCTGTCAAACTCTCAAGTTAACCCAGAGAATCGTACAAGAGTACGATTTAGGTGTCAAAAATCGAGTTTACTCGCTTGCATGATCACTTTTGTGTATACTCGCATAGCATCACAAGTTTGAGGACGATTGAACGAGTCTACAACATAATGGTTATTTCCCCCATACATGTCTAAAATGAAGGTGGTTCATTGGTTTTTTTAGAAAGTCCAAAATGCAACAGCTGAATGATAATGCTTTTTAGTGCACAAAACATTAACCTCACAGTTGTAGCACTCGACTCCATAAATGCATCTAACATCCTAACGTGAAACCATCTGCAAAGGAGGCGAACAATGCTGTATTTAGTCTCAACCTCGTAGCTTCTGGTAGAAATGAAGTCATACCGGAAAACATGAACATGCCCATCATTGCAAGTTTGCAATGAATCCAACAGCCAACAAGGTGAATCAACCCAACTCTGATGAGCTGAAACCTAGCTCTACCGAGCTGAATTCAACTTCAACGAGGGGAACCCAGTTCCACCATCTTTTCCCCCTTTAGTAATTCTGAACCTTGTAATTTGTCAACATGTCTATCAATTTTGAACTTGTGATCTTTTTTGAGTGCTGACTCTGCTGAGTTGTGAACCTATCTTGTGATTGTGAATTTTTCCATCAAGTTTTGAATTGTGATGGTCTGGTCTGGGTATAATTAATTGGTTTTACACTATTTATTAGAATGTTAAATATTTACTATCGCGTAGTATTAAATTATGTTTGGAATACTATGATAGATGTTTTAAACATTATTTTTGTATTGAGTAAGAGTTTACAAGTCGAGTCTGTGAAGATTCCACTAATTTACGTAGATTTTCGAGTTTGACTGTTTGTCAACCTTGGCACTCTAGTTTTAACACACTCACACTACATCTGTTTACTTTTTGTTATGAGTTGAGCAGTGTATTGTTCTTTTAGCAGTATATTGTTCTTTTAGATGCAACTTTGTTTGTTGGGACATTGATTGCTTCATGATTTCTCACACTGTAAGAAGCATGATAATTTTGGATGACTTGTCTAATGTTAATGGGTGGCTGTTATTTTTTTATATAATTGCATGTAATTTAGAATTTTCGCTATTATAAAGTTTCCATCACTGAAAAAAATGCCTCTGAAAACTAATGTTTATTTTAATTGTTTCTGGCAATAGCCTTAATTACTTTTCATTTGCATAGTACCGCCTAAAGGGGAAAAATAAGAATCCATCCAAAAATGGAGAATTGTGATTATGTTAGAACTCATTAGTCATTACCCTGATTGAATTTCGTTGCATTGCATGACTCTTTCACTTGTAGCTTACAAGTGCTAAGTAGGGCTTTCTCATAAACAGAGGAGTCCCTTTTTCTTCTCTTCCCACGCCCCACCCACACCATCATCCTGACCTATCTTTGTAAGCCAGGAATTCTTATTATGGATAACTAGCGGCAAGACGGGCACTACCGTGCCCGTCTTTCCGCATTTCTACTGCACCACAGTATGTATTATTTTATCGTGTTTTAATATCTAATATTGTTTTTAAGGAATTTTATTATGCATTTTAAGTAGTTCATAAGACTAATTTTTCATAATGACACTAAATTATTAACACATGTTGATTGGGAGAGAGGACCCGTGAGTTATAGCAGTTGGTTAAAGTTATAGACAAAATGGTGAACCGTGTCATTTTCCATTTCTTAACCTTTTGGTGGTTTTGTAACTGCTCTATTTTATTTATGTAATTAGATGTTTTGGAGTGGAAGTTTCAAATGCACTTGCTTATGTTTAAAGGGTAAAATGGGGATAAAAAGTAGTACACCAAAATGGTAGTTACCAACACCCATTCTCTTTATATAATTGTATAGATATAATTGTATAGATTGTCGGTCGATCTGGAGTTGTCTGTAACGTACTAACTATAGTATTTATGCTAATGATCAATATGCCTTCTGTAGGTAACCGCTCCTGGAGGGAGAACTAGAGATAGAAAGAGCGACTTGCTTGTTATATCTGATAAGGGGAACTCCTTCAAAATAATACATGCGGTAATTATATCTTTCCTGAATTACTTGGCAGTTGTCTTTACACCACCCCTCTCATATGCCATTGTATATGCAGATTGAAAAAGAGGATCCAACAACTGTCATAGAAAAACGAGAGTGGGCCCAAACCAGAGAAGAAATGGAGAGGCATCTTAGAAAGCTAAGGGACTTCAGCATTTCAAATTGGTTTTGATTAATATGTATTCAAACACTGCCTAATGGGTATGCACGGCATCATAGGGAGGTTGAGCTGACACGTGTATACAGGCAATTAGACTCAACCTTCCATTTTTGACATTGCGTGCAAGTTGCTGGATCTTGTGTATATGCTGTTGTAACTTGTTAGAAATGCGGCTATTGAAATCCGAAGGTTCATGATAGTGATTAGTGGCCTACTGTTGAATAGCCACTGTTTGGATATATACCTTGAACTTTGAGTCAAAATGTGATCAAATCTATTTTAGTAAAGAATAGAGTATTTTTTTGTTTTTTCACCGATGCATGTATCTGCTAATGAACGCATGTGATCACAGTTCAAACTTCAGAACATTGATTCTTCTAACTATTACAGTTAGTGTGAAATGAATTTGATTGAATGAATTGAGTTGATACACAAGTACATAGGTGTATATATACACACAGGAATACATCATGTGATAGGTAAGTAAATGCTAACTAGCTTCTTACTAGTAATTAGTTATAACAGAAAACTAATTTCAATTGCTCATTGTTCCCCCCCGTAAACTGGAGTGTATGCTAAGCACTTCCGACTTAGCAAGAAACCGAGCAAAGAGTGAAGGATCAAGCAATTTTGTGAAGAAGTCTGCTATATGATTGTTGGAAGATACTGACATAAGATGAAAAGGATTGGCTTGAAGCTTTTTTCTAACAATATGACATTCTATGCCAACATGCTTCGTTCTTTTATGAAAACTGGGATTTGAGGCTATATGTCTTGCAAATTGGTGGTCACAATATAAAACAGCAGGAGCGGTGAATGGAACACAGAGATCTTGCAAGAGGTATTTCAACCATTGGATTTCACGTGTAGTAGATGAAAAAGTTTCTCTTGTATTCAGTTTTTGAAAAAGAACTAGAAACAATGTTTTGCTTGTTGGATCTCCAAGATACAAGAGATCCTAGGGACACATAAAAACCTATAACAGTTGGTCATATGTTAGGGCATGAGGCCCATACCAAATCAATGAATGCCTTTAGCTTCAAGGAGTTGCAGGGATGTATTGAAGAATTCGAGTTGCATCTTGATGGCGATGAATGGTAAGATCTCACATGAATTGACTTAGGTTTTCAACCGTAAAGTAAATCTCTGACCGAGTAGTAGTTAAGTATAAGACGTCCAATGAGTTAAGAAGCCTGGTCATGAGCAGAAGTTGTTTGATCAAAGTATGGCTTGGTGTCTCACACCACAGGGGTATTGCAAGGTTTGGCCCCAAGCAAACCAAAATCTGACAGCACAACGAGTGCATATTTGCATTTGCAGAGATATGTATGCCTTTATTGTAATAATTAACAGGATCTAATTACATGAAATTAGAACACCGATTAGAGCACTTACTTGTCGAAGACATGATCACGAATACCAGAAACTGCCTCAGTCTTGTAGAGCTCCTGAAATCACGAACTAAGTCTTCTTTTGCCTGGTCACAAACTCCGGTTCTCGGTTCTCAATGGGGCAAACCGTAGACGAGCATATATGATTCCAGTGATGGCAAAGGGGACCTAGCCTCTCTATTTATCAACCCTAGGACCACCCATCATGGGCCTAGTGGTTGGGCCTACACTGTCTCCCACATAAATCAGAATTAGGTGTCCAAAGGCCCATTACAATTGATCACTTATTTGCGGGCCTGAGCATCATCAATTGGATCATAACATTAACCCGTTTTTGGAAAACTAAAAGGCCACAATTGATTGTAGCCCACATGAATTATTAGAAATAATTCTAACATTCTCCCACTTGGGCAAAATCAATTGTGCAATTTTAATTTTTAGAAAACATTTTGAAAACGACTCTCGGGCTAATAACATACTTCCTAACGTGGCCACTAAACACATGATCCCAAGATGCAACACCTAATTAAGACTCCATCCAACAAAAGCTAAATGATACCGAATCATGGCGGTAGTCACATCTTATATTGACATGACACCTTCCATGGTTACAAATACCACCAACTTCGTCGACTAGCCATCTATGTGGAGTGTAGCAAGAAAATGGCATGCCAATATGATCTTATAGCCATCCTGTCATTTTCTTTGTCAGTCCTCAATTTCTCTCAAATGCATTAAAGCCAGAGAAATTATATGGTTCATAAGAAACCATGATGCCTCAGCTCCGACATGGCGTCGATCACCGGCACAGTGATCCCATTGACACCGAGCTCTAATGTTTTTGCAAATATGCCTCAGCTCCAACATGGCATCGACCACCGGCACAGTGGTCCTAATGATACTGAGCTAAATGGTTCAATAAAACCATAATGCCTCAGCTCCAACATGGTGTCGACCACCGGCACAGTGGTCCAGGCGACACCGAGCTTCATGGTTTAACAAAACTGTAATGCCACAACTCTTACATGGTGTCGACCATGGGCATAGTGGTCCCAACGACACCGAGTTTCAACATTGTTGTATCTGTTAAACATATACAAAGGTATATAATAACATAATTCAATTTATAATTAATTTCTCAAGTCAAATAGAAAATGTTATCAAAACACCAAAAGTGTTAAAAATGCGAGAGCTAACATGACATAAAGCACAAACTCCCACTAACCAAGCATATTATACAAACTCATAGAGCTCATGTTCACAAAAATAATGATAAATAAATAATTATGGGCAGAGTCCCTTGGTTAAAGGATTAACCATGTGGAACCTATTTAGTTTCATGATAGCTCTTTGGATTAACAATTTCTTCAATTCTTTTGCATGACAAATATTGTTTCTGATCACTAGTTTCAAAGCATTCAATGCATAGGGCTCAAGACAACGACCCTTCAAAGTTGCAGGGCTAAAGCCAACAGAAATGGGGTCATTTGAAAATAATGCGGTAATATATAGAGAGATATAGTTCTACCACATAAACATTAAGCCCTTAATCTGAGCATTAGCTACTAGAATTAAATCATGAATGAGAAGGTAACAACTCATCAATTTCAACTAATAAATAAATAGGCAATAACAGCAACAAGAAGCTAACTTTGGAAAGACCAACATATAACGGGATACTAACAATGTATGCTTTGAGATATGAATACAAGATAGATTTTAAGGAAGTCAAAGGTGGCTCAAATCTGAGTTAAATCTTTCAAATATGCATCCCTGAGTAACAACATTTTTCCTTAAAAGTAAAATCTTTGAAAAACTTATATATAGAAGATTTGAATGACAACCATTTTTCTTTATGCTAACATATAATTCAAATGTTAATTGATAAGTTCATTGTACATACCATATAGTAAAGGTTTATTATTCCCCAGACAAACTTAACAGTAAACATTTCAATCATAAAGGTAATTAACAAATAATTGAGCTCATTAACTCCAATTTTATCATCATTTTGAAAATATTAGGATTTTCCAATCCATGTATAAAATCCACAATCATACTGAAATTGATAAAGGTTTATTATGTACCTTATCTGCGCTCATCAAATAAAGATAAACTATCCTCAAACTTTCTCACATTCACATGTCATAAGATTATCACAGAATAATCAACATTAAGGACCACTTACTTTACTATTCTCAATTATGTCCAGGATAAAAACATGAGCAAAAGAATTGGATGGATCTAATTAATACATAGCTGAGGGTGCTATGATACAGAAGGAAAAACTGAAGCGAATTATATTTAATGAAGGCACATTTTCAAGTATGAAATAAATGAAAAATTCAAAGCTTTTGCATTTTGCTATAATGAAAAAGTCACACAAAAATAAAATAAAAAAACTTATTATTCTAATAATCAACATAATTAGCTATTCGTTCATCATCAATATCCTTCTGATAAAACAAAGAAAAGCGCCAGATCTCCGTAAAGTCTTAAAAGAATGTGCAAATAATGTCAACAGATCTGCATAAATATCAAAAGTAGCTATAGAACAAGTAACAATAAAGTAATCACGAATCATATAACTTTTGATGTGGTCTGATATAAGAACCAGAAAAATCGAACAACTGGGAGTTCAAAAATTGCAACAGAAAATTCAAATATCCGATGCATAACAAATTCGAATTCAAAGTCGCAACCCACAAACAAAAGGCTCGAAAATCATATATTTCAATAAATTATTTTTACTACCATTTTTGACATCAAATAATGACTAAAGTCAAAATCCTCCCACTGATGTCAAGATCCAAACATGTTAAATATACAAAAAATTTATAGTAAACTAACATGAGCATCCAAAAGCTTATCACGAACTTTCATGAAATAAATTAAGTAGTGCTCCATAACAAACTAAGCAAAATAGTTGTTATTAAAAAAAAATTGATTGTTAAGCAAAACTTAAAATGCGTTAAAGTAAGAAACAGAGCAAGACATGATTTCAGCTTAAATCAAGATATTTGGAGGCCAACATAACAACACATTCTCCTTTGGGCAGAATGCGCAACCAAGGTCGCAACCGTGGTCAGAACCTCATATGAGTTAATCAATAAGCATACACTGGATTCAGAAAATTGTCCCCTTTGGGCAGACAAATTCCCTACACCAACGTACCTCCATTAACTTCACCAAACATATTCGATAATAAGTTACTCAATGAGTATACATTGGGTTTAGAGATCTATCTCCTTTGGGCAGACAAATCTCCTAGACCAGTGTACCTCCAATAACTTCATCGCAAATTAGCTTCTAATCATGACATACAATAACACCCTTTGGGCAGGAAATTGCACGTGACAATCAGAAGCATTCCTCTAATGATAAAATAAATTCCACCAATTAATAATGAGTAATCCCACTTTGGCGGGAATCCCCACTATAATCTGTGAAGTGCTTTTACCCAGGAATCAATATCTCTTGCCCTTAACCATGATACAGTCCATAAGAAGGTGCATTAAAAAATAAACACCCCTACTCATCATGAATTTAAAATCACTATCATTCTACAAGTTTTACACTTACAACAATCAAAACAATATTTCACAATTAAGTGAATTGACACTTTAAAATTACATGATATATGCTAAAGGTATAAATTTCCATAACACCTGTCAAGCACATATACATCATGCACATATCTAAACCCATGATATATTTTCTTTCCAGTATATTATTTATTAAATATCAACTGGAAAATAAATAAATTATAATACATTTGGATCGTTTTCTGGTAAAAATATTTGCGCAGCGAAAAACACAAACAATAAGCTATAACCACATTTAAACAGTAGATCACAATGCAAGAGGAAGCACTTGAAATGTTCTCTCATGCTCACAACAATTTCCAACTTGATCACAGTAATAACCATGAAAGATTATACCGTAATATAAATAATTAAATTACAAAAATGGAACCACATATGTGCATAACTACCAACTTAACCATTCAATGGAAATTAAAGACATGATTATACAATGCTTTTCAAAATTAAATATTATCACATTGGAGATATCCATAAATTCACTTTTGAATCAATCATGCAATAAATATCTCTAAATTTATACAATTTGTACCACTCTAAGGGAGCACAAATCAACATATACCAAATACTATATTTCCAAATACTTATAAAATTATTGTGACAATAATCACCATCAATGGAAAACAATATGACGTAGATATAAAAAAATATTTTTCAAAAAATTGTTCCAATAAAAGAGCACAACAATTTCCATGTCACAACATTCTAAAAGAATGTCACACCCGTATATAAATACATATTCCAAACACAAATATGAGAGAAAGTCAAAAGCTCATTAAGAAGAAATTTCTCTATTTATGCATGTATACAATACATCAATAACCAAAAAATATATATTTTATAACTAACATCTAAAAGGTGTATCACTCATACTTGTGTGTAGGACCAACAAAAGCGGAAGCATCAACTTTATATAAGTTCTCAGATGGCTCATAGAATAAATGTTAGAGAACAATAATTAAACTCATGTCAAATCAAGTCCTACTTTCTAACACACACAAGCTTGAGTATTTTCAAGTTTCAATGTGGCATGTCACAACCAATGACAAGAAGGTCATTAAAAGATACTTTTATATATAACTAAACGCAACTTTATTGTTTGTCAAAAATAAATTAAATTGCTCAAAATAAAATTATATGTGCTCAAGCATAAACCAAATATGTTTGATAAATTAAAAGAAAAATTTTCAATAATTCAAAATTTATCAAACTAGCAATTATTAAAATTAATACTAGTATCAGAATATTCAATAGTTTACTGTTAAGACAAAACACAAATGCATTAGCATATGTAATATGACAAGATATAGCTCCAAAAATAAAACAAGCTATCACATTGAGGCCAGTAAAATGGTACATTCACCTTTGGGTAGGATGCACCAACCAAGGTTGAAAAAAACTCGGTCAAAACCTCGGATGGGTTAATCCATGAGAATACACTGGGTTCAGAAAATTGTCCCTTTTGGGCAGACAATCCCTTAGCCCAATCCATTTCCCAATAACTCCATTTGCAAATAACTTTCAACCACAACATACAACCACCCCCTTTGGGCAGGTAATTGCATGAAATGATTAAAAGCATTCCTCAAACTACAAAGAAATTTTCATGAATCAAGCGGACCCACTTTGGTGGTAATGGCTCATATCGACGCACAAAACTCTTGCATAGGAATCATTTTTCTCTTGTCCATAGATAAGACACAGTCAACAGACAAGTACATCATTAAATGAGCACCATTACTGGTCATGCATCAATTCAATTCGCATTCTCAACATGTTTTGTACTTTATAGTGTAACAAGGTAGTCAATTAAAAAACACGTATATAAAAAATAATAGCATACAATCATGCTCAACTCTACGTGGAGAGTGAACGCTACCATTAAATCCAGAATGCATCATATTATTTTTCTAACATATTTTTCAATTTAATTTTCGTTAGAAAAATAATTAAAAAATCAATTTAATGTGTTATATTTTAGAAAAAATATTTAACACAGCAAAAAAAATTCTAAAAACTAGATAGAAAAATCAAGCTCGAAAATTAGAGTGCAACGCAAAAAACGGAATCGAAAACTGACTCAGGCAGCAATCACACTCTCCCTCACTCTCCGTAGGTCGCAAGTGGGTTTCACATAGATGCTGGAATTCTCTTCCACCTCCAGCCTGGTACAAAAAAAAACGTGTTTTGGGTGCCTGTAACCGTTTCAGCGCCATTTTTGGCCGATTCAAGCTCCGTTTCGTGCATTTATTTTGTGGGTTTCAATAAGAACCAAGTTTCTAACCATTTCATCACAAAAGCCGCAATTTTAAACAACCAAAACATGGAAAATAAGCTGCAAAATCCGGAAATATGAACCCTAACTGTGTTGCTGTAATTTTCGAATTTCTTCCTATGTGGGTAACGAAAAATTATGAAACATGTTACATTAGATTCATGTGACCATGTTCTACAAAACCCATATGGTTTCATGCTTCGATTTGTTGTAAATCTAAGTTCGAATTTTACAGATTTGACGAACACGTGAAATAACGAACTAAAATTATCAACAAATAATGGAACCCGAATTATTCAAATAAACCAGAATAGTTCAACAAAGGGTTCTAAATCATATAATATAGGCTCTGATACCACATGTAATAATTAACAGGATCTAATTACATGAAATTAGAACACCGATTAGAGCACTTACTTGTCGAAGACATGATCACGAATACCAGAAACTGCCTCAGTCTTGTAGAGCTCCTGAAATCACGAACTAAGCCTTCCTTTGCCTGGTCACAAACTCCGGTTCTCGGTTCTCAATGGGGCAAACCGTAGACGAACATATATGATTCCAGTGACGGCAAATGGGACCTAGCCTCTCCACTTATCAACCCTAGGACCACCCATCATGGGCCTAGTGGTTGGGCCTACACTGTCTCCCACATAAATCAGAATTAGGTGTCCAAATGTCCATTACAATTGATCACTTATTTGCGGGTCTGAGCATCATCAATTGGATCATAACATTAACCCGTTTTTGGAAAACTAAAAGGCCACAATTGATTGTAGCCCACAGGAATTATTAGAAATAATTCTAACATTTATGGGTTTAAGAGACCTTAAGACCTAAAAAAATATTTGAGATTACCCAAGTACTTTATTTTGAAGGCAGAGTAAAGGAAGTGTTTGAGAGAAATTGACTCACTAGCAAGCATAATATCATCAACGTACACTAATAATACATTAAAGGAGGAGCCATCCTTTTTAGTGAATAAAGAGTGATATGATTGAGACTCACTAAAATTAAAATTCAGTAGAGAAGTTGACAGCTTGGCAAACCATTGTTTACTTGCTTGTTTCAAACCATATATGGACTTAGTGAATCGACAAACCTAATTTGGTTTTGAAGAAGTAACCCTGGGGGGCAATTCCATATAAACCTCTACTTGAAGGTCACCATGTAATGTAGGAAGACGTTATTAACACCCAAGTTGTTGAAGGTGCCATTCTTCAATGATAGAAAGGGCAATGAGTAATCGGTTAATAGTCAATTATGTCACGGGTGAGGAAGTGTCAAAATAGTCTATAGGAGTACCTTCTTGTTGTATGTACCCCTTAGCCTGAGACGAACTTTGTACCTTTCAACTGAGTCATCTACTTTACATTTTACCTTATAAACCCACATTCATCCAATAAGATACTTGCCATGGGGCAGATCAATAAGATACCATGTATTATTTACCTCCAAAGCACTAAGTGGGAAACTATATTTCGAATTTTTACTAGGTGATGCGCCAGTGCTTGATAACTCCTTGAACAAAATTGCCTCTGGTAAGAGGAGACCCATGAGAACACAAAAAAATAAGGATGATGTAGTCAAATATAGTAATATTTATATCAGTTAAATATTCCTTAATCTCTCTACTAATCTTAAACATAAAAAAATATGGAACGAAGGGAATATGAAATTTATTTAATATTATCTTAAATTTCTAATTGGTTTTGTTTAATTGACACTTTTTGATGAAAGAATCATTCTTTAATATAGTGTGCGATCGGGGAAATAGAAAGGGGAGCAAAATTTATTCTTGCCAAGTTTTGGCTTCCCTCCAATATTAAGGGATTTGGAGGGAAGAGAAGATGGGTTCAAACTATTTTAAATGCAATGATATAAATGTCCTTACATAAAATAACATGAAATGTTATAAGAGTGTAAAAGTGATTTGGTCTTTTTCTCCATCAAAATTCTCTCCCACAACTTGTGAACCAATCAAGAAGGTTATTTTTCTCCTCTCTCCTTCTCTATTATAAACAAACATAATGTATGTTCCGGACTGGGCCGAGGCCCAATCCGTCGACCCACCTTCCCTCGATGCCACGTCGTCCGCATGCCTGTCCGCCTTCCCTCAACGTGGCCGACCCAACGGCTTTGTGCATTAAAGGAATTTAATGCCGACTTCCGGGTTTCACGGGACGGTTACACATCGATAAAGAACTGCCCTCAACTCATATTAAAAGAAGACCGGCACGAATCCGGCCGAGGTAATGATTTTCTACCACCTCTTTACTCACCTCGACACACACCGACTGAAGGCTGAGTGTTTGCAGTACACCACCTCGACGCTACGCCGCCATCCGTCGCGAGCACAACCAGACCGCTTCCTCCGGCCATCCTCGGTTCTGCTCGTAACATTGGCGCCGCCTGTGGGAATCGCTTCGATTCCATCTTCTTTGTCGGTCTCCCTTCTTCACTGACGATGACTGGATCGCCGTCGGTCGCGACTAGCGCTTCCACTCAACGCAGATCTTGAACCACCAAACCACCGATAGCTCCGGCTGTAATCCACCTCTCCAAAGATGACGCCGTTCGATCAAGCTGCCGCCAAACCATGACGATCCGGAGACCGCCGCTTATCCTCACCGCGAAGTTCACCAGCCATCCGGGTTACGCGATGCATGCTCAATCAACGCCTCGACCGAATGGAGAATTAGCGTATGAACCTCCGCCGGCGTTGCCACCCAAATCGGAAATGTAAAAGATCGAGCCTCATTCTCCTGAGATCGAAGGAGTCCGAAAATCTCGGACTGCTCATCGCCACCACCGCACGACTCCACGCCGCCTTCAGGCATAGAGCACTCCGTTTCATTGCTCGCTTCATCAACTCCTGAGCGATGACACGAGCGACTTCCGAGTGGCCTTGGTCCTTTACATCCGAGATCATGAAATTCCCGATTCAAAGCATCTTAAACCACCCGCTTTGGGACTCACATACGACGGCACCACCGACCCGACGAGCATGTTGGTTGCTTTGATATCGCCATGGGCTATCGAGGTGCCCAGGGCGGAAGTGTAATCTTTCCTCACTCTAAAGAAGCGGCGTTGTCTTGGTTCCGTAGTCTTAAGAAAAATTCCATTGGTTCGTGGATCGAGCTGCCGACCGCTTCTCCAGCGCATTTCACGCTGCCTAAAGTCCCAACCTGTCGAATGCAGACCGCCGCATCCGGGCCAGAAGAAAGATGAGTCTATCGGAGACTACGCGAGCGCTTCAACAAAGAAGCCATTTTGGTGAAGAAATGCTCGACGAGATGAAGCACTTGTTAGAGCAAGGCCTGGTCAAGGAAGCCTATTCGGTGTCGACATTGTGTCGACAAACCGAGGTCCCTCGACCGAAGTTCCCGGCGAGCCTGTAAATTTATGAATTACTTAAGAGAAGTTGATAGCCTCAAAAGCCAAAGACAAATCCTCGTGAGTAACACCGATAAAGCAAAGATGAAGAAATATAATTGTTGAAACAAATGTATCCTAAACACATAAGTGTAGGCAAGGTGAAGTATGATTGAAGAAATACACAATCGCAAGATTTATTTACTATCAAAACCTTGCACCTCTCGATGGAACCTCGTGCGAGACCGCGTGCGAGATCGCGTGATAAAGCCTTGTGCCTTGCACAAGCACCGATGAAGAGATAGAGCCTCGTCGGTGACCGCTGCACGAGGTCGTGATAAAGCCTTGCGCGCCAAGCACGCACCTCTCCCACAGTGATACATCCCAAGATTCGAGCCGACCTACCAGGCCCACCTCCGCAATTGCAAAATTCGACGACCTTAAACTCCTGCTACGCCATGGACCTTGATTATTTGATGACCCCGACGGCCGCTGGATACCAGCATCAACTACTCCCATAGGGAAGTATAAAACTTCGATCACGAGCACTTTACTCAAAGATAAAATTAACGCTAACTTAATTACATCAAGTTGTTGCAAATTGTCTATACTTTGACAGAACAAGTGATAAAGCCTTGGGCGCTGGCACAAGCACTGTGATCGACCTCGTGCGGGGCATCAAGGCGTGCACGAGCTCGTGATAAAGCCTCGCTGCGCACAAGCCTGATGAATGAAGAGATCGACCGTACGAGACCACGCACGAGCTGCGATAAAGCCTCGTGGTGTCGCACAAGCACCGCGGATCGACCTCGCGTCGCATCGCGCGGCACGAAGCTCGCGATAAAGCCTTCGCGCCGCACAAGCACCTGATGAATGAAGAGATCGACCTCGCGTCGAGACCGTGCACGCTCGGATAAAGCCTCGTTAGCACAAGCACCGATGAATGAAGAGATCGACCTCGCGCCGACCGCGGCACGAGCTCAAGATAAAGCCTTGCGCGCTGGGCACAAGCACCGATGAAGATCGACCTCGCGTCGAGACCGCTGCACGAAAGCTCGCGGATAAAGCCTCGCGCTGGGCACAAGCACCTGTGATCGACCTCGCGTCGAGACCGCGGCACGCAGCTCGTGATAAAGCCTCGCGGCGCTGGCACAAGCACTGCGTGATCGACCTCGCGTCGACCGCGCGCACGAAGCTCGTGATAAAGCCTCAGGCGCTGACACAAGCACCGATGAATAAGATCGACTCGTTGCGAGACCGGCGGCACGAGCTACCGATGAAGAGATCGACTGCGTCACGAGACCACGCGCACGAGCTCGTGATAAAGCCTTATCGACCTCATGCGAGACCGCGCGTGCACGAAGCCAGGACAAAGCCTTGTGCCTTGCACAAGCACATCAAGCCTCGTGGTCGAACCGCCACAGACGTGGAACACGGCGTCCCGAACGACCTAATGAACAAGCACGACGACATGACGACACTTGCGGTTACGAACAAGGACGTCAACGCGTCGACATCAACGATCGGCTAACAAGTCACCACCTCGGACAGCCGAAGCGACTGGGGCAATCGCTCGGATGGGCCGAGGCCCAATCCGACCCACCTTCCTCGATGCCACGCCGTCCGCATGCCTGTCCGCCTTCCCTCAACGTGGCGACCTAACGACTTTGTGCATTAAAGGAATTTAATGCCGACTCCGGTTTCACGGATGGTTACACATCGACAGAACTGGCCTCAACTCATATTAAAAAGAAGACCGGCGGTCGAGGTAATGATTTTCTACCACCTCTTTACTCACCTCGACACACCGACGGCCGCCTGAGTGTTTGCTGCGTACACCACTCGACGCCGCCATCCGTCGCGAGCACAACCGCACTGCTTCCCTCCGGTCATCCTCTGAAGTTCTGTTCAGAACAATGTATAATTAAAATTTCTTTCCTCACCAACGTGGTGTTATGAGAGTTGGTGACGTGATTCTGCCCCCCAAAAAAAAATAGTTCTAATCTTGGTGTTGCTTAATTGGGATGCAGCACAACCACATGTGAAAAAATTGGACGTCCTGTTGCCGACTTGGTGATTAGTCCCATAGCGAACTCAAGGGATATCTTAGGCGCATACTTTGGGTCAAAGACCCTAATTATGGTGGGTTATAGCATAAACAAAATCTCTTAATCTCCTCTTTTTTCCTCCCCTCTTCTCTCCTCGATTAAAATCCTCTCTACCTCTCTCTCTTCTCCCTTGATTTAACTAAACATACCCTAAAATATTAAAAAGTTATCTTTTTGGTATAGGAAAAAAGTTAGACTTTGAATTTAGGCTAAATTATAAAATTGGTCCTCTAAGTTTATTTTAGGTTTCAATTTGGTTCTCTACGTTTTATTTGTTTCGTTTTGGTCCTCTACGTTTTATTTTAGTTTTCAATTTGGTCATTTCCATCACTAAAAGTCAATTGTCCGTAGCTAGAAGTCCATTTTCCAAAATGTTATTTGACTTTTAGCTACGGACAATTTTTAATGAAATACAACCTGTCAGAACTTTTAAAACGTAAGGGACCAAAACGAAACAAATAAAACATAGAGGACCAAATTGAAACCTAAAATAAACATAGAGGACCAATTTTGTAATTTAGCCTTGAATTTATACTCTGTGGCCACATGTTTCTAAGAAATAATTTCATTTGAAAATAATAGATATTACTTCTAATAACAGTGTCAATGGGGCAAGTGGTCATAAGATACATTTACATGGATATAGCTAGAGCAGAATTCCCCCACTTCAATTCCTTTTTAGGGTCTGCCTATGTTTCCTGCTCTTACCACTCCAGGCCTACCCACACAGAATCATAAATGGACAGGGGATCGAGCCGAGGACCCCATAATCTAATCTAATATCTAATCTATAAGATGCAATACCAATATATGCAGCTTTGAGATGTTGAAACTGTGGCATGCAAAAAGGAAGCAAGGAACATTTCCTTTATCTTTAGGTCATACTGTGGAGGCTACACTCGTGGTAGTCAACTATCTTTGAGTACAATGCCTGACCTCCTAGCTAGCCTGCATGCATATATAGATGGTGTTAGCCTATTGGCAATCTATATATTAATTAATAATATATTTATATGAAATGAATGTAGATTGATATGGCCATTTCCATCCTAACATCTCATCAAAAAATCTCTTTTTATGTGTTTGACTGGTCACTGCTCCGCATCAAGCAAGACTCCTGTACTGTACCACCTGTTGGTACACATATACTGAATGAAACAACAATTGTGTGAAATCACCATGTTTTGCTGTTCATTTTTTGGCTGTAAAAGAACTCGACCTTTTAATTTTTTAATTTATTTATTTATAGACAAAGAATGAATGAAAAGATGTGTTTAAAGATTACTAATTGATAATTGAATTAGATTAATTGAATATTCACTATTGCATCCTTGCATTTCATCAATAAAAAAAGTGAACTGCAAGGAATTCGGTTTCATACGTGTGAGGGTAACTACAGAGGAAATCATGTACCAAAAAAAACCTACAGAGGAAATCAATACTTTTGTGCGTTACTCATATTTATTTCCGCAACTACAAACAGAGAGAGAGAAAGCGCAACATGAGCACTAGTTAAATCAATATATTGACTAAATTCAAATAAACAACTTCAGTTAGATCAAAAAAAAATAATGAACAACTTCAGTTATAGTATTTTTTTTTTTTGATTCGTAGAGTTTTTTTATGTTTTTTTAACAACAATGCTAATAAGCATGTATGACTTTGTTTTTTTCCTTAAGAAAAAGTTGTACATTGTAGACTTAATTTTTTTGCTTATATGAAAATTATACGTAGGGTTCACAACTTCAATATTTTAATTTTTTTTTGAAAGTCGTATATCCCATTTCGACTTTACATGGAGTTTGCTTTTATGTAACAAAATGATGTCGTACATATGGGGTGTACGACTTTTCCTTTGGAATACTATTTAATCAAATTATGTTAATACAATTATAATCATATTTATAGTTATACATAATTAAATTATATTTACTATAGTTTTGTATTTAACTTATATTAATAAAATTTTATATAATTTTTTAATAATGTAAATAACTTTTTTATTTAAAAATATTCACTTTATCATTATGTTTTTTAAAGGGTAAAATAAATATTTTTGATATTAAAATACTTTTAATTATATTATATCCTGAATGAATGTTTATTTTCTCCTTGCATCAAAGATAGTATAAAATTTATACTTTTATTTTTTTATCATATTTCATTTTTACTTGTTATGTCATTTCATAAATGTATTAATTTTTTCTACTTTCTACACAATCAAATAGGAGGAGAGAATGTTTTAGTTTTGTACTTTTATTTTTTTATCTTATCAAACAAACTAAAAAACAATCTCATTTTTTCTTTTCTTTTTTTCCTTCCACTTTCCTTTCCAAATCAAACACAACACAGTGTACACCAGGTGACCAGCCTGGCATAACTCAAAATGTGATGAGATTATTTGGAAGAATAATGCAATGACAATTCTAAAAAAAACAATGCAATAATAAAAATAATAATATTATTATTATTATATTATTCATATTTACTTAAGTTATTCAGTATTTTTTTTTAAAAAAAATACCGAATAACTTAAGTAAATATGAATAACATAATAAATGCAATATGTTCAACTAAATAAAAATAATATATATATATATTTGAGAGAAAGGGTTTAGGCCGGGAGGGGTAATTGGTTAAGATTCTAGAGAGGCTAGAATCAATTCTGAAAGCAAATACAAGGTGGATATAATTGAAAATTACTATTCATGTGTTTCAGTTACAAAATCGTGGTTAGGGGTGGAAATAGATTAGGCAGCCCTACAGGGGCCTATGGCTCGACCTATATCAGGCTCAGGCCACACCAGACTTGTTTTTAAATAAACAAGACTATGATTTTTTTGAAAAACCTATTTAGCTAAAAAGATCAGACTTTAGGTATCTAAAAAGCCTTTTAGGCCTAACAGACCGATCTATTTGAAAAAATATAAATAATATAACATATTTTGTATTGTTACTACCATAAAAATAATTTTTATAACGTGTTAAAATTATATATTTATTTACACTTCTAAAGATTTGAGCATATTGACCTATATAAAATATTTGAATAAACAAGACAATATCAATCTTCGAAAACTTAACTTTTCACTCTTATGTTTCATGCCCTCGAGTAGTAATGGTTTAGTTTTTTATAATTTATTATAGTTTATCATGTATAAAGTTTATCCTTGTTAGCCTATTAATCCTTTAACTTATTTACAGAAGGGTGTTGAGGTCAATAGCCAAGAGTCTTTGATGCGAAACACACTTGTAGTTCACGATGGAGGAAGAATTGTAGTCGCTCTGTGTGGTAATGTGACAAAAATCGGCCACCGAATGATTGAAGCCGCACATCTTGCGGCGTCTAACACTCAACAGGCTCTCAACATCTACAGACATGTCGAAGAACAAAACAGTTAATGTCACCGAAAACGCCACAGTATCGACCGGGGGGGGGAGACTAACAAGCCAGATCAGACTTTCAAACAGTACATAAAAAAATAGTCTATTACAAGTAACGGGCCTGACTTAGGCCTTGAATTTTGGGACCAAACAAGTCTTAGGCCTTACAAAGTCTTGCTCAGCCCAGTCTACTTCCACCACTAATCGTGGTGAGCCCAGTCTACTTCCACCACTAATCGTGGTGTATAAATTGATTCGGGGTGGGTAGAATTAATTTTTATGGAAGTAAGAATTTCTAGCTTTTGTGTTGTATAAAATTGATTCTGGGTTTGGACCCACAAAATTCTTTACATTTACACATCAAAAGTGATTCTACATTTATCATCCAAAAGAAATTAATTATTTTAAACTCACTTTTAAAAATCATTAACAAACACAAATCAGCTTTTTTTTTAAACTCAATTTTTTTTAAATCAATCTTTTTAACATTAGTCCTTCAGAATCAATTCTTTCATGATCTATAACAAACTTACCCGAAATTGTTTGAAGATATAGCTGTACAGTGATATATAGCTCCTTCTCTCTCTTTAATTTAGTTTGTCATGTCATGCAGTATTCCGGCCATAGCTAGTGATTTGAGGGTTGCGGTTTCTACCAACCGCAACTTACGTGCAGACCTTTCAAATCGGAGAGAGGGACTCTCACCCTCACCCTCACTCACCAACAACAACATACAATTGCTAAACTCCAAATCATGATGATAACTTTGGTCTCTAGTTTGATGCATGATAAGCTTGAGGCTAGGCACTTCTCCTCCTTTCATTGCCATTGTAATTGGAACATTTGAATTGTTTTTTTCCTACTCCCTTTGCATATTACTTTATACAGCCTTATTTTATTTTATTCCTTGTTGCTCACAATATGTTATGGTTGATTTGATGGTTGAGCGGCTGTGACACCTTAACTAGTTACCCATCACATTCAATTCAAACCCTAGAAAAAAGTAGTTAATCACAGACATCAATACAACTTATACACCAATATATCCTCTCAAACCTTGTTTTACTTATATAATATTCAAGCACACCCTAAAAATCCTCATGAACTTTTTAATTACTTGCGGTGAAACCCCTCAAAAAAAAAATGGAAAATATCACAAAAATTATATTCCAATTAAATGAGCCAGCAGAGAGATGCATAAAGAAACCAAGGGTTAAGATAATGGAACACAGAAAGAGAGGTTCAAAACTAAATTATTATATATATTTCAAAATTAAACATATATAAAATATAAAAGCACTATTCATGAATTGGCTTTGTCACAAACCCATAAACAAACCCTTCCTTTCTGTGCCACTCAGAAAGTTGTTCATCCACAAACCCATAATGGAATGCTCATCTATTACTTTTCTTGCCTTCTATCTATATACCCTTTATTATTAGTCCCCACTTCTCCTCCATTATAATTCCACTGGCAATTAAGAACACAAAAACATAGAAAGAAAAGAAGAAAGGGAAGAAGAAGAAGAAGATTGTGAGAGATGGGGAGAGGTAAGATTGAGATCAAAAGGATTGAGAACACAAGCAACAGGCAAGTTACCTACTCAAAGAGGAAGAATGGAATCCTTAAGAAGGCAAAGGAAATTAGTGTTCTATGTGATGCTCAAGTTTCCCTTATCATCTATGGTGCCTCTGGAAAGATGCATGAATACATCAGTCCCTCCACCACGTAACAAGTTCTTCTTCTTCTTCTTTTCTTTTGTTTTTCTTTTGTTTCATAAGAAGAGTTCAAGTGCAGGATTTTTTTTATTTTTTTTACTTATTATATGCAAAACTCATCACTTATAATTTTCTTTTTGGGTTTGGATCCTTTTGTTGGTTAAGGTTGATTGACATCCTGGACAGATATCAGAGAGCCTCTGGGAAGACACTCTGGGATGCTAAGCATGAGGTAGGTAGGTTTTGATATTAATTTGACAAAAATATATAAAAAACAAGTAAACCATCTAATAGTTTTTCGGTTGATTTGTCTCAAGGAAAATGGTATATAGTTCTTTTTTTTGCTAAAAATATGTTCAGGAGCAAGAACCAATGATTCTCTGAGTAGATCTACATTTGGAACACATATCATATTTATGTACTCTAGCTCCTTATATCTGAGTATTATATTATGTATATTCTTATATCTTATTGACAAAGAAAGGAAGGAGCAACAAGAAAAAGTTAATATATGTCTGTATGAACGGATCTGGCAATAAAACAATATTCACTTGCTTCCTTTTCTTTGCAAGAAGTTTTAAAGGCTGAATCTTAGGAGTTTTTAGGAAGTAGAGAACAAAGATAATGTGATAAATAAATAAATGCCTCTTCTCCTATGGCTGACTCTCTCTCTTGATTGCAAGTTTTTTCACTGACATTGTAATCAACTTTCAGAGCCAGATCTACACCAAAATGTTCATTTTTTAAGAAATTTTTGCCTACTCATTCTTTTTTTCTTTTTTGGATTGAATTCACAGAACCTCAGTAATGAAATTGATAGAATCAAAAAAGAGAATGACAGCATGCAAATTGAGCTCAGGTATATATATTTAAACATTGCTTGTATCTCTATTATTTATTACCCTAGCTATATATATAAATACATATCAGTCAACATATTTTTGATCAATTAAGTATGCGTTTCAGGCACTTGAAGGGAGAGGATATTACCTCCCTGAACTACAAAGAGCTGATGGCCCTAGAGGAAGCCCTTGAAAATGGCCTTAAGGGTGTCCGTGAGAAAAAGGCAATTTTTTTAATACTTGTTATCATAAAATTTTTAATATGTTAATCTTTAGCAAAATTTAACAAGTTAATTAATTTCGCCTCATTGATTTTTTTGTTTGTGCCACAGACGGAAGTGCATAGGATGTTCAAGAGAAATGTATGTGGATTTTTTTTATTATATATATATGATTATAATAATAATAATAATATGTTTTACAAACTTGTTAATGGAATTCCTTGATCAAAAGAGATACTGACTCTCATGTAATTCCTTTGATACTGCTTAGGGAAAGATTTTGGAAGAGGAAAATAAGGAACTCAATTTCCTTCTGGTAAGTACCAATCTATGTACAATTGTACTTATTGACGTGTTTGCTACTTAATGCTATCATTCATGCATATTCTATTTGGTTAAATAATAAAGCATAAAAGAAACCATCCCCATAGGAAAATTTATGAATTAACCATAAAATGAATGTCTTTTAATTGTTCTCCCTTTTCTTCTTCAACAGCAACAGCATATGGCACTGGAAGGTGTGGGAAACATGCATGGACAATGGATTTAACCAGATAATAAGAGAAAGAATATTGTAGAATGGTTGTTACATTGCTACTATCTAATTATGCTGTAGCTAGGTCTTGGGTTGTGATTTGTGAGCTTTTAAATATTGCCACTTCTGATTTCTCTGTAGCATTTGTTAGAGATCACTGGAGACTGTAAACTCTAAAGAATCCAAATACATGTTATGAAGTGATTGAATATTTTGGCTTGCAATACTAGTATCATTAAGCATCGAGAAATGTTTATTACTTGCACAGGAATTCTTTGTTTTTGATTTTTTTTTTCAGATTCATTATCTTCTCATCCTTGGTTAGTGCAGTTTAATCAGTTGTCTGTGGAGGATAATGACTTTTTAACCTCTCATTAATCGAGAGAACCCGCGCTCTCCACACGGGCGGTGAAGAAAAAAAAAAACCTACAGTATGATTAAATTTTTTGTCGAAAAATGAATGAAAGAGTTTTTGCAATGTGTACTTAGTGTAGTTAAGTTTTTTAAATAATTGTCAAAAAAACAAAAAATTAAATAGATAATAGATGTTTGATTGGAGGAAATAAAAGAGGCAATCTAGAATTGTGATGGAAACAAAAGCCCATGTTTGGATGTATTTCATTTCAATTTCTTCAAAATTTAGCTGAGACATAATAAAATCACAGGTAGATGATGCTTTATGGTGCTTTAGTAATTAATGAGGTGATTAATATTGCAAAAAAAAAAAAAATCTAGGAAGGGTTATATAATTTTAAAAAAATAATTTTGAAAAGTTAACTGAGTTTGTTAATTTTCTTGATTACATGATGGGAAGGCTTAGTTTTTGTGAAAACTAGAGAAAGTGTATTCGACGATTAAATGGAAGTCCTGCCAATAAAATTCAATTGCTTAAGGGTTTAGGGAGACCCAGTGACCCATTTTCTTCTTCTTATAGCTGTTGAGAGTCTGACGGGTATAATGAGAAATATTGCAGATTTTCGAAAATTTTATGGTTTCAATCTTGCAATACGCATATGATATTGTGATTATTAGGGATGCTAATGTTAGTAATTTGCAAGGCCGTCTTAAACATTTTGGGGGCCCTGTTCTAATCTTAAAAATTAGGCCCTTAATAAAAATGTATTAAATTTTTATAAGGACTAAATGTGGAGATTGGTGTGTCTTAAAATCATATTGGAGATCATTGGAAGTCATAAAAATGAGTTTTCAACAGGTGTGAATCGAATCATGGATCTCTGGAATCGATTCATGATGTGCCTTGGAGCCTTGGAGAAGTTTTGGACTTACTGTGAATCGAATTGGAGGAGTGAGAATCGATTCACTCACTTAGGATCACAAAACGTGTAAGATTTGTACGTGTGAATCGATTCATACTTACTTGTGAATCGATTCACCACTACTGTTTTTAAACCAAAATGCTGTTTTTTCATTTGGGAACGCGAGCAATTTTTTAGGGTTTTGTGCAGCCGTTCTTGAGCGTCTATTGTGAGGTTTTAGGGGCTGGGAAACACATTCAAACACCTTAGGATCTTAGGGAATCATAGAGGGAGGATTGAAGGCTTTCTCTATTGTTGTTCCTGAGTGTTTATCATAGAGGGAAAGAGAGAGGGGTTGTAAAAACTCTTGGGCTTGTTCATCTTGAACAATTGGAAGGGGTTCAGAACTTTTGTATTCTCTTGTAAAGTCTCTTTGATAGTGAAACAGAGGGCTGCTCTCTCCCGCAGACGTAGGCCATCTTCTTTGGGGCCGAACTGCGTAATCAAATTGCGGTGTTTTCTTCTCTACTCTCTACTCCTTTGTTTGTGTTATTTTTATTGCACCTTGTTGATTGTTTGGCTGCTATTATTTAGTTATTGGTTGCTGTTGAAGGTTGTTCCATTTATCTTGCTTGAAACTCAACAAGTGGCGCTGTCTGTGGGAAGGAACAAATCATTCAAGTGAGCACCATGGGTACTAAATGGGACATCGAGAAATTTTTCGGTAACAACGACTTCGGTCTATGGAAGGTGAAGATGGAGGCAATCCTTATTCAACAGAAGTGTGTGGATGCTCTAAAGGGTGGGGCAAGAATGCCCGCCACCCTGTCTCAAACGGAAAAGAAAGAGATGATAGATAAGGCAAGAAGTGTCATTATCTTGTGCCTTGGTGATAAGGCATTGAGGGAAGTTGCAAGGGAGAAGACTGCGGCGGAGATGTGAGCCAAGTTATAATCGTTGTACATGACCAAGTCATTGGCTCACAGGCTATGTCTGAAACAACATCTCTACTCATTCAAGTTGGTAGAGACCAAACCTATTGTGGAGCAACTAACGGAATTCAACAAGATTATTGATGACCTACAGAATATCGATGTGAAGCTTGATGACGAGGATAAGGCTCTGCTCTTATTGAATTCACTGCCTAGGTCCTTTGAACACTTTAAGGATGCACTCCTCTATGGCAAGGAGTCCACTATCACTTTGGAGGAGGTCCAACAATCAATTAGAACCAAAGAGCTAACCAAGCTTCAAGACTTGAAGGTGGAAGATAGTGGTGAAGGCTTAAGTGTGTCAAAGGGAAGAAGTGAGAGTAGAGGAAACCATAACAAAGGGAAGAAGCCTAGGTCGAAATCCAAGTCAAAGGGGGACAATAAGGCAAAGTACAAATGCTTTAACTGTCACAAGACCGGTCACTTTAAGAAGGATTGTCCCGAGAGAGGGGGCAATGGAAATTCCGTGGAGGTTGCAATTGCTATGGAGGATGGTTATGAGAGTGCAGGGGCTCTAGCGGCGTCGAGTTTGGAAACGGAAAAGAACTGGGTCATGGACTCGGGATGTTCTTATCACATGTACCTAGGAAGGAATACTTTGAGACTTTGAAGCTTAAAGAAGGTGGAGTCATTCGCCTGGGTGACAACTGAGCTTGTAAGGTGCAAGGTATGGGTTCAATTCGTCTTAAGATGTATGACAACTGCGAATTCCTTTTACAAGATGTGAGGTATGTTCCTGAACTCAAACGAAATCTTTTATCTATAAGCATGTTTGATGGATTAGGCTATAGTACTAGAATTGAGCATGGCATGATGAAGATTTCGAATGGTGCATTAATAATTGCTAAATGGACTAAAATGTGTGGCTTATACATATTATATGGTTCTACTGTTATTGGACATGCATCATTAGCTAGCCAAACTCCACATGATAAAACTAAACTATGGCATTTTAGGTTAGGGCATGTTAGTGAAAAGAGTTTAGTTGAACTAGCTAAACAAGGTTTGTTAGGTAGTGATAAATTGGATAAGCTGGAATTTTGTGATAATTGCATACTAGGCAAACAACATAGGGTTAGGTTTGGAAGTGGCATGCATCATTCTAGTAAGCCCTTTGAGTATGTTCACTCGGACCTTTGAGGTCCTTCAAGAGTGACAACTCATGGAGGGGGTTCCTATTTTCTCACCATGATTGATGATTTCTCTAGGAGAGTATGGGTTCACATTTTGAAAAATAAAAGTGACACATTTGAAAAATTCAAGGAATGACATACTCTCATAGGAAATCAAATAGGAACTAAACTGAAAGTTTTAAGGACTGACAATGGCCTGGAGTTTGTTTCAGAGCAATTTAATGAGTTTTGCAGGAAACAGGGAATTAAGAGGCATAGAACAGTGGCAGGCACACCGCAACAAAATGACCTAGCGGAACGCATGAACAGGACCATTTTGGAGCGGGTCAGATGTATGCTTTTGGGAGCTGGGTTGCCTAAAAGTTTCTGGGGTGAAGCTGTGAGTACAGCAGCTTATTTGATCAACAGATGTCCATCAATGGCGTTAGACTTCAAGACACCTATGGAGGTTTGGAGTGGGAAACCAGCAGAATACTTAAATTTGAAGGTTTTTGGGGCTTTGGTTTTTGCTCATGTCAGACAAGACAAGCTTGAAGCTAGGGTTGTGAGATGTGTCTTTATTGGCTATCCGGAAGATGTGAAGGGATATAAGCTGTGGAAGATGGATTCCGGAGGATCAAAATTCATAATAAGTAGGGATGTTACTTTTGATGAGACCCGCATGGGAATGAAGTGCAAAGACCTGGAGAATAGTAGCTTAGAAACAAAGGTGGAGAAGACTCAGTTTAAGGTGGAGCCTTCCACTAGGGAGACCAGGGATGACAGGGAGGACAGTCCTCCACCATCAGGTTCTAGAGGAAGACAACCAACAGTGGATCCTGGCTATCAGTTGGCAAGAGATAGGGAAAGGAGGGAAACTGTGGCACCTAAGAGGTACGGCTATGAAGACTTAATTTGTTATGCTCTAAATGCGGCTGAAGAGATGCAAGGCTCAGAACCAAAGACATTCAGGGAAGCAGTTGAGAGCAAAGAAGGTCAGAAGTGGTTAGAGGCAGTGAATGAGGAAATGAATTCATTGGAGAAGAACCAGACCTGAAAACTTGTGAATCTACCGGAAAAGTCAAGGGTAGTTGGATGCAAGTGGAACTTCATGAAGACAGAAGGTATTCCGGAGTTTGAAGAACCAAGGTACAAGGAGAGGCTTGTGTGTAAGGTCAATCTTGAGTTGGAGAATGTGAATGATATTCAAAAGGCAAGTTCTAGCAAGGAGGAGATTGGTATGCTCAAGGGGAAGTTAGCTTCTAGATTTGAGATGAAGGATCTCGGCATTGTGGAAAGGACACTTGGAACGAATATTGGGAAGAACCGGAAAAGGAGGTATGGCTCTTTGAAAGGCGATTTGAAGCATGTGAAGATAACTCAAGGTGGAGTCGCAATGAAGAGTATGATTGGTGAATTGGGGATTACCCATGGTTGTGAGAAGTTCACCAAGTATCTTCCTAGATCAAGGTTCAAGGATCACTTGGACTTGATCATTTGCGTTGAGACGTAATTCCATTTTATGGAGAGAGCAGCAAGTGGTTGATGGCTAAATATTGAACATCACCACTGATTTGAAGTCAAGGTGGGGAATTGTGGAGATTAGTGTGCCTTAAAATCATGTTGGAGATTATTGGAAGTCATAAAAATGAGTTTTCAACAGGTGTGAATCGAATCATGGATCTCTGGAATCGATTCATGATGTGCCTTCGAGCCTTGGAGAAGTTTTGGACTTACTGTGAATCGAATTGGAGGAGTGGGAATCGATTCACTCACTTAGGATCACAAAACGCGTAAGATTTATATGTGTGAATCGATTCACATTTACTTGTGAATCGATTCACCACTGCTGTTTTTAAACCAGAATGCTGTTTTTTCATTTGGGAACGCGAGCAGTTTTCTAGGGTTTTGTGCAGCCGTTCTTGAGCATCCATTGTGAGGTTTTAGGGGCTAGGAAACACATTCAAACACCTTGGGATCTTAGGGAATCATAGAGGGAGGATTGAAGGCTTTCTCTATTGTTGTTCTTGAGTGTTTATCATAGAGGGAAAGAGAGATGGGTTGTAAGAACTCTTGGGCTTGTTCATCTTGAACAATTAGAAGGGGTTCAGAACTTTTGTATTCTCTTGTAAAGACTCTTTGATAGTGAAACGGAGGGCTGCTCTCTCCCGCAGACGTAGGCCATCTTCTTTGGGGCCGAACTGCGTAATCAAATTGCGGTGTTTTCTTCTCTACTCTCTACTTCTTTGTTTGTGTTATTTTTATTGCACCTTGTTGATTGTTTGGCTGCTATTATTTAGTTATTGGTTGCTGTTGAAGGTTGTTCCATTTATCTTGCTTGAAACTCAACACTAAACTTGAAAGAATGTATTAAATTTTTATACCACATTCAAATAGACAAAAAATATTAGTTTCGGAAGTAACTCAAGGTGCTTTAATTTAATTATCTGGTCGTTGCATTGTTCTTTCTCTTCCAACCTTTAGCGAGCAGTACAATAGTTTCATGTTTAGGTATTTGGGGGCACTGTGTAACAGCACAGCTTGCACGGGCCCTTCACCGGCCCCGGTAATTTGTGGACAATAAGGTTTACTATTGTAATAGAATTGATTCTGAAGAATTGATTTCAAAATAATTGATTTTAAAAAAAAATTGAGTATAAAAAATTGATTTGTGTTTGATAATGATATTTTAAAAGTGGGTTCAGAAGAACTGATTTTGTTTGGATGATAAAATTATAATCACTTTTGATGTGTAAATATAAAGAATTTTGTGGGTCCTACACTCAAAGTTGATTTTATTCAAGGCAAAGGCTGGGAACTTCTTGCTTCCATCAGAATCAATTCCACCCACCGTATAATCAATTTTATCCACCTTGATTTTATCACCCAAACATAAGAATAGTGATTTTCAATTATATTGGCATTGTTTTTGCTCCAAAAACTGATTCTGTGCTGCCCAAAATCTAGAACAAACAAGTACTACATTGTTTTGAACTTGTTTCAAGTGTGAAAGTAAATTTTCACAAAAGTAAATTTCCAATTAGGGGCTAATCCATGGAGCTTGACTACATGACAACTTTGTATTGATTCGATGAAGAGGAGATTGACATTATGGAAAGACAAGTACCTCTCCTTGGGGTCGCATAGTTTTGATTAAGAGTAAAGGGACATTTTGGTCGCTGGGTTTTTTACTCGACCTATTTTGGTTCCTGAGGAAAATAAAGCCCTTAAATAGTCCCTGAATTTACAAACGTTGGACACGTTATTGCCTCCATCCATCTCCATACAAAAACGTCAGTAACGGTGCTGACGTGGCCAGTTAAATGCACACATGTTCTACCACCTATCTAATGTCAAAAACGTGGCATAGTTTAGGCCTATTTTAGTCCCTGATAAAAAACAGATTCAAAATAGAGACATTTTAGTCTCTATACCACTTAGACCCAAATTAGTCCATGTTCATTCACCCTTGTAAATGCAACCCAAACCAACCCAGTTTCATTGTGTTCCAACTTTCCAACGTCACTAACCTAATCGCGACGGAGAAGAAGACGATTTCGTGAACCGTATTGATGAAGACCTGAAATTGGAGATTGCAACAAGTGAAACGCATTGTGACGAAGTGGAATAAATTCAAGGTGAGTCTCTCTTGCGATAATTTTGTGATTATACATTTTGTGTTAGGGTTTCTATTTTAGCTTCTGTTTGCGATTTTGTTGTTTTGTGGTCCTTGTTTACGATTTTAGGTTTGGGTTTTGACGTAGTTTTGCTATTTGGGTTTTGAGGTTGTTTTGCGAAAGTTGTTGTGGTCCTTGTTTTGAGGTTGTGGCTGGTTTGAAGATGACCGGAGATTCTGGTACTTCTCCAGAAACGTTAATGGAGGTTTAGACTGGAAGTTGAAGATAAATGAAAAATATGAGATACTAAAAAGGGTGTTATGTAGGAGAGACGAGAGGGACTAAAATGTCCCTATTTTGAATATGTTTTTTATCAGGGACTAAAATTGGCCTAAACCGTGCCACATTTTAGACATTAGACAGTTGGCAGAACAGATGTGCATTTAAATGGCTACATCAGCATCGTTACTGACGTTTTTGGAAGGAAATAGATGGGAGGACTAACGTGTCCAACTTTTGTAAATGTTAGGGACTATTTAAGGACTTTATTTTTCTCAGGGACCAAAATTAGTCGATAAAAAACCTTAGGGACCAAAATGTCCCTTTACTTTTTGATTAATTTTGTTCTTTCAAGTTAATTTGCTTTTGTGCTATTTTTTCCCCTTTCAAACTAACTAATTAGACTCAGTTTAGTAAAAAGTAGCGGATAGCAGATTAACTAGTATATTGAATTTAAATTGTTAGGTAAAATTAGTGGTTGAACAAACTGATAAATACAAAATGATATAAAAGAACATTTTAATAAATGAGAGAGAGTTTGTAAGAATTAATAATTTTTTTACTTCATTTAATAGAGGATAAATTAGGAATTTAATTAAAATAATAGAGGTACAAACGAGAGAAAAAAATAATACACTATTCGTTATAATCTCAAACGCTACTTCAAGTAGCATATAGAAAAATACTATAAGATAGTAAAAAAAGTTATAAACTAATGGTTACTAAACACCTATTGCGAATTTATCCGCTATAAACTAGCGTTTTTGTCTTAATTCGAACATTATGGTTAGAATTCAAAAGTCTTTTTGTTGGCATGGTATTGATGATTTCTCTTACATAAAATAACTTGGATTAGTTGGGACAAGGTTTGTCAACCCAATACTTATGGTATTTTGGGTATTAAAAGTTTAAAAATCTTTAATTTGAGTTTATTGGCTAAACTCAGTGAACTGCTTTTATCATTTGGCACCTTTTACTTTCTTTTAATTCTTAATCAATTTTGAAAAAAGATTTAAATGATACATAAACGTGATATTTATAAATTCTCATTAAATATTTTTACAGCATTGGTGCTTCATAATATATATATATATATATATATATATATATATATATATTGTTTTTAAAATAAAATTAACCGGTTCACTTAAGATATACAACCTGTTTTCTCTGTATCAGTACACAAATAAGGCGATTGCAACCACCACGATGCGATTCCAGCACTGTCGCCGCTACCATCATATTTAAGATATCTTCATTTACTCGTCCACTGAGATTGACCCTACGTCGTCGCCGCAACACCGAGAACCAGTACCTGTCCTCTATTTCAAAACCCTCCTTCCATTTTTTTAAGTTGCTTCGACTGTTGTCCTCTGGCCAACCAACGCCCTGACTGACATAACAGTCGGGTGGCCCACCCTGAGACCGACTTGCCAGACCCCTTCCGACTTGTCCCACCGTCGTAGCCCCCGTAATTCCCGCTTGTGTTTGTGTACCGTAAATTGACTTAAATAAATTTTAATTGTTGATGTCCTTAGAAAGATAAAATACAAAATATATTGTAAATTTTATGTTTATTGAACATGAATATTGTATAAAATGATATAAGAATATATATATATATATACATACATATGTATATGTATATATTTAATAGAGTCAAATATTATATTTTTTAAAATTATATATATAAAAAAAATTTTAAAAATTTGAGAGACATTGATGGTAATGTTGATATTTTATTTAAGTTAAAAATTTTTAGAAATGAAGACTTTATGCCCGTAATTAAAATATTGGATATTAGAATTTATTTGTCGAAAAACTAATTGCTAATCATATTTAGATTTTTTTTTGAAAATTAAAAAAAATTATTTTAACACTAATTAGTTGACATTTAGTAATATTTAATTTCAATTATTAAATCTAAATATTTTATATATATAATTAATATATTGAATGTTAAAATCACTATTATCAATCACAGCTTCAAAAAAAATGTTTGGAAAATAATTAAATAATTTTATAATTTACCAAATATATTTTTGTATATGTAATTAAATATTAACTATTGAAATTAGCGGATGACAATGCTTATTGTAAACCATTATTTTAAATAAGAATAGATTAAAAATAATAAAATAACATTATATATTACTAAATATTTATTTTTATGTGTATATTTATAAAACGGCATTATTTATAATTGCTAAATATTAATTTTTATGTGTATTTTTATAGAACGACATTATTTATAATTTTTATGTGTATTTTTATAAAACGACATTATTTTAAAAGTGATCTGTACATGATGCCAATATTTTTATAATTTTGGAAAGAGTTTAATTTAAATGATAAAAGATAAATTATAAAATATAATTAATATTAAATTGAAATCACTAGTAAAATTACTAAACAAAAAAGAAATAAAGTTAATATTTACTAAATTTAATATGATAGAATAAATTTGAATGAGAATATTTACCCATTTAAATAATTTATAACAACTATTATATCATCTATGCAAACAAAAAATTAAATTATATAAATATTAAAATTCAAAAGGATAAACTAATATGTACAGTTATTAAATTTCAAATGAACCTATTTGCAATAGAGTTTTTAAAGAAGTAGTATAGTATACATTTAATAGAAACAAAAAAATGTAATATATTTAAATAAGTGGTAAGGAACAAAAATCATTCTTCAAGGTTGTTGTAGCATACATTTATGGTTTAGAGATTACTATAATTTAATATTTTAGTGGTATCTATTATTTGGCATTTACATATATGTATTACGCAATATAATATCAAAGGTTGAATTTTTTTTATTATTAAATAGTATGAGAAATATGAATATTACTTTAAAAAATATCTAAATATTTTTATATTTCAAAATATTTAATGAGCTTTAATTTCTCAAAAAAATTTATTTTTTGTTAATCATATTTTCAACGATTAAACTCATCAAAAAATTGACAATTATTATTAATTTGATAAATAACATCATTAACATGTGAAGATAATAATATTGTCTATATTAAATTAGTTAAGTTAATTTTTTATATAATGACCTTTACTTATTTTATTATATCTAGAAAATAAAAAAAAATTCTTATTAATTTTTTATATATTTAATATTTTTTCTATTTTCAAAAAATTTCACTCTATCATATTATTATAAATAAAATATAAATAAATTCGTGCAATGTACAAGTATTATCTCTAGCCTTTCATCACCATTCATCCATTGAACGTCTGAATTTTTGGTTGGGAATATTAATTATTTTGGGATAGAAAGAAGCTAATTATTAGAAGCATACGAAAATTACCGAAGAGTTCAGGAAGAAGATATGCATATCAGCAGATGTACCAACTACAAGTCGATCGCTAATACCAAACGTACAAAGCAAGGGAGAAAAGGGAGAATTTCTTTGCTCGGGTTGGCATTTAAGTCCCAATCAAAATAATGCTTCCATCAATGCATCCTATTAGTATTACTTGTATTTTTTTGACCAATCTTATTACTTGTATTAAAAAAATACGTTAATAAATGTACTCAAGAGTCAAGACATTGGTTACAAAAATTACTAAGAAAAAGTATAAATATTTTATCCAAAGATATTTTTTTTATACACACGCTCTAATTGGATTTTATTGTTGTGTCACATCCAATGTTTTAAGAACCAAACCGGCAAATGGTTGCATTAATGTTTTGGTTATTTGACAATTCGATTTTTGGTTCGAGCTGTTTAAAGTAATTGAATCACGATTCGAATATTTTGCCGGTTCGATCTCTGGTTCAGTTCTCAAAACATTGATCTTATCATATTATTACTTCTAAAATATCTGTACAAATATCTATATGATAAATTATGATTAGACATTTGTATAAAACTTTTTTCATTATTATTGGTTTTGGTGCGTAGTTATTAAAATCTTGTATTTAAAACATTAAATGTTATATTTTTTAAATTACTTAATCAAAATATTTAAATACTCCCTCTGATCTCCTATATAAGCCAAAAAAACTACATCGCACTCTTCAAGAAAATTAGTTAATTTTGTTTAATTTTTTAATATAATAAAAAATGTAATTACATTTTCCAAAGTACTCTTAATGGAAACTTGTTCCATGGAAATAAAAGATTTATCGAAAAATAAAACGTAAATTAGTTTAAGGGTATTGTAGGAATGATGTCATTAAATGAAATGAAATTAGTTAAAATTTGTTTATATTTTATAGACCATCAAACATGAATTTTTTGTTACTTATATTCGAGACCAGAGTATTATTTAATTACCTTTTTTTGACGAGTATTATTTAATTACTTACTCGTCGTAAAAAATGGTACTCCATTCGATTTCGAATATAAGTAAAACAAAATATCTCACACCAAAATTAGTTAACCTCATTTAATTTTATTAAAGTAATAAAAAAATGTATTCCTTAAATTATTCTTCATGAGAATTTGTTTCATGGAAATAAAACATTTATCAAAAAATAACATTTGCATTAATTGAAAAGTATTTTGGATAAAATATGGATGGGATGAAACTAGTTAAAATTCAGTAAACTTGATTTATTTATTTATTTATTAAGGGAGTAATCCCCAGCCCATGGGTGACGGCAAATTTTGACGGCAACGAAGTGTCTCAGGTGTCTTTAGGACATGTGTCCTACAAGGATCAAAAAGAGAGAAAACCTTTGATGAACCATGATGGGTAAAACGTTAATCCACATTGAATTTAGTCCCAGTAAAGTCTAGTTAAAAAAAAAAAAAACCGAAAAAGCCTCCTCCGGTCGGAAAGAATTTCTTTTCCTTTTTTTTTTTGACAAATTCTTTTCCTTTTTCTGAAACCCTTTTTTCTTTTAATTTCATTTTTGTTTTTGTATTATATTTTGTTTTCGTTGACAACTTCACCAACAATCTCTCTCTCTCTCCCAGTCCTTTGCGCGCGACGCAGACCCAACTCTCTCTCTCTCCTCGACTCAGAGGAAAAGAATAATATTTTTTTTCCAATTTTTATTTTTATGTTTGAGGATACCATTGTTGAAAAGGCCAAACCTCCTTATCCTCAAATTCGCGCATCCTGAGCAGATATCTGTAATCTACTCGCTCTTCAATTTTGTTTCTTCGTTTTTGATTTTGTTTATTGTTGTTTTTAATTTTCTCCATTTCATAATTACCTTCACGTATTTGTACCTAGGAACCCGTGTTCGCGTCTGCATTATTATGCAAAAATTCTGAAAGTAGGGTTTTGTTTTAATTTTTAAAATTTTTTCTTCTCTTTCCGTGCAGAGGGCCTCAGGATAAGTGCTGCTTTCTAGGGTTTTCTTTCTGGGCTATGATTTTCACGTGCAGGTAGTGTTGTTTAGTTTGCTTCAATTCTTCAAGGTTGCGTTTTGATATTGGGTGACGCATTTTGCTCGCTCTGGTGATGATTGTTGTTCCTTATTTTATTTGGGCGCTTTGTTTTGAAGTTCAGTTTTTGTTAATCGAAGAGTGAAGGGTTAGTGGCAGCGTGTTAGATTTTTGAATGATCTGTTTGTGATTGGGATGGGTTCGTGTGGGGAATCTGCAATAGTTGATGATCCCTCTGGTGTGTCTGTTATGGAGCAGCGTTTGGTACAGTTAGTTTCTGTGCAGGAGTCATGTTCAAAAGAAGCTTGCAATGTTTTGGACTCTAATGTTGACCTCTCTGGTATGGCTGATGGTTGTATGGGAGAGGGTCATGTGGGTTCTGCAAGCTTTGTTGATGATGTTACTGAGAGGTCCAGAGATGCTTTGGGAAATGAATGTGAAAATGCTGATGTGCCGCGATTGGAGAAAACTGCTGAAGATGATTGTCGGATTCGTTTGGGGATTTGTCGCGGGGACATTGAAGTTTCCTGTCTGGAAAGTGGTGGGTTGTGCCCAGAGGGAAAATTTCAAGATGAAGGCAACTTTGACCTGCCATCTGAGTCCATAACCACAGATAATTTGCAGAAGCACTGTGCTCAGCAGGGTGAGCAGAAGGATGATAAGAGCAACATATTACCCTTGGCAGGAGATGATTCAGCAGTTGTGGAAGGCAAAGACGATGATGCTGATTTACCAACCGATGCTTTCGATTGTGTACTTGATTTCAGGCATTCTGAAATGTCTTTGGAATCAGATTCCATGACTGACTTGCTAGTTGATTGCAACCAGAAAAATGTGCCGAAGGCAATTATGAGAAATGCAGATACCTTGTCAAAGGCTGTGGAAAATTCTGATGCTTTAGATGGGATGGAAGCTAATGCTAGCAGGCAGATATCTCCTTTACTGGGTGTGGAAGTTCCGTCAAGTGCATTATATACAGATACAAAAGTAGAGAGCACAAGTGATAAGCTACATGATCTGAAAGACGGCGAGGATTATGACAATACTTGTGAAGAAAAGATTAAAGCTGTTGTTGATAAAGAAATCACTATTAATTCATATGTTCCAGCATCGTCCTCACCAGATTGCCATAGGACCTTGGGGAGTTCACCTGTAGTTGATTCACTATGTCAGCCTACCTTGCTGGATCCAGGGAGTGAATTGAAGAATGCCATACTGCAAATAGAAGATAAACTCTGTAAATTGAAGGATTGTTCTGCAGAGGAAACTACCAACTCTACCATTAGAAAACCATTATATCCAGAATCAGGTCAGCCCTCTTCTGGTTTAATCGCCAATAGTTCTTCAAAGGATGTGCCTGATCTCCTTGCTAAGGGTGATGGTGTTTCCATCAATAATAATTGTTCTATAGACAATCCCAGACAGACAAATAATGATGGAAAAGAAGTTGTTGAAGTTGATTGTATCACTGAGGGCATACTATTACCTTCTCGGAACAGTCGAAGAACTAAATATGGTCGTAAGACACAAACCAAAAAGGCTTCTAGAAAATCCAAGAACAAAGCCAGTGTGACACATCCAGGTTGGGGTGTGAAGATAAACTTAGAGGCTGCAAGAAAGAAAAGGAGTTGTTTATCCAAACAAGCTCGTTCTTCTATGTGGGGATTGCTTAGGAACATTGACCAGTTTTTTCAGCAAGAAAATGAGCTTGAGGTTAGTGAAGCCATGTGCCGGGATGTGGGAAAGGCTAGAAGCAAGCATCAAAGTGGGAAAGCGATTAAGAACGCTGCAAGTTCTAGCTCATTGAGTTCAGTTCAAAAGTATTCTGTTTCAGCTTCAACTACTCGTGTTCGTCTAAAGATCAAGTTCGGAAAAGAAATTGATTTAAGTTGCTCAAATGTCTTGATCCCAGAGTCTGTTGGCTTGGCTTCTGCTTCCTACTTGAGGTCTGATTCAGGTTCTCAGAAAGTAGGCAGCAATGCTGGAGATAAATTTTCTGAAGTGGTGGCTTTTAGCAATTTAGAATCATTCAAAAATGATCCGGACAAGGATGGTGTTGTTCTACATGGACAAATTGTAAATAGCCGGTTAGAAAATGCTAAAAAAACGGAGAAGTCAAATGGGGATGCAGAGGAACCATGTCCTGCAGTTCCTCCAGAGAGGGTGGTTGAAGCATTAGTTAAGCCAATCGGTAACAAGGTTATAGATCCTGGAACTTCACCTGATTCAGAAGTCATCAATTCAATTCCTGAAGTCCAGGTTGGGGAAAGACAGGAAAGACATGATGATGATACACATCATGCTGTGTTAGGTTCTTCTAAGGAGTTCAATTCTAATTTAGATGTTACCATCAGTAAGAGAGGGAAAAAGAAAGACAAGCTTATTTGTTCAGGTAATTGTATCAATGAAGATGGATCACAAGGCCCACCAGCGAATAATAGAGCCAAGAATTCAAAGAATCGCAGACATAAGAAGAACTGCAGTGATGTGATTAGCTCTTTGGAATTGCCTACTTCCACTGAGCTAAGCAAATCTGTAAACAGTAAAGAATTGTCTGCAGAATCAATGCTCCTTTCTGGAGAGATTGAACTCGGAGGCTCCACTGAGGCTTTGAAAGTTAAAAGTCACGTGAAAGTTAAGACAGCTTGCAAACCATCTGTTGACCATGGATTTTCCGAAACCCAGGGTTCTGAGAATTTTCTGTCTTCTACACGACCTTTGGGACGTAAACTACCTAAAAGTCTTACTCCTAGTAAAGTTAGCAAGGCCAAATCTAAAGCTCCTGACTCGACGAGCAGGAAAAAGACTACTACCGGACACAAGGAGAAACAGAAAAGGCCAATTAACAAGAGCGAAGTCAAGGGAAAAGGCGACTCTCTCAAAGTTACTTGTGAAGTGGAAGATCACCCACATCCAGGTAGCTTTTATATGTCAAATAGACTGCATCATAATGTGATATTATTCATCGCATTTTGGATTCATCTTTGACGTACCTTTTTTCTTCATGACCATCTAAATCTTGCTTTCTGGTGTTATTCCTTAATCTTACATGTTGGTTGCATTTAAAAAGTAGGATTTTTTTTTAATTTTTTTGGTGTCACGTCAACAGATGTAGTTGGAAATCATAGGTCGGATGCTGTTGGAAAAATTAATACCAGTGACAACAGAGTATCAGTCAATGTATCTAATTTGGACATGCTGCCTGGTGTTGGTTTGGGAGTGCAGCATCAATCTCCACGTAATGCATGGGTGCGTTGTGATGATTGTCACAAGTGGCGGCGTATTCCAGCCGGGCTTGCAGACCTGATTGATGAAACTAACCGCTTCTGGTATACAATGTTCTTTTTTTTCTTCCATATTTCCCATTATCAATTTTCTGTCATTCTTGAATATAAGCTGAAGAGGATGAATATGATATAAACATGTATTTGACTATTTGTATGATAGGTTTAGTTTAAAAGTAGACGTTTTTCATGATTGAATTTGTTTCTAGTTAATTGACCATGATATATCAGCAGTGATATAGCTATTTTAATTTGCAATTAAAATAGACGTTTTTCATGATTGAATTTGTTTCTAGTTAATTGACCATGATATATCATTCATTGTCTGGGTTTTAATTGCAAATTTTAATTTTATTGGTCTTGATTCATATTTATAGTTAATTATTTCAATCCTCTTAATCTTTGCATACAGAGGTACATCAGGAAAATACCTTGTCCATAATATTCCCAGTTTCTTTTAATAACTTGCATATTGTCACGGGCGATTTTCTTTTGAAGGACTTGTAAGGACAGCAGTGATATAGCCTTTGCTGATTGTGCTATCCCTCAAGAAAAGTCAAATGCAGAAATTAATGCGGAGTTGGGATTATCAGAGGCCTCTGGTGAAGAAGATGTATGTGAAGGCTCCAAAAATTACAAGGAATTGGATTATCGACTGCCATTGGGTGTGTGATGTTAGCTAGAAATTATTATTATTATTATTATTATTATTATTATTATTATTATTATTATTATTTAACAGAATCTAACCTTGAAGCTAGACTATTTTAGCCTTTTAGGAATGTCATTTAATCTGCATTATTGTCTGATATTCACTTTGCTTTTATGCACTGCAGTTTCTCAAGAGTCAACTTTTACCCGTATTATCACCAATGAGTTTCTGCATCGCAGCCAGAAAACTCAGACTATTGACGAGGTCCTAGATTCTTCTAATTTTTTGTTTGTTACATTTAATTATCATATTACATTATTTGATCGGGTTGCATATAGTTTTTAGTATACAAGTGATCATGTTGGGCTGGCATGTACATACTCAAATGTCAAAACTGGTTATGCTAGTTTCCTTTTTAGGCTTGCAGAGGGACTGAGAGCTTGATGAGCAGATGTTCTTTCTCTCTTATGTACACATGCATCCTTTTTTTAATTCTTTGCCCTCCTTTTAAGTCCCGCCTTTTAATAATTTTTTTACCTAAACACACTGGGAAATATGATCATTGTGTATAATGGAATATAATGGATTTGCTCTGCAGAGGATGGGATGATTTATTTACCCTCTATTATTTATGAGGAGGAATTGTATGCTTTGTTGCTTTGCCTAAGCCAGTAATCTAATTGCTACATATATGTCTTTCTCATTTTGCTCTCACACCAGTCACTGATAGCTTTTATTTTACATTTTGATTAAGACTTATATATAATCATGAGGGATAGCACTTAGGTTCCAGTTAACCTTTCTGAATTTGCAAATTTGCACATCAATTGTATATCCTTTAATCATTGTACCTCCGAACATGTAGATAATGGTTTGCCATTGCAAGCTACCTCCAGAAGGCAAGTTGGGCTGTGGGGACGAATGTCTAAACCGGATGCTTAACATCGAATGTATGCACGGAACCTGCCCATGTGGGGATCGTTGTTCCAATCAGCAGGTTTATAAACTACACATTTTTCTTTTGAAAATATTCTAGTATCAGGCCTTGCCAAAGTGAATGATTGTAGTCCAAATGTTCGATTTCAGTTCCAAAAACGCAAGTATGCCGGCCTGAAGTGGTTTAAATGTGGAAAAAAAGGTTATGGACTGAAGGCACTTGAGCATGTAGCTAAAGGCCAGTTTATAATTGAATACGTTGGAGAGGTGACATAGCATTCTTCCCTTTCATTATCCCTATACTGGTTTAATAATTTTACATGTTATTTTATTATGATATATAAAATATTGACTTTTGAGGCCGAATCTCAAAATTTTGTAATCATATTTGTGGTATGGTTTTTTATTTTAGCTGAAATTTTAGGGGAAGGAAGAATTATACCTTTAACAAAGTCATTTGTGCAGTCAAATTAGATTTGTATTACTCAGCTTTATTCTTCCTCATTTCTTTCTGCCCCCCAAGATATTTTTGTGGATCCTCATCCTTCTCTTTTTTCTTTTTTGCTGCAGAAAAAAAAAATTATCTGACTTAATGCTGCTAGTCAATTGAGACGAATTAGCAATAAGTGGGGAGTGGGCTGATTTACTTTGAGTTGACCACTACCATATGTGTCATTGAGATTAAGGAGATATTGTGTGCAATTGGAATTGCTCTTTAAATTGTGGTGAAGAGCCACTAAAAATATTTAGCTTTTAGGTGAATAATAACCAAAGAATATTGTATTGATCTCTAGTGAATAGTAACCAAAGAATATTATATTGATCTCCAAAGAATATTATATTGATCTCTAATGCAGTTGCACATGTAAGACTGTTAAGCTTGGATTATGGACAAAGAACACATATTTTTATTAAATTCAACATAAAAGTAGTCGAATTTATAGTAGTAGATGTAGCTAAGATGGGTTTGAGATGTATTAGCAATAAGTGGGGAGTGGGCTGATTTAGTTTGAGTTGACAACTACCATATGTGTCATTGAGATTAAGGAGATAGCTTGTGCAATTGGAATTGCTCTTTAAATAGTGGTGAAGAGCCACTAAAAATATTTAGCTTTTAGGTGAATAGTAACAAACCAAAAAAATTATATTGATCTGCACATGTGAAAGACTGTTGGGCTTCGATTATGGACAAAGAACACATATTTATATTAAATTCAACATCAACATGATGGTAGTAGTAGATGTAGCTAAGATGGGTTTGTTCATCTACTTAGAATCACTCAATCTGATAGTCTACACATATGCTAGTGCCAAAGAATAGCTTATGTCTAACAGTTAACTTACTTTTCTTGTTAAGAAAGGACAGGGAGTATTCTTAGCAGATTGATTTGCATTTTTTTATTATGTGATGCCTTATGGAGTTAGCATTTGCACTGCTATTTTACTTAGGGACATTATGCAATAAGTGTATTTGTACATGTGTTGGTGATTGCAGATTTTACACATAATTGGCCTTTATGTACATAATATCCAATTTATGTTTCAAACAGGTGCTTGATATGCATGCTTATGAGGCACGGCAAAGAGAGTATGCTTTAAAGGGTCATAGACATTTCTATTTTATGACCTTGAATGGCAGTGAGGTATGACTTTGGCCTATATCTGTATACTTAAATGGAAACAACTTCATTTGTTTTTTTTTCTTTCTCTCTCTCTTTTTTTTTGTTTTAAATGAAAGAAGAAATCTTTAATTTCTTACTTGGTACTGAATATCTTTGTTGCCTACAAGGCTATAAACATACATGTTTGTCTTCGATAGTGTGTTACATAACATAAATATTTGCATCAATAGATAGTAGTTGTAGTTTAGCTTTTTCTTTAATGCATCCCATATGCATATGCAATAGAAATCCTCTCCTCTCTCCTTCGAATAAAAACAGTATAGTGTTTTCTTTTGCATTATATCTCTGCACTTCCAAGTGCTACGAGAATTTAGAAGAACATAACACGTAACTTGTGTGAATTGTGATGACATGTTGAGATCGTATCTCATGTCTTTTGAATTGTATATTGAAAATTCAGATATTAGAATTGATGAAATAGTATCAAAACAAAATATGTCTTGACTGGAAGATAAATATTCGAGTTATTCATGCCTCTAGTGTTGATTAATCTGGGATGGCTGTTTGTTTTGACTTTTTGTCCTGGTGGTGAGTTGGAAATCAAGATGGTATTTGGTGTGTTTTTGGTTTTTATTTTCAGCTGATATGCTTTCACTGATAATTACAAAAATGCCATCTCATTTTCTCTTTGTTTCTTGTTTACAAATGAAAATAGAGTGTTTTCACATTTCCTCCACAAAATCCTGATAACAAGAAACAAAATGAGAACAAGGTGGCATTTTTGTAATTATTAATGAAAATATGTAATTTTGAATAACTCAACAGTTATCTTCCAAAAAACAGGAAATGTTAAAACAAAGTGGCATTTTTGTAGTTATTGAATGAAAACAGAAAACAAACCATACACCACCTAAGCTGCCAATATAGTGGAAAATATGAATTCATTTTATATTGTGATATTTCCAGATACTGGACAGCATATGAAGAGTAAGACTTAAATAGTTATCACATTTTAAATTTTCCATTTCATGCTGTTTGTATTATGATTATTCTGAACAGGCAGTTGAGAATTGTGTCCTTGTCTAGTTGATTCAAGATGTGTATTGTCATTGTTGTTATTGTTATTATTTCCAGGTATTCTGTTAGTTATTTACTTCTGTTTTGCCATTCACATCTCTTTATTTACAGGTGATAGATGCAAGTGCAAAAGGAAACTTGGGGCGTTTCATTAATCATAGTTGTGATCCTAATTGTAGGACAGAAAAGGTGAATATATTATATCCTGCATTTTTTGTAGTTTTTAAGCAAGGTAATGAATGATATTAGAGAAGCTTTTTTTTTTTTGAGCCATATTCTTGCTATTAGCATATATACGTGTATGGAAAATTTACACATTGCATAGTTGTACTGTCAATATTTTGCATTCTTGCTTATCTTTTGGTAGGGAATATGGATGTATGCGTTTCCAGAACATATCCTTAATGCCGTTTTGTACTGTGGCTGGACTATGAAATTCAAAATCTCTCTTATTTTTGCATCACTTGACCTTGTGTTCTATCCTTCTTTAAACAGTGGATGGTGAATGGGGAAATCTGTATTGGACTGTTTGCATTGAGGGATATTAAGCAGGTGTGCTTTCAGCCTCCACTCATTACTTTCATGTGTATATTTCTTTGTTAGTTCCACTGAATCTTGTAGTTTTGTATTATGGAATTTTTTTGCTGCTGTGTCAAAATTGATTGTGATCGAGTTTTTGAAACAGTAATGTCAATATATTTTCCTCTTTCTGTTATATATGATGATTATTAACCATGCAGGAAAACATGAATTTATTTACGTAATTTCAGACTAGAAGTACAATTTGTACAAAAACAATTGCTTTTGCCACCTCTCCTCTACTGATGAAATAATATGAATGTTTGGTCATTTCAGCCAAACTCATTCATAAAAATGCTTGAGTTGAGTTGAGCAGAAGGCTGGGTGATTAATGGCTGTGGTGTGGCACTTTCTCCTTTTTGCTTGTAGTCTTGTAGAGTCACGTTGTTTGAACATTCCATTCTAACAAAATTTGTTAGATGTATTTTTTTCTCATTTGTCCTGGACCCATGCTATTTAGTACCCCTGTTATGCTTTGTTTTATTTTTCAAGAGAGAAAAAACAGTGTTTGGTTCATGCTTAGATTAACCATTTTTGCAAATCTATGTAAAATGATTGCCAATCCAATTCCAGAATCATTTGTGAACATTATTAGAAATATATATATATAGTATGATACAGTGTCTTTAAACTTTGAAGAGATTAGCGGTGAAATGTTTTATTTTTTAGGGGAGGGGGTAGAAGACTTGTGTTTTTAGTATGCTTGGAGGTCCTATTTCCTTGCCTTATGAATTTGGAATATGAAACTTAGCTGCTAAATGTTTTCTTTGGGCTGTAAGCATGTGTAAGAATTATTCTGTGCCAAGCTGAATTTTCTTCCACCACCTTCTCCAGGATGAAGAATTGACATTTGATTACAACTATGTAAGGGTTTTTGGTGCTGCTGCCAAAAAATGTTATTGTGGTTCACCTCATTGTCGGGGTTATATAGGCGGTGGTGATCCACTTAATGCTGAGCTGATAGTTCAAGGTGATTCAGATGAAGAATTTCCAGAACCTGTGATGCTTACTGAAGATGGTGAAATTGAGGACAGCATACCTATGCCCGAGTACTTTGATAATGTTGATACAGAGTCTTCTAGGCATTCGTTAAAAAACAGGGTTGTATTGAACAAGTCTACAACTGGTATAGATGCAGATGGTTCTTCAGAAAAAGAGAGTTCTATGAACCCTGCCTCTGCTGTTTCCCTGTTGCACAGTTCAGTTGAAGTGGAAGACTCAAAAGGCAAGTTACCATCTTCTGATCGAATAGAAGAAAATTCTCAACAAATGGAGGATATAACAAGCAAACCCATGCCTTCTGTACAACAAGGATATGCAATGGAATCAGAGTCTGCAGACAAAACTTCCTCCGTTGAAAGATTAGAGGCCACTTCTTTCCTTACAACTGTCAGCAAATTGTTATCAAAACCTACTGATGGTAATAGAGAATCCAAGTCTGAAATGGTTGAAGGAAGGAATGGTTGTTCACAATCACATTTGCTTGTGAAGACTCCTCAACTAAATGGTTCTGTTAAAAAGGGAAAGGTTCGTGCTAAATCTGCAAATGGCCTTACAGCTGAGGTCACAGCCAATCGATTGCCGGTGTCATCTGCCAAACACAAAAAAGTAGTAGAAGGTTCTTCCAATGGACGGTTTGAAGCAGGTTTGTCATCTTTATTTATTTTGGTAACATGGTTATTGAAACAAGTTATAACGGATAAACCTTGTCCTTATCTGCAGTTCAGGGGAAACTTAATGAGTTGCTGGATGGAAATGGGGGAATAAGCAAAAGAAAAGTAAGTACTTTATATATTCCAAATCTAATACATTTATTTGGAAGCTTGTGCCTGCATATGTGCTCCGGTGTGCTTTCTGCAGTTCATATATGTTCTGTAGCAAAGCAAGAAACTTCAACCTCTGTTCTGTAGTATCTTAATTATATGTTTGTTGTACGATCAGTTATGAGAAATAGTGTATGTGTCTTCTGTCATATTTTCTTTCTTCAATTTTGTTACTTGATGCCTTAATAGTGGAGGTATTTTTGGGCTTTCTACCTGGGCAGTTTTATATTTTTTTTAGTTTTCACCATTTGATTCACCCCATCCTTTTCTTGTTACAGGATGCCACCAAAGGCTACTTGAAACTTTTGCTTCTCACCGTGGCATCAGGTGATAGAAGCAATGGTGAAGCAATTCAGAGGTCCTCTTTTGCCTTTTTTTCTTCTTCATTGGATTAAGCATGTGTTACACACATTTGTACTAGACTTATTCATGGTTTAAGGACATGTAAATATAAATACTTTCTAAATGAAATTTCAATCTTTTGGTTACAGCAATCGAGATCTTTCCATGATCCTTGATGCCCTTCTGAAAACAAAATCTAGAGCGGTGCTGAATGATATAATTAATAAAAATGGTAATCTATACGTGCTTTGTATTTAATGAAACTTGTCTCCCTTATATCTGGAATGTGTATACTCATCACATCATTGGCTGTCTTAAAGTAACTATAGCATTGACTTTCAGGTTTACAGATGTTACATAAGATTATAAAGCAGTACAGGCAGGACTTCAAAAAAATTCCAATACTACGAAAGCTTCTTAAGGTGCTTAGATGGGAAACTATTCATTTTAGTTCGTTATCTGCATTTTTCCTAAGATAATATGTGTATTTCAAATTTTCAATCCATTTCAAATTATTGCATGCCATTGAATCAGTTGTCGTCTGTGGTAAACCGCAACATTGTAGAGTCTGTGTTGTGAATTTCAACTGTTGTCATGTTTTCCATCCTTAATTAACACTGTATGCTAGGCATCAGTTGTATGGGGTCACTTTAGTTTTAAGGTTGGATATATGGGATATCAATAGGGTATTTTTCTTTCTTGATTTTTTGAGATAGAAGTACTCAAAGCAGTGTAATTGACCTTCTAATTCCGTAGACTCTTAATATGTGTATTTTTACTTCTAAAGTGGTGTGTGCGCTTTCCATATGATACTAAATTGGGGAGGTTTGCTGAGCAGTTTGAAACAATATTTTTCATGACACGCTATTATTTTCTGCTGGACTACAGAATTCTAGAATTCTTGTGTTATATTCACTTCTATGATTTGGGTACAATGCAATTTGTAATGTACACTTGAAACTTGAACATGTATTTTGTAACTTTTGTTCAATTCCCATTTGTTGACATTCACATGCTATTAGTGCATTTTCTTTCCCTTCGTTTAGATGTTAGCCAGTTTCCCTAGTCATTCATTTTCATTGTTAGAATATGGCAAGTATTGATTGGTGCACAGATTTCACCATCCTATACTCTTCAATAATTTGATAGCTAGTAAATCCTAATCTTTTCTTTGGTTTCCTCCTGTTTTGTTCCTCGTTTTGTTCAAGTGGAGCATTAAGAGATTATACAGCACACTCCTAAACAACTTTCTTTTACAGGTCTTAGAGTACCTTGCAGCAAACAAGATTTTGACACCTGAACATATCAATGGTGGTCCTCCTTGTCGTGGAATGGAGAGGTCAGAGAATTTCAAATTTTACCTCTTCTCCCCAAATTTATTAAAGCAATTGTAAAAAAAAAAATTCTTAACTTGGGAGTTTTATGGTGCTGAATTAGGTAAGTTTTTAATTTATGACTTTTTCTCCACCTTTTTGTATTGGGCTATTATGGTTGACACAAGCTACGAAATAAGCTGTTGCTGAGTGCTTAGAAGCATGAAATATTGTACTTTAACGTTTTCCTATTCCATATTTTGCTGGAGCAGAGGGGATGGAATTTTGATTATTTGTAGTGTTCCTGATCCTGGAATATTTAAAAAGGTTAAGATGTTGCTAACCCTTAATATCTTAGTAACTCTGAGATTATTTTAAGTAAAATGACCTAAAGATATTGCAGACAACTTCTAATAAAATAAATTGGTATTTACTCATAGAACTACACTTCTAAGAGTAAGAAGTCTATTGATGTGGCAGTTTTTGTTCGTTATCAGCAAGTATATAATATTCCTGTTGTGCTTGAAATATTGAAGAATGTCAATCTCAGATGTATTCTTTCTAGTAAGATGGATCATGGAAGCTTTTCTTGGTACTCATGTACATATATTTTCGTTTCATAACCATGTCACTTGTTTATTGTTGGAACCAACTTGAAGTTATCTTTACTTTGGGCTTCGTAATTATTTCTCCCTGCAAATTAACTACACTATTTTCTTTCGTATAATTTAGATGAAATCATTCTGTTGCTCTCTAAGCTTCTATTCTTTTACTAATAATTGGTTTTATGTTCAGTTTTAGGGAGTCAATTCTGTCTCTGACAGAGCATGATGACAAACAGGTATTGCTATGCTCACTTCACTTCCATTGTATATTGATGGTAGCTTAGTCAAGTCGTGTGTATAACCACCTCCCAAAATACGCTGTTAAAGAACTTTTTTAGCCATGGTTGTATCTGTTTTTTGGCCTGGTGGGAATGGGCTATTGTTGCTTTTTCAATCTCTTTTTTGGGGTAAGGATTTGAATGTTTGCATATGTAGGTCCATCAAATTGCTCGAAGCTTCCGAGACAGATGGATTCCAAGAGCTTCCAGAAAACATGGCTATATGGACAGGGATGATAATAGAGTGGAATCTCACAGAAGTTTCAACTGTAACAGGTTTTCAGCATCACACAATCATAGACACGAGCAGGATTTAAGACCTTCTGAAGCAATTGATTGTGGTCAGCAGTCAATGCCTGTGACAACTTCAGTAGATGCTGGTGCCCTGGAGGTCGGCTCTACTGTGTCTTTAGATGGGGTTGAAATCAAAGGGGCAAAAAAACGTAAGCGCAAAAGCCGATGGGATCAACCAGCAGAAACAAATTCACATTCTGATGCTGTTATTAGCTCTACTGATGAAAGGCAGAACATTCATGAAGACATTCCACCAGGGTTTTCGTGTCCATTACGTTCATCAAACACTGCACTAAACTCTGGGGATCCTGCTTTGCAAAATGCAAGCCATTCTGGATATCACTCTCATGTAGTTATTGGTCATCCAAAAGAAAAATACAACTCTCGCTTGCCTGTCTCATATGGAATGCCATCGTCTGTTGCCCAGCAATATGGAACACCTCATACTGAAATCACAGGGTGTTGGGTTACTGCACCTGGCATGCCTTTCAACCCATTTCCTCCGCTACCCCCATATCCGCGTGATAACAAAGACTGTCAACCTTCTAATACTAATGCTATGACAATTGATCAGCCTGCTGAAGTTAAGCAATTGGATGCCAGTGGTGTGGTTAATTGTTGCTCAGATGATATGGTTCCCAGCACAACTGGTGCTAACTCTGAAGATATGGACCTTCAATGTGAGGACAATAAACACGATGCTAAGCGATTGAAGGTTGACTCCAATGATTTGGGAACAAGGTACTTTAGACAGCAGAAATGGAATAATTCGAAAATACATCGACCATGGTTTAGGAGGAATGGATGGAAATGTAATGGGAACAACTCTAGTGGTGATATGTCCAATATAGATGTAGGAGATGTACCAAAAGAGTCGAAAGTTACTTGTCATTCGGAGGATGCAATCTGTAGAGATGAGAAAGGAGGCAACAATAATATTTATTAGCATGCACAGCAGCAAAATTAATACTGTTCACAGGAAAAAGGAATTTTTTTGTTTTCTTTTTTCTTCCATATACATTAATGTACTGCCAATTCATTTGTTCCTGAATCTATCATTCAATGGAAAATTGCATTCAATTTCAGCATTCCTCCTCCACTTTCTATCTACACTGTACCTGGGGGATCCTACTGATCTGGATTCTGATCTGCCGAAACCTTCAAGAGGTAGGTGTTCTACTGACTTATAATCCTCTCAGAAAATGGAAAACATATGATGGCTTTGCGCAACATTGATGAGACGATTATTATAATTATAATACTTGTTTAAACATTTTCCTTGAACTTTTAATGAGTGGACTGAAGCTGAAGGGCAGTTGTTTTGGTGGGAGAGGGGGACTGCAGTGCTGGGTGCATGTTATCCCTTGCTCTCATCAGACTGATAGGGATACGAATGTTGTGCCTAGAATTGTAAATTGAGAGATTATATTCATTATCTTTATTTAAATATAAGTAAATAATGAATTAATTCCCTTGCTGTCGTATACTTCTGACTGATTTATTATTAAGTAAATAATGATTTGAATTCAGATGATGAGTTATTTACCTAATGTCACATTTATCTCATGTATCTATCCATTTATTTATTTATTATTGTATGTATGTATGTGTGTAAAATTATCCCAAAAGCCTCAAAATTATCCCTGTGAATGTAATTGGGATGAAATGTTTCTATTTTATGATTGGAGAAATGTAATTGATGAGTTTATTGGTTGGCATTTTGTTTTTTGATCCGATAACATCATATAATCTAGGTTAAGTTTAACTCAACTTCAAATGTTAGTTCAAGATGAGAATCGTCATATTTCTAGTATAGGTGACCCAATAATAATAGATTAAGAATAGAGTCTGATACCATTTTAGAATTTGGGTTAGGTTTAATTCTATCCTAAAAGTTAGCTCTAGAAATAAGGATTGTCCAAGTCTTATAATGACTATTTTGACCGTCTCCGGTCGGCGTGAGATGTCAACAAAATGTTTCTTTTATTATGGGGTAATGTATCATCATTTCCTTTTTATCGCTCCTTTTAGATTATTGATGGGTTTATTGGTTGTAGGGGTGAGAATAGGCCAAACCGCCCGACAGGGGCCTATAGCCTAGCCTACGTTAGGCCCTGGCCAGGCCAGACTTTTTTTTAAATAAACAAGGCTAAGGCTTTTTTAAAAGCCTATTTAGCTAAAAATGTCAGATTTCAGGCCACCTAAAAAGCCTTTTAGGCCTAACAGGCCGACCTATTTAAGTAAATATAAATAATAATTTTATATTATTGCATTATTATTATTATATTAGATTTTGTACATTTTGTTAAGTCATATATTTGCTGACTTTTTCGATAATTTAAACATATTGACTTACATAAATTTTTGAAATATTTAAAAGCCTTATTGCTAAATAGAATTTAAATAGATTATTATATAAGGTTAGATTCTATAAAAGGCCAGGTTAGACCTTAAAAAAGATTTGTATCATACGAATAAATCAGAATCAGACCTTATAAAATTCAACTCATCTTATTTATTTCCACTCATATATCTCGTCTCTTAGTAGCAGTGATTTTAATTTTTTTTAGTTTATTATAAATAGAATTTAATCTCATTGCCCTATTAGCCCGTTAGTCTATTTAAAGATCGGTCAAATGACTTATTCAAAGACATTAATATCAAATAGGCCTTTAAGTAGGCTAACAGGCCATACCAGGCTTTTAAAAAGGCCAGGTCAGGCCTGGCAAAAAAGGCTATGACAGGTAACAGGCCAAACTTAGGCTTTGAATTTTTTGATCAGGCCAGACTTGAGCCTTGCAAAGCCTAGCTTGGCCCAGCCTATTTTCATCCCTCATTGGCTGGCAATTTTATTTTTGACATCTTTTTGTGAGACGGGAATTTGGATTTTAGGGAGAGATTCGAAAAACCTGGTTCTCAAGAGCAAGAACTCCAACAAATTAGAATGGAATTCGGTGCCAAAGAGAGAATAAGTGCGGAGAGAAATAGAGTTTTAGAGGAAAGATAATATTTGTGAAATGTGAGTTAGTTCTCATTCAATACCATTGGTCTAGCTATATAGTTCAGACAATTACAAAGTAATGCATGAGCATAATTTAGATTCCTCTCCACTCACAATTGACACCTCGCCAAAAACAAATAACAAACTAAAAGTAAAATAACAAGTAAAGGTTACAATACGGTAAATTACTGTAACAATAATGAAAGGGAATAAACGTCTTGAAATGATCATGATAATACTCCCAAGTACCATGCTTAGGAGGTAAATCCCTCCATTTGAGCAAAATTTTAGTAACAAGAACACTTTCCCTGTCGATCATCTTCCAATGCAAAATAGCCACAAGTTCATCGCGTTGAAATACTAGCAGAGACCCCTTAGTTAAAGGGTGGGAAGTGGCATACAGAGGTGTTGTGTCTAACTTCCAAGCAAGAGGGTTATGAGCAAAAATCACCATGGCTTTCCCATTAGCTAAGCTAGCTACGGATGGATGACAGTGGCTTATATTAATAAGAGGGCTTTGTAAACTTAAACTTTGGTTTACCATTAAGCAAGTGCAAAAGCAACCAATACTACTGCTTTGTATAGCCAAAAGAGGTCAATTTTGCATAGTCAACAACATGTTTTTTTCCTGTGTCACTAACAGCATCATGGTGTTGATCACAAAAAACCAGCAAGGCAAACAAAGGACCAAAGGCAGATTCAGGAGAAAATTGATGGCGAAATAATTGTTGCACAAGAGCTATGGCATGAACAACCTCAAGGACTTCAATGTCAGTAGCAAACTCCCAAAGTCTACCCAATGATTCATCATGATACTTGATTGGGCCATCACTCTTAGCACCATTGAAATTTTTTGTAGTGTTAGCATCAAATAGGACAATATTAGACCAATGATAGCTCCAACAAAAATCTCAGATTTTAGATAAGCATGGTTGCTATCAAAGCTACCATCCAAGACTGTTGCCCTCAGTAGATACCTTGTCCTACTGACAACCAAAATTGTGATGATTTCTCCATAAGTAGGAACCCGTTTTTGACCAATTTCAACAATGAATTTTCCTTGACCTCCACAGTCCAAACTTGCAAAACCAGGGATTGAGACACTTGCATATGTCATACTTATGTTTTCAGTTAGCAGTGACACTTGTGCATGTTTCAAAGCATCCTGTGTCTGAGTGGAAGAATCCCATTCAGCATGAGCAAAAAGATTATTAACACCTTGACTAAGAGCCTTTCCAGCAGCACCAATTCCAATAACCTTTTCAATGAATAAGTGATCAAGGCCTTGAAAAGGATTTGAGTGCATGTTAAGGTCTACAAAAAATCTCCTACTTACAAGGTAACCCCATTGACTAGTAGCCTTGAAGATATTTGTCATACATTCAGCTTGCTCAAGATATATTGGATTGAACCTCTCAAAATCGATCAGAGGTAGCTTTTCAATGATAGTGTAAATGGCTTCAACAAGAGTCTCTGAGAAAGGCATGCCATTAACAACAGCCTCGTGATCCCTTTTAACGTTTGCAACAAGCATAAGCTCTCTTTTCGCATTGACTTTCGAAGTGCTCTTCACCATATACAGACAGTTGTTGTGTGGCATTTCAACAAACATGTAGTGGTTGTCTAATAGGGACTTGGCGCCGAAATTTGTAATTGAATCAGGTGATCCACCACCAGATGGGTCAACATTCCAAAGGGAAGAAAACATAACATTACCAACATTCAAAGTGAAAAACACAGGAGCAACAATTTCATCATTTCTATAAGAAGCGTTCAACCAAATGATCATCAATCCAGAATTAACGGAGAGCACAGAATTGAGAAGAGAAGGAAGAAGCCCCAAAATGACATCTAATGAGTGTTTGAAGTTGGGGAGGTAAAGAGGGGTATGTACCGGGGTTCGAGGTGGTGAACCAAGTGGGCCTGGGTCGTAAGGTCTGGTGACAAGGTGCAGCACATCCGCGACGGTGGGACTGGCAGCATCACCCTGATCTGAAACATGGAAGGCAGTGCTATGTGTATCTACCACTGAGAAGGAAGAAAGATTCCCAACACAACGTCAAAAAATTCTCTTCCGTTCGTTCGCGAGCTCAGTGACTCGATTGACTCGATTGCCAATGTATTCGTCATCGATCACGGATACGGAATCGGCAATGGCGGCAAACTTGTTCCCTTCGGACATGAGCTTGTGAGATTGCGTTTCGCTGATTTTGTTGGAGTGAAGAACAGAGGTTCTGAAGCTGGATCTGCGACGGTGTGGTCTTCAATCAGTGATTCCTCTGTTTTCTTCGTGCCATTGTCACTGGTCATTGGTAGATCGAAGAAAAATGGAACTGGATTGAAAACAGAATCAGCATTGAGGGTTTGGTGGTAGTCGTTCTCGCCTAACACATCTTCTTTGACGATGCTGGCCACTACTTCCGACATGTCATCGTTAGGCGCTTCGTCTTGCTCATGGAGGGCACATTTCAGCGATCCCTTGATTTCACTGAACAGTTCACATGGATCTGCAAAGCATGGCGCAACCTTGGCTACTAATTCCACAGGACCGCCGCTATCACACGACAGCGATTTGGTGCGCTCCATGGCTGGGGGTAACTCGACGAAAACCCTAGGGGCTGCTTCTTCATGCTCGAGCTCCTCATCCATCTCCATCACTAATATCTTGATATTCTTATGCGTCAATTGGTGTTCCAGAGTAAAAGGCTCATCACATAACATACATAAACCCATATCCAACTTCTCAGCCACTTCTAAAGCACTCAAAATCCTATTCGCAGAGAGAAGATTGAGTTTGGACTCCATGGATAAGCACCAGGTCGATGCTTTGATACCAATTGAGATGAAAATTTGGATTTTAGGGAGAAATCCGAAAAACCCAGTTCTCAAAAGCAGGAACTCCAACAAATTAGAATGGAATTCGGTGCCAAAGAGAGAATACGTGTAGAGAGAAATAGAGTTTTAGAGGAAAGATAATATTTGTGAAATGTGAGTTAGTTCTCATTCAATACTATTGGCCTAGCTATATAGCTCAGGCAATTACAAAGTGATGCATGAGAATATTCTAGATCCCTTTCCACTCACAATTGACACCTCACCAAAAACAAATAACAAACTAAAAGTAAAATAACAAGTAAAGGCTACAATATGGTAAATTACTGTAACATTTTGGTTTTTGCCTTCTCAACTTAAATGTTTGGCTGTATCAGTTCTGCCCAATCTTATATACGTATTTTAGAAAAGGCAAATGCTAATGAATGTTTTATGAATACAGATTAAGGAATTTTTTGAAAAAAAAAATTCTGAATATTTTAGTTTTTTAAGTTATTAATATATTGAATACTGTATTTTTTTATGAATGTTTTGCATTTCATGATTTCTTAGCAGTGTCCATTGGACATTTTTAAATAAGATCTTTTAGAAATTTTTTGCAGTCATGCTCATTAAATCTGACAATATCGATCTTTCCGTTGTTTGAAACTGAGAGAACTCTCCAAATTATTTATGAGATTACATTTATGGTGCACCATTTACGCATCACCTTTTTTTTTGTTTTGTTAAAGTAGTACTAGTGGGTTGATGCACTCATGGTTTAATACACCACCTTAAGTATTAGTGTATTACCCTATTAACATTGGGTAAGAGATTCGTAGCAATGGGGTGAAGAGTGCGAAAGGACCATGCATTCAACTTCCAAGGAAGGAAAGCTAATAATTGATGCTTTGTTTGCAGTTTCTCCATGTAGGCTTATTATGTCTTATGAAGTGCGTTATGTTATCTGTATATACATTACGTAGGGATTCAAATTGATGTTGTTAGGGATACACATATTTCAGTAAAAATGAAATTTACCTGTAAGCATGTTAACAGTATATACACGTGTCGATTCAAATTGATGTTGTATGTATGGGATCAGTTTGACATGGCTATACATACTAAAACAAGAACAGCAGTAACTTTGAAAAGCTGTCAGTTACGGTATAAATAAGTCAAGCTATTCGTGAATTATTCAAGCTCGGCTCGTTAAATGTTCAGTCAAGCTCGTTTGTTTAATCAAATAAACAAACCCAAACTTGAGATTGAGCTCGATTATTTAAATGAGTCAACCCCAAGCTTTATAGGTTCGACGTTAACGGCTCGTGAATAGCTCTTTTGAGGGTATAACTGTTTTTTTCAATTTATATTTTATTTTTTCGTGTTTTTTTATTATGTAATTCATTGAATTTTGAAAATATGTTATAGCTTGGGCTGGTGCATTTAGTTCAAACCATTTTCCTAGGTATCGTGTGAAGAGGCACGTTTCGACTTTCACCTGTGTACATTGTACATCGTTTAAGAATTTTTATCGTCACAATGGTTCAAAGAAATTTTGTTAAATATATATATGCTGATTGAGAATGAATGTCTCTTCTTTCATCAAATCTCTCCCCCTATTCGTAAATCTCCAATAGTGTTTGCATATTTGTATCTCAATGTTTCGCTCTCGCTACCCAATTCGTAAGTCACTTCCACTCGACAAACACCACATTGGTAAGGAAATGTAATTTTTAGAAGAATTTTAAACATGTTCATTAAAATGTAGTGTTTTAGTGTTTACTAAATAGAATTTCAATATTCTCAAGTAACAAGAACACTATTTTAGGAAATTAAAATTAAATACTTTTTATATTTTATTAATTTTGGTTGAGAGGCGATTAATATTTTTGAATTTCAGATACAACATGTTAAATACATTTTTATTTCTAGATTGTCACTTAATATTAAAGTCTTTATTAACTAAATAAACTTTAAAAATAATTAAGCTATAAATGAGCTTAACAAGCCAAGCCAAGCTATACTTTTTTCTAGCAAACCAAGCTCAGGCTTTTAGTTTAGCTCGATTAAATAAATGAGCCAAGTCCAAGCTTTATATTTTCTTTACAAGCCAAGCTCAAGCTTTAAGTTCTTGGCTCGACTCGACTCATTTACACCCCTACTATCAGGTTAGTACCTGCGCACCGGTGGCATTCGTTTCTATGCATAATCTAAAAATATTTATACATAGTCAAAAATTACTGACTATGTTCATTGATTTGTGATTACAACTTACTGTAGTCAGTGCCGTCTTAATCATTTTGGAGGCCCTATTCTAATCTTAAAAATTGGGCCCCTAAAAATTAAGGATCAATATATATATTATTATTTCACAAATATTACAGCAAATCTAAGGTGGTGTAGTGGCTTGGGTGCTTAGTTTTATTTGCCGGAGCGGGGTTCGAATCTCTCTCCGGTATTATTTTCATCGATTTTTAGCACAAAAATATATTTCCCACGGAAAAACGTCATACGCTGGACTCGAACACGGTTCACAAAGGCTGCTAAAGACGAAACTACTGTTGCACCACACAAGGATTCGTGACATATATCACTCAATATTATATATATAACAAAATATTTCGCCTCAAATTTGAAATTTGTACTGTGCTATCTGTTTGCACTGACCCACTAGCCTACTGTAGTCAAGTCAAGAGAATCATCTTCTATGTCAAAATTTCCCATGATTTTGTCATGTAAAATTTGTGTATATCTTTCTTCATAGATATCAAATAGATAAGACTTGTCAATTTTTATAGATATTTATGAATAGAGAAATAGACAAAAATTCAGTTAGATACTCTTGATTGAAATAATCAAAAATGAATTTGATTCTTGTAAAGTAATGTGATTACAAATTCTAAAGTTATCACAATTTCCCATTCAATTCATATTCATGTTATACTTTTTTTTTATCTTGTTTACTGCGTCCTTATTTTAGGAAGGCTAATTTTATTAAACGTATGCAAAAACAGGTCAAGACAATAGATTAATGATAAAAAAAAAAAGCGAGGATAAAGATTTATCACCGGTGAAAATATGTCATCGTTACCTTCTTAATATAATTTATTTTGTTTCTAATAATAACAGTTGTTTTTCGCTTTTAATCGTGAAAAAAAAGTAAGCTTTTGTGAAACTACTGTAATAATTCTCTCTTTTTTTAACAAAAAAACACTCGTCTTTTATGGACAAAAGAATGTATTTCTACCTAAAGAATGGGAAATAATATAAGTACAAAGTGACTTTTAACTTCATAAACCAACCAACCCAACAGTTATACTGTCAACCAATAATCCAATAAGGCAATATGATATAAATTATAATCAACGGTGTCACAAAAAAATAGCAACAATGGAATTATTGTCACAAACTGAATCTCTGTTCACAAGTAAGAAGAATATGTATCAAACCAAAGGGATCTGTTTAGGAGACGGAAATTTAGTGTATGAAACAAATACTTTATTGTTGTAATTGCATTTACAAGTACCAAAATTAGTGTACACATAACAAGCAGCAATCTTCACATGAAAGCATTGTTCCAATATCAGTATACACATTGTATAGAAGTTGCTGATTGATTGAATAAACACAAATTTGCCTCTTCTTTTTTTCTTTTCACAATGAAGGAAGATGGCAACCTGGATTGTTTCAGTACTGAGTCCACTAATTTTTGGAGACTAACCACTAACATGAATTCCTTGATTTCCAAAAGCTCAGTACCTAACATCACCAAACGGTAAGGGAGAAAGAAAAAAGACCCCCCCCCTTCTATTTCAAGAGAAATGTCGAAAAAAGACAAAATAAAAACATAGAACAGGGTTTCTCATAAATTCTCCTTATCCATGTAACACACAAAAAGCTCTTTCATATATGTACTTATTCAACTTTTTTTTTTTTTTTTTTGCAACCATGAGTGTTATATACGTACCTCACTAGTACCTCTTAAGCAAACTTCTAATGCGAACAAAGAACCAAGTTTTTAACAATGTTTTGTGCCTTCTCCAACCATCAAAATGCTTACCAATCACCTTTCTATAACTAGGCCTTTGCTGAACCAAAACCCAATACTCAGCAATGTTTGGCCTACAAGTTATGTACTCATTCTCTAACTTCAAGAGAACTAAACGAGCCAACACCGGAATGAGCATCACATCAGCCATGCTAAACTCTTGGCCTGCTAAATAAGGTGTTTCACTCAGTTGCCTCTCTACTTCATCAAGCAGTCTAACCAAATGCTCCTCACTCCTTCTCAAAACATCTGGGTCTTTCACTTTTTCTTCTGTTTGATAGGCTTCTCTTAGCTTCCTATGGTAAGCACCTGCCAATTCAGGGGACTCGGACATACGAGCTATCAACACCCGCCTTGTGAACTTCGAAACATAAATCCAGTATTTCTCAGGTATATGGGAAAGGGTAAAAAACTTAGGATCCCACTCTTGTATCTTCTGCATCCATTCAATCACTTCCCTCCTACTGGTACTGATATCCTCGTACCCGGAGGAGACCACAGCAATTCTTTCTATGTACCTGAAAATCCATGGCATCATAAAACGTCTACTCGGAGTCGTACCAAAAAGACTTAAAAAGGAAATTCAAACTCAACATTTCACTCTTAGTGGGAAGAATACTCAGTGATTAAGCTTTATCAAGAATTAATGAAAACCACTTTATTATACTAAGTAGCATGTACAATAGCAGTAAAATTTTCGTTTCATTTTATTTTATTTGGTGAACTTCTAATGCTGCATGAATTTTCAAAATGAAGTTTCTTTTACACACATATATTCAAGGCAGTAACAGAAAGATGAAAAAGGTTGTGAAGAGAGCATACTGGATAATATCAATAGTCTTGTAAATGATGTGAGAGCCATTTTGGAAAACAGGGAGTCTTCCACTGGAATTCATCTTGAAGAATGAGGAATCAAAGTTCTTGCCAGTTATAGGATTGACATGGTAAGATGTATAATCAATGCCTTTCTCTTCCAACGCAAGTCTCACCTTCTGGCTGTCCAAATCAAATGGATGATGATATAACTGCATTTTATAATCACCAACTCGGAAGTTGCGAGTATTTCTAAGAGTTAAGTATCGTTGCACCGACACCAAAGATCAATCAGAACAGGTCTGCAAAACAATGATATTCAAGTTGTCATTAAGAAACATCCTAAATTATCATTAAAATTCTTGCATAGAATCTCACAAATCAGAAAGAAAAGAAAAAAAAAAAAAAAACCATTTAAGGTGAGAAAGGGCAGAGTGAGTGAATCAATAAGAGACAATGTAACAAAGGGTCAAGAAAGGGATAACCATATTTCAACTGATGTCATAATTCATAATTCATAATTGATGCATGATACGGAAAATTAAAAGCCACAGATTGAAATATCAATTGCTATTATTCCAAATATCAGAAATTGTACATGCAATCTTGATTGACTGTTACATCTGCTTTAAAGCCTTGATTTCATGTCTCCCTTTATCATCCTTACTACCAAAAAATAGAGGGTATTGCCCCAGTAAATTTTCAATTTCAATATATATGTGACCCCACATAAAGAGTATAGACTAAAGAGGCGTCTAAATTCAGTAGTATATGGAAAATATGCGAAGAACATCCAACCCAGGCAATAGATAATTCACTTATTCACATATTTGATAAATGGGAAGGTATCAACACAATTCAAATAATTTCAATTTTGAATAAGCAGACGGTTATAAAAGATATTCAGCAAACAAACCATTTTCTCTGATGGAGGAAGTGTCTAAAAGATTCACAAACAAAACCAGAAACAATCAATCAAGTTATTATGTGGACTATAGAAAACTATACACAAAAGTTGGAAGAATCTAACAAAACACAAGTGAAAGCACAACATACATAGCCATGAAATGATTAAGAGTGTGTGTGTGTGTGAGAGAGAGAGCGAGAGAGAGAGATACCCAGAAGCAAAAGAGGTGGAAAGAAGAAGAAAAGAAGCGAGCTTTAGCCTTTAGGGATTGTGAGTGGAGTTGTGGAGTGAGGAATGGGGGCACAAAAAATAAAAAGGCTTTTTTCGTTTGCTGAAAACAATGAAAAAAAGGCGACAGCGAATAAAAGAGGTAACGCAACACAACGATGATCATCGTTTACAATAAAGCTAAAATGTCTACGCGTACTCGCCATAATGAACGGACACGTGTCATGCAATAATTTTTCATTTTAAATAAAAAAATTACTATATATGGACCATTTTTCCATCACCCTTTCACTCGCAAACTTTTCTTTTTTGGGTAATCAAGAAAAAATAGTTTTTTTTTTTTAGCAACCAAGAAAAAAATAGTTGGATTTCGTTGTTTGTAAGTGTCGTTTAAAATAATATACACTTCTTAAAAAATGATTAGTTATGCTAATTTTTAAGGTAAAATAATGTGTTAAAACTAAAATATTTTATACTCTTAGTTAGGATAAATTCACAACAATTGTAACTACTCACACTTAAATAAGAGTATTATTAGAAAAACTAATAAATATTGTTTTGGTATTCTAAAGTAATAAATATTTTGAGACACTTACAAGACTAATGAGTTTCCTTTCGTATACATATATGTTACGGGTAATGATGGAAGAAATTCTGATTTCAAATTTGATTTTTTTTTTTTTGCCTTCTAGCATAAGCATATTATATTTTTTCTTGCAGCAGCTACTAGCCTACTAGACTTTTAGAGGGCTTGCTTGCAGCCGCTACCAAGAATCTTAGGCCATAATTTTATTAAGTGAATGGGGCTTATTGAAGGAGGGACAAACATACAAAGTCCAGAACTTTGATGTAAAAAAAAAAAAAAAAAAAAAAAGGAGGGAGCATACAAGAATTGCAACCATCTTCTCAGTGGACTTGCTCCTTCTGACGTGTTAATAGGTAATTTGGCTTGACTACTTTGATTTAAATTGTTAGTATTAACATTAAGAAAGTTTTGTGACATTTTTATCTGTATGTTTAAAATTTATAGCAAAATTTATCTGCAACCGGTGATCATGATCTCAAGTTTTTGGGTTTAATAACTCATGCTAAGAGATCATCAGCTGAAATGCAGTTTGACGATCTTACATCTCAAGAAATCACTTCAGGTCAACCGTCAACTACAAAATTGAACAAAAATGTCTGCATATCCAACACAAATTCTGGAAACATTGCAACTATCGCTGCTTGTTTTGGAAATCTATATGCTGTTATACTATACTGACAATGTTAGTTATGTAGTGTAAACTACCATCTATTATTTTGATGTGTTGGTAATTTCTTATTTTGAGACAACACTATTGACATTGTGTTCCTGGACATGTTAGTAAGAGTAAGCAATGTCAGTTGCATAGTTTGGTGGAACTGTTTTGGAATGTTTAGTTTTAATTGTGGTAGTGTAAAAGATGTTTGCTTGAATGACCTTCAATGAATTGATTTACACTTTTACATTTTCCATCTGAATCAATGAATTTATTTACCAACTACATGCATAGGACTATCATGGTTTCAGAGCTATATGGTGAGTGAAATTTGTTTGTCAGTTTACCAATAAAGAAACACATGAAAATTGTAACTCATGCAGGTAGTTACAGAGTTTTGCGCTGAATAATTCACTAAAAAAGGAGTAGGTGCCTAAGGAATTAGGTAATTCGCTAAAATATAACAATGCATAATAGAGAATTGAGAGTGTAAGCTACATTTGAATAAGTCACTAACAAATAACAATTTCTTTAAGATGCGTCAAACTGATTTCTTTAATAAAAGAGAGAATGAGTTTTCGGCTGCGTTTTTTGTTTCTTTGAACTGATACTCCAATTTGTCTCAGCCGTTTTCAGCTTTTGCTTATGGTAGATAATCATAACTATTATTTGTGCACATTGTTTTGTAGCGTCCTGATTCAACAATTAATCTTTCCATGTGGTGTTAGGCTCTTTTTTCAATTACCATATTACGTCAACAGCTATAGATCATACTGCTTTGGATAATTGATGTTGTATAACTCATTTGATGAATTTCATGCTTAATTCACCATTACTTCTTGCTAATGGATGCCAAAGAATTTCTATCCCTGGCCTATAAATAATTTTATGTCCATTTATTTTACAGCTAACATGTCATGCCTTGTGCGTATGCATGGGTACGTTACTAGTTTTTAAGGTAAAATGATGTGTTAAGACTAAAATATCATATACTCTTAGTTAGGATCAATCCACTACAATTGTAACTACTCACACTTAAATAAGAGTATTATTAGAAAAACTAATAAATATTGTTTTGGTATTCTAAAGTAATAAATATTTTGAGACAGATAAATATTGTAAACATGACACTTAATATGAGATGGAGGGAGTACTTTTTAAATGGTATTAAAGACAAGGATTATTGTAGATATGAGGCTTAAAATTATGAAAGAAAAAGTTATGAAAATTAAAATACATTATTAACTGTATTTATTAATTTGATGCATTTTTGTTTGAATTTAAATTTATAAATACCCAATTTATAATGTGCCAAAAAAAATTTTAAAATAATAAAAGAGTTCGATAATCAATATTTTTATGATTGATTAAATTTATGTAATATTGTTTAAGAAGAATAAAAATGATATGGGGTGGGTGAGGTGTGTATGTGTGGGGGTGTCCATAGCAGGTTTGAATTTGGAATTAAAGTGAACTGATTTGGGTTGTAGTACATTTGGCCCATAACTAACAACTAAGCTCAAATGGAGACCGCCTAAAACACACTTGTATTGGTACGGCCTGCGTCGTTTTGGTCCTAGAGTTTTCTAGGTATTGGTCGGCGCCGGAGTTGGGTCGTTTCAATGATCTCTTATCGTCGGTCATCATCTTCCAGCATGCTGCCACCAACGCCGTTCTGCCATGGGGTTGCTGCCGCCAGACCTGCTGGTACCCCCGCGGCCCTAACCTTCTCAGATGGTGGGGGTGAGCACCCACCCTTCTCACAGCCAAAGGATATTCGTCCTCCTCCTGAGCCACCACCTTGCTAGACTCAATGCTCCTTTTGCACTCTCACCAGAGCCCCTCCCTCTCTCCATCACCACACCAGTCACCTCTTTCCCTTGTGCATCTTCTTTGCCGCTCATCTTCATCTCACCCCTGGATCCTCCATTTTTTTGACCCTTCGTGCTGCATCTGTAGCCAAAGTACCTCTGAGCCTCTTGCGGTCTGGCCCCATGTAGATTGTGTCCCTTCTCATCCCTCTATGGCAGCAAAGATCCAAAACAGGGTAACTCCATGGCCGATTGGTCATCAAATACGGGGAAAGTTCTGGACTTTCCGTCTTTCCTCCTATGGATTTCAAGTGGGTTGTCATTGTTCTCTTTTTTGGTGCCCCTTCATCTGCCTAGGCTTGGAGGCCGACTTTAGTGTTCATTGGCATAGGCTCAAACAGCAATCTGGAACCAGGCTGGGTGGAGAAGGCATTAGAGGGGCAAATTGGTCTATCTACAAGAGGGTGATTGGTAACCCTAATGGACCAAGCCAAGATTGTGTTTTGCTAGTTCTTTGGTTATAGGGCCTATTAGAATTAAGGTTGTTTGGACTTTAGTTTTACTGTTTTTACTTGAGTAGTTGTTAGACTATATGTCTATTGGATCAGGAGCGGCTCTTGTACTTATTTGTTGATCTTAAGAGTTTGCGTTAATCCTTTGTTGTGCCCTATTAGTGGGTTGTATGTTTGTACTTGGTGTAATGTGTTTGAGGCCTTTGCCCAGTTTGAATGAATATGTTACATCGTTGACCCCCAAAAAAAAGGGAGACCGCCTACATGAATATGTTATATTATATAAAATAGAGTTTTGCCACGTAGGATTATGCCACGTGTCAGTCCAAATTCATCTATTTTTCCGCCTAAAACAAAAATTAATTTTTAATTATTATTATTTTAAGATAGTTATTATTACGTTATCTCAAATCATTAACAATCATAAATATTTTTTTAAATGACTTACTTATTTTAAATTATATATCATTTATCTTTATCAATTATAATTTATTATATTTAGAACTAATGATGAAATAATTATTAACTTGTCTTATAAAGTTAATAATTATTATATATTGTATGACAACGATTATTTTTTATGCATTATTACTTAATTTAATTAATTAATACCAGTGCAATGCACGAGTAATTTCACTAGTTATATATATATATATATATAAAATAATGATAAAAGTGATGTAATATACAAAAAAAAAGGTAAAGGTGATGTGCAAATTCCCTTTATTTTTTTGGAGTTTTTAAGGTAAACTCGTGATCATTATTATTTTCTTTACCAGGGATCATAATTATTTTCTTCAAACGTTGCCAATACTTTTTTTGACTGGATGTTGCCAATACTTATCGTCGGTAACTTGGATAATTAAGATTACAAATACAAAATTGGAGGGGTAAAAAGGAGTCATGATCTCAAATTGCATATTCTTTCATAAAAAAAAAAGATGGAATGGAATTAACTACATAGTAATATCTTTTTAGCAATAAAAATTGAAGGCGCGTGTTAAATTTATGTTAAATTTTGACAATTTTTGGAGCGTCTGAGGACTAAAAAAACCTATATCTCTACATGTAATTGAAAAACTAAGTTTTTAAGTATAAGGTATTAGGTATGTAATTACTTAAAATTTTAAAAAAGTATTCTTATGGTGATAGAACTGGTTTTATAATATATTTTTTTACATTTTTCTTCCTTTTCATTATCAAGATTTGGACTAGAAAATAGAATGTAGAATTATAATTATTAATTTAAAAATTTAAAATAAATTTTATAATATCATAATTTATTATAGTATAGTTTATATTAAGGGTCTGCTTCTTTAAGATTAAAAAATTAATTCTGATAAAAAAATAATTTAGAGATAATTTTTTAGAGATTTTTAAGTAATTCAAAAGCTAATTTGTGTTTGTTTACAATAGTGAAAATCACTTTTTTAATCTTCTATATCATCTTCGCACTAATTAAAATCAGATTATTTCTGAAAAACTACTTCAAATAGCTTTTCACTAAAATCAGATTTCAGATTATTTTTAGATTCAGATTATTTTCAAAAGCTGAAACAAACGAATACAAAACTCTAAAAAGTGATTATTTTATTTTTAAAAAGTAATTCTTTCATAAAATAATGCGACCACAAACGTGCTCTAAATTTTAGTTTATAGGATTTTTTTTAACAGAATTATATTATTTAGTTTATAACTCATAAAAAACCATTATTTATTTATATACATTTATAGAGGTATTAAACAAGGGAACTTTTAGAAAAAATGAGACGTAAAAATTGACTTTAACTTATAAGAAGAATTATTAATTAGATAAGATCATTTCAATTTTTTCATATAAATGATTGTGGAAATAATTTATTCAAACCGAGTCTATATATTAGGGTGTGTTGGAAGAAGTGCAGGAAAAATTTATCTGAGGCTATATTTAAAACTTAAAATGCATAATGTACCAAAAAAAAAAATGCATAGAATGGTAAACCCTCCCCCTCTTCCTAAGGCCCTCGTCACGACAAGAGAAACCCAATAATAAGCCCAACAAGCCCAGGTAGCATCAGCCCAATAGAAACATGGATTTTTCTTGAAATTTCTGAAAGCAACATTTCGTGGTTCCCATTTCCAAGCATCAAAATTGAAAAACGCCTCAGAGGTTACACACATCACATCACATCCATGGAATAAGTAGGAACAAGCTTGTGGAATCCAAATATCTATCCCAATTAAATGTGACCTCTAACTAACCAAAATCAGTGCTCTAAATTAGCCACATTAATTTGTCTAGGACCTCTATCTCACACTCATGCGTCTTTGTTGTTATTGAAATAAAACAAGGCCTAGTCACCTTCTTTAGTTCTTTGGCAATTTCAAATGACGTAGGACGTCGGCAGGGGTTGAACAGGGTGTTCTTGGATTTAACGTGTGTGTGTGTGTTTGTTGTTTACCATTTCTACTAGCTGACCAAAAAAAAAACAAGGCTCTTGTTTCTCACACCCTACAAACATCTCACTATACCTATTATTTTTTCTAAATACTCAAAATACTCTTATCATACTTTACCTTTTTTATCTATTAATTTATGGTTACTCTTCTCCTCTCACTTTATATATATATATATATATATATATATATATATATATATATATTAATTTACACGTAAATATATATGTTTACGGTGTATACATATATGTATACACCGTAAATATATATTTACGGGTAAACACTTTAACCCGTAAATATATATATTTACGGTTTATAAAATGTAAAATACGATAAAGATAATTTGGGTATTTAGAAAAAAATGATACATATAGTGAGATGTTTGTAGGGTGTGAGTAACAACTGCCTGAAAACAAAAGCACTTGCGCTCTCAACCCAATAAATCACGTTGGGTGCGTGTCATTTGGTAGGCCCAACAGAGGCTCCAACCGTTCATTTCAAACTAGCCCGTGTAGTTTGTTGTGCTTGACTTGAGCTTGAACTTGCCTTCAAATTCAATTTTATAGGAATGGATATATGTTTGGTGCTTACGTACGGGTACGGTTCCAATTTTTGAACTTGATTCTACTTAAAATAGATAAATGCTAGCAACCTTCAATTTGCTCTCTCAAACGGCTTTGTTGGTCCTACAGCTATGATGGTATTAACCAGAAAGTGGGAACTATATATAGTATAAACAATGTGGATATTTTTTTTCCTATCCCTCTTCTTATTTTTTTTATGTTTATGCTTTTAAATATGGAAAAGAAAACACTATTGTGTATATAATTTTGTAAGGACAATCAAAGAGAATCAAAAGAATTAGAACTGCGCTCAGAAGCAGAGGATAGCAATATTTTATTTCTGAAGTTTGGCTAAAGTTGAACAAGTTTCGGTGCGGTGCACTTGAAGATTATCTTCCACATTCTTCAATCATATCATATCATATGATGCACAATTAAGTTCAATTTTTTTTATTCAAAGAAATTGTATCTAATTCTCATCCAATCCAATTTTATATATTAAATTAAAATCTATTCTAACTAGTGTACTTAGACCGGACGGGCCGACAAATTAATTAATTATCAAAAAGGTAATGACATGAACAATTTGAACCGAGCTATGCAGATAATCGAATTCATTCTTACTTTTAAGTGAGTTTACAGTTACATGTCTAATTGATAGAATATACTAGACTATAATTAAGAAATTTGAATTATCAAAACATTATAGACCATCAATAGTCAATCTATATATTCAGTTGTGTAATGACGTAAAAAAAATTTACACAGTTATTCAATCATATCTCACCTTATCTTCACTTTGTTATGTTATTACTTCTTAAAATATCTCAACAAATATTGAAATGGTGAGATATTCTTGAATCAAGGCTAAATCACATTTTTCGTCCCTTAACTTTATTTTAGTTTTCAATTTCGTCTCCTAACTATTTTACTTTTCATTTATGTCCCTTAAGTTACGAAAGTTATGTCAAGTTCATCTCTTATGTCTGTAATCCCTTTGTTGTGTGTGTATAGGTCATTGATACTCTGTTTTTTTTGCTCCATTACCTTTTATCTTGTTACTTCATCAATAAGAACTCTGATAAGGGCATGATTTTGACTTTATTGTTTAAAGAGATTACAAACGGAAGGGACGAATTTGGAGTAACTTTCGTAACTTAAGGGACGAACGTGGCGTAACTTTCGAAACATAAGCGATGTAAATGAAAAGTAAAATAGTTAGGGGACAAAAGTGACGTAACTATCGTAACTTAAGGGACGTAAATGAAAAGTAAAATAGTTAGGAGACGAAATTGAAAACTAAAATAAAGTTAAGAGACAAAAAGTGCAATTTAGCCTTGAATCAACGTATAAATTTTGTTTATGTCGTACATTGTTCTTAAACTATTAAATATTCTAGATGTTATCGCTAATCCCTATTAGAACTCTCAATTAGAACTCTTAATTAAATTAATACCTTGTATTTAATTAGATGTTAGTTATTTAGTTAACTGTTAGTTATGCCAGTTGTGCCAGCTGTGATTAGTTAGTTAGAGTTAACAGTTAGTTAGCCTATATAGTTAGCCTTTCTTCTACTTTTGTATTCATTCAATTCTATTCAATCAGAAAATGAGTTCATTCTCGATCATGCATGCTTTTTCATTCTCTCTGAATTGATATGGTATCAGCAAAATTTTTCCGCAACCGATCCTCCATCGCATTTATGCGATTTGTTTTCTCTGATCTTTGATCATTCTCTCTGGTGCTTCGCTGTTCCCATGTTCATCAGTGTCTTTGCTGTTCTTGATCTTTGACCTTCATCAATGGCGAATCAAGTGCAGAATCACGATGATGCTTTTATCTGCATCCTTCAGATAATCCAGGTCTCGTTCTTGTTTCTCAAATCTGACTGAGGACAATTTCAGTTCATGGCGTAGAGCTATGCTCATGGCTCTCGATAGAAAGAACAAAGTAGGTTTTGTTGATGGCTCAATCCCTAAACCTAATGAAGGACATCCACAGTATCGCGCTTGGATCCGCAACAACAACATGATATCTTCTTGGCTCTTGAATTCAATCACCAAGGAGATCGTTGCAAGTGTGATTTACTCTGCCAATGCTGCTGCAATTTGGCAAAATCTGCATGTGCGATTTCAGCAAAAAAATGGATCGCGTGTGTTTCAACTAAAGAAAGAAGTTCTCAATTACACATAAGGCTCATCTTCAATTGGTTCATACTACACCAAATTCAAGGCTATGTGGGAACAACTTGGTGAATATCGCCCGGTTCACACATGCAATTGTGGTGGAGTTCAACCTTTATTGGATCATCTTCAAAGTGAATGTGTTTTCACTTTCTTGATAGGGCTTAATGAAAATTTTGTGAATGTGAGAGGTCAAATACTGTTAATGGATCCTCTACCATCGATTGATCAAGTGTTTGCCCTTGTGTCTCAAGATGAGAAGCACATACAAGTAGGAGTTTCTTCAATGTCTACTGAGTCTCAAATGGCTTGTGCTGTCCGAGCTGCCAAAGGGAAATTCACAAAGAAAGACAGACCTACATGCTCACATTGTGGAGTCTTAGGCCATCTCAAAGAGAAATGCTTCAAGATTCATGGTGGTCCACCATCATACAACAAGAAAGGTCCAGGAACCAAACCTTTTGCTTCAGTCAATCATGTTGCTAATCAAGATGCTGATGCAAGCAGTTCCTGTTCATTGTCTACTTAGCAATATCAGATGATGATGTAATTCATTCAGGCTCAAATGGCCAAAGCTGCCTCCCCTGAATCTGACCAATCGGGTAATTCTTGCCTAGGTATGGTTCTTTCCACTTTTGAGTCCTCAAATCATATTTGATTCAGGTGTTTCCTCACACATTTGTTGTGATATGTCCATGTTCAGTTCTTTCACCTATTTGCATGATAAACATGTCACATTGCCAAATAAAACACAAGTGCCTGTTAGTGCCATTGGTTCAATTGTTCTTTCACCAACACTTAAGTTGCACAGTGTGTTATATATACCTACTTTTAGTGTCAATTTAGTTTCTGTAAATTAACTGTTACAAAATACTGAAATGTCACTAACATTTATTACCGCTGAATTTGTCATCCAGGGAACCCCACAATCGAAGGAGATTGGCAAGGGTGACCAAAACAATGGTCTCTACACCATGCATACTCACATTGCACAAATAAGGCATTCCAATTTCCTTGTAAAAACTCTCTTACTGAACAAATTTGCAATTCTTTTTTTTCAGCAAATTTGAATCAAAATGCCAAAATTTGGCATACTAGGTTAGGTCACTTGTCTGACCATGTGTTGAAAGTTGTTAGTACTAAAATTCCATTCACTGTACCTTCAAATTTCAATTCTCATGAATGCCAAATATGTCCTTTAGCTAAATTCAAGAGATTGCCTTTTACCTCTTTAAATAACATGTCCAAAAATCCTTTTGACTTAGTTCATTGTGACATTTGAGGTCCCTGTAGTCAATCTACCTATGATGGAAAGACTTATTTTTTGACAATTGTAGATGATTGTAGTAGGTTCACATGGATCTACATGTTAAGCCAAAAATCAGAGGCACCTACATGGATTAAGCAGTTTTTTATTTTTGTTCAAAAACAGTTTGATAAAACTATTAAATGCTCAAGATCTAACAATGCCAAAGAGTTGGCCTTGACTGAATTTTTACAGGATAATGGTGTTCAACATCAGTTTTCTTGCCCATATAGACCACAACAAAATTCTGTGGTGGAGAGGAAACACCAACACTTACTCAACATAGCTAGAACACTCATGTTTCAAGCTAAGTTGCCCATAAAATTTTGGGGTGACAGTGTGTGTACTGCAGCCCACCTCATTAATAGAACTCATTCTCTTCTATTGGATGATCAGTCACCTTATGAGGTTTTTCATCATAAAATTCCAGATTATGAAAAGTTGAGAGTTTTTGGTTGCTTGGCCTATGTTGCCACCATTCCACAACTCAGAAACAAATTCTCACCTAGAGCTACACCATGTGTTCTACTTGGTTATCCAGCTGGTTACAAAGGTTACAAGCTATATGATTTAGCCTCTAGAAAGTTCATTATTTCTAGAGGTGTTATTTTTCATGAAGACACATTTCCTTTCCAATCTTTCTCACCTATCAATTCCCCTGCCAATCAGTTTCCTGATTTGGTCTTACCTAAACCTTTGAAATCACCTATGGTTCCTTTTTTTGATGATTCTGCACCTACACCAAACCTTGGAACAGAACCAACACCTGATCTCCCTCAAACAGATCCAGAACCTGATCCACAAACAGATACAGAACCTGATCATCAATCAGTTCCTGTCATTCAACCTCAAACAGCACCTATTATTTTGCCATCACAAGCACCAAACCTTAGAAGATCTTCTAGGACACATAAAAGTCCTGTATACCTCAATGATTTTGTATGCAATACTTCTTATCCAATAGATTCTCATTTTACTTACAATAAATTGTCTCCTGCCTATCACAATTACATACTCCAAGTTTCATCAATCTATGAACCTCAATACTATCACCAAGCTTGTAAATCGGTTGAGTGGTGTAAAGCTATGCAAGAGGAAATCAATGCCCTTGAAGCTAACAACACTTGGTCCATACAACCTCTACCTGCAGGAAAGAAAAGCATTGGATATAGATGGATTTTCAAGGTTAAATACAAGGCTGATGGGAGTTTGGATAGGTATAAAGCTAGACTTGTAGCTAAGGGTTACACTCAACAACTTAGTCTAGACTTTGTGGACACTTTTTCTCCAATGGCAACTCTCACCACTGTTCGGGTATTGTTAGCTTTAGCAGCCCAAAACAGATGGACGTTGGCTCAACTAGACATCAATAATGATTTCCTTAATGGTGATTTATTTGAGGAAGTATATATGCAATTGCCTCTTGGCTATCCCAGCAAGGAAAAAAAACATGGTGTGCAAGCTTAACAAATCCTTATATGGTTTGAAACAACCTTCTAGATAGTGGTTCCATAAATTCTCAACCACCATTATGCAAAATGGATTCATTCAATCTTCAGCAGATCCTTCCCTTTTTACTAAAGGCACGGGTCAAAATCTGGTTGTTCTATTGTTATATGTGGATGATATCATCCTTGCTAGTCTAAGTGATCAATCCATTCTGAAAACACAGCAGTTGCTTCAAGGCTTGTTCAAGTTAAAGTTGCTAGGAAATTTAAAGTATTTCCTAGGTTTGGAGATTACTACTTCTCCCAAAGGAATTCATCTATGTCAAAGAAAGTATGCAACTCAATTGCTTACTGGTACTGGGTTTCTGAATTGCAAACCCCTTCCCACACCAATGGATCCAAATGTTAAGCTCAATGATACTGAAGGAGAACTAGCTGATGATCATTCTCAATATGAAGACTAATAGGAAGGTTGATGTACCTCACTATATCTCGGCCAGACATAGCATTTGCTATGAACAAGCTCTCTCAATTCATGACTCAGCCTCGAGTTCATCACTACAAGCAGTCAACCACATACTGCAGTACATCAAACCATCACCTGGACAGGGTCTTCTGTTTTCTTCCAAACCTTCTCTGGACATCTCAGCATATGCAGATGCTGATTGGGGAAGCTGCACATCCACCCGAAAGTCAACCACTGTCTTTTGTGTGTTTATTGGTGATTCCTTGGTAGCATGGAAATCTAAGAAGTAGCCCACAGTGTCTAGATCTTTTGTAGAGGCAGAATATAGAGCGTTAGCTCTGCTTACATCTGAATTGCTTTGGTTAAAGCAATTGTTGAGAGCATTTCAGGTCAAAATTCCTTCATGCAAAGTGTTTTGTGATAGCAAATCCGCAATTCAACTAGCAAGCAATCCTTCTCTGAATGAAAGGTCAAAACACATTGATATTGATGTGCACTTCATAAGAGAACATGTCAGCAACAAATTCATCAATCTCTTCCATGTTCCTTCCAAACATCAACTGGCAGACCCATTAACAAAAGCACTCCCTAGACCCTTTTTTGTATCTCTTATATCCAAGTTGGGAATCTATGATATATATCTTCCAACTTTAGCGGGGGTATTAGAACTCTCAATTAAATTAATACCTTGTATTTAATTAGCTGTTAGTTATTTAGTTAACTGTTAGTTATGCCAGCTAGTTATTTAGTTAACTGTTAGTTATGCCAGTTGTGCCAGCTGTGATTAGTTAGTTAGAGTTAACAGTTAGTTAGCCTATATAGTTAACCTTTCTTCTACTTTTGTATTCATTCGATTCTATTCAATCAAAAAATGAGTTCATTCTCGATCATGCATGCTTCTTCATTCTCTCTGATTTGATAATCCCCCCTCCTTCCCTCTCTCTCGGTATAAGTAGTTGACAAAAGGATCTATTCATGAATAGTAGATATATGATATGATGTCCACGTGATCAAGTTAAATTTGTTAGAGATTTTTTTTTTTTTGGAAAATGATAGATAAACACCATTTTGGGACATCGTATGTCTGTACAAGTTTTTTTTTAAAAACTAATATTTTAATTCTTATTTATTTTAAAGAAATTTTTTTTGGTTAATAGAGTTGATATTAGTGGTTAATACAGTATTGAAAGTGGTTAATTAATGCGAGTGCAACTTAATTTGTGGCATCAGAGTAACTATTAACTAGTTAATAAACTGTATTAACCACCTAGTTGCACAACATTAACCACTTATATAATGATTTGTGAAAGAGTTATTAAAGGTGGTGAATGACACTTGGTTAACCAGATTGATATTACTGGTCACAGTATTGGAAGTGGTTAATGGATACAAGTGAAACTTGGCATCAGAGTAACCCACTAATCATTTAGTAAACTATATTAATTACTTATTTGCACCGCATTAACCACTTTTATAACAATTATTTTTTGAAAAAAAAAGTTTTGTCTGTACATGTACGGACATACGGTGTCTATACAGTGTCCCCAAAAGGGGTGTTCATTTATCATTACTCATTTTTTTTACAATCCACTGTAATCAGGTCTTTGGCTGTCTGGTGGGCGCCCAAGGGTATCCACACAAGTTTAGATTCTTTGAACTTGCTATGAGACTAATTCCCGATTCAACAGCGGGACGTTCTATTTTTTACGCATGGAGTTGAACCAACTCCCAAATAGACGACTCCATTGAACACAAGTTTTTTTCATGGGGGAGAGTTACATTACCAACTCTCCCAACACCAACTTGGTTAACAATATTATTTTATCAGTTTTTCTAACATGTACAACCATGCATAGGTTAAAAGTCATTAATTACCCAATTTTTTTGTTTATTAACTGATCACTTTCCTAATTGGTAAGAAGAGATAGATTACATACATAAAATAAATAGAAAAATAGGTGATTAGTAAGGGAAAAAATAGATAATTAATGACTCTTAACCTGTGTAAGATTGTACACGTTAGAAAAGCAATTATTTTATTTAGGCGTAAATATGTTTTTAGTCCCTGTAAATATAGAGTGTTTTGATTTTAGTCCCTGTAAAAAAATTTATTTGTTTTTTGTCCCTACAAAATATTTTATTTTGGTCCTTTTGACCAAAATTCGTAGAAAATTATGTAGAAAAACGAAGTGTTTTCTACGGATTTTACTGTGAATTTTTGTCAAAATAATGGTTTTTAGTTATTCGGATCAAAATTCACAAGAAATTTGGTATGAAAATGAAGTGTTTATGTAGATTTTGCTATGAATTTTGGTTAGAAGGACTAAAATCAAAATAAAATATTTTACAGGGATAAAAAATAAACAAAAATTTTTACAGGGAGCAAAATCAAAACACCCTACATTTACAAGGACTAAAAATATATTTAATTCTTTTATTTAAAATCAAAGTACGGTAACTTAGTGTCTTGTCATGGAAAGTAAGCACACCAACTGACAAGCTAAAGTTTCACTGTCATTAAGAATTTGCAAGTTGGTAATTTAATAAAACTGAGAATGAAGTTTGGTTGGGATGGCGAGAAGGATGGGGCTGGCTAGCTGTGGTTTGCCATTGCCGCTATCCCTCGTTTCCCTTTTGGTTAATATGTCGTTTTGGTTTTCCAAACCCAACCCCACCTGAACCTGAACAGCCATTTCATTGCCACACACTGTCCAAGTACTATATCATTGCACTTAACTGCCTTCACGATAACAACAATTCTAAGCTTATCTACTTGCTTTCTCATTGTTAGGCAAGATATTTCAGCAACAATAAATTCAAGTTTTTGTTTGTTTGTTTGTTCCATAAGTTACCTATAATTTCCTTTGTTAGCATTTGGGTAGTGGTGAGAATTAAGCTATGTCCAAACCATGTTTGAAAGCCTTAATTAAGCTAAAAGAAATCAATTTAATTTGTCCAATTATAATGTTTTAAGTATTTACTGAAAGATGGATAGACCCTTTCATTTTGTGTTCATGTCTGAATCAAATGGAGTGATCATTTGTTATCAAGCAATGCTGTGTTCTCTGGTCCTCTCTCTGTGTTGCTTGTAATTGCCGATTTGAGTACCTGTTACACATCTAATAATTAGGCCCTCATGGATTGTCAATACTGTAGCGCGCAAAACTAGTGGGAAAGTGAGATGTCTTGATTGAGTCACAAATGTTGTTAGATATATTATAGATTGATTAAATGTATTTTAATCTTAATTGTAATTACAGCTTAGCTTTATATAGTTAGTTTAGAAGCTCTGATACCATAATAGCTTGGTAAAAATGAACTTGCATTATTAATTTGCTAATCAAGAGTATATATACAGACTAAGAAGCGGAGGTAAACAGCTGTCAATGCATCAAAACAAGTCTAACAAACTAACAAATTCTCTAACTGTAAATTAGCTTCTAAACTAACTATATAAAGCTAAGTTGTAATTACAATTAAGATTAAAATACATTTAATCAATCTATAATATACTCCCTTCAGTCCTATATATATAAGAGACACTTGAGACAAAAGTGTCTCTTATATATAGGACCGGAGGGAGTATCTAACAAATGTAAGTAAATTAATAAGTCATACCACGTGGTTGTTTTTGGAGATAGATGAGGTTGTTCTTCTAGATTTATTTTGGGAAAAGGTGGTGGGGTTTCATGATATTTCACAAGCAAAATATAATCATTAATGTTACTCCATCTGTTTGAAATATTTGGTGGTTTAAGTTTTTTTATACAGATTAAAAAATTATTTCATTGATGTGTTTTTTACCAAAATACCCATATTATTATTATTAATAATTATTTTACAAATTCTCATAATCTTTTTATGTCATTTTTCAATGCAAAAAGTATAAATACTCCGCTATAAATAATCTCATAAAAATCAAATCATTTAATTATAGGTTTAATTGTATTTTTGGTCACTTAGCTTTCTCAATTTGACGATTTTGATATCTCTATTTTAGTTTTAGGAATTTTGGTCCCATACTTTTTAATTAAAAAAATACTTTTGGTTCCTCTAAATTATGGATCTTTTGCACTTTTGGTACCCAAAAATCTTGGATTTTAGTAAAGTGGAGACCAAAAGTGCACAATACAAGATTTTTTGGACCAAAAGTGCAATTAAAAAAATATAGAGACTAAAATCGCTAAATTGAGAAAATTAGTAGACCAAAATCGTAAAAAATAAAATAGGGGAACCAAAATCGCCAAATTGAAAAAGCTGAGGACCAAAAGTACAATTAAGCCTTAATTATATCTAAAGTTATAGTTGGAAAAAAAAGTTATTTTATATTTTGGATTTCCGAAACTCTCAATCGGGGTGGTTTTTAGTTTTAGGTTTTCAAATTTTAAAAAACCAAAACTGGTTTTCAGTTTTTAGTTTTGAATTTCAGTTTTTTGTGATTTTTAATTTTAAAAAGTTGTTATCGACATCATAATTTCTCCTTTAAAATTTATTAACAACAACAATTCTTCCAGAAAATAATAATAATAGTAAATAATAATAATAATAATAATAATAATAGAAATAATTATAACAATTCCACTCAAAAAAGAAATATATATAATAATTATAATAGTAATAATAATAGTATTATTAAATTTAATAATAATAATAATAATAAAAATAATAATAGATAAACTGTGATGCCGCATCCAGCACCTTTATCTATCGAGAAGAAGGATTATAGAATCCTTCAATCTTCCTGATTAATGACGAAGAGGGAGAGAGTGGTGTTAGGGTGAGAAGTCACGACGGAGGAGAAGGATGGGCCCCGCCCGATTTACCCGATATAAAGCATGGGTAAAACGGGTCAGCTCGACCCAACTCGGTCGGCCCGACGTGAGCCCGCATAAAAATAGGGCGGGTCGTCCCAGCCCTCCATGGGTTGAGTAGGCTAGCGGGTTGTCCCCTCAAAAAACAAAAATAACAAAAGCAAAACAAAAAATAAATAAAAAGCAAAAAAATTGAATAAAACAAGCCAAAATGGGCCACAACAGCGGGTTGGGGGGCTAGCCCGCAAAAAAAAGTAAAAAAACAAAAGAAAGAATCGTTTAAAAATAGGAAAAAAATAAACAATTATATGTGATGGCCCAACGGGTTGGCCTGGCCTGGCCCACAGCCCAACGAGTTGGCGGGCTAAACGGGTTGGACTAGACGGGTTAGTGGGTTGATAAAACTTAGTCCATCCTGCCCATTTTAAAAAGGCTGGCGGGCTGGCCCAGCAGGCCTAGCCTAGTTTGCCACCCCTTTGGTGGTGGTGGCTGCGGTGGCAGTGTCAGTGGTGGTGGTAATAGTAGTGGTGCGGTGGCAATGTTAATGGTGGTGGCAGCGGCGACAGTGTTGGTGTTGTTGGTGGTGGTGGCAGTGCCAATGGTGTTGGCGGTGTCGGTGGTGGTGGTGTTAAGTGATGGTGGCAACGATGGTCTCAGTGGTGGTGGTCGTTGTGCCGATGACAGTGGTAATGGTGGTGGTGATAGCGACGGCAATGGTGGTGGTGGTGGTGGTAGTAGGCTGGTGGAGATGTCAATGGTGGTGATGGTGACGACAGAAAGAATTATTGTCAAATGTAGTGAGAATGTGTTTTTTTTTAAACCAAAAACCAAATTTACAAATCTTTTTTTCTTGGTTTTGAAAATGAATGCAAAAGTATTTTGAAATTGAGTAAAAAACCATTTCAACTCCATTTAGCCGAACATGTTTTGTTTTGAAAATTGCATTTGAAAATCAAAAACGAAAAACTCGCAACCACTCCGAACATGGCCTAAATCCACCAAAATTTTGGAATATTCGAGGGAGTTTTCAAAAAAAATGTTAGCAAATCAAATAACTATCTGATGACAAAAAAATTAGTATTTTGTAGAAATATAAATTTATGGTAAAGCGAGTGGTGGGTGCAAAATTCCCGACGTAATTCAACTCGAGAGCTTGTCTACACAGCCCCGCTGAAAATGAAACACAGACAAATAGAAGAAATTAAGTGGAATATCTAGTCTAGAGGGATTGCTTGTCTTTCTATCCATGTTAGGGCACATGGACCTTAACCCCACAAATTCACCTCCAATTGGATTTCATCTTGGTATATATCCGATCTCCACTATCATTGGATCATTGACTAAATGCCTTTTTCTTTCTGTGTTTTATTAATTTTATCGTGTACATGTACTCTTTTTCCCTAGTAAAGAGAGTATAAGTGTTACATAGAAAATAGTTAAGTGGTAAAGTGGTGTGAGACATTGATAGCGCGGATTTAAACCCGCAATTTTCTACTTCTCTCTTTCTATTTCCCACCCCGACCATCTGTACTAAAGACAAAAAAATAAAATAAAGAGAGTATAAATATTATAACTAGGCGCCAAACACTACCATTAATGTTACATAATTTTAATTAAAAGTTAAAAAGTTAATTACCTTCATTTGATATTATTTTGGTGCTCAAATGTCTCTATGAATAAAATACTCAACACCAAATAAATTTAGTTTTCTCCTTTAGTAAGAAACAGGTGTACTCTGTGTGTGTATCACATAACACATTAGAACCCAAAAAAAATGAAATGAATATGAAAATACGAAACTATAAACTTAATTAAGCTATAAAAATATTGTATATATGATAGAGATAAAACATATGTTATAGCTCAAATGGTGAGACACAATGATACTTCAATGTATTTAAGCTCCAGGTAATGGGTTTGAATCGTTGTGTCTCAACATTGAAATTAGGCTTAAATATGTTTTTCATCCCGGCAAATATTGGGGTGTTAGGTTTTCACCTTTTTCTGTTATTCATTCATGCAATTTACACATTTTTTGTTTTTATCCGTCCCTGTTAAAAAAACGTTGAGGTAGCTAACGGATCTCTATGACATTTCCACATAAGTCATAACACATGGGCTAAAGACTTGATGAATGTGTAATTAATTTTGTTCCCTTTTTTTTTCCTCTCAGGGTTCCCCTTTCCATCTCTTCTCCCTCTCATCCTCCCCCCAACCGCCACCCCATCAGCGATTCATCATTGAGAATCAAACAAACTATTTCATCAGCGATCTCATCAAATAAAACACAATATTAGATCACAATAGAGACAAATTGGCTCAGATATGAGAGCATGTACTGTTCGTGAGATATGCAAAAAAAGAGGAAAGGGAAAAGTCATGACAGAGACAAGATAGGGAAGGAGGAGGACACCTGTAACTCCCCACCAAGCGTATACCGGCCTTTGGCCCTCTGCAACGGTGAGCATGTTACTCATAGGACCTCTCCACTCCCTTTTAGTAGAGTTTTTGCCTCACGGGAGTTTCGAACCCACACCCAAAGGGTTTAAAGGTCATGGGAATCCACTCCCTAACACCACTAGACCAATTGTAATACCCCACCAAGCGCATACCGACCCAACTGAAGTGGGTCCCTCTGCAACGGTGAACATGTTACTCATAGGACTTCTCCACCCCCTTTTAGTGGAGTTTTTGCCTAATGGGAGTTTCAAACCCACACCCCAAAGGGTTTAAAGGTCATGGGAATCCACCCCCTTTTAGTGGAGTTTTTGCCTCATGGGAGTTTCGAACCCACATCCAAAGGGTATAAAGGTCATGGGAATCCACTTCCTAACTAACACTAGTGGTATTAGCTAGGGAGTGGATTCCCATGACCTTTAAACCCTTTGGGTGTGGGTTCGAAACTCCCATGAGGCAAAAACTCCACTAAAAGGGGGTGGAGAAGTTCTATGAGTAACATGTTCATCGTTGTAGAGGGACCCACTTCAGTTGGGCTGGTATATGCTTCGTGGGGTGTTACAATAAAAGACGCCTTTTTACTGTAACACCCCACCAAGCGCATACTGGCCTTTGGCCCTCTACAACGGTGAACATGTTACTCATAGGACTCCTCCCCCCTCAAGAGGAGTTTTTGCCTTATAAAGGAGTCGAACCCATGTCCAGAGGGTTTAAAGACAATGGGAAGCATCCTCCCATCACCACTAGACCAATTGGTCAAGTGGTGTTAGGGAGTGGATTCCCATGACCTTTAAACCCTTTGGGTGTGGGTTCGAAACTCCGGTGAGGCAAAAACTCCACTAAAAGGGGGTGGAGAAGTCTTGTGTTACCTGTTGCAGAGGGCCAAAGGTTGGCATGCTCTTGGGTGGGTTGTTACAATAAAAGGCATCTTTTATTGTAACACCCCGGCTACACTGTGCAGGTCTAATTAGCCCCATAGTAATGTCGAGCATGCACTCACAGGAATCCTCCCCCACCCCTCAAGAGGAGTTTTTGCCTCATGGAGGGCTCGAACCCGTGTGGTGATGGGAGGGTGCTTCCCGGGGTCTTTAAACCCTCTGGACACGGGTTCGAGCCCTCCATGAGGCAAAAACTCATCTTGAGGGGCGGGGGGAGGATTCCTGTGAGTGCATGCTCGGCATTACTGTGGGGCTAATTAGACCTGCACAGTGTAGCCAGGGTGTTACAACACCTGTGACAGTGCACGCGGTGGCAGAGTGAGGCTATAAGCTATGTTCGCGGATTTGGTCGTCAATGGCCTCAGCAGTGGCTAAACGGGGTGTTATCATTGTCGACACCATTGTGGCATTTGGGCGTCAATCAACGCTCTATTTTTTACAATTGATTATTTTGGGTTCTACTAGCGGTTGGACTATGAACATAGGGGGTGTTGTGATGGCTGGTTTGTGGGGCAAAAAATATGCATAATGGTTTCACAGAAGTTGGTTAAGTGAGGCAAAAGGGAGATGGGATTCATAGAGTTTCGTTTGTATGATTTGAGTGACTTTGGGAAGCCGGTCGCAGACAGTGAATAGGTAAAGGGAATGAATCCCTTTTTGGTATATTTTGCTCATTGTTATGTTGGTTCCTCTCCTTCTTTTCATTTTCTCTATTGGTTTCTGGCTCCATTGTCCCTATCTATTTTTTGACTCTGTAATTTGCTCTCCTTATTTTTGCCTTCTTCTCTCAGAATCCCCCACTTGCAATTCTATGTTGCAGATATTTATAGAACCAATAATACTGGAAGAGGTTGGGGTGATGGGAGGGAGAGGGAGGCTAGGGAAAGTGGTGGGGTAGGGGTGGTAGATGAGCAGGAGGAGAAGAGAAGTGGAAGAAGATGAACCATAGTTATGTTCACATCATCCTTTATATCACATGACATGTGGGCATCACTTATGTGACGTAGCTAGGCCAGATAAGTTTTCATTAACCACCTCAACGTTTTTTTAACGGTGAGGGGCATAAGTAAAAAATGTGAAAATTGGAGGGATGAATAATATGCAGGGGTAAAAACCAAACACTTCTATATTTGTAGAGACAAAAAAACATAGTTGAACCTCTGAATTATCATACTTTTAACCTTAACCAAACTCCACACGTACCCATAATACTTGGCTTCTAACTATTCGTCTATCATCAAGAGCAACTGCTTTATCAATTGGTCTACATCCAATAATTCTAAAAGAAGAATAAAAAATGGGCGGCAGTCGCACCGTAGATTCTCAAGCCAGCCCCACCGACATCTAATATAGAAAATCACTGTGTAGTGTGTTGGAAAAAAACAGAAAAGCCAAAAATTACTATTCGGTCCGCAATATACCAGGGAAAAAAGTAATTTTTGTTATAATTCTATTTTTTTAATCTAAAATATAGTTATAATTATACATTTTTGCAGAAGCTATTCAAATTAGTTTCTCATAATAATCATATTTTTCCCAAATTCTAATATTTTAAAAAACTAACACAAAAATATCCAAAATTATTATTTTTTGTAAAAAAATCATGAAAAAGGTTAAAACAAACAAACTCTTGGAAGACCATTCGAGTACAGTTAACGGGCCCGGGGGGTGGAAAATTAGAGATTGTGAGTTTCATACGTACGTCAGACCCATAAAACTCTCATCTATTTTTGCCTTTTAATAATATATATATATATAGGGTCATTCCTGACATTCTGGATGCTCCGTACGAACTGAGAAATTAGTGTCCTATTTTTTATAAGTCAAATATATATGTTGATTATCAAAAGTAGATAGTCTTCAACACACAAAAAGTGCAAAAAGCTAATCATTAATTGTTTAAATACAACTTCAAGGAAATAAAATATTGCAGAAGAAAAGCTAAAGATTACTACAACATTAAAAAGTTCAAACAATCCCAATAAATTACAATATAATTATAGCAAAAGTAGTTATACGTGTATCTATTTAACCCAAACATATAACACTATTCCCAAGTAAAATAAAATAAAATTGATGTCCCTAAAAAATAGGGCTCTGTGCGGTCGCACACCCTACATACTCTCAGGGCCACCAGAGTGTGTGTGTCTATATATATATATATATATATATATATATATATATATATATATATATATATATAATTTAATTAATGAAACATGAGAATTCCTCCGTAAAATGAGGCAATGGCACCGACGGCGGATCCACCCCTTTGGCTACTGGTGGATCACGCACAAACACAAATGAATGAAATGGTGAAAAGAAAGGGGTGAGACAAACGGGTGCTATGTTCTCTATTCTGAATCTGATTGATATTTGTGTGTGGTGCAATAAGTGGTGGTAGACCCACACGATTAGATGTGATCATATACCACTTTTATAACAAAAAAAAGCCCATCACGTGCATTAAAGCGCCATGTTATTAACACCATCCTCGTGAATCCTGATATGGTCGGTTTCATTAGAGCATTAGCGGCACATGTTCACTATCTCGCATTGCTTAAAATTTTCTGTGGTCCATGTGTTCTCTAATTTAGTTTACCATTTATTATGCAGAGCATGGCGACTGATTTTAGTCGACAAGCGTTCACTAAAATATTACAGCTGTACATAATACACTTTTAGTTGCCGCACACGTCAGCCAACACATTTTTAGTTAAAGAGCGCTAAAGTTTCTCTTAGACACAAAACATAGTAACATTTGTCAACCAGTGAATACTCCCTCTTCTCCTTTTTACATGTCAGTTTTTTAAAGAAATTTTGTTTTTAATTACTTGTCATTCTCAAAATTTAAGATTACATTAATTATTTGTTTGTCAAGTATATCATTAACTATTTATTATAGAGAGAGAAATATGTTATATGGAGTAATGAATGGACAAGGGTATCATAAGAAAAAGACTAATAATTTCATCAAAAACAACAAAACTTATTAATTTCACTGGTTATTGTAAATTAACCTTAAACGACAAGTAAAAAGGAATAGAAAGAGTACTATTGTAGAAGAGGGCCGTGTATAGAAATTCTGGGGCATGAGCCAAAATTATTAGAGTAAAAAAAATTTGTATTTTAAACAAAACAATTTGAATATTTTTTTTGTACCAGAAAAAAAAAGAAAGTATTATTTTTTAAAAATTAAATAGATAGTTAACCATAATGTTTGTCTAACTCAATTTATCTATTGTAATGGTGATTTTTATTTGGTAAACAGGGATATAAGTATCATGCGCAAAATAGTTTTTTACTTCTTCAAAAAGTCTTCTCATTTTCAACGTGTGGGGCTGGAGCAATTAATTAGTTACTACCTATAATTATGCTCATGTGTTAATCATTAAGAGCATATATACATTATCGTTGTGGTATTGTTTTTGTTTTCTCCATAAAAGCATAAAGATATACTACTCCAGTATATTAATTGGAGTCTTATATTCCTTTAAAAAATTATAAGAGCCTTATACTACTACTAAAAATTAATTGAGGACCTGGGGGCATAAGACAAATGCTTTAACTACCCAAAAGCAGCCACGACCCTGCCGTAGAACAGAGGCATTTGATGTGGAAAATCGCAAGTGTACGATTTCGTCGTCAAGTAATAAAAGATCGAATTCACAAGGATTGAGATTGATTGTTTAACTTAACGAACCTTGTAATAATTTGAACTATTGAAACAATATGAGGTGTTTGAAATCTTTGTGACTTGTATCGAAAGACGAAAACAGTAAATAACAAGAATACACTATTTATATTTCAATAACTAAAAACGACTAGGGATAGAATCCTTTTGTTTCCACCTTTATGTTGTTAAATTCAAATTCAATGCAAGCAACTATGATATAGTTGAAGTTTAAATCCACAAGTTTAGATTAATGAAAATCCCTTTCCTATTAATCTCTTTGATTAAATTAACAAGCCCTAATTCCTTAGGTTCAAATTAATTGAATCAAGCATAAAGGTCAAAGATTCATACAAACTCATACTACAATAATTATATTCCTATAACCCTATTAAGCATGTCCAATGATCTCAAAGCAAGTCTAAAACCCCAGTTTTCCAATTGATGTTAAGACCCTAGTTCAATTCAATAGTGATCAATTATCAAATTGCATTAAGAGAAGAGATAAAGGATCAAATAACATAGATTAACTTGCATTGAACTTCTGAATTCGATTACATAAAAGTATCTACAAAATTCATCTTACCCTAGTCTAGGAGGCTTAGTTCCTCATGAAAGAAGAGAAACTAATCCATGGAGATGAGAGAATTGGAAGAGACTCCATTGATTTCTCAATTTCGCCTTAATCGTCAAAATACGTTTGAGTTTCTTCTAATCTCCAAAAATTCTGAACCCCTAGCTCAGTATCTCCAAAGTCTATTTATAGCTAGGTTAAAAAGGAGTGAAAAATTAAGCCAAAACGGGTAAAAAAACACAAAATTGCAAAGTCTAAGTGACCATGAGACGGCCAGTGGAGCACTGGCACGGCTTTGGCCGTCTTCTTGAGAACATGATGCACAAAATTAAGAGTCGGGGCACGGCCGTGGAATACACTGTTTGATGGAAACTTGTTCTTTGCGATCAGCAACCAAGGCACGGCCGTGGCACAGACATGGCCAGGCTGTGTCACCTCAAATATTGCCCCCTTCTAGGAATTTGCCTCCGAGTTTGGTCCCACTGTCTGTTTGAGTGATTTTTGCTCCGCTTTCCTAGGCCAATTACCTTCCTTTCTGCACAACTGAACCAAAACCAAGTGCATTACTCATATCAAGCAAAATGCATGAAAAACATGGATTAAAACTACTAAATGACTAAGATGTGATGCAAAACTAATACTAAACTATATGCTATATTGAACGCATCAAATTACCCCAAGCTTAGAATTTTGCTTGTCCTCAAGCAATTGTTGTGGCCAAAGATGAAAAGGGAAAATAAGAGATGCAACAGATAAAGACCCCGAGATAAAAGCAAGATCAAGTAATAGGCTCAAGGCTAACAAAGACAATAGTGACAATCAAGATCAAGTCCAATTAGAAATTTAGGCTCTCAGAAATCATGTCTCTCACTGATAGGGTCACTCTCCTTACCACTCTCAAAGTGTATAACGGTTAAGACAATGCGCTCAAATCCATCAATGAAAGTGCTCTACCATAGGCTTGACCATTAACTAAATTTCAGCAAATAGTTAATGAAAACACACAAGAATCAAAAGGTCTTTCAACAGGTTGTAACGTGGCCATGAGATATGGAATGTAAGGTGGGATAAAACAAGAAAAGGGAAATTCAAGGGCTTTCAAAATGATCAATTAAAGCAACCCTTTTAAAGCAAAAAAAGTGGAGCAATCCATTTTCCCTTTTTGCTTTCAAAACCTTTTTATTTTGCTCCTTTTCTGTTGTTTTTTTTCCTTTTCTATTTTTTTATTTTATTTTTATTTTATTTTTTTATTATTTATTCTTTTTTTATTACTTATTCTCCCTTCTTTGAAATTTTGCAATAATTATTGGGGAGGAACTAAACAACAGAAGAGATCTCACGTTCAAGCATCAAAACAACAATATTAAACATCTATTTGCTCCCTTAAACATACCCTAAAAGGTACTTCAAACATTTGATGGGTACCAAGAAAATTCATATCAATCAAGGCTCAAAAGGGACAACTAATGGAAGCTTTCATTCAAAAATCGGAGGCTTGAAAATATTCCTAAAATGTCTTAATCATATTCATGTGTGTAATCAAAAAATTTCAAGTTTTGAAATGGTTTCAAGTCAAGTTCTAGAGAGTACAATCAAGAGGGACACACTCATACAAGGAGAAGGGGCACACAAAAATGATGAAGTACAAGCCCCAAATGAAGCTCAAGTCTCACATTTAGAAGTTCAAATCAGTGAAAGACATCAAATCAGAGCGCCACATGCTAATCATCAACTTATCACAAGATTATCCCTATGTATATTAAGAATACTACCTTCAAGCCCATCACAAGAGAAATTAATTGGGTTCCAAATCATTGCAATCTCAAATTCCAACAATATTGTGGCACACATAGCATGAAAATTTGGGGGATAAAATGATGCGACAACACAAGATTAAGAACATGCAAGGACATGCAAAGACCATATGAAATGCAAATACTTTATGCAAAATTAAAAACGCCTACCCCAAGCTTAAGAATTTACATTATCCCCAATGTAAATAATTAAATTGAGATAGGGATGACAAAAAGAACTCACCGAGGGGGAGGAGGAGGAAACTGGCCAGGATATTGCTGAAGGTGCCAGTTATACATTACGGAGACCATGTCCTGGATGTTGTGGACAGTGTGGTCTAATCCATCCAGCTGGACCCTTTGAGCAGCCATCTCTGCTTGTAATGCAGCATAAGAGCCAGGAAATGGCTGATGAGCCGGAGCAAAGTGTGGAGGTGATGAACCTGCAGGGGGTGCCTCGGGGATATCTTCTTGAAGTGGCTCAGGCTGGGGGCCTCCAGGGAAATTCTAATTATTCGGGTTTCTGATATTGGTATGCTCTTGACTACCATTTTCTTTGCAAGACAGGCCTCGATATCTAAACGGTTGCTCCCAGGAACCTGTTGAAGCTCGGATGTCCGATAACCAAGAGATTCAGCAACGGGGGTGATTAAACCACCGATGACAATTTTTCCAGCTGAAGCTTTCCCCACTTTGACCATGTGGGTAATAAGGTGGGAACCTGCATCTAGTTGAAATTCAGGGTGCAACATATTCCATAAGAATAGGAGTTCAGTCTGACGAACAACTCCATCACTATCCCCACGTCCAAACAATGTGTTTGACAGCACTCGGTGAACATAACGAAAACAAGGGTTTCGTAACTTGGACGATTTTGACGAGGAAGAATCATAAGTGTCAGCCTTTGTAAGTTGGCTCCAAAACCTTCTGGCAGAAAATTCGTTGGGGATCCTCCGGTGACCACCATATGGAAATCCATAAATGGCATTGAATTGACTCAATGAAATACTATGCTCAATATTGAATAACTGAAAGGTTATCAAATTGTCAGTGTGATCCTCTGGCCAGTGCTCCGCGTATAAAACATTTGCATTAACAGATGATAGGAATTCCAGGGTGAGTCTTGCGTAAGTAAAATGTTTCATTCCCACAAAATTTGTCCAGCCCACATTCGCAAATAAAAAAATTGACATCCTCTAGCAATCCTAGAGTTAACAGAGTAGGCTCATCCATGTAACGGGTGGGAACAATTATTCTTGCGGCAAGAGAATTATACTTTGCCTCTTGAATGTCGTCCCGGAATTGAATTCCATATGGATTTTCGGACGCCTTCTTCTTGCCCTTTCCCCGCCCCTTTGACAGAAGTGATTCGTTGGAGCCCGAGGCTTGACCCCGTTGCCTTTTTGAGGCCATACTATCCTGCAACCAAAACACACAGGGTTAGGGAAAGAAGAAAATGGGGGTGATGCTGAGAAGAGGGAGGACTCGACTGAGAATTGAAGGAGAATGAGGGAGGTCGTGGTGGTTGAAGGAGAAAGAGGGAGGTGTTGCTGCTGCTGAAGAAGATGGTGGAGGGGCGGCGGTGTGGTGAGGAGAAGGAGGGCGAGGGCGCGGCTGGTGAGAGGGAGGGCGAGGGCGTAGCTGGTGAGAGGGAGGGCGAGGGCGCGGCAGGTTGAAGGAGAAGGAATGAGGTGTTGGTGGTTGAAGGAGATGGTGGAGGGGCGGCGGTGTGGTGGCTGGGGGGGCAACTGAGAAGAGGGAAAAGAAGTGTTTGAGGGAGAAGGGAAAACATTGTGGTTTATTTGAATTTGGGTTTCGGTAACGTGTGGCAGGGCGTAGGGTAAGTATGGTGGTGCTAAAAACTGGCCACTGATTTGAGGTAAGTGGAAATGGGTGGCTGTGATTAGTTGGGGTGAAGATTGGTAAGGGATGATGCATAGGAGAATGAGTGGGGGACGGGCTGGTGGACTTTGGCACGACTTTCCCGTGGAATACTCTGTTTGCCCCCCCTTTTTTTCTTTTCACGCCACACGGCAGTGGCACAGAACACGGCCAGGCGGTGTTTCACTGCACTGCTATCTGTTTTTTTCCTTCCAAATATGCACTCTTCTTCAACTTGGGTTGCCTCCCAAGAAGCGCTTCTTTAACGTCACTAGATTGACGCGTGATGGTATGCTCAAGGCTCGTGCAAGACTAGAGCAACCTTTGCCCTGTCAAGCTCTCCTCCTAAATAAGGCTTCAGTCGTTGACCATTTACCTTGAAAGATCTTTGAGATGAAGGCTCCTCCACCTCTACTGCTCCATGTGGCATTACTTCTTTAACAACGAAAGGTCCCGACCACTTAGACTTGAGTTTGCCCGGGAATAACTTCAAACGAGAATTAAAGAGTAACACTTGCTGCCCAGGATAGAAGGTTCTTTGCACGATGTGCTTATCATGATAAGCTTTAACCTTCTGTTTGTAAATGGAGGCATTCTCATGGCATGCAAACGCATCTCATCCAACTAATGCAACTGCAGAATTCTTTTCTCTCCCGCCAAGGTTGAATCAAAATTAAGGAACTTCAAGGCCCAAAACGCCTTATGTTCAAGCTCAACTGGCAAATGACATGCTTTGCCATAAACCAGTTGGTAGGGAGACAACCCCATTGGAGATTTATAAGCTGTCCTGTATGCCCACAAAGCATCATCAAGCTTCTGGGCCCAGTCTTTCCTTGATGCACTCATTGTTTTCTCAAGTATCTTCTTAATCTCCTGGTTTGACACTTCAGCTTGCCCATTGCTTTGAGGGTGGTAAGGAGTAGCAACTTTGTGTTTCACATCATACTTTTTCAGCACAACCTCCAATTTGGAATTGTAAAAATGTGATCCACCATCACTAATTAGTACTCTAGGGACCCCAAACCGGGAAAATATGTTTTTCTTAATGAACTTCACAACAGTCTGAGAATCACTTGCCTGAGTTGCCACTGCCTCTACCCATTTTGAAACATAATCAACAGCTACCAATATATATTGGTTAGAGAGTAAGGAAGGAAATGGCCCCATGAAATCAATGCCCCAATAATCAAAAAGCTCAACCTCCAAAATGGAGTTCAAGGGCATTTCATTCTGCTTGGAAATGCTTCCCGTCCTCTGGCACTTGTGACAACTCTTTGCATGATCATAGGCATCTTTAAAAATTGAAGGCCAATAAAATCCGGATTGAAGCACTTTTGCAGCTGTGCGTTCACCATTGAAATGACCTCCATATGGTGAATTGTGACAATGCCATAAAATTTTCTGTGCTTCATCATGTGCAACACACCTTCGAAGTAATCCATTTGGGCATTGCCTGAAAAGATAAGGATCATTCCAAATGAAATAGTTAGCATCTTTGAAAAACTTCTTCTTTTGTTGCCAAGTGAGTTCTTCTGGTATCACACCAGCAGCCTTAAAATTTGCCATATCTACAAACCAAGGCCTCTCAGTCACAACTAACAGTTTCTCATCTGGGAACTCCTCTAGAATGTCCAACTCTTTGGCTGTAATTTCAGTATTCTCCAGCCTAGACAAATGATCAACCACCACATTTTCACTCCCTTTTTTGTCTGTGATCTCAAGGTCGAATTCTTGCAACAATAAAATCCACCGAATGAGTCTTGGCTTGGATTCAACCTTAGTCATAAGATACTTAATTACCGCGTGATCAGTGAACACCACAACTTTGGAACCAATCAAATAGGAACGGAATTTTTCTAAAGTAAACACTATAGCGAGCAACTCCTTCTTTGTGGTTGCATTGTTGACTTGGTTCTCATTTAGTACCTTGCTAGCATAGTAAATGGCATGAAAGAATTTGTCTCTTCGCTGCTCCAAAACAGCCTCCACTGCATAGTCACTAGCATCACACATTAACTCGAAGGGTGAATCCCAATCTGGTGCAACTATTATAGGAGCTGAAACAAGTTTCTCTTTTAGCAACTCAAAAGCCTTCAAGCACTCTGGATCAAAATCGAATGAGACATCCTTGATAAGGAGATTGCAAAGCGGCTTAGCAACCTTGGAGAAGTCCTTGATAAATCGTCTATAAAAACCGGCATGCCCAAGGAAACTCCTCACTCCTTTCACATTCAACGTAGGAGGTAACTTCTCTATTACATCAATTTTTGCCTTGTCCACTTCTATACCTTTAGATGAGATTTTATGAGATAGTCCATCCAATTGCCTCTTTGTGTGCTCTAAGCACTCTCACAAGTTTCTCCTCCTCAAGCTTCAATAAGGAGCTACTTATGATCACTGAATTAAAAGCATCATCCCCAAGAAAAACGTACTTCAAATGTGAGGGCAATTGCTTTAATTCCGGGCTAGCTTTCTTCTCTATCTCTCCACCTCGCAAGTCTTCTTTCTTTTTAACAATAGCATCTTCAACCTGTACAGCTTCAAGTTGTGCAAGACATCTTTCTATCTCCTCCTCCATCTCTTGATCCACTTCCTCAATGGAATTAAATATTACTTTCTCCAAGGGGTGTGAAGGTTGGTCTTGCTTAAAAAATTCCCCAACTGAATCATCAATCACATCAACTCTAGAGCACCTTTCAGTATCATCAGGATGTCGCATAGCTTCAAAGACATTAAAAGTTACCTTCTCATCTTGAAATCTCAAAATTAATTTACCTTGTTGGACATCAATCAAGGCTCTCCCTGTAGCTAGGAAAGGTCTTCCAAGAAGAAGAGGAACCTTTTTGTCCTCCTCCATATCAAGAATCACAAAATCAGCTGGGAAAAGGAATTTGTCAACTCTAACCAGAACATCCTCCAATATCCCATATGGGTATTTGGCTGATCGGTCCGCTAACTGAAGTGACATTCTAGTGGGCTTGACTTCACCTCCTCCCAACCTTTTTAACATGGATAGGGGCATCAAATTGATACTAGCTCCCAAGTCACACAGAACTTTGTCAATGTGTAAATTCCCAATGGTACAAGGAATTGTGAAGCTTCTAGGATCCTTCATCTTTGGAGGAAGCTTTCTTTGAATGATGGCACTGCACTCTTTTGTCAAAGCTACTGTCTCATCTTCTTTAAATCTTCTCTTCTTGGTCAGCAATTCCTTCATGAACTTGGCATATGTGGGCATTTGCTCAAGAGCTTCTGCGAAAGGAATGTTGATTTGTTGGCGCTTAAAGATATCCATGAATTTAGCAAACTGTTCATCTTTCTGGTTCTTCTTGCTCAGATGAGGATAAGGAAGCTTCATATATGGCGGAGTCACTTTAGGCTTCTCTTGTACCTGCAGCTTGTTAGTCACAACTATGTCTTTCTCACATTCTCTTTTTTCTTCTTTTTCAATATTTTCTCTACTCTCATTTTTAACCCCGTCTTTTTCTCTTTCTACTTCTTTTTCTACTTCCGCTCTCTCTTTTTCAACTCCATCTACCTCACTTTTTCCGCTCTTTTTCTTTCTCTCTACTTCAGACAATAACTTTCCACTTCTCAAAGTAACAGCGCTACAATTTTCATTCTTGGGATTATCTACTGTGCTAGCAGAAAACTTACCCTTTGATTGCTTCGCAAGTTGCTTTGAGAGTTGTCCAATTTGATTCTCCAGATTTTTTATAGAAGCCTCTTGGTTTTTGAAATGAGACTCATGATTCTGGAAGTTGGATTGAGTCATCTTCATGAACTGAGTAAGAGCTTCTTCTAAGTCACTAGGCTTCCCCTGTTGTTGAGGTTGAGGAGGTTTGTTGGATGATGGGTTATCTTGCTGATTCCAAGAGAAGTTGGGATGATTCTTCCACCCTGGATTATAGGTGTTAGAATAAGGATTCCCTCATTGCCTTTGAAAGTTACCCATGTAATTAGCTTGCTCATTTGAATCTCCCTTTGCATCGCAACCTCCATTCTCATGAGGCCCTTGACAAAAATCACATCTCAAGGTCTGATTCAACTGGTTCACTTGAGCGGGAGTAGAGGCTCCCGTTTTCAATGCTTTCAGCTCCTTTGTGATAGCTTCCAATTGTTGAGAGACCAATTTATTTTAAGCCAATAGTGCATCTTGCGTTTCTAGCTCAAGGATTCCTCTTCTACCCTGTGTTCCTCTATCATTTTGACACAACTGCTCATTGGAAGCCATTTGCTCCACTAAAGTTCTCGCTTCTGCATCTGTCTTGTTGTTAATTATACCTCCAGCTGAGGCATCCAGCATCATTCTTGTTTTTGGCCTCAACCCATTACAAAACATTTGCATCTGATTAAATTCATCGTACCCATGGCCAGGACACCTCTTTAGAAGAAGCTTGAATCTCTCCCATGCCTCATACAAATTTTCACTCTGACTCTGCTGGAACCCATGGATTTCACCTCTTCTTTTGATGAACTTGGAGGGTGGAAAGAATTTGGTCATAAATTTATCCTCCAAATCATCCCAAGTAGCGATGCTTCCTGTAGGCAAGGTGTACAACCATTCTCTTGCTCTATCTCGCAGGGTAAAAGGGAAAAGTCTTAGTTTCTTGCTCCCCTCTATCACTCCATTCAGCATGAAGGTGTCACAGATTTCATAAAAAGTTGACAAGTGCTGATTTGGGTTTTCAATTTCCTCCCCAGCGAATTGGATTTGCTTGAGAGTATTCAACAGCGAAGGTTTGATCTCAAAATTAGCATTTGCATCCACCTGTTGGTAGGCCATGACAACCCTTAGATGGTTATTCCTTCTCCCAAAATCACCCAAAGTACGTGGTTGGTCCCCCATCACTTCTTGAGTTATGACTTGAGAAGTAGATGCAGAGGAATGTTTTTTTCGTTGTCTTGCTTCCTTTGCCTTCTTCCTTAATGCCCTTGCGGTCTTTTCGATTTCTGGGTCAAACAACAGCTTACCTGTTTGTTTACCTAGCATGCACAAAACTAAAAGAAAAATTAAGTAGCAAAGCAACAATTAATTAATTTTTTTTAAACGAAAAATAAATAAATAAATAAAATAGTTCAAAAAGTACTCGGTTGCCTTGTTAAAAATCAATTCAACAATCCCCGGCAACGGCGCCAAAAACTTGATGTGAAAAATCACAAGTGTACGATTTTGTCGTCAAGTAATAAAAGATCGAATCCACAGGGATTGAGATTGATTGTTTAACTTAACGAACCTTGTAATAATTTGAACTATTGAAACAATATGAGGTGTTTGAAATCTTTGTGACTTGTATCGAAAGACGAAAACAGTAAATAACAAGAATACACTATTTATATTTCAATAACTAAAAACGACTAGGGATAGAATCCTTTTGTTTCCACCTTTATGTTGTTAAATTCAAATCCAATGCAAGCAACTATGATATAGTTGAAGTTTAAATCCACAAGTTTAGATTAATGAAAATCCATTTCCTATTAATCTCTTTGATTAAATTAACAAGTCATAATTCCTTAGGTTCAAATTAATTGAATCAAGCATAAAGGTCAAAGATTCATACAAACTCATACTACAAGAATTATATTCCTATAACCCTATTAAGCATGTCCAATGATCTCAAAGCAAGTCTAAAACCCCAGTTTTCCAATTGATGTTAAGACCCTAGTTCAATTCAATAGTGATCAATTATCAAATTGCATTAAGAGAAGAGATAAAGGATCAAATAACATAGATTAATTTGCATTGAACTTCTAAATTTGATTACATAAAAGTATCTACAAAATTCATCTTACCCTAGTCTAGGAGGCTTAGTTCCTCATGAAAGAAGAGAAACTAATCCATGGAGATGAGAGAATTGGAAGAGACTCCATTGATTCCTCAATTTCGCCTTAATCGTCAAAATATGTTTGAGTTTCTTCTAATCTCCAAAAATTCTGAACCCCTAGCTCAGTATCTCCAAAGTCTATTTATAGCTAGGTTAAAAAGGAGTGAAAAATTAAGCCAAAACGGGTAAAAAAATGCAAAATTGCAAAGTCTAAGTGACCGCAAAGACGGCCAGTAGTGGAGCTGCACGGCTTTGGCCGTCTTCTTGAGAACATGATGCGCAAAATTAAGAGTCGGGGCACGACCGTGGAATACATTGTTTGATGGAAACTTGTTCTTTGCGATCAGCAACCAAGGCACGGCCGTGGCACAGACACGGTCAGGCCGTGTCACCTCAAATGTTGCCCCTTCTAGGAATTTGCCTCCGAGTTTGGTCCCACTGTCCGTTTGAGTGATTTTTGCTCCGCTTTTCTAGGCTAATTACCTTCCTTTCTGCACGACTGAACCAAAACCAAGTGCATTACTCATATCAAGCAAAATGCATGAAAAACATGGATTAAAACTACTAAATGACTAAGATGCGATGCAAAACTAATACTAAACTATATGCTATATTGAACGCATCAGCATTCACCATTGTTTTTTACTAGTAAGTATAGAAATTTGAAGGGAAGGTAATATTGGGAAAAACCCAAGTCCCACGTAGACTAGATGTAAGGCATCAAAAGAGTTTATAAGTAAATGACACTTCTCACCTTACAAGCCGATTTTGTGATGATGAGTTAGGCCCAAAATCATAATATGGTATCAGAGTCTATCCTAGATTCACTGGGCCACCCACTGCATTATATACACGCACCAAGCCCAATAGTGTTGGGCGTGAGGGGGTGTATTGGGAAAAACTCAAGTCCCACATAGACTAGAGGTAAGACATCAAAAGAGTTTATAAGTAAATGACACTCCTTATCTTACAAGTCGGTTTTGTGAGGATGAGTTAGGCCCAAAATCATAATAGGTAATGTAGTGTGTTGAACATGCATCAATCATGTAAGAGCAAGATATTCATAACAATTGGGAAAAAATTGGAAATATCGCTCTTCTTTTTTTTTTTTTGGTCTACAAATACGATCTCATATCAATATAAACGCAAAGCAGTAACCCAAAGGCTAACAACCCACAACACAAGCAAACATCTGTGGGCCCTGCTCCCTATAGACTATGGTAGACAATCAATACCAGGGAGCACCCGAGCAAAACTCTAGATACAAAGGAGCAATCTAGAACTCAACTGAAAGTAAAACACAGATCAAACTCAAAGACACAATCTTAGCCCTATCTAGTAACACACAGATAACCCTAAGTCAACCCAACGGGTTATCACTCGCGGCGGCCGCAAGGAGAGCCAGGAACAAACCACACGCCGCCATGAGTCCCACCACCATCCATGGAGCATGCGGTCAAATCGGCCCTACTGATAGTGAAACAAAACATGTACTACTAGGTAGCTTCAGGAACGAAGTGAGGAACATTGGAGATACCACTAACACTAAGTTGAGCACCAACCCGATTCACCTCTTCTCCAACCTGAGGATCTCTCCTAGTTTCGCCAGAGGAACCCGCACCTCCTATAGAGTCTTCTCTGAGAATTAACTCCAACTCATACGGGATCTGTGCAGTCCAGTTCCTGGGGAGAGAGTTTGAGCTGGCAAGTCTAGCCACCACATGGGCTGCCTTATTACCAGATCTACGAGTCCAGGTAAATCCACAGCTCTCAAAGTCAAATTTATAGGTCAAAATATCCTGGGTAATTTGGAAGATTTCCCCCTTTTTTTATCTCATTTCTGCAAACTCGTATCAGGTCAAGGGAGTCGCTTTCTACAGTAATGCACTGGAGGTTGAGATTCCTAGCCAAAGTGATGGCATCTCTGAATGTTGTAGCCTCCGCCATCAGAGGGCTTAGTGCTGGGAAGACACGGGAAGACCCCACAACCAAGACTCCAAGCTAGTTCCTTACTATGACACCAGAGGTTCCAATTTGCTTCTCCTGGCTGAAGCTGGCATCCGTGTTGATCTTCAAATTCCCATTCAGAGGAGGTTACTCTTCAATATCACTCTTCTCTTGAGAAGCACATGTTACTCTTGTTTTGAGTGACCTTAAGCATGTATTTGTAACCAATATATACGTAGATATCAAGTCTTTGTTCACACACCATAAAAAATGTAAATAAACGTTCAGTCGTCAAGCAGGGCGACAGTGGCAGAGCTAGCCTAATGTTTACGAGGGGGCTAAATATAAAGCGTAATTTTTTTTATAGGTGATATGAACTTCATTAAAATAAAAGAGCAACAAAAGTGTTAGGAGTTTATGTAAAAATAGCAATTAAGGAAAAATAACAAACTCCCTATTTTAACAAAACTAGTAGTCCAACTCAATTTATTAATACAAGACTTAAACAGAATGTCAACACTAGTTTTTAAACCCTACAACTTTTCAAATCAAGAGATCATGTTGTGACTTGAGACTCATCCCTTAGTCAAAATTCTACAATATATTTATTTGGAGGCTAAAATAACTTATCTATATACCTAATCTATAACATTTTATTTTTTGGGGTAGCCATGGCTACCTCATGTATACATGACGAGCCGCCCCTGCAGGGCGACTCTTGCTCGTGAACAAAGATGATATTAGTATAAACATTAAAAAAAAAGATGATTGTATAAACCTCGGGTCGTATGGTTTAAAAAAAATATGAGCCTTATGATTAGGGGCACGGTACAGATCGACCCACGAACCCGACCTACCCAATCCAATCCAACCCAGAAAGCCTGGGTTGATTTGGGTCATTGAGTTAGGTCGGTTTTAAAAGAATCAAACACAAAGTCTATGGGTTAGGTGTCGGGTCTGAATATTGTAAACTCAAGCAACTCAACTCAACCCAATGTAAATGAACACATAATTTTTTTATTTACTAAGTGAACGTGTTGTATATATTATACGAAGTGATTTTTTTCTTATAAGCCCAAGTAAATGTTGAGCCGCGTATTTGAAATTTGAAATATACATTTGCATTTGGAATGATTTATATATAATATGAAATATATTATGAAATATGAAATAATATCACTCTGCAAACGTTATATATTATGAAATATTGCATTGTGTATTTGTTATTTTTTCAATCAGACTATGTGAATGTTGGATAAATTAATGTCTAAGGCATTGACAGTGGTTTTTCTTCATAAATATTTTTTTTTCTATTTATCTTTGATTTTGTTCCAATTTTTTTATTTTTAGAAATGAATATTTTAATAATAAACTCGTTCACCCGACCTAAATCAACCCAAATGAAGTCGAGTTGGGTTTGGTTCGGGTTATATAGAAAATTTTGACTATCCGTATATATTTAATTGGATTGAGTCTTTAAACACCTGAAAACCGGGCTAATCCGACCCATGCGTAACCCTATATGATGACATCGATGAGTTGAAAACAAAGGCTGCCTCCTATGCATGCATGATGAATGTTGAAGGAAATTGGCTAGTCTTATTGTATTTTCATCTGCGGAAGCCTGGAGCTGGCCTATTTTAACGACAATATTTTCGAATTTTATTACTATATTCTTTTAATATTTATTTTTATTTGATAAAAATATTTAATAAAAATAAATGTATTTGGAGTATATGTTAAAAGAATGCATAAAAAGATTTAATAAAAATATTTATTTTATACATTTATCATTTCGTAAGGGGGAACTTTCTTAAATTCTTTATTCGGCATTCGGATATAATTCCTTGTCTTTAGTATTTTTTTTTCCTGCTTCATGCATGCTTTTTCTATTTCCAAAATAATGCATTTTAATCTTTGAACTTTCTATATGAAAATAATATCACTAAGACAAATGGTACCCAAAAAAATATCACTAAGACAATAACCGACTGGAATTAAAAAGATTTTTTTTTTAAAAAAACGACAGGAATTAAAAAGATTGACTTTCAAATTTAGAGAGTTTCATTCCGTAACCTTATAAATAAGATTCTCAATCCTACGTCACAAACTAAATCACTTATTTAATGAATCATCCTTAGAAATATTTTTGCCTTTCTCACAAGTAGTTAATACCAGTTATTTAATCAATAATAACTACTTACGAGTCGTTATCAGTTAGGTATTTACAGTTCATATCAAGTATTCCCTCAGTTACTTTTTATAAGTCATTTTAGACAAAAAATGCATATTAAGAAAATTAGTTAGCATCAATAAATTTGCCTATAATATGTATATTTTTCCAAATTTATCCTTCAATAATACTTTTAATTAATTAATGCATGTCTTGGATTTTTAAACACTATGTAATTAATTATGGGTATTTTTGAAAAAAAATAATTAATGTATTTTGTAATTTGAAAAAGGCTTATAATTAGTTAAAAAAAATTCTAAAAATGGGCTTATAAAAAGTAACGGAGGGGGTAGTATTTCATTTTTTTTTAATATCTATGAACTACTATTCTAAATCATCTTAAAAAAAAACGATTGTAGGTAATTAACGTTGACAATTTTAGTAAGAAAAAAAAAAGGTTGACAATTGAATGACATATACCATGGTCATTGAATGGACAAAAAAAAATATGAAAAATGGAATAAAGCTTTCTAAAAACCCAACTTGACCCAAAAAGCATCAATCTGTATTCATTTAACGCTTGTTAGAAGGTTAAGAAGAGAGAGATGGAATATGATAAGATATAAAATTGTCTTAATCAATTGTTTTTTTTATAGGTAAATATTAGTTATTATGAGTTATATTAGTAATCAGGATTTGAACCTTGGACTGGACCTCCTTCTCCAACTCCTTCAAATGTCTCCACTTGAGCTACACATTGGGGATGTCTTAATCAATTGTTTGGTGAGACATCCCGATAGGATAAATCAATCATATCACCTTTCCTCTATTATCTAGTTAAAATTCTATCATGTAATTAATGAGTACTAGGATAGAAACTAATGGCGTAGGATAAAAAACTTGTTTTCTTGTTCACTCATGTAAAAAACAATATAAAATCTAATAAAATATAAAAATACTTAAAATAAAAAGTAAAAAAGTAAAAAAAAATAATATTAAAAATTAAGGTTATAAAAACTGATTTAAATTAATAAAAACAATTTAAAAAGTATATGAATTTTTTTAACAAGAGTAACTTTGTTATTATGTATCATATAAATAAACTAAAAAATTATTAAATAAAAAATAAAAATATAATAAAATACAAAACAAATAAAATAAAAACTAAAAATAGAAAAGAAATATTAAAATTATAAAAACACCTAAAGTTAATATAAACTAATAAAAATATTAATACTTAATTTTCAATAAATTATACATAATTTTATCTTGAGGGTAATTTTGTCATTTTGTATTATTTTTAAAAAACTAAAAACTATAAAAAAAGTAATGTAAGTTAAAAATATATAGAAATATTAAAAACTAATTTTAAAAAATTATATGTAATTTGTGACTTTATGTGATTAAAATATATAAAATAAATAAATCTACTAAAATATTAGAAAATTAAAAATAAAGACCAATACTAAAATTTCTTATTAAAATTATTAAAAATGGTTTAAAATATTTAAAAAATTAAAAAATTAAATATAATTATGGGTAATTTTGTCATTTTATATAATTTATATCTTATCATACTATTATTTAGTCCTTCTCAAACAAATCATATATGATAATATATAATGTTATCTAGTTTATTATCAGGTGCACATCAAATACATAATATGATAAAAGTTTATCATTTCTACTTGCGTGGAAATATCAGCCGAGGGATTCGGCTAACGTCCAGCCGACAAATTGATTCCTGTTTAAGCGATTACACCGAGAACGAAACTCTGATTCTCGATTATGGGTTCCCCAACTGCTCCAGAAAGCGTTGAGTGTGGTGAATCTACGCTATGCTAAGGCTAAGGCTAAGATACATGGAATCGGCTAAGATAAACGCTGTAAAAAGCTGATAAATTGCAAAAGAAATAGTTGTTTGATTGATTGGATGTGTCCTTTACATTTCTCAGCGAAGGTATATATATACAAAAGAAAAAACAAAAATGCAACCGCCCCCTATTAGCCATTATGCGTTCCGCACGTTCATGGTCGACAACAAGCGATGCGTGGGTGTCCCTCAACTGCTTCCTCATGCGTATCGTGGATTAACCGCTCTCCCATCGGCTGGGCAAACGATTTATCACGTGTTAAATGCGTTGAAGGCCTTCAAGAGCTAGCTTTAGTCATTTTGGCGCCAAAGTCCATGACTTTCACATATTTAACCCTTGGTCGAGCTTCAAAGCTCCATGTTAATCAACAATAGCTCAGCCGATGAGGCCATAATAATCGGATATTTCCTTTATCCACACCGGCTAAACTCTTTAGTAATCGGCTGGCCTCACGATGCTCCCTGAACTTCCAACATTTTCCTTTCTAGCCTCGGTTCAATGGGACCAATTTTCGGCTTCAAATCTGATCGGCTTATCTCACGCATCGGCTATTCCCTTCATCGGCTATGGCTGATATTTTCTGGTGATAACAATTGCCCCCTACATCATTTCAGCTGTAAATGCTGGATTGATGTATCGGATAAGATTCGAGTCTCTGAAAACGTCAATCGCTAGTCACTTTATATGCATTTAATGTCACCCATTATGACCTGAACGGCTACTTTTTCCATACCCGATGACTGCGCTGCTATCCGATAATATCTCAACAACTTTTATCGTTGACCGTGCGCATGACTCCTCTTTAAATAGCTGGCTCCATTCGTTCTTCTTATTACTCAGGCAGTTTGAACTCTTTTGAACCCTTAAACCCTAGCTTCCTTTCTGCACATTCTCTTCTTGCGACAATGTCTTCAGCGTCTGATTCTCAAAATCGTGAACATAGCTACGGCGGCCATGACTCCCTGGACGAGTCTTCTCATTCAACCGACTCTCACTCCTCAACTCAGGAGACGGTCGGGTCAGCCGAAGGCATCATACCTCCTCTCTATCCGATTCAAGGTTCTCTCACCTTGCGACCGTCCACCAATCTGCAGGGTGGCGAAATGTACCTTAGAGAATACCTCTCCCCGGACACATATGGTTTACCAATCGTTTGCGATTGGTTTACCATTAAACGATGCCCAGCCGACATAAGGCCCTAGCCCCACACCACTGCCGATTACCTGAGTTGGCACTCTAGGATGGCTGAGGCAAAGGGCGAGGAGTGGAAAAGAATGGGTCTTTATGATGCCATCATGCTGTCGGCTAAAGACCTTCAACTCAACATCGGTCTGATATTCGGCTTTCTCGGTTATTGGTCCGTTACCACCAATACCTTTGTGTTCCCTTGGGAATGGCCACCTACTCTTCTTGACGTGGCGGCCATTACAGGTTTACCTCTGGCTGGTCAAGAAGCCCCGAATCTGTATGACATTTCAACCTCCAATATCAAGATTGTCCATGATCGGAACAACTCCAGCTATTCTGCCTTCATTCTAGCCAATCAAAAGGGAAGAGGCACCACAGTTTCTGATGCTGAGCACTGTGCCTTCCTCTTGTATTGGTTTAGTAAGTACCGTTTGTCTGGCTCTGTCGCAGTCGTCCAAGAACTCCAAGTGTACGTGGCCCAAGCTGTATCGGGTAGGCAGGTTGCTTGGGGATCACTCCTCCTCTGCTACCTTTATAGGGCTTTGTTCAATATGTTGGATCGATTGCACCAAGGTATCGACTTGAAGAACACTTCAGGTCCTTTATGGTTCCTGCAACTATGGATTACCCTTTATTTCCCAGAGTTCATTGAACCTTCTTTCAGCATTCACTCTCTTCCCGCCGGGGCGCAGACGTTAGCCGAGCATTTGCGGCTGACTCCACTTAAGCAAGTGACTCCCTTTGACGTGGTAGAGAAAGTACATGTCTTGACGAGAATTTCTCAAGATTGGCAGCTGATCTTTGAAAGACGAATCGGCCCGGATTGGATATTCACCACGGCTGACCAAAGCATTTCTCGGGAAGCGCATGGAACTATGGTTCTCAATTGGAGCCATGTTTTGACCGCTAGAGACATCCTTAGTGGGCTAAAGCCCAATTCCAGAAATAACAAAACCACAGCCGAATTTTATCACCCTAACTGCGTGGCTCGCCAATTTGGGTTATTACAGCACGTCCCTTGGCCATACCTCAACAAAGTACCAACAATAGGGAGAACTAGCCTATCGGCTGAAGAGGTGAAGACCTTGGCAGCCTTCAACTTGGAAAAACTGAACAGTTTCCAATGGGCCTCGTTTAACCCGTCGGCCGGGGAAACTTCTGCCTTTGCTAATTGGTGGCCTTCGGCTAAGGATAAGATGTTCCAAGGTTCTTTGTCTAATTATTTCATAAGGCTCACCCTGCCTCTCGACAGCAGTCCCGATGACGAAAGTGATGAGGATGATGATGAAGATGAGGCGGTGATTGTCCCCCCTCTGAAGATGGTAAGGCCGGAGCCGACGTACAAGACTAGAGTTTCAGCTGCCATGAAGGGTGAGTATCCTCGTCTCATTTTGCTTCTCCTTCCTTCTATTGTGCAAACGCATCGGCAAACTAATTGCTTTCTTGACAGCCAATCCATCCCCTAGAGTTGTCATTATAGACGACTCTCCTCCTCCGAATAAGAAGAAAAGAACAAGATCTGGGGGAATTCGTCTTGATGAACCCTCTTCTGCAACCCCTATCTCTAGGAAAACCAAAAGGGTATCCGCTGGCAAGGGTAAACAGATAAAGGTAAGTACCTCTGTTTTTTACTGTTTCTTCAAAGCTTTGTCATAATTTTGACCCTCGGCTCGTTTTGACTTTTAGAAACAACGTACTTCGGTTCCATGGTCGACTCCCCACAAGGTTACCCCCTCCCACTCTCCAAGGGCACGAGGGGTTTCCTCGGCTGGTCCTCAATCCGAGGCAGCCCATCGGCAAGCTCCTGCTTCTCCAATAGCCGAGGCTCAAAGCCCAACACAGGTATCTCCTTTTATCTCTTTCATTGTGATTGCTCATCTATGTTGGTTTGGACCTAACTTCTTTGTGCTTTGCACTGCAGTCGGCTAGGGATGAATCCCCTATTGCCCATAAGACTCCTCCTCGTCAGTCGACTTCATCTATCCAGGTTTCAGAGGAAGAATTGCAGCAGTATTTTGCTTCGGCTGACCCGTTGCAAAAGGTCTCCTCACCCTCTTCTAGTCACCTGGAAAAGGTGGACGAGGCCTTGATGGGAGAGATCCCCACAGATAAGGGTAAGGTGGCCGATTTGAGGGCTTCCCTTTTCAAACTATCTGACTCTCCTGATGTTCCCTCTACCAGCCGAAAACTGTATCGTCAAATGGCGCTACAAGTGAATGACATCTCTGCGGTATATCGGCTGTGCAAGGAGAATTATGATCACGCCACTCAAGACCTGCAACGCCTCCGGGATCTCCAAGCTCAAAGGTCCTCCTTCTTGTCCTCTTATCAGGCAGTCGACAGAGAGCGGCAGGCAGACCTAGCTAGGAAAGGTGAACTCAAAGACCGGTTAGCTCAGCTGAATTCGGAGTTGACTCGGATCCAAAACGAAATCAAAGAGCTAACACCCCAACTTGAGCAACTTGACGCGAGACTGGAAACCCACACGGAGAGGCGTTTCAGTTTATATGTTCAGGCTTCCTATCTGGACCCTGACATTTTACGACTTACTACCCAAAAGGATGGCTTGGAACAGGATATGCAAAGGGGCAGAGAAGGCATAGACTCGGCGAACCATCAGTGGGATGAACTACGGCTCCTGCTGAATCAAGCGAAAGAAAAACCTTCGACACCGTCAGCCGAAGCGGGTACGGTTCAGGCTGAAGAATCGGCTAGTGCTGCTTTGGAAAGCGCCCCTGCCGATGTGGTGGCCACTGAGGCACCGGCTACCAGTGGGCCTACAGCCATTCTTCCTTCTGGGCCGGAGGACATGGCTGTGGATGCAGCTGAGATTGCTAGGGTAGTAGCTGCAGAAGTGCAGACTGCACCAGTTGAAGCCTCCAACCAACAAGAGGTAGCCGATCCTATTGAAAAGGCTGATCCTCAAGAGGCAGCCGAGCCCACCGGTACCCCTGACCAGGTTGAAGCAGCCGATCCTGCTATGTATAAATAGCTCTTTTTTGTTGGCTAGGTGGCCGGCCTGTGGTCACCAGAACAATTTCCTTTTTTGTCTATAAATAGCTCTTTTATTGTTCTAGTATGCTTTGCCAAACCGTGGGGTAGTATTTCTTCAGATATTTGCCATTTATGCTTCTGTTCATTTCTTCGCCTTGCATGTTAACTAGCCGATACGCGTTTCCTGCGAACACTTGACTAACCGTGAATGGACCTTCCCAATTTGGTGACCACTTACCGAATTTAGGGTCCTTGACTCCTATTGGTAAAATAGTTTTCCAAACTAGGTCACCCGCAACAAACTTCTTCAACTTAACATGTTTGTTGTAGGCACTAGCCATTTTGCGTTTGCTTGCCTCAATTCTTTCTAAGGCCATTAACCAATCTTCATCCAACTGATCCAGCTCCATAAGCATGGCTTCACGATACTCTTCTAGGCTTAAGGAATTCTGTCTCGCCACTCTTAGAGAAGTGACATTGATTTCCAAAGGCAAAATCGCATATTGGCCGTAAGTCAGCCGATATGGAGTTGTGCCAGTGGCCGTTGACTTGGAATTCCTTATGGCCCATAAGGCCTCATCCAGAGTTAAATGCCATTTTCTGGACTTGTTTTCCAAATTCTTTTTGATCAGGTCCACAATAATCTTGTTGGTTGCCTCGGCTTGTCCATTGGCCTGTGTATAATATGGGGATGAATGTATCAATTTAATCCCAAACTGCTGAGCAAAGGCAACCACCTTATCTCCAGTGATCATAGTTCCCTGATCCATGGTAATGGTCTCTGGAATCCCAAACCTGTATATGATCTGGTGTTGAATGAATCGGATAACGTCATCTTGATGTACCTTGACCATCGGCTGAGCCTCCACCCACTTAGTAAAGTAATCGATTGCCACAATAATGAAATTGTGTCCTTTGGAAGATGGTGGATGGATTTTGCCAATCAAATCCATGGCCCAGCCTCTAAATGGCCAAGGTTTCACCACTGGATGCATCAATTCAGCTGGTACCCTTTGAATGGGACCATGCAGCTGGCATTCTTCGCATCCTTTGGCGTACAGAAAGCAATCGGCTGTGATGGTAGGCCAATAATACCCATGGTGATAAATCAACCATTTCATAACAGACCCAGCCCTATGCGAGCCGCATATGCCTTCGTGAACTTCACCCATAACCCTTAGGGCTTCATTTTTATCTATGCACTTTAGCAATACCCCATTCATGCTTCTCTTATACAATTCATCATCAAGAAGCACATACCTTAGAGCTCGTCTCTTAACTTTGGGGTCAGTGCACTTAGAAGGATCCTGTAAGTACTCGATTAACTCGTTCCTCCGTGAATCGATTTGGTCTGCGACCATTACCTCGGCTGGTAATTCGTCGTACTCCAAAGTCAACAAAGAGTTCCTATATCCGGAGGCCTCTTGGGCCAGATCGTTGGCCTCCATATTAGCTCCTCTGGGGATGTATGACACCTTTGCATCAATAAATTGGTGAATCAATCTGTCAGCCGTTGCATAACGTGCCAACAGATTTGGGTTGTTGCACCCATATTCTTTGGTTAGTGTCGACCACCAACCGAGTCGCCCTTTACATGAATGTAATCAGCGCCCATCATGGCTAACAGCTTTAACCCTATGATCATGGCATCATACTCGGCTTGGTTATTAGTTAAACCTGGGTTTAGCCGATACGCAAACCTCCACATTTTCCCATCTGGGTTGGTAATTGTCACTCCGGCTCCAACTCCTTTCTGGGTTTTGGACCCATCAAAAGTTAGGACCTAAGGCAATAGGTTTATGCAAGTAATTGGAGATACCCAAGGGTCATCCACTTCCACGCAGGGATGTTCTGCCAAGAAATCGACTAGGGCCTGACCCTTGACAGCCCTTAATGGGACGTATTTCAACGCGAAGGCAGTGAGCTTAATGGCCCACTTCATCAAGCGACCTTGTAAGACAGGCCTATTAAGCAAGTACCTAACAATGTCAATTTTGCATAAAACTAATATTTCATGTGGCATTAAATAATACTCAAGTTTTGTACAAACGTAGAACAAAGACAGGCACAACTTCTCCAAGGGAGTATATCTGGTCTCAGCATCATTGAGCTTTCGGCTAAGGTAGTACACCGCTCTTTCAGTTCCATCTTCAGCATCCTGTGCTAACAGGCAGCCGATAGACTCTTCAGCAGCTGCAATGTAAAGTTTCAAAAGCTTCCCTGGCATGGGGGGCACCAAAACTGGTGGACTAGCAAAAGCCTTCTTTATTTGTCCAAAGGCCTCTTGCTGTTCAGGACCCCACACCATCTCCTCAGCGTTCTTGAGCTTCAGCAAAGGGGAAAAAGCCTTCATCTTACCAAATTAATTAGCTATGAACCTTCTCAAGAAGTTGATCTTGCCCAATGAAGCTCTGTAACTCCTTTTTGTTCCTGGGTGGTCTAGCCTCCATCACTGCCTTGGCTTTGTTTTGGTCTATTTCAATGCCCTTTTGATGCACCAAGAAATCAAGGAAGTTGCCAGCCGATACACCAAACATGCACTTTGCATGATTCATCTTCAAGTTATGGACCCTCATCCTCTGCAAAGCCTGTTCCAAATCGGCCAAGTGGGCTTTGAAGTCTTTGGATTTTACCACCACATCGTCTATGTATACTTCCATAGTCTTGCCGATTAGATCATGGAAGATAGCATTCATTGCTCTCTGGTAGGTGGCCCCAGCATTCTTCAAGCCGAATGGCATCACCAACCATTCATAAATTCCCAGTGCCCTGGGCACCTGAATGCGATCTTGTGAGTTGTCCTCCTCGCCTACAAGTATTTGATTATAGCCCAGTACCGGCCCATGAAGGTTAAAATACCATGTGTGGCGGTGCATCGACTAACATGTTCCGCCATAGGCATCACATATTCGATCCTTTGGGTGGCTAAATTCAAGTCTCTATAATCAATGCAAACTCGAATCTTGCCATTCTTCTTCTTGACAGTACTATGTTAGCTAACCACTCTACGTGCACTGCCGCTCGATGAACCCAACATTGAGCAAACGCTCGATTTCTGCTTTGATTTGTGGTATCAGCTGAGGATGGTATCTTCTAGGTGGCTGCTTATGTGGCCTGAATCCCTCCTTGATCGGTAGCCTATGTTCCACCAATTCTCATGCTAGCCCAGGCATCTCATGATAGTCCCATGCAAAGCAGTCTTTATATTTTTTCAGCAGGGCTACCACCTCTTTCTTATCCTCTTCCCCCAGCAATCCGCTGATTTGCGTTAGCCGAGGCTCTTCTGGAGTTCCCAAATTGAGGTCCTCCAAGGGGTCTTGAGATTCAAAGGTTGGCAAAGTCCTCCGAATAGGTGATTCAAACTCCATCGGCAACTCCGTGATCTCATCTACCGATGTGAGGCCATCGCCTTGTTGTTTGTCTATCAGCAAGGACTCAGCTACGTGAGATTCAATCCTGAAAGCTTCTAGCCGGTCCCATAAGTCCTGCACCACTTGGGTGTCTTTAAACATAACAAACCTCTGTGGCTAGCCGTGGTTCGGCTAATTGCTCGATCTTGAACCCCTGGGGTGTCAAGTTACAAGATTTCCAGGATCCTTCCTCGTATTCCTCAGTAACAGCTATAGGAGCCACAGAGGGAGAGTAGAACAAAGCCTCTAGATTTTGTACCTCAGCTGGGAATGGATTGTCATCAGCTGAGACTATTTCAATTTTATCCCCTTCCCAAAAAATGAGCTTCTGATGCATGGTGGAAGGTAAGCACTGGCTGGTGTGAATCCAATCTCTCCCTAGCAGGACTGCATAAGATGGTTTGCCATCAATCACGAAGAAAGCTGACTTGATGCTCTTGGGGCCAACAGTGATCTCGGCTATCAGGATTCCCAAGGCAGATGAAGCATCTCCCATGAAGCTAGCCATTTTCATGTTAGTTGGGATCAGGTCTTCTTCAGACTTGTTCAGACTCCTCAAGGTGGCCACTAGCATCACGTTCAATACCGCCCCATTATCAACGAACACTCGGCTGAAGGCCTTGCCATTGATGTAGGCTCTCACATACAAAGGCTTCAAGTGCTTCATCATGTCTTCAGTTGGCCTACCAAATACAGTACTCAAAGCATCTTTTGCCGTGTCATCGGCTAAAAAGTTGCCCATTCTGCCTCTTCCACGCATACGTCTCCTTCTAAGTGTTCAATCTGGGGATAACCAACCCAGAACTCGCTTGGGATCAGGCTAACGACCTCAATGGCGGCCATCAATCCGGCTTCACTCTCATCTGAGAGATAATCCAGAATTGAATCTTCTCGATAACCAGACTCTAAGATCGGCTCGTCGCCACATTCAAGCAGTTTGTGTATGTGTGAATATGCCCTTCCTCTTTATCAGGTTCCCCTTTTCCTTCTTCAGGCTGCCCTATGTCCACCTCGGCAACCGGGATTATCATTGGGGCCTCCTTGGCTTGATCAGTTTCAACTTTGTTAGGCTCTAAACCGCAAGATCCAAAAGCCCTGTCAATGGCTTCTGCCACTTTAGCTTCTGGGATCTCCTTCTTATCGGCTACCTTGGCATCGGCTATCATCTACAGGGTTTGTTTCATTCTTTGCAATGATCTAGCCCTCTGCAGCCTTCTCTTCTGCGTTCTAGTCAGTGTGACTGGCTTGAACTCTTTCTTCTTCGGAGGTTGATTAACCACCCACTTCCCTTCTTTGACATTTGCAGCTGGCTTGATCATCCTCTGTGGTTTGAGTTCATCATCATTCCTTACGGTTATGCGAAGAGAGGACATTCCCCCTTCGACATTGAACTCTGCCACTCTTCTCTTAGACTTTGGGAGAGGGTCCTCAGTGATCCTGGGCATACTCGGCTGGGCTTCAGCTGAGGTTCCCAGTCGAGTTTGCCCAGGTCTCACGAGCATGATGCTCTTCTCGCCTTTGAGTGCATGTTGCAGATCGGGCCGATCAACTCGTTAGTCAAACGTCCGGTCCGGGAGGTTTACCATGGAATCGGCTCGAAGATGGTTGGCCCCGGCGTTTTGTAACACCGGTGGGTTTCCCAACTGGCCAAACACAGATCCTGGTGACCTCTTGGTTTCTTTTGGATTCTTCTTTGGGCATCCAAACACTCGATGGAATGTTCCCTCTTGTTGGCCTGGCCGATCAGGCCTTGAGAAAGACACCATGGCCATGGTTACACTGGGAATGGATTGGTGTCTCATCGACATTTCGGCTATGCTCTTATCGGCCAGCTTGAACCTACCCTCCTTGATAGCCTTTTGTATGGCCTTCACGAAAACTACGATTAGGCTGTAGAATGGTTATAAGAGTTATGCCACTTACAGATTTCTTGTTCATCAATTCTTCAGAGGTGGAATCGATGCCCTCTAGCTAGAATTTGCTTGTCCTTGAAGCGGTAATCGAAAATGCAGTACGCCTTGGTTATGTCAAAGGAGTACCGCCTCTATCCTCTGTTGACTCGGTTTCTTTGGCCTTGGCGGCCTTCAATCTTTGGCGAGAATAGCTCTTCCCTTTGACTATCTCGGCTACCATCATATCGCCAGTGAGGTCAACCGCCGAGTCGATTCTTACGCCTCTATGATAGAGACTAAATGTGGACCCTTTCCTCGCCAGCCCTTCGCTTTTCCTTTTCCTGGATATATTGCTCAACTCGGATAGCCGCTACGCGATTGATTCAAATGCATGCGGACTTGTCCTACTAACTTCTCCTTCAATTGCGGGTGCATGTTGTTAATCACCATGGAGGTATATTACGCTTCAGGAATTGCATAGAACATTTCCTGCTTTCTTCTGAACCTTTCAATGTAATCGTAACCGACTCATCAACTTCTTTGCTGAGACTAGTTAGATCGGTTGTCGTAACTTGAGGTTGAGGCCAAGAAATCTATCATGGAAGCACCTCTCCATGTCGGCCCACCTGCATCGAGTTTGGAGGCAGGGAGGAGTACCAGGTGAACGTTGTCCCAGTGAGTGATAATGGGAAAAGTTGAAGCTTGTGATACTCATTCTGGCTGCTTTCACCACACTGGGCTGTGAAACGCCCTATGTGCTCCATTGTAGACTTGCCATCTTTCCCTGAGAATATGGTGAAATCTGGAGTTTTGAATCCCCTAGGGAGAGGAACCATCCGATCCACCCATTCAGTGCGGTTTCGTGAAATGTGACGGTCCAACGGCTTTAATTGTATTCCGAAGTACTTCTTGATGGTACTTGCAATCATTTTTGGGTCTATCAAATGGGAGGCTCCTCGCCGATTATCTTGTGGATTCACCGCGCACTCGACCCAATCGGTCTCCGTGGTGAAGCTTTGTTGGAACGGATTCTGAAGGTTGAAGGTATTTGCTGGAACATTGCCTAGAGGTGGATTAGTATTCCATTGCCGCTCTGGACCATATTCCCTAAAACCTCCGACCTGAGCTCCTGGAACAGCCGATGCATTCTGGGGTAAAGGTGGAACAGTGTTCCATGCCTGCTCTCCCCCATAGTTGCCAGCCGTTCGTAGTATATTTGAACTTACTGGAGGGTATGGCATGGGGACTGGTTGCGGTTGGCAGAATGGTGGATTGTTGAGGTTCCAATCACTAGATAGCTTCCCTAAACCATAACTAGGGGCCATCGGCTGCCAATTCGGCTGTCCATATGTGTTTGCCTGCACAGTAGAGCCATGCGTTGGAGCATACGACATTATTGGCGGCAGACCAATGTGTCCAACCGTGTTAACTGGCCTCCGGGCCATGTTGATCTGCCCATACTGCAGATTCGCTTGATCAAGTGGCATCACTTGCCCCCCAGCATGGGGTGGTACCCATGTATTCTGCTGATCACCGCACATCTGGGTTGGTGGCCCTACCGGTAGTGGTATTGGTTGTGCCTGAAAAGGCCCAATTTGAACCACATTCGGCTGAGGCTGCCAGACCTGACTGCCTTGTGCATGCTGGGTTTGCCCGTTCCCCCCTGCCAACGCAGAACTAGCCGAGTGTTCACCTTGTTGTCCTCGGCTGGTCTCCATGTCTCTCGCCTGCTGAACCTCGTTATGCACCATGGGCCTGACAATATCTGCCAACTGCCTTGACACTTGGTACATAATGTCATGAATCCCCATATCAATCTGCTGCCTGATGAAAGAAGTGGTCATGACCACTGGGGCTTCGGTATTCTCTGGGTTATTCATTTCTGCAGAGGTCAAAAGTGAGACTGGAATGTCTTCAACCACTATGGGCATACCCAAGGTGTATGCTGACTCGTTGTTCTTGCGTGGTGGGGTTCTTTTGGGATTTGAACTCGACTCCATGTTGTTGTTGAGTTTCTTTCCGGACCTCAGGTTCATATGCCAAGCGTGATCCTGCCCTGGAGAATCAAACCTGTCCTTCAATTCACCTATGGTCCCACCGGGCGTGCCAAACTTGTTTGCGTGGAAATATCAGCCGAGGGATTCGGCTAACGTCCAGCCGACAAATTGATTCCTATTTAAGCGATTACACCGAGAACGGAACTCTGATTCTCGATTATGGGTTCCCCAACTGCTCCAAAAAGCGTTGAGTGTGGTGAATCTACGCTATGCTAAGGTTAAGGCTAAGATACATGGAATCGGCTAAGATAAACACTGTAAAAAGCTGATAAATTGCAAAAGAAATAGTTGTTTGATTGATTGGATGTGTCCTTTACATTTCTCAGTGAAGGAATATATATACAAAAGAAAAAACAAAAATGTAACCGCCCCCTATTGGCCATTATGCGTTCCGCATGTTCATGGTTGACAACAAGCGGTCGTGGGTGTCCCTCAACTGCTTCCTCATGCGTATCGTGGATTAATCGCTCTCCCATCGGCTGGGCAAACGATTTATCACGTGTTAAATGCGTTGAAGGCCTTCAAGAGCTAGCTTTAGTCATTTTGGCGCCAATGTCCATGACTTTCACATATTTAACCCTTGGTCGAGGTTCAAAGCTCCATGTTAATCAACAATAGCTCAGCCGATGAGGCCATAATAATCGGATATTTCCTTTATCCACACCGGCTAAACTCTTTAGTAATCGGCTGGCCTCACGATGCTCCCTGAACTTCCAACATTTTCCTTTCTAGCCTCGGTTCAATGGGACCAATTTTCGGCTTCAAATCTGATCGGCTTATCTCACGCATCGGCTATTCCCTTCATCGGCTATGACTGATATTTTCTGGTGATAACAATTTCTTATCATTATTTAACCATCTTATCCTATTCGTCCATATCATATCCTCAAACGGGCTCTTATATTTATTAAGTTATGCCAGACAAGTGTGATTTGTTATTATCTCATTAGCTAATAAGATAGAAGTGAGAGGAGGGGAGGGATGATTGAACCAAATTAGAGAAGATAATCGATTTAATTTTTCATTTTAGTATGGGGTAATTTCACGCTTTTAAAAAAATAGGAGCCTAAAAATAAATTTAAAATTACTGAATGAGGATGTGTATTTGGTTTGTTTGCAATAGAAACAACTCTCTAAAATACGGCCTAGATTGACTGCAGTCATTGCAATCAGCTACACCACCACCATTGGCTTGGTTTCTTCACACTTATTGCCCTTGATTTGCTTTGTCTAAAAAAATAGAAAAAAAAATGTAAATAGAGAGAAATAGAGAAAGCTAACTACATCTGCATTCCTAAAATACTAGCAAGATACCTGTGCATTCGCACATGTCACTCTATTTTTATGCATTTTTGAAATACACTTGTTTATAAAAATAAATTTTTAAATTATGACAAACATATTTTATAGTTTTAGTTTTCTGAAAATGCAGAAAGATTCATAGTATTCAAACAGAGAATACAATTATATCGACAACATGTAATGTTTCTCCGTCGGGATTTAAAAATAAAATAATCATTTATAAATAATAAAGAGATTTACAAAATTGTTATGTGCTCAAAGACAATGAAATTATACCAACATGTTATGTTTCCCCGTCAAAACTCACAAAGCAAAATAATTATTTATAAATAATAAAAAAGTATTAAATTAATATATGCTAAAAGGCAATAAAATTATACCAATAACAATAATGTTTCTCCGTCGGTACTCAAAAGCAAAATAATCATTTATAAGTAATAAAGATATTTCTAAATTTGTTGTGTGCTCAAAGACACTGAAATTATACTAAAAACATCTAATGTTTTCCCGTCGGGTACTGCGTTGTCACGCATTTTTGAGATGCATCTATTTATAAAATTAGAGTTTTACATTGTGACAGACATAATTAGTTGTTTTAGTTTTCTAAAAATGTAGAAAACGTGTGAGCATTCAAGCAGAGTTTTAGAATTCAAGTAGCTAGGATTGGGCTAAGTGAATGATATATAAGAAAGGTGACTCATATACCTAATGCCTTAAAGTTTTGGGTAGAGATGTGGTGTCTGGGTCTCTTAGTGGTCTTGGTTGTTGGTCCGTTGTTACTCTCAGGTGCTCCCCGTAGGGGTGGAAATAAGCTGGGCCGAGCTAGGCTTTGCAAGGCCCAAGCCTGGCCTGATCAAAAAATTTAAGGCCTAAGCCTGGCATGTTACCTGTTATAGGCTTTTTTGTCAGGCCTGGCCTCACCTTTTTGAAAGTCTGGTATGGCCTATTAGCCTACTTAAATGCCTTTTTGATATAACGTTTTTGAATAAGTCAACTGACCGATCTTTAAATTAACTAACAGGCTAATAGGCCAATGAGATTAAGTTCTATTTATAATAAACTATAAAAAAAGAAAATTAAAATCGCTACTACTAAGAGACACGAGACATAGGAGTGGAAATAAATAAGACAAGCTGAATTTTATAAGGTTTGATTTTGATTTATTCGTATGATACAAATCTTTTTTAAGGTCTAACATAACCTTTTAGATAGTCTAACCTTATATGGTAGTCTATTTAAATTCTATTTTGTAATAAGGCCTTTAAATATTTCAAAAATATATGTAAGCCAATATGCTTAAATTATCGAAAAAGTCAGCAAGTATATGATTTAACAGAATATACAAAATCTAATATAAAATTATTATTTATATTTATTTAAATAGGTCGGCCTATTAGGCCTAAAAAGCTTTTTGGGTAGCCTGAAGCCTGGCCTTTTTAGCTAAATAGGCTTTTAAAAAAGCCTTAGCCTTGTCTATTTAAAAAAAAACCCCGGCCTGGCCTGGGCCTGACGTAGACTTGGTCGTAGGCCCCTGTCGGGCGGCCTGGCCTATTCCAACCCCCTACTCCCTGGACTCCCAACAATTGGTATCAGAGTCGTGGCTCGGCCTGATGAGGGAGCGAGAGTGGATCCTACCGGTTCTCTCAAATGTGAGAGACTCACACTTGGGGGGAGATTGTTAGAATTCAAGTGTGAGTGGTTAGTCCCACATTGGCTAGGATTGAGCTAAGTGAAGGATATATAGGAAAAGTGAACCATATACTCAATGCCTTAAGGTTGTGGAGGTGTGGTGTCCGGGTCTCTTAGCGGTTCTGGTCCTTAGCTCGTTGTTGTTCTCGGGTGCTCCCCGGACTTCCCAACACAGAGAAAACAATTAAAGCAAATCACGACTTGCTAAACTGCTTAAATTATTGCTTCCTATAGGAAAAGAAAAGATGAAGTACTACTTTTAACATATAGTTTGTTTGTCATTGTGAAAAATAGAGCAAAATAATGGTTTATAAAAAATAAAGACATTTATAAAAAAATAGTTTTATTATTAGTAATAGAATGGATTAGATAGATATATAGATAGAAGATAGAATATAATAAAATAGAATAGATAAAATAAATAGATAGATACATGCATAAAATTGATATATGTTCAAAGACAATGAAATTATAACAACTACATGGAATATTTTCCCGTCATGATTCAAATGTAAAATAATCATTTATAAATAATTAAAATATTCATAAACTTGATTTATCGTCAAAGATGATGAAATTATACCACTAATATGTAATGTTTTCCCATCGAGAGTATTCAAAAGAAAGATAATAAAAATATTTATGAAAATTGATATGTACTCAAAGACAATAAAATTATACCGATACATATAATGTTTCCCCGTCTCCACAAAAAAAAGTATAATGTTTTCCTGGAAGCACTCAAAAGAAAAATAATAACTTATAAAATTTTAATATATTTATAAAGACAAAATATAAAAAGTAATTATACCGATAATATGTAATGTCTCATCGTTAGGATTCAAAAGCAAAATAATCATTTTATAATTAAAATAATAAAATTATACCGACAACATGTAATATTTCCCGTCGGAACTCAAAAGTAAAAAAATAAAAGCATTGATTTCTTATGTTGATATTGATATTGATGACAACTAAAAGAGTTATATCGGTTTGCTACAACAACTTAAAAAAAAAAAAAAAACACATGCATAGTATGCGTTTGTATTGAAAGCATGGGTAGATGGATGTTAACACAAGGACTGAAAACGATGCAAATTAAAAGCTTGATGATGTTATTGAAATGATAATGACATAGCAATATTAATTCCCACATAAACAAAATAGCTGCAAATCGCAATTTTTTATTGATACACGAAACCTTCTTTCTTTTGATATTTTTTACTATATATCGTTTGACAAAATTGGCCCACCCACCCGTAAAATTTCAAATACTGTCCGTTTACAAAGACCATAAAGTCAAGCATCCTAACCCAATTAGGCTGCAGAATCTAATACAACTATTTTTATTTTTTTTTGCACTATAGCTGAAATTAAAGATAAAAAGCAAGAATTTTTTCTGAGTCAGGGTAACATGAATATTTATTATTATAAATGAATAATGATATTCTTATATGTTTTTTTTCTTATCTTTTTCTTAATAAGGCCTCAACCAATCTTTACCCTTTTATAGGTGAAGTGTGTTTGTTTGACAGGCAGGGGTCCAGTGGTCAAATTCAGAAGGCATTAAACCTTGTTAGTATCTTGTTAAAAAAGTCACATGTTTAATGATGCTTTTAACCGAAAAGTTATGGTTCAAGTTTGAAGTGTGTCACACCGTCACTTCTTCTCTTCCTTCCTGGTGTTGCGTGGGAGCTTCAAAAGCAAACCGAACGACGGTTAAGGCCAAACCAAACCAACCTTAGTTGGCCACACAGAACACTGCGTGCTATATCAAATAGACAAACTCACTTACTCACTCACTCACACATCACAACAACAATCACCAGCGGCAAAACGACATCGCACTCTGATCTTGATCCCCCGACCCATTAATTAAGTGAAATTAAAAAAAAATGCAGAAAACTGGTCCTGCCGGAGAAGCCACCGACGGGGGTTCCGGTGGCCGGACGGTGGTGGTGGGGGTGAAGATTGATTCTCCCGGCAAAGAGCTTCTCACGTGGGCTTTGGTCAAAGTTGCTCAGCCCGGGGATGTCGTTGTTGCTCTGCATGTTCTCGGGAACCATGGTAGGTGACGATTTTCAATTTTTTTTTTTTTCACTTCTTGTTGCGGGTTTTTTGTGAAGATTGATTGGTGAAATTGGTTTGCATAGAAATTGTGAATGGAGATGGGAAATCGTCGCTGCTTTCTCTAATCAAGGCATTTGACTCTGTTCTTGCTGTTTATGAAGGATTCTGCAATTTGAAGCAGGTTCAATTCTTCTCCTTTTTTTTTAAAAAAAAATTTCTAAAGCTGAATATGCAAATTCATTTACTTTTTCAAATTGCTTAGCAGCGGGACTTACAAATTTTAGAATTGCCCCCTCCAATAAACAAAATTTTCTTGTTTGTTACATTATTTGAAGTTTATGGAACTGCTTCTTACCTGAAGTGTCTAAAGAGAATATGTAATTTTTTTTTTTTTTTTTGTAATGGTTTAGGTGGATCTAAAGCTCAAAATATGCCGTGGTTCGTCGGTGAAGAAAATTTTGGTTCGGGAAGCAAATGCTTATTCTGCAACTCATGTTATGGTTGGAACTGCTCAGGGACACCATAGAATCCGGTCATCTACCTCTGTAGCTAAGTACTGTGCTAAAAAGTTATCCAAGGACTGCTGTGTCCTTGCTGTTGCTAATGGGAAAGTTGTGTTTAAGCGTGACAGCTCGACATCAAATGTTGCTGATGTACAAGGTTTTGGGTTTTTTTTAGTTTTGTTTGTTGTGAATCTCATGATTCATGAACTTAGTTGAATGCTCAGTCATTGAGTTTTTTATTTTTTTTGGCAGGGATTGATCGTTGTCACAGAAATGGTTTGTTTGGTTCAATTCATTTGACACTCAGTAAGAGTACAAAAGTACTAAATGATGACAATACAGGGATGGATGCTGATGTGCGAACCGGTCGAATTTCGGATCGCAGTTTAGCTAAGGTTTTGCTGGATTCTACAGAAATTGATAGAAATCAGAGCTGCTCAATATGTGGCCCAACCCTGGCATTGCCAGACACTTCTTGCCACCAATCTGCAGAAGGGTCTTCTGGTGATGGTGGCGGTGAGAATTCTTTGGCTATAGTGCCTGTACAGACCACTGATGCAGGACAACCTGAATTGAAACCCGGTTGGCCACTACTACACCGGAGGATTTTATCTGACAGACAATATCCTGATAGATCATTGATGTGCCGCCAGATCTCTGTGGTGCAGTGGGCAATGAGGCTGCCCTGTAGAAATCTTATATATGGTGTAGATCATGATAAAAAACCTAATATTTGTGACGATCAAGGTCAAGATCAACCTGTGGCTTTAGATAGTGAAAGCGGTGCTCTTGTTCTGGTAGATTCTGAAATAGGGACAACTTCTTCGCTGGAATGTGATTCAAGAAGCATTCCTAAAGAACTGGAGGGCCTTCATGAGAAATACTCATCAACTTGCAGATTGTTTGTGTACCAAGAACTTGTATCAGCAACATCAAATTTCTTGCCTGGTTTGTTTCCGAGTATTTGTTTGACTGTGTTTGATTTAACAAAACCTGTTTATTTTTAACACGGTTGTGCATGTGATTTCAGAAAACTTGATCGGGAAAGGAGGAAGTAGTAAGGTTTATCGAGGCTGCCTTCCTGATGGCAAGGAACTTGCTGTCAAAATCCTAAAGCCCTCTGATGATGTTTTGAAGGAGTTTCTTTTGGAAATAGAAATTATCACTACCTTGCATCACAAAAACATTATTTCCCTCCTTGGCTTCTGCTTTGAGAATGGAAATCTTCTTCTAGTCTACGATTTGCTATCAAGAGGAAGCCTTGAAGAGAACCTTCATGGTAGGCAAATATACCTTGCTACATCCCTTTTAGTTTTTCTAATGTGATCATAGAACTTCTTACTTACTTCTTTCTATTTCATGCTAAATTAGGGATTAAGAAAAACCCATGCGTTTTTGGTTGGACCCAGAGATATAAGGTTGCAACAGGTGTTGCTGAGGCCTTGGACTATCTGCATTGTAAAGATGATCAACCAGTGATCCACCGGGATGTAAAATCATCAAATGTATTACTATCCGAGGATTTTGAACCCCAGGTATTTATCTTTTGATTGATTGACTTTTAATATCTTAAATTATTTTTATTTATTGATCCTCATGTTCTGCTTTGAATTGATTCAGCTTTCTGATTTTGGACTGGCTAAGTGGGCATCGACCTCGTCATCACATATAACCTGCACAGATGTTGCTGGAACCTTTGGGTCTGTACTTTCAAATCCAGCATTACTGTAGTTACTATACCGTCTGTTCTTAACCATATATGCTGCTTAAAGGGTATTTAGAATGATCCTAAGTTATGTATTACACTCGTTTATGCAGTTATATGGCTCCCGAATACTTTATGTACGGCAAAGTAAATGATAAGATTGATGTCTATGCATTTGGTGTGGTGCTGCTTGAGCTTCTTTCAGGGAGAAAGCCCATAAGTGGTGATTATCCAAAAGGTCAAGAGAGTCTTGTTATGTGGGTATGTGTTAGTAAATCGTAATCCTATGCTCCAACATCTCCTTATTTACTTCTTATTTCCTACTCATTATGTATAATGGAAAAAATAATAGAAAAACTCTTTTGCAGGCAACTCCACTTCTAAATAGTGGAAAGGTGTCACAATTGTTGGATCCTAGTTTGGGTGATAACTATGATCATGAGGAGATGGAAAGGATGGTCTTATCAGCCACTCTTTGTATCAGACGTGCTCCAAGAACTAGGCCACAAATGAGCCTTGTAAGTGGTCCACTATTGGCTGTATAAAATGCTTATTCTAAATCATGTGGTACCTGAATTCTATAGAATGCTTCTTGACTTACTTTTTGTTTGGTCACAGTCAAAGTATTCTCATTCTCGCCATTAGTCCTTTGTCTATTGCAAACCTCATGTAATTCTATTGGACCACAGGTTTCAAAGCTCCTTCAAGGTGATACTGATGCAATCAAGTGGGCAAGATTAGAAGTCAATGCTTTGGAATCACCAGAAATGCTGGATGATGAAGCATGCCCACCTAGTAATCTACAGTCACATCTTAATCTTGCACTGCTTGATGTGGAGGATGACTCACTCTCCATGTGCAGTGTTGAGCAAGGCGTCTCATTAGAGGACTACTTGAGAGGCAGGTGGAGCCGCTCATCAAGCTTTGACTGAGCAAACCACAAGCACGTATTGCTATAAAAGAAGCTCCATCCTTTTATCTTAATTTGTAGATAAAGTTTTCCTTGTGCATCTTCCAATAGTGTTGGCATCTTCATGTGTTTTTGCCCACCAAAAAAAAAAATCTTCATGTGTTTTATTAAAGGGGTTTAGGATGAGAGGTTGTTTGTGTGTGCCCTCCTCCTTACCTCAATAAAAACTCTGCCTCATTAATTTGTTGGGCTAGTTTCCCTTTTTCATTTATTTTTGTCTTTGATCTCAATTCCATCGAGTTTTGTAAAGGATGAACAAGTTGTATTTTATAGAGCATTAGGATCATTGCTGTTTGTCCTAATAACACACTACAGCAACTTCATCGCTTGGTTCCTTTAATTTCACTGTGCTCTGACTTGAACGCCTGTTGCCATACAAGCTAGTCACGTGTAATCCGTTTCTCTCTGTAGCAATTTCGATGATGTGTGCCTTATGAGAATCCTTGTTAACTGAAACATGTTGGGCGTCAAAATGGGTGAGAAATGACCATGACCAATGGTATTGGAAAAACAGGTAACACTTCACAAGAGTTTATAAGCAAATGACATTTCTCACCTTATAAGCCAATAGCTAGATCCAAAAATCCTAATAAATGGGTCAAAAAACACACAACTAGCACTAAGAAACGTTCTTGAAATACTACATTGAAAGTTCAAGCACGAAAGATCAAAAACTATTTCAGCCCTATGAAGTTGTCTGTAATTGCGGCTGAGTGGCATCTTTCAGACACATGATAAATGCGAAGTTTACCTCTTAATTTGGAGAAATTTATTTCATGACAAATAATACTAACCTAGTTAAGGAATTAAAAATAAGGGTAAAAGTTTTCATTGAAATGGGTACTGCACCTTTTAATAAAAAATTTCATTTATTGATTCCTTACAAGTTCGCAAGAACTGGTTTTATAAACTTAATTTGCATAAATTGGGCAGATTAAACAAATAAAATTCGGAGCACCAAAAGAAATAAACAAAAAAATTGATATATTATTTGTTTATATTTTTGTTGGATGTAAAGCCCCAGAAAACAAACACTAAAACCCACCAGGGAAGGAGATCAGACTAGCATCCCCAACAGGAGAAGACTAAGAAAATTAGGCACACTATAAAAAACATGCCACTTTTAGTGTGTAAAGTAAAACCAAGGAGTCAGCCACTTGGTTTGCTTCCCTGTAGACATGCTTCCACTGCACCTAAACAAATCTGAGGCCCTGAGGGAGGGGTAAACTCATAAGTTCGCAACTAATGCTGAAGCACACGGGTGAGCAGGGTCGCATCCCTTGACCAACCATTGAACCACCACAGTTTTGTGAATCAGACTAGCAAACGACACTTCTGAAACCTCTTTCCCAGCCCCATTTGTTTCACTTTGTCACTGTTATACATAATTTCTGTGAAGTTAGTAGATGTGTGAATTGTTTGACAAGTTATATTTCGGATTTGAAGCAAAATATATGAATCAACAACTCTATTTTTATTAGACAAAAGAACTTTATAGATTGCAAGGGTAGGTGTAAGTAAATGGATTGAAGAAGATAAATTCATAGAAAACTGAGAAGGTGACAACTCTAAGTTGAAAATTGACATAGACAACATCAAAATATGGTAATATATTTTAATGTTAAAACAATTAACAACAAAGATAACAAAGCAAGGAAGAAAAAACATACAAATTTAAATTGGAAAAACCCTTTACCCGAAAAAAATTTAAAAAAAAAAACCCACGGGCAAAAGACAAATAAATCTAGAGAAAAAGCAAATTCACTATAATCAAAATCAAAATTTGATGCAAGGAAAGGTCTAAATAGCACGCGGCACGCCTTAGCTAGCTAGAATGCACTTAAGAATTTGGGTGCACATGGAGAATTACTCCGGTTGTTAGATGTGGACATGGTTATGAGCATGAAACACATGAAATATTATGTAGTTTGTTATCATGTGCGCATTAAACGCATGATAGGATAAAAACTTATTAGATAGTATATTTTATCTTATCTCATCCTTATCCAACTCTCTTGTCTTATTCATCTATATCCTATTATGGACATCAAATGGGCCTAAAATTGTGTTATTGATGACTATGTGCATACTTTTTTTTTTGATAAACTTGACTACGTGGATACTGTGACTAAGTATTTTTGGAAGGTGTATTCTGATGACATGATTTGAATTACGAAAGATTATGATTATGATATGATACTTTCTTAATAGTATTATTTGATTTTGGTTAATAATGTGTTTGATTAGTGTTAACATGTGCACGGTCATGGCTATAGAGCACTAGTGACAAATTTGAACTATTGGTTGCATGAAATAAAGATTTTTTTTTCCAAAAAAATATGTAATAATGCACTCATCGTATTTAAGATTTTTTAAAAACTTGTACTAGCTTCTTTCCATATCTATTTTTTTAATGTTTTGATCTTCCTTTTTTTCCCGCAAAACTCTTGATGTTTTAGAAATTTAAAGTATAATTAATTTTGGCTAAATTATATTTTTAGGCCCTTATGTTTATTTTAGGTTTCAGTTTGGTCTCTTATGTATTATTTATTCCGAATTGGTTTCTTATGTCTAAAGATTACATCAATGTAGTCCCTCTATTTCAAACTGGTCCCTTATGTTACAAAAATTATACAAGTGTGGTCCACTTTTTTGCAAAATAAGGGACAAAAAATGGACCACATTAGCATAATTTTTGTAACATAAGAGACCATTTTGGAACAAAAAAAACAAAATGGATTACAATTAACACATAAGGGACCAATTTGGAACTTTTAATACATAAGAGACCAAATTAAAACCTAAAATAAACATAATGGACTAAAAGTATAATTTAGCCATTAATTTTTCTCTCAGATATACTCCCTCATTCAATAAGATAAGTATAAGAATTTGTTATGCAGTTTATCACAAACATGAGAGATATAAAATAAGAATATTTTAATCCAAATATAATACTCCTTCTGTTCCATATCCATTGATGTTTTAGCTTTTCATTTTTGTTTCAAAACTATTGATGTCTTAGAAATTCAATGTCTAATTAATGTTTTTATTCCAACAATAGCATGAGTTGGAAGAGAGAACTTAGGCCAACTTTATCGCTAGTTGTTTACCAGCGTTGGTTGACTGACAACAATAGAGCAATTCTGCAGCAGCGCGTTCGGTTCTCTCAGTCTCTCTCATTGCTGGCCCACCTCTCACATAAGAAACTGACACCACTACAAGACTAATACGTTGCTTTTGGCCAAGATAGTGCACTAAAATTTGGACATACTTTGACCAAAAAATTGCCATGTAAACAAAGTCAAAGCAACTAAAAATTAAGCAACTCCCATTAAAGTTGCCCTTAGAGATGTGTAATGCAATTAATAACAGATAGTGGGGATTAAATGAAGATATTTTAGTTTAAACATATATTTATTTATTACTCCCTCGGTCAGAAATATAAGCAAAAAATTTACGTATTTGGTCCAAATTTAGATTAAATACATAGACTTTTTTACTTATATTTCAGTCCAAAGAGAATGTTTTTTAATTTGTGTGCACTAACCTTAAACGTGGATAGATAAGGAACGGAGTAATGTTTTACGTCCATTAAACATTCATTAATCCATTAATTATGAATGTGCACGGGTAAAATTGGAAAAGCGGTGTCCATGGAAGAAACTGTTGTTTGACTTCTTTCTTCTCTGACCACAAACATTTCCCTCCAGTTATGTTGTAAGAAATCTTATCCACAGAAGAAGGACCCAAGCGACTCCCAAACTAATAAAGCCCTCTTCTAAGTCTTGGCCATTAAAAGCAGTCACCACGAAATTAAACGGACTTAACATTCCCAAGCCACTATCGACACACCATTTAGTCATGGCCACAAGTTGTTCCTACATGGTTTCGACCAAATTCTCCATGGTAGGTTGGACTGGAGGAAGAAGAGAAGTGAGAAAAAACAGGAGAGCATTTTTCATTTCAGCTCAACAACAAGCTGATGTTAAGGAAGGAGAGGGAGTGAAGGCAGAAGAAGAGCAAGAACGAGTACAGAGTCAGCAGATAAACCCAAAAGGAACAAAACCAAGGCCAGTGGAACCTCAGCTGAATGTAAAAACCAAAGGCATGAGCAGGGAATATGGAGGACAGTGGCTTAGCTGTGTCACACGTCATGTGAGGATCTATGCAGCTTATATCGACCCAGAAACTTGTGCTTTCGATCAAACCCAGATGGATAAGCTCACCCTTATTCTTGATCCTACTGACGAGTTTGTGTGGAATCCTGACACTTGCAACATGGTTTATTCTTACTTCCAAGAGCTCGTGGATCACTACGAGGTAGTTTCCTTAATCACAATCCAAACATCTTCTATATTTTTGTTAAAATCAAAGTTTTATAGGAAAAAAAAAACAATTTTGATAGTTGTCATTACTCATCACTCACACATAATAGGTTTTAAATTGCGACCGTGTCGCGATCCTTGGTATTGCACATTGTGGAGAATCGTGATCAAATATGGTCGATCGCATTGTGTTCGCAAAGACATCAAAAATTTTGATTGTTGCTACCTCAGATCGCGGTCGCGGACCTTTAACTTTGTGTGTCTTAGAATAGTGTCACAAATACTAATACCAAATTCACATATCCAATAGTTCAAGACTGAGCTCAGATAGCAATAGCATGTAGGTCTCTGCTTAGCAAAATATAGTGGAAACATGATAAAAGAGATGTAAAAACAAAAAATTAAAATAAGGATAGATAATAGATTGTAGGCTATGCTTAATTTCTAAAATTTCATATTCACGAGTCTAGTTGGTAATTCAACAAGCTTTGGCAAGGAAGAAGGTACTAGTATTAGATTTTACATTTGTGCTAGTTTTGAGGCAATTAGGCATTAGGATAATATCAGGATGGTAATTAAGCTGGCAAATTCTGACAGATTTGGATGAGAGTGATTACATTTTGTGTGAATTCTGCTCAAGCTCTTTCTCTATGGTGAAATACTAACACTTGATGATTTCAAAACAGGGTGCTCCATTGACAGAATACACACTTCGCTTGATTGGTTCGGACATAGAGCACTATATAAGAAAGCTGTTATACGATGGGGTAATCAAGTATAATATGAATGCAAGGGTTCTGAATTTCAGCATGGGCAAGCCACGGATCATGTTCAAAAGTGATGTCCAACCTGAAGAAACACTTGAGAAGTAGTCTGTGAAATAACCAAGAAAAGTGAGCAAATCATACATTGGTGTTTGCATATGATTGTCCAGATATCATTACAATGGCTAGTTCTTTGTAAATCATAAAGATCTCTTGTCTCTCATCAAAAAAATAAATAAAAATAAAGATCTCTTGTCTAACTTTATATAGATGTTTTTTTGGGTTGAGTGAATTCAAGGCAAACCTAAATAATTTTGGCCCGGTTCGGTTGACTCATGTTTTAGATTGAGTTGGTCTCCTTAATTACAGGTATGAAAAAACTAGGTCATTTTAGTCTAAGCTAGGTCAGACATGTATTTTATGCAAATTTTTAGACATTTGAAATACTCTGCTTGGTAGAAATTTGAGTCTGGCCCGACCCGATGTGTTTTGCGCCTGAGTGAGCTACAAAATGTGTGGCTTGATAGATTATTAATGCCTTACACTCTACATACATTGCTTTTGTTTCCTGCTTATGTTACCATCCCAAGCCCTTTAATTATCATTCTTCCTTTAATTCTCTAAATACTCCTTTCCACTTAGATAACAAATTAAACAAATCTGAAGTAATTTGACAGATTCTATATAACAACTGAGAATATAGAAATATTCTCAAAGACAAGTTTTTATATGTCGATTCCATTTTTAAGGATTTCTTACAATCATATTTTCTTTTTTATGAATCATTAAATTTCTTCCTTTCCTGAAGATTTTCTGAGTCTAATACCACCCTTCCACTTAAGAAAAGGTTTAGTAGAGATGATACTTTAAAACCTATTCGCTGCGTGGAGAAATCAGGTGCGTTAGCCTTTTCCCTTTGAGTGAGTCCATCGGCTATTAGTTGAGCTCAAAATAATTTCTAGTCTTCTAGATATCAGAGGTTGGGGGAGGCCAAAAAATCCTTCTATATGTAGGGCATATAACTCATTTTAAGAGCTTCTTTGGTCACGGGCTTTAAAAAATTGCAACAATTAAATTGGGCTTGCTACCTACACCTCTCCCATTTTACTTCTCACACCTCCCTTTTTTCTTTTTAATATTTTTTTTTTTGTACAAAATACCCTTTTCGGAATTAATTTCCGGAGTACATAAATGACTTCTGAAACCTTAAGCCTCGGAATGCGTTTTAGAACCTAATTCTTGAATGGTTTTTTTTGTAAAAATTGAGAGCATTCTGAAAACTAATTTCCAAAATATCTTTTGGAGATGTTTTCACGAGAATTGAGGGTATTCCAAAAACTAGTTTTCATGATACTTTTATTGTGCTTTGAAAATTACTTTTCGGAAAGTAATTGAGTTTTGAAAACTAATTTACTGGACACTTTTATATTATTCTTTTAAAAAGAAATTATGTTCCGTAATTTAATTTTTGAAATGTTACTAATGCTTCCAAAAGTTATATTCTGAAAGGAGTTCCAAACCATCACATTTCGTCCTCTATTTAAGTCAAATGCACCGATAAGATTTGTGTTTCCAAATAAACTCTTTTACATTTATGTCTCCTTTTTGTGTAAAATACTCTTGTCTTCCTACTTCCAAAAGAGATCTTTGTCGCCGTCTTTGTCTTTCTCTTTATCTTTATCTTTATCTTTATCTTTATCTTTATACTATACACAAAAAAAAAACTTTCAAAGTATATTTGTACATGTGTCAATTTTTAAGCCTATTCTTGCCACATCACTATTTTAAAATAAATTTGTTAGATCACAACTTAGAACTGACAAAGATGGCAACCGAAAGTTAATAGAGGAATAGACGCATCGAACGGACCAAAAAATCAACACTGTTGCCTCCATTTACTCGATGGTCAATGATCATTCTTCCTAGAACCAGCAAGCTAGTACCAAAAAAAAAAGGAACCAGCAAGCTATGGCGGCAACAATGCTTCTCGCTGGGGCAGTGCTTCTGCTCGCGAAGGAGACTACGACGGAGGCGCTACTGGATGCTCATGGAGGTGCTGCGATGCGGTGCTCGCAGAGGCGCTGCGCTGGGAATCTCGTGGAGGCTCACCGGTGCACTGCAAATCTCGCGGAGGCTCACCGGTGTGCTGCTGAGCTCCACCTTCAATCGCTTGCGGAGGCTCACCGGTGCGCTTTGAATCGCGAATGTTCAATCGATCGCGGCGAGGGAGAGAAGGAGAGCAGCTGCGGCGTAACATAATCGCTCGCTGCTGGGAGAAAAAGTTCTAGCATTTAGGTTTCGTGATTCTGACCTTTTCAACCTAAAACAATCCTCCTTTTTACGTTTTTATTTTTTTAAGCCCAAACAGAAACACTCAGCCTTTTAACATGTTTTATTTTTTTTTAAGCGCAACCCAAACACTCAGCATGTTACGTATTTTTATTTTTTTAAGCCCATCAACTAATACTGTAACTCTTTTTTATTCTTTATTTTTTACTTTTTTTTATTTTTTGACATACGTGCGAGCTGCCCACGGCCCGACCAGGCTAGCCCGGTGTGGGCCCGGGTTTTAGCAGGCCGGGCCAAAAGGGCTATCTATAATTTTGTAGAATGTTTTTATGAAAAAGTGGTTTGGGCAAGGTATCTTAATCTTTCTCTTTCAGCTGACTTAGCAGCTGCATACATATAATTGGTCTTTATCATGTTTAGTCTTCACCTAGCTTTGAGCACCTCATTTTGAGAAAAAGCCCCGCAAAGGTTGTCCGTGGTCCTTATGCCTATTCTTTTGAGCAACTTTTGTGGCTACATTATGAATAATGTTATTTAATTCTCATCCAAATTTTAAAATGACATTAATTGGTTCTATGAGGTGCTTAGACTATTGGTTATCAAATAACATATGAATTTACAAGGGTAATTGCTGATCATTTTATAGTGTGTCCTTATTGAGCCTACCATGGTAATGTATTCTGGTTCTTTTACTGATGTAGAGATGCACACATGTATTGCTTAATTTCCTGCTAATTGATTAAGTTTGTTGCTGGATTATTTTTTCTTGCCAGCTGTGGGAACATGAGTTAGTGCTGGGTGGCAGCATTCATCAATATGGTCGCTTAGGATCAATGTTTTAAAAACCGGATCGGTCGTTGAGCAGGGTGAGGCTAGGTCATCGTGGTTCAATTGGTTCATTGGTTGAACCAATCGGTCGGGCCGGATGATAAATAAATAATTAAATAAATAAATAAAAAAGTACCAATTTTGAGGAAAAAGTAAATAAAAATAATAAAAAAACAAGCTAAACCGGTCCAACCCGGTCCAATTGACCGGTCCAACCCGGTCCGACCGCGATCCAACCCGGTTCGATCCGGTTCTGGGCGGTCCAACTAGACTGCGGTCCAACTACAGTTGAACCGACCGCTGTGTGTACCGGTCGAAGGTCGGACCGTCCGGTCCGGTCCGGTTTTTCAAACACTGCTTAGGATCAATGCAGGTGTTCAACAAAAGGCCACTTAAAAGTTTTAGCAGGAGCAACATCTGAATGTATAGCTCTGTTATGGTTCTTTTTTGGGTATGTTTTAGGCGATTGCTTTTTTATTACATATCAGAATGGCCTTTTTTTCCTTAAATTTTGGCTTAAGTGAAGGCCACCATGGGGTCTGGGCTATATAAAAGCACATCTTGAAAAGTATTAAAATTCATGTAGCTTATAAAACTAATTACTAATGGAGAGACCCTTTTTGTTCTGGTTTGGTCACCATTTTGCGTCCTTTTGCAGTAGAAGATGAAATTTTCTTGAAAAAAAATAGTTTGTTATTAGATTTGGATAATAGAGTTTGTATGTGTTGCATGCTCTGTTGCCTAATTTCTTGAATGTACTGAATACTAGGGTTACATTGATGATATGATTAAATCTGCAATATGTTGTGGTTGGTTGTCCTCAACATTAAGTTTATAAGAACAATTTTCTTCTGGATTGTTGGTTTTCTTCAAACTTTTCAATATCCTATTTAGCACCCAGAGAAGTTTGGGATGTCACCATCAGAAGGAGTTCTCTTTTATGGTTCTCCAAGATGTGGGCAAACTTTGTGGTACAAAGCAATATGAATGTCAAACTAACTTTGACAGTGCATACTTCTGTGGACTAACTTTACTTATGTGGACTAACTTTACTGGTTTTGAAGAGAGAAAGAAGTCATACTTTGAGTGAGGTTTCATTTTGTAGAGTTTCTTATTTTTTTATATATTTTAAAATAGCCTTTTGAAAATAACCACTACATTGTTGTTTTCATTAATTATTCTTCAATATATTTTTTGATACAATATTCTCCAATACATTTAGTTTATTAATTTCCCTCATGAATAAACTTAAACTTAATGTATTTTTTAATAAATGAAGTAAATGATTAATTTAAATTGGTTTTCAAACTGAGTTTTTAAAATATAATAAATAACGTGTGTATCAGCTTTAAATAACATTGTATCTACCGCGGCCTGTTTTTACACATGGCCAGTTATATGTTGTTGTATCTAGAGTATCAACAAAAAATGGTTTAAAGATGTTGATTTTGGATGAAGATGGCAACATGTGTACTTCAACAACTAATGTTGTCTACCACGAGGTCTTTGACAATCTGTAGGATTTTTATCATATTAGATGTCAGTTTTAATATCTCAAACTTGAAACAATTTCTTTATTATATATTTTGCCAAACAACATCCAATCTCATTTATTTATATATTAATGATTCTTTGTTTTTTTTTTTGCAGCACCTTTGCAAAGAGATTCAAATATTACAATTGTTCTTACTCTTTTTTTATGTAGTACAACGTGGTAACTATATGACTTTTGTGAGCCTATTTAGGTCATTGCTTTTTGAGCTTTCCATACATTTGGTATTATGTTTTGTATACAAATTTGACGACAAATGTTGGTTAAACATTTTTAGTACCTGCCTAATGAATTTTTCCACTACATTAATGTCATACTGTGATGTATTATACGATATCGTTACATCTCAAACGAAACAATTCTTCAACAAATTTCTCCCCGTGCGTTGCACGGGTCCTCAATACTAGTCAGTTACATCCACAGCTTCCTTAAGTGTCACTATGTATGCAGCAAAATGTTTAACATGTTGGGAATGTACGATTTTGAAGCTCTTAAGAAGAAGTCGAAGCATATACAATCAGAATGCAACCATTCAAAGCATCTAGAAATGATAAAAGAGGAAAAGGAATACCAAAGAAAGGTACTTGAAAGAGATAGGGGAATACAAAAAAAAAGGGGAAAGGGAGTGGAGCAGGGAGGGCGAGCCAGAAGGTGGGGAAGGGGAATAGGGAGGGTTTCAGAAAAGGAAACTTGGAAGGGAAAGGGAAAGAGGCATTTTAGCGAAAAATTAAAATAAAAAAGAGAGTGTGTGGGTAGGGGTGTAGGTGGCTACCCCTAATTATGTTTGAGGGTCTTGCTAATGAGTGTCTTAAGGGCACTGGTTAAGCAATCCATAAAATGAAACTTTAACTAACATTTGAAATTATCCAACAACACTCCCCTTTAAATCCAAATGTTCCAATGACACAACACCTAACATCTCTCTTAGTTCCTACAATTGACCTGTCTTTAAAGACTTCGTAGCTGAGTACAACAATACACCAATTCTAGCTTCCTTTTGCTCACTTGATCTCTTAAGAAATGGAATGTGGTCTCTATATGCTTGCTTTTCCCATTTGCAATTTAGGTTCTTAGCTAAGCTTATAGAAGACCAGTTGACCATAAATAATTGCATTGGCTTCTTACATCTAATCTTCAATTCTTCAAATAATGAATCTAACCAAATCACCTAACATGCTGCTCGTGGTGCAACTATATATTATGCCTCGCAAGAAGATGCAACTACCACACTTAGCTTCTTTGAACACTGGGAAATTGGTGCATTTAGAAATCTGAACCAAAAACTTGAAGTACTCTTCCTATCCACTTTATCACCACACCAATCTTAGTCTGAAAATGCTTGAATCTCTGCTGCACCCTGCCATTTTCCTTTTGGAAAAATCAAGCCATAATTTTGTGTGCCTTTCAAGTATCTCAAAATTTTTTTGGCTGCAAAATCCAACTCTAAAGTTGATATCAGGCCTGTTGTTGCATAGGAATCTCAATGAACTAACATGGTTTGAATTAGTCGTTTGAAAAAACAAGGTTATCGTTTCATGAGGATAATCGTTTGGCACAGAGAGAGAAATGATTGGTGTGGTGCTCCTGAATAAGGATTCAGTTACACCACTCCAATATCCATGATGATTCAACCGAATGATGCAGGGGAAATTGTTGCCACCTAAAAATAATTAGATGTTAGCTGAACACGACAAACAACCGATGAGTTGGGTCAGTCGACAATGTCAACTTGGTCTTATTCGAATTTTATTCCAAGCAATTAGTTAGTGGGTAATTGCCCCATCAGTCAAATTTTAGCTTTGTTAGATGCTACACTTGTTAACCACTTGTAATTACAATTAAATCAGTACAGATGCGGCAAAAAAGGGTAGGACTTAATTTTGCACGGTAAATAGACAAATAAATATTATACAGTCTTAGTGAGAACACACTCAATCAATCAAACAACTTACTGAATTTTGCCAATTATCTTTATTATCCTTTTCATTTGCATTTCTATACAAGCTAGTTGAGAGAACCCGTGCTCAACACAGGTGGCGAAAAAAAAATGGAATCTAAAGTGTAGTTAAATTTTTTGTGGGAAAATAGTTTTTGGCGAGAAAATAGATGAATGAGATTTTGCCGTGTGTCTTTAGTGTAATTAAGTTTCTTAAATCGATACTACCTTCGATCCTAATTATAAGAAAAAATTACAAAAAACACAAAGACCAATGAGACATATTTAATGTTACAAAATTGTCCTCTCTTTTTTAAATATATCCATAATAGCATTAATTAGGTGCATAGGAAATATACACGTCTATTAAATATACAAGTCTATTAAAATAGGGATATAAAAGGTATTTTAGCAATTAGTATTTCTAGAAATAAGTCCCTATTTCTTATAATTGGGGGAAAAAATCCCCAAAAATTATCTTATAATTAGAACCAGAGGTAGTAATAGATTTAGTTATAGCTTCCACTTGTCACTTATTTAACACTTTTTAAAATAGTTAAGGAATCCATGACTGAGAAACATAGTCTTTGTATCAGCGTAATCAAATGATTTCATCAGAATCTCTGTTGATAAATTAATCGATCATTCAATTAATTTGTTATCCAGATCAACAACTAACAAATAAGATTACTTCTATTTAGTAAGTTTACTAGTGTATTGACTCGTGCATTGCAAGGGTTAGCAATATTGATTTTGAATGTATTTAATGTATAAATATAAATTTGATAAAAAAATTAGAAAAGTTATTAAAACATTTTAATTTTTTGAAAAATTATTATGAAATAGTATATTGTGACACACACACACATGTTACAATAAAATAAAATAAAAAAATATTTTGTATAACACTATTAATAGTTAAAAACATGTCCTATTAAAATCATACAAATCACCCTTAAGAATTACAATATAAACATAAAAAGAGTTGAGCATAACAAAAGTATAAAGTAATAAAAACAAAAACATATACACTGTATTTCAGAAAAGTATATATTCAAAAATTATATTAATGTATTTGTAATAAAATAGTCATTAATAGTAATTTATATACTAATATTCATTCATATAAAATATTCAATTTCCTAACGATATATTTTTTACTCTTTAGTTTTAATATTAAAAAATCTTTACATAGTGATTAATATGTTTTTGTTTAAAATATTCATCTTCTTATGATGTATTTTTATCCTTAGTGTATCCTATTTTTATATATAATTAATTTTATGACTCACATATCAATAAACTTTTTGTAAATTTCTCATTTCTATGCATCGTAAGTATTTGCCTTCACATCTTAATACGCTTTGAAACAAAATATTTTATGTAATAAAATTTTATATTTTGCAACATATTTTGTAAACATATATGAATTTAGAATATGTCTATCAATGATAAAGGTAATGATGTTGGGATGATCATGATTAATAGATAATTATTCTTAGAGTTGCAGTAAAATAAATAGATCAAACAAAATAAATGGAACTATAACAAATAAAGAAGATAAAATCCATTGAAAACTGAAAAGAAAAAAAAGTAATTTCTTGTCATAAGAATTAATTTGTCAAAAAAGTGCAGTAGGAATTAAGAATTAAAAAAGTTACATTAAATGATGATATAAAATTTTAAAGTGTATTAGACTTCTTAATATAATTTTATTTATTTTAGTAAATAAATGAGAAAGAATATTAATAAGTCATTTTTATAATTGTAAGTAAATACAATTTAACTTTTTCTTTACATAAAAATATCTAAAAGATTACCATTAGATTAGTTTATGTAGAAAATTACTTTTTAATATTAAATATGTTATTTTTTTAATATCATATGTAAACACAATGTGGTTTTCAAAAGATATCACTTAGATAATTATTACTTTTTTTTTATAACACTTAAATGATTATTTTGTGAATTTGAATTCTCGCATGCCTAAATTTATAAATATTTTAGCATATATTTTATACTATGTGCTAATATTATATAAAAATAGTGGAAGAATTATATTTACTCAATTTTTCTTCATAATCTATACATGCGAAGTCATTAAGTAATACGGTAAAAAATAAGATTAATTTGGATGAGTCTATACTTTAAATATGTGATTCATCAGAATCAGAATATAAAGATGTCATTATTCCTAGTAAAATAAAAGATGTCATTAGTTGTAGTATTTGCTCAATAATGTTCAACCAAAACAATCTCTCCAATTTTAAGTTTCATGTTTTTCATTTTTTTCTCAAGGCAAGCTTATATTTATATATGACATTTGAAGTTTGTTTGCTAGCCTTTTTTGCAGCTTATATGTGTTTAAATAGTGCAAAAGACTAACATGACAACAACAATGACAACAACTGAGGGGAATTCATATACTTCGGCATACAGGGGGTAAAAAACCCTCTGCTAGGGTTGGTACGTACGCCGTCGTGCATGCTCCCCGCTGCGGCTGATGCGCACCTGCTGCTGCGCTGATCACCCAATCTGCTCTGCTGCGCCGCCACTGGTTTCTTCTTCGCTTGGTGTGTCTTGCGTGCTGTGTGGTTTTCTTCTTCGCGTGTAGCCGCTGCTTGCTGAGCCGCCGTTCCACATCGCGACGCCCTGCTAGTTGCTTCTTTGGCACACGTTGCGATCTTGGCATTTTCTTTGGCACCTGTCGCAGCTTCATCGCTGCTGTGCAGGCAGTTTTCTTCTCCTGCACCTGGTGTTTTTGGCGTGGCAGCACCTGGTTTCTTGGCGTGGTGCACCAGGTTTGTTTCTGTATTGGTTCATGGTGCTGTCAGCGCCAATCTGCTCATGGGCCTGCATCCCAACGCCCTCCCCTCCTAGCCCGCCTCCTCCTTCTCAACCGGCTGAGCAACTGAAATCTTTTGCAAAGGCCTTGAACAATTCATTGGACATCTCGTTGAGCCAATTGTCGAGGCCTTGCCTGAAAGGTGATCGGGTCTCCATAAGGATATCTGATGATGAATACAAACGTGGTGTGGAAGGGTGCAAAAATAATCTTCACGGTCGTCTCCTCCTTCCCAAAGGCTCGACACCATTGAAGGCGGCTGACTTGTATGCCAAGCTTTTGAAATTATGGAAGCCGCTGGGTAAGTGGCGCATGACCCCTCTTGGGAAAGGCTTCTACAAATTCAGTTTCGCTTCCTTGGAAGATTTACGCAGTGTTTGGTCGGTTGGCACGTGGAATTTGCAACCTGGTTTACTACGGCTTTCTAAATGGACCGCAGATTTCAAGCCGAGTAATCAAAATAACACACATGCTCAGTGCTGGGTGCGACTCCACGAACTGCCGCAAGAGTATTGGCGCCCTCAGACTCTCTTCGAGATTGCTGCTGGTTTAGGTACGCCTATATCTATCGATGATGCTACTAGAAATAGAGTTTTTGGCCATTACGCCCGTGTGTTGGTAGATATTGATCTTTCAGGTATACTGCTGGATGAAATATGGGTTGAAAGAGAGGGTGTTGCTATTGGTGTTTATATTGAATATAAGAAGCTTCCATATTTTTGTGCCTACTGCAAAGTTATTGGCCATGCAGATTCAGTTTGCAAAAGGAAACCTGCTGTGGAGCATCCTCCGCAGGTGGCCACAGAACATGCTGCGCCACGACGGAAGCCTGTTCAACAGGTTTACGTCAACAAACAAGAAAACCAGGCCGCAAGTCCTAGCAAGCTTAATCCACCAGTAGTTGTGCAGGATAAGGAGCCTCATCAAAGCAATGAAGAAGACGTTCAGAATTTGATGAAGACAACGCTAATCCTGCTGCTGCCAGTCTCTCTGAAGATGATGATGTTGAGGTTGTCTATGAAGATCCGCCACCTTCCAACCATTCCCCGCAAACAGAAGTTGTAGTGACTGGGGCTGATAATGACGTGCAACATGCAGACAATAATCAGGAATTTGCAGGAGAAAATATATCAGGCTCTCCCAACTCTGGGGACGGTTCCACGCTGGCTCCTAACACACCAGCCGCAAGCTCTAATATGGAGATAGTGCAAGACACGCCTGTGGCGCTCACGTGGTGGAGGGAATGAGGCGTCCACTCACACAGTCATGAATGCTCACGGGGATCAGGTAGGTGATAATCCTATTCAGATCATTGATAATTTATATGATATTCCTGTTGTGGTACACAAGGATATGCAATTCTTGAAGAACAGCTGGGCGGACTTGGCTGAGGATGCTGTTGACTCCCATCAACAATCAGAGGATGGTGAGTTCGAAGTTGCAATGTCAAAGTCCCAGAAGAAGAAATTGAAAAAAAAGAGTAGCAAAGGGAAGAAGGATACTGGTTACAACACCCGAAGGGCTGGTTCGAAGCCCGTTGCTAAATGAAGATCTTTTTTTGGAATGCAAGAGGTCTAGCCAACCCCTCTACAAGGTTGGCCCTTAAAAATTTTTGTCTTTCTCACAGACCAGATTTTGTTTTTATTTCCGAACCTTGGATGCTTCTCGATAAGTTCCCTCCTCGTTTCTGGAGACAGTTGCGGATGAAAATTTTTGCTGTTAATAACCGTCCTGGCTTGGCTTCTAATTTGTGGTGTGCTTGTGCTGATATTTGGAACCCCACTGTGGTTCTTGCTTCTGCACAACATGTTTCTTTTACAGTTGATATTGTTGACTCCACTATTGGTTTATCTGCTGTTTACGCGTCTAACTGTTATTTGACAAGACGTTTGCTTTGGCGTGAGTTAGATATGTTGCAGAGTAGTCACCCTATTCCTTTGTGCTTTATTGGCGATTTAATGTGGTCCTTGGTGCTCATGAATATAGAGGGAGTGGCTCCCCTACCAAGATTGCTTGTGATGAGTTTCAGCATTGGACAGATCAAAATAAGCTGTTGCATTTGCCTACTAAAGGGGCTTTTTACACGTGGAATAATGGCAGGAAGGGTAGAGCTTTTACTGAAAAAAGGTTAGATCGTTCTATTTGTAATGACCTATGGATTAACTTCTGGAATAGTGTTTCTTGTTGCACTCTCACAAAGAGCAAATCCGACCATTTCCCTTTACTCTTGGATCTGAATAAGGATGATAGTCCTCGGATTTCTTCTTTTAAATTTCTAAAGGTGTGGGCTTCTCATCCGGATTGCCTGCGTATGGTTAAGGATGTTTGGCAGGAGCCTGTGGTAGGTTGTCCTATGGTTGTGCTCAATCATAAGTTGAAGTCTTTGAAGCTGAAGTTAAAGGATTGGAATAAATCTATTTTTGGTGATGTTAATTTAAAAGTCCAATCGGCTAGGAAGGAGTTGGACTCCATCCAAGCTCAAGTTGATCTGAAGGGTTATTCTGATGATTTATTGGCTGCTGAGAAAACCGCGCAGGTGAATTTAGAGGTGGCTTTGAAGTCACAAGAAGAGTTCTGGCAAGAAAAATCAAGGTTAAATTGGCATATTAACGGTGACCATAACATGGAGTTTTTTCATAAAATGGCTAAGGTACATTATGTTACCAAGCAAATTTCAGTGCTCAAGCATGGTGATTCTGTGTTGAACTCGCCTAATGATAACCAGAATCATGTGGTAAATTATTTCACAAATATCTTCAGCACTGATAACGTCTGTATTGATAATGGTTTGGTGGAGGAAGTGATCCCTTCTACTGTCTCTGCGGAGGATAATTTCTTCTCACTAGCATGCCTTCTATGGAAGAGGTGAAGCAAGCAGTGTTTTCTATGAATTCTGATGGCGCCCCAGGACCGGATGGGTTTGGGGATTTCTTTTTTCAGAAGTTCTGGGAGGTGGTTTCTCTTGATGTCTTTAAAGCTGTGGTCCAATTCTTTTCTAGTGGTTGGATGCTTCCAAATTGGAATGCAAACACGGTTGTGCTTATTCCGAAGGTCCCTGAGGCTGCTAAAATCGAGCAATACAGGCCTATTGCTCTTGCTAACTTCAAGTTTAAAATTCTCACCAAGGTTTTGGCTGATAGATTAGCTAAAATTGCTCCGCATATTATTTCTCATAATCAAAGAGGGTTCATAAGGGGGAGGAATATCACAGACTGCATTTGCCTAACTTCTGAGGCCATCAATCTGTTGCATAAGAGATCCTTTGGCGGTAATTTAGCTTTGAAGATTGATATTAGGAAAGCTTTTGACACCATTGATTGGAATTTTTTATTGAAAGTGTTGCGTGCTTTTGGATTCAACCCAATTTTCTGTAAGTGGATTGAAACTATTCTACATTCTGCCAAACTTTCTATTTCTATTAATGGGAGAGCTTGCGGTTTCTTCTCTTGTAAGAGAGGGGTGAGGCAAGGTGACCCCTTGTCTCCCTTGTTATTTTGTTTGGCAGAGGAGGTTTTGAGTAGGGGCATTCAGAAGTTAGTTGATGATGGTAACTTGCATTTGATGCAAGGCGCTAGAGGGGCCTTTGTTCCTTCACATGTTATGTATGCAGATGACATTATGATCTTCTGTAAGGGGCTTCAAAAGAATCTTAAGGTTTTGACGGATCTGTTTAATCGTTCTGACATGGTTTCGGGCAAGTTATTAATCCCGCTAAATCCACTTTTTATCCGGTGCGACCACTCGCAGACAAGCCGCTATTGCCAATACTCTGGGTTTTCAAATTAGTTTGCTACCTTTTACATATTTGGGTATTCCTATTTTTAAAGGTAAGCAAAAAATTGTTCATTTGCAAATTTATCATTGATAGGATTAAGCTAAGCTTGCTGCCTGGAAATCTTCTTTACTTTCTGTCATGGGTCGTGTTCAGCTAGTGAAGAGTGTAATTCATGGCATGATGATTTATAGTTTTTTGGTTTACACTTGGCCTGTCTCCCTGTTAAATGAGATCGACAGATGGATCCGTAACTTCATATGGTCAGGAGATGTTAATAAGGCAAAGATTGTTACTGTTGCCTGGCATAAAGTTTGCTCTCCTTTCTCTGAAGGTGGGCTGGGTTTGAGATCCATTAGAGATGTTAATGAAGCAGCTTGTTTAAAGCTTTCTTGGGATTTTTACACTGCAGACACGCAGTGGGCTACTTTGCTCAGAGCTAGAGTCTTAAGGAAGCATGGTTTCATTGAATACCACATTTTTTCCACGATCTGGCCTGGAATTAAGAGCAAAATTTCTGTGGTTAGAGACAACAGCAGTTGGCAACTTGGTAACGGTGAGGCTATCAACTTTTGGACTGATCATTGGGCTTCAACGACTTTGGTTCAGTTGCTAAATATTCCTGGCCACCTTCATGATCAGTTAGACGCCAAGGTTAAGGATTTTATTAGCCATGGTATTTGGTCTGTTCCTCGGTCTATCCTGTGCGATTTTCCTACGCTGCAAGCGGAATTGCAACGCTGCTTTATTCCTCAGTTTAGCGCGCTAGATCATAGAATTTGGAGGCCAACGAATTCGGGGGAGTTAAATTTTAAAAATGCATTCTTGTATATCCGCCCCTTTGGTCAAACTGTGAAATGGGCGAAGTTGATTTGGAGTAATGCCATCCCTCCTGCTAAGTCTTTTCTTTCTTGGAAGCTGTTGCATAATAGGGTTCCAACGGATGAGAATCTGAGGAAGAGGGGTTGTCTCATTGTTTCTATGTGTAGTTTGTGTGATAATGATTTCGAAACTAGCCTCCATTTATTCTGTGATTGTCCCTTTGCTCAAAGGCTTTGGAGTTGGCTTAGCGGCGTCATGGGCGAGCAACTGGACACTACCTCCATCCATGCTATTCTTAACATTTGTGAGAAGTCTTGGTCTTCTCAAGCTGCAGATGTTATTCTTGCTGCAATTCTTAACATAGTTTGGTGGATTTGGAAATGTAGGAACATGTTCAGATTCGAGAACACTAGCATTCCTTATCATTCTGTTGTTTCTGCCATCTCAGCCGGTGTTTCCTTGACTGGTCGCACAAGTAAGGGTTGCATCTCTTCTTCTTTACAGGAATTTGCGCTTCTTAAGGCTTTCTCAATTGACGCAAAGCCTAGTAAGGCTCCAAATATTGTCGAGGTTAAGTGGATTCCTCCACCTTGTTCCTGGATTAAGTGTAACACTGATTGCGCAGCTAGAGGAGCTCCGGGTTATGCGGCCTGTGGGGGCATCTTTAGAGACAGAAGTGGAGCAGCTTTAGGTTGTTTTTCTCTTAACATGGGCATCACCTTTGCTTTGCATGCAGAGCTAATGGGCGCCATGGTTGCAATTGAGCTGGCTTACAAAAAGGGTTGGCATAATTTTTGGCTGGAATGCGACTCACAGCTTGTTATTCTTGCTTACAATTCGGTCACTATTGTTCCTTGGCAGCTTCGGAATAGGTGGTTAAACTGTATAGAGCTCACTAGGAAAATGTGTTTTAGAATTTCGCATATTTTTCGGGAAGGCAATCATTGTGCTGATAAGATTGCCTCTCTGGGGTTTACAGTTTCTGGTTTTCATTGGTGGGATACGGTTCCTAGAATAATTTGGGAGGACTTTTCTAGAAATAGAGTGGGTCTACCAAATTATAGATTTAAGTAGTGTTCATTCTGGGTCTAGTTTAGGCCTTCTCTGTTAGGTTTTGATGTGCTGCATATGATTGTTAATGACTTTGGTGCCAACATAGTTGGGATGATAGTCATTATAGTGATGCATGTGCATATCAAACCTTGTTTTGGCCTTTAGTTAGGCGGTTTTCGCTTTTTTGCTGTTATTTTTGTTGCTTTGTTTCATGGGTTTTGGTCTAGTCTCCCCATGTTTTTTTGTTTTATTTTCTCTTTTTTTTCAATAAATTTTAGGCGGGGGTACTCTTTTTCCTTCTTGGTGTTTTTTCCTTAAGGTGGGTTTTGTATCAGAATGTTTTAACGAGACCCCTCTCCTTTCTTTTGCCTAAAAAAAAAATAGTGCAAAAGACTTAAATGGGAAAATTCTATAAAGAAAAAATGAACTAAACTACAGAAAAAGTAATAAATTAATCTAAGAGGTTATCAAACATACCTCTATAGTTGAGTAACATCATATTGAATTGAAATTACAATCGAAAAGAGAGAATACATGCACTTGAGAAAAGAAGGTTCGGACAATAAAAGAAGAGAGAGGGGGGAAAAGTTAAAATTCATTAATAATATAATAAAGGTATTAATAGTATTAATTCAAATTCAAATTTAAAAGATTTGAAATAATATCGACATCAGAAATTATTCGTTTCTTACCATATCAATTGAAATGAATAAGCAATAACTCAATCATGATTGATATGTTTTAATAATAACTTATTAAAATAATAAAAAATAAAAATAAAATAAATAGCTTTAGATGGGAAAAGAATGTCTGTGATTTTGACACGTGGTAAAACTCTATTTTATAAAATATAGTAGATTTAGGAGATGAAGGAAATAATATTATATTATAGAGAATATATTCAAATAGCATTTAAACTTAGAGATCAAATTAATTCACATTAAATTATATAAATATATATAATGATAATAGAAGTTTAAACAAACATTTCTTGCCTGAAATTGATAACAAAGAATGCTAGAAAAACCTCATAATTATATTGAAACTCATTTCACACAATACATACCCAAGTAAAAAAAAATCAAATAACAGTCATTTAACCGAACTAATTTTTTCTAAAATGAAGGCATATTTTTTCTACATTAAAACTGTTAGAAAACACTCATGGTTTAGGTCTTAGGTGCAGAATAGAACAAAAAAAAAATAAAAAATAAAACATATCAATTAAAATAAATGGTATTTAATGAAAAACTTTTCATTTAAATTATGAATCATATAAATAAAACATTTAAATTTGAATAAATCACCATTTATCTCTCATATAAAGTTATACTACCAATAAAAAAACTGAATAATATTTTAATAGAAATATAAATTTAAAACATAAATCAATTTTTTTTACAGGAAAAATATGAATCGGGTTAAAAACAAATATTATATAGAAATGTTTTTAATTTAATAATAACATTTTAGTTAATTCAGATACTTTAGTTTCAACCTATATTAAAAATTATTTAACTTCACATTTTAAACGTTATTAAATGATTCAATTGCTTTGGTTGTAAAACGAATTGTATATATGACCAAAAATAGAATATTTGTAAATTTTTTTAGACAACAATAATTTTTTTTTACAATTATTATAATAATAGAAATAATAATTATAGTTATAACTGACTCCAATCAAATTCATGAAAAAATGTCATTTTAATGTCCAACTAAAGTTTCAAAAATTGAAATTATGGTTTTGAAATCACAATTTTAGTCCGATTTAAACAATTGATATATTTTATACATTTTTCAAATAATATAACATTTCAATCAAAATAAATAAATTATATATATATATATATATAGGGGACGACTCAAGTAAAAACACTTTGTTAACATGGCAAATGAGAACAAACACTTATAACCGGCAGATTTTGATTAATTAAAATTAATGGCTTGGATTATTTTTTGGGTTAAAGTAACCACGTGACTGGCCAACAGTTAGCTAACGTATCCCTAAAATCAAAATTCCCTAAAATCAAAAGTAGCTTTCATTGTCGCACGCCGCACAACGGCACAACGAACTCCACAGCATCTTGATCAACAAAAATTTTCTTCCTTTGCGATTCGTCGAACGAGAAAAAAGAGAAGCACTTGCACAAATCAAGTATGAGAACTATTAAAATTAATTAGAGAACAATTCTTACACGCTCCGTTCCAAAATATTTGATTTTTTAGCATTTTAATTTTATTCTAAAACTTTTGATGTTTTACAAATTTAAGACTAAATTAATATATTTTTTCAAACATATCATTGATTCCAATTAATACTATATGCTTATTACGAAGTTATTGTAGTTACTAAACCAATAGCTAACCACTCATCAATGAGAATGATCACATTATATAGTTTATAGACATGATTAAATATGAGTATTTTAGTCTAGGTATATACTATTTAATAATTTTTTAATAAGTATGTCACAACTTTAAACATAAAATGTTTTGGAGTATTAATTTTCTTTGTTATTGGATGAGCGAGATGAGAAAAATATGAGAACTTCCCTTCATATTCAATTCCATGATTATTAAAAAGATTCCCTATTAGGGTGTGTTTGTTATAGCTTTTTTTGTGTAAAAATCATTTTTTAAAGTAAAAAATCGTTTTAAAAGTTTTTAATGGTGTTTGTTTTAGCTTTTTGAAAAAAAATCATTTTCTATAAAAAAATCATTTTTAAGGCTAAAATGGAAAGCTACTATTATCAGTTTTTCAAGAGAATCAGTTGCAATAGATGAGAGAGAATTTTTTTTAAAAAAACACGGAACTTGAGTTAGCGGTGCTCACTTTCTTTGGTTTGTTCAACAAAGGGATTGAGACATGTGTACTAACTTTTTTAATTGATGAACCCTTCAGTTCCAATCATGAATACAATAAACTAGAAACAGAGTAATATTATATTTATAAGCCTCAGTATTTTAGTAGTTTTATTTCTATGCCTCAGTCTGTGCTATTTTAATAATCATAAACTAAATATTGTATTTCATTTAAAAATCTTATAAACTAGAAATTAATATACATCAAACTTTTTACTTTAGTCGTAGCATATGTATATAATTAAGTAACACATATATTTTAAATTATATTTTTTACAGAATATTTCAAAATATATTTAACTATATATTTAAGAAAAACTAATATAACATATAAATAAAAATGCATAACAAGTAATTTTTTCAACAAACTTGTTTTCTGGAAATTGATTTTTCATGTTCTTCATAGTAATTTTGAAGAAAAAAAACACTTTTACATAATTGTATCTAAACAAGTGAAAAAAATAATTTTTATGATTGTAAACAAACACAAAATAACTTATGTTTTTCTTGAAAATCTCTAAAAAATAATCTCTAAATTATTGGATGTAAAATCTTTTTTTTTAATCTATAACAAACGAGCCCTTAATTATAAAGAAAATCAATTGCACAAACTCAAAGGAAGACGGTCAAAGCACTGGGTGCGAGACATGAACAAAAGAGTTGCAGGAAGCACATTGACGAAATAGGAACAGAAGCAGCGTAGATACATTTCCTGGGAGTAGCAACCGTTTTCTTAAGTCACGTGACTTTTTTAATGAAAAAAATAATCCTAGCCGTTGGTTTTAATCCGAGGGACATAATTTCTTGTTCTCATTTCTCACAATAGCAAAGTGTTTTCACTTGAATCATCCCCATATATATATATATATATATATATATATATATATATATATATATATATATATATATATATATATATATATATATATATATATATATATATATACATGATAAGCAATTATAGGAAAATCTATTAATTTATTTATATTTTGTAACTCAATTCCAATACAATCAATAATAACTTTCCACCTTTGTCAAAAAAAAAAATCAAAAACTTTCCACCTATGAATTGAATAAAAAAATAAAAAACTCAAATTTGAACTTGCGACATCAACAATCCAATTAAATACAAATATTTTAAAAAGTTATTATTTTTGAAGTTTTGGAAAAAATAAAAATTTTATGATTGCTTTTTGAAGTTTTTTCACCTTAATATTTTGGAAACTTTGCTGCATGAGTAAAAAAGCTGTACATGGAAAAAGAAAAATATAATCCAAATTTTATATTTTCTCAATTAAAATTCAAATACATTTTTTTTTAAAAAAATTGATAAAGCATTTGTTGAAATGATTTAAAATTAGTGGTAAAAATTATTTTTTTAATATTTGATATATAAGCTTTTTTTCGGTAATAAATCACCCAATAAATTGAAAATAATACTTCATATGCCACTACAGTCTCATTTAAAATATACATATGAGAAGAATAATAAGAAAAAAATAAATATATAAAAAACATTCACACTCATTACTCTTTTGAAATATTTCTTCACCAACTGGTTCATTGTTTTTCTTTTGCAACCATAAGCTAAATCATACCCCTAACAAAGAAGAGAAGAAGATAGAAAAAAGAAAAAGAAAAATGAACATCCTTGTGCAGTCACCACCACCATTAGATTCACTACCTAGTCATGTTTCTTTCTGAGGCTTTATATTGATCACCATCGTACTATGGAATTCTTGTAGGTTTCCACCGTCACTCGGTCACAATGAATCACTTCCGTTTGTCACTTTTGCCATGCGAGAGATTAAACATCACATTAATCATTATGTAAAAATGGGGTATCGTTGATGGCAGTAGTATTTGGACAGAGCAGCAGTGAGTGAAGTTGATATATATGTCTAGAGACTTGAAATAGAGAGGGGATAGAGAATATCAATATTAGGTTTGGGATAGAGATTGTATATCGATATAATTGAGAGTATCAATCAATTATGATCAATATCAATTAAAATATTACCAAACTATCAAAATAATTTGAATTGTGTAGTAAATGAATTGCTACGATCAATCAATAATTAGTGAGATCAAATATTATATTTCTCAAAAAAATCGATGGAATATATCTGGTCAAAAAAATCGCGATGAAATATATAATATTTGGTCAATGAAATTAATAAATCAATCTAGTCAAAAAAAATTATAGGATCACAAATCTGATTTATTGGTGCATTCTAATTAGTAGTTAATGTAGTAATCAAAAAATATAAATTAAATTAAAATTAAATTAAAGTAAAAATAAAATAATTATTTTTGGCGGGAATTGAAATGATGAGATTTTAACACGTGACATGGGTCCATATGGTAAAACTCTTCTTTATATAATATAGTTGATTTATCGATATAAATTATCATTTTATATAAATATAAATATTAATTTTTTAAAACGCACGCACAACAAAAAAAATAAAAATACGGACAAACTAGTATGACCAAAATACGAACAAACGGATACGACAATGTCCGTCTTTCGTTAGTTATGAAAAAATAAAAGAATTCAGCCGAACCTGGAAATTATGCTCATTTATTTATTTTATTATATTATTTCCCCTGTTTTTAATTATTATTATTATTATTATTAGAGATGGAAAAAAAGTGCTGGTTACACGTGCCATGGGATTGTCTGTGGACCCAGTTAACTAACTAGGCGTGACCCGTGCCTTCCGGTGAGAACCAGATGAACTGAAATTGAAATTTGAAACGACATTAGATGAGATCATAACAGAACCAGATCCACAGACAGACGCCTTTCACTGGTTAATTAATCATTTAAATCATTTGCATTTACTTAGGTTGTTTGTTCCGTTTCTTCTCCACCTTGAGTACCTTCTACTTTCACTCGCTTTCTCTGCGATTCGAATTCCATGGCTTCCTCCCTCGGCGACAGTTTCACCCTTCTCTCGCCTCAACAGGTTCCTCTCCCTCTCTCTCTCTCTCTCTCCTGAGGTTTTCATATTTCAATAAATGCTTCTTCTTATTCTGATTCTGATTCTGATTCCGCGATTCAGCAAGATTTGGTGAAGATGTTATTGGATAACGACCAAGGCCACTTGTTTCGCGATTGGCCAGGTCCAGGTGTCGACGACGACGAGAAGAAAGCGTTCTTCGACCAGGTTCGTTTTCATCCTTTCAATTCCGTCGCATAGATCTGTGTTCCTTCCTTCTGTCTCTAAACGGCACTGCGTTTTCATTAGCTTGTTCGACTCGATTCGAGCTACCCTGGCGGTTTGGAAGCATACATCAAAAACGCTAAACGACTCTTGGCTGATTCCAAAGCCGGAAAGAACCCTTTTGATGGCTTCACACCTTCCGTAAGTCACAATCAACGTTACATGATTTATTTTATTATCATATTCATATGCTTGTTCCTCCTTTTTTATTTTCAACATTGCAAATCTGAAGTATTTGTATAACAATGCAATTAAATTTAAATTCTCTGTATGGGCATTGCCATGGAATGGAATAGTATTCAAGACTGTTTAGTAATGATTTTGCAGGTTCCAACCGGTGAGACCTTGACATTTGGTGATGAGAACTTCATCGAATTTGAGGAAACAGGTGTGCGTGAAGCTCGGAAAGCTGCATTTGTTCTCGTTGCTGGCGGTCTTGGGGAGCGTCTAGGATACAGTGGGATTAAGGTATACCATCATTGTCTTTTTTGCTCTGTCATTGTCTGTAATGAGGACATCTTGTGTCTATATAGAGGTTCATGAAAACCCCATGTTGATTGTTGATATCTGCACACTTCTGGTTCTGGGCTGTGGGACCAAGGTTGTTGTTGTTTTGTCAAAAACAATCAACTTCCATTTTAAGGTGTTTGGTGATCATTGTGAGCTTATCAAATTGAATTTCCAGAGGGCTATAAAAACCAAAATTTACAAGCATTGGCGGAGCTTAAAGTTTAAACTAAAATACTGATGGAGCCAAAATAAATGCTAAATACATAATGAAAATTTTTGGGGGAGCCTATTGAAATTAACTTTTGGGGAGCTTGATTAAATGAAGATTGCAATGAGGAATGTAATTCCAAATACATTGACGAATCTGTCATTACATTATCCGGAGAAGAAGCCATGTGTTTAAACAAGGATATCTCTAAACCAATTTGATATCAATCAAGCCAAATCTAGGTATACGATAGACTCATCCTGAGTATGCAGTGATTAGCTTTCCTTCAATTCTTTCATGATTAAACTTTTCACTTTCATTTCCTTAATGTGATGTGCTCTACATCTCTCACTAATAATATGAATCCTACTATGTCAATCTCTCTCCTTTTGAATTGGAGGGTTTTATTATCATAAAATAAATATTTTAAAAGATTTTTAATAACTTTTGTGGCTCCCGTCACTACAAAGCTCTGCTGCTGTTTAGAAGGATAACTATGTTGATTATATTGCAGCTTTGATCTGTTTCAGTTTTGGTGTTGTTATTTTGCTCTTTAAATTATGTGTTTTTTCCCTTGTTTTCCGGGAGGACTGTTTATTCTGTTTCTTGTTGTAGTTATCTTACTTCCACAACAGAATCTTCTTCTTTCCTGTGTAATTGTAAATGCAAGCATGTCTAAGAAACTCAGTTCGAAGTTCAAACTCTAATACTGTAATATAAGGTCTGATGCCTTTTCATAGCTTTAGCCCTAGTTTTGATCCCTTGTAAAAGGGATTTTTGTGCCTTGTGTTTGTGTGTGGACGATTCCAGCATGTGAAGGGATTAGTTACTGATTCTAAACCATCCCTTCTGATTCTTGCAGGTTGCTCTTCCTGCAGAAACCACTACTGGAGCATGTTTCTTACAGCATTACATTGAATCTATATTAGCACTTCAAGAAGCAAGCTCTCAAGGTTACTATTAATTGCCTTTGCTATATAGAATTGGAGTCATTTATCCTCCTGATTTGGTTACTTATGCAGTAAAACAAAAGACTTTGACAAACTTGTGTAGATGGCCTATTTAAATTATACCCAATTTATATGACTATGGATCAATTTGCTTTGATGGGAAATAATTTGTTCATGCTAAATTTAATGGAAAATAACTTGATTTTGGAAAAAATTTCCTGTAGAAAATAGCTCCCTAGAAACATTTTCTGGTAATTTTTTTTTTCTTTCTAGAAAACATTCTCATCTGTAAGTATTTTTACAGAAATTAAGGGCTTGTTTTGTTTGAGAAAACATTATTCTGTTTTCACATTTAATTACAAAACTTCCACCTTGTTTTCATCTTGTTTCAATTTTCAAATATTTGTACATGAAACACTGAAAACATTTTTTTTTTTGTTTTCATACTTGAAACTGGTTACAGAGAATGGAAACTGAAAATGTTTTATCAAACCAATTAGTCCCTAATGAACATATGTTTATCAAACCAAATAGTCCCTAATGTGTGAAAACTTTCTTAAAATGATATATTAACTTTCCCTCGTAAAATGGGTACAACAGTTGTCTGTTACAGCGAACATAGGAATTTGTGCAAAATATCTTTTTGCTTCTGACAAAAGAAATGCTGTCCAAAAAATATTTTCCACACCAAGCACCAGAAAATACTGAACATATGTTTTCTAGATGGATGTTTTTTGTAAATACTAATGCACTGTAAACAATAAGAAATATATCATGATTCTTTCTATTCTTATGAAATTCTGGACTTCTCTTTCACATGTAGTACATATTATTGTAATGTGTGATAATTTAAGATTCCATAAGGAAAGGTGGTACTATTTGTTGGCTCTTTACACCTTGCTCCAGAGAAAGAAAAACTACTTTCAGAGTTTATTTTTCTTCTTCCTCTCTTTCGGACAATATCCCACTCTCTTGTGATTATTAATATCAACTATAATATTTATTGACTATATTATTTCAAAGTCTTTTCCAGTAATGGGTGTGCTTTTCAACATTCAGGTGAAGGCCAGACGCAGATTCCTTTTGTCATTATGACCTCTGATGACACCCATGGGCGTACCTTAGAGCTATTAGAATCAAATTCTTACTTTGGCATGCAACCCACACAAGTAACACTTTTAAAGCAGGTATGTCTTTTAATGTCTCGTGGAATGTTGAATTTACCTTTAATTTTTTTAAATTCATAAATTTGTGCATGATTCAGGAAAAAGTTGCATGCTTAGAAGATAATGATGCAAGGCTTGCACTGGATCCGCAAAACAGATACAGAATTCAGGTATTGTTGTGCAGGGTACAACTATGATTGTATTGTTTTAACAAAAGACAATGAATGAAGTGCGGTCTATTAACCTTATATATTGGATTTTCAAACCAAGTGCTATCTAGTATCTACTAACCATTTCTCTTTGGGTAGACGAAACCTCATGGGCATGGTGATGTGCATTCGCTTCTTTATTCCAGTGGTATTCTGAAAGTATGGTATGACTCAAACTGTTTATTGATCTTTAAGACCTGTTTATTTGTCCTAAATTACATGTTTCTAAGTAATTTTAAGAATGTTCTCAATATATTTGGGTGAACAAAAAAAAGCTGTCATGGAAAACTACAAACATTGGTTGTCAATTCTATAAATTGATGGGATTGTATTGTATTCTAGAAACCCTGAAAATTGGTAGAGCAAAAGGATCTTTGTATTTTGTCAATATGCTTTGATCATAAATTTGATTTGATGATCTGTACTTGTTAGGTATGATGCTGGGTTGAAATGGGTTCTCTTTTTTCAAGATACAAATGGACTTCTCTTCAAGGTTAGTTGCTTTAGCATTTGATGCTTTCAACTATTCCTTTCTGATTTTCCCATCAGTATATTATGAGTATTCATTGCCTAGTAATTTGAGGATGCAGGCAATTCCATCGGCACTGGGTGTCAGTGCTGCCAAACAGTACCATGTCAACTCTCTTGCAGTACCTCGTAAAGCAAAAGAAGCTATTGGTGGAATTACCAAGCTCACCCACTCTGATGGTAAGTTGATCGTTTCATCCCTCATAGACAAAGAAAATAGTGCTGATTCTGGAGTTGCATATGTTATTTTAACGTGGGTGAGATCAATAAACTTGTATTTGTGTATGTTACAGTGGATAGAGCTTCTTTCTTACCTGTAAAGTAGTTTGAAACTGTAAATTTTGTGAATATGTTATTATTTACCATAATTAAAAGGGAGATGATAAACAATGAGTCTTTGTGGAGGCAAGATGGTTTCAATGATTGAATTTATCCATTGATATTGATGCAGGGCAGTTTAGGTAAACTGCTGCATTATTTTATAAACGGTAAAAACTTTATGTGTTGTGCATTATTAGGAAATCTTGTCTTAGAACCAGATATACAAGGATGACCAGTGGATATAGGTATTAGTATCTATGTTCATAATACAAAGGTACTCTCTCTGTCCCCTAATGTAGGAATCTTTTGACAAATTTGTTTTTTCCCATTTTATAAGATCCTTTTCAAGTTTTATGTTGCATAAATTATTTTGTTACCAAAATACATTTAACCACTTCATCATCTTTCTCTCTTGTGAGGAATGGGGAAAGAGGTGGGGTGATGAGTCCCAATACAAATTAATTAGGGGGAAAGTGAGATAATGAGTCCCAAAAATTTTAAGGGTAATTTTGAAAGAAAAAAAAAATACAACAATAACAACAACAATAAGCCTTATCCCATTAGGTAGGGTCAGGTACATGGATCACTTGACGCCATAATGGTTTGTCATGAATCATGTTTATAGTGAAACCTTTAGCCTCTTAAGTCCTTCTTAATAGTTTCGCTTCTTGGTCTTCCTTTGTGTCTAGCTACTAGGCTGGCCTCCATCTTATCTACTCTCTTTACTACGCAATCTACCGGTCTCCTCCATACAATGCCCAAACAACCTAAGCTGAGATTCAACCAACTAACTAGTTGTTAAAAATTTAATGTCACTAACTAAATTAACTAACTTTCTTGGTGGGAGTGAATTAGTTAAAGGATTCCTATATTGAGGGGCGGAGGGAGTATTCATTATGCTAAAAAAATTTTGATGCCGATCTTCTAGGCATTCACTTGAACTAATACAATCCATATTGTTGGACTGTAACTCTGTGACAGCTAAATGTGCCATATAGCTTTTTCATCTTCCCCTCAAAATTTTCTCTTTTCTTATTTTCTTAAGGATTGAAAATGCCACCAAATTGAAGTCAATGGTTACTACTTACTAGGATAAATCCTTTCCTTTGAGTTTGGTGTGAGATCGCAGTTTGAAATCCAAAACATTTGTTTGTGCTTAAAGTAACAAGTCATTTAGTGAGACTTTTAAAACTGTAATACTTTGTTTGTGCTTAAAGTAACAAGTCATTTAGTGAGACTTTTAAAACTGTAATACTTTGTTTGTGCTTATAGTAACAAGTCATTCAATGAGACTTTTAAAACTGTAATACTTATATTCTTCCATGCCTAGAAGTTTTATTCAAATACGTTAATATTATATAAATAATATATCTCTATCTTGACTTAATTATGTCAAGGACAATTTTTATGGAATTTACTAAATTCATATGTTAGTATATAATCCTTAATTTGAATACATAATAACAGGGAGGTCTATGGTGATAAATGTGGAATACAATCAGCTAGATCCTCTTCTAAGAGCAAGTGGATACCCTGACGGCGATGTCAACTGTGAGACTGGCTACTCTCCATTTCCAGGAAATATAAACCAAGTAATCCTTTTTCATACTTGTCATCCTCCTTCATTCCCCCTCCCCCCGGGCCATGGAATTTACCTTTTGATTTATCTATTGTGGGCTGATTTGATAGTATCTTATCTGTATTATTATCATGTCATATGGTGTGAGCTCTCAATTCATCATTCATAATGTTTAGAAATTGGAATACTAGAAATATCAGGATGTGATGGCCAATGTTTAATTGTGATCATCATCATCATCATCATGTCCTTATGTAGTTGAACTGCATCATGATTATGCCACAATTGCATAGTGACAATATTATATTCTACCAGTTGATTTTAGAACTTGGTCCTTACATTGAAGAGCTCACAAAAACAAGAGGTGCCATACAGGAGTTCGTTAACCCAAAGTAATTCTTCTTTTTAATACTCATTATACTATATTATTATTTCATCGCTTCGGTGTAGCATGCTTCATTTTTCTTTGATTTCATTTTATGCTTTGATATTGCATTAGACTTGCTTTACCATTTTTTTTCTCTTGACTTTTTTGGATAGATCGATGCTGTTCTTAAAAGTATAAATCATTCCAATAAGTTTGTAGTAGAAATAGAATTAGCGTTCTTTTATGAGAGAGTTTTCATGAACAATTTGGGGAAAATCTATTTGGCTTAGTTTTCTCTCACTAATATACATTTTAATAAAGAAACTGACTCAGATGACTAATTTATGAGGTCTTGGTATACCATCATCACTTTCAGCTGGTACCTGCTTAATATTTGAACAAACTGGCCTTCTTAAGATCATTTACAATAGTATATTGATTGATATTGATTTGGAGTTTTGGACAGGGTTATAAATAACAAATTTAATATGTTCTATTTATATTTCAGTGAACTGCAGTAACACTTTGAGGCAATGTTTGAATATCTAACAGAAAATAGAATAGAACAAAATTGAGTGGAACAGAACAAAATGGAATAAAAATTCTATTCTATTATTTGGATTTTTGAATGGAGAAAATGCTCGTTCCATCCCATACCCCACAAATTGGAGGGGAAGAAAAGTGGGGCAATGGATGAAGTGAAACGGATCATGAGTCCATCATGTTCCATTATTCCATCATATTTTTCACAATCCAAATAATAGAACCCAATATCATTTCATTACATTTCACTCCTTTCCATCAATTATTGCCATTTTTTTTCCTGATATACCATATCATCAATGCTATGTTCTATTATTTGGATTTTTGAATGGAGGAAATGCTCGTTCCATCCCATACCCCACAAATTGGAGGAGAAGAAAAGTGGGGCAATGGATGAAGTGAAACGGATCATGAGTCCATCATGTTCCATTATTCCATCATATTTTTCACAATCCAAATAATAGAACCCAATATCATTTCATTAATTTCACTCCTTTCCATCAATTATTGCCATTTTTTTTCCTGATATACCATATCATCAATGCTATGTTTACTCACTGCAGATATAAAGATGCTAGCAAAACTTCATTTAAATCCTCAACTCGACTTGAATGTATGATGCAAGACTATCCCAAAACATTGCCCCCATCTGCCAGGGTTGGGTTCACGGTAAATTATCTATTTGAGGAGAACAGTACATAAATTTTAGCAAATCAAAACTTATCAAGCTTGACTTATCCCTCGAGATGATCTTTTAAGTTATAGATTGAGTCAGTCCATGCTGGGGCCACTTTATGGGTGTTTGGCTCTTATGCTCGGTGCTTCCTCACTGGTCCTATGTAATTGCGTAGGTAATGGAAACATGGATTGCTTACGCACCTGTGAAGAATAATGCTGAAGATGCTGCTAAGGTACCACTTAAATTCTAATGCAAAAGTTCATACATGGAGAAAAAGAAGTAACTAAAAAGAAATAGTGGGAATATAAGTTTTGATTGCTTGATTTCCTAGTCAAGTGTTTGCTGTATTCAATTGAAGCAGACTGGAAAGGTCTTGCCACATTTTAGTGTGATAATGGGAAAATTGGATTTGAAATGCTATTTTAATGGTAGAAAAGATTTTGAAAAATGGTATCTTAGGGCCTGTGTGGTTTCGGTTTTCATGTCCATTTTTCACTTTTAAGTACAAAAATGTCACTTTGTTTTCACTTTATTTCCTCTTTTCATAATTTTGTATAAGAAATAATGAAAACTTATTTTAACTGTTTTCACTATATACTGTGGCTGTACAAAACTTTGAAAATAAAAACAAAGTGTTATATTTTTAACTAAAAGTAAAAACATGAAATGAAAACAGAAAATGGAAATAAAAACCAAATAGGCCCTTAACTCGCTAAAAGGTTTTCAAGAGGGATTATTTCTTATACTTTTTTTTATCTAAAGGTTCCAAAAGGAAATCCATACCATAGTGCAACCTCTGGAGAAATGGCCATCTATCGTGCAAACAGCCTTATTCTGAAAAAGGTAATATAGTGCTTTTACCCTTGAAAGTCTTGAAGAATGCCATGACACATAGGTGTTAATTTTATTACTTGTGATGCTTCATTTTCTTTTAATGATTTTATTGTTATATCCATACAAATAAGTTATGTAAATATTAGTTATTGATTTTTAAGCTATTTTAAAATATTTGTGATAGACTTCAATTCTCGTTTTAAGTACCTTGGGTCCATCATACAAAGTAACAGAGAGATATAGAAAGATATCAACCATAGGATCCAAACAGGGTGGATGAAATGGAGGAATGCTTTGGGTGTAATGTGATGGAAATATACCACTCAAGCTTAAAAGGAAAATTTTATTGCACAACTATAGGACCTGGAATATTGTATGGAAATGAATGTTGGGTGGTAGAAAGCTATCAAGAAAGTAAACTTTGTATACAAAGATAAGTATGTTATGATGGATGAGTGGTTACCCAAAACAAGATAGGATTAAAATACAATTATTAGAGAGAAAATTGGGATAGCCTCAATTGTAGAGAAGATGATAGAATCTCGTCTTAAATGATTTGGGCATAGATGGATAAGACTTGTAGAAGCACTGGTAAGGAGAGTAGACTGGTTGGAGGATAATCCAATAGTTAAATCTAGAGGGAGGTCAAGGAAAATTATAGATCAAACCATTAAGAGATTTAGAGGTAAATGGTCTATATTTAGACCTAATGCATGACAGGAATTTATGGGGTTGATTGATCCATGTAGTCAACCCCACCTAATGTTAAAAGCTTGGTTGTTGTTGTAGAGTTCAAATCCGATTAGTTTTTATTATTTAGATTAGGAAAGTTCTAGAAGATTTATTAACTTGCCAGTGAAGCTCTAATATGCCTATAAAAGGGCCTGGAATATTTAGGGTCTGTTTAGATAAACAGCTTATTTAAGCGCTTATGTCATAAGCGCTTAAATTCAATAAGCTATTGCGTTTAGATATATATATATCGAAAAGCACTTATATAAAATTGAAGTATTTACATGCATCATAACATAAGCACTTATAATGTATTGTAAAGATTAAAATTTTAAAAAATAATTAACATTCAACATTTAGTTGTTTTTAATTTGTGAAAATTTAATAAAGAAACTATGATTAAAAAGTAAATTAAAGTATTAAAATTTAAATCATATAAATATTGTTCAGAAAAAGACAAGGTTAAATAATTTCAATTCTTTTGATAAACGTTTGAAACATTGACACCACCAGTGACTTTTTTTGTTTTTACTGACACCATTGACATTTGAAACAGTAAAACAAATTGAAAATTAAATGTTAGAAGAAACAAAATGACAGGTGCATAAACTAAATCTCGAAGAAACAAAAATTATCTCCACAGGTTTCGAAGAAAGGTCTTGAGTGTGCTCCGCATAAGCTCCGATGAGACATTTTCATAAGCTAATCAACACAGCTTATGAAAATATGCTTAAGCCAGCTTATGGATCAAGCATAAGCTATTTTTATAAGTCTTCCCAAACAATCTCATAAGCACTTATACTAATATATAAGCCCAAATAAGTTGTTCATAAGCCAATCCAAACGGGGCCTTAAAATGAGATACAACTTACTCCCTCCGGTCCTGTATTTAAGCAAAAAAAAAAAAACACACTTATTAAGGAGCACAAATTACAATGTAAAAAGTAAACTTTTTTTTTGTTGGTATATGTAAAAGACACACTTTTTACGATTTTCGAGGCCAAAAAGTGATTTTAATAAGAGTATTTTATGAATGTTAGTGTAAAATTTGTTAAATTTGCTTATATTTGAGACCAAAAAATATGAAGTTTTTGTTGCTTATAATTGAGACCGGAGGGAGTAATTTTTAGCTCGTGAATGTTATTCCAAGGATCTTTGTTGTCTCCAGATAAATTTGGAATTCCTACATAGTGTTTCTTGCCCCTTCTCTTGTGTCTTTTTTGTGCTTTTGTCCGTACTACCTAGATGCCATTTGCTAAAACTATAATGGACAGTTCAGATTGTAATATACTCTCTGCATTTTTTCCCCCTTCCAGGCTGGTTTCCAAGTAGCAGATCCAGTATTGCAGGTTTTCAATGGGCAAGAGGTTGAAGTTTGGCCCCGCATCACATGGAAGCCAAAATGGGGTCTGACTTTTTCTTTAATAATGAGCAAAGTCAGTGGACATTGCTCCATTTCTCAGAGGTCTACATTGGCGATCAAGGGTCGACAAGTTTTCATCGAAAATCTGTCGTTAGATGGGGCTCTTATCATTGATGCTGTTGATGATGCAGAGGTGGGGCAAGACAATTTATCGGTATTTTATCATGTTGAGTGTTTCCCCCGTTGCATTTGCATATTAGCTGCTTGGTAGGACTAATTATTATTTGATATAAGACAGAACAATAGAATGTAGCCTCATTTTCTACACCTCCCCCCTACACCTCAGTTTTGTTACCAACTATTCTGCAAAGGTTATCATCCAAACCTGGTATGGTTTTTGCTTATAGGTGCCAATATTAGGTTTGGACGATAACTTTTGCTGAATAGTCAATAAAAAAAAATTAAAAATAGTTGATAACACTGAGGTGTAGTAAATGAGGTGTGCCGTGTGCAAATAACATTTCTCAAAGATAATTAAGAGAGGTATAATTTCAGTTTCAACTTCAACACCATAACATAGATTGAGAACTAAAAGTACATAGAAGCCCATAAAAATAGTGGAACCTAACTTCTAATAAAATACACAACTAGATAAATAAGTTATCCAAATTTGGATAAACGTTTAATTTTTTTTTTCTTTTACTCTTTTAAACACTAAATTCACAAAAATTTCATGCTCCCAATGATTGCACATGCTATAGGTATTTCATTGTTATTTCTTATTACTATAGCACCCACTGTCTCTTTAAAATTTAATTAAAGCTTGAAACTATCCTACTGTCTTGAACGTACATGCTTGTGTTTGATTGAATGTTTTTAATTAATGTGGGAAATTTTTTTTTGTTAAAATTAAATAGGTAAACGTGGGTGGTTCAGTTCAAAACAATGGTTGGACCCTTGAACCAGTTGACCACAAAGATGTCTCAGAGTCTGAGGTATTGAGAATCAGGGGTTTTAAATTTAACAAAGTTGAACAGGTGGAAGCGAAATATCCTGAGCCTGGCAAATTTCACTTCAAGGCTTGAAGTTGCATCCGTGCAAAGAAGATTTAGCTCCCTAGCTTCGTTTCTTATTCTTTATACAATCTCTAGTAATAACATGTTCGAAGCAGTGATGTTAAAGTTTTGCAGGGTCTCTGGCACAGTAACACCCCCCCCCACCAAAAAAAAAACCCTAGGTTTCTGAGCGGAGTACCTGTATTATTTTGTTCATAGATTTGGCTCCACTTCGATTAGGGGAATTTTTGTTGCATTCGTAGTTTGCAAGGTGTAAATGATCTGAGCCCCTTTATATTGGTGTGCTTGAAATTTAAGCATATTCGTCACGTATGCATATGAATAAGAGGTGAGGCGTGCATTTTTTATTTTATTTTTTGTTGAGAGTTGAATATTTGTTGAGAAGTTGAGACGTGCATCTTTTGGTCTCCCACATGTTTTCTCTGTTGGAGATAATCCTATTTGAAGCATAGTCAGACACTAAATATGGGCACATTTTCTCATAGGGATTTGAACATTGGTTTATCATGTTGTAAGAGAATAATTTCTTCCGCTGGACCGGTTATTCGGTGAGGCATGCATCTAACAATGTGAAAATATGTTGGATAAAGTAAAAAGTCACGTTTTGACAACAACAAAAAGAAGTGGTAAAAAGTTGTGCCGATGCATGCATCCTGTATACTGGATCTCGATCCTATCCTTTCTGATTTCAAAAAAATAAAAAAATCATATACTTTCTAATTTTGTTGCATAAAAGTGGAAAATCACCGAGGACATTTCATATTGTATTGGCTTTCAACAAATCGTGTTTTCAATGTTATGAAGACTAGATTGGCTGGTCCAAATGTGAATTGGGATCATGACCCGTCCGGTGAGTCCTATGAACCACCCAATGGCAGAACCGCCATCGAACCGCAAGAAGGGGCCAAGAACCATGGAAACCAATAAGAACCAGTTCGGTTTTGGTTTGCCTGTTTTATGGTATTTAGCTTACCAGATTTGAACCCTCGTCCTTAAGAGGTTTGACACATAATTACACCACTGAACAATAGCTAGCTTTGGTTAAATTTGTAATAATATTATTTAATTATTACCGTTGGCTCATGGTTTAACCACAATTAGACCATTAAACTTTAAACCAGTGTATTTACCGGTTCGATTTTCAAAATATTGTTTGAATACATCAACAAGTAGTGTTTGAGCTAATGTTTTAAAAAATCGAACCGAAGATCAAATTGAAAAGATCCATGGTTGAATATTACTTAGCATAATTACACCTTCAAGAACTCTTTATAGAATGTGATTTTAACCAATCCAACCATTGAATTGTCTTATATTGTATTGATGATTGTATATACAAATTTCGAAACAATTCGGATATTCACAGGTATATAATTTGATAGTCGACATTTATATATATTTTAAATAACATATAATATGTTAAAATAAAGTCATACGAGAAAGTATCAAATAGTTTTTGAATTATGTAAAATTTTATAGACTTAATCTACTTAATAAGAACTTTTAATTTAATGGTTCAATTGATTAAATTCACATTCTATATCGGTGATTTAAGAATTTTGCAAGCATCTCACTAAAAAATAAAAATAAAAATAAAAGAGAGAATTTCGCACGGATCTAATCTAAACACAAGGAAACTTCTAGCCCTTGACACGTGCTCCACACGATAAATGGCTCTACTAAAACCCAAAGGTAGGGACAGTAGACACGACACGCGCACTGAACACGCATTTGAATGCACCACTTGTTAGTTTGTTCCCAAAAATATACGCAGCAATCAGGTCATGAATCACAAAACCCTCAAGTTATATTGAAAGCGATCTCAGTGAAATTCCCAATATTATGCTCTTACAGAAAGTACGAGGCATATAGGATCTGGTTTGATTCCAATTCCAATACCAAACAACCAACTTTTATTCCTCACCCTAATTAACTAAATAGACAATTAGTTTGGATGGAAGTCAAGTCACCACCAGTTAATATATTTTTCAAAAACAAAATTAATAATAATAAGAGTAGACTCTAGTTTTCTCTTTCTTAAAAAATAATTATATTATGGTATTCTGCGAAACTTCCTGCAAATTGCACAAGTCTTCGACCCTTCTCGTCAACTAATCAACAATTTGCGGCTCTGCGTTGTGTCGTGTGTTTTTTTTCCCGCACACAAACGGCAACTTCGCATTGTATATATGTCACAAGTCCCACGCAAGCTTTGTCTATGTATGTTTCTTAGATGTTTATTAATATAAAATTATTCATGTGCTTTCATTTAATATTTTGATTTTTAAAATATAGTTATACTTCCTGTCATAGTGAAATTTCACTGGCATTTCTAACATTTTCTTTGCACACGTTTGTGTATATATAAACATATAGGTGTTGCAATTTGACAACTAACAATAAACACCAAAATATATATATTCATAATTTCAAATACTCTTTTTCTTCTTCATGTTGTTTGTCAATATGTCTATACTATCTAGCACTGACTTGCAGCGAATTTTTGAGAAGCTGGACAGGAATTGCGACGGTTTTGTGAGCCTTGAGGAGCTAAACTGGCTGCTCCAGAAGATAGGTAATTCCCCCCAATATAGCATAGATGAGTTGGAATCTCTGGTGGAAAAGAAGAGTCTTGATTTCAATGAATTCTTGTTCTTTTACAACTCCATATCGAAGCAGAACATGAATGGGGAGAGCAGAGGGGGTGAAGGTGAAGAAACAGTTACAGAGGAGGATGAGTTGGAGAGCGACCTTGTAAAGACCTTCAATGTGTTTGATTTGGATGGTGATGGATTCATAACAAGCCAAGAGTTGGAGTGTGTGTTGAAGAGGCTTGGCTTGTGGGATGAAACGTGTGGCAAGGATTGCAGAAGCATGATTCGTTTCTATGATACCAATTTGGATGGACAGCTTGATTTCGAGGAATTCAAGAACATGATGTTGCTTACAACTGCATGATTCGTTTCAAGTTTCATTTTTTTTTTGTTGGAAATTTACTAGTCTTAATCAACCAATTGTATCATCATTGTGTGTGTATAAATATTGAACGTTAATGATAGTCATCCTCTGTGTGCTGGACATAGCAAGTCTATTGCTACTGCTAAAATATAGTTGATTGAAAAGTATTATTGGTGCTGTTCAACAAAAGCAGACGAGGACTACCAGGTGGGTTAATTAGATGTATTCACTTATTATTAATCGGTGTCTTCTTGTCAAAGCTGTAAGAAATGCTGTATTAGAATATTTAATAATGCTCTGATTAGGATGAAAACAAGATCAAACAAAAGAAAATTTGAAGCAGCTCTGGATAACTGATGAGTAGTGTCGGCTCAAGGGCGACGGAAGCCTAAAGCAAATTTGGGAGAGGCTTTTATAGTTAAAGTGAGAGCGTTTTAGTTTTGGCCTTTTTACTAGCATGTATAACCTCTTTGCTTTATAAAAACTAACAATAAATACTTTTGTTGTTGATGTGTCTAAAGCTAGGGCTTTAATAGTCTCATTCTCGAATCGCCCTGCTGATGAGGTTAGACATAATCCTTCAATTCTAGATTTTGTCTCCAACCATGAGCCGATTTGTCCCATCTACAAGGGTTATCTTCTCCGGTCTACTGGAGTCTATTCCCTCTCTCAGCGGAGGTTATTCTCCCCATCTAGTGGGATTTTACACCCTTCAGGGGTGCCTGTTTGCTCCACCTCACTGCCATTCTCCACCAGCTCCTGATCCAGTTCAAACATCCACCCACCAGAACCAACAGATCCTCCCCCTCACTGCCTCCAATGGATCACATTTGCCTTCCTCCGTCACCACAACCTATGTCTCCCTCCTGTGAGCGCCAACACAAAGACAAAGTCTCAGCCTCCAACCAATCGCGCTAGACTTAAACTCGTTGATGCATATATGAAACAAGAAGGAAAATACCCAAAGGAATACTAGTTGTCAAACACATTTGTTATTTGAGTTTCGTCTCAATAATCTGAGGATGAAACTGCAAACCCAAATAGAAAATGCCTAAATCCAATACTCCTCTCAAAAAAAATGAGTGTGTGTTTTCCTCCTTCTCTTGTTGTCCTTTGTGCCGCCGCATCAATGGAGGCCAACAGCAAAATGAGGTCATCTATGGGTCAAGGCACTCACGAATTAGGATGGGTGGAGAACACGCTTATAGGGGTATTTGGGATGCCTACAAGCCAGGTTTCCTAGAAACCCTAATGGGTCAGGCCCAATCTGATGACAAGATATTCTCGGTTTATGAAAAGTCATAAATGAGGATCATGTCTTTGCTTTCGATGTTTAGTACAGAGGACTTGTATCCAGTATGTATTTTTATGTGTTTGTCTATCTGTAAAGATACTACTTTAAGCTGGATGGCCCATATGGCTTGAGTTGTGCCCATTGTAATGCAATCTACTACTTTGACAAAAAAAAGACATAATCCTTCATAAATATAGGTTAATAATCAACAAACATTGAAAGAGTTTTTCGTTTACACAACTATAATATGTAAGAGTGTAATTAAATGACTGCACGCCTATGTAACTTTTTCTTGTATAAATATGTTTTATATTTATCTATGTAGTACATATAAATAATTTTTTTAGGGTGTGTTTGGAAGTTTGGAGGGGAGAGCTTATGGCTAATAATTTAGTAGTAATATGGAGGGAAAAAAAAATCCTCCAAAACCCTTTAAAGACATCTCCTAGTTCATTTTTTGAGTTTTCCCACATTTGGAGGTTTCGGAAGAACTCAAAAAATGAAACAAGAGATGACTTTAGAGGGTTTTAAAGGATAATTTTTCTCCATTTTACTACTAAATTATTTGGTATAAATCTTTCCCTCCCTTTATCTCCCTTCCAAACTCCCAAACACGCCTTTATTCTTTCCAATATTTGCATTTTTACTATTGTAACGTTAATTAGAAGTCTTTCTCATCTTTGTTTTTAAAGAAAATTACCAAAGACTAGGGAGAAGTCTGCATATGGAGAAGTCTGCCATGACCATCTTCTAGAGGCCAAAATTTCAATATTGCATTTAACCAGAGCTATCAATGACAGGATAATTATACTTATTTACATGTATATAAAAGTCATAGCCTTTTTTTGACGAAAAAAAAAAAAGACTCAACACCAATGACATATATTGACTAAGCTAGGTAGGTCTTTCTTCCTTTGTTTTTTTTTTTTTTTTTTGGGTACAAAGGTAGTAGGTCTTTCTTCTATTGTACAAATAAGAAATCCGATCAGTGATTGAATATATTTTTCTCTAAATCCTTGGGCGGTGCATACGTGGCAAATATGTTATTGTCAAAAAAATGATTTTTGTTTGCCAAACCATATACAATGTTATAATGATTGAAGATTTTTTCGTTAATCCTTGTGCGGTGCATACGTGGTAAACATGTTATTGTCAAAAAAAAAAATGATTATTGTTTTTTTCTAGGGAAACATTTATTAGTCAAAAAAAGGGAAAAAAATATTATTGTTTGCCAAACTATGTTAATGTTATAAATAGTCTTGGGTCGGCAACAATGATGTGGCCCTTAAACTGGACATTAACAAAGCATATGATAGATTGAATTGGACATATATCATAGACGTGTTACTTAAAATGGGGTTTGCTGATAAATGGGTTGATTGGATATAAAGTGTTGGTTAATCAAGAACCTGTCGATCCTATTGAGCCTATGAGGGATATTCGATAAGGAGATCCTCTTTCTCCTTATATTTTTATCTTGTGTGCCAAAGGATTGTCAGCTCTTATTCAACAGGCGAAGCGTAGAGGAAGTATTTATGGCATAAAAATTTGTGGAAATGCCCCCTATTATTTCTCACTTTTTTTTTGCAGATGATTGTTTCTTATTTTTCAGGGCCAAAGATAGTAAGGCTGAGGAAATGAGGAACATTTTAGCGGTTTATGAAGCGGCATCTGGGCAAGCTATTAATTTCTAGAAATCTGAGTTTTATTGTAGTAGGAATGTGGCGACAGTTGATCGTGACAGGATCACTGAAATTCTAGGAGTTCAATCTTTGTTTGGGGACAGGTAAATACATGGGTTTGCCTTCCATGATTGGGCGTAGTAAGAATGCCATTTTCATATTTTTACGAGACAGAGTTTGGAAGAGGATTAATTCTTGGAGGGGAAACTGTTTATCTAGAGCAGGAAGAGAAGTTCTCATTAAGTCAGTGCTCCAGTCAATACCATCATATGTTATGAGCATCTTTCTTCTCCCACCAACACTTGGTGACGAGATCGAAAAGATGATGAATTCCTTTTAGTGGGACAGTGGTGGTAGATATAATAAAGGGATCCATTGGCTTTTGTGGGACAGATTATCTATTGGCACAGTTTGGCAGCATGGGTTTCAGGAATTTGTACACTTTCAATTTGGCTATGTTAGGCAAACAAGGTTAGCGGTTGCTAACAAACCCGCATTTTCTAATTACACGCCTTTATAAAGCAAGATATTTTCCAAAGAGTGGTTTTTTGGAGTCCAAACTTGGACACAATGCTAGCTATGCTTGGAGGAGTATTTTAAGTGCTCAATTTATTTTACAGGAGGGATGCACATGGAGAATTGGAACTGGTGAACACATTCCTTTTTGGCATAAAAAATAGCTACTAGATGGGGCATCCTTATCACCAGCAGCTGGTACACATCCAGCTATTTTAGACATGACCGTGGCTAATGTTATGCAGCAGGGTCAAAAAGCATGGAATTTACCAGCCTTGCAGGCGGTATTAGCTAGCGAGCAAGTGGGCCAAGTGTTATGCGTTCCATTATTTGAGTCAGTAAATATGGACCGCTTAATTTGGGCTGCCAGGAAAGATGGAAATTATTTCGTGAAGACCGCCTATGGATTGATCATGGACTCCATCCTAGATACATCTCATTTGAAGGTTAGTGGTGAGTGGCAATTGATCCGGAAATTGAAGTGTCCACCTAAAATTAAAAACATGTTGTAGAGAGGGTGTAGGAACTATATTCCGAATCAAAGTAGACTCCAACAGAAAGGGATCCAGTGTCCTAATTCATGTGTTTTTTGTCACAATGGGATTGAGAATAATTGGCATCTCTTCCTGACTTGCCCAAAAAGTGTTGATTGTTGGAAGGAAAGGGGCTTATGGGATGCTATTGAGCCTTGGTTGATTAATTTTGAGAGCTTCATGGATTTAATCTTCAAAGTTTGTAACACACTAACTAAGGAGAATCGCGCTCTTTTTGTGGTGGTGGTGTGGAGTTTATGGAAGAGTAGAAACTTGAAGTTGTGGGAGAATGTGAATGAAACTACTACTCAGGTAGTTATGAGAACGAGAATTTTATTAGAAGAATGGCACGCAACATACCAAATCATTGATAGACCACAGCTAGTGAACCAAGGTGGGGATTATACCAGTTGGCGAAAGCCTGACAGAGGCATATTGAAATGCAATATAATATAGATGCTTCCTTTGCCTCACGTATCAACCACACAGGTATAGGTATGTGTATCCGAGATAAAAATGGGTGTTTTGTTTTAGCAAACACTTTGTGGATGTCGCCTATGTGCTCGGTGGACGAAGGGGAGGCGTTTGGATTGTTGAGCGCTATCAGGTGGGTGCACGATCTGTGAATACATGCCTTGACAGGATGGTTTTGATGATTGACAAAAGGGAGCTTTGCAAATAGTCAACCGTGCAAAAAGTGGAAAAGAATACCAAGACGCGTATCAAGAATGATAGTTTCTCAAGTCTTTGGTTTTTGGGTATTTATTTATTTTTATTAAGACTATTTGTAAGTAGTAATAAAAAGCTCTCAATTAAAATTAAATCACACACACACAAAATGAATTTTATTCAAGTGATTTTATGATATTAATAAATGACGAGCTGAGGTTCCGTGTCGAGCTGAGGAGGTCGCTTGTCGAGCTCTTGTTGCGTGCCGAGCTGAGGTCGTGTGCTGAGGTCGTATGCCGAGCCGAGGAAGAACTGAGGTCGGGTGCCAAGCTCTTGTAGCGTGCCGAGCTGAGGTCGCGTGTCGAGCTGAGGTCGTATGCCGAGCTGAGGTCGCGTGCCGAGCTCTTGTCGAGTGCCGAGCTGTGAGGAGGTCGCTTGCCGAGCTCTTGTCAAGTGCCGAGCTGTGGAGAGATCGTATGCCGAGCTGTGTGGAGAGGTCGTATGTCGAGCTGTGTGGAGAGGTCGTATGCCGAGCTGGGGAGATTGTATGCCGAGCTGGGGAGAGGTCGTATGGAAATACGATGTCGAATCCTGCAACGGACATTTCGACGCTCCTCTCAAAACGCAACGGACAAATCCACGCAACGGGCAAATCTTCAACGGACAAATCTTTTTAAATATAACGCTCCTCTCATTGCCTATATAAACACAGCTCGTGAGCTTTGTAAAAAATACAACAACGCAGTGCTTAATTTTTGTGCCAAAAACTCTGTCAAATATTTTTCATCACTTACACTTATTTGAGCACAATTTTTTGAGAGCCTTTTATTCTACATAATTTGAGTTGTATTATTTGAGCTTCAATTTGTTATATCTGCACTATTGAGTGTATCTTTCTCGTCTCATTTTATTTGTGAAAATCATTTATTTTTGGGTAGGAATCCCAAGGTGTTCATAGAGAGGTGATATCTCTTGAACGTATTGCTCAGTTTAGAGTTGTAAAGGTTTCTAGTGAACTGATTTAAAAGCTAGTGTCTTAGTGAAAATCGTAGTGGTTTGCTTTGGGAGACGGGCGTAGGCGAGGGTGTTAGGTGGCGAACCTGGATAATTTGTTGTGTGCTTTTTACTCCTTATCTCTCTACTTTTCACCAATTAAATTTCAGACTTTATTTTATTGTTATTTATATCTTACTATTTACTTTATTTTTAACTCGTTTGCAATTTATTCTTCAAGTGATTTATCTATTTCACATTAATATTTCCGCAACTCATAATTAGCACTTATTTCTCCAAAAGTTTTTGAAAGCACCGTTCACACACAATTCACCCCCCTCTTGTGTTTGGAGTCACTTGTCAACACGATCTTCAACTTGATAATATTGATTTGGCTAAATTGCATTTTTGGTTCTCCTATTTTGGCCAATTTTTTATTTTAGTCCCCTAATTTTCAAAAATTCTGACATTTTGCCCAACTCTTAAATTGACACCCCAAATTGATGACGTGGCCTGTCTTAAGCTTAGGTGGCATATGATTGGATAACACATGTCGCTGCCACGTCATTTAAACAAGCCATGTCACATCTCACTGATTTAGAAAATAAAAAAGAAAAAACCTAAAATCCTAAAATTCCTCAAACTAAAAATCTCAAATCACCAGCAACCACCATCGCTTCCTCTCCCTCCCTCCCCACCACCAATGGCCACCTACTTCACCAAAATCCCAAATCCCTCGTCTTCCTAATCCTAAATCCGATCATCATCATCCTAAAACCCAGAATCCCAAAACAAATAAAGTGTCCAGCTTTCATGAATCCACAAAGAAAATCCATCGAAATTTTTAAAAAAAAAAAATTTACCAACTCACCTTACAAAGCAGATTCTATAAAACTTTTCAGGATAGTAAGAAAATCACTAGTATTGAATCTTTGGAGAGAGAGAGAGAGAGAAAGTGATGGATGGGTTTGAAAATCCGAAAGCTGTTGAAGACAAATTTTTTGTATCAGCTAGCTACAAGTTGAAGAGGATGAGAATGAAATATCAAGTGCATCCGTTTCTATTTTTAAATTTATGCTCCTGCTTCGGGGCATTTGGACTTTGTAAACTTTGTGCTTTTGTGTTTCTACCCTTCATCAAATCTTTCTGCTCTGTTCCTTTCTAGGGTTCAAATTTTTGTTCTAAAAGATTCGAACTTGGGGGTGGGGGAATGGAGGGAAATAGTTTCTGGGATGGCTTATTTCTTTTTCCTGCATTCATACCTTTCTAGTCACTGAATCATTGAATGAATACATTCATTATAAGAAGCCAAAATGAAAAATCTTGTCTTGGATTTACAAATCTGTTCAAATCACAAACAAAGTTTCAATTTTTTTCTGGATTTTGTCCCCAATCTTCTTTTTAATTTTTGAATGTGAAACTGTGTTTGGATCGAAAGCCGACATAACCTAGTTTTTAATTGGGGGTTGTATTTTGCAATGTGACAGGCGATGCAATCGTAAGGGGGAAGCAAGAGAAGAAGAACGGTGCAGTAGAGGGAAGGAATCGGTGAGCACTATTTGATATTGGAAATTTCGTCACTTTAAGAGGTGTTGAGGAAGAAGAGGGATTTGGGCGACCCAGAAGAGGTGGATGAGGAAGATGAGGAAGTCGAGGAGGTGGATGACTGAAGTTTCATGGAGGTGGATGACTGAAGTTTCAGAAAGCGAAGGGTGGAAGAAGAAGGGTCGATCCCGACATTTAGCCTTCAATTTTTCTAATTTATTTGCATTTCCAAATTTAATAATTTATTTTTGTAATAATTTTGATATTAATAAAACAAAGTGACATGGATTCTTTAAATGACGTGTAGCCATATGTGTTCTCCAATCATATGTCACATAAGCTTAAGGCATATCACGTCATCAATTTGGGGTGTTAATTTAAGAGTTGGGCAAAATGTCAGAATATTTGAAAATTGGATGACTAAATGCCCAAATTTAGAAATAGGGGGACTGAAATAAAAAATTAGCCAAAATAGGGGACAAAAAATGCAATTTAACCTATTGATTTTGAATTGGATTCAAAAAGGGTGACATATAGCTTTAATCAACCACAAAATGATGTTTCTAATTTCGGTGCTATCATTTCCATGTGTAGACATCTTTTGTGCTCAAATCCTATGGGATGCATAAATTCTATATGATTTGCAATTTCACAATCTACCAGAGACTTCTCAGATTCCCTTTAATGAGATTTGTTTTTGCTTATAAAAAAAAAAAGACATCTTTTGTTTTCTTTTGTTTTCTTTTCAAAATCCTGTGTTGAGTTTGCTAGAAGGCAAGCAAATGAGGTCACTCATTCCTTAGTAAGGGTGGTCACATCACTAGCTGGTCCCCAATTATTTATTGATGTTTCAACATGTATTCAGTCTGTTATTATTAATGAAATGACTTAGTCTTATTTTGGTAAAAAAAAAAAAACCAATGACAGTTAGTGGAAATTCATTTAGTCACATTATTTACTTGGACAACCTCAACCTCAACGTCACCGAGCCCACAGAACATGCATGTATATATACTTTTTTTTTTAATCCAAGAACATGTATATATTCTATGTGTGATGTAGAATCAACCCTGTATATAATTGCATATTTTTCTTGAACTACTTATCAAATTTGAAATTTCATTAACAAGAATTTTCCAAGTACTGACATCATTTTCTTTCCGTGGTATGACTAATGTTAGCATCAAATTAAGTGGACTTAGGGCCCATGAGCACATAGATAAGAGTTTAAAATTTGATCAATTTATTATAACGATTTTTCTAACACGTAGAACCTTGTATGGGTGATCAATAAATATCTAATATTTTTTCTTATCAATTACTAACTTTTTTTATTTAGCGGGAAAAAACAGATTACATAAAAAAAATAAATAGGAAAATTGGTACTTCTTCTGAGCCAAAATGTAAGAATTTTTTGAGTAATTTTTTTATCCTATTTTATAAAACCCTTTGAAATTGTTTCTTATATTAATTAATTTTTTTACCACAATACGCTTATTTAATTTACATCTTTTTTATCAATAAATAATAAATGAAGTGATTTACCAAGATAACTCTTTCTTGGGAAGAAGAATAGCCAATCGTGCCTATAAATTTAAAGAGCGATTTGGAAAAAATAATATAAATTATAGACAAATTTAATACTTCTAAGTACTAAACGTCTTATACAACAACTAGTCATTCAACGCGTGTAACCCAGGGTTGGTTAAATTGAATATTTATGATTACGACTTTTGTGTTTAATAATAAATAGATATTTAGTGTATGTTTATTAAATAGATTATGTTTTAAGAAAATATGCATTCAAATTTTTTTAAAAAAAATATTTGGTTGAATTGTTAATGTGAAATGAATTAATTTATACATATTCTTTTATAAAATATAACAAAAATTCTAATATTGCTTCAAAAAAAATCTTTTATCAATTTGTATAATCTATGACTTAATTTTTTATTTTGGTTGGGTGTAAATATATTTAGAACTACTATTCTATTTATTCTGATATGTTTAAGTAAACCTTTTATTTTTCTGTCAAAAAAAAAGTAAACCTTTTAAGATACAATTTTTTTAAGTGTTATTTTCTAAAATATTTTAATCGCATTTAAATATTTTTTTCCTCCAAAAGATATCATGACAATTTAGTAGATTTTTTTCTTCTTATAATATAATATATATTATAAATAGATAGATAAATTATAGATTACCTCATATTCTCGTGACCTTGAGCCGTGATAAGTCAGACAACTTGTCAACTTCCCTCTAGTACATGTGACTACTAACATGCAACAGATAGTGTTGAAGAAAAAAATCAGAAAATTTACAGGAAAATGCCATTTAATTTAAAACAATTTGATGTTATTGGATGGGGTTTTTTATTTTAATATCTTTTTTATATACTAAGTAAATACATTCCACTTCACCCTATCCCAATCAGAAGGGGCTCGTGAACATTACAACATCTGTCGGTAAGGGGCGGCTCATCTCATTGGGGTGAGGCAGTAATGGATATCTCAAAAATTAAAATAAATTAAAGACTAGGTATCTCTATCTCTATTATATACAATTACAAATAAAATAAAAATGTAAACAATACAAATGGCATTACGATATTAAAAGTTCATAGCCATGTCAATTAAAAAAGCTTACATGACAAAGCTGAGTCACAAATATAGAAAAATTAAAAAAAACAAAAAAAATAAAAGAAACAAATATAGCAATTAATGATCACATTTAAAAATATAGTAGCAGGTGTTACAAAACAGGAAATGATCACATCTCTATCTCTATAATATACAAATTAAAATGACCTCATTGAATATGATCCAAATGGCATTCTCTCGGCAAATCAACATTTAATACGGCTTATATGTCCAACTATTAAAGGAAAATCAATGAGGTGTTAAAAAAAACAAATGACATGGATAAATTATGTGGAATTAACATGTTGCCAACTAAAATAGGCACAACATTAAATTATAATCTTTAAAAGCAACTTTTTTCTTTGACCAAATGTATACGGCAACCTAATCAGGTGAACATCCTCACCTGTTCATCACAAAATTTGCACAAAAATTAATGTTACGATCTAAAAAAATCATAATGAATAATAAAACAAGGAAACAATATGTAACGTAGATGTATGGAAATCGTGACCTGCAGAAATAATCTCATTTAAATCGTGAATCAATCGCAAAATTGATACACCGCACTGCAGAAATAATTGATTACGCCAATTAATGCACATACCGGTTTTAAAAAACACAAAATTGGGTAATATCATTTCTTCTATAAATAGTCAACGGAATAAATGTAAATTAAATAAAAATTAGAAATTTGTCTCCACAATGTTAAATGGTTTCAAAACCTATTTATTTTTAAAACTGGTATGTGCATTAATTGGCGTAATCAATTATTTCTGCAGTGCGGTGTATCAATTTTGCGATTGGATATGATTGCAAATCTCTATCTCTATTATATACAATTAAAAATAAAATAAAAATGTAAACAATACAAATGGCATTACGATATTAAAAGTTCATAGCCATGTCAATTAAAAAAGCTTACATGACAAAGCTGAGTCACAAATATAGAAAAATTAAAAAAACAAAAAAAATAAAAGAAACAAATATAGCAATTAATGATCACATTTAAAAATATAGTAGCAGGTGTTACAAAACAGGAAATGATCACATCTCTATCTCTATAATATACAAATTAAAATGACCTCATTGAATATGATCCAAATGGCATTCTCTCGGCAAATCAACATTTAATATGGCTTGTATGTCCAACTATTAAAGGAAAATCAATGAGGTGTTAAAAAAAACAAATGACATGGATAAATTATGTGGAATTAACATGTTGCCAACTAAAATAGGCACAACATTAAATTATAATCTTTAAAAGCAACTTTTTTCTTTGACCAAATGTATACGGCAACCTAATCAGGTGAACATCCTCACCTGTTCATCACAAAATTTGCACAAAAATTAATGTTACGATCTAAAAAAATCATAATGAATAATAAAACAAGGAAACAATATGTAACGTAGATGTATGAAATCGTGACCTGCATAAATAATCTCATTTAAATCGTGAATCAATCGCAAAATTGATACACCGCACTGCAGAAATAATTGATTACGCCAATTAATGCACATACCGGTTTTAAAAAACACAAAATTGGGTAATATCATTTCTTCTATAAATAGTCAACTTTGTGTTTTTTAAATGATATTACCCATACATCTACGTTATTTCTGCAGTGGATAGAATTGTTGAAAATATAGCATTGACCTACTAACTTTTCTATAAATAGTGGATAGAACCATACATTTTAGCCACTGTGTGTTTGATCATGTAGTTAGTGTTTTTTTATCCCTTATAGTTGTTTATTATGTTGTTGTTTTTTATTCTCATCGAAAATAATTAATGAACCCCAACTATGATCAAATTTTCGAGTTCGACTCCTTTGTTGATCGTAATTAGAACTTATTAGTTGAAATTTTTCGTATATGGTGCACTAATGCATCAGATACACAAAATTCTTTAAATTGTTTGACGTTATTCTTATTGACAATGAGGTGAAAATATATATTTTTTCAAAAAATCAGTACAATGTTTGTCGTTTACATCTAACTTCCGATTTTTACATGCAGGGAAATAAAATTCATGCCATAGTGCCCAGAACTTTTATGTATAAGTTTTATACAATTTTAAATGACTTCAATTAACACACTTTGATGTTATGTATAATTTGACTCCATCAATGACTTCTCGACCTTAACGATTGTTCATCAACTATAGGATATTGTGCCAGACTTGAGGATGAGATACAAGGCTCGGAATTAAATTCAGTGGAGGGTGTTTTAACTGGAGATGTTTCACAGGTATAATATGTTTACTTATTAAATATTTTTTATTTTTCAACTACAAATCAAATATTTTTTTGGTTCATTTATAAATATATTTATGGTTATATTTAGTTACTTATTTTACCGTTAATTTGTTTTCAAAGGACTTGTTGAAAAAAATTTCTGAATCTAAAGATGACAAAGCAAAAAGTAGCAATCTCATTGAAGTAGTTGACCTGTGCAGTGATGTCTACCAAAGTCCAGAGATTACAAAGCCATATCATTTTGTTGACAAAGAGAAGGTCCTTACAAATAGTGTGATGCTGAAAAAGCAAATCAAAATTGAAAAGGAATAGCCATCATTATGAATTTAAGATTTCTATTGTTTATTGGTGTTTGTTTTCTTTATTAGCTTATTTGGATTTAAAAGTTGGATGTTTTTGCTTAAATGTTTATTAGTATAAACAATACCCGATTTTAGAGTTTATTTTATCCGGATATTTTGAAAGACCTTTGTGACTTTTATAGGCCACGTGCCGATGATGGCCTTTTATAATATATAAATATAAATGCTTGAGTTTGTTTTATCGTCCTATGTTTTTTAAGTTTCAATTTTAGTTATACGTTATTTTATTTTTAATGGATTCATGAACGATTTTTAATAACTTGCCATATTGGTGTATGATTTGATTTGATTTAATTTGATTTGATAATATACGATTTGATTTGATTAAATTAACGTTCTTTTATTCCAATAGAGATGCCGTTTAGATTAATCGCGATCAGGTTAATAGTTTAAAATAGGAGTAATGTTATTTTGACACAAAAAATTGACACCAAATCGACACCTGGTTAATGACGTGTAAAAGTTTAGTTAATTCAGTTCAGTAGTTGGTTAATGGTGAATCGTATACATTAACCAAACTTTTACACGTCATTAACCATTAACCAACTACTCAACTGAATTAACCAAACATTTGCACGTCATTAACCAGCTATCACTGCATTCATCATTAACCATCTACTAAACTGAATTAACTAAAGTGTCGTTGGGGTGTCGATTTTTTGTGTCAACCTAACATTTCTCTTTAAAATAGTTGTATGCATCATGCTTAATAAATTTCATCTAAACGGCATAGGCCATGTTTAATAGATCTACATGTGCACTAAATTAGTAAAAAAAATAAAATAAACATATGCAGTAACGTCTTAATTTTGATAGTTTCTTTAATTTACTCAATCATTTAGTGATATTTGTAGGCCATATTTTGATAATGTCCTTTTATACTATAACAGTGCTTGAGTTTTTTTAGCCTCTAATGATAGTTTCTTTAATTTACTCTATCATTTAGTGATATTTGTAGGCCATATTTTGATAATGTCCGGTGCTCGAGTTTTTTTAGCCTCTAATGAGTGAAAAATGTGTTGTTAAATATACTTTCATAATCGATATGATTTTAAAAATCATTTTAAGAAAAATTAAAATGTTAAATATACTTTAAAAGAAGTATACTCTGTTTCTTTTTTAATTAGTTTTAGGGAAATTGCGGTACTTTCTATATACTCCATTCGCTTTCGTATATAAGCAAAAATCACTTTTCACATTTATTGAAAAATATATGTATCTGGTCCAAAATTTAGACCTCATACATATATTTTTTAATGAATGTGAAAAGTGACTTTTGCTTATATACGAAAACGGAGGGCGTATATTGTTTACCTTTTTTTATCAAACATAATCACTTTCCGAGGAGAGTTTTGTCTTTTTATTAATAAGATAATGTAGTTTGATTCTAATATTCAAATATATGCCAAGGGTCTATGGTATAAATTGGATATATATATATATATGTGTGTGTGTGTGTGTGTGTGTGTGTGTGTGTGTGTGTGTGTGATAATTCTAATATTCAAATATACTAGTGATTTTAACCCGTGCAAAACGCACGGGTATCCATCGTTATAACTAACCAATAATAGTAATAATAATAGTAATAATAATAATAATGTGAGACATTATTATTAACGATGACAAAACCATTCAACAAAACCATGTGGCAGATAGCAGTTTGATATTTTTTCGAGACAATGAAACAAAACACAAGTAGGTCGTGTAAAACATATCTTTAAACATTGTGCAGAAGAAATAGTACTCACATAGCTGCCAATTTTATTCTCACCAATAGAACTTATCCAAACAAATTTGCTATCACATAAAGGGTTTATGCCATGTTCCAATTTAAATGCATGGATGCTGAGGAATTTTAAAGGGATGTCACGCAGGAATTATGAAGGAGCAAAAAAATGGTAAGTTTGGTCCAACTCGGATCAATAGCTTGCAAGATGTTTGATCACCTGAAAATCCTATTAGCAGCAGACTTTCATAAGTTGTATTCCTGACAGGTGTACCAAAGTGTTGTGGTAGATCCTGTAAATAGGGCAATGGGTTGGTGTTAACGGTGAAGCATGACATCGTTCCAAGTCGAAGTTTTCTTCCCAATTGTCGAATCATCTTTTTTTTATATTCGACGTCACCTTGTATTCCTCATTGAGCAGAGGCAAGTCAACGCGATTAATATTGTTCCTAATGTCTTTGAGGACCAACATTTTCACACATTTGTCGAATCTTTTGTCGAACTCCAACTCTAGTGTTAAAGGATGGAGGACTAATCGTCGACAACTTACAAAATGATCTTCTCGCTTTGTAGAATCTTTCTTGAACTTGAGCTGAAAATTAAGCTCGTTAAATAAATGAACTGAACTTGAGCTAAGCATAGCTCGACTCGTTTGGTTCATGAGCTAGCTCGTTTGGTTCCAAGTCGAAGTTTTCTTCCCAATTGTCGAATCATCTTTTTTTTATATTCGACGTCACCTTGTATTCCTCATTGAACAGAGGCAAGTCAACGCCAGTTAATATTGTTCCTAATGTCTTTGAGGACCAACATTATCACACATTTGTCGAATCTTTTGTCGAACTCCAACTCTAGTGTTAAAGAATGGAGGACTAACTGTCGACAACTTACAAAATGATCTTCTCGTTTTGTAGAATCTTTTGCTGAACTTGAGCTGAAAATTAAGCTCGTTAAATAAATGAACTGAACTTGAGCTAAGCATAGCTCGACTCGTTTGGTTCATGAGCTAGCTGGTTTGGTTCCAAGTCGAAGTTTTCTTCCCAATTTGAGAATCATCTTTTTTTTATATTCGACGTCACCTTGTATTCCTAATTGTATTCCTCATTGAACAGAGGCTATGTTAATATTGTTCCTAATGTCTTTGAGGACCAACATTTTCACACATTTGTCGAATCTTTTGTCGAACTCCAACTCTAGTGTTAAAGGATGGAGGACTAACTGTCGACAACTTACAAAATGATCTTCTCGTGTTGTAGAATCTTTTGCTGAACTTGAGCTGAAAATTAAGCTCGTTAAATAAATGAACTGAACTTGAGCTAAGCATAGCTCGACTCGTTTGGTTCATGAGCTAGCTCGTTTGGTTCCAAGTCGAAGTTTTCTTCCCAATTGTCGAATCATCTTTTTTATATTCGACGCGTCACCTTGTATTCCTCATTGAGCAGAGGCTAGTCAACGCTTGATTAATATTGTTCCTAATGTCTTTGAGGACCAACATTTTCACACATTTGTCGAATCTTTTGTCGAACTCCAACTCTAGTGTTAAAGGATGGAGGACTAACTATCGACAACTTACAAAATGATCTTCTCGTTTTGTAGAATCTTTTGCTGAATTCCAACTCTAGTCTAGCACAAGTAATTTATTGGCATCAAGCAATGAATTGTTGTAATCACGTAGAGTCAGAAAAAGAAGGGCATCTTTAGATATATGAGTTTAAAGTTTTCCTGATCTACCTTTCTTATAAGCACAATGTAATTTCATGAATACTAACCTACAATTAGATAAAAAGATAACACACGGGTTTAAGTTGTCTATTACTCTTCATATGCACAATTAAAGATCAAATTACAAACAATTAAGCTATATAGAGCTAAAAAATAGGTTATACCAAGATTAAAGAGATTATCTTAAATTATTGTTAGTTGTAGCTAACTTATTCTCTTTTTTGAAAAATATATTAATTGGTAAGCATCATAAAGAATTGGAGATATTTATGTAGTGTAAGACTATTCACCAAAAACCATATTACATAACCTACTCACCATATTACAAACAATCAAGTTGCTGGAATAACATCATATTTTTTGAAAGACTTCTTTGTAAACAACATTCTTGACAACAGAGCATGCCTCGCCATTGTCATTACAACTTAAAATTTTCAATCCACTTTTACATTTCACCCTAGACATGGCAACATATAATTGACCATGTGAAAACACTGGGCGTGGCAAGTACAAACCAACATGAGATAATGTTTGTCCCTGACTTTTATTGATAGTCATTGCAAAACTCAAAATCAATGGAAATTGTCGTCTTTGAAACTGGAAAGGAATTCCAGGATCTGAAGGGACTAAATTCATCCTGGGAATGTAAACTTTATCACCTACATGATTTCCAGTAGTCACTTTAGCTCCAATGACATTCGAACCCAACTCAGTCACGATTAATCTTGTTCCATTGCACAAACCAGAAGATTGATCAATATTCCTCATCAACATAATAGGGACACCTACTTTCAATACTATTTTATGATTAGGGAGACCTGAACACGTGATTTGATTAAGAAACTCAGGAGTTAACCAATCAGAATTAATCCCAGCAACTTCCTCCATCTTACAAATACTATCAGAGCTAAGATACTCCACTTCTTCACCCGGTACCAATGATAACACATGGTCGTTGACCATTTCTACAATTTGCAATGTTGGCACCAATATCGCCTTATCCTCAAAAAACTTGAAATCACTCATATTATCCACCAAATTAGGGTAGGTAGAAGAGACAATGCTTGCTATATGATCTGAAGGATGCAGAATCGAGAGATTCTGGAATGTCAACTTCAGCTTCACCATCATTATCAATTCCCAACTTTCCATCACCAATGTCTAGTATCCACTCTACAAACTCCTTAATTTGTTGTTCATCGAAAATACTCGAGCTCATTCGCAACCTCATATTCTCTGACAATTTCAAGACCTTACAATGTTTCCACAATATTGAAGAATTGATAGTTGCCATAACAATATCCGCTCTACTTGCCTTTGGAATTACAGGTAATATCTGTCTAAAATCACCACCAAGGACAACAACCTTTCCACCGAATGGTTTGGCAGAATACTCAGCTTTGACAACACTCATTACATATTCTAAAGTCCTGTCTAATGCTTCAAAAGCCCACCTATTAACCATTGGAGCTTCATCCCAAATTATTAAACTTGTTTCACGAAGTAGATCAGCTTTAAAACTGTTTTGCCTAATATTACAACACGACTCTTCATTTAATGCCAATGGAATAGCAACCGTGAATGAGCGCTTTCCCCTGTAATAAAAGCGAAGCAATACCGCTTGAAGCAACATTAAGAGCAATCTTACCATCTGAACGAAATTTGTAAGACATAGTGTTCCAAAGAAAAGTTTTCCCAGTACCGCCATAACCATCAACAAAAAAGAAACCACCAACCTCATTTACCACAACATTCACAATTTCATCATATATTAGCCTTTGTCCAAAATTCAGTTGTTCCAAGCATTGAGCATGCTTAACAGCCATCTCATCTCTATCATAGTCAAGTTCTCTAACAACATAAATGTTATTAAAGTCGTGTAACTCCTGACTATTTGGATATGGTATGCTATCAAAATCCTTCAAAGATTTTCCATTCACACGCATCAATTTTTCAATCTCCACTAAACACATCAACTTTAATTGATCTTGAGACAAACACAATCCTGCATACATATATTATCATCATAAGGCAATTGATAAAAAAAAGATACACATGTAAAATACAAAACTCAGCATATGTATCAAAGCATACCCGGATACTGCAATCTTTTTCGTTTATCATATAAAATCCCATCTGCTAATAGCTCCCATGTTTCTTCCCATACATGAACTGGATTACTGATTGTGTTTGACAACAATAAGGTAACAAAAAACTTCCTCAAGTACAGCCCTGACGCCAAAGTTGCAACTTCACGAATCCCATCTACAAATTCCTTATCATCAAACAATAAGCCAAGAGTCGAGCATGCATCTTGAAAGGTATCAAAAGTTTGGTTATTGACAGTTCTCAAGTTCTCATAACTTGTGCAACCTTTTTGTACATTAAGGAGTAACCTCATGTAAAACACTTCTCCTGTACCAGGGGGAACAAATTGCAACCGTCCAATCATCTGTCCTTTCTTCCTAGGATGTCATTCCCTTTCTCGAGGATGATAAACAAACCTTGATGGAAACTCAGCATAAGTCAAATTTCTTCCATCACAATATTTACGATTAGCTTCCATCCAAGCCTGAAACATTGTATTCTTGTCTTTGTTCCTTTCAAAAACATCATCAATGGTATCATTATCATCAAATAGCACATTTTGTTCTCTTGGAAGGTGGAACTTCAATCACGAATCAAGGCCATCTTTGATGAATATCGAAAGAAAAAATTCTCCACACAGACTCACACGGAGACAAATATCTGCGATCATGATCGCTTTATCTCATCCACGTCTCTCGATCGCTCGATTCTTTGTACACCATCAGTTAAAGTTGCCGTAACGCGATCTGAACCCTTATTAACATATTTGAAAAGATATTTAACGCAATCTGACTTATTGCAATATTCAATATTAATATGGGCTCGATACCTCATCAATAACTTAGGGTTATAAGGCACAACATACTGATTATCCAAATGAACACCGCCCTTTATAGTAGTGACGCCGGTATCTCTTCTCCTATAGATCGGATACCCATCATCATCAAAGGATGTTTTATCAGCAAATCTCTTCGGAAAGAACTTTGAACATTTTCCACCCTTCATGCAAGGAGAACTGCGGTTCACATTACCACAAGGTCCATGAAGCATAAAATTTGACACAACATTATACAAATCTGGAAACCTTTGCTGGTCCGGCAATTCAGCTGATATAATGGAGTCAATGAAATCAGTTGACTGGAGATTGCCCTTTTCCACCAACCACAACAGTATATGAGCATGTGGCAAACCTCGCTTTTGAAATTCAATGGTGTACATACCTAAATAAATTAGATAAATAATCACAATCAAAGGTATATCTCAATTTTTTTTTTTAAAACAAAGCCATAATAATCAAATGTATACCTACAATAACTTTCCCAAAGAAATCTCCCTTTTTTAAATCAATCATTAATTGATTCAATTTCATATGAAACACTCTACATGAAATATCAGGACGATCAGAAGCAGTAAGCCCTCTTTCAGAAACAAACTGATGAATCTCGTTCCACTTTGGATTACACGTGAAAGTCAAAAACAAATCCGGATACCCAAATTTTTTACAAATTGCCATGGCATCTTGACAACAGTTAAACATGTAACGACGACCACCTGTAAATGAAGACGGTAGAACAATCCGTTTTCCAATAGAAGTAGCTTCAACATCACCCCTATCAGTGGCTTCTTCAATACCTTTCAACAAATCACACCTAATAATACTCTGATTCTTTCTAATATATAACAATCTTTGTGCTTCCACCATTGAGTAAGAATCCACAACAAATTGTTGGAACAACCTTTTACTCTTTAACAAAATAGTTTCCTCAAATAGTCTTTCTTGCAACCTAAATGCTAGAAACTCTCTAAGAGAGACATGAACCCTTTTTGTCCACCAACGTCTACATTATCGACCATCAATGGAATATCATCCTGGTATCCCTTTTCTCCAAATGGAAATAACAATGGATATTGCAAAGGAATAAATGATGCATGAGTCTCGTAGACCCTCTGCAAATCACCACTATGAGCACGCACAATAATATCTCTACCATAATCAAAACTAACAAAGACACCAACAATTAAAGTCGCAACCTCATCCATAGTTGGCAAACCATACATTCGATCATCGAGGGCGATTCAAACAATCTCAATGAGACATTAACACTTTGTTCTTCTTCAACAAAATCTCTCAATTCGCCTAAATGATTTTGCAAGCTCATTAAATTGATCAATCATTTCCAATAAATCATTCACTAAAGACGGGTCAAGTTCTTTTTTTTTCGCATCACTCCTGTAAGAATTCATTAAAAATTCCTTATTCCCTCTCTATGAATTTCAATAAGAATGAAAAAAAAACCCTCACCATATATAACGTCATTTTAACAATATAATTTGAATACATTCAAATATAACACAATATGATATTAACTGACAGAATAATAAAATATAATACATATAAAAAATATGATAGATGAACAATAATAAATGTAAACGATTATTATAAAAAGAGCATATAAATAAATACCTAAAATGAGATATCCGATTCGCCACTTCATTTTCTGTGTCGTATATATACAACTGTGCAAATTTTGGCATTTGTCCTTCAATTGGCAACAAACTTCCTATCCGATGATAGTTTTGACCACCAAGAATAAATCATGGAGGCCGATGACCAGAATTCACACCGGATTGAACTTTACCCCCCATCGAAGTAAAAGCAAACATACTGTTATAAGAACGTATATTTTCAAGAAAATGACTACTCCTTGAATCTAATCCATGAATCAAGTTCCAAAGCAAATCAGGTGGCCTATGCAAATATGACAGTTTAATTTTTCCCTTCATACAACAAATAGAAAATTCTACACCTGATGAGGTCTTCTGTTTTTCAGAACGCTCCTCAAACCAAACCATAGCTCCACAATGTTGGCAACAGTAATCAGTACCTCCAAAGTCCAAATAAACTGAAAGAGAAAGAATAAGAAGAAACGACAATGAAACAAAAAGGCATAGATAAGTATGTAAATAAACTATTAAATAAATTAATAAATGAATACATACCTTCATTTTCACCTTGAACAAATAAAATATCCTCTTCAACCTCAAGCTGGGAATCCATTTTTGAGACTTCAATATCTAAAAAAAGGAAATAAAAAACATTTATATGCAAGAGAGCACTCTTAATTGTATTATAGTGTATAGTATGTAAACTATATATGAAAATTTAAAAAAAATAAAAAAGGGAATAATTACAAATACCTGGAATATCTGAAAAATCACAATTCTTTCTTCTCCGATAAATATCCCCTGGTATGATTGTTTGGTGCAGACCTTGTGGGTGGGATTGCACTCTATTTATGTAATCTAAATCTAAATTATATGTAAAAAATAAATTACAGTACGCATCAACACTACAACACCAATATCACTATAATTTAATATAGTTATTATAGAAAGTGAACTAATAATTCGATTGAAACAACCATCTATTAATAATAAACAAAATAGTAAGTAAGCTATCACATACCGTTTTCTATGGGACGCAGAGGATTAGAACTACTGATTGTTGCATCCCATTGAGATTGAAATCTTGGCTTAGACACGTTAGAAACCAATTCACCTACATGAAAGTTATTTCATTAGCATATATATAAGCTTTAGATATTAGGCCTACTTAATTTTATCATAAACTATATTAAAACTCAATAAGTACAATGAGTGCAAACCTGCATTTTCTTTATAGCGTCTTTTCTTCTTCACCCTAACCATTGACAACTTTCTTTGTCTAGCATTTTGATCCAAAGAACTACATTTACCTTTCTTTTCTTGTTCTTGTCCACTGCTCATCACGTGTATAAATATCTGGAAAAAAATAAGGAATACATCAAATTCGAAACTAAATAAAAGAAAAATCAATCACAATACATATATCAATCGTATATTTTAAATATAATTTACATACTCAAATAAATTAGGTTACTAATTTATTGATTTTTATTAGACCTTTCACGATTGTATTAGTAAAGATCATGTAGATATCAGTTATAGAAAATATAGGTTTAATTTTATTACACTAAATATAAGTTTATGCTTTAGTTAAAAAAAATAGAACAAAATAATTTCAATAAATACCTATTATTATAATTCTTTATAAAATATATATTATTTAAAGAAAGGTATGGAGAGGAAAGAAAAGCGTGTAAACAATTAAAATGATAATATGTATATATTATTTTATTATTTTATAATTACATGGTTCCATTTATTCAAAATTAATTATGTAGCAGAAAAAAGGCATTGGCTTTATGGGTTCAAGTCCTGGAAAGGCTAGAGTATTGCATAAATAAAAGGTAGATAAACACAAGAAAAACTGGAAGCCTGGTGATTGCTTTATCGAATCATGTAACTAAAGAATAATAGACAAACAAAAATAGTTGGCTCACAACAACTTTTATACGGATACTAAAAAAAACAAATCAGCATATGACAAAAAAGAGAAGATGACATAATAAAAACAAATGAGGGATCCATGTTATAAAAATAATAGAAATATATCATGACAAAATTAATTGCTGGAATGAAATCTACCTTGGAACCTTTATTCTGCAAACTCCCTCCAATATTGTTGGAATGAAATCTACCTTAGCACCTTAGCACCTTAATCCTTCATGAGTTTTGTTCTCAAATCTGACTACCAAAATATATACTGTAACACCACTTCTTGTACATGACTATATTAAGCTAAGCTATATAATTATAGATAACATCTAAGGAAATAAAGTACTAACCATTACAATCACAACAATGTGACATGTAGCTTGTATTGATAAACAAACTTTAAATACAATCACATCACAAGTATGGCCTCCAAAGAAGTGATTGATTTGAATATAAAACCATTTGACCAACCTTTCCTAGAATCAAATTGCTTATACCTAATCCAATTTAACCACAAAAATGTAGAATTGTCTACAAAAGAAAGGATTTTAATGTAGGGAGCAGGTGTTTGAAGTTGGAGCTAGGTTCAGAAGTTTTAGTAAGCTCCATATTCCTAAGGAGCCGTGTTATTCCGACACCACAAAATTCGACAGCGTACCCAACACCGTATGGCACCAAGAGAGAGAGTCGATGTCGAGAATAGCGCCAAACCGAGAATTTTTTTTTAAAAACAAACAAAACCGTATTTTAATACGGTGTCCGACAACAAAACGTTGTCGAAATAACTTTTCTCTTAGGAATACGGTTTTGTTGTCGGACACCGTATTAAGAGAAAAGTTATTTCGACAACGTTTTGTTGTCGGACACCGTATTAAAATACGGTTTTGTTTATTTTTAAAATTTTTTTCTCGGTTTGGCACTATTCTCGACATCGACTCTCTCTCTTGGTGCCATACGGTGTTGGGTACGCTGTCGAATTTTGTGGTGTCGGAATAACACGGCTCTATTCCTAAATCAGATGCTTGATATTAGTTGCCATTAAGTTAATGAAATTTAGGTAAAAGTCACAAAACAAAACATGGGATATACAAACCATGACTTCAATTCTTATCTCTAATTTACATGTTTGTCTAAGAACACTGGCTCTGCATCAATTCTTTTGTTTGTAGTGTGCATTCTCTATTTAACCATACCATACAGTTCAAACAGAATCAACATCAAAATAAAGTGACAAAAGATAGTGACAAAAGAACACTTGATTAAACATTGGCCTGTCAACAACATTTCCATTGAGATTCCAAGATTACATACACCATTCCCCAAAAAAAAAGGACTATGAAATAAAGTGCTTAAACATGCACATATAACCCACTAAAAACCTAAGCTTGTCTTTAATATGTTTGATTTTGGAAGCTTTACCACAGACAGTATCCAAAACCAAACATACAGAACCCCACCAAAACATAACATAGCCCACGACCCACAACTTTAAAATACTAAAGCTAAATACTCCTATACAACAAAACCACACACTAAACAAATCTTGCAATGGATAATTAACAAAAAAAGACAGACCACTATACATATAACCCTAACTTCATCAAGCTTTTGAATCTTGACAGGAACCAATGTACAAACTGGATCCACATCATCTTCAATTTCAACAATAGCACCCAACTTCTGCCTGCTACTTGAACAACCCACTTGGCAGGAAGCAAACTCAGCATCTAGTTTCCTCTTTGCAAGGGTGCATTTGACTTCAGAATGAAAATCATCATCTCCCAAATTTATGGGAGCAACAATAAGTTCAGAAACAATGTCCTACATAAAATTAAACTCAAAGCCATGAGAAAACCCCACTAATTAGGTACAAAAACAGCAGCAAAATTTGATATGAATAGAATACAGTGCTCACATGAAAAGGTTCTTCAAGGTCATCATTTGAAACCTTTGGAAAAGGTGGTGCAAAAATTGCCTTCCAACACAACACAAAATACAATTTTAAAAAAAGTTCTCACTACAGTGAAGGACACATGATTCAACATATTAAAATACCAAACTAATCATACACAAGTAAATACAGTTAAATTCAAAGAATAACCAAATCAAGTCGATACCTTTGTTGGAGTGAAATCCACTCCTGGCGGTTCAAACATGGCTATGATGTCCTCATCAACATAAACCCTTCTCACAAAGATAGCCGCCTCAAACCGGATTTGCTGCTCAACCTTGGTCTCCACCTTAAAAAGAATTTTTCGCCAATCAAAGAATCAAGCGGTGAGGGATAACCATTCCCGAAACATCTGCACAAAAGCAACAATACCCACAAACTAAATGAATAATCTATTAAATAGATAGATAAGAACACAATCCACGATTATAATTTCTACTGAATTGGTGAGCAAGCAACTCTTCACAGTCTTATTAATCGCCAGATTAATGTCACGGTCAAATAAAACAAATACAGTTGTATCTTTGCCATCTATAACCTCAACCATCACCTTAAACCTACAAAAAACAGTGACTTACTTATTTAACAACAAATACAAATATAGATCAAAATAAGGAAAAATATATAAATGTGAAATCTATACAATAAGCCTCATAAGCTGACCAAAACAAAGAACACAAAACTAAAACATACCTTGGAGAAACTTGAAGAATAGGAACTCGACAACTCTCACAAAAGTACACATTTGATTGAAGAGTAACAGCACGGTTGCACTTGCATGCAAGATAGAACCATGACCCATCACTAATTATATCAACAATGTTTGCCAAAACAACAAACATCCCATCCTGAAAAAATTTGTCGATTAACCTTTGAAAAGTCCAAACAGATTTGTCATTTAGAAGCAAACAATACAAACTATTTTTGTTGTTAGGAGTAAAATTTTATGTAAGGACACAACCTCTTGTATATCTTCGGTTGAGAGATTGTCTTCTTTGGGTGCGACTTCATGAAGTCAACTTCCAACCCTCCCTTGAATTATCAAGGACCACAGCAAGAGGCTCCACATCAAGCACCCCATGTTCAGCAACACTACATGAGAAACCACAAATAAATATGATTCAGTCATGAAAAAGACATAATATAAAAAGAAATAAAATAAAACTACAATAAAATAAAGAAATTCTGCCAACCTATTCCTAAATGAAATAGCTTGATTATGCGGGTTAAAAAACAACTTGGTTGCATTCATACTGTTTTGGATGACAGTCTTACCTACTCATGAAACCAACCGAGCCAAAGAAAAAATTAGCAATACCAATAAAAAAACATATCACAGTATCTTTATAAAATGACCCAAAAATAAAGCCAATAAAAAAAAAAGATAAATACAAACCCCTAAAAGTCTTCACCCTAGCAAGCTGAACCACCACCACTACTTGAATATTACCTCCCTGGTGTAGAAAGTTCCTAAGCTCATCCACATACTCCCCAAAAAGAGCACATTCCAACTTCTCACTACAAATACAGAAACAACAAAACAAATAATGGTAACACTAAACAGGCCTATATTTGAAATCAACAAAAAAGGAAATAATGACTCATCGAGCATCACCAACTCCATCACAACCATGGTGGTTACTTTTCCATCTTTCTCATATTGTCTTTCCGGAAACACGCAGCTTAACACACCCATAACATCCGCCACAAAGCAAAAGAACTCATAAAAATCAGCATTAAAAAAGTTGCTAACAAATCACAACTAAAGATGAATTACACATCGTTCTCACCAATCAAATGTTCAAAACTATCATATTTCAAAACATCATTAAAAGGAACAAAACTAAATCCAAACATGGGGATTGAGCACGCCTCCTTCTTGACAACAGCTTGTTTTGAAAAGGAAGACAAGCTTGAACTCATGAAAAGTGGCTCTATAATGACCACCATTGGGAATCACATTAAAGTAGACCATCTTGTAAACACAACCCTCTTCCAAAATAGGAGTGAACCTATGCAACAATGCTTTCTGACAAAGAGCTTGAATCTTGCCACCCTTGTAAACAAAATTTAAACACAAACCAATATTCACTACCACAATAACAAAAATAGACAAATACATACCAACATAAAAGTTAAAGAGAACAAAACTAATCAGCCAAGAATAGCATACATATTCATCCAACAGAATCAATTCCAAGGAGATGGTCTGGTTAGGATTGTTATACATAGGAACTGACCACATCCTCACAACCCTCACCAACAACCTAATGGACTCCCTATTCAACACAATGTTATTGATCTTATCATAAGAGATAGCCATTGCAACTCAGAAGCCAAACTACACTCAAACAAAGAGAAGGTGGAAACGTGAAAAACCTAAAACAACAGCCCCCTATTTATATAGACTCCAACACAACAAAATTTGAAATTTTAAAACTGAAAATAAGAGGGAAATAATAGCCAGAAAACTCAAGTACTCGGTTGGTAAGACCCATCCCTCTGTGCAACTACTAAGCAATGAAATCAGACATAAAAGAAACAAAAAAAATATAAAAATCACAAGTCACAGATAGATCAATAACACAAACCTCTAATGTAATCTAATTGAAGGTTGAAATGAGGGAAAGAACAGGCAGCCAACTCAAGTACAGAGTTGGTAAGACCCATCACTTGTGCAAATACTGAGCAATCAAATCACAGAAGCCCAAAAAAAATCACAAAAATATCAGTAACACCATCCTCTTATGGCAACTGAACAAATCAAGTTTCCTTTCAAAATTTTACCCAAAATTTTACGCCACCTTGCCATACACCCTGCCTAATAGAAGAAAGAAGACGATAAATCTCATCAAAACCATGCTTTCCCGTACCAACCATACAGTAAATCACCCACTTATAAGCATGCTTACCTACCACAACCTATCCTAATGACACACAATCACGCCCTAAACGGGACACGGCCCAACTTAAAACAAGTCCAAAAAAAAAATAAAAAAAAATAGGTCAACTGACGTACAGTGCAGTTCGCACAAGCAAATCCAGAGTTTTTCATCTTCTCGCGCTTGCAGTGTTTGCCAGCGCCGACGCCTTCTCTGTTCATCTTTCATCTTCGTTCGTCAACGTCCCGCTCGCTGCGACTGCCTTCTGCGTTTCTGTGAACTCAGGTGCCCATATCCGGACCTGGATTTGCTGCAGTAGAGATTCCACGCAGTTTCACGCTGTAGGCGATCTCGACCGTCGAAATCAGATCGGACGGACGAGACTAAAACTTCACCAAATCAGCTTAAATCGATCTCAACCGTCGAGATCCGATCTCGACCGTCGAGATCAGATCGGACGGCCATGATTTCAAGCAGTTACACGCAGTAACTGCAGGAAATCCAATTCCGCCCATATCCTGGCTTTCTGCGTTTTTTTTTGTGGTTCTGTGTTAAGAAAGAAAAGGTATGCACCGTGTCCCCCCCTCTGTTGAACGCGTCTTCTGGAACACGCAAGGACTGGGAACACGTTTCATTATTTTTTTCAATTGGTGACAGTTGTGCATATACCATTCTAAATTTGTATTTTATTGAAAAGGAAGAAAAAAGAGGAGCAGTGGAGCTACAGATTTTTTAATATAAAACGGTGCTGAAGTTAGCTACAGTAATTTTTAATATAATATACTGGTTGAAGTGATTTGTCCACATTCATCTATTTTTTGCCTAGTCTATTTTTTTCTTAGTTTAATAAAAAGGGATAATAATATTAATAGATTAATAGATAGAAATGGGAATGCTAGTTACTGTTGTGCTACAGTAATAAAGGGGTTCACCCTTTTTATGTTAATAGATGCCAAGGGTCTATGGTATATATTGGATATATATATATATATATATATATATGTGTGTGTGTGTGTGTGTGTGTGTGTGTGTGTGTGTGTAGAGATCCAAGAAAAAAGTTACTTTTGATCAGGGACATTAATTACAATTTATTTTCAAAACCTATAAGACAAAAAATAAATATCAATCAATTAGATCCTGATGATTTTATCTTTTAATAATTAGAATGCAATTTGGGTAACAATCTATTTATACTGTGAATGATTCTTGACAAATGTAACCAGTATCAATCTATAATTATTTTTGTTTTCTAACAATATCTATAATGCATAATTGATGTTCTCGGATATTGCATATTATATTAAATATTACAAATTGAATAATACAAATTGATATCACCAAGGTACTTATTATTATGTTTGACCGGTTACTTATTATACTAATATTCACCGGCATCATATTAATATTCGCTGATTATTAATATTCAAATATCTTATTTAAAAAACCACGGTAAATATTAATATATCATATTACAAAATATTCAAATTTCTATTTAGATTAAATACTATTCAAATTGCTATCAGTCTAATATTCTCATGATGTTCTCGGAGATTTCATAATCAATCTAATATTATCCACTGAATAATGTAAATTGATTTAACCATTTTTATATATATTTTATAATTCTTATATAATTAGGTAATAAAAAAATCTTAAATAATTGTTTCCTATATCCAGTAAGTGTACAAAAAAATGAATGAATATGATGAGAATGAGAATATGAGAATATTTACACGTATGTATATGATATTTTTTAATGCTGTAATTTCGAAAATATAAATTGTAATGAAATTATGATACAATGTCATGAGGAGATGATTCTGCATTAAATTATTTTATGTTACCCAACTGGATTGTTTTGTATTTATTTTTAATTTTTAATTTAATTTTAATTGTTATCTATTTAATTATTTAATGCTTTTATTTTTTTCATAATTTTTCATATTTGTTTTCGTATTTTTATCTATGGATCTATTTGATTTGATTCATCTCCATTTACTTTTCCTTAAAATTATGGTCTTTCAATAATCAAATAAAACTTCAAAGTAGTCTAATCTTACCGGTCGAACTTGAAGTTAACTCTTGCCATAAGATATATTGTCATCTAGGTAGACACAATTCCAACACAATGTATAAAAGAAAATAGGAAGCAAGCCAATATAATGCTTTTGAATAAATGAGTCGGTGATGTAATAGGAAGTTCAAGCTGCTGAAATATATTGCCAGTAATCTGTCAGGGAAACATAAAAAATTGATTCTAAAATAACATATGAATAAAAAAAATATAATTAACATCAAGAGAAGGTAACAAAATTTATAAGTGCATTCAATAAACATATGACTAAAATGATAAAAAGAAAGATAGAAACATTATAATTTTATAAGAAACTATAAACTATATTAACATCTCAATTATAAGGGAAAAATACTTATAGTTGTAGTGTGTGTGTATATATATATATATTAGATGTAATGTTTGTCTAAATGTATACAAGAATGTTGCTTCTTCTAAATCCTAAGTATATGATTATATTTTTTTAAGTATATATTGTGCGTAGCACATGACCAAAGATGTGCTACAAAAAAAAATTGTATCAAATATTTTTTTGTCTAAGAGAAATACAATACGTCTTTTAGTATAACATGGGGATGAACATATTACAAGAAAATATAGGGAAAATTGCATTAAACACAATATTTTACACAAAAAAGATTAATATCTATAAATCATAGATAAAATACTACGTGTGAGAATAAAATTTTATATTGAAACAAATTTAGAATTATTAAAGTTTCAGTTTAATCTAAGCAAATTTAGATTCTCTTTTATAAATATTTTTTGATATGTAGATTCTCTTTTAAAAAAATTAAATCTACATATAGATTTTTTTATCAATATATGAATATAAATTATATATAAAATATTGTATACGGGAATGAACATTTTACATGAAAGCAATAGATAAAATATAATACACGGGAGTGAATATTTTGCATGAAAAACAAATTCATTACAAATATTTTATGTATATTTTAGATAATTTATTTTTTTATGCATATATTTTTTAGATAATTTCTTATGAAATTCTCCATGATCTTTTTTGTTTATATTTTTTAATGGACGAACATAAAATAGATATTGTGTTACTATAGAGTGCATCTCATTCATACTCCGGTTTATAACCCGTGAAAAGATTTAGAACTATATACACATTACTAGCTATATAATAATGTCATTTCTTCTAAACCCTAGGTGTATGATTATAATTTTTCTTAAGTATATTGCGCGTTGTAGCACGAGCCTACAGATATGCAGTAAAAAAATTATCAGTCATTTTTTTATCCAACAAATTCAAATTTCTATTAGTATAACACGAGGATGGACATATTACAAGAAAATTATACACAATATTTTATGAAAAAATATTAATATATATATGTAAATTGATCAGTAAAGAAATTATAGATAAAACATTACATATGAGAATAAAATTTTACATGAAAGCAAATTTGGATTTATTAGAGTTTTTGTTTAATCTAATCTGATTTAGAATATCTTTTATAAATTTATATCTACATATAGATTGATCAATATATAAATATAAATCTCTATTATATACAAATACGAATAATATAAAAAAGGAAACAAAACAAATGGCATCACAATATGAAAAGTTTATAACCATGTCAATTAAAATTGTCCGCATGTAATAGGTGAATCACAAATACTTGAAAATCAAAAACATAAATTAAAAAAAAGAAACAAAGATAACATTAAAGGTCACGTATAAATATAACAAGTATGACCAAAATAGAATGTGTTCCCTGCAAAAATAAAAACGTGTTTAATTCTCAACATACTCCTCCTCTAAAAATAAAATCTGAACAATATCAAATTAAACACAGTCAAATCGTTAATTAAAAAACTGTTGATTGATATTTAAATAATTCAAAATTGATTATACATTTATATGCATATTGTTTCAATCTGAACAATCGAATGAAAAATCAACATAAAATCAAAAAAAAAATTAACAAATATAACTATTTTCTTTTTCTTATTCTAAAGAGAATCCCGTTATCTTCATATATCTTTTTTAGTTTAATAACACTATTAATTATTAATTATCAAAATAACAGTAATAATAGCTACAAAATGTTTAAATTTCAATAATAGCTTCAAAGTAAGAATTTAAGTTTATACTCTACTGGAGTGAATTTTTTCTAGGCTCCTCTTTCCCTATTTTGCATCTTCACTACTTCATGTGTGGATTTATGATTGTCAGTTTGCCGATGAAACAAGGTTTGGTCTGAGTTGTTTTTATTATATGGCAAGAGAATTTATTGAAGAATTTCTGATAGGAAAGCAAATTGAAATTTTATTCTAAAAGTTAATATATATTTTTTATTTATACGTAAAGCGCTTCATATTCTTAACAATATTTAGATAAATCATTATACTTATTTATTTATTGTCTTTTGCTTAACAAACTTCTCAATGATGTAAATTTTGTAATAGAATATTTTACATGAAAATATCTTAATATTCAAGTAAAAACAAAGAGTAAGAAGCTACAACATGGGGAATGAACATTTTATATGAAAACATATTTATTAATACCTAAATTATACGGTAAAAATACATATAAACAAGTAGATTGAAAATTTGATATAAATTATCATTATCGGCATCGTAAAAAAATAATTATTGTCTAACTTATTATGGATGAATATTTTAATAGGATTAACAAGGTGATAAGAATCCTTTAATATCAGCTTTATAGTTATTTTAATTTAAATCATGTGTACCACGGGCTATTAAAGTTTGTGGATGAGGTACTAGGAGAGAGGAGACTTGATGATTTTTTTTGAGGATGAAATGAGAAAAAGTTTCAAGTGTAAGATTAAATTATATTTTTATATAGAAGGATATCTTTAAAATAAATAAATTTTTAAATATTTAAATATTCTTATAGCTTATTTTAATATAAACTGTGCGTGGCACGGACCATCAAAGTTTCTGGGGTAGACATTGGGGGAGAGGAAACTAATTTAGTTTCTTAGGAGGATAAGATGAGACAAAATTTCAAGTGTGATATTAGATATGGAATGATATATTTTAAATAATTAGATTATAAATTTTTAAATATTCTTATAGTTATTTTAATATAATTATATAACTGTGCGTACCACAAACCATCAAAGTTTTTGGAAAAGGCATTAGATACACAATTTTAATATAAACTAGCATAATAACCCATGCGATACACGGATGAGATTTAAGAGTTACGAATAATAACCCGTGTGATGCACGGATGAGATTTAAGAGTTACGAATCATGTGGAAAAAAAGATGAAGTTATTATATAATAACAAATAATAATATGACTCTAAGGTGAATCTATAGTAAAAATTAATAATAAAAACTAAAATTAATAGAATGAATGTGGAGTTGTCGCGTGGCATGAGTCTATATGGCAAAACTCCATTTTATATAATATAGTAGATGTAGAGTGCTTAATATTCTTATTAATTTTTAGATAAATCATTATACTTATTTATTTATCATATTTTCACTTGAATAATTTATTGTATATGTAAAATTTGTAATAGACCATCTTACACGAGAACATATTAATATCCAGATAAAAATCTAAGAGTAATAAGATACCAAATGGGGACCATTTTATATGAAAACATATCCGTATCTCCATGAAAATCTATTAATACTTAAATTATACAGTAAAAATATATTATAAGGAGATTGAACATTTGACATGAAAGAACATTACTGTCTAACTTATTATTTCTTAAAAAGGCGTACACCTTTTATTTTGTTGCCATATTTATGTCAAATTCCTTTTAAACGAAATAACACGTTAATTTAATATTGTACACCAAGCATAGTGAGGGCCATCAATATGATGTTATTAATATTTAGTGTAATATAAAATATCGAATATGGCTATTATTTTACATTTTCAATCATTATTCCCAGTAAGGCACAATAATGTCTAAATCATAGAAGTAAATCTAAAGAAAACATGATAATCTTAGAGTAAAAATTAATCACACAGAGACAAACATTTTACATGATGATAATATATTAATATCTACATAAAAACAATTAATATTTAAGTTACAAAGTAAAAATATAATATAAGTAATTGAATATTTTACATGAAGGAACATTAATATTTAAATTACTTAGGATAAGTATTTAAATAGAAACTTCAAATTAATAGAAACTTTAACATCTTTGTGTTGTGAGGTTGACTCGGTCAATAAAGGTGTATGATAACATAACATCTTTCAAGTTCTAAACCCTTAATTTTTATAAAACTGTCATAGCAAAAAAATTAATTTTTTTTGTTACAAGTTATTAATATTATTATTACTACTATTATAAATATTTTATAATATTTTTAAATTTTACTCTGATTATTATTATTACTAAGCATAAAAAAACTTTTCAAATATTTTAATATGTAATTATTATGTATTTATTGTATACCGTGTGGAGCACGAGCCATCACTACTTCATAATAGATTTTCTATTATACTTTATAGAAAAGTTTACATATATGTGGCAGACATTATCAATGTTTTGGTTTATATGTATGTAGTAACTATTATCCATGTAGAAAATATATTTGAATAATATTTCATTAACTTAACTTTGAATACACACACTAATGTTATTATATAGACTACGCTAGACTTAACCTAATGGGCCTGAACAATGGACCGAATAACTAAACTAGGTTACAGTACAAAAGGTAAATATTTACTATTTACTCTAATTATTTACAATACTCCTCAAGCCGGTGAGTGGATATCAATCATTCCTAGCTTGCAAGTAAGTTGGCGGAATGGTGCCTGTAGATAGCCCCTTTGTAAGCACATCCGCTAGTTGGTGTCCAAAGAGGAATGTAGGACGTTGTTATCACCCACAATCTAGCTTCTCCTTTATAAAGTGTCTGTCTATCTCAATGTGTTTGGTCTGTCATGTTGTACAGATTATGAGCAATCCGATTGCTGATTTATTGTCACAAAACAACCTCATTGAGCCTTCATAATTCACCTTCAAATCATCAAGTATAATCTTCATCCACAATAGTTCACAAATTCCATGAGCCATTACTCACTCGCCAAAGACTTGATCCGCCACTACATTTTGTTTTTACTCCTCCATGTAACAAGATTACCATAAAAGAATGTGCAGAGCTGTAAGTGGACCTTCTATCACTCACTGAGCCTGCATAATCTGCATCAGTATAGGCTTCCAATGTCAGTCTTCCGCCTCTTTTGAACAAGAGACCTCTTCCTGGAGTCGCTTTAAGATATTGCAAAATCCGCCATCGCTGCAAGTGCCTCATCCTCGGATCATGCATAACCGACCGACCACGCCATCGCATAAGCTAAATCAGGTCTAGTGTGTGCCAAGTAAATTAGCTTCCCCACCAATCTCTGATCCTGAGGCTTGTCAACTCTAGCACTCTCCTCTTCAGTGCTCATTTTATGATTTTGCTCTATGGGAACACCTGCAGGTTTACACCCAAGCTTGCCAGCTTTCCTCTGTAAGATCAAGAACATATTTTCTCGAGAGATAAAAATTCCTTGTTTTGAGTAAGCTACCTCAATCCCAAGGAAATACTTGAGAGTTCCCAGATCTTTCATCTCGAACTCTGCAGATAATTTCTTCTTGAGGAGTTGTCCTCAACCAAGTCATTCCTCAGAATAATAATATCATCAACATAAACAAGAAATCTTGTTAGTTTTCCTCCATGTGAATGTTTGAAGAAGAGGTATGATCTCCTTGACTCGCTTTGTAACCAAGACCCAACATAGCCTTTGTAAATCTTCCAAACCATGCCCGGGGAGACTGCTTTAGCCCATACAAGGCCTTTTTCAATTTACACACCTTATTTATCCCAAGGGTTGGATCAAATCGGTGGGATGTCCATATACACTTCCTCCTCTAAATTTCCATGCAAGAATGCATTTTTAACATCAAACCGATTAAGTTCCCACCAGAATGAGCAAAGAAGAGATAGTAAGATACGGACGGTGTTCATCTTAGCTACCGTGCAAATGTCTCCTCATAATCAATGCCATAAGTCCGGGTGTACCCTTTGCTACTAATCGGCCTTATATCGATCAAGAGTGCCATCCGATTTGTACTTGACAAAGATAAATCCACCTGCAACCAACTGGCTTCTTGCCTCTTGGCTTCTCAACTATCTCCCAAGTTCTATTCTTTTCAAGGGCTTTCATTTCCTCATTCATGGCTTTGATCCAATTTTCATCTTTAAGTGCCTCCTTAACAGATGCAGGGATTCTTACAGAGTCAATTGCTGTCATAAAAGCCTTATGCTGCGGGGAAACATGGTTAGATGAAACAAATTGAGAAATAGGGTATTTGGCACAAGACCTTTTCCCTTTTCTCAAGGCAATAGGTAGGTCAACTGAATCAAGATCAAGTGTATCGGGAATAGAAGAATCAGAAGCAAAAGGGTTACTTTCAGTACTTACCTCCGGCTCAGACGGTTGGGGTTGTTTCTGGACCAGGTCGGGTTTTCCTCTCCTCTGATATGTCAAAGTTGGCTCACTAGCCTTTGTCTTTGCTGGTGCTGAAGGTGCTGTTTCCTGCAAAATAGAAGGTAAAGGAGAAACAATAACAGGTGACTCAGAAACAACTGGAGACTCAGGGATAGGAGACTCAGAAGCAACAGCAGACTCGGGAGGATCAACTGACAAAGATGGTGACTCAGGGTGCCATGGACCAAGGAGAAGAAACTCGGAATCAGATTCCAAATCACTACTATTCTCCCCCTGAAGCTGAGGACGAGTGAAGAACGGGACATGTTCATGGAAAGTGACATCCATAGAGACAAAGTGTTTACGACTGGAAGGATGGTAACACTTGTATCCCCGTTTGTTAGGCGCATAGCCCAAGAAGATGCATCGAACAGCCCGCGAATCCAACTTATTGCGATGCTGCTTGTGGATATGAACAAATGCAACACAACCGAATATTCGGGACTCCAGACTCTGCATGATAGGAGCAGACGGGTAAAAAGATAACATAGACTGAACAGGACTGAGATTACCTAGAACACGGGATGGAATCCGATTGATGAGATAAGCAGCAGTCAAAACTGCTTCTCCCCAATACGAGTTTGGAACTGATGTTTGGAAGAGAAGGGCGCGAGCAACCTCAAGTAAGTGACGGTTTTTTCTTTCTGCAACTCCATTTTGTTGTGGAGTATCAACACACGTTAGTTCATGAAGAATACCATTTTTACTAATAAATGAAGAAAGAGATTGGTTGACATATTCTCGACCATTATCCGACCGTAGTCTTTTAATGCATTTGTCAAATTGAGTTTTTATCATGTGATAAAATTGAATGAACAACTGCGATACTTCAGATTTATCTTTCATTAAGAATAGCCAACTAACGCGAGTACAATCATCAATAAAAGTAACAAACCATCGCGCACCCGAAATATTAGAAACAGGGGCAGGCCCCCAAACATCAGAATGAATAAGATCAAAAGGTTCAGCACTTCTATTATAACTAGAAGGAAAAGACACCCGTTTGTGTTTGGAAAATTGACAAACATCACACTTAAAAGACTCAACAGACTCTTGTAAAAACAAAGCTGGAAACATAGTTTTAAGTAAGGAAAATGGAGGATGTCCTAGACGCTTATGCTGAAGCCAAACTTGAGAGGAAGTATGGTGAGACTGGACGGAGGAAGACAGCACCTTCAGACCATTCTCTTCAGCAGATAGAAAGTATAACCCTCCCTGTTCCTTAGCAACTCCAATCGTCCTCCCCGTGGTAAGATCCTGAAAAAGACAATGAGTAGGAGAAAAAGTTACTGTGCAGTTCATATCCTGAGTAAGTTTGCGAATAGAAATTAAGTTATTTGAGAGTCCAGGAGCATAAAGCACACTTCTCAAATAGAAAGGGGTGTGGAGATTAATATCTCCAAAACCTACAACAGGAGTGTGAGAACCATCTGCAACAGTAATATAGGGAATGCTTGAATGAGGGTTATAAGTGGAAAACAATTTAGAGTTAAAGGTCATATGGTCAGTAGCACCAGAGTCGAGAATCCATGCATCCTTAGGAATAGTACCAGAGGCAGTAAACGATCGAGAACATAGAGCCTTACCAGTCATTGTCAGGGAACTAGAACTAGAAGGCTTACGCAAAGAGTCGAGGAGGCTCTGCAAGCGGTCCAAGTCTTCAGCACCCAAGGGGGAAGGTGCAGTTGGACCAGATAGAGGAGCAAGTGTGGGAGTAGATGCTACCACATGTGCTTGAGTACTTTTGAGACCTCCAATACGGTTAAGGACATTGTCTTTCCCATGTAGTCTAAAACATCTCGCCCTTTGTGTGCCCTGGCTTCTTACGGTGTTCACGATGAGCGGTCCCTCCTCCCAGGCTTGGATGATCCTTGTTTGCCTGTCTTGCTGGCAACTAATGCAGATCCTTCAGAAGGTTTGGGACCTAGCATGACACTTCGACGACTCTCTTCACCTCGCACAATATAGAACACTTCATCAAGAGAAGGAAGGTTGTCCTTGCCCAAAATCTGTAGTCGAACAGGGTCATACTCACTGTTCAACCCAGCCAAGAATTCAAAAATCCGATCAGTTTCAATGCAAGTATTCAAAGCAAGCGTGTCATTGGGAGTCTCCATCTTGAGAGTCTGATATTGATCCAACTCAATCCAGAACCCTTTCATAATGGCAAAGTAATCAGAGACAGACATATTTCCCTGTTTAGTATTGAAGATCCTGCTCTTCAAATCAAAGCGGGCAGAGAGGTCCTTTTTCTTGGAGTACGTCTTGCTGAGGCTATCCCAAATTTCCCTGGCAGTAGCAAGAAACATACAATTCCCACTGATCTCTGGAATCATACTGTTCCATATCCAGGACATAATGAGAGAGTCTTCATTGTCCCAAGTAGGGAATCCAGGATCAGTGGCAGGAAGAGGAGTCCCTTCAATATGATTCAATTTGCCACGACCCTTCAGATTCGTGCGCATAAATCGGGCCCAATTGAAGTAGTTCTTCCCATTGAGGCAATAACTGGGATGCAGCGTTGGCAGGGCATTAGAATTCATCAAATTTGACGAGTCCACAAGAGGAGGAGGAGGAGGCGGCGGCGGTGGAGGATTCTGAACAGTTCCGTTCCCTTCCATAACAACAGATCAGATGTAGTAAAAAACAGGGCAACGAACGAATGAACGTCAAATAACCCACAAAAATGAAAGTTCTCGGATCGGAGAGTGGACCCCCAAAACGGAAAGAGGAGGTGCCGGGGATGCTACTGTTGAAGAAAGCGGCGTCGAGCGGAGGTGCGGATGACGGCGCGTGAGCCACACGCCGCGTGAGGTGAACGGATGGCGGCGCGCGTGGCGGGCGTGCGGATGGTCAGACGGCGCGGTTTGTGGGGCCTGGCTCGGAATTCCTGTGCGAGGCTGATGGTGTGGGTGGTGAGACCAGATCGGCAATAAATGATGCGGAATGAAGCAAACAGATGATGGTAGTACAAAGGTGTGGGTGGTGAACAGTAAGCGAGGCCCGTAAGCAAACAGAAACTGGAAGAAGGCAATAAATGTGTCGCAATGAAGGCAGCAAGAAAAAACAATCACCACAATGAAGGTGGCGGCTAGGGTTTATGCGGAAGCGAGGCCCTCAAGAACGAGAGCTTGTGATACCATGTAGAAAATATATCTGAATAATATTTCATTAACTTAACTTTGAATACACACACTAATGTTATTATATAGACTACGCTAAACTTAACCTAATGGGCCTGAACAATGGACCGAATAACTAAACTAGGTTACAGTACAAAAGGTAAATATTTACTATTTACTCTAATTATTTACAATAATCCACTTTATCAAATATTATTTATTTTGTATTAATATGTTTTTAAAAATAAAATAAATAGCAATTTAACTATTTATATATATGTAGCAAATCATAACTATTTGATTATAGTCCAAATATCAACTTTCCAATTTTGAGTTTGTTTGATTTTAAATAAAATAAAATAAGATATTTTACTTTCTTAGAAAATATATATTGATTTTATTTTTGAGTTATTTAAATTTATCCAATTTACTATAAACCTCCATCCGTTAAGTAACAAAAGTGGATCTTATAACCAAAAAAAGTAAGCGGATCTTAGATTTTGTTTCACAAAATTTGATTTTAAATAAATAATTAAGTTGTCTATTTAACATTTTCTAAAATAGATATGTATTGCTTATATTTTTTTAGTTCTATTATTTTTTGCTTGATATTATATAATAAAATCAAATATTATTACTTTTCAATAATATATACTTCATATACATTTGTTATTTATACATTAAATATGTATTTAAATATATATTCCAAATACATTAATATATATATAGGGATAAATCAAATTACACTGGTGTAATACCTGGGTATTGTTATATCGTTCAATAACTTTGTACTGGATATCTGTATTATAAAACTCACTGTTGGATTGAAATATACTATCAAATAGATCATATCTACAAAATTTTACATTAATCTAAAATTATTTGATTTGTCATTGAGATGCATCAAGATTAGCGTCTTATGCACTTTTATTAAACAATGTTCATCTTGATGTATCTCAATGACATATCAAATGATTTTAGATTAATGTAAAATTTTGTAGATATGATCTATTTGATAGTATCTTTCAATCCAACAGTGAGTTTTGTAATACAGGTATCCGGTACAAAGTTATTGAACGGTGTAACAATACCCAAGTATTACACTGGTGTAATTTGATCTCTCCCCTATATACATAAATTATGAACCATTTCATTCTATCGATTCTTTTAATTTTTTTTATGAATATCTAATGTAGTATTAACCCATAAATTACATATTTTTATTCTTTTATTTTCATCAATTTAATAAAGTATTCTTTATCTAATTCAATTCTGTTGTATGCACTCTCAGATTGTTTGTGTCGTATGCAACTCAATTATTAGTTTATTTACGTATCGTACCTTAGGTTACTTATGACATCACTAAAAATTAATAATTATTATCATAATATTTGTTATATTTCATTTTTAAAACCAAATATTATTTGAACAAAATATAAAAATGTTCCCGTGCATGGCACGGGTTACATACTAGTATATATACATCGAAGGTTGATATATATACATAGATTGCCACAAATGTTTCAATTGCCTGCACTAGTGCAGTGCTTCTGCCACTTTTTCCAAGTGTCAAAACCTGGGATTAAATCTATTATTAGCTTTTTTGCATATCTATTTTAGGTATGTTCGAAAAAATTACCACAAAAATAAGACTCGGGTAAGATTCAAACTGCGTGCTTGTGTGTAAAACAAGGGGACGAAGCCACTATGCCACCATCACTTATTTTAACGATGGTTAAATATTATTAAGGTGACAACTTCGGTACCCTGAAATTTCATTGGGTATGATACCTAGTGTCCAATCATTTGGCGCCACATTATTTTTTCATGATTAATTATTTTTAAATAAAATTAAGTTTTGAGTTATTTTTGTCTTATGGGTATTGGTATCCACTTTTCTTCATGGGTACTAAAGAATTCACCTATTAATAAATATACTTATTAGCATTTTGGCTCCCTCAAAAAAATTCAGTCTAGCTCTGCCACTGTCTGTCGACGCTCTCTCTTGCATCTAGCAAAGAGGATATTATTAGTCATTACCAACCTGTTTGGTGCACACTGTAGAACGCTAGAGTCCGCTGCTGTGGCCTTTGAAAATATGTATGACTGTGCCCCCTTCCCCAACTTGGCCAATATACCCCATTTTACCATATTGTTTCACCACCAAAGTGCTTCTAGTTCTTTAGAACCGTACATCAGGAATGTTAATAGCTTTACCGTGCTGCCCCCAGTCAAATGAGCATGTCCAACATGACGAGCCACTACTGTTGCTGAAGAACAACCTGATCAATGTCATCCACGCCGTTAACAACCGGTATGTAACAGAAGACCTCCACAATGTGAGACTTGACACCGCTTAGGATATTAATTTTTTGTTAACCATTGTATTTTAATATTTGTATTTTAATGTTTTTAATTAATGTATTTAGTTTTTTCCTCTAATAACACATAAGTTAGCATAGTTAATCACCAATAGTGTAATTAATCCCCAAAATCAATTAATTAATTTTTTAGACAATTAAATAATTATGAAAACAAAAAAAAAGTGAGAAATCGGATTTTTAATTTCCCACTTGATTTAAAAAAAATTATTAAAAAAAACTTAGGCGAGAAATCGGCTTTCCATTGCTAATTTCCCATCTTGCTAAAAAGTAGGGCATTTAGGTGAATAATGTGGGAAGGGGACAATTGGGTATATAAAAAAAGTGGATATTAAAATAAAAAACCCTATTGGATATTTGAATTTGAAGTACATAAAGACAGGCTTAAGCCTATTCGTGTGTGTATTTTGGAAGACCCTGCGTACTAGTACATCTCCATTTTCTTTCTTTATGTCTCTTGGCATTGCTTCGAAATTCCCCTATCAAGTTCACATTCTTTGGAAGACCTTTTACTTATGACGACTCTTCTATATTTTTAATCTGTTTCTAATTATGAGAAAGGATCAATTTTTATATGAGTAAAACACTAATTTATTTTCCTAAAAAACACTATTTTATTATCTAAAATTAAAAGTGTTGTCAAATTAGTCTAAAATTTTAAAAATCCAAATTAAAAAATATTGGTCACGTTAGTCTAGGCGTTAGCTCCACTCAGCAAATATAAATGAAAATATTGATGTGGTACGTTAATTTTCTACGTGGCGCCTATGTGTGTATACGTGTCTGACAGTAACATTTAGGGACTAAATTGAAAATGAAAGCCTAACTGCAATGCAATATTCTCTACCTTTTTCTTCCATAATTTGTCGCATCTATCCTTGGGTCTTCATTCATTAATAACCATAGGTCCTTAATCTCAAAGCTTTCAACCACAACCAATAACTACTCCTCCTCCCTGGATGGGTCTTGAAGTTACAATTTGGATCCAATATATAGATGCTAGCTATGTCAACAACTTCCTCCTGTATTCCTCTGCGCTCAAATATGTGTCGGCCTGTTGGGTCTCAACTAACAACATGTAACTTTTGGCCATTATTAAATGCACCCCCCACCTGGTAGGTACACCCCCCCCCATTTTGCATATTTCCCAAAATACCCCTCGTATAAAATCATCAAAAATCCTTTTTTTTTTTAATTCCGAACATGTTACCGGAAATTGCAATTTCCGGTATACAAATTGTATACCGGAAATTATTGTGTAAAATTTGTTACCGGAAATTGCAATTTCCGGTATACAATTTGCGAATTTCCCATAATGCCCCCTTAATAACTTAACAAAAACTCAACCTTCACCCCAATCCACTCACACTCACGCTTCCGGAAACTGAAAACGCTCTGTTCTTACCGGAAATTGCAAATCTTCGGTACGCTTTTTTTTTGTTATTTAATCGTAGTTCTGGAAATTGCAATTTCCGGTATACAAATTGTATACCGGAAATTGCAATTTCCGGTGCTTTTATATTTCTGTACCGAAAATTGTAATTTCCGGTATACAATTTGTATACCGGAAATTGCAATTTTCGGAACTATGATTGTAAATCACCGGAAATTGCAATTTTCGGTGATTTACAATTCCGTTCCGGAAATTGCAATTTCCGGTACATAATTTATTTTATTACATTTGAATATAATTGATTTATTTGTCTTTCAGATATGCCTAAGTCGAGAGGGAGAGGAGTAGCTTCCACTCCTGGTAGTGCGCCCCCACGTAGACAACGGCGACTTGACTGTCTCGAAGGCCGTCGAGGCGTGTTGCTAGCAGGCTGCCGCACGAGGATGTAGTTGGCGACCAGGATCCCCATTTTGTATACGAGGCTCCAGAGGATATAGCTGGAGGAGACCATGGTATAGTTGGAGACCAGGCTCCCTTTCCTGGAGGACCTTACGATGGGTCGTTGCTTACAGATTATCAGCATCACGTTGCCTATCAGATATGGCAGGGGCAGGTATATATCTGGTTGTTATTTGATCAAATGTTTATTTTTTTTATATGATCAATGATGTTTATTTGTGTGCAGGATCGTGATGCGCTTAAGGTGGCCTCTCACGGCCTGAAGTTGCAAAAATGGTTGAGTGGAAGAGTACCACCGCCTCCTCATGTAAATGAGCATCTTTCGGAGGCCGGCCTAACCTCCTTGCTATACTGTAGCTTTAGGATGGTTGACAGAGCCTTACTGTCAGCCTTTGTAGAGAGATGGCATCGGGAGACGAGCAGTTTCCATCTGCCCTTTGGAGAGATGACAGTCACGCTTGATGATGTGTCTGTCTCCTAGACCTTAAAGTGAGCGGCTCTTTTTATGTACCCCCAGTGATGGATCCAGACATTTCCATATCTTATTTACAGACATTGCTGGGGTGTACATATGAAGAGGCAAACAAGGAGACGACAACTATGAGGGGCGCTCATATGAGTATTGACTTCTTGATGAAGACATATGACCAGCGCGTTTACGATGGACAGTGGGACTGTGCAGCCAGGGCCATGATAATGTTGTTGTTGGCCTGTACCATTTTGGCAGACAAGAGCCATGTATATATTGACATCAAGTACCTGGACCTGGTACGTGACTTGGGGGCGGTTGGTAGTGTGTCATGGGATAGTGCTGCACTAGCCTTCTTGTACGGATATATGGGAGACGCTAGCCTGCATGACACTAAGCAGATTGGCGGATATATGACACTTCTTCAGGTACGCAGCCTATTTTTGTAAACAATTATTTATTTAAAGTACATTGTATGGCGTGTTGATTCGTTATTGTTGTCACAGGCATGGATATATGAGTATTTCCCTCGTCTCTGCAAGAGGAAGGATAACGGCATCACCCCGGGCATGATACGAGCCATGAGGTGGTCGCCGGTTAAGGGTGACGGCCAGGTGGAGCCGCCAGAGAGCGGCCGGATCGTTGGCGATCGATGACTTTGTTTGGAGACCGTGGAGGGCATTAGGCGGGTTGTCATCCGGCGTGCTGTTTGGGTACATCCGGTGTGCCTCATTTATTGTGTCGTACCTGCCTGAGAGGGTAGTCAGGCAGTTCGGCTACATCCAGGACATTCCCCGGCCACCACCACCGCGTCCCACAGCTGCAGAGATGATGGATGCATGGATACAGTTTCCTATGCACTCTATCATGTCGACTGTCCCCGATTTATACCTGGCCTTGTATCCAGCAGAGTGCACTGACAGGTGCATAGAGTGGTATCGCAGGATGTCGCATCCACTCCTGATCAATCCGGGTGCTCCTGAGGCTGCGACGACTCCTGATTGTGTAAGTGTTTAGATATACATTATGTATTTTTTGTGTTTGTTTATTTTCTCTTATGTCTCTCTGATGTCTTGTTATAATTTGCAGCCGCATTGTGATGATATGGCTGAGAGGTGGCCTACCACCAAAGATTCTGCAGATGACCTCCGAGACCGACTATGAGATGATGGACCCTCTACGCTGCGAGTATATTTCCCGAGCACTTTGAGATAGCGCAGGTGGGGACGAGGCGACCACATCTGGGGCGAAGCGTCGACAGGGAAGAAGATAGGGTTTTTTTTTATGTTTATTATCTTTTTTTCTTATATTTGGACATCTTTTGTTGTTATATTTACATTTTGTTATATTTGCGCTTCTTTTTTTATGTTGTTTAATCGTGGCCACTCGCTCGTTCTTTTTTATTCGCGTAGCCTACGCTCCCAACAATGAACCAACTTCACGAGGTTTATAGAGAGAAAAAAATGATACATTTGGACTGCAAATTCAACACTAAAAAAAACCAACGTCACATCTAAAGATAATACATATGGAAGTCATTGTTTGAGTAACAATTTACAGGTTGACCTAGTCATTCCCTTCCTCAACACACTTCACAAGCACACAAAAATTTGCCACAAATGTCACCACCAAACACACAAAACGTACAAATGCGTCCCCAAAACCAAGGTCGAGCCCGCCATGGAGCTCGGCACCCAGCGTCGGAAGAACCTCGACCTCGACACGACCCCCGTGATTCTAAACCCAAGTCAGCATAAAGGCTTGGTGGGCTCACTCGCAGCTCGACCCCCGTGGTCCCGAAGACCCCAAGTCAGCATAAAGAGCTTGAGCTCGACCCCCGTGGTCCTAAACCCAAGTCAGCATAAAGGCTTGGTGGGCTGGCTCGCCGACTCGACCCATGATCCCGAAGACCCCAAGTCGGCATAAAGGCTTGGTGGGCTGGCTCATGACTTCGACCCCGCGGTCCCGAAGACCCCAAGTCAGCATAAAGGCTTGGTGGGCTGGCTCGCAGCTCGACCCCCGTGGTCCCGAAGACCCCAAGTCAGCATAAAGGCTTGGTAAGCTCACTCGCAGCTCGACCCCTGTGGTCCTAAACCCAACTCAACATAAAGGCTTGGTGGGCTCACTCGCAGCTCGACCCCTGTGGTCCTAAACCCAGGTCGACATAGAGGCCTGGCTCAAAAGCATCTCGGAAGGTCGCCAGTCGGCCTAAACAACCCCTGTGGTTTCGAAGACACCAGTCAAAGATAGAGGCCTACAAGCTCTAAAGCGGCTCGGCTAAGGTCGCTGTCGAGCTAAACAAGACCATTGTGGTTTCAAAGACACCATGTCAAGATAAAGACGCGTCGAGCTCAAACACAAATACGACAAAGACTAACACAAATTGGAGTGAAATACGTGATTTTGTTTCTGAAAGGGGTCTGACAGCAGCATCTGGTGTATACGTCAATTGGTGACAAATAAGGTTTATCGCCCGTGCATTTGCACGGGTCCTAATACTAGTTACATTACATTGCATAACCAACAACATAATTCAGTCTGCCACCAAACCCACATTTAAAAACAATAAAGTGTACTACATATCACTACAATGTAGTCAATCGTCGTCGATCGTACATGGTCATCCTGGTACTGTCGTGTAGTATGACGCAAGCGGCGAAATAATGTAAACCATTCTTGCAATCGAGCAAAGATACGATGTTGCCCATGAGTGAGCCTCCGGATAAGCATATTGGCGCCAACTGGGAGCGACGTGAGGGAACGGACAACCGGGCTTTAGGAAATACTGAAAAATGCAGATTAATTAAACACATTGTTTAATTTTACATTAAAAAGATAAATTTAAGTTAAAACACATTCTTTGTAAAAAAAATTTACCTGTATGGTGATTTTTGTTGACAAACCTAATACAAATTATGGCGTTGTTTGGTGGGTTGGGTGACACATGCCCCTAAGAGGGAAAAATGTCCAACACGCTCGATTGCACTCATTCAAAGAGACTAGAACCAATTTATATTTGGTTGCTATTACGTAACTCATGTCCGTAAGGTCATCCACTTGTCGCAAAACAGTACCGATTACACCTATCAACGACTCCCTCAATGCTTGATATTGATCTCCAAAAAGCCGGCCATATAAATCATAATGCATTCTGATCTCTTTTTCCAAGTCTTGCCGGACTATAGGCCATCCGTCCTCAGATTTACCAAGTAATGCTGCAATGGAACGATATCCGCAGTTTCCATCATCTTCGACATCCACTATTTGCTCAATATAAGGATGAAACTGTGGAGGAAATTAGCTCAGGTAAGGCGTTTGATGTACATTAGATGGCACATCAGATCATTTCTTTTTCCTTGTAAGCACATTAGATGGTAGACTAGATGCCTTTGATGTATTCCCAGATGGTACGTCAGAATACATGTTGCCCACATGCTCAGAATACATGTTGTCCACATGCTCAAAATATGATGGGTCGCGCCTAACATCATATCCATCCATTGCTGGGGCCTTACCTTTACCCTTTTTCGGTGCTCCCTTGGTCTTCACCTTTTGAGGAGGTGGACACATTGAAGTTGTGTCCGGAAATACAAGTTCACGCACTTTGGCAAACAGTGTCCTCTTGCCAATAACATTAAGTGATCGAAATCGATTTACCAATGCATCCCACTGAAGCGCAAGCTCTTCCTCTGACACCCCGCCTTCTGTCTCAACTTTGTGTTGTTGCGATTGGTATTCACCAAAATGTAAACTCCTCCCGGTGCAAGTGAACTGCCTCCAATGGAATAGGTGCAAACAGTCTTATGTAACCCGCCAACTCACAAGCACAAGGTAACCCATGTGTCGTTCTGATTAGGCAACGACAAGTAGATTTATCGATACCCACATAATTCACTCTGCCACACTCGTCGGCAATAAGTTGTAGTGCAGTCCTTGATACAAATCCATGCAATCTGATAAACAAACGGTTGTTGTGCATGTGCTCCACTACGTTTATGCTTCTTTCGAATGATGCTTTTATCTCAGTGTGTTGCAGTGCAATCATATTGTTCATAGTTTCCCAACAATGACACAGTCACCCTTCTTGTTTTGTAGTTTCCTCTTCAATGTCCAATGTGCAGACTCAGCCCTAATAACAAATAAAAATTAAACCACATCAAATACCAATGACACCATTTAAAAAACAAAATTATCAACATAATTTTATCTACTGGTTTAAGCATACCTATTTGTTGTTGTATTTCCGAAGTGCATGACTTGGTTGGTCCATGCCGCAACAAACTTTTCCTTAAAGGGGTTCAACCATGTATTCTTGACATATTAAACAAAAATAGGAAATTCTGAACATATACACTCAAAAGTCATCAACCGTTGCTGATACTCAAACTCGTCAGTCGCATCAACAACACCATCCCATGCATTCTTCACTGCCTCATGTTTGTCTTCATGAAATACCAACTTCTTGCATTTCGCATAGACATTCTTACCTATGTGCCATTGACACAGCAAATTGGCCGAAGTTGGAAAAATATACGCAATTGCATTCATCAGAGCAAGATCTCTATCAGTAAGAATAACTCGAGGAAATGATTCCTGTCGCACAAACAGACCTTTTAACTTTAAGAGTGCCCATTCAAAGTTATCCTGCTGCTCAAAATCCAAATAGGCAAATGCCACAGTGTATGTAAGGGATGTGCTGGTAACACCAACAATTTCAAACAGTGGTAGCCGATATCTGTTGGTTTTGTAGGTGCTGTCCATGAACAAGACAACGTGAAATGTATTCAATAAATTGACGGCATCTGGATGTGTCCAAAAAATATCTCTAACAACGTCAGAACCTTCATGTCTTCTATACCAGGACACATATCGATCACGTTGGATTAAGTTCAACAAGTGTTGCATTTCGATTCTTGGACGCTTTACGTGTTGATCGAAACTTACGCCGCTCATTATATACTTGACTGATGGTAGTGAGATTGGCCACATTGCGACTTTTCAGTGTCAATAGAATGCTTCCCGGCCTTACGTTGTTCTTTGTCATATCATAAACAATTTCTTTCTCATTTTGATTTAAACGACCAACAAATGGATGACCATCATGCTTTCAGGTATCTGATGGTTGTGAATTCCACATAGGACCTTAAGTATCCAGCCTTCACCCATTGACAAGGGTCTTCTTTTAAGCGCGAACGGACACTCACACTTATGAGATCCAGTTGACTTTGAAGAACTTGATGACTTTGATCTATACTTTCCACCCCTTTCACAACCCAGAATGACTTTTGTTTTTCTTCCTCTTTGTCCTGTTTCTGTGTCTGATCGTACAATGACAACAACTATATTGTTTTCCTTCCCAACCTCTCGAGCCCAATACAAAAGGTCATCTCGTGTAGGAAATATCTACAAAAAAGTATTAATCTTAATGTTTTGCAAAAAAAAAATACGACATATTCACAATATCAAACAATAATTAAATTACCTGCGTAGTAGTGAAATACATCACTACAATCGAAATGTTGGGAAACGTCGGTCGGCTTATCACCGTCGAATTGAAGCCACTAAAATCACCCATTTCCAATGAAACTAAAATGAAACAAACAATAGATTATTACGTGGGAAAAAAGTTTGAAAAAAAATAACGTACCGGAAATTTGCAATTTCCGGGAAAAGATTAAAAATATAACGTACCGGAAATTCAAAATTTCCGGTACACAATATTTTTAATCTTTTTCCGGAAATTGCAAATTTCGATGCGTTATTTTGTATACCGAAATTGCAATTTCGATGCGTTATTTCAGATATCGAAATTACAATTTCCGGTATACAATTTGTATATCGGAAATTGCAATTTCGGAACAAAATTCAAAAGCGAAACAAAGTGCGTCTGAAAATTCGTATTTTAGATGCGATGAGCGTTTTACACCAAGTCTGCGTGCAAAAACATGAGTGTTTGACTACAAAATCCTTTAATGTAAAGGGGAATGAACCTGTCGTAAATAAGCTCTCTTGACCATCATAAGCTGGCATCTGTTTATCAACGATTGTCTCTCGATGCATTCGGACTAGCTTACTTTGCTAAGTAAGCTAGTCCTCGATGCAAAGTAAGCTAGTCCGAATACATCGAGAGATATGGGTGAAGATCTTTAATCAAAGGATTCAGTTTCTCCCCCAAAAGAGAATTATCTCTTTCGGGTAAAATTGTGTGAAAAATTATGTTACCGGAAATTGCAATTTCCGGTAACATGTTCGGAATTAAAAAAAAAAGGATTTTTGATGATTTTATACGAGGGGTATTTTGGGAAATATGCAAAATGGGGGGGTGTACCTACCAGGTGGGGGGTGCATTTAATAATTGCCGTAACTTTTTATGGGAGTGGCCAATGAATGATGCTGGGGATAATGTAGGCCAGCTTCTTACCATTGCATTTTGCATGAAATAAGTTCCCTCCTCCACGGAAAGATTCTTGAAGTCAAGGTTCATTAATTAATGGCTCCTCAGTTGGCAAGCATTTCAAATTGGACTCTATATTTGTACGCTTCAAATCAAATTGGTCCCTAAAGACTAATTATGAATTTATGAATGTCAAACCATCCCCATGTGTTAGATTTAGGGATTTTTTTTTTTTGAAATTTTCTTTTTTTCAAGGACTAGCTTGATTGGCTCCCTACATTTTCAAAGACCAATTTGGGGGTTCACTCTTTCGTGAATAATGTTGAGTATCCAAAATGGACAGAAGAGCCGAGACAAGTGCTGATACGGCAAAACACATTGCAGGGACTAACTAGTGTTTTGGATTTTGGTTTGGATTGTTTTTAATGAACGACTTGTTTTTCCATGTGGGATGGATTTGATGGGGGGACTAATGGTTGGTTTGGATTTTTGGTGAAAGTGACAACATTAAAACTCTATATATTGCCACCAAACCACCATGTGTCAAAGATTCCTCCGCGACACTGTAGATGCTCCTGTAGTTTCACGAGGTCCAAGATTTTTGTTTCTTTGTTGTAGTTGGAGTGGAACAGGTAGAAGGCATGTGTTAGAGGTCTATGCCACAATATCTTGATGTACACGCGATAATAATAAAAATCCAAAACTGAAAGAGGCAGTGAGTCCAATTGCATGTTTAACTGTTGTAGTAGTAGTAGTAGTAGTATATAATAATGTACAAATAAATTACTACCACAGACTGATCATCAATTAAGCATATAATCCAAACTTAAGTTTCAACCCAGCTTAAAGCTGACTACACAATTTTCCTACGCCCTGTTCCTATAGCCTAAGTGTGGCTGCAGTATTAACCTGTTTGGCAAGATATGCTTCATATATTTCCACAACAAGACGAGGATTACTGTCCACTAGCTCCGTGTAATCTTCATTTTTAGTGAGGTTGTCCATATTGTCCATGATCACTGCCAAGGCTGCATCTAGCAATTGGTTGGCATTGTGTTGATGGGCAAAGGCAAAGTTCGCAATAGCTTTATCCCAGTTCAGTTTGGCGATCAAATACTTCTCACAGTATGCCTTAAGATGCTTCACCTGATACTTTTCTGCTAAAACTAATAGGTTGCAGGCCATTTGGTTATCAAGGCATGCTTCAGCAGTGTATAAATAGTTAACAAAGGCACGAAGAGCATCGTATGTTACATCAGCAATCTTGATGGTGCCACTCCGGCTTTCCTCCATATCATTCTCAAGCATGGCTCTGAAAACTGGAGAGCGACTAACCTATTCAATCATTGCATTATAAGATATCATTAGCTTCATTATGAACAGCCAAAAAAAGGAAGAAATCATAATAACATAGCAGCAGGATTCAACAATATGTTTAGTTCATTTTACATCATAACAACATGAGAAAGCAAAACACGAAGTAGGATGAGTGAATGCTTCATTCTATAACTAAAAACACGGCCTGGGATTAAATAATATCACATTAAAGTAACTTCATCTGCTGATTTAGTGATTTTCATGTCAGGATCGAGTCCAAGAAAGAAATTCATGTATTATTGACTACAAGAGTGTGGAGTCCTATCTGCATACAACGTAAGAGTCAACTCATAGGCCATTGTCAAGGATTTGTTAAAGAAAATCAGGAAAACAAAAATAAGAGAAAAAAAGACAGATTTTGGATTATGAAACCTAAGTAATGCAACCTGCTAGTTTAGTGGTTGATAGTTCACCAGGTCCTCAAAAACATTTTTTCAAAAACCAACTAGGTGGTTAGGTTAAGTTTAATGTATTTTCTCCTGTCCTGTTCACTGGATTTGGTAATTAAAAGTTTGAATGAGTTGTTGCATTAGTTTATTTTAAAGTTAAGCCTGTAATGAGTTGTTGCATTAGGTGGTTAGGTTAAAAGGGTTTCTCAACTCATCGAGTTATTATTGTACTATTAAAAAGCTCCTCTAAAGTGAGTTTGTCACTAGAAAGAGTGACTAGGGTGCCTTTACTCTCGGATTTTTATAGGTTAAGATTACAATACACTTTATTTATTTATTTTTTTTTTTTTATTGAAACCCACCCTAATTAGCCCTTTGGGCCAGTGGGTCCACCAAAATATCCTCACGGCTTAGGCCTTTTGGGCCCCACTATGAGACTAATCTCCGGTTCGGCTAATTGAGCAGAGGTTTTTCTTCTTATTTCTCAACCTCCCAATAGGGGTGACTCCACAAGGATTCGAACTAAAGTTCCCCAAGTCTCCTTATGGGGGCAATTTGTTTCCACTCGACTAATGGAAACCCCATTGGTAAGATTACAATACACTTTAAATTAAATTGATGGTGAACTAAGTCTTACTTAATTTAAAGGAGCCGTATCCATTATACTACTTCTTAACTCCCATTCTGATTTTGGACAAGATAAGTAATACATTTTAGAATGGTATGCAGCATATTGTTTCTTGTAATGAACTTATTCAAGTTCCCCGCATGGGTGTCTAAAAAGAAAAATGAAAAAAGAAAGTACAAACTCCTAAAAACTCAAATCCTTAGAGTAAGTTTGGTTTGTGAAAATAAATTCTTCTTTCATTTGCTATTTTCATTAATAAAAATTACAAAAATACTGTCTTGTTTTTCACTTTATTTCCAGTTTTTGATTCCTTACCCTTAAAGTATTCAGAAGCATAGTTGTTGATTTTTGCATTTGATCATAGTATAATAATTATTGATTACAGACACAAGACAACATAATTTCTCAACATTTTTTTCTTCTTAATAGTGAGCTCATTAGAAGGGAGAATGGGGAAATAGCTTGCCAGTTTTCATTTCTAACTTATCCACTTTTATCTCAGTGCAAATTATCTACAAGCATAGTTGAACTACTGAAGATAAATAATCCCAATCCGCAGCATCACTTTAATTCTTAAACGCAAACGTTTTATTATAGCCCCGTTATCACCTCATAAAGCATACGTATATATAATTTATCTTTAAAAAAAATAAAAAGGAGAAGAGGGCGGAAGGGGATACCGACCAGAACAGCCTTGTGAGCGGGAACGGAGGGAGCGAAGGCGTCGGCGGAGGGAACGAGGACGAGATCGGTGGTGGAAGGAGCATCGAAGGGAGAAGCAAGACTGAGGAAGGTAACCTTAGACTTAAGCTCTTGGATCTGGCGCTTGAGCTCTTCCTCTGTCTCGTTGGCTTCGTCGTAGCACTCCTTGCAGGTTCCGGCGTCGTCGGGGTCGTAGTCCTCCTCGCACGAGAGGCACCGCATCGTATGGTTGTCGTCGTCGTCGTCGTAATCGCTCTCGCTCTCCAAATGCCTCGCCGTTGATGCTAAGCACCGCCGCGGTGGCATTCTATTCTTCTCTCTTCTCTCTTTCTGATTGATCGATACCCTACCTTGATGGGTTTTCCTTCCGCGTGCGTGACAGCGACACAGCCTCAGGCCACTTACAGGCTTTTCCTTTTTATTTATAGGTTAAATTATAGAAAAATTTACGGTGTAATACCCAACTTAGTCCTTGAAATTTATCACTCGTATCAACTTGCTTCCCCAATTAATAAATATTCCAAAACAGTTCATGGTATTTCACAACGTTAATCAGTTTAGTCCCTCTATTTGGGTCTGTTAGTTAAAGGAGTGAGAAGTGATGATGTGGCGCGTTAACAATCTGACTGACATTTATGTCACTGTACACACAAATGCCACCTCAGCTAACTCATCCCACGCAAATGTCAGGGACTAAATTGACACAATAAAGAAAAATTGTTCATTACAGCCTCAGTACTTCCCCAAGAAAGTGAAAAACACAGCAGGGCATAAAAATTAGGTAGAACCACAAACAATACAGTATTATGGCAACAAATATGAATCTCAAGTGTTACAAAACAAATATATCTATTGATTGAAGGAAAGGTATCTTGAATGAACAGAATGAAGAAGAAAAACAAGCCTTAAACTTAAACTTGCACTTGCACTTGTGCATTTGCACAACCTTAAACACCAGTACACCACAAAACCATTACAAACTAGTAGAAAACCATTACACCTCAAAACCATTACAAACTAGCAGGAACCATCTTCAAGAGGAACACCCCTTTGCCAATCAAACCCTCCACCACTCTGTAACCGAAAAAACTCACTGGTCACTACCCATATTCTTCATCCCCCTCTTTTCTTTCACCAACCATCACATAGAACACACAAAAGCAGCAAACAAAATCACACAACCCATCTCAGTCACAAAACAAACACCCCATTGCCTCACCCCTAAGCCACCATCCAATCCCTGACATTCCCAAATGCCCCTTGAAAACCAAATCAGCACCATCAGTACCCTGTAAACAGAGGAAATGAGTTCCATAAGCAAAAATAGAAAGAAACATAACCAAATTGAAAGTGGAAAGAGCAAGATAGAGAGAAGGGGAAAAGAGGGAGCGTCGAGAGAAAGAGAGAGAAAGAGATGTGGTTGTGTGATTTTGTTTGAGATTGGGGTTAAGGTTCGCTTGAGACTGAGGATTGAGACCGAGAAAGAGATTGGGGTTAAGGTTCTTTGAGATTGAGACAGAGGATTCGCTTTCAACAGGAAGAGGAGGAATGATGGACAGCGAAGAGTCTACCTTCAAAGCATCTTCGTTCTGCTGCCTGTCCAGGATGAATGATGCCGATCTCCACCACATCTCTCTCTCCCCCCCTTAGCGTCGCTAAACACTGTTTCTCATCCCTAAGCTTCATTTCCTCCATACCTCTCTAGTCCAAAGTTGCTAACTTTTATGTGTTGGCGCTTGTGCCCCAATCAACATCGGTCCAGCTTTAATTTGCAGTCAGCCACTGTCATAGCCATAGATCCATCATTGATGAGAAACAAGTGCATAAACAAGCTGTTAATCGGAAAGGAGTGGGGAGAAGAAGGAGAAGAGGGTGGGGGAATGTGACCGGCAGGAGAAGAATAAGGAGAAAGGAGAAGAAAGGGGTATAGATTTGATCCCTGAAATTATTGATTTAGTCCCTGTAATTTGCGTTTAATGAGACAGATGATGTGGCGCATACGTGGAAAATGACATGTGTGCCACATAGACACTTAACGTGATACATCATCGTTTTAACAGCGTCAGCTAACAGGGACCTAACGGGGGACCTAATTAATTAACGTTGTGAAATATCAGGGACTATTTTGGAATATTTATTAACTAGACAATTACCCGTGCGATGCACGGAGGAATAGTCAGTAAAAATCACAATACTTACAAACAAAATATATTTAACAGGTATCTAAAATTATGTATTTGTATATATGATTGTGGATCTATTCTCACCAACCAACTTTCTATTTTTTTTGGTCAAAAAAGAAAAAACCAACTTTATTTTTGTCTTTTTCTTGGTACAAAAAACCAACTTTCTTTTATTTGAAAACTATTTAAATAATTGGTTTTTTGCAAATTTCATGTATGCGTTAAATGGGCTCCGATCGTGACCTATTTTATGTCCATAATAGGAATGACACACATGTTAAAAACATGCACAGATATTTGGTATTCCAAATAATCCTACGAAAATATTTTATAATCCACAACAGTAGGGTTAACAATATGCCACATGTTGATTATCACAAATCATTCAAATATCATGTTGAACATGACATGTTGCTGAGTTCGCAAAAACTTAATAAACAATCATAAGGTTCCATAGAAAATATCCCAAGTATTAGTAATGCATATTTATGTGGTCCATCCACCACTAACTCAAATAAACACGATTACCATATAGTAATAACACTTACTAAACATTTTAACCATAGTTACAAAACATGAATAATAAAACACCCTTTTTCAATAAAGTCATGTACTTCAAAAAAGTTGTCTTTGTCATAAATCCATGCGTCCTATACCAAGTCTCTATCCACCTTCTCCATGGTACACCTTTTCTTCAAGTACCATTGCATGAAAGTCATGTTCCTACACACAGAGACAACAACAGTTCATTATAGTATGTATCCACTATAGAGTTAGTTGTATCTGAACCACAACTTGATATAGCCACAGAAAACACTGGGTATTACCCTAGAAATTTACACTCCCATGTCCTTTTCTTTATGGAACACTCTCGTGTCCTTATAGCACCTTTGACGTTTACCATGGTCCCATAGAAAGATGTGACCATGAAGGAAAAATGAACACGAACCATAGATATAATAGTAAACAATTACAATGGCCAAGATTTTTGAAGGGCTACCTATTAGTCAAGTGGTTGAATGAAAATATATTTGCATGTAGGGGTTTAAAGTACTGTAAAATCACAATTAGTTTGAGTGAAGTTATAATTTGTAGGCCGTTTCACGTGTCTCAAAAGTGACGATACAGTATATAAAAAAAAAGTGAAGATATGGGCTTCGGCCAATTGTTTCCCCTCCATAAATTTGTGTGTCTATCGTATTTTATGTATTTGTCTCATAATTTTTGATAGTATGTATTTACAAATCTTTTTTTATAACTTTATTTATAAAATTTTATGGTGATCCCTATTATGGACCAGTCTAGTGGTGGACCTCTCTATTTTACCAAATTTTTAATGGTAATTTGTTAAATTTTAAATACCTTAACACTAGATTTTTAATGGTTTACTCAAATAAAATTTTTAAAAATTAAAATAAAATCAAATATATCTGGTTTTAACACGGGACCATCTTTGGGCCCCTAAAATAGGGGGCCACCAAATTTTATTACAACATTTGGGGCATATGAATATTAAGTTGCGTAAATATTTTGCCGTGAAGATACCCTTTGAATTAAATATTGGCTAAATTATATTTTTAGTCCTTTGTGTTTATTTTAGGTTTCACTTTAGTCCTTTACGTATTATTTGTTCCGAAATTGGTCTCTTATGTGTAGCGGTTACATCAATATAGTCCCTTCATATTAGTATAATTTTTGTATTATAAGGATCACCCAAATTCCAAGTCTGGCATTTCTAACTTTCAAGACTATGTTTGTTCTATTTTTCACACACCTTTTAAATCAATCATATCCTAAACCACATGACATCTTTTTTTTTTTGGTGCTAAAGAGGAAACCACATGACTTCTATTAGGCCTATTATCTATCTATGGATTCTTGCCAAAAATTAACTCACAGTAATTCAATGTAATAAACATAGAATAAAAAAAACTCAGCACTGTAACTTTGATTTTGGAGATTACGGATATAAAAAATGATAAATTTCGGAGATGGTAGATTATTGCAATTGAAGAAACTTATAGGGAGATTTATTTAATTATTCACAAAACCGGCTGAAACTCCCTATTGCTGGTAAATGTCATGTCTCCACCATGGACCAATCTTTCCATGAGTCCAGGCTAAACGTCACCCTTTTATCGGTTGTAAACTAGTAGGGAGTTTAACTATAAGATACGACTCTTATAGTTTCTTATCATTGCAATCATTATTAGACTAAAAATTAGTTGGATTGCTTATGAATTGCTTAAATCCTATGTGGCATTTTAGGCCCACAAAAAAGAGAGTTAAGCAACTCATTTAGTTCACGACCATTAAAGATGCTCTTACCATATCTGGCTCTTAAGCCATCCCTTAAGGCTCTGTTTGGTAAAAAATAGCGGATAGCAGATAATATAGTTAATAGCGGATAAACTAGTGGATAGCGAATGAGCTTATAGCTGATAACAGATTCAATTTAAAGTGTTTGGTAAAATTAGCGGTTGAACTAACTGATAAATACAAAATGACATAAAAGAACATTTTAATAAATGAGAGAAAAAATGTAAGGGTTAATAATTTTTTACTCCATTTATCAGAGGATAAACAATGAATTCAATTAAAATAATAAGGATAAAAACGAGAGAGAAAATGATACGCTATAAGCTATAAACTCAAATACTACTTCAAGTAGCATATGGAAAAACACTATAAGCTAGTGCAAAAAATTATAAGCTAGTGGTTACCAGACACCTGCTACGAGCTTATCCACTATAAGCTAACGGTTTGCTCTTACCAAACAGAGCCTAACTAATAGTTGATGTTTCTTTTTTTTTTCCCACCGTTGGACCTTGTCTGCGTGGCATGTGTTGTCCCATAAATTTATAGGACATCTCTTATATAAGAGACTGTTACGAGATTCCCTTAGCATTAAAATATAATAATTTTTTTCTCAAACTCAATAGAAATTAATACAATTTTTTAAGTGTAAATATTAAAGTGTGGTATGTGGGAACCACTTAAGAAACTCACTTAAAGAACCTAACATTATAGCAAAATGATCACGGGTTGTTAAAAAATGATGTGGCATGTGAAAGCCACTTAAAGAACTCAAAATAGGTTGTTTAAATTTCACCCATCAGAGATGCTCTTAGAAAAGCTTAATTGCATTTTTTTTTGGTATTCTTTATTTTTTTAATTTTTTTTGTATTCTAACCAGGTGTATTATTTGAACATCTAATTTTAGACATTGTATGTGCCACTGTATACCTCTATCTTTATCTCTATCTCTCACTTACTTTTCATCTTATGCAACTTACACGGATCGAACTCGAGTACTAGCTGAACTCGTCCCTTTATATGGAGTGCATTAACTACTTACACCCAACTAGAGACGGAAGCAGGTTATGATAATCAAGGGCCAGGGCCCCCGATATTTTCTTTTTAATTCTAAACACTACAAGAGAACTGTTGAATACTCACATAAATTTACCAATGGCCCCGTGACCGTCGGTAATCCTCCGAAAAAAGTTGGGCGGGAATTTAATTTTTTTTCTACCCTACTGACGGCATATCCGTCAGTAATTACCGACACGGCTTTGGGACTGATGGCTAGAATTATTTTATTTCTAATTTAGTTTTTAAACTTACCGACGGCCAGACCGTCGGTACTTTTAAAATATAACCATTGTAGTTTGGTCATTAAGCCGCCGGTACGTAATTATTTTAATATTAATTCCTTTGTTAATAGCCGTTGGTAAATTTGGCGCCGCGTTTAATTCCCTAGATGGTGATTTTGTTAGTGACAACCGTACTGATAGCTAAGTCGTCAGTAACCTAGGCAGTAAAATGGACGGTGAACATGTTTTTTGATATTTTTAGTTACCGACAGTTTAGCCGTCGGTAAGCTTGAGATGGAGAATAAGTTTTACTCCATTTCCTTTTCCTCTCCCTCATTTTCCTTTCATCTTTCTGTTCTCCCCAGAGCCGCCGCACATCTCCCTCTTCTCCCCTCGCTGTCGTGTCCATCTTCTCCCCTTGTCGTGCTCTCTCTCGGCCGTCCACCCCCACCAAGTGTGTTTATTTGCTATTTGTTCTTTATCCAATTTGTTGGTGGTTCTTTATCACTGAATGGACACTGCTTAAGGATTTGAAATTGAAATGCAATACCACTCTTCCCCTTTCTCTGATTTCGGTGCCCCAGATTAGGGTTTCTCTTTCTCTTAAATGCAATACCCCTCTTTCTTACTGTTTCTGAATTCGATGTCCATTAAGATATTAAAATGTTGTTGAATACTTGCTGTACATATAAATTTTCGTTGGCATGAGCAGAAGCAATGCATATGTATTATAGCAATCCCATATGTGTGTGTGTGTGTGTAAAAGGAAGCAAATGTGAAATTGCGCCTCAACGTGCGCAAAAGCCAGCAAATTTTCCGGGTTGACATTTTATCAAGTCATTTTTTAAATAATTAAAAACCAGCAATTAATAAATACTATGGTTCACCTTAAGTGTGTAAAAAAGAATAAGGCCTCCTTAATAGAATAAATGAATATTAGTCATGCACTTAACAATTGTGTCAGATAAAAGTTTACATGCACAAGGTCGCATATCCTATGGTGCTGATATCCGAGCAAGGCACACATCAATTAAAAAGTTCAAGAGAAATACAAATGTCAGAATCCACCCTTTGATCATCTTTTCTTAAAACCATACTTTTTGCGTTCATAGAATAAATCAGTTTTGGCACTCCCTAAATTAACAATTTTGGGGCAACCATCCCTATCTTTCTCCTGCTGTGTGCATTCCTTGCAGTAGTAAGCATCGGATATTCCTACTCCTCCACATATAACACATCGACCCTGAAATGATCCATAGTTACATTCATCACAGACCCTGACAAGTGTACATGGACGCACATAAGAGTCGCATATCACACACTTGCCGTCGCATTTCTCACACAATCGTCCAATGGCAATTCCTGGCTGCTTACGGCACATGATCAAATCAGGATGATGCTTAGCCATATTTTCAACAAACTGCTAGATGCTGAATATATATACAAAACATTAAGTGCTGTCTGTCTACAATTTGAAGTTTAACAAAATCTCAAGTAACTAACTAAAACACTAGTTCTAGCAAAACTAGGTATAATATAAAATTATGCAACAAAATATTAGGATAGCTTCATTGTATCTTGGGAACCAAGGCCTCGTTTACTTCTGTTGTTTCCTGTTTTCATTTCTAAAATAAATAGTGACTGAAAAAATATGTTTGCCCAACTATTTTTATTCTCAAATTCAGAAAACAAAATCAGTATTTTTGAAAATTTTAAAAATGCTAAAAAGTTGATTTTTAACTGAGCCCTTAATCTACAAACCAAGGCAAATTAGTTGAGCAAGTGGAAACCATGTTCCCTCTTCTCCAAACCAGCTAGGCAGCTACACCTCATCAAACCAAAAATGAAAACTGAAAACATTTTAAGTAAAAAGACCCTAATATTTCCTAGTAAATATGAAAAATGCATAATTGAAATCTCATTTGATCATAGGGTCAGACTACAACATGATCTTGATCTTTCCATAAGAAGAACATGGATTCTGGTAGTAGCTAATAATCATAACACACAACTGACTACCTCAAAAACATAAAGAATTACAGAGCTTTCAATTTTCCAGTTGATAATATGCTACATAATAAAGGGGCACTGCAAGTATTCAATGATATTCTTTCTTATAAAAGTTGCCCACATAAGGCTAACCAAAAGTGACAAATATACCACCCCCACAATAGGCTCCAGAATTCTGTTTTGTCACTTATCCTAGGACGAATATCACAAAACCATAGGTAGAGAGGCTATCAATCCTAGCTAGCCCAGAAACCCTCAAGAGCTTAAGACTATGTTTGTAAGCTTGGCCTCATAACGATAACATAGAGAAAGCTATTATAGCCTATACCATATACCTCACACCCAGAGACAGAGAGTAAAGCCTATATAAAAATTCAGGAAGAGTCTGCCAGACGATGGATTTTGAAATGTCTAATGCTTCGATGCCTATATAAAAATTCAGGAAGAGTCTGCCTGACGATGGATTTTGAAATGTCTAATGCTTCGATGCCTATATAAAAATTCAGGAAGAGTCTGCCTGATGATGGATTTTGAAATGTCGAATGCTTCGATAACTTGTGATCAATGACATTAAATTCCCACTCGTGTTATTGTTTGACATATACCCCAATGCCACAGAAACCTCAGATAGTCTGATACAACTGACTCCTACCAAAAACACTGACACCTCTAACATGCTCTATCTTCAAGAACTGGCCTTTTTTTATATTATCTACCCTTCATGCAGTAGTGCTTTCTGTAGCATGCATGAGACCAAAATAAATGCAACACATGTTTAAAGATAAATTAATTTCAATACAGCAAGCATGAATTTGAAAGTAAAAACTTCAACCTACAAAACTTGATAAAAATAAATATCTGGAATAATGATAAAATGACCTTAATCATCCCTTGGAACACTCCCAAAACAAGCCCACAGGGCCAAAAAAAAAACCCCCACAAAGACCTGTGGGCTAGGGCCAGTACATGGGCCTTAAATTGAAAAAAAAAAAAATCTGATCTACTGTTAAATAAGTTGGACTGACTCATTCTATGGGCCAGCCCAATGCAGCTATGAAACAACAAGCAAAATGATCCACAATCTTGAATATAATAATATTTTACCAGCACCCATCAATGAATTCTAGTCCCCCATATTATTTACTCCCAAAGAGGTAACCATGCCCATTTTAATTTGCTTCAGGACAATCAAATGTCCCAAATGCCAAAAAAACAAAAAGAAAACAAACTTATTCCTTAGCTCTTGTTTTTCTCAAATTAGCAAGTAAACAAAGGAAAGGTATGCAAATATAAAACAAAAGTATGTAGAATTAACATTCCTAAATATTAACCACTGGCAAAGACATAATACTTCCATAAGTATTCTCATATCTTATCCTGCCATTTTGCAAAGTATTCTTGTACATCAAACTTCGATAAGTGAGAAATTATTTTGCAAAGTATTCTTATACGTCAAACTTCCATAAGTGAAAAAGTTTAGCTTTCTAAAATATGCAGGTTCAGTAATATAATATAATCAGCTAATTAAGCTCTTCCTAACATTTTACCTAAAATGGCATTTTAGGTTAAGTTTTGCTCCCAATTATTGATTCTTCATGTATAAAAATGTATAAAAATTTGATATCCTGAAGATGATCATGGGGTACTTTAAATGTCATTGTTAATTTCCTTTAACCTTCTAAGATGATCATGGTATTCTGAATTGAAGTCTCCTGATGGATCATCAATTCTCTAAAGCCTGTCTCTGTGTGTGACTGTGTGTGTGTATTGATTGAAGCAGCCACAAAAACCAACCAAAAATCAGCAACCAAGCACATCTTAATGCACATCATTATTCTCCTTTTTGATTGATGCCATGATGATCCATATGAAGCTTTCTTTGCTTATAACCAGGCAAAAGGATCTCTACGATGGTGAAAACTTGAATATTTCTTCGAAGCAGTGGTTACTGTGGTTTACCTATAATTTCAAGCCTAACAATGGCTGTTCCTACTCATTTCCCCCCTCTACTACTACCAACCAGCTGCTGCTGCAGTGATGTGACTTGCTTATTATTCCAAAGGCTTATAATTTAACTTAATTTTTTTTTTCTTTATCTGTTTCCATTTTCCAGCCAACTACAAGCAGCGAGACACCTGGGCTACTTGTTACTTGATACATGTATTACAGATATTACTAAATCATGAAGCACAACAAAATAACTTCCTTTTCTGTGAAATAAACGTAGGTTCTCAATATTCCCATATAGACAACTTCATATTAAGGGAATGTATCTCAGTGTTATCAAAAAGCGGTTATAGCGGCTGTACGGCGGTTTGCGGTGGCGGGATTTTGACTGACCGCCATTTTATGGCGGGAAGTGGCACGGGTTTTGGAAAGCGGGCCATGGCGGCCGCAAACCCTGTCGCTGTGATGGCGGAAAGACGCAGGGAAGAAGAAGAAGAAAAAGTAAAAAACAGAGAGAGTTTGGGTGACGCGAACCCGGCGGCCAAAATAGAGAAGCGGGGAGCAGGATCCGCAGACGGAGAAGCAGGTCGATCTGCTGTGTGGGTGCTGGACTGGTTGTCGGTCTTGTGCTTCAACTCAAGGAGGGTGGATGCTGGCCGGTAGCGTCGGTCGGTGTTTGTTCACTGAAGAAAGAGAAGAGAATCGTGAATGCCTGCCTGCCTGCCTGCCAAGATGGAGAAGGAAGGAAAACCCTGCCAACATGTGTTAAAATATTTCTTTTTTTTCTCTTCAAAAATCAATTTTAAAAAACCAAAATTATATTCTTTTTATTTTAAGCAATCTATCTATTCTCTATCTATTACCTATTCTATTATATTATACAAAAATAGAGTTTTGTGACGTTAGACCATGTCATATATCAAAACTATAGACATTATTTTTCCATCTAAAACAATTTTATTTATTTATTATAATATTGTTTTAATATCAAAATTATTATAAAATCACAATTAATAAATACTATAAAAATCATAAATATCTTTTCTTAAATAACTTGCCGATTTTGAATTAGTGTAATCAATCATTATTATTATTTTGTTATATAAATTTGATAACTTTTAATTCAACATTCATTATCAATCATATAATCTACTATATTGTATAAAATTGTATAAAATGGAGTTTTGTCACGTCAGATCATGACACGCGTTAACCTCACAATGATTTATTTTCCCTCCAAAACATCTACTATCTACTATATTATATAAAATAGAGTTTTGTCACGTCATACCATGACACATGTCAACCTCACAATGATTCATTTTCCCTCCAAAACATATTTTATTTATTTATCATTGTTATTTTTATACAACCATTATTACATGATCTTTATTGATACTAATTATTATCACAATTCAAAATATAGTTCTTAAAATAAACTCTCAATTTTCAAATATCAATCATTCAATTAATGTTAGTATTACAGGAAAGAGAATGTGAGATACAATAAAAACTATATATTAACATACTCAATACGAAAATGTACAATTTTGATTTTTAATATACCGTTTTAGTTATTTAGAAATTTTATCAAATTTAAATTATTATTTTTAATTAAAAACTACTTTAATGACATAGTAAATTCAAATTTTAATTAAATCAAATTCAAATTAACTCAAAAATCATATTACAAATATCATCTAATCTATCATTATCTTATATGCCTATGCATGTGAATATGTTAATAGAAATAATACATTCAAATAAAATTTTTAATATACAATTTATAGTTTTTTAATATATCTTGGGTGTAACACGACAATCATATTATAAATATGTGGTTATTAATATTTAGTATCACATTTTCTCAAAAATAAAATAAAATTAGTGTCCCAGAAATTACTAATAAGACTTTTATGTAAGTTATATTTTAATTTTTGTTTTTATTATTAATTTCCATTAGGGATTTGTCTTAAAACATATTACTATTTGTTATTATATTAGAAATACATCTTTGCTATTTTTTAATTTTTTAAAAATATTTTTGAGTGACTCGATAACTTTCGAACCTCACCCGTGCTTCGCACGAGTTGATACACCAGTTCATAATAAATATGAATTCAAATGTTAAGTATGAATTTAAATTAAATCTTGAAGTTAACTAAAAAATCATACTACAAATATCACTTAATCTATAAACATATTCATGAAACAAAAATAAATACACATGTCTCAATTGTTATCTTTTTGTCTTTATTTTCTCATTTTAAAATAGTCAATTTCAACCCTCATTTTCTTTCATTTTTTCTTCTTTATTTAATTTCAATGTAAGAGTAAATACATACAACACAAATTCAACCTTTTTTTTTTCTCAGAAGTGAACTTCTATCTTTTTTTTTCATTCTCTTTAAGTATTTTTCATGTTTTGTCTAATATTTAACAATAACAGTTTGTTTGCTGACACGAATTCGGTCATTTAGATTTTATTCTTAATTCCTACTATGAATTCACCTTAAAATCATATTATTATTTGTATGATCATCACGTATACAGATTCCAGGATTTGATTGATTTTAACATTCTATCTTATATGTCTTAAAATATTACATATAAGGTCGATGAAAATAAATTAAAAAATATTTTCGACAGACAAAAAAAAACATAGTTTTATCACGTTTCATGAAAATGAAAACAAATTCATTTCTTCGCATTATACGCTTCATAATAAATTAGAATACATATAACGTCAAAAAAAATATAGATTAGCATACATACATTGAAAACAACTTAATCATGGTTCTTATACTAGTGTAGATTAGAGATTTTACACAGGTTAAAATTAATATTTTATATCGGTTATAGTACTAATGTAAATAGTACCGATGTAGTGTGCTTTTCGATGCTAAGATGGTTAAAATCTGGTGCTCTAATTTTTTTACTGGTGCCCTAATTTGCCTACACATACACAAAACTACAGTATTAATTATTAAATGGCATATTTTTAAATTATTTTTTATTTTGAAATACATTTGAAAGATAAAATATAATATTATCACTGTTGACAATAGTCAACCATTTGAGATTTTAATAATTTTATATTTATTATGTAACTGTACGTACTATATCGTAATTTTAATAACTAATTTTTCAATCCATTATTATTCCAAAATCTATCTATTAGAGAAGTTTCGTTGCCATTGCACAAGCTATTTTTTCTTATTGCATGGGAGTCTTCCTTATTCCTACCACTTTGGGTGAAGAGATAGAAAGAATGCTAAACTCTTTCTATTGGGTTCAAAGAAAAATGACATCAAAGATATTAACCGGTTGAGATGGGATATGCTAACTGTTTCGAAAGATCAAGGTAGCCTAAATTTTCGTGACATTGAAGGTTTCAATTTAGCCATGCTGGGAAAACAATGATAGAAACTTGCAACTGACCCTAGCTCCCTACTTACACGTGTCCTCAAAGAGTCAAAGCAAAATATTTTTCCATGAAGGGTTTCTTGGATGCCAGTATCGGCCATAATCCAAGCTATACGTAGAAGAGTATATGGAGTTTCATTCTTTTGTTGTCTCTTGGTTATAGATGGAAGATTGAGACTGGAAAAGATATAAATGTGTGGAGCCAACTTTGGATTCAAACACGAGAAAATTTGCGGCCAACCACTGTCATGCCACTACATCTGAGCAACCTCTGTGTATCTCATTTTATTGATCATGCTACTCGGTCCTAGAAGTCTAACCTTGTGTCTGATGTTTTTGTACCTGATGATGCTGCAACAATTCTTTGTATCCTCTTTTACCGCGAACAGGACATGCTTATGTGGAATTCAACTCCAAATGGTTGCTACACTGTGAAATCGGCCTATCATATATGTATGCAACAAGTTCTCTCTTCCACTGTAGCTGTTCCTGGTAATTGGAGCCGTATTTGGAAGCTTAATGTGCCACCTAAAATTCGTTCTTTTTGCTAGAGAGCAGGAAAAAAATGTCTCCCAACAAGAGCCGCTCTCCAAAAAACTTGCTGGAATAAAAAATCACAAGCTCCTTCTAACTCTCCCTTTAACTCTTCCTTCCCTATTCCGACCACCGCCGATTTACAAGTCATAGTCTCGCCACCTCTTTCACTTATCCTAGTTGGCTTTCAAGAAGAAGATGTGATGTGTTGCTAAAGAACCATTGCAACATCTTGGTTGCAAAATGCTTAAAGGTCCAATAGAGATTCATCGCGGGTGACAATGATGGTGAAGATTTGACCATGATAAGCAGTGCTAGAGATGGTTGTTGTGGATGAAGATGTTGGGGGGTAGTCGTGGCTGGGGAGTGGTCAAAGAAATCGAGAGTTGAGGGAGAGGGTGACATGGGAGTGGGTGTTGAGTGGGAAAGAGAGGATAAATTTACCATTATAGCCTTTGAGCATTTATCAAGTCTGGGATGTTGATTAGTAAAATATTAAAAAATAGGTTAAAATAATGTTTTAGTCCCACATCAATTCTTAATTTGATACCTATAGGAAAAAAGTTATAAAAATAGTCCCTATATATGCATAAATTCTTAATTTAGTCGATGCCGTGTAACCACGTTTTTTAACGGCATTAACTGTATAAAACAATTATTAGCAATCCCTATACGTGACATAAATTCTTAATTTGGTCCCTATACGAAAAAAATTATTAAAACAATCTCTGTAAGAAACAATGACTAAAAGCTTATTAATATGATGCCTATACGAAAAATAAACTATTAAAACAGTCCCTATATGAAAAAAAAAATATTAAACCAGTTCCTATACGAAAATAACTATTAAAACAGTCTCTGTAACAAAAAAAATGACTAAAACCTGCCCATGTTGCAATCCAAATATGGTTCCTAATATTTGTTTGTGGATTAAATGTCTTATATGTTTGTTTGAGGATTAAATATGTCTTATATGTACCTAAACACATGGATAAGTGTCACACTAGGGACCATATTTAGATTGCAACATGGGCAGATTTTAGTCAGTTTTTTGTTTGGGGATTAAATGTCTTATATGTTTATTTGTGGATTAAATATGTCTTATATGTACCTAAACACATGGGCAAGTGTCACATTAGGGACTATATTTGGATTGCAACATGAGCAGGTTTTAGTTACTTTTTTGTTACATGAACTGTTTTAATAGTTATTTTCATATATGGACTGTTTTAATAGTTTATTTTTCGTATAGGGATCATATTAATAAGCTTTTAGTCACTGTTTCTTATAAGGACTGTTTTAATAATTTTTTTCGTATAGGGACTAAATTAAGAATTTATTTCACGTATAGGGACCAAATGGGTAACAGTTAGAAAACATGATTGGACGGCAGGGACTAAATGGGTAACAATTGCACGTGTAGGGACTGATTTAATAACTTTTTTTATATATGGACCAAATTAAGAATTAATGTTACGTATAGGGACTAAAACATTATTTTAACCTAAAAAATATATCCAATGGTAACAAATAAATGATGGACCGTTAGGATGAAATATAAGAACTAATTCAGCAATCTTTTATTGGAAATCACAATTAAATGTCTTATATATTTATTTGTGGATTAAATATGTCTTATATGTACCTAAACACATGGGCAAGTGTCACATTAGAAACCATATTTGGATTGCAATATGGGCAGATTTTAGTCACTTTTTTGTTACATGAACTGTTTTAATAGTTATTTTCGTATATAGACTATTTTAATAGTTTATTTTTCGTATAGGGACCATATTAATAAGTTTTTAGTCACTGTTTCTTATAAGGACTGTTTTAATAATTTTTTTTTGTATAGGGAATAAATTAAGAATTTATGTCACGTATAGGGACTAAATGGGTAACAGTTAGAAAACGTGGTTGGACGGCAGAGACTAAATGGGTAACAGTTGCACGTATAGGGACTGTTTTAATAACTTTTTTATATAGGGACCAAATTAAGAATTGATGTTACATATAGGGGCTAAAACATTATTTTAACCTAAAAATTATATCCAATGGTAATAAATAAATGATGGACCGTTAGGATGAAATATAAGAACTAATTCAGCAATCTTTTAGTGGAAATCACAAGATATATCTATATTTATATTTCAAAATTAATTCAGTTAAAATTTAAAACAAACAGATGCAGAGTCAATAACCAATATCGATTTTATAATTATGTTAGAAAAAATTGATTAACTATTTCCAGGAGTAACTATATCCTCCTCTTAATTTATTTAATATAAAATGACAGGACTATTGATACTTTAAATTTTATGTTTACGTTTTATAATTATTTTTAATCTTTAATTGCAAAACTAGCAGATAAAAAAACTCTGATTATTTAATAAATTAAAAAACGTACAGGGTGCTTTTGACTTAGTAATGAGTGGAAGGATGGACAATATTATAATACTTATTTCATATTTAATTTAATAAATAATCATGAAATAAAACAAAATTCTAACCCCAAGGGTTTGGCTTAGTAGAGCATGACATGACTTGTATCCTACATGACACGGGTTCGAGTCTCACTAGTCCTCTTGGAGTGAAGTAAATGTAATTACTTTCGTAAGTACTTAAAGAGCCCGGGGGTCTTTCCTGCCTTGAACTGGGACGCCATCCCTTCACCCTAAATTTTTTGTTATAAAAAAATGAAATAAAACAAAATTCTAAAAAAGAATATGATAAAAATTATAAAAAATTACTATCCAATGAATAATGGGGCAATATTTTCCTAGGCATAATAAAATTTTCAAATCAAATAAGAAAAATAAAACATTAAAACTAAAAATATTTTATCTTTTCTTTCTCTTTTGCAGCTTTTTTTCCATTGAATCCTTTGTCTTTTCTCTCAATCTTTATCTTGCATATTTTTCTCTCATTCTTTCTAAAACTATTTAATCTTTTCTTTCTCTTTTACAGTTTTTTTTCCCTTCTTGAATCCTTTCTCTTTTCTCTCAATCTTTATCTTGCATATTTTTCTCTTATTCTTTCTTTCAGAATTACTTATTCTGTCCATCTCCCTGCGCTTTTCTAGGTGAACCATAAATCACTTGCAAAACATTTCCAAATCAACAGTTGAGTCAATAGAAGCTTGTGGGCTTACTTGTGCTTGTGCATCCTTGATTTATGTCGAAATTCGAATGCACCAGAAATTTATGAATCGTTTTTTTTTTTTTTCAGAATAATGAAATTCCAATAACTTTTTTTTGATTGAATAATAAAAAAGTCAACTACATAACAAGGGTACAGTTTGTAGTCTGTAGAGATGGTAAATGCTTTTTGACCAAAAAAAGAGATGGTAAATGCTTTTTTCCCCCCTTCCTTTTTTGTCCGAAAGAGTAAAAAAAAAAAAAAAGAAATGTCAAAAAAATTATGCAACGATAATAATTGATAACTGTCAACAACGCGGAAAAAAAACAAGTTGAAAAAAAGTTGAATCGGCGTCGGTTCCAAAACAACTCGGATAAGAGAGAAGCAGTGCAGGCGCAGCGGAGGCGTAGCAGCAGTGCACAGCACAGAGGCAAGTCCACCACCTCCACCTCTCATTTTCATTTTCATTACTTACCTTTCAACCACCACAACCCCTTTATTATCTTCTATTTTTTGCTTATATTGCTGTTTCTGTTTCCTTTCCCATAAACTCTTATTCTTGCATGCACTACAAACGCAACACTCTCTCTGTCTTTGTTCTGTGACATTTCTTTTTATTTTCTGCATATCTAGTTAGCAAACGGTTATCTTGTTCGGTTGAGTTGTTGCTTGCTTGCTTCGTACTTGCTTTTCACTTCACTTTTCTCTTTCTCTGAATCCCGATACAGCTTCTTGCTTCGATTTGTAATTTTTGTCTGACATCGTTTCTTGGGTTATTTTGGGGCAACTGAGCGGAATGTTTTAACTGCTAGTGACTTTTTGAGCGGTTTTCACTCTGCTAAGTTGTTGGGCAAACAAATCTGGCCAATATTTTGGATCTTGGAAGCTCGGCTGGCTCCAATCTGAAACCCTAATTTTGTTCTGCTGCAGTGATTACAAAGCAAGGTTTTATTGTCATTGTTATTTTGCAATGGACACTGAGGATGGAACAACCAATCCTGGTAATACTGAATGTGCTGAAGGAGTTCAGTGTTTGAAAAGCAAAGCCATTCATAATGGGGTGGCAATTGCAGATGGTAATTGTGTTACTGAAGAGGCTCAGCTCTTGAAAAGTGAAGCCGTGAAAAATGGAGTGGTTTTTGCCGATGACAATGGTGTTTCTGAAGAGGCTGGGGTCTTGAAAAGTGAAGCCCTGAATAATGGGGTGGCTTCTGCTTATGGAAATGGCGTTACTGAAGAGGCTGGGCTCTTGAAAAATGAAGCCATTAGTAGTGGGGTCGCAACTGCAGATGAGTTTGATTCTGGCGGTAGGAGCTCTGGTGGGCTTCAATGTTTTCGAACTTATAAGCGGCGAAAGTGTGTTAAGTCAAGTTCAAAAAGAAAAGTTCAGGAGGATTACAGAGAATGTGCGGAAACTGCAAGTCATATAGCCGACCAGGTTTGCTCTCCTCGTTTGTTTGTTTTCCAATATGTGTACCTTTGATGGCCAATGTGTGTTCCAATATGGGTGATTGATAGAAGGAAATATCATCTGGAAAAATGCTAATGTTTAATTAGAATTATTTATGTGTCCATTTGTTCTTTGATGCTCTTAATTTCTAGATGGTTTGTGGAGTTTCTTATAGTCTTATATATGTATCTTTTGATCTGAAATCAATAAGCCCACCGTTTCTTCTTATAAGAGTAAGCTAGCTAAGCCGACAACAAGCTACCTTTGATTCACATTTTGGAAACTTTAGGTTATTTTTGTTATATTTATTGTTTTTACAAGTAGATAATCATGCACATACCCCGTTTTAGTTAACTTGCAATTTTGGACCGAAGTACCTCAGATTTCGGATGCTAGGGAAATGATATACTTGATCTTATTGATCAGGCCCAGGGACCATCCATTAAAACATTGATGACGAGAGGGGACTAGTTTATTACTTTTGCTTTGTTTATGTTGGGCATTGCTATGATAATATCATCCGGCATCTATTCTGTTTGAATGAAAATTTATTATGTGCTTAAATAGGAGCCTAGTTGTGACCTATGTCCTGCATATTTAAAATTGTGGGAATGCAATTTACTTGGACAAATTGATAGTTGAATATGCTGAAATTTGGTTGTACAGGGGCTAATTTGCTTGTCTTATATAGGGAATGCCACAATTTTCTATGATTTTATTGATAATAATAGGATAAGATTCGGGTTAAATATAAAATGATAACATATTGATGTGCATAGGATGTTTAATTTGAGGGTTGAGACACTAAAACCTGAATTGTCTGTGGCGAGAGAGGGGGGAAGTACATTTTTCCTCCTTTTCATCACAGTACAATATTTATCATTTCTTTTATTTCATAATAGTCCTGCTGATGGGGTTCAACTTTTATGTATATCACAATCTAGTATAATTCTGTCCCTGGCAGATAGATGTCTTGAAGAACAATAAATACTCTTTCTTGATTATTTCTTAAGAGCTGTATTTGGATTTTTTTAATTGCAGGCTGTGAAGGAACCCTTTGATGCAACTTTAGGCAATACTGCAGATGATTGTGCCCGTAGACATTGGGGAAATGTTGTACTAAAGCATTTATACCAGTCATTAGGCAATGGCAATAGTGGCATAGGGGGGTGCATAAGGGAAGCACTAAATCATCATCCTCAAATAAGTTGTGCCACTACAGTTATGGTTGGTTCTTCTGCCAGAACTACCTGTATAAGCATCTCCTAAAATGCTTATAACTAAGCACTTTTGATTCCTTTAATTTTAAGTTCCATCTTATTTTGATTGCAGGAAACTTTTAAAATTGACAAAGATGGACAAGAATTCTCTTCACAATTTGATTGTTCATCTCATAGAACACAGACTGAAGCTAATAGGCGTGTACATGTCATGCAAAATGGATCTTCTAGTGAACCCCATGGCCGTGGTGTAACTGAGATGTGTCAGCGTGTGCTTTGCAATATATTAACCTCAGAAAAATTCAGTTTATTATGCAAGGCTTTACTTGAAAACTTCCAAGGAATGAAGCCTGAAAGTGTATTTGACTTTAGTGTCATGAACTCAAGGATGAAGCAGCAAACTTACGAACAATCACCCACACTTTTCTTGTCAGATTTTCAGCAGGTGCTTTTTAGTAATCTCCATAATTAGACAATTTCTTTATTCCTATATGGTGCTTGATACAAATCGAGAATTGCAGATGACTGAATGTCTGGTTTACCTAACACCATGATGTTGGGGTCTTAAGTCTTATGGTTGGCGTTTATGCATTCTTTGTTATCACTATAATCTTGCTGTAATTTCTAGATAAGTAGATATTGTAATTAGTGTGTATTCAATCATTAGTACTTTATGCATCAAATATTTGAGTTTCTACTTCCGTACTTTGAAGAGATCCTTTCTTTAGATAGTAAATAAGGATTCATTTTGCTAACAACAAAAATTAGTAAAACTGATTCACATCCTTGTATTATATTGATTACATTTGTGTTCTATGTGTGTGCCTAGCTTCTGCTTGTGTTGTGTGTTTCTGTTATACTGTGCTTGTATGTATGTGTAATTATTCTAGAATAGTCTTAGACTTCTAGTAGTTTCAGCTGTCAGATTCTAGAATATACCCAATTCATTCTGTTAGTTACTGTTATTAACTGTTGATAACCGTCAGAAGTTAGTGTCTCATCTGTCAGATTCTAGAATATACCAAGTTCATTCTGTTGGTTACTGTTATGTAACTGTTGATAACTGTCAGAAGTTAGTTAGTGTCAGTTACTAGCTTGTTATACAAGCTGAGTCCATACTCTAGTATAATTAAGACTGAAAGCCTCAGAAATATTCAAATAAGGATAATATACGGAAACTATCTTTCTTCCTTGTAATCCTCTCAAATTTTCTCAAATTATCTGATTCTATTATGGTACCCAGAGCTGGAGTAAACCCTAGCCAGGTCTTCCGGCATTCCACCACCACCATCTTCACCTTTGCCGCCACCAGCGTGACCATGTCCTCTTGATTCACAGCCACCGGCTCAGTCTCTTATATCTCTGGCGACCCCCACACTTTCTCCGGCAGCGACAGATTCTACTTAGTTTGTCAAACTTGAGAAGCTTCCGTAGACTCGACTCATAAGAGTTTATCTAACATAAACATTATTACATTAATATTTAAAAAACCTTTAAATGATATATAATATATACATAATATAATACCATTAACACAATAACAATTTAACATTCCAACTCCATAATAAAGCAAAGTGGCAAACCACAATAACAAAGTGTGATAGGGCATTAGTATTAGTTAAGATCATACTGCATAAATGACCCAATCATATATAAAAATAATTAAGTGGTCAAAACTGAAAAGATAAAAGATGAAAAGCTAAGTGCAGTGTGTTATTGGCAAGAGGGAAGTACTTGAACAAAGCGATTTGGTAAGAACTAAAAAACATAGTCACCAAGTCAGGAAGCATAAATGGCAAGATTAAAAGATAAAACTCAATAATATTAAATCAGAGTCACGGAGTCAGGAAGCTGGAAATATAAAACATTGCTTTGTGCAGTGCTGAGCAGCAGAGGCTTTGCCGGATTTTGAGTGAGGCTTCACTGGAGTTCTTGGCCTGATTTTGCCGGAGTTCTTCACTGGATTTGCTGCTCAAACCTTACCGCAGGGGATGCAGTGTTCATTGGAGGGTGTCAGGAATTTTGGCTTGATGCCTTTCTGCTTTGTTATTTCTTCTATAAATAATGATTACAACATTTACAGGTAATTACTGCTAATAATTACAATTAAGGAGAACAAATCAATTCCTGATTTCTTCAATATGCTTAGTACGCTCATGGAAAACCGGATTTGCAACAATCTGAATTACACTTGTATTGTCAGTATAGAGAGACGTTGGCTCTGTTTGAGGAAATCCAAGTTCAGCCAAAAGACCACGAAGCCAAATTATTTCCGAACATGCAGTAGACATGGCACGATACTCTGATTCAGTAGAGGATTTAGAGATTCTTGTTTGCTTCTTACTTTTCCATGAGATCAACGAAGAACCAAGAAACATGCACCATCCGGTGACAGATCGTCAAGTGTCAGGACACTCGGCCCAATCAGCATCACTATAAGCAATCAATTGAGGAGTTGTCCCAATGGGAAAGAAGAGACCTCGTTGAGAGGTACCTTTCAAGTAGCGAATTATACGACGAACCGCTGCCAAGTGAAGATGGCGAGGAGAGTGCATGAATGACTTACTTGCTGAACAACAAATGATATGTCAGGCCGGGTAATGGTCAAATAATTAAGACTACCCACGAGCTGCCGATACAATAAGGGATCTGTCAACAGGTCACCCTCATCTCGGTGGTATTTAACATTAACCTCAAGAGGAGTATCCACCGGATTAGCTGATTGAAGGCCAGCCATAGAAATAAGGTCTGTGGCATACTTATGCTGATGGAGAAATATACCCTTGGAGGTAGAATGAACCTCAAGGCCAAGGAAATAATGCAAGTTACCAAGGTCTTTCATATGAAATGAGGCTTGTAATTGTTGTTTAAGTTCCTGGATGGATGCCTGATCAGGTCCAGTAATGACCATATCATCAACATAAAGAAGAAGCAGAACAATGCCCGTAGATGTGCGGTGAATGAACAAGGAGGAATCATACTGACTTTGAGTAAAGGAGAACCCAAGTAGAGTGGAACGAAATTTCTCATACTATGCCCTGAATGTCTGTTTCAAACCATATAAGGAGCGTTTGAGTTTGCACACACCCTTAGATGAAGAGAATAGGCCCTAAGGAGGAGTCATATAAATATCTTCCGTCAGGTCACCATGAAGAAATGCATTCTTCACGTCCATTTGATGAAGAGACCACCCATTAGAAGCAGCTATAGAGAGCACAGTTCTAACAGTTGTCATTTTGGCAACGGGTGCAAATGTCTCATCATAATCAATTCCATATTCCTGCTTGTTTCCTAAGGCAACCGATCTAGCCTTGTAACGATTGAGGGACCCATCAGAATTCAGTTTCACATAATACACCCATTTGCAGCCTATGGGTTTGATATCAGGAGGGCAAGAGACAATGTCCCAAGTGAAATTCTCTTGAAGAGCCTGAAGTTCCTCATTCATTGCTTTTATCCAGCGCACATCTTTGACAGCCTATGAGTAACAAGTGGGAATAGATGTGCTAGAGAGAGAGGCAGTCAGATAAGTATGTGAGGAATCATACCTGTTTGGTGAATATCTATCAGGTGCCCGAGACACTCTACTAGAACGTCATGGTGCAACCGGTACATGATCAGGTGGTGGATCAGCGTCGGAAGGGGAAGTGGGAACATGCCTACTGCTTTGTCTGACATATGTGATACCTGGTTTGAAACGTTCTGTAGATTGAGACAGGTTAGAAAATTTGGGAAGTATGGCAATATCAGTCAAAGTAGGAGAAAGGCAAGGGAACATAAATTGATTATAAAAAAATGTCACATTCCTAGAAATGCGGAAGCAATGGTTAGAAACATCATAACACACAAAACCCTTATAAGAGTGACTATACCCCATAAAAGCGCATTGAACAGACTGTGCTCCAAGCTTATGCCTTTCAAATGGAGGTAGATGAACAAAACATACACACCCAAAAGTATGGAAAGCACTATAATCAGGCTGAGTTTTAAAAAGACGAAAGAAAGGGGAATCAAGATCAATAACTGTAGAAGGAAGGCGATTGATCAAGAAGACAGCTGTGGATAGAGCCTCCACCCAAAATCTGGATGGGACTGAAGCTTGGAGAAGTAAGGTGCGCGTCACATCAAGCAAGTGACGATTCTTGCGTTCGGCCATCCCATTTTGTTGTGGGGTATTGCGACAAGATCGTTGAGACAAGATGCCTTTTTGTTGTAGGTACTCCTGAAACTCATGCGACACGTATTCACCACCGTAATCGAGGCGAAGGATTTTAACGCGGCTTGGGCGAGTTTCAACATATGTTAGAAATTTCTTAAACATAGAAAACACTTCAGATTTAGATCGAAGAAAGTATATCCAAGTAAAACGACTGTAATCATCGATAAATGTGACAAAATATTTATAGTGAGCATGAGAATCTACAGGAGACATGCCTCAAACATCACTATGAATCATTTCAAAACAAGTAGAAGCACGATGAGCACCAGACGGAAAATGAAGTGTTTTACTTTTGGCCAATTTGCAAACAGAACATGATATAGAGGTAGTAGAAATAACATGTTTATTACCCAACAAACCAGTTTTAAATAAATGAGACAAAACATCAGAGTTTGGATGGCCCAATTTTCTATGCCAATCCTCATAGGAATTCAAAACATTATTACAAGCAAGAGATAAATGACTGGAAATAAACTGAAGTGGAAACAATCTTCCCACTTTAGGCCCCTTCGCGATCACCTTCCCCGACACCTGCTCCTGCACAAGACAACCAGCCCGAGAAAAATTAACATTACAATTGTTGTCCACCAATTGACCAACAAACAGTAAATTGGAAGCAAGTCCAAGTGATACAAGCACATTCCGAAAATCAGAGTTTGTGTCACCAACATTAGTGATAGATAGGGTATTACCATCAGCAATTTGAATTTTCTGATTACCATGATAAGAATGTAAGTTGTGCAAGTATTCAGAGGAACCCGTCGTGTGATTGGATGCACAAGAATCAAGAAACCATGGACGAGAAACATTAGAAGACTTACCCTAAATGCCCAAGGCTGAAAGGGCAGAAAGTACCATTTGTTGAATCATTTCAGGCTGTAGAGCACCACCATTAGATGCACCAGTGGTGGAAGGACCAGCTGCGGAGCTGGTAGTGGAATGGAATGCCTGCACCGGACGCTGTGTTGGTCGTGGAGGACGCGTGGGACAGTTAGAGATGATATGATCCTGCTGCTTGCAGTAATTGCAAAACTTCTTAGTGCAACTACGAGCAACATGTCCAAATTGTTTGCAAGAAAAGCATTGGACCTGTCGCATATCACGGCCTTTACCTCTACTTTGAGCAGCATATGCAACCGTCACAGGTTCGGAAAGGACAACATCATGAGACATGGTTCCTTGGGTAAGGAGACGTTGCTCATCCCTGAGAAGTTCGCTAATACATGTATCCAAAGAAGGAACAGGATTCCTATTCAGCAAAGCACTTCTGACAGCCTCAAATTCCGGGCGAAGTTTCATGAGAAATTGATCCCGTTTACTGGTGTTGTAGACATCTTGGACAGCCGAGAGTGAAGTTTTGGGAACAACAACATATATAATGGCAGAGTGTTATGTCCACAAATTCAAAAAACCAGAATAATATTCTTGAATGGACGAATTACATTGTTTGTAATTGGCTATCTCTAGCTCCAACTGAAAGTGCTTGGCCGTATTATCCTGGTTGTAAATATGCTTCAAATAATTTCACATTTCTTGAGCAGTTGTAAAAGAGCGCAAATTATTGATCATTTTGGGATCAATAGTACTGAGAATCCAAGAGATAATTTGCGCGTCTTTTACTTCCCACGCATCCAGGGCAGCTTTCTCTGTCGGTGCCTTGGAGAGCTCATCCAGGTGACTCCATAATCCTTTCCCTTTAACATACATCTTGAATTGAAATTCCCACGCAACATAGTTCTTGCCGGTGAAGCAGACACATAAATTATCTCTTTCCTTTTCCGAAGCCATGAAAACAATGTTGCTATAGCGAACAATAGAGGAACAGGACTTGCGGACAATGTTCGTGACAGCACCAGAAACACAGTTCGTGATAGAACAAGAAATCGTGCACAGGACACGCGAACAGGGAGCACGCAAGCGGAAGCGAAGCAAGAGCGCGAACAAGACTCGCGAACGGAAGCGAAGCAGGAGCGCAACAGAACTCGCGAACAAGAAACACGAACTTGAGCAGAGCAGAAACGCGAGCAGATGCAAAGCACACCAAGAGGAGCGACTCGCGAGCAGAAGCGAAGCACACCAGGAGGGAAAACGCGACCAAACGCAGGTGCAACCAGGAGAGATCGCGAGCGAGACACGCGAGCAAGAACACGCAAGCGAAACCACAAACAGAAGTCACGACCAGACCAAGAACGATCAACCAGGAGAGAAAGTTTGGATCGTAACTAGTCTGATACCATGTCAGGAATTTTGGCTTGATGCCTTTCTGCTTTGTTATTTCTTCTATAAATAATGATTACAACATTTACAGGTAATTACTGCTAATAATTACAATTAAGGAGAGCAAATCGCCTATTCTAGGAAAGCTAATAATTACAATTAAGGAGACAGATTAATTCCTGATTCACAGGGGGAACCCTGAGTGACAATGAAGCTCCAAAGATTGTCATGGGTTTGTTACCGGCTTCGAAGAAGAACATAACTAGCAAATGTGTGAGTGAAACGCAATCAAGCCCTGCATTTTGGACCTTTTTTCTGCTTTTTTTCAGACTTTAATGTGCTGACTCACGAACTTGAGCGAGTTAGATCTAGTGTAGCTGAGTTTGACCGAGTCTACACGGATCCAAGTCTGTGTGCTAGTTAACCAGTTTTTGCGACCTAGACTCGTAATTTACGAGTTAACTCACAAGTTTGACAACCATGGTTTCTGCTACAACACCTATCACCTTTTCTTTACACTGTTTCAGAAAAAACTTAACAACATAAATTTTCTCCTCTAGAAGCAACATATCGAGCCAGTTCTCAAAGGCCACCTTCTACATCTGTAGCCCCAGTGATCACTCTGTGGTTTCTTTCTGGGGAAGATCACGATATTGGTCGTGAAAACCCAGAATATACAGCGTGGGAGCAACAGGACCAGCTTCTGCTGTCCTGGTTCCAATCACCGCTTTCTGCTCCTGTACTCACTCGAGTCATAGGTTGTCACTCATACCAGTACAGGATCAAACTTCTGATATTTTGATGAAGCCTCTGTTGAAGCTGCGATTCCAGGGTCTTCGGCAAACTCAGTCCTTTCAAGACACCCTGAGTTTGCAGGGGGAATGATAGCGTGTTGTGTTATTTTGATTACATTTGTGTTCTATGTTTGCACCTAGCTTCTGCTTGTGTTGTGTGTTTCTGTTATTCAGTGCTTGTATATGTGTGTAACTATTCCAGAATAGTCTTAGACTTTTAGTAGCTTCACCTGTCAGATTCTAGAGTATACTCATTCTGTTAGTTAGTGTTATGTAACTGTTGATAACTGTCAGAAGTCAGTTAGTGTCAGCTACTAGCTTGTGATACAAACAGAGTCTGTAGTATAAATAAGATAGTAAGCCTCAGGATTCTTCCCATTAGAATAATATACAGAAACTATCTTTCTTCCTTGTGATTCTCCCAAATTCTCTCAAACTATCAGATTCTATCAGGCCCTAGATTTTCCCTCGTTTTATTTGCTCTCCCAAAGGAATGATTTTGTACTTTTCTCCTCATTTTTTCCTTCTGTTTTCCGGCTAAACAAACGTAACATTAGGGTTTAGAAAAAAATCCAGTAGTTATTAATCTTCCCGACAGTTTTTCATAATATTTTATTTTTGTACTATGTAATATTTTAATGATAATGTTATCTTACCATGTTTCCTCCTGCTTCGAGCCTTGACTGCATCTTGGAGAACTCTGTTTATGATTCGTTAGGCATTTTCAATTGTATAACCATTGAATAAAGCAGCTATGAGCTATCAAATGTTGTGATTTATGGGAATACTTTGGAAAATGTTGGAGAAACCAATGGTCTGAACGAAGTTACTCCCCCCCCCCCCCCAAAAAAAAGATAAGGTATGGGGGGTTGTAATTTGTGGACCAATTGGGTAATTAGTCAGTTGCTGGAAGAAATGGTAATGTAAGTAATAATTTAAATAGTTGAGGAAGTCTAAATATTGTCAGACTAATGATCCATGGAATTTCGGTGAACCGACATAAATTGATGTCATGGTGAGGGTAGCCTCTTCTGTTGCAGTCATGTGGTTCTGGATTGCCATTCGCAAATTTTGATTGAGCTTTGAAGCTACTCTTAAGACTACTCTCTGAAGTTTGTTTGATGATTTTGGGCATGTTATATGTATTTCTTTTGACTATTTCTTCCTCAATGTTTAATGCTATTTATCCAAAACTGTTGATTTGAAGTGGTTGATTTCTTGTGTATCACTGCTAGGAGAAATCATAATTTGGTTCACTAGGTTATTTTGGTAATGTTCTAGGGTACTTCTTAGTATGTTCCATGTTAGTTTCTGGTTCTTATTTTGTATGCATTTTCCTGATTTGTAATTTCAGGTCTGGAGAAAGCTTCAAGATACTTGTAATGAGATTATCGCACTTACTAAGAGCCTCTCCAATATGTCAAGAACTTCCTACTGTGACCTGGTAAAGAATTCTTTGTCAAAGCACTTAAATTTCATAGTTTGTTCTTTGCTTCTGGATTTTGTTGTGTTCTTCCTATGCATTCTGCTCTTATTTGCTTTCCTTTGTGTAAACAATAATTTTTCCATATCTTCAGGTTGGAATTTCAGCAGAGAATACATTTGAAGATGAAAAGCGAGCGGTAAGAGTTTTAAAATTGTTTTGATAATTTCACAAACTGATCATGCAGGTATCAGATTGTAGAAGATTCGATTAATATCTAGAAGATTCGATTTGTATCTGATTTTATTCTGTTTTATTTCTCCTTAATTGTCATTGATTGCATTAGATTGTTTTTCCTTATTTCCTTTCTTGTAATCTCTCTATAAAAGAGACCCTTATTCTATGAATAAAATACACAGAGCAATTCAGTTCTGTTTTCTAATATGGTATCAGAGCTTATCATAGATCCATTTGTTGGGCCACTCGGGTCACGCTCCAGTTGTCTAGTTCTGGGCGTGAGGGGGTGTGTTAGAAGTCCCACATGGAAGAATGAGATGACCTGATTAGTATTTATAAGTGGGGGACAACCCTCACCCCAAGAGCTAGCTTTTGGGATTGAGTTAGGCCCAAACCCAAATTCTTTGAGGTTTCGATCCTTCTTCCCTGTTTTAGGTTTCGAAATTTCTTACCTTTTTTTCGCTGCGATGACGCGACGGCCAAAGAAAGATCATGGAAGCAGTGCCTCACCGGGCGGCAAAGCACGACGAAAAGCAAAGACCACAGAGGCGCTCAGCAATGGTGGTCCAGCGCTGGCACCGAGGAGGAATCGCGATCGTGGTGGCGGCCCAGGTGTCGCAAACATTGGAGGGGCTGGTTCCGGCCCAGGAATCGCGACTGGTGGTGGAGGCCCAAGTGTCGCGAACATTGGAGGGCCAAACGGCGGCGCAGGTCCAGGCGCAGGTGGTGGCGGCGGCGGCCCAGGCAGAGGCGCCGGTGGTGGTGGCTCAAGTGGGCCGATTGGCTATTTCAATGGTCAAGAGGGGTTTTCTAACTCCCTTAAAATTAATGTCCCAAAACTGAATGGAAAAAACTATATTGAGTGGTCCCAGACAGTTCGTTTGATCTTGGAAAGCAAAGGAAAATTTGGATTTCTTACAGGAGACACACTGAAGCCTCCAAACAATGATCCAAATTTTGGGATTTGGAGATCTGAGAATTCTCTAATCATTGCATGGCTGGTCAATACCATGGAACCAGCTATTGGAAAGCCGTTCATGTTTTTACCGACTGCAAGGGATGTCTGGGAAGCTGTTAAAGATACATACTCTGATATTCAGAATTCCTCTCAAATATTTGATTTAAAATCCAGGTTATGGCATGCCAAACAAGGTAACAGAGATGTGACTACTTATTATAATGAACTAATGACTCTATGGCAGGAATTGAATCTCTGTTATGAAGACAGTTGGAAGTGCAAGCGGCAGGTGTTTTATTCCTCAAAAGGCAAGAGAATGATCGTGTGTTTATGTTCCTTGCTGGACTGAATAAGGAACTTGATGAAGTAAGAGGTAGGATTTTGGGGAAGATACCCTTGCCTACTATCCGTGAAACTTTTTCGGAAGTAAGGAGGGAAGAGGCCAGACAAGGAGTTATGATGGGTAAGACAATCCAAGCCTCAGAGGCAGAGGGCTCTGCACTTGCTACCAGAAACTACAGAGATGATGGGAAGAAATATGATAAAAGTTGTGAGCACTGCAGACGTCCAGGATATACCCGTGAGACATGTTGGAAGCTCCATGGTAAGCCTGCAAATTGGAAGAAGAAAGGAGGCGGTGAGAATCGTGCACTTCAAGCTAGTACCTCCGATCAAGAGAAGCAGTCTTCCTCAAGCTCGTTTCCTTTCACTAAGGAACAAATAGATCAACTGTACAAACTCCTTGAGTCTCAAACCCCTTCCTCTTGTTCTATAGCACAGAGAGGTAACTTTGTTAAAACTGCCTTCCTTAGTGTCAATCATACTTGGATTGTTGATTCAGGTGCTACTGATCATATGACAGGAGAGTCTAGTCTTTTTTCTTCATATAATCCTTGTGCAGGTAACCAGAAAATAAAAATTGCAGATGGCTCTCTATCAGCCATTGCAGGAAAAGGGTCCATAGTCTTGTCTCCGACATTAACTCTTCAAGATGTCCTTCATGTTCCAAAATTGTCATGTAGTCTTTTATCTGTTAGTAAACTTGCCCGAGATAAAAATTGTCAAACTCATTTTTCCCCTTCTCATTGTGTGTTTCAGGATTTGAACTCGGGGAGGATGATTGGCAGTGCTAAAGAGAATGGAGGACTTTACTACTTTGATAGTGGACTTGGACCAGAACAACCGAGAGGTTCCTGCTTTGAATCTAGTTTTATTTCTAATAACAATAATGATATTATGTTATGACATTTGCGGTTAGGTCACCCGAGTTTTAGGTACCTAAAATATCTATTTCCTAAGTTGTTTAATAATAAAGATCCTTTCTTGTTTAATTGTGAAACTTGTGAATTTGCAAAGCATCACCGTTCCACTTTTCCTATGCAATCTTATAAGCCAACAAAGCCGTTCTCTATGATTCATAGTGATGTTTGGGGCCCTAATAAGACAAGCACGCTCTCAAATAAGAAATGGTTCATCACTTTTATTGATGATCACACTAGACTTTGTTGGGTATATTTGCTAAAGGATAAATCTGGTGAAGTTATTATTTTTTTTTTTAAAATGGTGCAGATTCAATTTCAAACAAATATTCAAGTTTTCAGAAGTGACAATGGAAAGGAATACTTTAACATGATTTTGGGGGATTTCTTTCTTGAGAATGGGGTTGTACATCAGAGTTCCTGTGTTCATACACCCCAACAGAACCGAAGTCAGAGAAAGAAAAAATAGGCATCTCCTAGAAGTAGCTAGAGCCTTATTATTTGAAACAAAAGTTCCAAAATACTTGTGGGGTGAAGCTATTTTAACTGCTGCATATTTGATCAATCGCATGCCATCTAAGGTCCTAAAATTTCAAACCCCAATCAATGTTTTCAAGGAATGTTTCCCTATGACTCATCTTTCTGCTAATCTACCTTTAAAAATATTTGGATCTACTGTTTTTGTCCATGAACATAAGAACCTTGGTAAATTAGAACCACATGCCATAAAATGTGTTTTTATTGGATATTCTCCAAACCAAAAAGGGTATAAATGTTTTGATCCAAAATCAAAGAAATATTTTGTGACCATGGATGTCACGTTTTTTGAAAACAAACCTTTTTTTGAGGACACTCATCTTCAGGGGGGGAGTCAAAATGAAGATTCTTTTGAAATCGTTGCTTTATCTGAAAACTCACATGATTCTGAGACTTGTACAACTACTGCACCAATAGCAAATGACCAAGATTCTCTCTCTAGACCTACTCCTATCATGAGTAAGGCTTCTACGAAATCTGGGTCTACATCTCAAAATCAAAACCTTGATAAACAGCCTTTGGAAATAGAAACAATAGAAGAACAGATTGAAATGCCACAACATGATTCTTGTGAAAGAGGAAATAACAGGTTCAAAGGAGGTGACCGAAGGTTCAAGGGAAAGTTCTATGTTTCAAAGAACAGTAAGAAAAACACAAATGAAGTTCCAACTCTCCAGCACTGCCATGAAACCGAACTGAGGGAAAATCCGGTCAGCCAACCCGAGACAGGTGAGTCCTCTTTTGAGCTTAAGAACCACATTGAATCCTCTGATTTAGACATTCTCATTGCGCTTAGGAAGGGTATTAGATCTTGTACTAAACATCCTTTATCTAATTTTGTGTCATATTCTAATTTGTCCTCTTCCTATGTTGCATTTAGCTCACAATTGTCTAGTATAGAAATTCCAAATAACGTACAGGAAGCTCTAAAGGTTCCAAAGTGGAAGGAAGCCGTTCTTGAGGAGATGAGAGCCCTTGAGAAGAATAATACTTGGAGTGTTCTGAACTTACCAACTGGAAAGAAAACTGTAGGTTGTAAATGGGTCTTCACTGTGAAGTTCAACTCAGATGGATCCGTGGATAAATACAAGGCTCGTTTGGTTGCCAAAGGGTTCACTCAGACCTATGGCATAGATTATTCAGAGACCTTTGCTCCTGTTGCAAAACTAAACACTGTCAGAATCCTTTTATCCCTTGCTGCCAACTTAGATTGGCCGTTGCATCAACTGGATGTGAAGAATGCCTTCCTTAACGGTGACCTAGAGGAAGAGGTATACATGGATGTTCCCCCTGGATTCGAAGAAAAGTTTGGGTCAAATGTGTGCAAATTAAGAAAAGCACTTTATGGACTCAAACAGTCTCCAAAAGCATGGTTTGACAGGTTTTCCAAATCTATGAAGAAACAGGGATACAACCAAGGACAAGCTGATCACACACTGTTCACAAAATTTTCTTCTGATGGGAAGATTGCTGTACTAATTGTCTATGTTGATGATATTGTTCTTACAGGGGATGATATAGTAGAGATGGACAGACTGAAGAGGAATTTGGCAAAGGAATTTGAAATCAAGGATTTGGGAGCAATGAAGTATTTTCTTGGTATGGAAGTTGCCAGATCAAAGAAGGGAATTGTGGTGTCCCAACGAAAATACATTCTGGATCTTTTAAAAGAAACTGGAATGAGTGGGTGCAGACCATCTGATACCTCCATGTACCCAAATGTGAAACTTTGGGAAGAAGGAAAAGTCCCTGTTGATATTGGAAGATACCAGAGGTTAGTTAGCAAGCTGATCTATTTGTCCCATACCAGACCTGATATTGCCTTTCATGTGAGTGTTGTAAGCCAATTTATGCACTCTCCATATGAAGAGCACCTTGAGGCAGTCTACAGAATTATGAGGTACTTGAAGGCCACTCCTGGGAAGGGCCTGTACTTTAAAAGGAGTAGTGAGAGGAATGTTGTTGCCTTTACTGATGCAGATTGGGCTGGGTCAGTTATTGATAGAAAATCAACCTCTGGATATTGCACCTATGTGTGGGGAAATCTGGTAACTTGGAGAAGCAAGAAACAAAGCGTGGTTGCTAGAAGCGTGGCGAATTTGAATTTCGAGCAATGGCCCAAGGTATACAGGAAGGAATATGGATCTACAGGATCATGAAAGAACTCAAAATGAAGGTTGATCTCCCATTGAAGTTATTCTGTGACAATAAAGCAGCAATAAGCATAGCTCACAATCCTGTCCAACATGATAGAACCAAGCACATTGAGATTGATCGAAACTTCATAAAGGAGAAACTAGAGGCTGGCATTATCTGCATTCCCTTTGTGACTTCCAGCCAACAGACAGCTGACATCCTGACCAAGAGCTTAGCACGACCCACCTTTGAGAATTTGTTAGACAAGTTGGGCTTGATCGATATCTATGCACCAACTTGAGAGGGGGTGTAGAAGATTCGATTAATATCTAGAAGATTTGATTTGTATCTGATTTTATTCTGTTTTATTTCTCCTTAATTGTCATTGATTGCATTAGATTGTTTTTCCTTATTTCCTTTCTTGTAATCTCTCTATAAAAGAGACCCTTATTCTATAAATAAAATACACAGAGCAATTCAGTTCTGTTTTCTAATACAGATATGCTATAAGATATGTTTGAAATGTAGCTAAAATCTTTCTCTAGCATTGCATCAAAGGCAGCAGTCAGAGACGCTGTTGTTTTGGTTAGGATATCATGAGATACAGTTTGTGTAGCTTTAGATGCTGTATGTATTGGAGATACATGTGTATCCTCTGATATTTTGAGAAAGGATGAAATAATACTGTGAATTCCATTACCTTTTGCTACCACATCATTTATGAGTACCACATCTTCTGTCTTGTTAAACAGTTCTTTTGCCAGGAATCTGACGCTCACATGAAACCGGAGCAGACAGAAGAATGTGCTACCTATAAAATTTGCAGTTGCAGTCGTTGTGGAGAAAAGGCAGATGGCACGAACTGTTTGGTTTGCGATTCATGTGAAGAGATGTACCATTTGTCCTGTATTGAGCCTGCAGTGAAAGAAATACCCCGCAAAAGCTGGTATTGTGCCAATTGCACTGCAAGTGGCATTGGATCTCCACATGAGAATTGTGTGGTATGTGAAAGGTTGAATGATGTAAAGACCCCAAACAATGTAATTGGTGATGAAATCCTCCCTACAGATGAGGAAAGACTTAATGAAGTTGAAGAGAATTCAAATTGCACCTATGATGGGATTCAACTATCCGTAGGTGGGGAAAAAACCCTCAATTGCAAAATGTGTGGAAATGAATTGGATGGTGAAGAAATAAAAATATGTGGTCACCGTTTTTGCCCCAGTAAATACTACCACGTAAGGTGTTTGTCAAGTAAGCTGTTAAAGTCATATGCATGTTGTTGGTACTGCCCTTCTTGTTTATGCCAAGTTTGCCTCACCGATCAAAATGATGATCAGATTGTCCTCTGCGACGGCTGTGATCATGCATATCACATCTATTGCATGAAACCTCCACGAACTTCTATTCCAAGGGGGAAATGGTTCTGCAGAAAATGTGATGCCGGAATCAAAGCAATATGCCAAGCAAAAGAGGCATATGAGAGTAACAAGCCGAGAACTGGCGAAAATGTTTCAAATCCAAATGCCAATAATGAAAAGAAATGCAACAATAGACATGTACAAGAATTGGAAAGAGGTGGAGGAATGGACATGCTTTTAACTGCAGCCAATTCTCTGATCCAGAATGAGTAGCAGAGAACATGATTTTTCTTGAAGGCTTTGTGAGCCTCCCAGTTATTGTTAGTAATGGCTTTAACTTTGTATATGTTAACTGTTGATACCCAATCATTTCACATTTGGTGCATTTTTTGGACGACTGATATTTTGGTAGGCTGTAAAACTCTGGTAGATTTCCTGACTTTTGGATACACAACATAGAAAGACTGGACTATAGAGGGTATAGAGCAAAAGGCATAATCAGAAACTGCTGTAAGTGCTATCTGTCGCTATCTGTCTGCTGTAATTGGCTGCTTTGCTTGTTTCATGCAGAGTGTAGTATTTTGGGATGGGATGTTATGAGCCAATGTTTCTATAAATTTGTACAATTAATTTCGTCTATGTTGAAATCAAAAGAATGAGGAATTTAGAATTTAACATTTCATTACCATTTCTGTATAAAGATTGTTCTGCATTGCTGCTTCCCTTGCTAATTGGTCATTGATCTTTCGCTTTTCTAAGTACTGTGCCTTTACACCAGCACACTCTTTTTGTGGAAGAATGTGCTAGTTAAGATCGGTAATGTGATGGTAAATGGTTGCAGCTCTGAAGTTTAAGTGTGATTTATTCGTGTTTCAATGCAATATTATGTCATCTAATACTATTGTCACTTCACAAAATATCAGCTTGGGTAACAAACCCTAAGAGGTTGGTCTAGTGGAGCATGATAGAGTTTCGTTCGAATCTCCACTAGTTTTCTTGAGGTGAGGTAAAAGTAATTTCTTTGTAAGTACTCTTAGAGTCCAAAGGTATTCCCTGTTTTGGATTGGGGCATCATTCCCTCACCCTAAATTTTCAATATAAAAAAAAATATTAGCTTGGGTCAGTTTAGATGTTATTCCTTCCATTCCATATTATGTATCGTTTTAGGTTTTTTTTCCCCAAAAGGATTAAGGCCCTGATTGGTTCACGAGAGAAATTGTGAAGAGAGGGTATGAAAAGAGAGAAAAATGTGAGAAATAGGGTAGATTTGAGGTATTGATTGGAATAAGAGAAAGAGAAGAGAAAAAGAGAAGAGATAAGTGTTGATTATTTTTTAAAAGACATCAATATTCTTGACTAAAAATTTAAATAATTTGAGATATAAGGAGAGAATAGGGGTAGAAGTGGAAAAAACAAAAAAAACGACGTTCGCTTCCCCTTTCTTCGCAGAAGTGAGGAGAAATAAAAAGTGGGTGGGTCTCACCAGATTCAAGCCTCTCTCCCATATTTCTTTGACAACCAATCGGTAGAAATGATTCTAATCTTTGCTCTCTCTCTCTCTCGCGCTTGTGTCTCTCTCGCGGCTTTCTCTGCTCAACTAATTAGGCTGTAAGAAAAACAATAAATAACTTTATAAGTGGAATAATTTTACTAAATTGTTCTTATTAACTGTTGGACGATTAATTATTGTCATAAATGTGTAGTGGATTATAATGATTTGAGATTGATGCATATGATATTTATTTAGAGGCAAAATTGGAGAAAAAAACATAAAGTTCTATTGACAAAATAAAGTGGCACTTAATATGATTTTTTTTTTCTTTTGCTAAAACGACAATTAATATAGAACGAAAAAATGATAATTAGACAGAGTAATAATTGGACTGAATTTCATTAATTTGAAAAGTACGAGTACTTGATTTAAAAATGGAAATGGTAACGACCAAAATCATCCATGTACCAACTACAATGATAAAATGCCATTGTTTAGAAAACCGGACCGGACCGCCCGGTTCAACCGTGAAGCGGAACCATGGCCGGTCCGGCACAAGCTTTGAACCGTAATGTTAATGAATCGGCCAAGAACCGTACGAACCGGCCAAGAGCTGGAAATAACCGGTCAGGTTCCGGTTTTGACTTTTCTGTTTTTAAGCTTACTTGTTTAAAAATGCTTTGTCTACCGTGCATGGGTCATCTAGGCCATGCACAATACATAAGTAAAAAATAGTTGGTAATATGACATTTTGTACGCCTTTGCACAGGCTTTTAACTTAGTTTGAGAATTTATAATTTTTATGTATTTACAACATAAATCCAATAGGGGGTTGAATTACAAAAACTAAAAGAATGAAAATTTGTTCAGAAAAACCCTAACTATTTTTGCATCTCTCCTCCACCACCAAACTACCACGACGACGTATCTCTCCCTTGTTACTGTAACTCCTTTTTCAATCACACAGTCACCCCTCGTCTGCATCTCCCCTCATCCCCATTACCTCGATGGCGCATCTCCCCATTGTTACAACAACTCCATTTTCCATCACACCCTTACCCAACGTCTGCATCTCGCCTCACCCCCATTGCATCGATGACTCGGAATCGGAAGCAATGGCGATTTTTGTCCCGCATGACTGATTTGGATGTACCTGAGAGATTTGCAGAAGGTTGCCTCTCATTTTTCAATTCTCCATTCTGCGCTTACTGCAACAACAATGGAGAAGTGGTCCAGTTCTGAAATCCCCATCCTTTGGTAAGTTATGTCCCTCTTATCTCTTCTCCACTTCATCATCTTTTACAGTAAACCACTAAACCCTAACCCCCAAATCCATTTCCTAATCTCAAATCAATTTAGCTTGTCTTATTTTTTGTACTGTGCAGCTGTTGGTGTGGGTTTAATTGTCACTATTTTGCAGATTTGCTGGAAAGGAAAAAAGGGATGAACTGCGTGTGTTCTTCCTTCTTCTTCTCTGCGTTTGGCATTTCACTGGTGGAGGTCTTATTTTCTTGAAATCCTCAAGCATCTCTTACCTGTTGTTACCTTTGAAAGGGTTTACAATTTCAGTGGTTGTTTTTTGGGTTGCATGTGAGATGCCTTGCGTTTTCAGCGATTCAGATTATGGGGTTGCTTTTTCTAGATATCTTTTACCGTCTGTTTGTTTTGAGATGAAACAAGACGAATGAGAATAAAAGGAAAGAGAATGGCGAGGGAATCAAATTCTCTACTGATTGGAACGCACAGAAAACGCTGAGAAAGAAAAAAAAATATGGGACCCATGGGTGAAAAATTTTCTTCGCAGAAATGGGATGAAAATGGACCAGCGCGTTTTTTCGTTCGTTTTTCCAAATTATACCCTTATTCTCTTCTTATATTTAAATTATTAGTCAAAGACATTAATGTCTTTTAAAAAATAATCAACACTTCTCTCTTCTTTTTTTCTCTTCTCTTTCACTTATTCCAATCAATACCCAAAATCTACCCAATTTTTCACCTTTTTTCTCTTTTTTCATACTCTCTCTTCATATTTTCTCTCTTCACAATTTCTCTCGTTAACCAATCAGACCCTTAATGTCATATTCATTGATAGTGTTTGAATCCTGACTTCCATCTTTGGTGTTTGGAAGCTTGCGATGGATGGGTTCAAGATAATTGATCAGAAAAGCTAGATTAAAATTTGGAATTTAGGATTATAGTTAAGTTTAGTTGTGTTCTATTGATTTTGTTCAAGATACAAGCCTTTGTTTACATATCATTTGAAATGATTTCTACCTCTTGAACAAAAAGGCTTGCCACAAGAAATTGTGTTTATTTTACAGGTATAATACGAAGGTGCGATTTTAACTGAAAAACGAGTAGAGGTAGTTTTATTGGGGATTTTGCTATGTCTTCATGAGGTTTTCATCTTATATTTTCTTTCATTCTTTTTTTTGCAAAATATCACATCAAAATTCTGATTGAGGTTGATGATTTATTGAGGTTTTTACACATCAATATTTGTGCATAATGGTTTGATTAATTTGATGACTACTCCTGATTTGAGGTACTATGCTACATGATGCAATTAAATGATTTGTTGGTGGGACAATGGTTATTTTCTGTTTGGCACCATGGGTAATATAAAGGTGGCAAGTTTCAGCAATATTCCCATATGTATAAGTCCACAGCTTAAACATCAGAATTTTGATAATCCTTTCACCGCTTCATCTCTTCTGCTTTTTCCATTCCTGACCTCACAACACATGTAACTTCACACACTTACAACACAGGGAAAAGCCTGAAACCTGTCAACACATGGATAAGATTGCTTATTTTCCGCTATAGCTTTTTCATGCATAGAGACATAACTAATGACATGCAATTAAGTGAAAAAACACAAATAGTTTTTGTTCGTATATTCTTATTTTGGTACGCTGACAGTAAGTATGTATGAAATTAGAGTATATGGTTTCCTAAAAAGAGAGAGCTATATAGTTGGAATGCAATGGCATTAAAAAAAAATTTGAACTTGAAATATGATATTTAGTTATTTATGATTCAATATCTAAACAAAAAAAAATTAAATTTTGAAGAACCGGAAATATGATAAACACCTATTTTCGGTTCAATATGTAAAACAAAAAAAAAATTAACCGAAAATATGATACGTGTAAAAAATAAAAAATTCAACCCTAAATGTGATATGTACAAAAAAAATTGTTGAATTGGAAATGTAATCAATAGGTATTTACGGTTCAAATAGGTAAAAAATAAAATAAAATTAAGAACTGGAAATATGCCCACCCAATATTTAGGTTTCTATGTAAAACAAAAAAAATATTCAAGAACCAGAAATATGCCACCAGCTATTTACGGTTCTGTGTAAAACAATTTTTTTTTTAAGAACCGAAAATATGCCCCCATACTATTTACGGTTCTATATAAGAAATATGAGTGTGTGGGTTTTGTTTTTAGGGTTAGGAAATGGGTATTGGGCTTGGGCCATGTAAGGAAAGAAGTGCGCGAAAATAAAGAAGAAGGGGTGCGCTTAGTGGGAGAGCCAGCAAACAAAAATTTTTTTTGAAGAACCGGAAATATGACCCCAGCTATTTACGGTTCTATGCCCCTCGTTCTGTTATTTGCATCCCTCTTTCCTTTTTATTCATTTTCTTCCTCTTTTTTATTTTTTTCTTTTTCCTTTTTTATTTTTCTTTCTTTCTTTTTTTCCACATTTACTTCCTTTTTTCCTTTTTTTTTTTGGTCAGGAAATAAAATAAATTTTTTTGAAGAACCAGAAATATGCCCACTGGTTCTATGTAAAACAAAACAAGAAAATTTGGTCACAATTTTTTTTTAAGAACCGGAAATATCCCCCAAGCTATTTACGGTTCAATGTGAGTGATTGTGATCACGTATTAGAGGACCAACCAGTAATTCCTATGCCAAGGCAACAAAAAAAAGAAGTTTAAATAATAATAATAATAATAATAATAATAATAATAAGGCTTGAGCTTGAGGTTGAGCTTCACCTCCATTGAACCATTAAAAGAGGGTTTTGGAGGTAGGATCTTGATCTGCCTCAATGACCAGTAGATAAGCGTCCTCCCAGCTTTGTCGTTGACCGTGATATACACATTCTAGTGTGCAAAGCTGATGTTGAAGTTCAGACCTGGAAGCCTACCAACCCGGTCCCTCTCCCTCTCCCTCTCTCGCCGTTGTTGTTGGACAAATGGGTCAGTGGAACTAACATTCAGAATTGCAATCTTTGAATACTAAAAAATTGTGTGCATAAAAAATAACTATTAGGGTTTTTGTTTTCCTCACCGAGGTTGCAAAATCATGTATCCTTCAACCACGATGCCTCCCTCCCCTCTGCCCTGTTCGCATTCTCGCCTCTGGCAATCTCGTCTCCTGTCAGCTCGCGAATACACCATGGACCCTGGTGCCTCAGCCCTTCACCCTGTTGTTGAACAACGACGACGATCTATGAACCATGTGTGTGGGAAGGGAAGAGACTAACTCGCAAATATTAAAAAATAATTACTTATATCAAAACATTTGTGGTATCTAATGTATCTGTTAAAACATTATTAGTTTGCCAAAGTTTTGTCTAAATATTGTTAGTTTTATTCTAATATACTGTGCATGACCCTTTTCCCTCCTGCACGATAGAAGCCGCTGTTTAAAAAAATATTGGAAAGAAGCGCCTGCAAGATTCGAGACCGCATCCTCCTGGATGTATTGGGTGGACACTTTAACCACTAGGCTTTTTCTTGAAAAGACGTGCGCAAAGTATTATATATGTAGTCTTTTTATTACTTTTAACTAAATAAAATTTAAAAGACCTTTGAAGGGTTCAAAACTTTATCCCAAATGTTGTAACACGCATTGTTAAACAACTACACCACCATCTGCATTTGTAAAATTTCCTATTTTAATATATAAATACTTAATATTCTATTTATAAATACTGAATATTCTATTTAAAAATTATAAATGCATTATTTTTTCATTATCGGTTCAACCACAGTTTAACCACGGTTGAACCATTAAACCTTAAATCAGTACTTTTACCGGTTCAATTACCGGTCCGGTTTTCAAAACATTGTAAAATGCAATTAAGCTGAAGAAGTTATACCCAAGAAAATCTTTTACTCATGTTGATATAGTTTCTATTCTTTGGAGAGAATGGTGATATAATTTCATTTCTAGGTGGTGGGAATGTATTTTAATATGTGATAACAATTGTGTTATTCGAACAACAAATTGAAACAAAAAATCGATAACTATTTTGCTGGTTAACGCAATCCACACACATGGTTAATGAAATGTTCAACTTGGTTAATAGATATACTAAGGTGTCGTAACTCATTAACTGAACTTCATTAACCACAATTCTAAACGTCATTAACCACGATTTTTAGGTGTTCAAAATCATACTATTTTGTTCAGTTGATGGTTAATGAGTTGTAATACCTTATATATCCACTAATCAAGCTCAGCACTTCATTAACTATGTGTATAAACTGCGTTAACCAATAAAATAGTTGTCGATTTTGGTGTCCCAATTTGTTGTTCAAATAACATTTCTCATGTGAAAATCCTCTTGAACCTCTGCTATCCGTGTATCATTTCTACTCCAATAGGAAAACTCTTTTCATGGAATATCATGGTTCCTTCCTACTCATTTCAATAGTCACTATTCTATATCTGTACCACAACACAATGCCCAGTTCCAGTGTACCATTGCAAGATTCTTGGAGCCGAAAAGCCTATTAAGCACCACGGTCTCTGCTACTGCAAAAATGTGATTGTGTTCTTTGCTGCATAAATAACAGATGAAAATAAAAACAAAAACTGGTGTTAGCCATTTTTATATATAGTAAGTCATTACAACCACCGATGGCATAATATGTTTGTAAGAATGCTGCAACCTTTTAAACTTAAGGTATAGTCATGAACACAATACCTCACATGAATGCTATATTACAATCTGAATGTTAAACAACTTAGCAAAATTTGGGCCACATTTAACTTCTGGCAATAGCAGTAGCATCAGTGCTGCAGAACCTGAGAATATCGCCACATGACTTAATTCGAACCCCACATTTAGCATCTGATTGTTAGCAGCGAAAAAGGCGAGAGAGAGAGAGAGGTGCGAGAGAGAATGGTGCGAAAACAACAATTTCTTTCGATTGGACGCACGAGAAAATGCTACGAAAGAGAAAAAAAAGCGTGGGTCCCACGCACTTTTAATTTCTTCGCACTTTTGTGACTGACGTTTATTATTTTGCCTTTTCCATTTCTAACCTTATTCTCTCCTTTTATCTCAAATTATTTAAATTTTTAGTCAAAGGTATTGATGTCTTTTAAAAAATAAGAGCAATGTTATTTGTTATGGATATTTTAGTAAGAAACCAGACGAAATAAAAATTGAACGGTTGGGATTGATAACCATACAGGAGAGAGAAAGTGAAAAAATAAATGTAAAGCATCATAACACCCCACGTCAGACTTGTTGCGTTTCGTGCTGATGATGCTTCGTAACATTTATCATTTTCTAAAAAATAATCAACACTTCTTTCTTCTCTTTTTCTCTTTTTTTTGATAAGCAAAAGATTTTATTAAGGGAGTACAAGGGGTACTCCAACCCGAAAACAACATGGAGGTGCCTCATTAAAACCTCCCAGAGCCAAAACCCAATGGGAAAAAGACTAAGGGAGGAAAAAGAGTACACCAACCATGGTATACACATATACAGACATGAACCACCTATACACACCAGAACGGACTGAATACAAAGACAAGATAATTTCCATGAAAAATAAAATCAAAACTGAATCCTTAAGTTGCAACTAAATCTCCAAAGGAGCCGCTGATAACCTTCCACCATCCAAGAAGCAACAAGTAGCACTCTCCCGTGAAATAAATTACGGGCCACTATGTTAATCCCATGTCACCAAACACAGCCTCGTAACACCACAACATCAAAAAAGTTCCAGACCCCCAACGTGCAAAACACTATTCCCATAAGCAGAAAAACAACATCGGATACCCATTACCACTGCCCAAAAATCAGTACAGCAGAGCCTTGTGCTACGACCAAAAGCAGAAACGCAGCACCAGTACGTAATAATTGTGGCAGCACCAAAGAAACAAATTGAACAACACCAAATTCCAGCCGCCACCATCTAAATTTCAGCGCGAGCAAAGACATTGAATCGGGTTCATACACCAGTCAGAGAATAAGAAAGACCTGTTACGACCTTCTCTAAAAATGAACCATCCCCAAGAGCTATGTTTGATTTGTGCCAATAAGCTGCTAGCATCCTTGACCTCCTCTCTAAAAATAACTGCGTTGCGAAGATTCCAAATATTCCAGATGACAGCTAGCCAAATCAAATATCTCACCTTGCCACTTTTCTTTCCCCTGACAAACTTCCCAAACTTTGTGAAATGCTCCAGAACATCACCTGTTGTCAAATCGTCATATACCCCTAACCAGTTCGAAACAGCACACCAGATATCATGGGAGAAAGAACAAGAGAAGAACAAGTGGTTTCTATCCTCCATGTATGACGAACAGAAAACACACATCCCTGCTCGAGTACCAAGATCAATACCACGGCGTTGTAGTTGATCGCAAGTGGGTAACCTGTTTAGAAATAGCCTCCAAGCCATCATCGAAATCTTAGAAGGGACGGAAGTGATCCATACCTTATTTAAAATGCAATCCAACTCATGATCATGATCTCCATTGAAGGATACCTGCATCATGTTTTTGTAAGCGGAGCTAACAGTGAAAAGACCACGTTCTTCTAATTTCCATTGCCATTCATCAACTATATCTTTCTTTGGAGATACCCTATTCAGGATGTCATTAAGAGCTTGGACTTGGGATTCTTCCCAACTGAAAATCCTCCGTCTCCAAGCTACCTCCCACTGCCAACTATCTTTTTTTTTTTAGGCAAAAAAGAGGAGAGAGGTCTCGTTAAAACCTTCTGATGCAAAACCCTCCTTAGGGAAAAAACACCAAGAAGGAAAAAGAGTACCCCCGCCTAAAATTTATTAATAAAAAAGGAAAAACAAACAAACATGGGGGGACTAGACCAAAACCCATGAGCAGAAACAAAATGGAGAACCGCAAGAAAGAAACACCCGCCTAAAAAGAAAAAACAAAGCTTGACATGCACAGGCATCACAATAATGGCTTTCATCCCAACTATATTGGCACCAAAGCCATTAACAATCATATGCAGCATATCAAGGGAAGACAAAGTAAAACCCAACCCCAAGGTGAGACAATTATAACTCAAGGTTGCAAAAAGCAAACAAGCCAAAAGCAAGGCACAATTACTTAAATCTATAACAAGGACGACCCAATCTATTATTAAAGAAATCTTCATAAAGAAACTTAGGCAGCGAATTCCACCAGATGAAGCCAGAGATTCCAAGGCCATGAGCCGCTAAACGATCCGCGCAGTTATTCCCACTGCCAACTATCATCCACCCAATCCCCCAAATTAGAAACTCTTGCCTCCTTGTTTGCAGCGGCCGAGAATAATCTAGGGAATAACTCCATAAACTTTCCTTGGTTTGACCAATCATCAGTCCAAAAACCAAATTTCGAGCCGTCACCAAGTTTTGGTTGCACCATATCAAGAAACCAAGCTGTGTCAGTACGCATAATATCCTTCCACCACAATGAAGAATTCGACCCAACGTTGCAAACTCCATGACCGTTACCAGTGAAATTGCCATATTTATGCAATAATAACTCATACCAAATTGCCTCTTTATCAATTAACATCCTCCACTTCCATTTAGCAAGCAAGCTTCTATTAAATAACTCCAAGTTTTTTATCCCCAAACCTCCCTGATCTTTTGGAAGACAAGTTTGTTCCCAGCTCACCCAACAAATCTTTTTGGAATCTTCACTTCCACCCCACAAAAAAATCCTCTGCAAAGCTACTAGGGCTTTGAGAACTTTCTTTGGCACCTTATAAAAGGAAAAGAAGTATAGTGGTAGGCTAGTTAACACTGAGTTAATCAAAGTCACCCTACCTCCAAAAGATAAATGACGACTCTTCCAGGTAGATAGTCTTTTCTTGAATGCGGAAATCACCGGCCTCCAGGTTGTTTCCTTTGTCGGATCCGCTCCTATTGGAATGCCCAGAAACTTGAAAGAATTATTGCCTATGGCACACCCTAAGAAAGTCGAAGCAGCCCTCATAAAACTTTCAGCAACATTTACTCCAATCAGACTACTCTTGGAGAAGTTAATTCTTAGACCGGATACCAACTCAAATCCTCTCAAAAGAGTCTTCATGCACCAGACGTTGTCCCAGCTATCTTCCCCAAAAAGAATAGTGTCATCTGCATATTGAAGAATGGGATAAGAGATTTGTTCATTTACCTTAAATTCCTTGAACCACTCAATCTCCACAGCCTTTCTAACAAGACCAGACAACCCCTCAGCTGTGATAAGATAGAGAAACGGTGCCAAGGGATCACCTTGTTTTAACCCTTTATGCATAAAGAATTCTTCCGTCGGACTGCCGTTTACCAGTACTGAGACCGAATTAGAGGAAACACACGCCATCATCCACTTTCTCCAGTGATGACTAAAACCCAGCCTAATCATCATATAGTTCAAAAAGCTCCAAGATACCGAGTCATATGCCTTTCTAAAATCAACCTTCAACAACAGGCACCTTCGCTTTCTTCTCTTTACCATATCCAATATTTCATTTGTCGTGACCACACCATCCAAAATTTGTCTACCCGGTAAGAAGGCCGTTTGACACTTGGAGATCACCTTGCCCAACACCTTCTTCAATCTTGCTGCCAATAACTTAGATAGAATCTTGTAGATGCTTCCAATGAGAGAAATTGGGCTAAAATCATTAAGACCTTGAGGGCTATCCTTTTTAGGAATTAGAGCTATAAAGGAAGCAACCATAGCTTTGGGGAGATGAGCTGTGCTGTGAAATTCCTGCATAAAAGAGCAAACGTTAGCTTTAATAGTCTCCCAACATGATTTGAGGAAGTTGAGATTGAATCCATCCGGCCCTGGGCTCTTGTTTCCATCACAACTCCATACCGCCTCTTTGATTTCTACTTCCGAAAAAGGGGATAATAGAAAGTCGTTATCCTCATCAGAAATTTGTGGGAAACTGATACCATCCAACACCGGACGCTTCCAAGGAACCTCGGAAAAACTTTCCTTAAAGTGCCTCCTCACTTCTTGTTTCACCTCACTCACCTCCTCGATCCAATCAACCCCTAATTTCAAAGCTACAATCCCATTCCTCCTTCTCCTTGTCTTCAAACAATTGTGAAAATACTTTGAATTACAATCTCCCTCAAGAACCCACTTTGCTCTTGATTTTTGAGCAAGTAAGCTTTCCTTCATATGAACTTTCTGCCAAAACTTCGTTGAAACTAATCTTCTTCTATCTACATCCGCCACTCCCCCGGACACGACAATCTCATCAAGTTGATTTAGTTCTTCCACCACCCTATCAATTGATAGGTCCATGATTCCAAACACTTCATAATTCCACTTCTTTAACTTTTCTTTTAGAAACTTGAGTTTCTCTTTTAGAATAAACCCCTGTCTCCCTTCAACAGCATGCTCCAACCAACACTCCTTTACAACTGACAAGAAATCCTTATGCTCCAACCAACACTCTTTTCTTTCTCTTATTCCAATCGATACCCCAAATCTATCCTATTTATCACCTTTTTCTCTTTTTTCAAACTCTCTCTTCACAATTTTTCTCGTGAACCAATCACACTCTTCTTAATTCTCAGGTTAACCTGTTTGGGTTGCTTTTGCTGAATCCTAGACCAATCAACTCTTTCTTCCCAAAATCCTATCACGTGTCCATGAAAATGAAAATAATTAGTAGGTATTATGCCAATGCCAGTTAGTATATGATTTGGCACTGTGTGTCATAAGAGAAACGAGAGGCATCAAGACAGATAGTGAGCTAAATATCAACTGATACATGGTCATCAAGACTTCACAATAGTGAGTTAAATTCCTTGTTTATTTCACTTCACAATATTTTTTTTGGTTGAATCCTGGAATCTAGAAACTAATCCTTCGAGATAATGAGATTCAATTAAGTGGTTGACTTCTCTTTACAGATGCTCTTCCATACACATGCGCCATGGATCGAACCTGTGGCTACATCCTTAAAGGACCAGTTATCTATCGAACGTGGCACACCATGTTGGTATTTACTATTTAACTTCGTAATATACAAAATGATTTCCACTCAATATTGGACGATACACTCTTCCGGTATTAGATAAATGCTTTATTTCAATTCACAAACCAAAAGAAAAGAGATTGAGAATATAGCTTCTGCATAAAATTCAATGTCTTTCTACCACTGCATATCTTATCTTTTTGCCATTGGAACATCTGTATAGTGCATAATGAATGAATGCTGTAATCTTCAATCATACATCGACATTAACTGATGTACACACATGGAATACTGGATTGAATTATTTATAGATGGTAGTCAATTTAGATGTTTATTGACCTGTTGAAGTTAGTAGTTTTATTTTTATTTTGATGAAATGTGTTTCTCTGCTATCTTCAAGGTACATGAGAATTAATTTTGTGTTTGTTCTCAATCTTGTAATGGCAAAATTTACATCGGTAAGATGTGTGCAGATGCTCAGTCCACTTGCAACTCCCACTACAGCTTTTACAAGTCTTGAATCTATTAGTTAATGCCTTAACACATGACGAGGCCAAAGTGCCATTCCTTTATGGTGTTCAATGCAGCTTCCATGCCGAGGGATTCGTACGTACTTGCCGTCTTCTGTGTTCTGCTTCAGAAATTCTTCCGTCAAGACGACGTGTCGTTTCTCTATCTTTGAATTCTCACCTGCGTACGGAGAAGAATTGGAAATGAATACTAAGAAGAAACGGCCATAATTTTGAGTTTGTTGTTTTTTATGGACGTTGAATTTACTTTCAACATGTGGTGAGAACGTCAATTACCTTGCACAACTAGGCATGACAACAAAACCCGAACTGCGAGTACCCACTCGACCCTGACCTGAGTTTGACGAGAAAAACCCGCGTTGACTGGGGGTGGGGTGGGGTTGGGGATGTCGATATCCAACTCGCCCCCGACCCGAACCCACCCGACTAAATATAAATTGTTAATTTTAATTTTGTTTTATGTATGTATATTCATTTATTTTGAACATATATTTTGTTTATTTTTAATTTAATCTCTTTTAATGGAAAATTTTATTTTGATTTTATTTTATTTTATCATTGTATAATAATTACAATTTTATTTTATTAATTATCATAAATATAATTTTTCAATTTTTCTACATATATGGAGCGGAGTCGGCGGCCTGCGGGAAAACCGACCCTGTCAAGACGGGGATGGAGAAGGCAAAACTCGAACCCGATAGAAATTGGGACGGAGACGGAGGAGGCAAAACCCGCACCCGACCCGGCCCATTGCCATGCCTATGCACAACTCGGAAAACTATCAAAACAATCACATTAACTTTTGTTTTAGGAGTAAAGTCTCATTTTAGTTCCTGACAATAATTACGCGGCCCATTTTATTTTTGGTACACTTTGCGCGACCTATTTTAGTCCCTGACAAAAAAAAAGTCTAAAAATAGTCCCAGACATTTTCAAAACAAGACCACGTTAGTCCCTTCGTCTATCTCCTTCCAAATCTGTCACTTAACGCACTGGCGTGTCACGTTAAATGTCGACGTGAGAACTTTAACCCTTTGCTCGCTGCCAAATCACCACCATGTGTCCTTTTTTTATCCAAACCCGGATTGGGATATTTTAGTCCCTGTCAGCTTTGGGACATATTAGTCTCTCTACCCCCATTGTTGCTAGAACAATTCTTCTTTTTTTTCTTCTTCTTCTTCTTCTTCTTCTTCTTCTTCCCTAAACCCTAATATGATTTTTTCCCTCTTTGCTACGATGAGTACCCAATCTGTTTCATTGTGTTCAATTATGGGGGAAAAATCTTATTGCATCACACAGCGGTGCTAAAAAGGAAATGAGGGCTAGAAAACTCAATCAGACTCAATCTAACAGCCAAAATAAGTAAGTACAGAAATAATTGTAAATCACCAAAGCATGCTTCCTTTCTTGTTAACAATTTCGATTTATTGGAGAAAACCATAGAGCAGCACTGAGTCCCACTCCCATCAAAAGAATCTTGAAGGATTTATTCATAAACAATAATAAATAAATAAATAAAATGCATTTGAAGTTGAAGGCAATAGAACTTCGTATAAACTAAACAACAATTTTTTTTTTTGATAAGCTAAAGAAAACGTTGATGTAATCCGGAACAGAAGAAACAACAAATTATTCAACCAGAAAGGGATTGAAGAAGGATTCCAGAAGCTTCAGTTGGATACTCATTGTAGCATAAAGATGGGAAAAATCAAATTAGGGTTTAGGTAAGAAGAAGAATAATAATAATAAGAAGAAGAAGAACTGTTCTGGCAACAATCGGGATAAAGGGACTAATATGTCCCAAAGCTTTCCCAATCTGGGTTTGGATAAAAAAAGGACACCTGGTGGTGATTTGTCAGCGAGCAAAGGGTTAACGTTGCCACGTCAGCATTTAATATGACACGTCGTGTGTTAAGTGACAGATTTAGAAAGAGATGGACGGAGGGACTAACGTGACCCTGTTTTGATAATGTCAATGACTATTTTTGTACTTATTTTTTGTCAGGGACTAAAATGAGTCGCACAATTATTGTCAGGGACTAAAATGAGATTTTACTCTTGTTTTAAAATACTCCCTCCGCCCCATTATAAGTGTCATATTTGTAAAAAAAAAATAGTCCCAAAATAAGTGTCATGTTAGGTTTTTAATGTAATATTAATTACTTTTTCCAGTTTTACCCCCAAATTAATAATGAGTACATCACTCCCAAGTCATTATACTCTACTATGTATTAATGGCTTGTTAATACCCAATGGTTAATAAGGATAATTTTGTAAAATTGTTACACTCGTTCATTCATTTATAATTTCTCCTTAGTATGTGTGAAACTTCCTAATGTGACATTTATAATGGGATGGAGGGTGTATGAATTTTGTAATTTCATTAGTGTTGTGAGGAGATATTTTACTAAGATGTGATTATTGGAGTATTTCTCTAAAATTAATGATATTTAATTTTTTTAAATTCTTATAAAGATAAATATTTTTTTTGACAGATATAACGATAAATATTTTAAAACGAATTGAGTATCATAATAAGGTATGATTTTTGAAAATTTTCCTTAAATATATCTCGTGATAAATTTCTTAATATGGAATGAAAAATTAAATACAATAAATATCTTAATGAGTTTTGCTACGAGTGTTTTGAGAATATTTATTAAAAAACTACTTTTTTGTTTTTTTAAAATAAAATAAAAATATATAAAAATATGATATTTACTATTTATTGATAATTTAATTTTTTATTTAATAATATTTGTTTTTAAATTCGTCTAACAATACTCAATCACTAACTTCTCTATCTATCTACCGAATCATAGTTACAAGACATATCTACATTTAGTTTAACATAATTATTTGTGATAGAAAGACACTTGTATATTTACCCAAAAAATATATCTCTTTTTTTAATATAAAAATGGTGGTGAGTGAGCTACTATACTCGGTCGCTGAAGAGCATAAGAAAGTTAAAAATTACTGAATTAAGATCACAATAAATATATTGTTTTTTTTACAGAACAATAAATATGTTCTCATTTACTTACTTTAGAAATAAAATCATTTTAATAAAAATGCCTGAAACACACACACACAATATATATATATAAGAGAGAGATAATACTGTGAGCACATTTTTTTTCAATATTCTCAGTTATTTTTTAAAGGAACTCACGTTAAATTTATTCAAAGATTGACTTCCGAGATCAAACTCAGCCTGTCAACATCAAACTCAAGCTGTTGGTCCTCAAGCTGTCGAAGTCAATCCTGATCTCGACAGGTTGAGCTTGATCTCGGCAGGTTGAGCTTAAACTCGACAGCTTGAAGACAACTATCTATTGGAGCATCAAGACCCATCACAATCAAGCTGTCAAAATAAATCATGTGAATAGCTGTCGAGATCAAGCTGAACCGAGATCAAGCTCAACCTAATCTCAACCTGACGAGATCAAGCTCAACCTGTCGAGATCACGATTGACTTCGACAGCTTGAGGACCAACAATAGCTGTCGAGATCAAGCTCAACCGAGATCAAGCTCAACCTGTCGAGATCAAACTCAAGGTGTTGGTCCTCAAGCTGTCGAAGTCAATCCTGATCTCGACAGGTTGAGCTTGATCTCGACAGGTTGAGCTTGATCTCGACAACTTGAAGACTTCTATTGGAGCATCAAGACCCATCACAGGAAAAACTATCTATTGGTCATTCAAAAAATTATTAATTTACCTTCTTAAATTAATTGTTTTGATGGACATATATTGTTAATTATTTGTACAGATGAACAAAGATCTATATTTGACACAATAATGCAAGCAGTCAACCACCAACAAGGTGGCATTTTTTTCCTATATGGTTATGGTGGTACAGGAAAAACTTTCATGTGGAAGACATTAGCTTCTGCATTGCGTTCTCAAGGTCATATTGTATTGACTGTGGCATCCAGTGGTATTGCATCTCTTTTGTTACCAGGTGGAAGGACAGCACACTCAAAATTCAAAATTCCTGTTCCTACTTTAGAGAACTCTACTTGCAATATATTCCAACGAACAGAACTAGTTGAGCTGTTAAAGATAGCAACATTAATAATATGGGATGAAGCTCCAATGGCACATAAATTTTGTTTCGACGCATTGGATAAAAGTTTAAAGGACATCATGGGTAATGACAATGCTTTTGGAGGTAAAGTAGTTGTATTTGGGGGAGACTTCAGACAAATTCTACCAGTAGTTTCAAGAGGGAGCCGTACTGACATTGTACATGCAATAATCAATGCTTCATATATTTGGGATAATTGTCAAGTATTAACTCTCACAAAAAACATGCGTTTGCAACATGATTTGAATAATTCAAGTACTACCGAACTTGATGATTTCTCAAAGTGGATTTTGAAAATAGGAGATGGTAAATTGTCTGAGCCAAATGATGGATATGCAGAAATTGAAATTCAGTAAGATTTTTAATTACTGATTTCAATGATCCAATTCATGCTATAGTCCAAAGCACATATCCAAATTTGGGACAACAATACAAAAATGAGGAATTTTTGCAAGCAAGAGCTATTCTAGCTTCTACAATTGAAACTGTAGATCAAATCAATGAATATGTTTTGACTTTAATTCCAGGTAACTACTATTTGGTTTTATGCTTTCTTATCATCATGCAGTATAAGTCTATAATTTTACACATAATTATAATATTTTTTCATAACTTAGGTGATGAAAAGGAATTTCTTAGCTCAGACTCTCTTGATAAGTCAGAAGCTAATGGCAGCCAACCATATGAAGTCCTAACACCAGAATTTCTATCATCACTCAGAACCTCAGGTCTTCCAAATCATAGAATCAAACTTAAGGTTGGCACTCCAATAATGCTATTAAGAAATTTAGATCAATCTGAGGGTTTGTGCAATGGGACTAGATTGATTGTGACAAGATTGGCTGATCATGTTATTGGAGCAAAAATAATGTCAGGGAAGAACACTGGAAACACAATTTACATTCCTCGAATGTCTATGTCTCCGTCTCAGTCACCGTGGCCTTTTAAGCTTATTAGGAAACAGTTTCCTATTATTGTCTCATATGCCATGACTATAAACAAATCTCAAGGGCAATCTCTATCAACTGTTGGACTATATTTGCCTCGACCAGTTTTCAGTCATGGCCAATTGTATGTTGCAATCTCAAGAGTTGAAGCGAGCAAGGTTTAAAGATATTAATACATGATAATGAAGGAAGACCATTAAAAACAACTACTAATGTTGTCTTTAAAGAGGTTTTCCAAAACCTCTAGCAAGTAAGTATTTTATATACTTATAATACCCAATCATATTTGACTCTTCTACTCTATAACTATGACCGGTACGATTTTTTTTATCTTACTAAATTGTATTTCATTTGGACGTAAGAACTTGACTGCAACTATTGCTCTTTTGTGAAAACCACACATTTGCTTTAAAAGGACTTCAACATAAATATGTAAGTACTTAGCAATAGGTATCAAACTATATTCATTGAACTCTCTCATAATTATCAATTGCATAATTTGATACAATTCAAACTTAGTAGCAATTCTGTCTTCTAATCCACTTTGATAACTCATTTGTCACCAACCAAAGTTACTAACATATGGATGTCTTCTTCTTTGCAGCATTTTTTTTGTTCATATGCATTCTGGAAGTGTACCTTCAGATGTATGTGATTGGTTTGTTTCAAGTGCAGCTTTGATGAAAGATGCAGATTTGAACATAAATACGGCAACTCAACCACTTAAATTAGTTATTCTGCACTTCAACTTTGCACATTATCTCTTTTGCTTTATAACTATTGGCTATTCTGTTTATTGCTATTATGAGTGGAAAAATTGTATTTCAAAGACAAAAAATTCATTTACATGTTTCACACTCATTCTTTAGAAGAAGATACTTATAATTGACAGCTAGAACTACTTCAACATAATATAACACAACGCGTCCCGTCCCGTGCGTAGCACGGGTAGTTTGCTAGTTGTACCAGAAAAAAAGAAACATACATATGCGCGCTTGGACTTTAGCTTCAAGCGGTATTATTGGTGACGTCCCCGAAGTAGAAGTCAGGATAATCTGCCTGAAGGATGAAATTGGGTGGATTTGCTGTGCCAATGGCTAGAATTGTGGCCACACCTTTCGCTCGTGGTGCCTGTCGGATTTCTTCTACCCTCTTTTCCATTTGGCTATTCATGTTGAATTTGACTAACTTTCCCAAAATAGTAGATCTTCTGAGTACAGGCTGGCTATATATGAGATCTTACCGAATACTGATTGATAATGATAATGGTTGCCCTGTTCTTGATACCAAACGATCGAAGTAGCTGTCACCGGTATTTATGCCTATGCTTCTATTTATAATAGCTGGTGCATTAATTATGCTCCAACTAAGCACCAAATCACGAACCTACCCCAACCCATAACTGAATTGCCCATGCATAATTACTACTCCTCTTCGGCTCATTGTCTTAGAGCACCCACAGCGGGCGTGCACTAAAATTTTGAATCGTTGCTTATCGATCCAGTTACCATGTTTTGGTCTACATGGCATGCAAAATTAGTGCATCGTTGCTGGAGTTTTGGTCAAAGCAACGAGTGAAATAACAGGCAACTAAAAAAAATGGGGGCCCACGAGGAGAGAGAGTGACACAATGAGCAAAAGTGCTGCTGCTGGTGTCAGTAAAGTAACGGGGTGAAGATACCCTCGCTGTTGATGCTCTTATCGTTTGTTAATTACACCCTCCGTCTTTTATTATAAACAAAAAAGTCTATGTATTTAGCATGGTAACAAAAATCGGATCGAACCGGCCGGTTGAACCGAGAACTGAGTCTGTGTCTGGTCCGGTAGCACCCCAAAAACCGAATAGCAGCGAATCGGGTGAAAAAACCAGAAACCGGCTGAACCGGTCAAAACCGGAAACAGGATTCGACTTTTTTTTATAATTAAAAAAATCAATTTTTTTATTTCCTTTTATTAGAAAAAATCAATTAATTTTGGTCTCAAAAGGGTTTGAACCCCGATCCCCAAGGTCATAACAAACCACTTTACCACTAGGCTGCATGTTATTTTGTATATAAATTGAAATGTTATGTTACTTATGTATATATATTATATATTCAGTATAAAAAATAATATTTTATTAGTTCCGGTCCGACTTTAAAACCTTGAACCATTGCCATCTCCGGTTTAATATTCAGTCCGGTTTTAATTACCTTAGTATTTAGTCTAAATTTGGAATAAATACGTAGACTTTTTTTTGCTTATAATAAAATACATTAAAAGCGCATGCACGAAATGATTCTGAAATACTCCTACTTCTCGACAACAGTTTTATGATTATAACTACTATATGTGTGAGATGCATCATATTATGATGAGAAAGAGAAAAATTAATTAGTAAATTAATTATACAGATAATAATTATTAATTTAATTAATTAAACACCATTCTCCCTTAACTTAACCCACCAAAGTGTCTTTTAATGATAAAACTGTGAAGCCCATGGGCACACCTTAATATAAAATGACCGGACTTCGTCCTAGCCAAAAATTATTTTCATGAGCACACCATGTTATTATTTAGGACCTTCGAAAGATCGAGTACCCTATTTGAAAAGACTTTGTTTTATATTTGTCCTATAGTAAGTGTCATCCTGCGTTTTTTTTCACACAAATTAAGAAAAACTATAAATGAATAAAATAGTGTAATAATTTTACAAAACTATCTTTACTAACCATTGGGTATTAATCATTGTCATAAATGCATAGTAAATTATAATGACTAGGAAGTAATGCACAAATTATTAATTTGTGGTAAAAATGCACATAATTAAATTAAAAAGATAAAATATCACTTATCTTGAGATTTTTTTTTTTAACATGACACTTGTTATGGGACCGAACAAGTACTCTTTGCTATTTTATTTTGCAAATCAAGGAATGATTTAAAGTAGGGCACGTTACCTAACCTCCTTCAGATATACTACATCCTGTATTGAATTAATCAACCAAAAATATTAATAACAAAGCCAATAAAAAATTGAAAGCCTGCCCACACTGACACTCTCGTGAGGATATATATTTTCATGCGAGATCATGGTTCCTACTAGGGCTAGACAATGCAGACGGACCCGACCGCAAACCAACTAAACTAGTTGGAGATTCAAGTGGGGGGGCAAGTTCGAGAGGTGGGCCGGGTACACGAGTCATTTGAAGGGTTTGATCTGGTTAGAAGTGGGCGGGTACGGGTGATACAGAAAACACCTTCGGGACCCGAACCCGACCACAACACATAAAATGAAAAAAAAAGCTTTTTTATACGACGTTGTTGCACATCTGATTTCACTATACCCTTACACATGAACGAACCAAACCCTGCTTTCTTCTTTCTCTCATCAGACTCATCTTTCTTCATGAAACCCTAGGAGAGCAGCGCCGTTGCTCTCCCTCCCTTCGTCTACCTCTTCCCTTCCAATCCATCTTCCCTTCCTTGTTTCCCTTCTGATTCACGGTCTCATTGTTCGTTTTTATCCATTTTCCCTTCGCAACTGACGCCTTCAACAATGTTTAAGAACGACTTCAAGTGAATTACGATGCCGATGTTTGGGAACTGATGACGACGACGGCGTTTGGGAACTGACGCCAACGTTGAAGGTTAGAGTTTTTTATTTTTATTTTTTCTCATGCGAGCAAAGTATTTTAAAAAAGTGATTGGGCCCAAAAACAGCTCTGGCCCATTAGTAGCCCAACCCGCCCGTGCCCAAGCATGTAACCTGCCCAACCTGTTAAACCGAACCCGCCCAAACCGAAGCAAAATCCGGACGGGATTGGTCTCATATTATATGCCTCAGATTGGGCTGGATTGGGTGTTTTGGGTCCAAATCCGCCCAAACCCGACTACTACTACTACTATTATTATTAGGCCGTTTATGAACCTGTATCTGAAAAACATGGGCTAACCCAATGCGGCAAGCCAATAACAGGTTTGTGAAGCCTTCCGACTCATAGCCAGTCAATCGACTAAAAAAATAATGGAATAACCGAAACACATGAGCTCAACTGACCAAGTAACGACATAACTAATCTCAGTGGCAGATCTAGACTTAATTCTCCTAGGGGGCAAATTGCTAAGAAATTGTTAAGGAATATATTAATATTTAGCCATGATATTTGAATCTTACATGTGTCTTATTTTTTTTGATAATTTTTGCGCATAGATCTAAAATAGATATACAAAAAGCTAAAAAAATGCTAATATGTTATTTGATCTCAGGTTCTGAAACTTGCAAAAATTAACATTACCACTAGCTAGTTCCAACAATTTTAATTTGTGTGACAATCTATGTATATATATCCATATTCGATGTATATATATATATACACCCCTATTCTTCGGTTTATTTTTATTTTTTGGGTAGCCATGGCTGTCTCATGATAATGAGAGGAGCTGCCCCTAATTAATCTCCCTTATCACCAACAATATATTAAGTCAGAATCATAAGAAATACCATGTATGCTTTCACTCTATACTATTCTGATATCCCAAACACTCTCTAGTCTGGGCGTCGAAGTCCCTGCAGGTGGCCACCACTCTATCTCACCGAGGATACCACTCGATAAGTCCGTACCCTAATCATCTGCAAAGTCCTGTGTTCCTCCTGATCATTTATGTGTCTTGCGAATTCTACCTTCTTTGTTCCTTGTTGAACATTGGCGATATTTGTGGAAAGAATAAGATTTGTTGTTCTCACATGTTAAGAGCCAATAATACATATTATGGATAACAGAGTCATTACACTATAAAGAGTTTAATTGATATGCACTGACAGTGTAAAAAAGTTTTACACCGTCATCCAATCATATTTCACCATTGTGCCACTTTGTTATATCACTTTAAAAAATATCTCAGCAAACATATATTGGATGATGCTGTAAAACTTATTTACACTATCAGTGCATAAAAATTAAATTCTACTATAAATATATTGATTTTAATATTTAATGTTACATAAATTACTAAATTGAACTTTTATGTCAGTTATATTGTAATTTTAGTTTTTATTAATAATCCTTACTATAGATTCACCTTAAAATCATATTACTATTTGTTATTATATTAGAAATATACCACGACCTTTTTTCTATTTTCTTTTAAAAATATTTTTGTCTATTCAATTTTTTTTTTGTGATTCAATAATCCTCAAATCTCAACTCGTTCATTACATGAGTTAATACAACTAGTATGTGTGTGTCTATTTATGAAAGCCGATCAATTCATGACAGACCAGTCTTATCTACTTTATTTTTCTTTACATATTTGCTATAATAATTTGTTGTAATAAAATAAGAAAAAAAATATAGATTTCAACACATCTTCTATCTTTATTCAATCTAAAAATGATAAAAAAGAATTACGGTAGAAATAGCAAACTTCTTTATTATACCACACATAAAAGCAAGCACTATACGTACAAACCTATACGGTTAGACAGTAATGAAAATTAAACTTATATAGTAGGTATGCATGATTTTGTTTTATTCTTTAACTTGATATACATATATCAGCATCACTGTGTACCCCACACCAACATGGTCCGTAACTAGTAGCCGGTGTCTATGTTGGCGCTATGCAAAGCAATAGTTTCCATGGTCAAGCCAGGACCAAATCCAAATAAAACACCCCAATTCAATCCTCCACCGGTTGTGGATTTCCCTTCGTCCATGGACCTCTTTCTCATCTCATCCAGTATAAAAAGGACACACGCACTCGACATGTTCCCATACTCACTCAGAACATGTTTAGTTGCTTTTAGTTTCTCCGGATTCAACCTAGCTGTTTCTTCTATTCGCTTCAATATTGCAGGGCCACCAGGGTGAGTTATCCAAAACAACGAGTTCCAATCACTGATTCCAAGAGGGTGAAACGCTTCTTCAAGGCTTTTCTCTATGTTCTCACCAATCAACTGAGGAACATTTTCCTTCAGATGAAACGTGAGTCCAACCTCACGCAAGTGTCCCTCAATTGCACCTTCGGAGTTTGGTAGAATTGTCTCTGAAGCCGAAACAAGGTGAAACAGTGGTCGTTCGATGGATGTGACAGGATCAGAACCGACGATCACAGATGAAGCACCATCACCAAAGAGCGCTTGTCCCACTAAAGAATCCAAGTGTGTTTCTGAGGGTCCACGAAAGGTAACAACGGTGATCTCAGAACACACAACGAGGACACGTGCACCAGCGTTATTCTCAGCGAGATCTTTGGCGAGACGAAGGACGGTGCCACCAGCAAAACAACCCTGATGGTATAACATGAACCGTTTGGTGGATGGTTTGAGACCTAAGAGGTTGATGAGTTGATAGTCAGCACCAGGCATGTCTACACCTGAGGTGGAACAGAATATGAGATGAGTAATCTCTGATTTGGGTCTGCCCCATTCCCTTATGGCTTTTGATGCTGCTTTTTCACCTAACTTTGGTACCTCCACAACCAACATGTCTTGGCGTGCGTCAAGGGATGGTTCATTGTAAGTGCATATGTTGGGGTTCTCTTTTAGGATCTCTTCTGTTAGGTGTACATAGCGTTTCTTTATCATTGACTTCTCACCTGTTTAGGACCTCATGGTTATTAGTCAACTAATTAAAGAATTTGAAACCCAAATAATTTTTGCATCTTGATATAAAAAAACGATGTGCATGGCAAATAAATGGAGATTTTTTTTTAATAGCTTTTGGCTTGTTAACGTATGCATGAAATCATGTATACAGATATAATAGGTGCATGAAGGCATGCATGCAGTTTTTTTTGTAATCAAAAGCTGAAGATAAAATAACTTAAATACGAGTTTTAATGGCTGTTTATTATTATTTAATATATTTTAAACTTTTATTTAGGCTCTATAGATGGAATAAGATTTAATTGTTATACACAGCAATTGTAAGAGATTTTTTGTTTTTTATACTGTAAACTAATCATAAATTGATGTATTATAAAAAATGTATCACGTTTATCGCAACTATTTTAAAAGTCACTAATACCATGGTTAATTTATATGATTGATTGCTAGTCTAACTTTTTTATTTATTTATAACAAATGCATATATACCAATTAAACTCAGAATAATCCTGTAAGCTTACATATGCGCTTCAACTTGGCCTTGAGTTGAGTCATGTGGTCGCTGTTGGTGACTCGGAAGTAATAATCTGTAAACTCAGCTTGATAAATACAGTTGGATGGAGTTGCGGTACCAATGGCTAGTATGGTGGCGGGGCCACGAGCTCTTTGCACCTCTCTTATTTCCTCTAAGGATGCCATTTCGTTACGGGAGTTTGAAGATCTAAAACACAAACAAGGAAATGATAGCAAGCTAGAGTGTAACGTGTATGTATAATTATAAGAAGGCTCGGTATCTATTTATAGAGACACATTGGCTCTATCCATATCCATGCATGCATATATTATAGGAAGGGGTTGTTGGACACCACGTGCGCTAGCAAGTAGTTGGTTTTCTATAATGTTCTCGTTTGGATAAATAGCATAATTAAGCACTTATAGCATACGCCCCTATTATATATAAGTGTTTATGTATAAGTTATTTCCATTATAAAAAATAAAATAAAGTCAAACTGTTTTTATATAAGCTATAAACTGTTTTCATAAGCTATCTTGAAGAGTTTATAGAAATAAGCTGAAAACTAGGTATGGACATGTCATAAGCTGTTTTCACAAGCTCTTCTGACAAGTGTTTATACAATTAGATAAGTTTAAATAAATTGTTCATAAGTCAACTCAAACAGATCCAATATCTTAGCTCCTCTGAACAATTAGAGAGAGAGAGAGTATATTATCCATTTAAAAAACTTAACTATACACTAATAAGGACACGTGTTAAAAGTTATTTATTAATTTTCCCGTCAAAAACTAGTTTTCCACAAAATATTTTATTACACTATAGATTCTGTTTTTCTTTCGCCACCCATGTTGAGCACGGGTTATCTCGGTTAGTTTAACCTAAAAATGCTATCCTTGCACTTCATGTATTTCATTGGATCATTCAAAATTATGTATGTGCTGGCTTCTGCGAGGGCGTATGTCAGCTTCCTCGAGGGCATACATAGGCAGTCTTTCTATCTATTGTATATCCGTGTTACCTAAGAACAAACATTTGCTGTCCCAAAAAATAATGTCTACCTGTCTCCGACCAATTAAAGATTAGATATATACATATGTGTTAATAAATTATAATTTTATTTTATTACGTGACAAATTGTCATTAGTGTGAGACAGAAAATATGACAGAAAAATAAGATTCGAGATTTTCATCCGTTACCTAATACTTTAAAAAAAAAATCAGCGTACCTAAAATGTCGGTACCAGATCCAGTTTGAAACGACAAAACACCTGTTTAGACACCAAACATGTGGAAATCACGGTCGATCATGTACGTAACATAACAATATCAGCAATCCTATTTATTTATTTTGTTATATCATTTTCACACTACTTTTTTACTAATAAAATAAGAAGAGTACTCCATTTTTTTTCCCAAACAAAATATGATGAAAAATGGTACATAAAAATGGTGTGTGTAAAAGTTATTTATCTAAATATCAATTCGAAATCAACTTAATTGTTACAGTTGAATTTAATTTTTATATACTTGCGGAGGTTTTGCAGGAATGTTAATACTGATTCCTTGATTTTGTGCAGAAAAGGAATGTGTGTAGCAATGTGTTCCAATGGTTTGGTGGCTGTTTTTTTGTCATTGTGTAGAGTTAGTTGATATACTCTTTTCTTTTTTTTACTGGATTTTGGCCTTGAAAAGTTTTGATGAGACACTTACTTCTCTGAACATCTGTAAATATGGGTTCGGAATACTCCTTGTACTCATTTTTAATATATTCTTTTGTTTATAAAAACAAATTTATATACTTGTTATAATAAATAAAAAAAGAAAAAATCGAGTTTATTTTCTCACCTTTTAAAAAAAAAAGAGAGTCAAAGAAAACCATACAACAATTAAATTTAAATTAACATTTTTGCAATTTCAGAACAGAAATGATAAATTAACATCTGATTTTTGACATCATAAATACACACAGTAGGTGTATGTGAGGGGTCAGCCTTCCGTATAAGTTAAATTAGAGGAAAAATAATAATAAAAAAATGAAAATGGGGTAAGTATACGGTATCGGACATCATTTCGAGTGTCCGGATATCATTGCTCTTCCAGAAAAGTACACCTGTATAGATACATTGCTGAAGTAATTTTTTTTTTCAACTGAATATAAGACTTTATCAAATCACCTGTCCAAATTGTACACTTCATCTATTCGTATGGCGTGTGCTTGTACACACGTTTTCATACAATGACATCATACGAATGAAAGATTCTTGTTAAATCAGTTTGTTTACAAGCAAAATTTACTTTATTAAATAAAAAATAAATACAGATAAAAGCATATGATGTGCTAGAGTTCTGGAATAACAGCCATATAGATGATACCAAATATAATCCACAACTACATTGCAGCATCTCACCCAAAAAAAAAAAAACTACATGGCAGCAGGAAATTAAGAAACTAAAAAACAAAGGCCTTTGATTTTGGGGCCTCTTCCCATTAATTTTGACACCTCCCATATTTTTTAAAATAAAAATTTGCCCTTTCTATAATTACAATTTTGTCTCTCCTTTCATTTATCTCTCTTTCCTTTCTCACCTCCTTCACATCTCAGCATCTCTCTCTCTCTCTCTCTCTCTCTCACACTTCTCAAGGTCTTTTTCTCTCAATTTATCTGCTCCTTGCTCTCTTTGGTGCCATTTTCGTTCTATCTCCTCCGCCATTATCACCTGATCTGAGGTGCGTTCGCACCTTTTTTTTTCTTCTTTTTTTTTTCCTGAGATCTCTGGTTTTCTGGATTCCTATTGCCGGAATGTATTGCCTGTTTGCTGATTTTGGATTCTAAAATCCGGTAGTTTATTTTATGCCCGGAAACAAGAAGCCGTAAGGATCCGGATTTTATGTCTGTTCGAATCTTTAAATTCTGAACTATCGTATTCTTGTTTACGGATCTATTCGTAAACATGAATCCGGAAAATCAGAATACGCAGAAAAAAAATAGTATAATCAGAGAGATGGAGATGCAACTTGAAGACAAAACAGAGAGATGGAGAGATTCAGAAACTTGTAGACGAATGCCCAGGGAGGAAAAGAGAGAGAGAGAGGGGGGGAGGTGAGAGAGAGCGACGGATGGAGGTAAGCGAGAGAGATACGTGAGAAAGGAGGAAGGGAGAGGGTTATTTTGGTCTTTTTAGGGGGTTGGGGAGGTGGTAAAATTAAAAGTGAGAGGCTCCAAAATCATGGGCCAAAAACATATCAGCCTGAGGAATAACCCCGCAGCCCATTCCCCTCCAAACAGGTTCGGATTCAAGCAGACGATGTAATTAGCTGAGTTTAAATTTGATTAATTATCCAATAAATTATTCTTTCCATCTAATTCAGACCTCCAACCAGGAGTCTTTAGTGGCTCAGATTGGGCCTCATCCTGCCTATAAAGTCGCAAGTCAATCACTGGATTTAGTATTTTCCCCAATCCATCACTGATTTCATGGAAGTTCAAGAAGCATAACGCTCTTTCAAGATCCTCTTTCGAGGCGGAGTACTGAGCACTTACCATCTGGTGAGTGAGTGGGTGAGTGAGATGTAAACTAATTGTAGCCTTAATTACTATCAATTCCTTTCATTGTGTCTTATTAGTTAGCTAGCGGTCTTATGATAATCACATTCTTCAAGTCAATAATGAATTAAATGGAAAGCCGCTGAATATAGCAACTGGTAGTAGTTCACCGCTACCAATTTGTTGGAAGGGTGTGAAGCCTTTCAAATCTCTGCACCATTTCCACAACTATTTTAAGCCCCTGGTACTGAGCTTCACGGAATCACCGGATTCACAGCTGCAACTACCACCTGCAGCTTATCTAATTATCACTGTAAGGCAGCAACACCTTTTAAATCTTGTATTAGTTAATTGAATTAGGCTGTTGGTTTTGTTAAAATAGAGAGTTTGTTATTTTTTCAGAGTTGTTGTTTTGTATCTAAACTCCTAGTACTTTTGGTTCTCTTTTAATGAAATTCATTTGGCGAATAAAAAAATTACTCTTTATATTTAGCTCCCTCATAAAAAAAAGCTAGCTACGCCGCTGCATCCCGTGGTGTGACTTCTTGGACACCTATCTAAATACTTCTTTCTACTAGGACGGTGATAAGACTAGAATAGAAACCAAAGACGAAACGAAAGATAAAGTTAGATTTCCTTCGATAGAGAGAGATTGATATACTCTAGAGGAGTTACAAATTTTAAAAGAGCTAATAAAAGAAAGAAAAAAATTGAACAATGAGAGAAGGGCAAATGACGAGCTCTACTAGGGTTTCTATTAGATGTGATCATCAACAATGGTAAGAAAATAATGCTTATCATTACAAGTGGCATGAGAAAACATGCTGCGAGCATCACGGTGAATCAAATCAAATGTGTTGGCAGATAAATTGTGAGTAGACAATAAAGATAAACGTTTTTGTTTTGAGTTAGGACATATTTGACCCTTTTTGGAATTAGAATGGCTAGAAAATGTGAGATATTTTATTAGCAAAAATGTGTAGAGTTAGACAAATAATCAGAAATACAAATTGATAGTTGTAATACTTTTTTTTTTGAAAGGCTAAAATTTATTTATTTATAACACATCAAAGCAGGCACCAGAGATGCCAACATTGGCAAAACCAAGTTCAGCTAATAAATACTAATAAATTATATTTTATATTCTACATTTTAATGTTTTTTCACACTTTTATTTTAATTCCAAAGGCTACAATAGGACTAGCCAAAATTGACTTGACCCACTCAAAAGAAAGAGGGTTGCTTTTTGCACACCCCATTTTTTCTTATACACACCCTTCTTTTTTCCCCTTAAAATACCCCTATCTAAAAGCTTAATTCCAAAACGAAGTTACTATGAGTTTTGGAAATTCATTTTTGGAATTAATTTTTTAACTTTCATGAACTTCGTTTCTAAAACACAAGGGTATGCATTACAAAAAACTTGATTCTAGAGTGCTACAGAAATTAAATTCCAGGATACACAAATTTTTGTTTCTAAAACTTTGTTTTTGGAATTCTCCATAAAAAACTTTCCCCATGACGGATCCAGAAATTTGTTTAAGGGGGGCAAAAAAAATTAATATTAAATTTAATAATAGAAACACGTGGAATAGAAGTAACAGCTTGCAAGACTGTAAGTACTATCATGGACAAAATAATTATTTTTTATTAAATATATTTGTAGTAAATAAATTATTAAGTTATTAAAAATACATTTATTGTACTAAAAAGTTCAAAAAATATATAAAGATAGGTGACTTCTAGGAAGAACTAGCATGAGCCGCATGACAAGTGGTTCATGGGCGAACCGTGAATAACAGCCATCAGATTAAAAAAGTTCACACGATTCGGCTAGACATTGCCACACCAAATCTTATTTCCATCCACCCCCACCCTCTTTCTTTCTTTCTCTTCCTGCATATCTCTCCCACTCTCCATCATCAGCTCTAGTTGCGTAAAGAAAAGTCTCCCCTTTATTGCTGCAAACCACTTTCTCCATGTGGTGTGTCTTGCTACTGGAGATGGTCCGATGGTAAAATAGTGATTTGATGGTCCATTAATAGTCCGATGGTTTCTCTCTATATTTGAAATTATTTTTTTGGGAATCCCTAGATATTCATTTCACAAGGGGCTTACAATGGAGATTGTATGGTGTGTTGTCTTTGTGATGATTTTATTATGCTTCTGACTTCTGAGTATAGAGAGTGAGATTTGAAGCGGTGGAGTGGGAGGTAGAGGTGGCTGCAGAGGTGGTGGTTTCCGTGGTGGGGGTGGTGGTTTCAGGGGAAGGGGGAGACATAGGGGAATTTTATGTAATTTATTTTGGGTGCTTATCGATTTGCTTGGATGATCACATGGGTACCCAATTGAATATTTGTTGCTGAATTGACTTTTCTCCTTATGAATTGAAATTGAATGGTTCCATTTGCGTAAAAAAACAACGCGTTTTTTTGTTCAAATTCATAGAGAGAACTTCACCAGGAAGCACTGTTTCAATTTCTCATGGGTTTTCGATATTTAAAAAAAAAAATCTAATTGTTGCGTTGTTCTTCTGGGTTTCATGGTGGTTTCACCGACGAGAGCTTCTTCATCGGAGAGGAGAAGTAGGGCAGGAATTGGGTGTAGAGAGATGTAAGTGTTACTTGTTTTTTTTCCAACACATTTAAACCCTTAGATTTTTTTTAACAGATCTAGATCTAACGATATATTATAAGTGGTTCACCAGTGAACCACGTGGTGAAAAAGTTCACCCTATAAACCATCGTTAAGATAATAATATATTTAACTTTTAAATTCAGATTCTCTATAAAAGACCTTAAAATAGGTGGCATCTACGGTGAACCATTAAGTAGGTGGTTCACCAGTAAACCAGTTATTTGGTGCCGTTGATTTAATATTATTTAATTGAGTGGTTCAGATTTTTTGACCGGTAAACCAAGTAACCATCAAGTGTGCAGCTTCAACTAAAATTTAAAAATTTGCAAACAGCTCCCACCAAATTAATTTTTTTAACCATAGGCACATCAATAGTTTGTATTAGGGGAATAAGGTTTAGTTTTACCGAATTGAAGATTGATTGCACAGCGGCACATAAGAAAATAAGTCATTTAGGTTTCCAACTACGATTACGATTCCAAGGCACTGTGATGAAGCCTGACGCGGCTAGACTTCCTCTTTCCGAGACTGTGTTTCGCACGAAGACTGGGAGAGCGTCGATGGTGCGGCTCTGATCATGATGGATCTCCTACAGAGCGCACAATGCGAGGAAGAGGCGATTATCGCGCCTTAATAGGGAGTCATGTTTCGGCTCGTTGGAGGCTTTGCGGCCTTAGTCGGCGTGTTTGTCTTGAGGGGATGAAGGGTTTTCACCCATGCGACTCCAGGCAAGCCCCTGTTTCCACCAAATTTTGCTGCTTCACCATTTTTGTTGCTTGTTTTTTTTGTTTTTGTTGTTCATTGTAATACTCTTCATTGGCAAACTCTATCCTTACTTTCCACCTTTTCCTGAAAAGGGACAAGAAAAACTCAAGTGGTTTATCAACCTGTTGGAAATCAGAACAAGCTTGCAACTCCTCTACAACAGGTTCAATCTACTTTTGAGAAGGTAAATTCAGATCCTTTACCTTGTAATCCAACTTTGCAATTTTGTATGACATACGCTTCAACCTTTGAAGCACATAGACAACAATTTAGCATGGTGCCATCGGTCATCCTAATTGTAAACTTTTAGCCTTTTAGGATTTACTATAACTAGAATTGATGGGTAATATTGAGAGTAACATTAGCTTTTAAATCTAATCTATTATCAAAAGTAAACCAAATAAGCAATTAGGAGCACATTTAAATCAATAATCCATGAAAAAAAAGGATCAGTAGTGTAACATGTTTGTCATAGTTGTCATTCTGTGAGTATTTCTACATAGTGCTATAAAAAAAAGAGCAAAATAAATCAAAACCAGCAGAAACGAAAACTGAATTTGAAAATGATGAAAATAGAACAAAAAGCAAAACAAGAAAAAGAAAATAACAATAGATGAACAAAGAAGAAGAAGCAAAGCCCTTGCCCTTTCCCTGCCATCTAGCACCGGAACTGTGTTGTATCACCATATCCTTTTAGGTTTGTTAGTTAATATAAATTTGTAGTGTATTTTAGAATGTTGCTTTCCATATTATCATCAATTCTAGTTGTATACATAAAATGCTATATGATTGATTTTCAAGGTTCTCTTCAAATGGATTTTTAAAATGCTTGTTCTAATAATATAATATAGTTTATTCTTGATATATGATTTATTTGATATCTTTCATCGGCTATTCGTTATTCTAGTATGCCTTACAATGCATCATGGATTCAGAAAAATGATGATTTTTATTTCTTTTAATTTGTTTTAAGAAGTTGGTCATATTTTGTAATTTCTGAAATTCTAAGAATATCTGCTGACATGGATCTGAATTTGGTGCATTATTCAGATCTTGTGTATTGTCTCTCATGCTTACTTCATAACTATTTTATGTTGAAGATTCAACTTGAGTTAGATACAAAATTAAGGTTGCAATATAGAAGGATAGGAAATGTTAAATTCTCTTCTTATTTTATGTTGAAGATTCAACTTGAGTTAGATACAAAATTAAGGTTGCAATATAGGAGGATAGGAAATGTTAAATTCTCTTCTTGTCATTTTTTGGAATAAAACTAGAGAAGTTTCGGTGTCCTTCCCAGATGTTGAGGAAAAAAGATACTAATATGGTTTATTGTCAGCAAATATGTTAGCTATTGGTTATAATTTGATGATTTGAGAGCTTTTCTGCTTTTAATCCAAGTGTAAGACAACTTATTGATTTTTGGTTTTATATTTCTCCATTTACATGGAAATTTTGGACATGGAAAACCGTTTGGTTGCCATTGGAAACTGGATTATTCTGATCAATTCAAACATAGCTTCTCGTTACATGAAATCAAGGTGATTGCATGTTTACTGACATTGAAAATATCCCCTGCAGGATGATGAATCAAACTGTCAATATTTTGTATGGGCTGGCGAAATCACTGAACGAGTTGCCGAAACACCAAGAGAAGAATTGTGGATTGCAAGTGTTGTTTCAATAATTGACATTGTAGGGGTTGAACTTAGGTTTCAATAATTGAACTTATTGTAATTTTGGTTTATAAAAATTACAATGATGTGTTTTTATCAGTGTTTAGGTATACTTACTGATGTAATCTTGAGTATGTACTTGTTGAGAAATAAAAATGTTAGACCTTTGGCATTTGAAATTTAAAGCACTGAGTATTTATGTTGATGCTGCTATTATGTGTAAAGCTATTGCCATCTTTTGCTAGCTTTTCATGAAGACAAATATACTAATCTCTTTGCACCTAGTCTTTGAAAACACAACAGAGAAGAACTCTATTAATTGGTCACCTTATTTTTATTTGAAAGTAATGGCATTGGCTAACCAAAAACGAAAATAACAGAGAAACAAGTGTAGTTAGCTCAACAAGTTTTCTGGTGTTGGAGAATTATTTTATTGGAAACATTTTCTGAAACTACAGTACATTATTCACAAGCTATAAGAGCTTTGATTTGCCATCATCTGATCAAGTACCAGTCAGATGAGAGGAAAGGGAAAAACAAAAGTAAATTGAGGCAAGGGTTGTTGATGCTGCAACACCCATATCCAATGTCGGAAAAGATGTGATTATTCCCTCTTAAACAAGTGCAAACATGAACTGAGACAGAGCCAATGCATGGTGGAAAAAATTTCACTTTTTTCATTCGGAAAAAATCACTAAAATGATCCGCTAAAAGAAGTTGCATGAACTTGCCAATGACACAGTACAACATGTGTTTGGTCCAATAGCTTTGAAATTTTAAGATTATGGATTCTACGAGCGATGGTTAAAATGGGCGATTCTTCCCTTTTCCCTTTTCGTTGATTTAAGCTTGATTTATTTTGACAAACCAAATTGATCACCAAACAATCAAAGGGAATGCATCCTATAAAATGCATACAGCCATGAAAAGTTCTTAAGCTAGCTACTGCCATGCTTACTTCCACCTTAAATCCAACAAATTAACCATTCAAGTCAATCTATTCAAGTGTTAATGTGTGATTGTCCTAAAATTATTATTGTGAAAAATACGGGATGAAAGTTGGGTACCAGTGGAATTGGTAGATGTAGATTGTAGTGTGTTCGATGAAAAGGATACTTGGACCCAAGTTATTTGAACATTCTTGGTTATACTTTGTTGCACATGTCAGGTTATTTTTGTTCCAACATACTGGCATCCAGATTTCACTTATATGTAACAACAACAAAAAATTCGTATAAGTTGATCAATTTAATGTTACACCTGATATTGCCCAACCAGTGAATAAGGAATTACAACTTTTATCATCTTTGCAGAAGGGGGGAGGGGGAGTTGTTCACTTCAACTTGAACTAATGAGCTTATAAAGCAAAGATCTTTTTTTATAAGCAAACTTGTTGATTGATATCAAAATCTGAGATGGCAGAAGAAATGCCAAAACCAGAAAAATAGTACATATAGAAACCTCAATGTGCCATAATGCACTTGTTACAGCTATCTAAAAAGAACCAGGAAATAATCAGCTACCCTTTAACATTAGTAGCATATCATAATTACATTTATTTTGTCCCACCCCCTATAAAGGCTAAAGAAAACAGATTACATCCCATCAATTTACTTGTTCCTATGTAACATAACATAGTAATCGAAGTATTTGTCATATCAGATGCAGCCTTCTTCAACTTGAAACCAAGGTTGGTCTTCCAGGGAACTTCAACATGGACATGTTGCCCGTCAATTCATCAGACCCAGTTTTTTCCAGTTTCCAGACCCATTCATCATTCTCATCTTTCCAGTAGCAGTTCTTTGATCCAATATGAAAACAAAATAGTGAAAACAAAATAGAGTAAAAACAAACCCATGGAAAGAATGACAGATTGAAATTCAGATTAGAATCCAATATAATATTTGTGAAAACATCTAAATTTCCAAAACTTCTCACAAAATCTTCGCTCATTTATTTTCAGAAACAGTAAAACAAGCATTAGCCAGTCAACAGGTATTTCATATCATTCCACTTAGCAAATTTACAATCATTGATTGAACCACATCAGCAATTATTAACCAAGCATTCACAACAATAGTTATTCCAATATCTCGATCCAACAATCACAAATACGAATTTTGACTTCTAATATAGGAACACAGTTTCCTACCTCAAACATTTCAAATGCTTCATCCATCCAGCTTGGACCCTCACTGCTATTACCTCTCTCCATTGCTGCAGCAAAAAACTCTTTGAATGCCTGCATAAGACAAACACAACAACCAAAATAAACAAAATGAAGGGAAGTGAAGGAAAATAAACACAAACAACAAAGGTAAAAGAGAAAATCCAGAACACAAACATCATAGGTCATCGGGCACAACTCATCAAACATAAACAAAGAGAAAATTCAGGACCCCACAACTTTCCATTTCTCATGTCCCTTAATCGAAAATCTAAACAACACTCAAAATTCAAAACTAAAAACAGAAAAAGATGGCATTCTCAAATCCTCAGCATAAAATCCAGATAAGAATAAAAAATAAAAACTAAATAAATAAATAAATAGTTCTCAACTTCAACATGCATCTTCCAAATTTGAGAACAGACTTGAATCCTAAGAGAAAGATTTGCAACCCTAGGAAGAGATGATTTGCGGCTCTGGGAAATGCGGGAGGGAGAGGAGGAAAAGGAAGAGAAAGAGCTGGAGTGACATGTTGAGTCGCCGCCGTTCCAGAAAAATACCCTCGCGTTCGTGCAAGTGTGGAGTCGCAGAGAAGCCACCTCCTGCTTTGTAGAAGGTGGTGTTTACATAAGTGTAAAGTGGTGCAGGAAGCCCTAAATTGCAATTTAAAAAACTGTGATCAAGTGCTAAAACAACCTGCTCTCACCATGTCTTACCTATTGTAGTGGGTTATTCAACTGGCTCACCCATGAACCATATGAGATAATCTTCACCCTAGAAGCCACCCTTAAAATATATCGCCTATTAAATTTGAAATTTATTTATACCAAAATAAAATTTTAACTAATACATATGTGGGACAAGTTTGGTGGTTATTTGCTTTTGTTGCTTGGTTTGACGTGAGGGAAAAATGAAATCATAGCCTTGCATGAAGTGAAAGATGCGTAGTTTTAAATTTTAACTATAAAATTTATTAAAGGAATTAGAAAGAGGGAGGGGCAGCAGCCAACGCTTGCCCCACTGTGCAACCGTCTCTACGAGGCTACGACCACCTTCATACTCCTGCGTACTTGATTTGCTTTGGTTCCCCTTCCTTGACCTTCTCCTTTAAGTCCTCTTTCACTGTGTCGCACTTGTGCAAGAGTCTTACCTTGGCTTTGCCTTTTATTTATTGCAGGAAAAATTAGATAGTTTTCATTTATGAGTGGAAAAATAAACGCGTTGAATGACATAATGGTGATAAATCATTCATAATAAATCCAAGAAAAACTACTTTTAAGAGTCTTACTTTTTTGTAATGCTGAAAAATCAATGGATGGGTGAAATTATTAATGTGTCCAAAGAAAAACCATACTGAATCATATGCAACACCAATGGGGAGGGTGATAGGCGAGATATTTGCCATGGATGGAGGCATTAAGCCTCTGCAGGGCACATTCCAATCTTCAGTATGGTGGTGTGCGGAGAGTGACTAACGGTGGCGTGGGTGGTGGTGCTCTGGTCTCTAATACAGTGGCAGAGGGTGTAACTTGTGGCATTATGATCTCCGGTATGGTGGTACGCAGAGAGTTGTCATTGGTGGTAAGCAAAAAGTGGCCGTCAACAGTAGCAAAAATTACAATTATGGACACAACGTTCCGGAAACAAAAATTATGTATTTTGGAATTTAATTTCGATAACACTCTAGAATCAAGTTTTTAGAATGGATACCCTTCTGTTTTAGAAATTAAGTTTCAAAAAGTGAAAAAAAAGGAATTTAAAATATTAATTTCTGAAATCCATCGTAACTGGATTTCAAAATTAAGTTTCCGAATAGTGGGGTTGCAGAAATAGATCAATAACCCAGCTCCTTAACCCACTCAACAAATAAGGCATTGGCCCAATTTGAGATTTAGCACCGGGAAGCAAGTAACAGTGTAAAAATACCGCATTGGCTGAAGTCTAGTGGGCTTTATTGAAAGTACCCCCTAACTTAATTGGCCTTTTATTTCAACACCTCCCCAACTTAATTTCCCCACCTCCCCAACCTAATGAAAAGACTTAAATACCCCTCAACTTAACCCTAATCCCCTCATTTCATCACCTCCCTCCCCCACAGTTCCTCACCTCCCCTCTCATCTCCCGATCCTCGCCCTCACCTCCCCTCATTTCCATAGTCCCCTCTCCCGATCTCACTCTCGCCCCTCACACTCCCCACATTTCCACCGTCTCGCATCGTCTCTCTCCCTCTCACTGGATCATCACTCGATTCTGCAAGGTACGAGCATCGTCTGTTATTTTTTCTTTCTGGTTTCTCTGTAAATCCGGACTCTAGAATCCGGATCACTCCGACTTCAAGAGTCCAGACGTAGAAATTGGACTGCAATCATTCTGAACTTTCGAACTCTAGAATCCGGAACACTCCGGCTTCAAGAGTCCGGAAGTTCAGAATGACAGAAACTCCAATTCCTACTTCCGGACTCTTGAAGCCGGAGTGTTCCGGATTCAAGAGTCCGGATGATCAGAATGACTGCAGTAGTTATTTAATTTGATTTTTATTTATATTTTATTTATGAATTTATTTTACAGGATTATGGCACGTACGATGGGTCGTGGATCCGCTAGGGGTGGTCGTGCACCCGCTAGGGGTGGTCGGATACCAGGTGGTCGGATATCAGCCCCTGTTGATGACCGGACGAGACCTACTATGTCGACGCGCAAGCGTCAGGATGAGCTGCGTCGACCTCATGACGGTAGTGGAGTCAGATTTGCCTAGTACGCCAAAGAAAGACACGAGCCTGGCCGTGGGAGGCGGTATGTCACCGACGGCGGCGATAGTGGAGATGCAAAGCCGATGGTGGAGGGTAGTAGAGCCGATAGTGGAGCCGTAGTAGAGGTGGTGGAGCCGTCTGGTTGAGTCATTCCCTGGGGGCCCATACGACAAATCAGTTCTTGTCAATTATGGACAAGAACATGTGGTCGCACGGTTGTGGCTTGAGCTCGACGTAAGTAAACACTATTTTTGTTTTTTACATTAATTTCATTTATTTATATGTAATTGACTTATATTGTGCTGTTTTGATGTCAGTTGCGGGGAGAGATTAGGGTGATCGATCATCGCACTAGTGTATCTGCTTTTGCCCCTTATCCGCAGATTCATGCTATTCTGCTTGAGTCGAAGCTTGATCCACTCAGGCGGCTTTGTTATGGGGCGGTCGACAAGGGACTGATCAGTGCCTTTGTAGACCGGTGACATTCAGACACTTCCAGCTTCCACCTGCCGATTGGTGAGATGACGGTCACTCTGGATGACGTCTCACAGCTACTCCATATTCCAGTGATGGGGACGTTCTACATCTTTGCCGACGGTGGTTAAGCATTTCTTTGCTATGCCGACTCCACAAATGCAAATGCAACAACGAATGTCATCTCAGTTGAGGTCACACCAACAATCTCAACTAGTGGCATCCTGTACCTATTAGTCTTGTATGTCGAATCAATAAGCAAAACAATGTTGAACAAATTTACAAGCTTGATAGCTTCAGGATGTGCCCAAACTATATCAGTAATAACATCAGAGTTACCGGCTTTTCTATGCCAGTGGACATAACGATCACGGTGCATCAAGTTCATCAAATGTTGTAACTCAGTTCTGCCCTGCCTTAGACTAGACCGGATCTTTTGTCATGCGTTGTAAATCTGCCTAATTGTGGTGTGACCGTTTGGATTTTTATGCTGTAATGAGAGTAAGGCATTTCTCGGCTTAATCATGTTCAATGTCATGTCGCTCAGATTAGACAACTCTTCAGAAGTTAGACGACCGACATATGGATGACCCTCAAAGTTTTCGACTAACCCGTGGTTGTGCATACCGCACATTACCTTCAAAACCCACCCTCCGGCACCTTTCACCAGCCTTCCTTTCAATCTGAATGGGCATTGACATTTTCTAGTGCCAGTAGCCTTTACTCCCATAGTCTTGTAAGGCTTATACTTGCCACTTTTCTCGCAACCCAACATCACAAAAGTCTTTTTGCTTGATTGCCCATAGTCTGATCTTAAAATAATAACCACACACCCAACAGATTTGCCAACATCTCGTGCCCATGCCAATAGGTTATCCTGCGTAGAAAACACCTGAAACGATAACATGTATCATTCACCAACTCATCTAACAAATCTTAACAAAATTGATCAATAAAATAAGTACCCGAGCAGTAGTGAATGCACTGGTACAATCCATGGAAACGACCTCTGGAACATCAGGAACAATGGGCACTATGGTATCAGGAAAGTTGTCTTTGGAAAAGTTGTCTTCCATTGAAACTGCACTAGAAAAGACAAGTCAAAACTTTAACAGACATAGAGTCCGGATTCTAATTGCCGGAATATTCCAAATTCTTAAATTCGGACTATTTTATACCTCCGGACTTTAGAATACGGAGTACTCTTGATATTAGAATCCGGACTTGGGAAATAGAGTAACCAAAAAAAATAAACGTCCGGATTCTTATAGCCGGAGTGCTCCGGTAATAAGAATCCGGACTCTCTGCGATTTCAGAAGAAAAAAAAAAGAGGCCGACGAACCTCAGATCAGTGGCAATGTGGAGGAGATGGCGAACGAATGCACCAAGGCTGGCTACGACCTCCAAGGCGAGCCAAAAAAACTTCAAAAAGTGAGAGATTAGGAGAAGGCGATTTCCAGGAAGAGAGGGAGGTTGGGAGGAGAAGATGAGGAAGGAGGAAGGAGGGGAGGTGCTGACAGTTTAACGAGTGAGAGAGGGAGTGAAATTAATCTGAAGGGTAAAGTTAGAATATTGAAAAAATGGGAGGTGGGGAAATTAAGTGGGGGAGGTGGGGAAATAAAAGCCCACTTAATTTTAGCACATCTCCCACCTAAAAAGACCAAAATACTCTTAACCCTAAAATAACCCTCCCCACCCTCTCCTGTTCCAAATCTACTATATTATATAAAATAGAGTTTTGTCACATAGACTCATGCCACGTGGCAGCTTTATATTCATTCTTTTCCTGCCAAAATGAAAAATAATTTATTTTTTATTTTTTAATTCACGATATTTTATTAATTAAGACATATCAATCACTTAGTCTCGGTACCTACCATCTTTATAAAATTTATATTTTTTATTTTTAGACTCTGTTCCCACTTTTTAGTCCTACAAATTACAAAAGTACATGCTTTTAGTCCCCGAAGAGGGACTAAAAACATGCAATTTTGTAATTTGTAGGGGCTAAAAAGTGATTATATGGACTAAAAACATGCAATTATGAATTATTCCTTATTATTCCATTGCTATTTATATACATAGTTCTTAACACATATATGTCCAAAATAAAAAAATATCTTGAATAAATAAATTGGTTTCATGTTAAAATATTACTCATTTACTTCATTAATAGATTTTATTGGGTTTCAACTTAAGTTTTTGATACTATATCTTTATGTTTAAATAATCTCCATAATAGATGTATGCATGTAATTAAGTTGGTATATAAATGAATTTACTTTTCGATGTTGTATCTTTAAATTAAAGTTTTTACTTTTAGAAAAATCTTAGTACACTAGTACAAAATAAAATTAAGCGCACTAATTTCTCCTTTGTGATGCACAGGTCTACACACTAAAATATATAAATAGACTATTACTTTACAACTTATTTATATAAGTGAATATATAAATAGATATTATTTTCAATACTTGCTTCAATGATAATGAAAATTAATAATGAATTGTAAACAATTTTATTTTGTCATCATTTTTATGTTTTAAATATAATCATATCTATTAAAATATGACCAAATATATTACTTCACAAATATAATTTGTTCGTGCATCGCACGGGTATATGCACTAGTTTAGTCTATTAGACATTTTAAACTTTGATGAGAAAAGCAAATCCTGCCTAAATGTATGCATTTAATGTACTTTTTATTGTTATTATGTCAGCTATTATTATACCACCGCAATTAAAAATAAAAAACAAATCAAAAATATATTTCTTTTAATAACTTGCTTATTTTATATGTGTATAAATTTCAGCATTCTATAACTATCACATCAAATCTTGACATTTATGAAATCATTACTATCTCAGTCTAAAACAAATCAAATCATTTTTATCTTGTCTATAAAAGTTGGTAAATTATGGAGATATTTTTCCTCTAAAGAGGAATGCTAGCATCACACTCTCTGACACACTCCTTTGAACACACTCTCAACTATTGGGCCACTCACACTTTTTTTTTTCAAAATCAACTGTTGGATTAAAAGTTACTATCATATAGATCATATCTGTAAATTTTAACATTAATCTATGATTATTTGTCATGTCATCAAGATGCGTCAAGATTAACGTCAACGGTATAATTACAAATAACGTTCATCTTGACGCATCTTGATAACATAGCAAATGATCATAGATTAATGTTAAAATTTACAGATATGATCTATATGATAGTAACTTTCAATCCAATGATTGATTTTGAAAAAAAAAAGTGTGACGTGGCCCAATAGTTGAGAGTGTGTTCAAAGAAGTGTGTCAGACAGTGTGACGCTAGCATTCCTCTTCCTCTAAATTGTCCCACCTAAGCATCATTTGTCCGCAAAGAACACAAGATTATTTTTTACCAAATATTTATTATGTTAATTATATCAAAATCATGTAAATAATTTAGAATAGTAAGTAAGTAAAAACAAAAAAAACACGTTTTATTAAATGAACTTTTACTTTTTAATTTAAAATATTTTAAAATATTTTTATTTTAATTTAATTATTATTTACCACTCAATTTAATTATCATTGTTATAACAAAATTATGATTTACTTTAAAAAATATGTATTTTATAACCTATGCATCTTGGGTGTTGATACAAAATATTTATATTAATAAAATTTTAATGTGTCTTTTATTTATTATTATTATTATTATTATTATTATTATTATTATTATTATTATTATTATTATTATTATTATTATTATTATATAATGATGCAATTCAGCCGACATTTCGTATTTACCAGTCAATCTACATGTCATCATTTTACTTCATTTTTATCAGCAACACTTCACTTAAAATAATTTTTGTCTTTCTCTTTACAAATAAAATATAAATATGTGCAATAATAATATTAATAATAAAAGACAATTTTCTCTCGCTCTATTCAACTATAAAACCAATTGCTTTTGCTATCAGTTATTTTTACCAGTGATGCCAATACAAAGTATTGCATGTATTTGCACATTGAAGCTTATATTTGGGTGACTAATTTATTAAAAAATTATTTTTTGTCAGCATTTTAGTTTTTTTAAAATTGTTGATATTTGTTGCGAAGTACTTGATATATAGAAATCTATATTTAAATCTTTTTGTATTAATATTATGAAGTTTAGTTCTTTTGGTAAATATGTAAAGGTTTGCTGCGCAGGGACTACCATATATACTGTAGGTACATTTAATGTGTATTTTTTATCCATTTAAGAATTGGGCAATTCCAAAATAAAATTTAGTACTAATTATGAATTATTTCTTATTATTCCATTGCTATTTATATACACAATTCTTAACATATATATGTCCAAAATAAAAAAAAATATCTTGAACAAATAAATTGGTTTCATGTTAAAATATTACTCCTTTACTTCATTAGTAGATTTTATTGGGTTTCAATTTAAGTTTTCGATACTATATCTTTATGTTTAAACAATCTCCATAATAGATGTATACATGTAATTAAGTTGGTATATAAAATAATTTACTTTTTGATGTTGTATCTTTAAATTGAAGTTTTTACTTTTAGAAAAATCTTAGTACGCCAATACAAAATAAAATTAAACGCATTAATTTACCCATTGCAATGCACAGGTCTACATATTAAAATATATAAATAGACTATTACTTTACAACTTATTTATATAAGTGAATATATAAATAGATATTATTTTCAATATTTGTTTCAATGATAATGAAAATTAATAATGAATTGTAAACAATTTTATTTTGTCATCATTTTTATGTTTTAAATATAATCATATCTATTAAAATATGACCAAATATATTACCTCACAAATTATATTTGTTCGTACATTGCACATGTATATACACTAGTTTCAGTATATAATTCAATACTACATCTCTCTTTTTGTTGACGTATATACAGTTCAATAGTCAATAGTACCTTTCTAATAATCGCACTCGACATAGCATTTCTATATATTGGAAAGCAAACACATTGATTTCCAACCACCTTTCTAGTTTCCATCATCTAGACTAGACTAGAAGAAAAAGTTAAACTCTCGCCATAGTACTAGGGAGTTACTTCCTACCTCATCCAGGAATGATTCCCTTTCAACTTAACCCAAATTTTAAGAAATCCCTATTTATAGGTACTACTAATATCACTAGTGTAGAAAAATATTTTAATAACTGTTAAAATCGACATTTTACACCGGTTTTAGTACCGGTGTAATATGTTGAGTTTTTTACATCGGTTTTTTACCCCGGCGTAAAAAATAGGTATTTTACACCAGTTATATGCTAAAATCGGCGTAAAATACTTAATTTTAATACCAGTTTGTTTTGATAACCGGTGTAAAACAACTGTATTTTACATCGGATTTTAGAATAACCAATGTAAAAACTATTTTTTGCTTTGTTTGTCCATAACAGCACAGATGCCCTATAAATGACAATTAAAATAGGCACTAAATTTGACAAGAATTGACAACAGAATATATTGGCACCAAGTTTGCCCAAATTTCAAACAATAATTTAATTTAGCAGTCAATTTTACACATAAAAAAAAGCAATGACATATCTACATTATTACTAAACTTTTTAAAATAAGGAAAGATCGATGTACAAACGGGTTAACAATGTCGTTTGCGTCACTTTCCTCTACTGATTCTTTAACTTCAACATGTTGCCGTTTAGGAGACGGAACATTCCCAAGCTTCATGATTCTTCTTCACATATTAATGCAGGAATTCTAGGGTTGATGCATTAGTTGAAAAGATACAATGAAGAGCAAGTTGATGCATTTTGTCCACCAGATGATGGCGAAAACAATGAGTTCTTCTCTAGATTCTATGATGGTATCGAATAACTCCTTATTTTTCCATCATCTTAAGGACAAATTTCTTTAGCGAGGAGGAAACCAAGAAGTTATTTTCTTGACACGTATTAATTACAAAATTGTCACCGCGTTCACATATTACACCTGTTATATAAGAAACCGATGTAATATGGTTAATTCTTATGCGTTTCGTGTACTAGCGTATTTTGATTCCGTGTTTTTTTTTTTTTTTACTAGTTTGATTACTCCTTGTTAAAAAACTTGTAATTGATGGTTATATTTACTACCAAAGGCAGCCACGCAACTAAAAAAGATATTGTCTTAGCAACACAAATTTATTGAGAAAAATAATTAGTTATGTTTTTTATAAGAACAAAATCCAAACCCCTGGTTTGTAATTTTTTTCCAACACGTTGAAAGTTTAAAAACAGATAATGTATCCTTAATTTTGGAGAGAATAATATATTTATTCATTCTTTTTTATAAATATTGTTCTGGACTGGCTTGCCAAGTTCAACTAGCGACTTAGGCCCAGACCCATCAGCAACTTAGAGTATTACTAGTACTTTGCCCCGTGTAATGCACGGGTCAGTTATCCTGGAATCATATTGAAAAAATAGTTATATGGAAATTAAATTAAAAAGATGGGTTATATGAGAGTTACAATAAAAAGAAAGGTTATATGAGAATGTGTATTAAAAACATAAAATAAAGGCATGCAAATTAAGGAAAAGAAACAATGAGAAGGAGAAACTTTATGAGAAAGAGAGACTTTATGGAGTTGCTCAAGATTTCATCACTCAATTTTCACCCGAAAAAAAAAAAAACATTTCATCACTCAATTCAGCAAGTGTTTCTATGCAAAGGCCAGCTTGCATCAAAATCAGAAAATCTACAACTTGTGATACAGCTTCTCTTAACCGCTGCTTACCAACTCTACATGGAGCTAACGTGAAATCGAAAATCTAGTATAGACAATTAACTAAAATAGCCTCCATCTTGTGAATTGCCTTGGAAAAAATAATGTGTATTCCTGTTGGACTAATTGTTTGAATTTAAGAAGTTGAGTTGAAGGTTGTCCCACTTCTCAACGTTGCACTTCACGTCCTGCCAAAGTTCTCTAGCAAAAGAAGGTGCATCAACATTCTGATCAGGGGTAGCAGCCCCATGTGCTGGAAAATGAAATGCACTGATAAATGGAAATAATAAGTAATGAATTACTTCATCATGACCATGTTTGTGAGCATATATTACAATTTGGTAAGCTGTTCATTAGTCAACTTGGCTGCAAAGCCTCTGAAACCATGTTTGTAGCTACAAATATGAGAATAACATGGAAAAAGAGAAAAAAACTGCAGAAACACCAGCAGGGTATTTCCTCTAAGCATATGGATTCAATTTTTTTTTCAATCTATAAATCATAGCAGGTGTTCACAGTATCTTCGATATAGTGGACTTGAATGATTGCAATATTTGTCATTGTGAGAAGGTGGCAATTAATCATTAATAGAAGACTCCGAACATGTCTGGGGTTAAAGGAAGATAAGCAGCCGATGCCTATGAAGGGAAGTGATGCTAACGGGAGGCCTAGGTGGATACCAATGGAAGCAAGGCTTAGTAACTACAGTTCACGAACAGGAACTATAATTGTTATGCTTGCAACAACATAGCGATGAAATAGCAAGAAAAAGAAAATCCAAATTTATGCAGAAAAATGATTACAACTACCTTTACTGCAACTATAAGCATAACACATGCCAGAGCCCCCTTCCCCAGCACGAATATCTGCCTCAAGCACTCTCCCAACAGGCCCTGCTGCAGCACTACAACCAGCACCAAGAGAAAAATGCATGTGACTGCTAAATGTCTTCACAGCTTTTGTATCATGAAGAACAATTATAAAATCCATGAGTTCACCACTAATCTGGAAATTCAAGATAAGCACATATTCATCCGTCAAAAACGAATTTATAACCAAGCCAATACAACCATTTATCCTTGGAGAAATTTTTTATATTCTCTACTGACTTCCTATTATTAGGGTAATATTTATTAATTGATAGCTTAGAAACAGTTACTACAAATGGAAAAGCATTCCATATAAATAAGGACACAGAATATTTGTGCCAATCGAAATTCAGAATTGAAGAAAATAATATATGGAGTCTCAACCTAAACACAACTCACAAAAGCAAAATTCTCAATTAGAAAATCCCACGGTAATCTGAATTTGCCCTCACCGAAACAGAGAAACAGGTAAACCAATGAAACAGAGAAAGTATCAGCAACAACTATTTCTGAAAATATAATTTCATGAATAAGAACACATAAATCATCCATATGGTCAGTCATGTCAATCAGAGTTTATCATTATGTTCAAAAATTCTTTTATTCTTTTATTTCTATAGAAATGTCAAAAGCTGAAACGATACCAACATCTAAAATAAATCTAAAACGCACATAATTGGTTCCCCAATTAAGTACCCACCCACACTCATTATTAACAAATATGCCATGATGCCTGAACAAACAACAAATAATTTCCTATGCTTGAATTGATCAAGTAATATAAAGTAGCCTTGAGCTAGTTTTATATGTCAAATTGCCTATTTACCAAATAGTTTCCATGTTTCATAAAGTGATAATATATTTGCCAATTAGAAGCTCATGATTTTATTGCACATGGGGTGCTTCTATATTTGAAGCCTGTATACTTAATCAATACTGCCCTTCATCTTTGCTTTCTCATTACCCTCAGGATTAGTTCAAATGCCTTATCACTGTCATTACCCTGAGCACTTCTTGGGAGATCTCATTGATGTGTCATTAGCCCCTATACTCCAATTCTTTACTGCTTACAAATTATGTTCAAGTCTAAACAAACAGAAAAAATTACAAAAAGTTGCAAAAAAGAGCAAATGAACAAAATAAACATCACAAATCAGCAATATTTTATACCTAGTTATGGATCCATTAAGAGGAAATCGGAACATATTCATCAAAGTAAGATAATCAGCCATTATAAATTAAATATCAGCACCTATAACACAACAAAATATATCAGGAAATCTGCACTACAAACCCATCAAATTCTAAGAACAACCAAGTATCAGAATCTCAAAATTGTGTTATGAGTCCCCCTTAATTGGTGCAAAGCCTAAGCCAGCAATGTATAGTACATCACCATCAGTTAGCATGATATTGCAATTAATTGAATAGATTCATTAGAACCACCTTGCAGAGCTAGTATAACACCCAATACTTCAGTTATGTGCATCAGAATATGAATAAATGGGAACTACAACATCAATATTTGGAGATGTTAATACTTTTCAAAGGGAAGCATAATAAGGAAGCAGGATTCTTTTGAAATTAGGAAAATTTCCACCAAACAGTGTGCCTGACTGAACATGGTGTATTTGTTAGTTGCTTTGCCTGTAATAAATGTACAAAGGGAAAGAAAATTTAAAACAACAAACATAATTATTGAACTAACCAAACACTACATAAAAGAAAACATCAGGTAAAATTTGTAAAACCAACCAGAAGACATTGACCCAACAAAAGTCTCCAAGAATCTAACAACCACCATGAAGAAATTTTGTCCATATGGATGAGTTTTAACCAATGACATTGTCCTGCAAAGCAAGTGTTTGAGTTGGATATAGTCAACTTTAACCATACTTGGGTCAAGGTTGAATAAACACAACAATCTTTAGAAGTTCAGATACCTATACAAAGAAATAGCCATCTGCCAAAAGCGCAGGAGAGAGGTTATGGGGAATAGAAAGGAGTTTAAAGAAAAAGATAACAAAAATCAGCCAATAGCACCATCTATATTTAAATCACAGATGCACTTCACGAAAGAAACTTACAGCATCATTCAAAACAGATTCTCCAAAAACCAAGGCATATAGATTGACATCTGTGCCAAGCTCCTGTAATGAGGCAGGGAAAAGTACACATCACATTAGAAGTATTTCCCCTATCCCATTGTTCTCTAAGAATCTTTTTTATTTGAATACAATTACTCCCCAAAATAAGCAAACCCTGCAAGGTACCATTTCATTAGTCTTGTACCCCAAAAAAATGGCACATTAGTCATCATCGATTTATTTTCATTCCCTTAAAAAACATAAGATTCATTCCCTGCAAGATAGAGTACAGAACCAGAACCAAAAAAATGGAAAAAAGACATCACTGTGTTACCTCCAACATATCTTTGCGACTGCGGTATGTCTCTACCGCATGCAGCAATGACCACCATCGAACGTGGCTTCCTGCCCGCAGCGCCTCCTGAGGGATTTAAGCTAAATAACCCTTTTAGTACATTGAATGGCTTGCCTTGCGTGGACAGAACAGAAGCGCATTATGAGCATGCATTGTTCCCATTACAGCTGAAAAAAACCCTTCTGTTAATAAGAACCCTCTGATCCTGTGGAGTGCATTCAAACATAGGAAGACATAGCAGAATTTTTTTCAGAGAACCAAAAATAAAAGGCACTAGGATGAGCTGGTATTAAACGTACCAAAGGAAATCATATTAAAAACAGAAAACTACAATTATGCAGTCAGGACCAATATCTCAAGCCAAACTAACAACATGTGTGCAGACCTCATATGCACAAACCACAGTGCAGATACAAACAAACCTACTAAATCTTCAAACTTTGTTCCTTTATTATGGAGATTTTTATCAATATTTTCTTTTGGTTACTCTTCCTACTTATTTTATTGCCACTTAAAAAGTGTCAAAAAACTAATATTGTATTCACCTGCCACTTGTGCCCTTTCTTCAAGGCTCTTATGTTTCCTTTCTATTCACCTCTAGCTTTTGTTTCAATTCCACCTTTTCATTTACCTGCATCATCTACACATAGTCAACCAAAAACAGATATCATATCAAAGTCACAAAAATTAGAAATAGCTACATATAACAACCAGATTTTTTTAAAACAAACAGAAATTATCACCCTATTTCAACATAAATGTCATCGTTGTTCTCAAAATCATCACTTTTCTGGAGAAGGATATGGATGTGGTCATGAGGTATATAATCTCTAGTTGATGTGGGATCTCAACAATTATAATCACATAACACTTTTTCCTAGATTACATACCTTTGAAGGTTTCCACCTTTCCTCAAACCACGTCTTAACTTCTTCAACCTGCAAATACAACAAAACATTGAAAACTGGATCGCATTCATATTACCAATATCAAGAACTTAAGGATCAGAGCTTTGACCTTTTTCTTGTGAATAGCAAGCTCTTCCAAAGAATGGGGCCTGTATTTATCAACTCATGGCTCCTCTGCATTGCTCCTTTGAGTACTTGATGCATCCATTCAGCACCTGATGCATCCATTCAGCACTTATGACTTGTGAGATCATGAAAAAAAGATACAGATTCATATTTGTCAAGAGCTCAAATTCCAAATGTCATCAGTTGAAAAACTACAGCCATGCTCCAAAATTTCTAAAACAAAAGTTAAACATCAATCTTCTTACCTTCAAAGGCCTCACTTGGCATACCCTTAATTCCTTCTAACATCCTTACATGCCTTCCTTTCACCATCTAATCCTCTCTAGAATCATCACTCAGAGCACTTTCGTTCCTCTTTGTCCCAAACAATCACTCTCATCATCCTTCTGAAGCACAGGTCACCATCCAGTGTCAAAATTCCACATCTCAGAAAAAATAAAACCCAACACGTCCTTTCATTTTCTGGAAGAACAGGCAATTGAAAAAAAAAAGTAGAAACCCAAATTCAAACTAATCAAAATCAGACACCAAAAATTACAATTTAAATAGACACCAAAAATTACAAAGAAAAACGAAAATACACATTGCATGCTTGCACATTTCCTGTGCATTGCTCATCATCATATTCATACTCTAGAAAAACGAAAAATGTTGAAAGATTAAAAATCAAAAGTGGAAGAATATACTAATTAATTACCATCTGAATGAGCTCGCAACCTCTATCGTGGAGTATGTTAATCATACGCGGTCTTGTGTCAGAAGGAATTGCAAATTTGCAATCGCCGTTACCAGAGTTTGAAGCCCACTACCGCTTCGTCTCTGTTTTCATCCCTCTCTCACCTTTTAGGCTCAGAAAGTCCTCGAACTTGGACTCACCTTCAGCCACAGACCGCCATCGATGTCGCATCCTTCACCGCCATGAAGCTAACAACTCCGCCGTCACCGTCGCAGGTGGCCGCGATGGCCACCGTCCCCATTTCCCTTAGATTTTCTCTCTCCCACCGCTCCCCCTTTTTTCCTTCCTTCTTTTTCTCTTGCGGCTCGTTTCCTTCCCTTTGCTGTTTGTACGATTGAAAGGTTTTCAATTCTCGAGGCACCGAATCAATCACCAATGCATGCTAAGAGGTTAAACACGTTGTGTGCATTTTCTGAGAAGAGCATAAGGTTTGAAACACCTGGCAGCATGGAAGATGGAGGAGAAAAGGAAGGAGGACGAAGGGGTGAGTTTCGCGGGAAAAAAACCTCAGGCGGTATTCGCTTATTATGTATAGTTTTCTGAGAAGAGCAGAAGGTTTGAAACACCTGACAGCTTGGAAGATGGAAGAGAAAAGGAAGGAGGACGAAGGGGTGAGTTTCGCGGGAAAAAAAACCTCAGGCGGTATTCGCTTATTATGTATAGGATAGTAAATTTTGCATTGCACAATACAAAGGATATTATAGTAACTCCACCCAGTGAATATCTCCCAATCTTCTCCCCATAAAAGTCATGTTCGTTGTCGTGAGAAAGCAAACCCATTCATTAGAAGTCATTCTGAAGATGGATGTGAAAAGCAGGGGGCATTCCTCTTGCTACGTTCTCCCCCCTTCTACTACTTTCCTTCATTTTCCCACCCCATTCCACAGCAGCCAATCACTTCCTCGCCAATAAGACACTGAACCCCGACTTGCTCCTTACAACGATATTGTGCTTCCATCAACCCGGCCGCTAAGACTGGAGGAGGTGGATTTAGAGTACAATGAGAGTGCTAAATTACTATCCATTTCATGCTTTTCCAAGTTTCCTTCAGCATCGATCTTTGAATTTAATTTTAGCGACATGTCCAAATCAAGTGTTAAGAAAGAGAAAAAATGAAAAAGGGAAAAAAAGTAAAAAATATATTCGATCTAATTAAAAAAAACATTTGAAATAATTTGAAACAAACCTCGGATAATTATATGCATATAGGTTGAGCATTGGCTCAGATTATATCACTGAAGCTTGGAAAATTGGTTGAGATTATAGATATTTTTGTCTCTAGTTTCTATAAGATTCCTATGATAGCCCAAAACTATTATATATATAGAAGTTGTATTTGTTAAGGACTTGTAGTTAGTTAAAACCCTAATGGGTACTAATGGTATTAACAAGTGCTTATGACGAAAAAAGTCCTTGTATCTCCTTGATTTGGGCTATTAACTTTTTGCTCCTAAGTATGTCGCAAAAAGAAGTTGGTGGGATTTAAAAAAAAAATAAACAAAACTAAGTCATGCTTGGTAAACAATTTTAAATAAGAGAAAGGAGATAAGAATATTTCTTTCCAAATCAACGCAAGCAAAACATTAATACAAATACAATTATTGCTGCCTGGAATTAAAAACTGACAACAATGTAACGGACGTGTGCTACTCCGTGAATGTCACTCATTGGACAACCCTTTCAAATTGTCCTTCAATGACACGTGAGAGGTATAAAGAAAAATAAAAAGAAAAATAAAAACTTAGTAATCTGATAAAAAAGAAATAAAAAAATACAAAAATAGATATTAAAAAATATGAAACAAATCAGGATTCAATGTTATTTTAGGTTTTTTTCCTTATAAAAAAAAGTAAAAGACATGATTAGTAATAATGTGATGATAAAGAAATAAAAAAAATAAATATAAAAAGAGGTATTAAAAAATATGACAAAATCATGATTCCATAGGTTGGTTCTCTTTATAAGAACTCTCCAAAGCTGATGCTGTTTTTGTACCGATGCCTATGCACATGATCACAAGCTTCCCATCAGGTTTCTCTCACTTGAATTGAAGATCAGCAATGGAAAAGCCAGCAATGATCACCCGAAGTTGCAACAATCATCAGCTCTGGTTTGCAATTGTTATCTCCTTTCTCTTATTCTCTTTACTTATATGCTTTGATTACTCTGCCACATTTCATGGTCCCATCAACGGGTTCACTTTCTCAATCACCAAACAAGCAACCACTTTGGAACCCAAAACCTCCATCACAGATCCCTGCAGTGGCCGCTATGCCTACATTCACAACCTTCCTTCCCGCTTCAACCACTACTTGCTTCAGCATTGTCAATTTCTCACCAGAGGAACCGACAAGCCCAACATGGGTTTAGGTCCTAAGATTGAAAACTCTAAAGGGGTTCTTGTCCCCAACACTAGTCGGTATGCCACCAACCAGTTCTTGTTGGAGGTTATTTTTCACAACAGAATGAGAAAATATGAGTGTTTGACCAATGATTCTTCATTGGCTTCTGCAATCTTTGTCCCATCTTATATTGGTCTTGATGTGAGTCGCTTCCTTTGGGTTTCTAATCTCGCAGTGAGGGATTCATCTGGTTTTGATCTTGTTCAGTGGCTTGCAAATACACCTGAATGGAAGAAAATGTGGGGTAGGGATCATTTCCTTGTTTCAGGTAGAATTTCATGGGATTTTAGGAGGCAATATGATGATTTATCTTATTGGGGTAGCAAGTTTAGATTTTTACCAGAATCTATGAACATGTCAATGTTAGCAGTTGAAGCAAGTTCATGGAATAATGACTATGCAATACCATATCCAACTTCATTTCATCCTTCAATGGACAGCGAAATTTTCCAATGGCAGAACAAAATCAGACATCAAAAAAGGTCATACATACTTGTTTACTTTCACTGGTGCACCAAGGCCTGAACTTGAAAATTCAATAAGGGGAAAGATCATAGACCAATGTATCCACGTGGGTCATACTTCTATGCTTTGATCACCCGACTTGTTTTCCCGCTTCGAGGAAATGTCATTATATCCACGTGGGTGGGTTACACGGGTGTCCCTCAACATTGGTGGGTTACACGGGTGTCCAATGTATGTATGCATGTTCCTCTTGATGCAGGGGTGGGTTACACGGTGTCCCTCAACATTGGCAATCCCCACAAGGTTTTCCACCTTCAAATTGACACCAGTAATGACCTTACCTGGGTTCAGTGTGACAAAGAGTGTAATGGTAGCACTCTGGTAAGTTTTACATGACAACATTAATTAATTCTGATATTTGTAGTTACTACTAATCATCTTATACTGATATTTGTTTCCTTGTTTGCGGCCAGGAAATAAACTTTATAAACCCACGGCAACTTTATAGATCTAGAATACTCCTCATCAAATCCACACCTATCACGAAACAGACAATTGATTAATTAGGAAATTGAACAAAGAATTAATTGTAGTTCTAATTTTAAATAAAAGTCTTTCCTGAGAATAGAAAACTTGTGTTGCAGGCAGTATTCAGAATACTCCAATTACAACACTATTATTCAATGGTCAAAATCAAATTACTAGTAAATGCAAGTCAGATGGATGGAGAGAAAACACACACACACGAATGCTACCTCGGGGAACACCTGGGGTAGTATAGACACTTGGGGACTGGTTGGGTAAATAGGGTCCCTAACTATTACACCCACCGAATTAATACCGTCAGAATAAATGTCAAAGAGACACTTGCCACTTGCGTAAAGTTGTGTCCCACTCCCACACAACGGATCCGCACATTTCACAAAGTTGTCGTGGGGTTTATAAAGTTTACAGAAATGTGCTGATCCGTTGTGTGCGACCCAACTTTGTGCCGGCCCAAGTGGCAAGTGTCTTGTTGAGATTTATGCTGGCAGTGTTAATTCTGTGGGTGTACTAGTTCGAGACCTTATTTACCCAACAACCAGTCCCAAGTCTCTTTACTACCCGAGGTGTTCCAACATGTGTTTTCTCTCCATCCATTTGACAATGGTTGGTTGCATTTATTAGTAATTTGATTTTGATCATTGAATGATAGTGGTGTGATTGGAGTATTCTGAATACTGCCTGCAACACAAGTATTCTATTCTCAAGAAAGACTTTTATTTAAAATAATTAGAACTGCAATTAATTCTCTCTGTTCACTTTCCTAATTAATCAATTGTCTGTTTCGTGATCGGTGTGGATTTGATTAGGAGTATTATGGATCTAGTCCCTCACCTTCCACAGGAGGGGTCGTTGGCATTGGCAATGGCATGATAAGCATTTTGTCTCAGCTTCACTCTCTAGGCCTGATTTGCAATGTGATGGGTCACTGTTTAAGTTCACAACGAGGAGGGTTTTTATTCTTTGGAGATGAGTTCATTCCCTCACCCTCACCTGGAAGAATTGTTTGGACACCTATAGTGCTGAGTTCCTCAGGGTAAGTGTTAAAAAAAATTAAAATAGACGTTGTTAGTTTGTATACTTTTGAGATATCTTGCCTTGCCACTCATAACATAAGAGCTTACAATGCACACAATCATCTTTGTTTCAGGAAATACTTTAACGCAGGTCCAGGCAGACTTGCTTTTTCAATGGAAAGACTAATTCTGTCAAGGGTCTTCAACTTTCCTTTGGCTGCGGGACTACTACTCATACTTTAATTCCCAGGCTTATAACGCTGTTCTTGATCTGGTGAGTGAGTGAGTGAGATGGAAACTAATTGTAGCCTTAATTAGTATTACTATTAAGTTCATTCATTGTGTCTTATTAGTTAGCTAGCCTTATGATAATCACATTCTTCAGGTCAATAATGAATTAAAAGGAAAGCCGCTGAATAGAGCAACAGGTAGTAGTTCACCGCTACCAATTTGTTGGGAGGGTGCAAAGCCTTTCAAATCTGTGTCATGTCCACAACTATTTTAAGCCCCTGGTACTGAGCTTCACGGAATCACCGGATTCACAGCTGCAACTACCACCTGCAGCTTATCTAATTATCACTGTGAGCACCTTTTCAAGACTACAACCTACTTCTATCCCTCTTTAATCAAATCAAAGGAACAAATTAAATTATTATTAATACAAGAAAAGAACTGATTCTCTTTTCAAAATGATATTTATATATCTTTTAATTCAATTTAAATATTTATAGCAATAATTTGGTATCAATACTGTGAACAATTTAATAAATTGTTTTTTATTTTTTTATGTTGCATTATACATACACAAGCACTGAGTTAGCTCTCCAAACAGATCCTATTTCCAAAAAGGAGCTACATTAATTGTCTTTCATTTTTGTGTCTTCATGACATATTTTCTATGTTTCTCGCACATACTATGTCTTCTGAATTCTTCCACTTCATACATCTCTGTTCTATATGCTTTTCAGGATCTTATTTAATAAACATGGAAACTCAGTTCTCTAATTTGAATATAGAAGGCAGCACAAACTGCTGCTTGAGACTGATCGGCTACTACTATGCTTCTCATGCTTCTTAATTCTTACTTAATGGCATTAATTCTCACGTTTCTTTCTACCGCAATTATGGTTAATTTGAACCATGTGATAGATTATGGTTGTGTGCTTTTCATAGGGATAAACCTGCAGGTGGTAGTTGCAGCTGTGAATCCGGTAATTTCGTGAAGCTCAGTACCAGGGGCTTAAAATAGTTGTGGACATGACACAGAGATTTGAAAGGCTTTGCACCCTCCCAACAAATTGGTAGCGGTGAACCACTACCGGTTGCTCTATTCAGCGGCTTTCCTTTTAATTCATTATTGACCTGAAGAATGTGATTATCATAAGGCTGCTAACTAATAAGACACAATGAATGAACTTAATAGTAATACTAATTAAGGCTACAATTAGTTTCCATCTCATCTCACTCACTCACCAGATCAAGAACAGCGTTATAAGCCTAACTTGAAGAAAAATTTGTTATTTTTGACTACCATGCTTTGTTGTTTTTTTGTAGGTTGACGAACTGAGAATCAAAAAACTCAATCCCTATGCTTATGGATGGGACAGAACTCACTGTGCTAATCAGTTGCAAGATATATATTGTTATCGTGCTCTATGAAAATTGCTTGCTGGTGCTGTGACATTGGTATAAGACTTTGCCTGCCTACCTGCTAAAATTATTCTCAAGCTCCCTTTGAGGTCAAGTTCATTTCCCCATATTTACGAGGAATATTACACAATATATATTCTAGCTTTAAAGTTCATGTCCACAAGTACAGGTGTACACAGTGATTTGCTATTGTAGTTCAAATCATAGTTGTTGTAGGAGGAAAAAACAGTTGGCCATATTAAGTTGTATCAGTAACTTGAAATGTGTTGAATCTCTGTTGACTCTTTCTTTTGAAGCTTTGGTTAGTAAGGTGGCCTTTGAAGCTTTAGTTTCCTGCTGTCAAGGAACCTTTGGATTCTGCAATGGGTCAATAATGTGGCAAAATCTTCTATGTGGCTCCACCATGTAATTGTAAATAAAATAATGAGGGGTGGTGTTTTGTAACTTTTAAGTTATGAATTAATTAATGGTTCTTTTGTTAGTATATTCTACATTTGGATTTGAAAAATAGTTTGTCTGATGGTTCTCCCAAGTTAGTGAGCAATTGTAGAATTAAAGTTTTCTAGTTAACAATTACCGAACTTTGAAAACAGTAATGCTAAAACCCATATTTTGTTTCAATCCTTGAGTACTTAATGGAACACATGGATATGTCAATATTAAGGGAGAGAGGAAGCGATCTTTGATGGTGCAGAGCATGCTAATTGCAAAGTTTGGTTAAGAAAAGTTGAATTTTCATGCAATCCATAATTTTTGTGATATTTATTTTCAAGTGGTTGCTACATAATGTCTTCATTAGAAAGCTATACAGGTAAAATATAATGATTATGTCTTGCTAATTCATTCTAATCTGATGTATATGACTATATGTACCGTTTCCATCAGCCAAAAGTGATTTTCAACTGAACAGGTTTAAAGTGTACCTTTGTCCATACACTGTTTCTGCATCTCAGAACCTTTGAATGCTCAATTTCAGCACAAGCAATTCTCTATTGTTCATCTATAGTATAGGCAGCAGAAGCTGCGCGGTTTCAGATATTTCATCTGCTTACATCTTTTATAGTTGAATCACATGCCTGAAGGTTTTGACTCCTGAGCCAAATTCTGTGGCTCCTCATCCTTAACTTTGAGTGTTTCCTACAGAAAGTAGCATCTGCTGAACTGTATCCAAAGCAATACATAATATAGTGGTTGTGGCCTGCTAATTCTTTCTGACTTAGGTACAAAATTTCCATCAGCCAAACATCATTGTCAAATGATCCAGTTTATAACATACCATCTGTACATACACTTCTTGCTTCTCATAACCATTTTCAAATGCTCAATTTTTGTACAAGCAATTCTCCACTGCTCAGGTAACCTTTTAGAAGTTACCTGTCAGTAGGCTTATCAGCACTCTAATCTATCAGCAGGCTTTTAATATAACATAATTAAAGTGTATGATGGATGTCTAATTGTTCACGTGATTAAATATAGTTTAAGTGATTTACCAAAAAAAAAAAAAAGTTTTAGTGTATATATAAAGTTGTCTTAGCTTGACATTGGACTTTTTTCCTGTCTCTACATGGCTGAACCATGAACAGAACGTTATTCATGTCTCTACTTTTTCCTGTCTCTTTGCTGGTTAGCACCACTGAGCTTGCCATCCTACCACCACTAATAAGCACTTCACTGTTAACAGAAGATACAATTGATAGCTTTTTTCCTGTATGGTGAATAGCTAGTCATAATTCTCAGTCCTTACTTTACTTCTTTCTGACTTTGCTGACCTCGGAGGGGTTTGTGTATGTTAGTATGAGAACCCTTAATATGCAAAACTCCTGACCCAAACTATATATATATATATATATATATAACTCGATGGTTAAATGAGTATTCTTTTATTCTTTCTTTCTTGAGAATTGCTTCGGTCTTGATTTTGCAAGAAGCATCTACATATCCAATGTCACATAACTATTTCAAGTTGCTATGAAAAGTTGCGGATTTAAATGATTGCTGAATATGCAATATTTATATGACAGGAACACTCAAGTTTTGGTGCAAGGAAGCAAAACAGGAATTCTCTTTATAATATGTTTTGTACTAGACAATGAAAGATTATAATAGCAAAATATAGATAATCAACTATCCATTATGTTGAAAGATCAAGGATTATTTTCTTTGGTTTAAGCATTGTTGGTAAATCGTCCTGCTTTATTTAAGCAATATTTCCCATCATCCATTATTATTTACTTGCAGATTTTTTTATGTTTCATTTTCAACTTCTTTCTTATTAGCTCTTTTGTCTTCAGTTGCCAAAGGGTTGATGAGAATTTTGTCCAATATGATAGAGATGATGCCACGTGGTGCATAATCGAACTTAGTGTAGTTAATTTTTTACTACTCATTTCTGCAAAGAAATCTTCTCAACAAATAGTACTTTCAATGCTATTCTTACTTTATGGCATCCATTTGATCTTTTGAGCATGGGCTGGATGCTTGATGAGCACTCTTTTATTTGCTGTTGTAGTGAAAGTCATACGTTGTTGAAGTTGTGAAAATGCTCAGACATATTTACATGTTTGGGGTATATTCATATTTTTACTGATAAAGTGATTGGGCTCTCACATGACATTGATATAGTCTCTACTCACATTTGCTTGACACTTCATTGCATGATATACAAAGAAGTCTAAATTGCTAATATTTGTTCCATTAGATGGAAGGCTGTTGTTAAATGCACCCAGCATTATGTTGGGTACTCCCAACAATTACAAGAGGTTGACAAAAATACCTCTCAGAAAATTATCAAAAGTGAACAAAAAAAAAATTATTTCATTTGTCTCCCTTGCAAAGAAGGTAGTTGCGAGTTCCCATCGCAAATATGTTATTTGCGCGTGAAGGAGTTCCAGAATTTTTCAACACGCGCAAATAGCATATTTGCTAGCATATTTGCGAGTTTGAATTTAAAAAAAAAAAGACACTCGCCAACATGCTATTTGCGCGTGTTGGAATTTCTGGAATTCCTTCACGCGCAAATAGCATATTTGCGCGTAGTTTATGCGTAGTTGATTTTTTAAAAAACCAACGCGTGTTGGAATTTCTTGTATTCCTTCACTGGCAACGCGTAGTACAAGATCTATCTTGGCAACACGGACTCACTCCATCCTCACAAATCTAGTTCATTTCAACAATTGAAATCCTATTGCAAAGGGGAGCACCGCCCTCTCTCTCTCTCTCTCTCTCTCTTGTTTACTGTCTCTTTTTCTCTCGTCTGCTTTAAAAGTGAGATCTCTGAGCCCCTCTCAATCTCTGCTAGTGGCTGCGAGAAGTGTGTCATGTGTCACCCATAAGTTTCGCCGCGAGCAGTGGCGGCTCGCATATCTGATGGCTCCGGTCTTCCATCACTCAAGCGCCTCAGACCAAGCTGATTTGTCTCAAATTTATCTTCCTCTACTCAGATCTGTGCTAAATCTGTCTTTCTCTACTCAAATCTGTGCCAGATCTGTTTTCCTCAACTCAGATCTGTCTTCCTCTGTGAGACTGAGCCAGATCTGTCTTGTTTTTGTGCATTTTGTTTCTGATTTTTTTTGGTACGTGTTGAAGTTTTATTCTTTAAAGTTTTAAGGCTTTCTCGCATATTGTTTCAATGTTTGATATATGGTGACATTTCTGGGTTTGTTTCTGGATTTATCTTTACTAAAAGTTTCAAGGCGCAAATACGCTATTTGAGTTAAAAATTTGTACACGCGTAAATAGCTTATTTGAGCAGGTGATATACATTCATGTATACCCGCGTGTACAAAATTTTAAATAAAGCACACTCGCAAATAGCTATTTATGCGTGTTATTTTTTAAAATTTGGTACACGCGCAAATAACTTAATTGTGCGAATTTTCCTTATTTGCATACCTTAATTTGTTATTTGCGAATTTCAAGAAAATTTTAGTATATACCCAAGGGTATTTTTGTCAACGTTGGGTTTCCCTATCAAAAAGTTGGGTGTACCCAGCATTTTGCTGGGTACATTTAACAACTGCCTAGATGGAATATGTACCAAGCTTTGTCTCTGATTTGGCCCATCCTAGACTGAATTCCCTTTAGCACTATTGTTGAAACAAGAAAGGGTTGTCAATGACGTCGCAACAGGCCTTCCTCTTGGTAACATGCACATCACTCTTTAGTTATCAAGAAATTGGTTTTTTAGTTCTTTGAAAATTAGTGTGTAACTGCTATTATTCCTGTACCTTTATAATTTTCAAATTAGTGTTGTTATTTTCAGTTAATGTTTTATGCTTGCTTATACAGTTATACTGCAGAACCATGTGTGTTCTAAGTGCTGCTTCATCACTAGAGATTGATTCATGGCTTATTTGTTGTCGTCATTTCTTTCAAGGTTATTTGCCTATTATTGATCAAAGATGGTTGATGCTCATGAGACCGATAAGAACACTGAGGGCAGAAGAACCAAGAAACTGATAAAAGCTCTTGAGGCTGCACGTGAAAATGGGACGGACATGATTTCCCTTGAGATTTTGTACCCATTAAATATTTGTACTTAATGCCATACTTAATTGAGATAAAGTAACAAATTTTTTGGGAAATATAGGAATTATATTTTCAAAACAATTCAAAAAATAATTGACACGTGAAAGTTTTTGTTGGATACAATTACATTCTCTCCCTTTTAGTTGAATACATAGCTTGACTATTGCTCCTATTTTAGTAGTTCATCAACTACTAAGCTAGAATATGAAAAGAGTATCACGTGGCGTAATTTTGACCGGAAAAACACGTGATCTACTAATGGTCCATCAAGATTAGGAAAAACTTATCTTCATAACATGAATCAATTGGCTTTATATTTGATTGTTAAATAAAATAAATCAGTTCTATAAAAAAAATTAGTTTGCTTTATTTTTTTAAGTTTATTATCGTTGATCAATAAGTACTCCCTCCGTTCCTTTTTAAATGTTGGTTTTTTAAAGAATTTTTTTTCTAATTAGTTGTCATTTTCAAAGTTTAAGTTTATTTGATGACTTGTTTGTCAATTATACCTTTAACTATTTATTGCAGAAAGAGAAATATGTTCTATGGAGTAATGAATGGCCAATGGTATCATAGGAAAAAGACTAATAATTTCATCAAAAGCAACACAATTTATTAATTTTCTTGATTATTGTAAATTTACCTTAAACGACAAGCAGTGGCGTATCCAGGACCCTGGGTCAGCAGGGTCAAACTATTTAACTTTAATTAATAATTTTTAGGGTTTAGGGACAAAATCTTCTCAAAGAATTTCCAATTCTTCATTGGGGAAAGTTGTGTTGAGTAGGTTGACATAGTCCTCTTTGTAAATATGCTCTTCGTATCTTTTCTTGATCATTAGGATGATATGTCGACATTTTAAGTCGCATTCCTGGATCGGATGGCAAAACTTCTAAATTAATTTCAATGTGTTGCCGTTGTGAACTTGACTCACGAGATTGTTTCTCATTTGATGGTACTCTCCTCTTCAAATATTTTTCCATTATCTATTACAATGGAAACAATGGCTAATGAGTATAACAATTAAAATTAACATTATAATAATTAAATGAAGGGACCACCAATGGCTATAAAACAGAAAATTATAGCAATTAATAATTAAATGAAGCAAGGAACCCCTAATATTGTAGCGAAGCAAAGAACCCCTAAAAGATCCCTAATAATTAAATGAAGCAAAGAAGCAAACCAGCGAAGCAGATTAGGGGTAGATAAAAATCAGGGTTTCGGTAAAAAGGGGAAAGGAGTGCAGCGGGGAGATCTAGGCTTACCACTTTCTGATTTACGGTCGCCGGTCGGAGCAGAGAGAGGAGAAGAGCGGTCCAGTGGAGAGGAGATCCGAGGCTCAGGCAGAGAGGAGGGGAAAGGAGTGTGCAGGTGGAGAAAAAACAGAGCACTCGCGGAGTAGTCCGGCGGGGCGCAGAACAGAGCTGAGGCGATGCGGCGCGAACGCGGTGGTCTGATTTCCGAGCGGTGGTGTGGTGGAGCAGAGAAATCATAGGTCTGAGTGAGAGAGATGGTGAGTTCCGTCGTGTGAGATGGTGAGTATTGTGTGAGAGAGATGCGTGTGTGGGTAGTGTCACTGTGCTGCTGTGGGGCACTGGGTGCAAAATAGGAAACTTAAAGGGGTCAAAAAAAATTATACGGGTGTAAGTAAGAATTTTAAAATCTCAGGGTGTGCATGTGCACACCCTCACTCTAGTGTGGGTCTGCCCCTGACGACAAGTGAAAAGGAACGGAGGGAGTAATAAGTAACAGTTTAATTTGACATTGGTATTGCTTTGTTAGTGCTTTAGATAACCCATTCAAGAATCATGTCTTATCACCATTACATATTTTATGAGATGCACTAAATTACTATTCAATTTTAGTTTGTTGAATAAAAAAAAATACTAATTATTATTTAATTTTAGTTTTAGAAATAATCGTAGTAACCAACGCGACGTGCCCCGTGCGTATGCACGAGTACACATCCAGTTAGTGTTGAATTTGATTAATTTTCCTAAAATAGATCTTTTGAGTACAAGCTATATATGAGATCTTACTGAATACTGATTGATAATGGTTACCCTGTTCTGCCTGATCCTAAACGATCGAAGCAATGGCGGATCGATATTGAGAGAGTTGGAGGCAATTGCCCCTACAACATCGTTACTTTTTAGTTGAATATACTTAATAATTTTCATTTTGTCCCCACAAAAAATTAGGTGTTGCCCCTATATAAGACACTTTTTTTAAATAAGTGAAGAGTGTTATATGAAATAAAAGAGAAAATAAATTGGTTCTAATTTTATCTCTTTATCATTATAATTTTTACCACTTCTCAAACGCTAAACTCATACAGTGACAAAACACATTAGATTTCAAAAAAGAAACACCGTTCAAGATAGAGAAAGAGATATAGAGACTCAAAGAGCAGAGACAAATTTTTGATGATTTTCTATCAATATCGTTAGACTAAGATACATAAAATGATACTAGTGAAGAGCATATGAGAGATGAATAGTTAAATATTTTTTTTAAATGTTTAAATGATTGTTTGTTACATATATAGAGGTACATTTTTATAGTATTGACATTGAAAAAATTATATAACATTTTCAAAATATGAAAATACGTAGAACATAATTATAATTTGTAGAAGGTTGTGTATATTAGGTTTTTTTGTCATAAAAATAATATATTTTATAAAAATTTACAATATTTTTTAATATGAAAATATTATAACTATTTTTTACTCCACAAATTTTTTTTTTTCAAGATCCGCCACGAGATGGAAGTGGCTGTCACTGATATTTATGCATTCTCGCTGCATTAACTATGGCTTCAACTAAGCACCAAATCACGAACCTACCCCAACCCATAACTGAATTGTCCATGCATAATTACTAGTAGTCATCTTCGGCTCATTGTCTTATCGTTGTTCATTTAACTGTCATGGTGAGTTCTGTGGAAATTCATTATGCTTCTTCAACTAAATAGAGGCAGACAATATTCTAGCCAAGTGATAAAGTTAGAATAATCTTTTTTTCTTATGGGTAATAAGCATAGATACTGTTAATTTCTTTTTGTTATTATTGTTAGAATCACTACTTTTTTTGTTAGTGGAATATTTTTTGTTTCTTTGTTTCTCTTTGGCTGAAAGTCTGAAACTTTTTTTATTCTTCTATCTTCTGTATAAGCATGATATTTTTAAAACTACTAATTTTGGTGTAAGAATAATTATATTCAAATATTTGCTAAATTAAAATACATACAAATTACTATTCAATTTTTGTTTTAGAAACGTTTGTAATAACCATATACACTCTAGTTGAACATTAAAAGCGTTACACGAAATGATTTTGAAATACTTCGTGCCCTCCTTTTTATAAGAAATATTGACCTATTTTCAAATATATTAAATATTAAATATTATTTATACCCTTATTTATTGTGAGAGAGAATTTTAGAAGTAATCAAGTTAATGAAATTAGGAGTAATTAATATATGGCATTTGTAGAAAATAAATTAAATTTATAGCAGTATTTTTTTTGACACAAAATTTATAGCAGTATTAAATGAAATCAGTTGTTAAGGTTTTATTTTTTATAATAAAGACCGGAAGGAGTAGTATTTCGTAGGATAAGCCAAATCGACAACAGTTTTATGATAATAACTACTCCATCAGAACTCAATTATAAGGAAAAAAAAATACTCCCTCAGTTTTCGAATAATATAAACAACAAAAAATCCATGTTTGGTGATTTTAAATATAAACAAATATTGACTAACTTTACTCTATTTAATGATATTTTACTCAAAATACCTTTCAATTAATTCAAATTTTATTTTTCAATAACTCTTTTATTCTCATAGAACAATTTCCCATGAACAGCAATTTGAGATATACAATTTCTTTTTTTGATTATTTTAAGAAAATTAAATAAAACTAGCTACTTTTTTTACTAGACTAACTACTTTTCTTAAGGGGTGTGAAGTTGTTGTTTTTTTTTTTTTTTGCTTATACGTATTCTACAACTGAGGGAGTAGTCATGTTTAAATAAAGTCTAACTAACTTCACCCTATTAAATGTTATTATTACCAAAATGTCTTTTATTTAATATTATCATAGAACAATTTTGCATAGAAAATTAAATGGAAAGAAATGGTAATTTGGAGAATGCAATTAGTTTTTTTTATTACACCAAGAAAATTAAAAGAATTTGACTAACTTTCTTAATCAATATGAAATTAGGTATACTTTCTTATATTTGAGTCCGGAGGAAGTATGTAAGATGCATCATATTCATAATATGATGAGAAAGAGAAAATTTAATTAGTAAATTATACAGATAATATATATTAATTTAATTAATTAAATCTTATATATGACTTTAAGTGTGGTTTCTAATCTTGATAATTTATGTGAGATTGAATAATCAAACATGTTCCTCGTATTTCTTGTTTTACAAATAATCAAGTCGTATATAATTTGAATCATGGAGTCAAATGATTTAATTCTATTAAGCTAAATAAATATATAAACTCCTAATTAATTAAACGTAATTCAATTTTATAGTAATTAAAAATTTTCCGTCCATTAATTACATAAGTCATACGAAATTTCTTAATATTATGCGATACTAATATTTTTTTGAGGAATTATGTGATATTAATATTAAGGCAAAATTATTCCAGGGGTCTTTTATCTTAATTTAAAATTTCAAGTTAGTCTTTTATCTTTTTTTGTTTCAATTTAGTCACACATATTTTAAAATGTTAATTTCGAGACAAATTGTTGGCCGATATACAACGAGAAATACATGTGTGTCATAAGGACAATCTGCCATATAAATTGTGTCACAAATCATAACCGAAAGCAGACAAATTTGGCCAATATTGTTAACATTTTAGAACACGTAGGATTAAACTAAAACTAAAATTAACTTTAAAGGACTAACTTGGCAAAAAAAAAAGATAAAAGACTGAAGTGAAACTTTAAATTAAGATAAAAGACCTCTGGTGTAATTTTGCCTAATATTAATCAATTTCAAGTTTGTTTCATATTGGTGGCAAGTGTGTAACACAAAATATATTAATTAATATGATTGGTTTTTGTTCCCCTAAAAGTCTCACATTGCTTGGAAACCATTAATATTAACTAAAATGATATTAATATTAATCATTGTTGTTGTTGTTGTTGTTGTTTAATTTGGGCCTTCTTTCTTCACCTCTTTAATTATTAGGCCGTTATGGACCCGTATCTAGAACACGAGCTATGCCCAATGCGGCAAGCCAATAACCGGTCTGTGAAGCCCTCCGACTCATAACCCGTTAAACGACTATAAATAATTGAATAACTGAAACACATGAGCTCAACTGACCAAGTAACGACTTAACTAACCTCCCTTATTACCAACCATATATTAGAAAGACCTCTGTATAAGTCAAAATCATCAGAAGCTCCATATATGCTTTCATTCTATATACTCTTCTGATATCCAAAACACTGTCTAGTTTAGGCGTCAAAGTCCCTGCAAACAGTGGCAGATCCAAGTGTATCACATTGGGAGCAATTGTCCCCACAAGGAATTTTTTTTTACTTGAATATACTTGATAACTTTGTGTTTTTCCGCCCATAAAAAATAGATGTTTTTCTCATAAGACAAATTTTTTTAAAAGAAATACTTAAACTAATTCTTGACAAAAAATAATAGAGACATATTTGGTATCTGAGAATCGAAAAGTACCAATTTGGTCAAAAAAATCCCAAATATCAGTCAAATTAGTCTTTTTAGGATAATATTTGTCAGAGACTAATTTAACCAATATTTGAGATTTTTGAAGACTACATTGATAATTTTCATTTTTTAGGGATCAAATAAGTCTTCATATTTTTTGTTAGATACCAATTTGGGTCTTTACTTTTTTTTAAATGAGTGTAAAAATTATAAGAGACAAAATCTTGCCCCCACTAGAAAAAAATTTCTGAATCTGCCACTGCCTGCAGGTGGTCACACTCTATCTCACCGAGGACACCACTTGATGAGTCCACCCTAATCATCCGCAGAGTCCTGTGTTCCTCCTCATCATTTATGTGTCTTGCAAATTCTACCTTCTTTGTTCCTTGTTCAACATTGGGCGATGTTTGTGAAAGGAATAAGATTTGTTGTTCTCATATGCACAAGAGCCAATAATATATATTGTGGATAGCAGAGTCATTATACTATAAATATATTATTATTGATATTTAATGTCACATAAATTACTATATTGAACTTTTATAAATATATTAAACTTTTATCACTACAACAGATTGTTAGAAAAATGGCGTCACTTTAAACAATGCTTTATGCTGAAAGCGCTGTTTAAAAATCGTGTATGGCCTTTACCAGCGCTTGCTAGAGAAAGCACTGACTAAAAGTAACAAATAGACAGCGCTTCCTTGATTAAACGCTGCTAAAAAGACCCGCATCCCCTTCACCAGTGCTTTCCCTGCGAAGCGATGTCTATTCTCGTTAGGCCTTTACCAGCGCTTCCTCTCCTTATCAAATTATAGCTCAGCATCCCACGCAAAAGTAACGCGCAAAAGTAATCGGATCGAGAGAGGGAAAAGAAAGGGTACGGTTCGAAAGAGATGAGGGAGAGACAGAGAGGACTGAGGAGAGTGAGAACTGGATCCATGTAGAAGAAGAAGGAGAAGGGACAAAGGCGATGGTGATTTCGGATCTGGAAAAGGGTAGATCGGAGGTGATGGTTTCGAGGGTCTTAGTTGAGGCAAAACAAACAATTTTAGCAATCCGGCCTCCTCGCCGCCTCCATCGTCACCGCAACTGCTTCATCCTCCACCCACAGTTCCCATCAGGTACCTGCTTGGCAACTTTCCTTTACCTCCAAACCCTGGATCTGAGATTTTCCCGAATGTTATTTGATATTAATGTGATGAATTTGGGTTTTGCAGGACGGCATGTGTAACACCCGTAATTCAATTTTACTCGAAATAACGAAGATTTACATAAATGGCTCAAAGTTGACAATACGTTAAACTTGATAATTAAATTACAAGTCCAAACTCCACGCATAGTCAATAATGTAAGAGTTAGATTACAACTTTGTAATTGTTAAATACTTGGAAGCACAAAATACAACAACAAGGTTCTTCTTGCAAAATGATAGAGGAGTCTATACCCTTCCAAACTACACAATATAACTAAATGAAAATCAAGCCTCTATTTCGCTTGATCACTTTTCGGATCCTGAAAATCTGAAAAATACAATAGAAAAGAGTGAGATAAAAATCTCAGTGAGTTCTCCCCCATGAACCCCTCACCACATCAGTTCCCAATACAACGTTATAAAGGAAATTCACAATATCGTCACAATCTAATAAGCAATCAAGATTGCACAATGAATCCAAAGGAGTATAAAATAAACTCTCAGTGGACTTCCTCAATAAATAATACACAATGAGTCCAAGAAAGTATAGCAGTGACTTTCTATGGAGCTCCTCAATAAACATTACACAATGAGTCCAAGAAAGTATTGCAATTACTTTTCATGGAGCTCTTCAATAAACAATACACAATGAGTTCATAACACATCATAAGGTTTATGCACATTAAGGGTTTAAAACACTTAGAAACCAGTGTTCATGAACTTAGAAGTGAAAATACACATTTATGTTACAAATTGGGGGACAGTTGGTGTTCAGTTTTCTGAACCCCCTAGCTTGTAGCTCAAAACTGCACTAATTGGTTGGATATTTCCTAAATTAAAAATCATATTTGGAAACTAGACATCCTAAGATTTCCAACGAGTGGTCATATGCTCAATTCCGACTTCGTTTGATATTTTAATAAAATCCCCGAAGTTGACGATCTGCAGAGTTGCGCACCGCTACAAGAAATAGTAGCGCATCACGCCGCATTTTTGCGAGCTGCCTCTGTTCCTATGCGCTGGCGTCACAAGACTTGTACTGCACGCCACGCCGCATTTTTCTATTTTGGCTCTGTAATGCTGCGCGTCACACAAGACTTGTGAGGCGCATCACGCGCAAACGTGCAGGATTATGCAGAAATGTGTTTTTCTGCATATTTCTAACTTCCAACTCACTTTCTCCTCAATCCCAACCAACAACAATCAAGCTTAAGACTTAAAATCAAGCATATGACTGATCCATAAGATTAAAAACAACCTATAACACATAAACACAATTCATCATGCTTCAACATATCATATACATTAAAGCATCAACTTAAGCATATTCCTTCTTACCCCAAACCCATTCATGTATTTCAACCATTTCCAACTTAGAAATCAAGAAGACACACAAATGAGGCTAAAAAGGAAAATCCTAAGTGGTGGGTCTTATGGGTTGCCCAACCTCTAAGTGTGAAGAACTCACTTTTGGCTCAAAGAGATGAGCTAGGAAGCTTGAAGACTTGAGATCCTCTCCTCCTCTTCTTCTTCAAATTCGAGCTTCTCTCCCAATGGTCTAGAGCAGCTCCAAATCTTCAATGTAGCTCCAAATACTCAGTTCCAAATGCTTAAAAGCAAGAAAGGATGAAGGAAGCACCAATTCTCCTCTTCTCCTCCCCCCCAAAACCAAAACCCTAGCTCTCCACCTTCTTCCTCTTCTTTCCTTGTTCAGAAAAATTGAGAGAGAGTAGAAAATAGGGCTGGATGTCGTGGGTGAGGAGAGGAAAGGGAGAAGGAAAATGTGGCTTGACCAAATTACCCTTCCTTCAATCACTTAACTACACTACACCTTGCTACTCACACCCCCAATATTTCTAAATGTTGTCCCCTATTTCAATTACTTAACAATCAATTTAAAGCATTTCAAAGCCTAAATTAATTTAATTAAATAATTGAATTAGGCGGGGTGTTACACTACTACCCACCTTTTAAAATTTTTGTCCTCAAAAATGAAACAAGGTACATACCTATCGAAATAGATACGGGTAGTGAGTTCGCATTTCTTCCTCAGTCTCCCAAGTAGCCTCCTCAGAAGTAGATCCTTCCCAGATGATCTTGACCAAGGGAACGTCCTTATTCCTTAACCTCTTGAAGTTGCGGTCCACAACTTGTATCGGCATAGGCTGGTATGTCAAATCTTATCTCAGTTGTATCGACTCATGATCCAAGGGTTGACAAGGATCAGGAATGTACTTTTTAAGCTGAGACACATGGAACACATTGTGTAGACTTGAAAGAGATGGAGGTAGAGCGATTTGATAAGCAACAGGACCGACTCTTTGAAGGATTTCAAAGGGACCAATATAACGAGAACAAAGCTTTTTAGCTCGGAGTGCCCTACCAATGCCTATCGTAGGAGTGACCCTTAGGAACACATGTTCTCCCTCTTCAAATTCAAGAGGTTTCTTTCTCTCATCGGCATAGCTCTTCTGCCTACTTTGAGCAATCTTTAACCTGTCCCTAATCTTCCGGATTTGATCTGTAGTTTCCTGAATTAGGTCTGGTCCTAACAATCTTTTCTCACCTACCTCAAACCAACACAGAGGAGTTCTACACTTGCGACCGTAGAGTGCCTCATACGGCGCCATGCCTATGCTAGAGTGATAGCTATTATTGTAAGCGAATTCAATGAGAGCCAAATGCTCATCCCAACTCCCTCCATCATCTAACACGCATGCTCTAAGCATATCCTCTAGGGTTTGGATAGTACGCTTTGTCTGACCATCTGTCTGTGGATGATAATAATCTGTTGTAATAAAATAAGGAAAAAAATAGATTTCAACACATCTTCTATCTTTATTCAATCTAAAAATGATAAAAATAATTACGGTAAAAATAGCAAACTTCTTTATTATACCACACATAAAAGCAAGCACTATACGTACAAACCTATACGGTTAGACAATAATGAAAATTAAACTTATATAGTAGGTATGCATGATTTTGTTTTATTCTTTAACTTGATATACATATATCAGCATCACTGTGTATCCCACACCAACATGGTCCGTAACTAGTAGCCGGTGTCTATGTTGGCGCTATGCAAAGCAATAGTTTCCATGGTCAAGCCAGGACCAAATCCAAATAAAACACCCCAATTCAATCCTTCACCGGTTGTGGATTTCCCTTCGTCCATGGACCTCTTTCTCATCTCATCCAGGATAAAAAGGACACACGCACTCGACATGTTCCCATACTCACTCAGAACATGTTTAGTTGCTTTTAGTTTCTCCGGATTCAACCCAGCCGTTTCTTCTATTCGCTTCAATATTGCAGGGCCACCAGGGTGAGTTATCCAAAACAACGAGTTCCAATCACTGATTCCAAGAGGGTGAAACGCCTCTTCAAGGCTTTTCTCTATGTTCTCACCAATCAACTGAGGAACATTTTCCTTCAGATGAAACGTGAGTCCAACCTCGCGCAGGTGTCCCTCAATTGCACCTTCAGAGTTTGGTAGAATTGTCTCTGAAGCCGAAACAAGGTGAAACAGTGGTCGTTCGATGGATGTGTCAGGGTCAGATCCAACGATCACGGATGATGCACCATCACCAAAGAGCGCTTGTCCCACTAAGGAATCCAAGTGTGTTTCTGAGGGTCCACGAAAGGTAACAACAGTGATCTCAGAACAAACTACGAGAACACGTGCACCAGCGTTATTCTCAGCGAGATCTTTGGCGAGACGAAGCACGGTGCCACCAGCAAAACAACCCTGATGGTATAACATGAATCGTTTGGTGGATGGTTTGAGGCCTAAGAGGTTGATGAGTTGATAGTCAGCACCAGGCATGTCTACACCTGAAGTGGAACAGAATATGAGATGAGTGATCTCTGATTTGGGTCTGCCCCATTCCTTTATGGCTTTTGATGCTGCTTTTTCACCTAGCTTTGGTACCTCCACAACCAACATGTCTTGGCGTGCGTCAAGGGATGGTTCATTGTAAGTGCATATGTTGGGGTTCTCTTTCAGGATATCTTCTGTTAGGTGTATGTAGCGTTTCTTTATCATTGACTTCTCACCTGTTTAGGACCTCAAGATTAGTAGTCAACTAATTAAAGAATTTGAAAACCTAAATAACTTTTACTTCTTGGCATAAAAAAATGACGTGCATGACAAATGAATGGAGATTTTGTTTTTATATATAACTTTTGACTTGTTAACGTATGCATGAAATCATGCATAGATAGGCATGCATGCACTTTTATTTTTCAGAAATCAAAAAGCGGAAGATAAAAAAACTTAAATACAACTTTAGATGGCTGTTTATTACTATTATTTAATACTGCATCAAGTACTTAATATAAAAAACAAAAACCTTGACACAGATCAAAAAAAAATATTGAAATACATTTTAAACTTTTATTTTAGTTGTATATATTACAATTGCGTTCTATAGATAGAATTAAAATTTAATTGTTATATACACAGCCATTGTAATAGATTTTTTTACTGTCAAATCATAACCAATCATAAATTGACGTAACATAAAAAATGTATTACTCTTACGCAAACTATTTTAAAAATCACTCGTTCCATGATTTATGATTGATTATTGGTCTAAATGTTTTTACAAATGCATACCAATTAAATTCATAGAATAATCCGGTGAGCTTACATATGCGTTTCAACTTGGCCTTGAGTTGAGTCATGTGGTCGCTGTTGGTGACTCGGAAGTAATAATCGGTGAAGTCAGCTTGGTAAATACAGTTGGAAGGAGTTGCGGTACCAATGGCCAGTATGGTGGCAGGGCCACGAGCTCTTTGCACCTCTCTTATTTCCTCTAAGTATGCCATTTCGCTGGGGAAGGGGGTTTGAAGATCTATAACACACAAGGATATGGTAACTAAAGTGGAAAGTGTACGTATAATTATAAGAAAGCAAGTTCTCCCTCGGTATCTATTTATAGAGACATATAGGCTTTATCCATATCCATGCATATATGATAGGAAGGGGTTGTTGGCCACCACGTGCGCCAGCAGGTAGTTGATTTTGTATAATATCTTCCATTGTAGCTCTTTTATGAACAATGAGAAAGGAAGAAAGAAAATTTAACCTAAAAATGCAATCCCTGCACTTCATGTATTTCATTGGCCCATTCGAAATTATGCATTTGTGTTGGCTTCCGTCAGGGCCTACGTAGGCACTCTCTCTATCTATTGTATATACGTGTTACCTAATTGGAAAATACTTCAAAATAAAAAATCAGTGTACCTAAAAAGTCAGGGACTAAATCCAAATACATTGATATGCAAATTTTTAATTAGTTGAAGTCTATCCCAGTTTGAAACGACAAGACACCTGTTTAGACACTACAGTGGAAGTCACGTACAGTCGGTCATATACGTAAAATAACATCGACAATAATCTTATTCTTATATTTTTCTTATATCATTTTCACACTGCTTTTTTAGTAATAATAAAATAAGATTATCACACCATTTTTTTCCCCCAAAAAACTAAACAATGTGTAAAAATGGAACAAGTAAATAGTGAGGGTAAAAATTATTACTCTAAACATAAATTAGAAATCAACTTAATTGTTACACTTGAATTTAATTTTATACACTTGTTATAGGAAAAAGAAATTCAGACAAATTTGAGTTTATTCTCTTACCCCCTTTAATTTTATTTTTTTTTAGAAAAATAGTAAAAGAAAAGCATACAAAAATTAACTATAAAATTAACATTTTTGCAATTAATTAGTTAGATTTCCAGATAAGTAGACCAGTAAGATACATTGCTGAAGTAAATTTTTTTCAATTAAATAAAAGATCTTATCAATTTACCTGTCCAACTTGTACACTTCATCTATTCGTATCGTATGCTTGTGCTTGTACACACGTTTTCATATAATGACATCATACGAGTACAATATTGTTCTTAGATAAGTTTGATTTTAGGCAAAAGTAACTTTGTTAAACGAAAAATGAAAACCGAAAATTAAAAGCCCAAGATGTGCTAGAGTTATGGAATAACAACCATAGATATACCAATTATATCTATTATAATACATTTAAGAAACTGAACTACACTAAGGACATTCTATCCAGGGACGGATGTAGCTGGGGCAGCCATGGGCCTTCGCACCCCCTCTAGCCTATTTTTTTTAATTAGTATATAGATAGACCATAGATATCGTTATCGTCACTCGTCGGGAATGAGCTGCACGCATCGGCCTTCTAAAGCTGCGTGCATTAGCCTTCTAAAATAACAACATTTCAAATTTTAAGTCCACTTTATCTAACCTAATGGGCCCTGCTCCCTTTTTTTAGATTTTAAAACATTGAGATATTAAACACTATAAGAAAACTCGGGATTACTGATGGCCAAAAGCCGTCGGTAACCCCCAAAAGCTGTCGGTAATGCGATTTTTACGACGGATTATCGACGGCCACAAGCCTGTCGGTAAAACGGGAGTCGCAAATGCTTACCGACGGGCTTTTTTTTACCGTCGGTATTACCGACGGGCTGAACCGTCGGTAAAGATCCATCGGAAACCGTCGGTATATTTTGACGGGGTAGACACTTCGGTAGATTTCCGACGGCCATGCTCGTCGGTAAAGCCGCAAATTTTTTCAGCCCGTCAGTAAACCCGAATTTATTTTTTTAAATAATTAAATTAAATGATTAATTTTTATATTTAATTTTAATTAATTAATTTCTGTAAATAATTTAATTAATTAATTTAATCAATTTAAAATAATAATTTAAAAAATAATTTCTGTAAAATAAATAATTAATTAAATTATTTTTAAAATTAATTAATTAATTAAATTATTAACAATTAAATTAATTAATTAATTAATTAATTATTAAAAATAATTTATTCTCATATTAAAAAATATTTATTTATTAATTTAATTAACTATTACTAGTGATTTAATTTAATTTAATTGATTACTTTTAATTATTAATTTATTCTCATATTTAAAAATGTGATAGCGTAACTAAAAAATAAATTAAAAAAAGAAACGTAATAAATAAATAAATAAATCCAACGAACAAAGATAAGTAACTAAAAAGATATCCGGAAATATGAAAAAATATAAGTATAAACATAACTAATAGTCCTGGTAGTCCTGATCATGATCGAGATGCTCTACACCATCTGCATCATTGGCATGATTATCAGTACTAGGAGGCGGAGACGGAGGCAGTGGAGGAGGTTGCTGGCGAGCTAGCAACTGGTACATCTGCTCCTGTCGCGCCAGCACCTGAGCCAAAACGGCACTCGTCCGACGGGACTCCTCCTGCTGTTGGGCCACGACCCGCTGCTGCTCAGCCACGACCCGCTTCAGCTCGACTATCTCCTGCTCATCCGCGGCAGAGCGACCTGTGGCAGCACCACTACTCGACGACTCTCCGATGTTGGGGCGGAGGGTCCCTTTCTTGTAGTTGCTGACAAAGTCGCCAACACCGTAGGCGACAAGGCGACCCTTCTTATTGTCGCCAACAACATCTGCCCATAACCTGAGCGATGCAGATGGATCCTCAGGGCTCTGAGAGGGGGAACATGATGATGTCTGAGACATCATCTGAGACATCCTCGCCTCAAACTCCTCCTGTTAAACATAAACAAATAAGTCAAATTTTTTTTGTAATAAAACAATATAAACATTATTAAAAAACTATTCATTATATTTTGTAATTACCTGGGTCCGCCTCGACCGCTCATCAACAAAATCACTGGTACTCCTCCTAATATGAGTTGCACGATGGACTCGTGCAACTGTACCTCTCTACCCAACCGCTTCGACTGTAATTATTTAATAAAAAACCTTAACTAAATAATAAATAATAAATAGTAACTAATAATAATAATAATAATAATAATAATAATAATAATAATAATAATATAAACGCAAGTCGAGTCTGCGGTCGCTCCTCGATCGATCAACCTCCAGTGTGCAATCTCCCACCCTTCTCAGAGGCTCTATTCTTCTTCGCCTTCTCGCTTACCGCCTTGAACTCAGGGGAGTTCCAGTGCGCTTGCAGCTGCTGCCAGAGCTGATCCCCTATCTAGTGGGGCTGTCCATTGAGGCGGGCATCTCTAAGCATATCAGAAAGGCGGTGGGAGGACTTCATATAGAAGTTCTTCTCGATCTGCTCCTCATTCTCTTCCTTCCAATAAACCCTCTCTTGTATGAATATAACACATTATTAAACATAATTGAATTTTATGAAATAAAAAAATAATATGCAACAAAATAAAAATTACAACTTACTTTGAATGAAATAAAAAAATAATATGCAACAAAATAAAAATTACAACTTACTTTGAAAGATTTGAATATATGATTCCGCTCCCCCTCCTTCAACTTCCCCCAGGTGGGCCAAAACGTGTGGTAATTATCCTCAATTACTGCTGTGATAGCCGTCGCAGCTGCTTTGAGGGAAGAAACCTGAACAATAACAAGATGTCAAACAAATTAAAAAAAATAATATATATATATATACATGTAAATTATTAATAACTCGAAAAAAATGTAAATACTTACCCTTTACCAGCCGGCCTGATAGCAACTCGACCATCATGCAGCATCTGAATATCCTCAACGACCTCCTGGTCAACCTCCCATCTTGAACCTCCTCCTCGCCATCCTCGCCCCGCCAACCCCGGCCTCGATCAGGTGTATGGGTCTGCACTATACTCATGATCGGACAAATGAGTATAGGGCACCGTCTCAGGCACAAAATGGGAGGAAGAAGTGTCAAGTGTCTGCTGGAACCTCGGGGTGGGGACCATGTAAATGGGAGGCAAATCGGGTGTCGATGCAGAAGGTGCTGGACGCTGTGTATGTGCCGAACGCACTGGAGGCTGTGTAGGGGCCGAACGCGCTGGAGCCTATGTAGGCGTAGATGTATGCGGACGCCATGTGGATGACAACGTTGCATAGCCAGCATCATCAATCCTAATAATGTTTGACCTCCGACGACGAGGGGGGTCAATGGTGATGCCCTTCCCCTTCCATTTACCACCAGTGGGTGGTCTGGGGGGTCGGATCCTGGACCTCCTGATGACATATATGTCTATAGAGCAATTCAACAATAACAGTCATGAAATATTATATTTAAACATAACAATATTAAAAATGAATTCCATAAAAATAAACAAGTTATATGAAAATAACTGACAAATTAAAATATATTGTTAGACATTAATTTCTCTAATTGTAAAAAGTTAAACAATTTTATTCTGCCCATTCTGCCCACTCTGCTTCGGCATAGTCTTCAGATCTTGATGGTTCTGCCACTTCTTCATTTAATTCCTCATCTCCATCTACATCTTCAAATGTGATTGGATCGTCACGTAGTCGAGAAATGGGTTCCACTTCATTTACTATGTTGACATGAGACATCTCATCCACTTGATAAGTCACTTCTTCCTATGGGTCATCTGCTTCAATGCGACCCATTGGTTTTGTCTTTATTGCAACATACCAACCTTGTTTGTCGAGTTGATGGATAAGGGACATAATACACTTGTCTTACATGTTGTGCCATGATAAACGGATCAAACATTTGGTATGTTCTGCTCATGCATATGTCAACAGTATTATATTTTCGATCCACTCTTGTGCCTCTACTTGACGGCTCAAACCAATTACAATAAAATAGCACTATTCTTTTAGTATAGTCTAAAGTATTGTATGCCGGTTCATATATATGTTAAATCACGCCGTAGAAGTCGTCTTCACCTCCATCTGTGGCACTTTTTACATAAACTCCGCTGTTAACTATTTTTTTCCCTCTGTTTTTGACTGGGTTTGAAATTTGTATCTGTTTACGAAAAACGTGTGTCATTCTTTTACACGTGATTCAGGACCATGAGATAAAATTTCTCAAGTGTTCGATTTTAGGCGATTCTGACTCACTGTACACCTGTGTAAACACATGCACAAGTGATTTATGGTTCCTTTTTTCAAACAATCTTTTGTATTTTCAAACAATAAATAGTTGAAATGAGACTAAAAATACATACCTGGTTCATAAACCACGTTGGGAAATATTCATGAATATAGGCAGAATAGTCTTGTTTGCTTGTGGACATAGTTAACAAGAATGCCCTGATCAAGTCATTATCAAACAAATGATCATGAGTAGTTGTGGATAAAAGAATTGAAAGTGGTCAAAATGATACATACGTAAGATATGGTGATACTTCGGCACAGTTGATTAACACGTGAACGTGAGCTAACTTCCACTCTTCTCCCATTAACCAGTATGTCAGCTCATTTCCAGCATGACGACCGGGAATGCAAAATACTGATAATGCTAGCGGGTGTCTTTCACTTTCAATTTCTATTTCATTCCTATTATTTGTTGGTGTCAGCATGGAGTTCGTATTATAATGAGAACAGAAATGGATTGTTTCACGGTGTAAGTAAGTTGCACAAATAGATCCTTCAACCCTGGCCTTATTTTTCACCGACCGTTTTGAGTCACCCATAAATCTACAAAATAATAAGGTTGATGATAAAAATTGATACATTTAACCCTTCAAGTGAATATTTATTTTAAAGAATATTTTATTATATTACCTTTCGAATGGATACATTCATCTGTATTGAACCGGTCCACCAAGCCTAGCTTCATGTGCAAGATGCACTGAGAGATGCTCCATAGAGTCAAAGAAACCAAGGGAAATATTCTATCCAACTTAAAGCAAAGAATGACTGGTATGTTCTGCTCCATCTTTATATGATCATCCTCTCTCATTGTCGCAGAACACAAATCTTTAAAAAATTGGCTGAGTTCAGTAAGTGGATTTAAAACATTTGACGGCAAGGAACTAAATGCAATAGAAAGCAAACACTCCATGAATACATGACAATCATGACTTTTCATCCCAATCATGATTCCTTTGTTCACATCGGCACATCTTGCCAAATTAGAAAAATAACCGTCTGGTATTCAAAGTTCTTTTATCCACCGACAGACTGACCTTGCTTCCTCAGCAGTTAAAGAGTAACAGGCTTTGGGTTTCAGGGTTTTCCCATCCGACTGAGTCGTTAAATGCAAGTCCTTTCGCCTACCGTAAAGTGGTAAGTCCAGTCTGGCCTTATCGTTGTCTTTCGTTCTTCCTCTAACGTTCATCACTGTGAGAAAAATATTGTCAAAAAAGTTCTTCTCAATGTGCATAACATCAAGGTTGTGTCTCAATAAATTATCTTTCCAATATGGAAGATCCCAAAAAATACTTCTTTTAGTCCATTTATGCCATTGTCCATATCCTTCAAATCGACCCAACTCACCAAAATCTGTGATTTTTGGCAGATTCATAACTCTGCTCCCAAATCTGTTCGGATGTCAAGCTTGGGGGCGGGCCATCTAATTCAACTTCCCCCTTCTTGAAGGCGTTCTTATTCCGTCTAAATGGATGATCACCTGTAAAAACCTGTGATGTGAGTCAAACCAAGAACTCTTCTCCCCGAATTTCAAGGTAAAGGCCTTTGTATGCTCCATGCAATGGGGACATGCCATTTACCATGAGTACCCCAACCAGACAACATGCCATATGCAGGGAAGTCATTAATGGTCCACATAAAGGCTGCCCTCATTGTAAAGTTCTTCTTTCGTGCAATATCATAAGTCAAAACGCCATTCCACAACCTTTTGAAATCGTCAATGAGAGGCTGTAAGTAGATGTCAATACCATCTGTTGGATTATCTAAACCCGGTATAATACAAGTTAAGAACATATAAGGCTTAGACATGCACATTTCGGGAGGAAGATTGTATGGGATAACAATAACTGGCCAGCAAGAATAAGGTTTCGCCGTTGATTGAACATACGGGGTAAACCCATCAGAGCATAAGCCAAGTCGTACATTACGTGGATCTGCTGCAAATTCAGGATGCACACGATCGAAGTGCTTCCAAGCTTCACCATCACATGGGTGGCGCAACATACCTGAAATGCTTCTATTCTCATAGTGCCACGTATTTTGTCTACAGTCTGTGTTGATGCAAACATTCTCTAGAGCCTTGGAATAATTGACAAATAAAATATTGCCTTCCGTGGAACTAGTTTTTGTCTACCTTTCCCATTATCAGCGTGTGAAATATACCTTAGCTCACCACAAAATTTGCATTCAACCAGCGCGCCATCGTTTTTACCGAATTCGTTGTCGTAATATAACATACACCCTCTCACACAACAATCAATCCTTTTAGATTCCAACCCCAACTTGGACACTAAGCTTTTAGCCTCATAATAACTTTTTGGCAAACCATCTCTGATAGGTGACAAGTCCAACATCATCTTCGTTACGAGATCCAAACACACATCTGTAGCACCACAGTTGGACTTAAGAGCTAAAAGCCTCACACACATTGATAACTTAGAGTCTGCAGACCCTTCAAACAACGACTTATTTGTTTCTAACAAGAGATTATAAAATTTTTGTGTTGTCTCATTTGGAAGTTCTTCTGTGTCATCATACTGTTGCTCCTCGAATGATACGTTGGCCCCCAAGGCATCACAAACCATATTTTGCATCAATTCAATTTACTCACCATATCCCGTATCTACGCAACTGCTTGAAGCACCTGTACAATTATCGTCAACCCCTAAATCAACCCGAGGCAACTCTTCACCATGTCTAGTCTAAATCCGGTAATTAGGCCTAAATCCAACTCTGTGCTGGTGACATATGACATCACCTGGGCTCTTGATCCTTACGCAATCGCAATTAAGGCACGAACATCTAATCCCTCCATTAATTTTGAAATCTTCATGTGCCATTGCGGCTTGGACAAAGTGATCAACCCCATCGCAAAAAGATTGTTTCAAACCCCCTCTCCCCAGATACAACTTATCGTACATCCAACTACGACTCGAAAGGAAAAAGTCCATCTTCTGCATGTTAAATATTTGACAATTTCAGCAGCACGGCGTTCTTACAACCTCTCTCTTTCTTTAAATGGTATGGCCCTATCCCATTCGAGGAAAAACTTTTCAGAACTCGTATAATAGTCATTCCTTAATTCTCATATCTTATACTTGACAAAATTTCGGCAGCAATTCCCATTGGTCTCCGAGTACACTAAATGATCACAGTTATGAATATCGCGATCAAGTATGCACCCAGAGAACAAAAGGAAATAAATCGAACCGAAATTTCATCAAATATAAAGACACGAGAATTAAGCAACAACTATTATACGAGTAAAGAAAAAGTTTTTTCCCAAACTGTCTGACTTGGACAATTCAAGGTTCAATATACAATGAGCATGTGGTACCTAAAAGAGTACATGCACTCAATAATATATTAAACCTCAAACGGGAAGCTAAGACTTTTCTCCGATACTAATAACAATAATCAAACATCCATTTCATCAATAATTAACATAACAATTTTCGTATAATAATTAAGTTAAGTTTCTATGCACGATTCACATGTAAAGAAAGATGCAAAGCAAATGATTCACTGAAAATCAAAAGTCTACAACTCGGGGATGTAGCTCAGATAATAGAGCGCTCGCTTAGCATGCGAGAGGTATGGGGATCGAATTAGACAGGTTGGTCATTTAAAAAGAAACAGGTTGGAAGTTGACATCCTCTTAAAGGATAGAATTAGACAAACAGAAGTGGCAAGGGAAAGAAGTACAGAGATATGTGCAAAACAAATTGCAGCCAACGAAGCATGCACTCAAGTAACTCATCGTATTAGTTACTCGACATCCTAAGCGAAAACGCCCTAGGTTGTGCTAACCTGAACTTACGGGTTAGTATATTATCAAAATAGGATGTTTGATTCAATGCCATTTTACAAACGAACGTTTTGTTAAAAATGAGTTTATTGTCACGTTATTTCTGTTTGGTTACTTTTTTCGCAGATATATGTTTAAAAAAATTAAAACGCCGTTTAGATGATATTAGTGAAAAGTTCTTTTGAATGTGTAATTACTAAAAAGGGTATTAGTTCTATAACTTAGTATGAATATTATTTTTTATATCGCTTTGTTAAAAAAATTAATAATAATATGAAAAAAAATAATGTGAAAATAAAATGTGTTTGAATAATAATAATTAAACTCTATTTTTAAATGTGTAATTATCGAAAAGGATATGAGTTATAATGTATTATTAATATTATTTCTTTTTCTATTACTTTGTTAGAAAAATAAAAAAATGAATTTGCAAGGTAATCCAAAAAAATATTAAATTATTTTTAGGAATAAATAATATCATTGACCCCAAATTACTTTTCCTTTCTCAATTTCTTTTACTAACTGTTTCATTTAAAAAATATATAATATTTAAACTTAGGCATATACATATAATTTACTGTCTTTAATGTTTAATAATTTTTAAATTTATTTAATTATATATAATTAGATTAGATATTTACAAGTTACATGTAAAAATAATGCACCTGCTGAATCAACACAAAAAGAGCACGCCTCCCAATACGCGCTTTTGAACGGCCCAATGTGAAAAATTGCATAGTGCTTTTCGATCTCTATCTTTTTTATTTAAAAAAGTTTGTTCTTATTCCGTCTGTGATTTCATTCAATATTTTCTCTTGGTGTTCATTCTTTTACGGCAGCGACGGACGTTGACGAGATGCAAACAGCGAACCAAACAGACACTAATACATTAGAAAATCGATTATGTTTCTTATAATAAAAACAAAAAAATGACACGTTTGTTTCTTATAAAAAGGATCACCGAACATTAATTTTAAACATCTTTTAGAACGTAGGAACCAAACAGACACTAATACATTAGAAAATCGATGTATGTTTCTTATAATAAAAACAAAAAAAGGACACGTTTGTTTTTTATAAAAAGGATCACCGAATATTAATTTTAAACATCTTTTAGAATGTGGGACTATTTAGAAATTTTTATCCTTTTACTGCTAAAACTTATTCCTCAATCACACAGTACATATCAAAGACAAACTAATCTCCCTATTTTTACATTTTCTTTGGATCTCTCAAGTCTCAACTATTTAATTCTGGGCAAACATGGAAATTGTGTATATTCTATAAAAAAAACCAACACTTTGAATTTTATACTCCATGCAAGCTCATATCTATAAAATTCAAATTCTCATAAACTATTTGATATCATTTTTACATCAGCACGTAAGTTAAAATTTAACACAATGGAAAATCCAACCAAGCAGCGCGTGAAATCAGAGTGACAATCCTCATATTGAGAGCATTTTCAATGGAACAAAAAGAGCATTAAAACCCTAAATAGGAAATCAAGGAATTCAACATAAATCATTACTATGAATTTAGGGCTCTATGTCAAACCTCAAAACTTACCAAGATAATGGACAACACATAATCACACTCATACCTTTGGAGCTCAATGGAGCACACAAAGGAGCAAACATCAAACATACAAGTTGTGGGCAGGACGTCAACCTCTTTACCAGACCCACTATACAATCAAATCAATAATAATAAACTTTATTTCATAAGGGTATTCAAAATCCCTAACTTGAACCTAAGGTTCACATGTTACTAAAGGAAAGAAATTAATCCATACCTGCAGAAGACTAGACTGTGGCGTGCGGCAAACTGGAGGAAGGAAGAGGCGAAGCTGTGTGATGCAGCGAACAAGCATTTTAGATAACAAGCATCATATGAAATCAGTTTCTAATCCTACTTCTTTTACAATTTGATAAAGTATCTAGTTTATACTTTGCTTGAACTTTTCAGTATTTTATAACATTCTCTATATTTGCTAAATCTATATTAATCACCACCCATATCAAAAATGTAATTCATAATATAATAGTCCAAAACTATGAACTTTTTACATCCCCTTACTTACTCGAACAATATATATACATCCTAAAGCTACATTCCCTTTTACCTGTATTCAAATTCTTGGTTTTCTAATTTATTAACATAAGCCATTGTCAACCTCTAACCTAAGGATTTAATAAAAATCATAAGTTCTTTACATGAATTTGTATGCACTCAAAATACATTCTAAAGCCTTCTACTTTCACACATAATTTATTTTGTCTAAATTTTTTAATTTTTCCCACTATCAAGCCCTAACATAAAAGTTTCAACAATCAAAAAACAGTAAGTTCAGACCAAACACAAAAGTGTCAATAAGAACGATTTTAGGATTTCATGAATATCAAATAATATAAAATCAGTTAGAGAAAAACTTACAATGCTCAGATGAAGGCTTTTCCTAGCAAGGTAAGGCAGCAGTGCTACGTATGAACCTGCGACGACAGTGCTCAGACAAGGCTGTGGTAGAAATCCAACGAGAAGGGAGACAGAGGAGTTAATCAAAATAGCCATGTGAGAATTGAAAAGTGAGAAACAAATAGTGAGAATCGAAACCCATTGCGAGGAAGATGTTACCTGAGATTTCTTAGACCCACAGAGAGGACAACAAAGGAGAGCGGCAGCGCTGGGTTGCAATGAGAAGGAGAGTGGCAGCATTGATTGCTATGAGAGGGAATGAGAGTAGGGTTTCAGAAATTAAAGATGGAATGGTTGGGAGGGAATGGTTTCAGAAATTAAAGAGGGAGAGTAGGCCGCGGTGGTGGAAGGGGAGAGGCGTGGTGGTGGCACGGTGGAGGCGAGGCGCGGTGGTGGCGGTTGAATAAGGTGGTGGCGCGGTGGTGGAAAGGGAGAGGAAGAAAGGGAACCAGATAAGAAGAAGAAGAAAGGGAGTAGAGAAGAAGAAGAAGAAGAAAGGGAAAGGGGTTCGGTTCTGCAATAAAATGTCGCATACCGACGACCTTTTTAATGTTACCGACTGCCTAATGTCGTCGGTACCAAAACACAGCATTACCAACGGGCTCCGCCGTCTGTATGTGTACCGATGGGAAGGGCCGTCGGAAATTGCAAATGCTTACCGACGGGCACGACCATCGGTATTTGAAAACTGGGAGTGAATCCAATGGCAGGAACGAAAGGTCGGACTTGGTATGGGAATATTGACGGCCTCCACCTTCGGTAAAGTTACTGACGGCTAAAGCCGTCAAAAAAGGCGCATTTTTTGCCACGGGCATAGGCCGTCGGAAACAAGTCGTCGGTATCTGCGTGTTTTCTTGTAGTGAAATAACTGCTCACTCCCTATTAAAGTAGCGCTCGCCGTAAATTTCCTTCAATTCGCTGCACAGAACATGCCAACTAGGTTTATTTCACCCATACATTCACGTTCAGGTATGTTCAATCTATTTAATTCATTCTTATATTTGATGCTTTTTAATCTCAATTCCTCTCTTTAAATCTATAAAAAAGCATCTTTTACTTGTTTTCTTTATCTCCCTTTCTCTACCATGTCTTTATTTGAATCAATTTTTTATTGTTAATAAATAGAAACCAAACACAGAAATTATGAATTCTTAAAAATAAATATAGGTGAATATTGTACATAAAATTTTTGTTAATTGTTAAATATTTATTTGTTAAAAGTCATATATTTATGCTATTTGCCCTTTTTCTATGATTGTGTCAAACTTTCAAATTATATATGTTTGTATTTTAATTACAAAATTTTTATCAATAATATTATTGTAGAGAGCACTATGGGAAAATCATCTACCATTGATACATATTTTAAAAGAAAAACTAATGAAGCTCCTCAAGATAGTAATTCATCAACTCTTCCATGAGCTACACAAATAGCAGATCCTGAACAACAATTTAAAGTTCCTAGAATAGAAGAAGAAGAAGAAGAAGTTGATATCTCTTTACTAGAGAAAGATCCAGGAAAACGTTGTTCTATTTGGCAATATCCTGTTGACCAACGTGACAAGATTCGCAGAGCTTACATAAAAGATGGACCATATCAACCGACAAATATAATGTTTCCAACTTCTGGTGTTGGAAATCATCGTCGACGTTTTCAACCCTCTTGGTTTACAAAGTTTCCCAGTTGGTTAGAATATTAACCTCACAAGGATGCTGCATTTTGTTTACCTTGCTACTTGTTCAATAACAATCATGGTGATAGAAATGATGGAAGAAATGCTTTTGCCGAATTGGGATTCAGAAAGTGGAAAAAAGTCAACGACGGAAAGAATTGTGCATTTTTATGTCATGAAGGAGTTGGCCCTAATTCATTACATAAAAGATGTCAAAAATTTTCTGATGATTTAATGGATCAATCACAACATATTGAGAAAGTATTTGACAGACAAAGTGTTGAAATTATTGCAAACAACCGCTTACGACTAAAGACTTCCATTGACGCAGTGCGATGGCTGACATTTCAAGCATGTGCTTTTAGAGGTAATGATGAAAGTGTTCACTCATTGAATAGAGGAAATTTTATTGAGCTAGTAAAGCTTTTGGCTTCTTACAATCCTAACGTTGTTAATGTTGTCCTTGAAAATGCTCCTGGTATCTCACCTAGTATTCAAAAAGAAATATTGTATATTTTTGCTAGAAGGGTGCGTGCTGCAATACATCAAGAGATTGGAGAATCTAAATTTTGTCTTATTATTGATGAGGCTAGAGATGAATAAAAAAGAGAACAAATGACTATAGTTTTGAGATTAGTGGATAAAGATGGATATGTTCAAGAGAGATTTTTTGATCTCATTCATGTTACCGACGCTTCTTCTTTAACATTGAATAAAGCAATTTCAGGTGTTCTTTCTCGTCATTGTCTTAATATTCAAAACCTTCGTGGTCAAGGGTATGATGGAGCTAGATGGGTTACAGGCTTTGTTCACGAAAGATTGTCATTATGCATATTATATTCATTGTCTTGCTTATCGACTACAACTCGCTCTAGTTACAGCGGCTGGAGAAGTTAGTCATGTCCATCAATTTTTTTCAAATTTAGCATTGATTGTAAATGTTGTTAGTACTTCATCTAAGCAACATGACCAATTACAAGCTGCCCAAGCAACAATCATAGCAAAATTGATTGCTAGTGATGATGTTGAAACAGGTAGTGGATTAAATCAAATAGGCATTTTACAAAGAGCTACAAATACTCGATGAGGATCTTAGTTAAATTCAGTTTAAAGCCTATTATATATGTTTGATGCTACTTGTGAAGTTCTTCAAAAAGCAACAGAAGAAGGTAATTATTCCCTTCGTGGTGATACTAATAGTGCTTATGATATTCTCGCATCTTTTGAGTTTATCTTTTTGTTACATCTTGTGAGAGATATTTTAGCAATTACCCATAATCTTTGTCATGCCTTGCAATGTAAGAATCAAGATATATTGAATGCAATGCCTTTGGTTTCCATTACTAAAAATTTGATCCAAAAGAATGATGGAATCAGGTTGGGAAAGTTTTTTCAAGGAAGTCATATCATTTTGTGAGAAACATGAAATCAATGTTCCTGAGATGACTTCCTAATAGTATATTCCCAGAAGAGGTCGAGCTCGCCATAATGTTGATCATATAACAGTTGAGCATTATTATCGTATTAATTTGTTCATTGCTACACTTGATACTCAGTTGCAAGAGCTTAGTAGTAGATTTTGTGATAATATGGTGGAATTGCTTACTTTGAGTTCAGCTCTAGATCCAAAAGATCTCTACAAATCACTCGATGTGGAGAAAATTTGTGAATTGGCAATAAAGTTTTATCCTGGTGATTTTAGTGATCAAGAGAAGATGCATCTCAGAATACAAGCTCAACATTATAAAATTGATGTCCCTTTTCATGCTAAGTTGAAAAATCTATCAACAATTTCTGAGCTATGTCAAGGATTTGTGAAAACAGGAAAATACTTGACTTATCCTTTGATTGATCGTTTAATTCGTCTAGTATTGACTCTCTCCATTTCAACTGCTACAACCGAGAGATCATTTTCAGCTATGAAGATTGTGAAAAATAGGCTCCGAAACAAGATGGAAGATGGATTTCTAGCTGATTGTTTAATCACTTATATTGAGAGAAGAATGGCTGAAAAGTTTGATACTGATTCTATTATTGATGAATTTTATGATATGAAAGAACGACGTGCACAACTTAGATAGAAGATATGATATATGATGTGCACGACATAGATACTATTATGATTTAATATTTTTTAACAAGATTTATTATTTATTTAATATTTGTTATTAAATTTCTTTTATTATTAAATTAATTTTTGCCTCTCGTTTCATGAATTCCCGGATCCGTTTCTGTCAAAAAAAAATACACTAAAGACATGTGGCAAAAACTCATCCATCTATCTTCTTGCCAACATACTATTTTCCCATAAAAAAACTTAACTTTGTTTTTCTTTGCCACCGGGTGATGAGCACGGGTTTTCTGAGTTAGTATCATTCTGAGCCAAATCACGGTGGGAAAGAAACTAAAAGACAAAAGCAACGAACAAATTCCAAACATATCAGCCCATGTAAATATGTAATAACCCCGCAGCAACATAGCCCAGCAGCCCATTCTCCTTCAAATAGGTAAGGTAGCAAGCCCATAATAACTTCATCTATGTATGCGGCAGCAAGCCCATGATAACTTTTGTGACACCCTCTACCCACATGTTATTATTAAAGAAATAAATTAAAATAAATATAACCACTGAAAAATACGGTCCAATAAAATTTTTTATAAACGAAGGTAGAGTCATCACGCTCGTACAAACTTGCGGAAAAATCAAATAACAATTATGTCAAGTTCAGAAAAATAAAAGCACCCCGATGTCACAACGTCTCAGAGCTGACCCAAGCACTTACATCGGAACAATCAACAACAATAAAATAATAACAACGGAAATCCTAACTACGGTGACTGCTTCCACGTATCACTCATCAGCCACATCGTCATCGTCACCTGCAATCTCATCGTCTAAACATACACAATGGTGTATGAGTAGCCACAGTAAAGAGGGGTTAGACATCATATACAATCATAGCACAAATGGCAAAGGACATAGATTAAGCAATGCACATATAACAACTTCAGTATAATTGACACATAACATGGATGCATAACTTAACGAGTACTAATGCAACCTAGACAATCTCTACTTCACCGAACATGTGGATCCAAACTAACTCAGATGAGCGAGTGAGAAAACATCATCACTCTTGAGTACGAACAGTGTCTAGTCAGGGTAACCAGATAAATTGGTCAACGCCCCAGCATTGGTTGCAAGCCGCTGCCTTTATGTAAGACGCCCCTATCCGATTGACCCCCAAGGCCGGGTACCTTGCCCATCATGGCCGATACTATATCGCATCATCGTTGCTCACCCTCAATAACGTTAACTTAACAAGACACAATGATGCAAGAACACAAATCAAACAAGTGTCTAACAATAACAACAACAACGGCATAACAGCACACCGACCATCTTATCAAGCGGTCGGCTACAACAACATTAACGAGGTACTATTCGTCAGTAAACTAACAAGTTTCCCCAATCTTGGAACAAGTCCGAGTTATCAGTCTACCTCACCACACTAAGTCTAAGCAAGCTTAACTTAATTTCTAACTCTTAACCCAAGTGTTTCAACTTACTTATTTTTTTTTTAACAGGACGTACCATACTTCTTCCCTAAAATTATAGGACGCTATCCAAAAGAGTTTGGGTTAGTAATTATTATGTATTGAATTTACAAAAATTAAATGAGTAAGACTTAGCTAAAACAATCCCAGAATTAATCATTTTTCTGCACACTATTGCTAAATACTCACAACATCAAATCTTACTTCTAAAGCATTTAAACTACCAACACCAAATGTCAACCGTCATATCCTAGTCCTAAGACTTGTTTATACCGTAATTTAAATGCAAAAGAAATATAATTATACATTAGTTAACTCCTAACAATCATACCCACCGTCCATACTTTATCCTTCACATAACCATGATATAGCACCTAGAGGATCTAAGTATAACAAACCATACCCTATGATAATCTAGCTCTCACTCAAGACAACAATTTCAGAACATCATATAGCAACAAGTAATCTCATTTCAACCCATTTACCTCATACATACATTTATCAACAACAAGCCAAGACAAGCAAATCATCATATAATCCTTACATATCATAACATATCAACTCAAACAACACATTATAGGACAATTTCTATTAACATAAATATCATGACAGAATTCAATATGAAGTTTTCCCATAACAATGGCAAAGGTACTTATTTTGCACAACCGCGCCAAGTCTAGGGACCATGGGACGTCCCTATTGCCTAATTATATCCATGAGCCCACTAATCTTGTATCCATCTACCCCCTTACCTCAATAAAAAGTTTGAAGTATTCTAAGGCGAAGAAAACTGGCTACAACGACAATTTAAACACCAACTGAGCACAGGATAAAATTTACGAAAGAGCGAAACGCGACGAGAAAAAATAATAATTAGTATAATATATTTTTTTATAATTTTTAAGGCTAAAACGAAATCAAAATGGAGTAAAAAGAGTAACCGGAAAACGCCATACCGAGACAAAAGAGTTACAAGGGGTCCGGCGTCAACTTTACCGAATCAAGCAAATGAGTAGTGCTTTCTGAAGGTTTTGACGCGAGGAATCCGAAAATTGCATCCGTTTTTCGAACCGAAAACTATGGTGTCCAGAAAAGTTAAATTACAGCTTGCCCCCCAAAATATACGCAACGAACGGAGTCACGGTTGAACGAACAGAGGCCGGAAACAAATTCTATGGTCGATTTCGAGTTGCGTGGTAAGTTTTGGGATTTTTTCGTGGTCTAGGATGAGAGAACAGGAACAAAGAAATTGGAGCAAGGGTTTCGTATTTTCTTCGACGGCTCTGTAGGAGACGATGAATAGTGACACTAAAATTGAAATAGGCATGGGTGGTGAGTGCTGGACCAAAACAAAACGTGGCCCATTTTTTTTTGTTGATAAAAAGCCCAATTTTTTTTATAGAAAGAACAGCATCACAAGTACATATAACCCTATATATATAATTTTTTTATTTTTATTTTTTTAAACAATTTTCAATCCAACAACATCATTCCATTTCTAAAATATTTATAATAAATTCAAGACTAATAATTAATAAAAATAAAATAAAATAATATTAACTAAAATATACTAGTTATTAAGGCAAACACACACAAGCTATCATAAAATTACCAATATAAGCACACAATATATATAGGATCCTAATAATTCAAATTTGAGGGTGTTACAACTTTTAGGCTTAAATATGAAATTTGTCTCCCAAATATTCGCAAAGTTCGTTTTTAGTCCAAAAAAAAATTTGTAGGTTTTTAATCCCCAAATTTGAAAATATTTTTCCGTCAGTCCCTCAAAAATTTGCCGTTATGATTTTAGTCCCTCACAAATTTTAAAAGTTCGTTTTTAGTCCCCAAAAATTCTAAAAGTTCGTTTTTAGTCCCAAAAATTTCTGAAAGTTCGTTTTTAGTCCTTGTCACATAAGCGACACAAACGACGTCAGTTAGAGGGACTGACGAAAAAACATTTTCAAATTTGGGGACTAAAAATCTGTAAATTTGTTTTGGGGACTAAAAACGAACTTTACGAATTTTTGAGGGACCAATTTCATATTTAAGCCTAACTTTTATGAAGGATTACCAACTATAGGATTCGGCTGCTGTACTGTACAGATAGATGGCGGTAAGTGTGTGCAGTATCTTCATCTATACCATACAACATTTGTCTAGGGTCACACCCTCTAACACACTCCTTTGAACACACTCTCAACTATTGGGCCACGTCACACTTTTTTTTTTCAAAATCAATCGTTGGATTGAAAGTTACTATCATAAAGATCATCTCTGTAAATTTTAACATTAATCTATGATAATTTGCTATGTCATCAAGATGCGTCAAGATTAACGTTATTTGTAATTACACCGTTGACGTTAATCTTGACGCATCTTGATGATATAGCAAATGATCGTAGATTAATGTTAAAATTTACAAATACGATCTATATGATAGTAACTTTCAATCCAACGATTGATTTTGAAGAAAAAAAAGTGTGACATAACACAATAGTTGAGTGTGTTCAAAGGAGTGTATCAGAGAATGTGACCCTAGCATTCCTCTTGTCGTAAATAGCATCAACGACAGCACCGGTCTATTCCAAATGCATATGATCTTCGATTGAACTTTCCGTCTGATTGCAAATGCATCTTTCCTCCATTTCCTTATATACATCTCCGTGGTTTACCTGCAATGTGCCAATGTTACATGGCTCATTTATCTATAACTAATACAAGACTAGACTTGTGATTTGTTGTACATAAGCTTAGTCAATTTATTTCTCATCCTATGAAGTGTCATTTTGAAGTATCCAACCAGATACTTCGATACGTAAAAGATTGTCCAGGCAAAGGATGATATTATATATGATTTAAAAAAAGGAAAAAATGTAACCTGAATAGCCTTATTCGATTGAATTGATCTGAAATGTACATATGCTCTTATTGATAAAGAAGAGCTATAATAACTAAGGCGAGTTCTACTATGCACAAGTATCTTGGGTAACACCACCGTGAGTCACATTGTTTTACCATTGGATTAATTAGTTCCACACGTTCTTGTGCTAGACCATCTACACTAAATCATCTTTGTTCTCTCTCTCTCACACACTTCCTTCTCTCCCACAAATACATGAACATCTCCGTTCAACCATGGCAACCACCACTCACCGGTTAACTCCCCAACCGTTCCTCTCTCAATCAATCTCATCATTTTTCGTCTTTCTAAGAACCTCCACACACCACCGTCGTCTACCACCATATGCCACTGTATCTTTTGCGTCCCCCCATGGAACCACTGTGACCATCACCAGCAGTAAGGGCTTTTCCCCTTTTTCCCTTTTTTCCTTTCTCTTTTCGTTTCTCTCTTTTTTGTTTTTTAGCACAAAGCTTATGAATCTGGTAAAGTTTCGATTTTTTCAGGTAAAGTTTCGATTTTTTTCCGACCAAGGGAACAGTGGGCTCCGAAGGTGCAAATGAAATGTTGCTCCCCGGTTTTGTTGAGAGTTACGCTTGCTGGACTGCTTGTTAACATAGAAAGGGTGTTCGTGCCGTTACACGCATCGAAAGCTGATTTTGTTACCTTTGCGATGTTGTGTTGGCCATTTGTGAACTTGAACACTGAAAATTGAACAAATGCGGTTAAGTTTAAGAAAATTGAAAATTTATTTATTGATTATTATAACTAAGATTTACAATATCTCTTATCGAGAGTGTCGCCTACGCTGAAAGTTTTTTTGGCAGCCCAATTGATATAGAATGAAGCACCGCCGGAAGGGATGGTCCAGCCTGTGGTATCACCCACCACGTATCTTGGCAGCAAGCATTAGTGGCTTTGAAAAGAAAGTGGGGCAATTATTTCATATGGGAAGGTCTATAGTAAGCTGTAGCTTTTGATGGATCTAAAGGCTAATAAAAGTTGTGCACGGTGGTTTATGATAGCCACCGTGCACAACTTTTATTAGCCTTTAACGGGCCTATAACTAAAATGGGCTTATTTCTACAATTTGTTGACTCTGATTCTGATTTAGTATCCAATAGATTATTTTTTTCCATTTAATTCAGACCTCCAACTAAAAGCCTTCAGTGACTTGGATTGGGCCTCATACCCCAAAGCCGCAAGTCCATCACTTGATTTAGTATTTTGACTATTTTCCCTGGTCCGTCTCTAATTTTATGAAAGTTCAAGCATAACACTATTTTTCCGTTCTCTTTCAGAAGCCGAGTACTGAGCACTTACCGCCGCTACATGTGAGATCTAATGGTTGTTGTATTTTCTCCAAGATCTTTGTTCCCTTATATTGTGACAATCTATCCGTAAGTTTGATCGATCGCTTAGAACCCCACTTCTATGAAAGGATCAAGCATATCAAAATTGATTATCATCTCATTCGAGAAAGAGCTAGAGTCATTCGATTCTTCCTAAACCCTCTTCTGCACAACCAATTGATATTCACACCAAAGCTTTCAATCCTTCATCTTTTAGCTCACTTGTATTCAAGTTGAACATCATACATATACATGATTCAGTTTTGGGGGTGCTAGATATAACATCTACTTGATTTTAATTAGTTAGTAGGAAGTCGATTTGTTCGTTAATACAGAGTTAGTTGATTAGGGTAGAGTTAGTTACCTCTTTTCCCTTTTTGTTATTATACCAACTTTACTTGCCTGCTGCATGGTATATATTTGATTCAGAAGTGAAATGAAAGTTAAGTATCGTTTGCTGAATATTGAAACAAGAAGAGCATGGGTAATGAATCCATTAATTATGAATAGGATAAGGTAACAGAAATTTGTATGATAAAATATTAAATAAAAGTATGTTTTAATGAATTTTGGTTCATATATTCAAAATTGCATCACTTACAGTACACACAAAAAATTAGATTGTGGACGAGGGTCCAAAATCATTTTCCTGGTCTACAATATATCATATTTCCTTTTCAATATTTTGAATGTTTAATTCTATCACTATATAACAACCCCAAGGGGTTAGCTTAGTAGAGCATGACAGAACTTGTATCCGACATGACGCGGGTTCGAGTCCCTACTAGTTTCCTTGGGGTGAGGTAAATGTAATTACTTTCGTAAGTGCTCAAAGAGCTCGGATTTCTCTCTATCTAACAAAACAAACCCCCTAGCTGGTACGTGTAAGCCTCCGGGGGGGTTTGTCTTTCCCTCGTAAGCATGGCAACGGGTCGGGTCGGGGACGGGTTTTGCCTCCCCCGTCCCCGTCCCCATTTCCAACGGGTTCAGGTTTTGTCTTCCCCATCCCCGTCCCGATAGAGTCGGGTTTCCCCGCGGGCCCCCGATTCCGCTCCATATATGTAGAAAAATTGAAAAATTATATTTATGATAATTAATAAAATAAAATCGTAATTATTATACAATGATAAAATAAAATAAAAAACATCAAAATAAAATTTTCTATTGAAAAAAGATTAAATTAAAAATAAACAAAATATATGAAACAAAATAAATGAGTACACATGCATAAAACAAAATAAAAATTAACAATTTATATTTAGTTGAGCGGGTTCGGGTCGGGGGCGGGTCGGGTATTGACATCCCCAACCCCGCCTCCACCCCCAGTCAAAGCGGGCTTTCCCCGTTAAAATCGGGTCGGGGTCGGGTGGGTACCCGCGGGTTTGGGTTCTGTTGCCATGCCCTCGTAACACATTCTTTCTCTCACAACATATATTAATATTTAATATTGTTTTACTATATTTTTAAATTTTTATTTATTTTTATATTTCAATTTTATTATTTTTTTAATTTTTACTTTTTTATTCTTTTATGTTTTAAAAATTTATTTTCGGTTTTCTATTTTTTTATTTTTTTACGTTTAATTTTTTGAGTTTTTCCAACTTTTTATGAAGCTTTTTATTTAATTTTTTCTTTTTAAATTTTTATTATCTTTTTATTTTTGTATTTTTGTTTTTATATTTTTTAGATTTTACTTTTTCTTCTATTCTGTATTTTCATATTTTTTATGAAACTTTTATTTCTTTTAATCTTTTCGTGTTTTATTATTTAAAAATATATTTTAAATTTCTTTATTTTTAATATCTATATTAATTTTTTACTTTTTATTTTCTTAATATTTTTATTATAAACCTCTATATTATTTGTATATGATTATTTTGTTTTTGATTCCCGATGAGGAAATACTAGATGCTGTCGGAATAATTTCATCGTCTTGGATTAGGTATCAAAATTTATAATTTTCTATATTATTTATAAATAATTATTTTACTTTTGATTGTCGACGGAGAAATATTACATGTTGTCGATTTAAATGATTACTTTTCTTTTGCGTCTCGACGAAAAAACATTAGATGTTATCGGTATAATTTTATTGTCTTTGATTACATATCGGTTTTATAAATGTCTTCATTATTTACTTTTAATATTATAATTTTTTTAAATTTTTTTAAATTTTTTCTGAGTTTTATAAATATTTTTTATTTTTTATTTTTTCCATTTTTTCTTATATTTATATTTTTTATTTTCTTTTCATTTTTTTTTATTGTTTTTATTTCTTTAGTTTTTTTCCTTCATATTTTAACTTTTTAATTATTTTTATTTTATCATTATAAATGAGTACTATGCATTTAAGTTCCAACGGGAAAATATTAAATGTTGTCGGTATAATTTCACTGTTTTTATCACAAATCGAAATTTATAACTGTTTTTATTATTTATAAATGATTATTTTACTTTTAATTCTGGACGAAAAAATATTACATATTGTCGGTATACGTGATTGCTTTTCTTTTGCGTCACGACGGAAAAATATTAAGTGTTGTCGGCATAAGTTTATTGTGTTTGAGCACATATCAATTTTATAAATATACTTATTATTTACTTTTTCATTTTTTATTTTTTACTTTTTAAATTTTTTATTTTCAGATTTTTAGAATTTTGATTTTACTTTTAGGTTTTTCTATTTTCATTATATTTATTTTTTTTTCTTTTCTTTTCATTTTTTCTTAATATTTTTTATTCTTTAGTTTTTAATTTGTTTAACTATTAATTTTTTTTATGTTTATAAATGATAAATGATTATTTTGCTTTTAACTTTTAAATCGTCGGTGAAATTTTATTATTTTTTATCACGCATCAAAATTTGTAAGTGTCTTTATTATTAATAAATGATTATTTTACTTTTAATTCTCGGCGAGGAAACATTACATGTTTTCGGTATAATTAAATAATTACTTTTCTTTTGCGTCCCGACGGGAAAACATTAAATGTTGTTAGTTTAATTTTATTGTCTTTGAGCAGATATCAATTTTATAAATGTCTTTGTTATTTATAAATCATTATTTTACTTTTAAGTCTCAACTAGAAAACATTACATAATGTCGGTATGATTTTATAGTTTTTGAGAAAGTATCAAATTTTATAAATGTTTTATTATTTATAAATAATTATAAATAAATGCTTTCTAGTTTCTTATATTTTTATTTTTATTTTCTTTTTTCTTAATATATGTAATTTCTTTTTTTAATGCCTTTATGCAAATATCGAATTTTATAAATGTTTTATTATTTATAAAGGATTATTTTACTTTTGAGTCCTTATGGCAAAACATTACATATATTATAGGTAAAATGTTATTGTCTTTGAGCATATATCAATTTTATGTATTTATTATTTATAAATGATTATTTTACTCTGTAGTCATGTCGGGGAAACTACATGTTAACGATATAATTTCAATGTCTTTTATTACTTAACAATTTTATAAAATCTTCTTATTATTTATAAATAATTACTTTACTCTTAAGTCCTGACGGGCTTACTCTCACTCTTTCAACATTTTTAGAGATGTAAAACACATATAATTATGTATTTTTTTTGTTGGTATTCAACAAGGGGAATCAACCCCCGGACAACAAAACAAACTAGAAACCCTTTGGAAAAAAGGTCCCAGCACAATCCGCACTAACTGCGTCCGAAACAAAACAAGGATCATAACTGAAAAACCTACTACAAGAATTTAAAGTAAGACCAAATTTAGCAGCCCATCTGCCACTCGAGTGGCTTCACGAGGGGTATACAGAATATTGATCTCTTCAAACGACCGCATCAATACCAAAATATCTCTCACCAAACTGTAATGAGGGTACTGTGAAGGACACCCCGATTTAATAAAATTAACTGCAGTCAAAGAGTCAAATTCGATAACAAGTTTATGAAGCTGTCAGAGAATAACCAGATTCAATCCCATATAGATAGCTCATAACTCAGCAGCAATCACTGAACAAGGTTGAATGTTGGATGAAAATCCAAACACAAATCCCCCCTTATAATCCCTAAGAACACCACCAACAGAAGCCGCACCTCCCAGATTTGTAACAGCTTCATCACAATTAAGCTTGATAAACTGTTGCTGAGGAGGGTTCCATCTAACCATTCGATCCAAACTCATTGGATAACATATTTTGCGAAGCAAACCGACCTCCCTATTGCTCGCAACCACAGAATCACACTGAGCCTGAATTTTTGCCGCTATTGTACTCGCCCCTACCACCTTATGGTCAAAGATTTGTTCATTCCTAGCTTGCCATAAACCAGAAATAGCCACCCCAAAACGCACATTCAACTGACAATTTTGAGAACATTCTGTAATGCTCAGATTTGACTTCAACCAATCCCTGAGATTAGCATTCCAAAATTCAGGTTTTAACGCCGAACCCCCAAACATAGTCCAAATCTGAATAGCCCGGCTACAATCTCTGAAAACATGAAGGACTGATTCTTCCGTAGTAAAGCAAATTACACAAGTAGCAGAATCTGACATCCTCCTTCTGAACCGAGTAGAGTTCGTGAGAACAACTTCTTGGGATATCTTCCAGAGCAACACACGAATTCTTTTCGGACCTTCCCAAGCCCAAACTCTCTTCAACAGGTCTTTATCTTGAGAAGTTGCTCTCTTAATCAGCATTTTATAAGCCGACAAAGTAGAAAAATATCCGTCCTTTAAAGCTCCCCATGCTACCCCATCACTACCACGCGCAAGACTGGGAGGAAGCATCTGGATGATCTGGTTAAAGGCATCCATATTAATTAAATCGGCTATTTTGTTGAGGGCCCAGTGCCCATGGGAATCAACCAGATCCGCAACCCTTAGCACACTCTCCAAATCGGTAGGATCGTGAATAAAAAATTCTTTAATGGGCCAATTTTCGTGATCCACACATCAATCCAAACATTAATAGACAAACCATCACCAATCTGCCAAACAATATTTTTCTCCACATCCTCCCAAGAGTTACAAAGACCTCTCCAAAAATTTGACCCTGGTTTAGTCCCCTAGTTCTTAGGAGCCAAAGAATTACCACACCCATATTTTGAGTGAATAATTTTGACCCAAAGATCATCTGTCCTTGTCATTAACTGCCAACCAGCTTTCATAAAGAATGCTTGGTTGATATTTCTAGCTTCCCTCAACCCCAGACCACCCCATAATTTGGGCTTACAAATATTCTTCCAACTCACCAAGTGCAAGTGCTTATGGTCATTCGTATCTCCCCAAATGAACCTATGACATCTCTTGTCAATCTCATCACAAATGAATCTAGGGATAAAAGCTGATTGCATAACATAAGTAGGAAGAGCCTGAATAACAGATTTCGTCATAGTCATTCTACCAGCAAAAGAAAGAGTGTTAGATTTTCAGCTATTCAACCTTTGATCAACTTTATCCAGATTAAATTGAAATGAACATCTGTTCACTTTCTCATGGAGGATAGGGACCCCTAAATATTTTCCCATATCATTTGTCACTTGGAAACCTACACCTGACAAATATTATTTCTCATATGGGCCTCCACATTTTTAGAAAAAAATATGCGGGTCTTTTGGTCACTAATTTTCTGGCCTGAGCACCTGCAAAACAAATCTAAAATATGTTTGATTAGTAAAATTTGTTCCTCACTTGCTTCTACAAACAACAAAACATCGTCTGCAAAAGCAAGGTGAGTCAAAGGTGGGCACTGTCGGGAAAGCTTGATAGGAATCCAGTGCCCATGTACTGTAGCCAAAGAAATCATCTGAAATAGCTTCTCTAGGCAAAGAACAAACAGATAAGGGGAGATGAGATCCTCTTGTCTAATTCCTCTGCTAGGGGAAAATTCTTGCAAGGCTTCACCATTCCACAGCATCCTCATTCGAGAAGTAGATATGCACTGCCAAATCAACTCAATAAATCTCGAAGGCAAACCAATATCCTCCAAAGTGTCTTTATTAAACACCCAATTCAGTCTATCATATGCTTTTTTCAGATCAATTTTAATAGCTATCAAACCCTTCTTACCACTTTTCCCTCTCATAGAATGGAAAATTTCCTGAGCCACAATAATATTATCCCTACTTTGGCGGTGAGGGACAAAACTACTCTGACAAGGGTTTACCAATGTAGACATAACCAAACAGAGACGTTGGGAAAGAATCTTAGTAATTGTCTTATAAGACACATTACAAAGACTAATCGGCGGAAATCTCTAATATTTGAAACAGGATCAACCTTAGGAATAAGAGTAATTAACGTATCATTAATTAGACTAACTTTAGCAGGGTCCCTAAAGATGTCCATGACCAGCTCACAGAAAGAATCACCAATCACCTGCCATTGACTCTGAAGAAAAGCCGCTTGTAAACCATCAGCTCCCGATGCTTTGAAAGCCCCCATATGATTTACCACGTTAAAAATCTCACTCTTAGTGACTTCTCTATCAAGCATATCCACCTCATCATTGGACAGAGCTGAAAAACCACCAAAAATAACACCTTCCTCCGGTTGACCCTCTTCCATAAAAAGGTTACGGTAGTAATTAGTAACCATATTCTCTAGCTGAAGTTGATTACCCACCCAGTTACCATTACTATCTTGAAGCACATCAAAAAAATTCTTCTTTCTTCTAACTACAGTCACCCCGTGGAAAAATTTTGTATTCTTGTCTCCGAAGCTAAGCCACTTACTACGGGACTTTTGGAACCACAAGATCTCGTCCTGAAAGAGAACCTGCTCATACTCCCTCCAAATCCTGTTATGAGCATTTTCCAAATCCACAGTAGGATTAATAGTTAGCTTTTTAGTGACTAACTCTAACCTACTTATAAGCCTTTGTTTACGTTCAAAAATATTCCCAAACACCTCTTTATTCCACACCTTAAGAGCATTTTGGATTTGTGGTATCTAGGAACACCAATCAACACCTCTAGGCCAGACATGTCTCATAAACTGAGGGAACTTCTCATGAATCAACCAAGAAGCAAGAAATATGAATGGTCTCCTATTCCTGTTAATCCTTCTCCTATTCTTTAATTGGACCATAATGACACAATGATTCGATTTAAAGAAAGGAAGGTGTCGTACCATAGCATTCTGAAACCTAAGCCTCCACTGAATATTTAAGGGAACCCTATCCAAGCGTTGGTATAAACCACTCCTCCTCCAAGTGAACGAGCTACCTTGAAAACCCGCATCCAAGAGGCTACATTACTGCATCATATCTTTAAAACTCAACACCCCTCTATCCGAAAAATTATTAGAACCACCTCTCCTCTCGTGATTCCCTGTTACAACATTAAAATCACCCAGTACAACCCAAGGCTCATCAATAGTGTCAGCAAGCCTATTAATGTCCCTCCAAGATCCTGACGAGACACAGAATACAGGCTAGCATACACAATACTCAGAAGCCAAGTATCTTCGCCTCTCCAAGAAACTCTAAGATGAACCTTCAGATTGGAAGACTCAATAACATCAACCTTCCACTCATTACTATCCCAGAAACACCAGATGCCTCCAGACTGACCTATAGAATCAACAATAAAGGAACTGAAAAACCTAGTTTGTCGAACTCTACTATGGGCCTATGCTCCACTAGAGTGTGTTTCCAAAAAGAAAATTAAAGAAGCCTTATATTTCCTCTTCAAATCCTTGACCAAAGTTGTGAAACCCTTAGCACCCGTACCATAAGAATTCCAAGCTAAAAAATTCATTAAGACACATTATTAAGGGTTGGCTTTAAGAGCCCCTGCGGCGTTGGCAATTCAGCCATGTTCTTTCCTATAACCTGGACCAAACTTGAGTCACCCTTGCTATTTGGAATTTGGAGACCAACTTGATTCTTTTGTCTCTATGCAACATTCTCAAGATTAGATAGAAACTCCTCTTGAAATTGGGTTAGTTTGTCACTTGCCAGCCTCGAAATGTCTTTGTTTTTAACTGGTCCAGTAGAAGATTTTTTCTCACCTGCTTTATTCATCTTTTTCAGCCCATTCATCAGACCATTCCCGTTTTTTGTAACAGGCATATTGCGGGCCGCGTTTTTTTCATCCCGCAGTCTTGGCCCAAGCTGAGGATTCCTTCCTCCCGTCTTGTTCTGTATCTTTAAAATTGGTTGACCTGATTTGATGACACCATCATTCTCATTCGCACCAACCTGACCCACGTTACCTGGCCCATTGGTCTGAGAGGTGTTGCTGACTTTCTCATTCTGGACCACCATTGAAGGCCCAGCAGCTTCTTGGACATCTAATAACTAAAATCTAGAGCCCGACTTTCCTTGCTTCCTGACCATCACCTCTTTATTTTCTATGATTGGTACCTTCTCTTTCCTTGCTTTGACCAGCTCATTATTAGTTTCCTTTCTTTTAGCAACTCTTTTAGGAAACATAAATTGCCCATATTTGATGGGATGTAACTGATCCTCCATAATCGGCTCTTCATTGCCATTAAAATTTTCAACGGATATAGCAGTAATTGCCTCTTCATTACTCAGATTCTTTCCCAAACTACAATCAACCCTAGTTTTGCTTGCGGTTACTACCGCTTTGCCCTGCTGGCCGCCGTCACCCATCGGAGCCACCACAGCTGTCGTATCCACCACATGCTTTGGGCACATCTCCATCCTATGCCAATAAACACCACAATTGAAACAAACTTGATGAATACCCTCATACTCTACGTTATATGATTCACCCCTCATATCCACTTGAGGCACCAAAGGCTTTGCTAAGTCAATCTCCACACATATTCTTGCAAATTGTCCTCTAGCATGGAGGGATGTCAGATGACCCGTCTTCAGATAAGTTCCAATGGCTGCACCAAAACGAGATAGAACTTTTTCATTGTATAGCTCAAAATCCAACTCTGGAATACGGACCCATACTGCCACTTTCTGTTCTCTTGTAGCACTTCTCAAAAAGTTTGGACTCCATCTTTGCACCAGTAAATAATGTCCCGCCACCATCCAGGGCCCTTCAAACAAAGCATGACGATAAGCTTCCAATTAATCAAATTTCACTGCATAAAAACCTTTAGGCATGTCAATAATCTTAACCCCACCTTTTCTCGCCCAATCTCTATTGATCTCATTCTCCAACACACGATAATTTATTTTTTTCCCTAACACATTAACCACAAGAGTTTGTTTCCATGGGACACTTCAGTCACGTATTTCATCATCCGTAACCTGCAACCACCGACGCAAACCCTTCCCTAAATATCACTTTGTCTTTAGGATCATCCATCTCTTTGTACCACCTATTTTCTGGGAAATCATCATCCTTCTCTTCTTCAACGTCGCGACCATCCTCACCAATTAAGGATCTCACATTCAAAAGTGCATCATGAAAATTCCATGGCGGTGTTTCCTTCACTATCTCCATTTCGTTCTCCACCAGCACCACTCCCTCATCCTCACCTGTTTCACTCTCACCCTCACGGTTCCTCACTTTCTTGGTCGCACTAAGCCCATCATCCCGGTTACTTTGAGAAACCCTATCAGAGGTAACCATACTCTCAGTCCAACTTTCTATTTCTTACTTTCCTCACCAAAATATCTACATATAATTATGTATGTCACAATGCAAAACTTTAATTGTATAAACAAATGTGTTTTAAAAATATGTTAACGGAGTGACCCGTGCTTTTGCACGGGTATCTTGCTAGTTGTTTAGAAAATCGAGCCTATTCTATAGTCTATCTATTTAAGAAATTTAACTACATTGATGCTACATGCCAAAATCTCATTCATCCAATAAAAGCTATTTTCTCGCGAAAAACTGGTATCCCTCAAAAAGCCCAATTCCCTCATTCTCATGTCACAATGTTTTTCTTCTTGAAGAACTGTGATTTTGCTCCTAGTGAGAAATTTAAAGTAGTACCCATTTTAGAGAAGATAGTGAAATTGAAACTATTTGAGATCTTGAACACGCGTGCATAAGAATGAGGAGATCTTTGACCACCGGAATGTAGTACCCATTAAAGGTAGTCAACGTTTTCTTTTATTTGATTGGATACCAGTGTGAACGAGCATGAAGATTGAACATGGTCAAATTTCAAACTTCAATGAAGCTAATTCTAAAAACAAAAGGCAGTGATCTGAGTTTCTTTTCCTTCCTTCTTTATTAAGTCATTAAGAGCATCTTTAGTGCAAAACAACTAAATGGGTTGTTTAAATTGCTTTTTGTGGGCCCATATTGCCACATAAGATTTAAGCAACCCATAAGCAACTCAACCACAATTTGCTCCAATGGTGGTTTCTTGGAAACAACCCATCTTGACCCCATATGTTTATATTATTTTATTTCCACTTAATTTTTTATCCAAATTTAAATATTAATTCAATTATTTTAATTAATACATATAAAAATATTAAATATTAAAAAAATAGAAAATTTGGTTTAATTAATTTTTAGCATAATAAATTTAAAACAATAAAAAAAAAATAAAATTAAATAATAAAAAGCGATGTGAAAATACATAAATATGAGAAGTACATAATATTACATTTTAACCGAAATACAAAATATTACATAAAAATTTAATTTTAGTTATTTTCATGTCAAAGCGCTCCCAAATATGCTCACCAAAAATATGCTACATAAGTCTGCTAATTTCTTCTTAATAATTTCACAACAAAAATTATGATTTTCAAGTTGCGCATCATCCATCACGATACATCCTTCATGAGGATTTCATACAATCTTTGGTATGCTCTCGCCTCCTTTACCTTGCACTCGCCTCCTTTGCCTCGCTCTCTGCAAGCTTTGCCTCGACTATTTTGTCATGGCAATATTTTTCTGAGATATAGCGACTTCCATTGCGATCAAATCTACAGCGGTGTTGCTATTTCCTTGCTCTTCCTTTTTCTTTGCCTTTTGTCAATTGGGCGATCATTTGGGATTGATGAGTCATATTCTTCACAACTAATTGGCGTATCTGGATTCGATGATGATGAGTCGTCCAGATCACTTGTCTTTGATCTCTTTGAAGAGTTGTTCATTGATTCTCCTTTCCATTTAGGCTCGTTTCTCAATAACCTCCATGCATGCTCAAATTTGAAATGCTCCTTTGCTATTTGAGAATAAAGCTTAAACGCCTCCGCCATGACATCATTCTCACGATTTACACGCTTGTGTTGTCTCTACTTGACTATTTTGTAGCACCATAAAACTTTTGTCTTGAAGCATTCATCTTATGCCATCTCGAGATTTGAGGCACACTGCCTCCTACTCTATAAAGTGCCCGCGATAGTTGTTATAGTTATCTCTTATTCTTGCCCAAGCTATACGCTTTTTGGTTGACTCCCGATTGGATCTTTTGAAATGTTGAGCCATGTGCGAATAAACGCTTCGTCTTACGGTGATTGAACACGTCGTTTGTTCTTCTTAGTAGTACCTCTTGCTTCTTCATTGGCGTAATGTTTTCCAATTGAGTGGAGAAGCGGTGGGACTTGAGACTTCGGAGATGGACGATTGGTGATTAGGTTCATTGTTAGGAGACTCCATGTTCTTTCATTGGTACCCATTGGAGGCCTAAACCACATGGTGGGATTGAATGATTGTTGTGGTGGATACATAAGCTGGTGGGGATTTTGAAATTGTTCTTAGGAAGGGGTTGGTTTTGCAAAAAATTCATGTAGGCCATATATTGAAGATGATTGGGATCCATTTGACAAAAAATAAACAAGATTGAGACTTGATAACAAAAAAAAAAAATAGAATTGAAAGATGACAAAGTGAGTGCAAAATGAAGTGAATAACCCTACATATTTGTATATGAGATAAAATTATGGCCATTTAATGTTGAAACGGATCAATTTTATCTCTGACGGATAAAATTATGGCCGTTTAATTTTATCTACAAGCGATCAAGCAGGCGTATTTTAATTTTTTAACGCATTTTTTGCTTGAAGCTTCCGGATGCTGTTCATTGCTCGGCCTTCATTTCTTCATTTCTTCATCCCTTCATTCGCCTCGGCGCTTCCGCCTTAGCTCGCCTCGGCCTTCCACTTCTTCATTTCTCCATTTCTTCGCTCATTTGCTCGGCCTTCCCTTAACTTCGCTTCTTCATCGGCCTTCCATATTCCACTTCTTCCCTTCTTCATGACCTTCCCTTCTTCCACTTCTTAGCCGCCTCTTCCGCTTCTTCGGCCACCGCCTCTTCCGCTTCTTCGGCCGCCTCTTCTACTTCACCTCTCCGGTCGGACATCTCGTCTGCCTCTTCTTCTCCCAGAACTCTTCTTCTCCCTCAATCCTCCGCCCAGCCTTTACGCTCGACCTTCTCGTATTTTTGCTTCGTCTCCCTCTCCCTCTCCTCTCATCTCTCTGCCCCATCGCCGGATATGACCCGGATCGTCTTGAGATCGCACCACCATATTGGGATCGACCGGATCGTGCTTCGCTCGCGACCACCATGACGGATCTGTAATTTATTGTGATTCTGTAATTTTTGTGATTACGTAATTTATTCTTTTGATTTGTATGTTTGTTTTGTAGTTTTTAATTTAGATCTGTGATTTTTATTTCATTTCTGTTTCACCATCTTCATTTCATGGTTTCTATGTTCGGTTCATTGTTTCTGTTGTGAATCTGTTTTTTTCCCACTCGTTTTGGATGATTTTCTGTGATGATGTGTGAGAAAAAAATAATTTTTAAAGATAAGATACGGTTGTTGAGGGTTGGCGAGAGAAATGTCGTAAATGATAAGAAATGGCACGTCAGCAAACTCCAACGCAAGTTTCTTATATCTGCCGTTCCATATAGTTTAGCAACGGGGTAGTTTACCCCGTTAAAGATGCTCTAAGTAGTAGTATCTACTAAAGTGCAGTCTTACGTGAACTTCTCAATTCATCTACTTTTTCAGTGACCCTATCATAGTAATCGTCATAATTCATACATCATTTTGTTCAGTACTGTACATGACTGAAGAATAATGATATGGGATATATTCAAAGAAGAAAAAGTGTCATCTTAATCTTAGTTAATGAGGATATAAGACTTTCGACACCATTTTATGGCCTCAATCCTCATCATCACTCTGAGATTCTAGGCAATCAAATTGTCTAGATAGCTTATGAAAATATGGTTGCTTTATAGCGAAGATGTGGATGAGAGTATTGGGGGCCATTTATTAGAGGTGAATAGATAATTTAACAATACTACTATATGGGACTTATTTACGTTAGAGGTGTATTTTATCACCAAAATTACTGATTTGATGTAAGTCAAAAATTAATTTTATGTCTAGTGTAAGTCGACTTAATTTTTTTTTAAATGAGTTGTGAACCACAATCACGACTTATATTTTTTTTACTAAGTCGTGAATAACAATCACGACATATTTTTTTTTTAATTTTATTCACTAAGTTGTGATTGTTAATCACGACACACTTTTTTTTTATATAAATCATGTGAATTTTAGGGTTTTTAAACTATGATCAAGTGAATGAAGTTCGCAAAAGTAAATTAATAGATCAAACCTATTATATTGTAATAGGTTATGATTAAAATTTGGATTTAAAATTTCACCGAATTCCGGACAGCGTTCTACACTCGACAATATTAATTGGAATGTCTTTCAGACCCAAAGTTTATCAAAAAATTCTCAAAATTTATATTTTGCATCCTTTGATCGTACATGACTTTGTCCTAATTTTTTTTAAAAAAAAAAAAAAACCTAAGTCGTGAAAATAATGTTTTTTTAATTAATTTTGTCCTAATTAAAATTAACAAAAAAAACCTTATTTTCACGACTTAGATTTTTTTTAATTTTTTTAAAAATTAGGACAAAGTCATGTACGACCAAAGGATGCAAAATATAAATTTTGAGAATTTTTTGATAAACTTTGGGTCTGAAAGACATTCCAAGTAATATCAGTGCAAATGTCTGTCCTAATTCATGAAATTTTAAATCCAAATTTTAATCATAACCTATTACAATATAATAGGTTTAATCTATTAATTTACTTTTGCGAACTTCACTCACTTGATCATAGTTTAAAAACTCTAAAATTCACACGATTTATATAAAAAAAAAACAGAGTGTGTCATGATTAACAATCACGACTTAGTAAAAAAATAAATAAAAAAATAAAATAAAACATATGTCGTGATTGTTATTCACGACTTAGTAAAAAAATTAAAAAAAAAATATAAGTCGTGATTGTGGTTCACGACTCATTTAAAAATTAAATTAGTCCGATGCCTCGACTTACACTAGACAGGGAATTAATTTCTGACTTACACCAAATCAATAATTTTGGTGATAAAATACACCTCTGAGGTAAATAAGCCACTATATGGTTATATAAATAGTGTTATTCCACCGGAGAAAGAAGGGCAAAAGCCGACAGAGGAATTGTGTTTGGTAGAATAGAATATATCTCGCTCTTTGATGTGACTGTCCCCATCATCATTAATCAGATGAAGAGCATAAGCTGCCGTGTGTCACCACTTGACCTTTAGAGTATGTATGTATGTATGTATGTTGTACATATACTATTCTCACAGTAAGATTGATATTCTGAATAAATCTTGGTCACCAAGTTTCCAATTTAGCTAGCTCAGTTTACACATCAGTTCATTTTATTTATATTTAAAACTGCCCACCCCACCCCTCCCAACCCCAAGCCCTCAAAAAATACCAAATCCATAGACACCGTCCGAGGCTAAAGAGAAAGGAGAGTTAGCTAGCTAGCTACAGAATATGGAGGGAGAGATGAAAGTTAATAAGCCCACAGTGACAGAGGAAATGGTTAGAGAAGGGAAAACAGAGCCGTGGCACAAACCCAAGAATGGGAGCGTCTTCCCTGCAAAGAGACGTTCTGTGAAGCAGATGATATGGGATCTTGCCGTTGACCCCAAGACGGTTTCGCCACCTCCTCCTGAACCGTCTAAGTCCAACAAGAGCAGCAGCACTGTACACCCCTGCTCCCCTTAGCCTTTTCTTCATGATACATAGTTTACTTCTTACATTTGAACCATTTCTCTGCCACTCCTAGCGATCGATCGAGACGCTTGCTTTGGTTAGCTCTTTCTGTATCTTTTTTATTTTTGTTATATTCGATCTTTAATTATGTGCAGTGCACGGATAAGTTTTTCTATGTAGTGTGAGTATGTGTGCTTGCTTATAGTGTCTTTCGCAGTGATCTTTTACTACTGTAAGAAAAATATTCCCCGTTTTCCATGGGGTTTGTCTTCTTGTCTTCTGAGATATGATCTGATCATCCAATACTAGTACTTAACATTTCCCTTTTTCAGTGTGTGTGAAAAATGGAAACAGGGCACATTTGGCAAACAAAAATATCGTCCTTGATCGATTAAATTGAATTAATTAAAATTCACAAGTCACAGTCAGCTTTGAGGAAAATGAGATGATTATTCCGAATTTATGCTATTTTTTTTTAACTACTATATAGGAAAAAAAGGTGTACAAGTGAGGGTGTCTACTGTCTGGTACTGTGAAACCAAAAGTAGTCTATGATTGATTGCTGAAAAGAAAACATTGAGAATGTTGAATACGGTTTCACTTATCTTCACTCTCGGCTTTTTAAGGTAGTAATTTTCCAAGAGACCCCCTTTTTTTTTGTTTTTGGGTGGTGGTTTTTTTTTTGGGGGGGGGGGGGGGGGGAGGGTGTCTCGTCTTACAGGCCAACAGGGTGTGAAGCAGTCATCTGTATGTTTCAACAATTATGGAAAATCAATGCATTTTTTGGATTAATCATATGATAATTCTCACATCTGAACACTTAATTGGGTAAAACCTGTTTCACCGCTGAACACCGTCTTTCCCACGTAAAATAATAAATAAGAACACCTCGGGTACACCGCCGCTAAACTTTCCGTTGAGGCATAATCAAGGTTGTATTCTTTTTGGTCCGAACACCTCGAAGGCATTATTATTATTAGAGAACTGATATATATAACGAGAGAGCCTCCTCGCGAATATCACGAACATGGCATTCTTGGGTCTAGGCGTTTTCGACACAAAATGACGTGTCTCTACATATTCAACAAACAAAAAAGTGAGGCCATCATAACCATTAAATCAACGAGTTTATGACCAATTTCGTCCCTGAAATTGGCGAAAAATTCAGTTTCATCCATGACTTTTTCGATATTCCAAAATAGTTCCTTATTTTTGCAAATTAAATGCCGATTTAGTCGCTTAGTCGTTTGTATGCATTAAAATTATTCAACAACGTCCCTGTATTTTGGTATTTCAGGGACCAATTTGACACTAAGTGATAAATTATAGAGACATTGTTGAATAATTTTAACAGACACAAATGACGGAAGGACTAAACTGAGACGAATTTGTAAAAATAAGGGACTATTTTGGAATATCAAAAAAGTCAGGGATGAAACTGAATTTTTTGCCAATTTCAAGGACGAAATTGATCATAAACTCTTAAATCAATTAATGGCTTAGACCAATACAGATTGTTAAAGAAACGGTACTCACTCCATGGCTTAATATAGAAACTCTTTAACCCCATCCCCATTGAGAAAGTTGATTAATTTAGTCAATGAAGTTAAAATTGTCAACAATTTGTGTAAACATCCTTTAACATGGCATTGTAGATGATCTCCACAAATTATATTCATCATTTTTTTATGGATGGGAAGGATGCTATCATCATCAGATTAAAAAAATCATTATGATTGATTTGATGTATTATTTGTAATATATATATATATATATATATATATATATATATATATATATATAATGCATTAATTAGCATTAGTATGTTACTCTTTTCTGTCTCATATATAAGAGACAAATGTACTTTCTAAGTTTATTGAATAACTGATGTATCTGGTCTATATTAGTTCATTGGATAACTGATGTATCTGGTCTATAATATAGACCAGATACATCAGTTATTCAATAAACCTAAAAAGTACATTTGTCTCTTATATATGAAACTGAATGGAGTATTTAATAAGTTTATCGTTTTATACAATTGTAGAAATATGAATTGTATATGAGACCGGAAGGAGTATATAATAAGTTTATCGTTTTATACGATCGTAGAAATATTACAATTCATCAAATAAGATATATTATAACATTGATAATCATTATAATTATTTTATAGATTATGTAAAATTAAAATACTGATTTTGTGGACGCCAGTGCAAATAGTTTTTCCCCTTCTAAAGAGATAAGAGCATTCGCCGCCATGCATACTGGACAGCTGACAGCATAAATTTTGAGTATGACGCCTATTGTTACACCACAATGACGTTTCACGCAGCGTCACTCTTGCTATGTTCTTTTTTGACAAAGCTTAAAATATGTTCTATTCGTAGATTTTTTTGGCTAAATTATAATTTTGGTTTCTCGATTTTATTTAATTTTTTATTTTAATTTTTCTATTTCTAATTTTGGATATTTAGTCTCTCAATTTTTAAAAATTCTGACATTTAGTCTATATGTTAAATTGTCACCCAAGTTTAGTGACGTAGATCTCATTTAGCCTACGTGGCATCTAAGTTGTCATATTTTGTGGTGTCATTTCATCAACATCCTCCATGTCATTAAATGCCGACAAATTTTTGAATTAAAAAAAAAAGAAATCCCACAAATAAAAAAAAAATTGGATCTGATGCAACAACAACAATCAACCCAACAACATACTTACGTTCCGGATCAACATAACAACATCAACCCAGCAACTTCGTTTCTGCTTCATGTTCTTCTTGTGCTTCGTTTCTGCTTCTTGTTCTTCTTGTGCTTCGTTGTACTTCTTCTGCTTCGTTGTTCTTCGTTTCTACTTCTTTGTTCTTTTTCTGCTTCGTGGAATCGAAAATGGGTTGCAGCCAATCAAAGATTGAGAATCCCTAAATCCCACAAATCCCAAATCCTACGATGATAGGTATTCAGAAACCCAAAATCATCTTCCTACACGCACAAACGAAAAAACCCTAAATCCCTAACTCCCAAACTTCGATCGTTGGTTCTGTGCGTTGGTTAAGGAAAAGAAGAAGCAACAGAAACACCAGTGGTTAAGGCGAGCTGTAGTACCTCAGATTTGGGGATTTAGGGTTTTCGTAGGGTGGAAGAAGATGGGGGAGGAGGTGGAGGGGTCGAGGAGGAAGGAGAAAAACATGGAGAGAGAAAGATTGAGAGAGTTCGAATGATTTGGGATTTTAGGGATTTTATTGTGGTTGGAGTTAGAGGGGGTGAGGAGTGGATGAGGGTGGGAGAGAGGATGACCGAGAAGGAGAGGGGAAGGAGGAGATGGCTCTCAATTTCCGATTAGGGTCGAGGAGGAGGGCGAGGCGGTGGTACTGGATTTTTGGTGGTGGTCGTGCTTCCATGAGGCGGAAGAAGAAGAAGAAGAGAAAGATCTGGGCGAGATTAACATAAAGATTTTTCATTTTTATGATTTTATTTCCCTAATTTTATTTATTTAATTGAAAAATTAAATTAAATGATTTTTTGTTTATTTTAAATGAGTATTGTTGACCTCACAGTCCAGCCACTTGCCACATCAGCGTTTGACCTGCCACATCACTTAAGTTTGACCAAAATTAGAGATAGGAGACCTAATTTCAGATATTTGAAAAATGTGGGGTCTAAATATCCGAAATTAGAAATGGAGGGACTAGAATAAAAAATTGAGCAAAATAAGGGACCAAAATTGTAATTTAGCCTTTTTTTTTCTTTTCACGATTTTTTCTTCTAACTCGAACGATTCTTTTCTAAAAAACGTTTATTAAGGTTTATTCTACTACTTTAAATTAACTTTATATTTCCATTCCACATATAGGCAATCATGAACCAATTAACTAATTATTTAAACACTCATGAAAATATTAATGACTGTTAAATTTAATCATACTCTATGTCAGGTTAATTAATTAGCATACCAAAGTTCAATTTAATTTAATTTTTTTTTATAATAAAAGTTCAATTTAATTTGTAGAAGTATGTTAGAATCTCCAAATAATTTTAAAACACTGGTTATTGAAGGCCTCAAGTTCGGTTGACAAGGAAAGAATGTAAAATCCTATGGAAAGAGAGAGGAAACGAGCTTCGGAGTGAGAGTGGCCCCAAAAAACACAAAGACAAGCTTGATTCAAAGTCAATCAAGAAGATTGAAACCATGAATACTAACAAAGCCGTGGCATAAATTCCCAAGGTTGGAAGTGTAGTCCCTGCGAGGAGATGGTCTCTGAAGAAATTGATGTGCGATTGCCTGGTTCACACCATCAGGAAAAAGAGTTCAAAGATGGTTCTTTCACGGACCGCATCCAATTCTAAGAAGAAAACACCAATAGTGGAGCAAACCAGTTGCTCCCCGATGCTTGTTGATGATATAGACGCTTGATTATAGCTTTTTATTTATTGTTTTGGACTGGGCCAAGGCCCACTCCTTCTAGAACCACTTTCATGGCCCAACACCAACAACTGGTCATAACCGATCAATGGTTATCGATCTGGAATGTCCGTTACATCGATGGCTCCCTGATTCGCGTTGGTTTTATGCCACCGAACTGGGGTCGTCGATTTGATCAACGGCCTGAAACACATCACAAGGGACTTAGCCTCCCTATCACCATCCATTCACTCCAAACCCTAAAAGGGTCCATATAAAAGGAGGGCCCCTAAAGAAACAAGGTACGCATTCATTATATCATATTGACCTCATCAGAATCATACTGACTTGAGCGTCGGAGTGCCTTTTGCAGGTACCCCACCACCGTTCTCCGTCGTCACCTACCACCGCACCCGACGACCTCAGCGACTTCAGCCACCTCTTCGTTTCTTGCTCGGAACATTTATAACATTTATGTATAAGCCCTTTCCTTTTGGGTAGCTATATTAGAGCATCTTGCGTTCTTTATTTTAAGATGTGTTGTTTAATTTTTATTTTTTTTCCATTGGAGGAGGTTTGCGTTGAAAGTTTGGTCTCTTAAAATTAAGATTTGTAACTTGTATAAGCAACGGAACCTATGCTTAAAAAATAATTTTTTATCTTTCAAAATCTCCAAATGTAAATAAATATATAAATATGTGGTGTCAATTGTGAGTTGCTTATAGTTATTTAAATCTTATGTGGCATTTTGAGCCACAAAAAGAGTTAAAAAACACAAAGTGAGTTGCTTAATTCGTCCCATTGAGGATGCTCTAGGCTCTTTGAATTTTCGTGACTTCAATGTTATCTTCGTGACTTGGGGATTATCACATATTGGTGTCTACAGCTAGAGATATTAATTTCCTTCAATTAATTCGCAAATATTGAAAAAGAAAGAAAAATTGAATTTAAAATTCCAACCCATTACCAAACGAACACGTACCCGGAAATAAAAAACAAGAAGAAAATAAAAAACGACCAAGAAAGATGAAGAATTCTATTTGCCGGCCACCTCTTTCCTAATCAAGCAGCAAGTCGCAGAAAAAGCCCCTTTCTTGATGGACCCAACTTGAATTCCTTCATTTTTTTTGTGATCTTTTATTTTCCTAAGAAGATTTCTAATTGTTAAAATAGACATGACTAAAGATAGCGAAGCAATTTTCATACATTCAAAGCACAAAAATCTTTGCTTGTTATTTGTGGGGTCGAAAAAGGAAAGGTATCTGGTTTCGTCTTGATAGGCTTCGCTTGGATCAGATGAGACATAGTAATGGAACTTATTTTATCCCCTATATATAGACATGTCAATTTCTAAAAAAAGTAAATATCGCTTTTTTATCTCTGTAATTTGAGTAAAATTTGATTTTAGTCCCTATAAAAATTTTTATTTAAATTTTGTCTCTATAATTTAAGATTTTTCCATTTTTATTCCATGTCGTCAAATCTCTATTAAAAAAACGCTAAAGTGGCTAATAGAAAGGTATGACGAGAGAGACTAAAAGTGGAAGAATCATAAAATTACAGGGATAAAAACTCAACGTTTTTAATGGAGATTTGACGGCAGAGACTAAAAGTGGAAGAATCTTGAATTACTGGGACAAAATCTAAACAAAAAATTTTATAGGAACTACAACCGGATTTCGCTTAAATTAGAGGGATCAAAAGCGGTATTTACCATTTCTAAAACAATCAATGTTTTAATTGACTCGATGATTTTGAATGAAATGCTATAGCCTTATTCCCTTAAAAAAATTATGTTAAAATAATGTTTTAGTCCCTATATGTAACATCAATTCTTAACTTAGTCCCTATACGAAAAAAGTTATTAAAACAGTCCATACACGTGCATAAATTCTTAATTTAGCCCCTGCTGTCTAACCACGTTTTCTAACAGCGTTAACTTTTTAAAACAATTATTAGCAGTCCCTATACGTGACATAAATTCTTAATTTGGTCCTATACAAAAAAAAATTATTACAAAAGTCCCTGTAAGAAACAATGACTAAAAGTTTATTAATGGTAGATCAAAGATGTTGCGGAAAACAAGGAAGGCTAGCAAATAACAAACGCTCGCGACTATTCACGAATTAATTCTTCGCGATAAAAAACATTTTCGGTAATTTTATTCATGGAATCTTTGAATACTTATTATATTTTAAGTGAGAGGGAGGAAATTAATATTTGGAAAATTTCACAGGAAAAGATGTATTAAGAACAAAACAACAAAATTTAAAAGAAACAGAAGAACCAAACCGTAACACGTGATTTTGGTGAAAGATAAAGGAGACGAACCGCTTCGATGGTCGGGACCACAGTCATAGATTCATAATCGAGTTCCTCGGTCTTGTAATCGTCGAGGAAGCCCAAGTTCGGACGGGCTTCTGGCTGAGGGACAAGAAGGACGTGTCATCATCCAAATACAAAGCTTCCTCTTCTTCCTCTTCTTCGGAGCGCCGGTGCTTGCTTCAGAAACAAAGATGTGATGCCGATTCGGTTCGGGTTCGGAGGAAGTGTGTTCGAGTGGTGAAGCCGGAAGAGGAGAGGCCGATTGGGTTTTTGGGGGTTCTTTTTCGCAGAATAAATGCGAGGGAAAGGGAGGGATGGGAGAAGAATCAGGGATGAGGAAGAAAGACAGAGAGACAGCGAATGAATGAGAGAAATGAAGGGGCAAGGGCTGCGGCGATGAGTGAAAGGAGAGGGGAAAGGATCCTTAGGTTTTTAAGTTAGGGTTAGAAAAAGAGTTGGGCTTTGTTTGGTGTTGGGCCGCGCGAGTGTAATAAAAAAAGGAAAGAGTGTGCGAAGCAGCATCTAATCAACGTAACGTTATTGACGTGAATTTCTTATTTTTTTTCCATTCACTTTGCAAATACATTTTTCTTATAATATAAGTTGCTTTCATAAAAAAAAGTTGCAATTATTATTTATTTATTTGGTTACTTAAATAAAATTTAGAAAGAAATACAATTATTATTCAGTCATATATTCTTTTTTCCAGAAATTACTATTTAGTAAACACATTTAATATAATTTATAATACAATTAAATTCCCCTTAAAATAATTTCTCTATTTTGGGTTTGGCCTTTTTTGGGTTTGGTTTGGGCTTATTTTGGTAACATAAAGCTTAGCCCGATATAAAAGCGGGTGTAGAAATAAAAACAGCAAATAAAAGCATTAGCGACCGATTTAGCGACTTATTTTAGTAATCGATTTAGCGACTGCTTATTAGCGATCGATTTAGTGAGCGATTTTTAATAGGAAATTTTTTTAAACTTTAGCGACTGATTTAACGACTGATTTTAGCGACCAATTTAGCGACTGCTTTTAGCTACCGATTTTTAATGGGAAATTTTTTTAAACTTTAGCGACCAATTTAGCGAATGATATTAGCGACTGCTTTTAGCGACCGATTTTGTGACCGATTTTTAATGGGAAATTTTTTTAAAAAAATTTTTACGAATAAAAATCCGGTTTAGAGATCAATTTTTCGGTCGCTAAACATCGATCGCTAAAGCGGTCTCTAATATATTTTTTACGACCGATTTAGCGACCACACTTTTTTGATCAATAATTTTAAGAATTCGGTCTCTATCGTGACCAATTTTTTCGGTCCCTAAATCGGTCACTAAACAGCTAATTTCTAGTAGTGATATGTTTGTTTGTGGATAAAATATCTTATATGTTTGTTTGGGGATTAAATATGTCATATATGTACCTAACACACGGGCAAGTATCACATTAAGGACAATATTTAGATTGCAACATGAGCAAGTTTTAGTCACTTTTTTGTTACAGGGACTATTTTAATAGTTTTTTCGTATAGAGACTGTTTTAAAAGTTTTTTTTCGTATATGGACTGTTTTAATAGTTTATTTTTCGTATATAGACCATATTAATAAGCTTTTAGTCACTGTTTCTTACAGGGACTGTTTTAATAATTTTTTTCGTTTAGGGACCAAATTAAGAATTTATGTCACGTATAGAGACAAAATGGGTAACAGTTAGAAAACGTGGTTGGACGGCAGAGACTAAATGAGTAACAATTGCACGTATATGGACTGTTTTAATAATTTTTTTTCGTATAAAGACCAAATTAAAAATTGATATCATAGGAACTAAAATATTATTTTAACCAAAAAAAATTAAAAGCTAAAACATTTAAAATTTTGTGAGGGAAGGAGTAATGGATTGTGATTAAAGTTCTGCTAATAAATCCACGTTCAACGTTTATTTACTTTACAAAAAGTTTACCGGTTGCCACGGGTACTGGCTTGCTACTAGCTGACGAAGGTACTTTTCTCGGGTAATTTTCTCTTTCATTACTACTATTAATTTAAATTGACGGCGAGAGAGAATAAAACTGAAAAAGCAAAGATCAAATACCAGACCTCGGTGACATGTCTTGTCCAAAGAGATCGAGAAATAATCTAGAACACTATAATTTTAATATATATTGTTTATTAAAAGTTGATTTCTATTTCTGATTTATTTATTATAAAATGAACTTTACGTTTTTTTTAAGCAAAAATTTATTTAAAACGAGTCCGAAGATACTCGAACCTGTATACATTTATGAGTACAATTTTACTCCAACGCCTAATAACATCGGATGGGATTACAACACCGGTCCGAATATACCAAACAAATATTTCTACATTCTCTACTAATAAACACTACAAAAAATCTTGGGATTACTGACGGTCAAAAGCCGTCGGTAATTCTAAAAAGCCGTCGGTAATACCGATTTTTCGACGGATTACTGACGGCCACAAGCCCATCGGTAAAACGGGCGTCGCAAATAATTACCAACGGTTTTACCCGTCGGTAAATTTTCGACGGGCAAAACCGTCGGTAATTACGGTAATGACATTTTTTTTTTACCCGTTAATTACCAACGGTTTTGCCCGTCGGTGTTGTTTTTTTTAAAAAAAAATCAATTTTCACAGCAGCAGCATCACTGTCTATTCAACATTTCCCGTCTTTCCTTTCCCATTGACAGTCGCGATCAATATTCTCGTCCAGGACCAAGACCACAAACCACAACAACCAACATATGGAGACGGTGTGATCGAATTCACTGTAACCGGAACCAAACCCTGAGTTTCACGACTCTTAATTGACGAACACCGCGAGAAGTAACAAAAACAAAACACACTCAACTAGTCGAGAGATTTTTAAAGCGAAATTTCATTGCAGCGAAAAGGGAAATAGCCGAGATGAGAAAGAGGGCTTACTTTTGACGGTGCCGAGGAAGAATCGTTGGGCTGGGAGAACGTGAATTCACCGCCGGAGAAAGTGGAGGAGGCATCAAATTGGGTGCTGGAGAACTGGAGAGGTGGTGCCTGTGCGCGGTGCAAAGAGGAGAGGAGGTACTGAGGAATGACTATGTGCGGCGCAGAGAGGAGAGGAGGGAATGAGCGCTCAGAGAGGAGAGGAGGGAATGAGAAACCGACGCAGAGGAGAGGAGGGAACGGAAAGTGCAAAGAAAACGGAGAACTGAAGAGAGAGAGGAGAGAAGAGAAAGGGGTCGTCCTCTGGTTGTATAGGGACATTACCAACGACCTCATTTACATTACCGATGGCCTGAACCCTCGACAAACTATCTCGGGATTACCGACGGCCTAATTCAAATACCGACGGCCAAGCCTGTCGGTATATACAAAAAGCTATCGGATACCGACGGTCAGTTACCGACGGCCTTTGTTCGTCGCAAAAAAACCTGCTTTACCAATGACTTTGGCCATCGGTAATTCCTATCCGTTGTACTCCGAACGTTATTGACGGGTTAGGTCGTCGGTAACATTCAGAAGTCGACGGATAGGAATTACCGACGACCAAAGCCATCGGTAAAGCCGGTTTTTTGGCGACGGACCAAGCCCATTGGTAAGTGACCATCGGTATGCGTGTGTTTTCTTGTAGTGAAACCATCCCCATAATATATATTATTTTAATGTGTGCTATAACTGATATAAAACTAGCAACCTCCCCTTTAAAAATGATCATATTCCTCATTAACCAAATGGCCCAAACAACTGCACTGCAAATCAAATATTTAGTTTTCCTACTTCTGCCTTACAGAAGCTGCCATGTTGCAAAAAGTGCAAGATTTTATCGTCCTGCATTGCTTCCTTTACTCCTAACCATCACTGCACTTGAGCACATATCTCACTTGCAAATGGACATGAAAAGAACAGGTATGAAACTAATTCTGCACATCTGAAGCAAAATACACAACTTTGTTCAAATGGGTTTCTGATAATACTCATCCTACTAAGTTGTTCTCTTACTGGCAGTCGATCCAGCAACAATCGCCACACAAAAACCGCTACTTTGGATGGTATGGTACACTTCCAGAGACCATTGAGTGCTTTACTCAAATTTTGATCCACCAGCTGCTGACTTCCTGCCTTTAACAGATCTGTGTATGCAGATTTTACACTAAATTTCTGTGATAAATCTAGCATCCATTTCCACTTGTCTCTATCCTCTTTATTAGGACGAATTCCATCCAATAACGGCCTGCAATTCGGTGAACAGTGCCTTCTCCCACTCGAAGAATTCCCTTCTCCACTTCCACTTCCAACTCCAATCATTACCCCTCTACTCGCCCGAATTCCCAACCAGTTCCTCTTTATTCCCTGTTACCAAAAATAATCTAGGAAAGCAAGCCTCCAATGACGCCTCGCTAACCCATTTATCTCTCCAAAACCTGACTTGACTACCATTTCCCAATTTAAATTCGACTGCATTCTTAAACCAGACTTGATTTAAAGAGATTAGATCTTTCCACCACACCGCAGGGGCGGCGCCTCTCACATCAATGAGGTAGCCGTGGCTACCCCAAAAATAAATAAAAAATAAATTAAAAGCCAAGTATATATATATTTTCTATTTTTCTATTGATACATATACATAATTTGCCACATATAGTCGGGTTATTTGCGATGGTGCAGTGGCATCAACGTGTTTTTGGAACCGGCGGCTTCAGGGTTCGAGTCCTGTGAGAACTGTTTTTGATATTTTAATTGTAAAACAAAATTAATAGCGTGAAGTCGGATAGCAAGATTCGAACCGCGTCCACTTTCCCAAGGCAAGGTATCCTAACCACTACGCCCATAGCCATTTTGTGATTCTATAGTGTCGTTTGTTATATATATATATTCATTATTTGCCCCCTCAAAAAAAAAAATTCATGCTCCGCCACTGCCACACCGAAGCTTTTGACATACTCGTCGACACTTCAAGAATCCTTTCCTGCAAATTACCATACTTAAATGAAAGTAGCTGCCACCAAATCGCTTCACAATCGTTGAGGCACCTCCACTTCCATTTGGATAATAGACTATGATTGAACAGCTCCAAATTCTTGATCCCCAACCCGCCAAGCTTCTTTGGTAAGCAAACATTTTTCCAACTAACCCAATTGACCTTAGCTTGATCACAGCTTCCCCCCCCCCCCACAGAAACCTTTTCTGAATGCTGGCCAAAGTATTCAAAAATTTCTTCGGGCCTTGAAGAAAGCAAAGTAATACAGAGGAAGATTAGAAAGAACCGAGTTCAATAAAGCAACTCTACCTCCCAACGACAAAGTATATAACTTTCCAATTAGACAGTCATTTCTGAAATGAAGACACCACTGGTGACCATGCGGAAGCTTTCCTTGGATTGGCACCCACCATTATACCCAAATACTTCAAAGGAAATTTCCCTATACCACAATAGAGAAAGTTAGAAGTTGCCTCCATAAATTGTGCTTCAGTATTGATTCCTAGCAGGGTACTTTTCGAGAAGCTCACCCTAAGGCCAGAGACCAATTCAAAGCTGCGCAAAATTGCTTTTATACACCATAGGTTCTCCCACGTAGGCTCTCCCATTTGTATAGTGTCGTCTACATACTACAGTAAGGGAAATGAGATTTCTGGACATACGTTGTAAGCCTTAAAGAGTCCCTTTTCAATCGCACTATTAACTAAGCCTATCAGTCCCTCTGCTGCAATTAAAAAAAGAAACAGGGCCAATGAGTCTCCTTGTTTAAGCCCCTTTTTAAGCTCAAATTCATCTGTCGGGCTGCCGTTAATTAATACAAAAAACTGAACCTGAACAGATACATGCATTAATCCACCAACGCCACAAGGAATTGAATCCCAGCCACATCATCATATAGTCTAGATACCTCCAACACATTGAGTCATACGCTTTCTCGAAATCGGCTTTTAGTAAAAAGCATTTTTCCTTCTTCTTTTTCGCCCAATCCACAACCTCATTTAACACCAACACCCCATCTAGAATCTGTCTCTCCTGTAAAAAGGCTGTTTGACACTTTGAGATTACCTTCGCCAATATCCTTTTCAGTCGTGCGTCAAGAAGCTTAGCAATGATCTTATATAAGCACCCGATAAGGGATATGGGTCGGTAATCACCTAAAGCTTGAGGATGATCAGATTTCGGAGTGAGAGCAATGAATAAAGACTTCAAGGCTCTAGGCAAAGAAGCATTTTCGAAAAATTCTTGAACAAAATCAAAGACTTCTGCTTTCAACACATCCTAGCAACTCTTTATAAAATTGAAGTTGAACTCGTCGGGCTGGGACTTTTATTCCCATCACAAGTCCACACAACTTCTTTAATTTCCTCCTCACCAAACGGAGCTGTTAAAAATGAATTGTCCTCTTCAGATATCTGCTTAAAGGAAACTCTATCCAGCGTCGGCCTTTGGAACAAATCATCTTCTTAATGCTTCTGAAAGTACCTCAATGCTTCTTGCTTAATAGCATCCACCTCCTCTATCCACTCATCTCATACCTTCAAAGCATGGAGTTGATTCTTCCTTCTCTTAGCCTGAATGCAAGAATGAAAAAAATCTAGTGTTTGCGTCCCATTCCGACAACCACTTAACTCTTGACTTCTGTGCGATTAGACGTGCAATTGTCGCCAAAATTGTGAGGTGAGCATCTTCCTGTGCGTCGGGTCAAGGCTCCTACCACAAAAATAGTTTTAAGTATTAAAAATATAATAAAAGGACATTATAAAAAAATGTAATAAAAGGAGATTACCAAAAAAATGTAATAGTAAAAGTTAAATAAGTTAAGTTGTAAGACCAAAAAAAAAAAAAACAGTTCAAGTTGAAGAAGTTATCAACAGGAACAGACAGCGACAGCGACCGAAAAAACAGAAAAAAGATTCAGAAAGAGATGATATGATAGTGTTCGATTTTTTCCACATTCACATTGAACATGCGATACGATATCTAGACCCAAATCTTAGGCTAAAATGAAAGAGATCGAATCCTCCTGGCAGTAGGGTTCCATATCCACACAAGTTATACGTGATGGCGACGTCAATGGAAGCTTTTTTGGGTTTTCGGGGATACTTCCGTCCTTTCTCCATTGAATTTCCGATCCCGGCCAACATTGCTGCAGTTCCGTTATTCATATTTATATGTGGGTGTAATGTATGCGTAGGTGAAAGTATCCAAAGGAACGCAAACACAGTGTGTGAAAGAGGTTATATATATATATATATATAGGGATGGGTGGAGGCGCAAGGGTGAGTAGCAAATGTGAAATAGGGGTCAAGAAGAGCAAGATGATGAATGCAACTGTAATTCCAAGTCGTAGAAAATCCGTGAAGAGAATGATTTTTGAGAGCGTGCTTTATTTCATCGCTCGTTTGTTTTAATTAGACGTCGCACAAGAAGGTTGGATGCTCCCAAATCCACACGCCCAGCCCAATAAAGACCAAACGCACGTGTCTGCAGAGGAGTCACGGTGTGGAGAATAAACTTTTACACTACACTGAAGTTTCTGGTTTCTGTTTCTTCTCTTATAATTAGAATTTTATGTTATTCGTTGGCTATTGGTTGTTGTTCACTGTTGTTGTTGTTGTTGTTTGTGTGTGTATATTGAATTCTCATTCTCAGTAATGAAAAAGTACCGATGGAGTCATAATTTACATGGATCCTGCAGCCGTCATATATCCTCAACCGTTAGATAGATATATTAATTGTTAAACAAATTAGTTATTGTGATTTATTATCTTCTTGTTCCTGCTAATTAATTAAATAGATAAAAGTTGATTTTGTTTTAATTAACAAAGAATTGAACTTAATTATGTTTAATCAATCAGTTGAAATTAAGAACTCCTTCAATGCACGTCTCACTGGCATTGCTAGAGAGTACTACCGCTTTAGACTACTCTCGAGGTTTTCTTTCTTTATTCAACGGTGGGTGTTGTTTCTATATAAATCGAACAAGTCATAGGGGGAGGGAGAATCAGAAGGTATTTTGTGAGCATTAATTCTAGTCTTCTTAATTGGTAGGGTTGAAGAGGATGAACCGGGCAAGCTCTTAATTAGATTACTTACTTGGACCGAATCTGCCGCCGCCTTTGGCCATATTGCCCAACTCGACGCCTTAATTCGGCAGCCAGAGATTGATAGTGTTAGCGCGCGAAAGCTCTAGTGTTCTTTCCGGCGGGACTTGTGCTTCGGATCGCTTTCTGGATTTTTTGGCCTAAGCTTTTCAACCTCTTGGCTGCTTTGTCTTACTTCGCCATTCTGTTGTTGATATACGACGAATCTCAAGATTTACCAAAGTGAGAAAATATCAAAAATTTTGGGTTACTTTTTGAATGATTTAAATTGGTTAGTTTATTTTGGTGGACCAACTATAACGACCTATATTACATGTTCATAAAGAACTTAACATGCCACATGGTTAGTAGAATTAATGCTCGCTAGCTAGCTGTTTCCGGCTTTCCTTTTGCATTTGATGTGTGCATTGTATGGAAAGTGAAAAAAATGAGTGAATTAAGTTGTTTGGACCACTTCTTTCTTCATCACTTGTTTGGATTCATAAATTTAAAAAAGTGATTGGAAATAAAATAAATGTTGTATAAAATTACCTTTGACCAAAAAATCATTTCAAAAATATTTCCAACAAGTTTTCTATTTTGAACATAGTAATCATTTGTTTTACATGTCCTTTTTCATATAATATATGGTTGGCTTTATATGACTGGTTGTGACATCATGGTGTATTCCACAATAATGGGGTAGATCACTTTTTGTTGCATGGAACAATTAACGGAAGCAAGAGATTCAAAAAGGTGTCATATTTTTTGGTGTGTTGTTACATGGACTTATGACTGCCGAGAAAAAGAACAATTTTTCCTGGGGAGGGGGTGGCGAAGTGTAGTGGTGTGATTGTTTCCATAAAAACTCTATGTTGGGGTGATTTACATGGAAGGAGGGTAAAAATACATGATTAGTCTATTCAGATTCGTGTATTAATCCATTGGGATATATTCAGACCATATAGCCTGATTGTCTTATATGGGTTGAAGTACGTCTTGTACTTTATATTAATATACATTTTTTGTTTATAAAAAAATATTTCCAACAATGAATAATCAATTATTAAACATCATAATAATCGATTAATGCGGCTCTCTTGTGCTGTCTATATAAACATAAGACAATCAATTTTTATTGAGTGAAATAGATTATTAATTATCTCCTACTCCTCAGGATTCGATTATAAGCAGAAAAAACTAACTTTACACTGACAATGATTAAAGGTGGTAGTTATGCTCATTTAATTTTCTTGATTTCATACAAAAAATGAACTATATTTACTAAACCACCCTTAATCATAACGATCCTCACATTTGAGTTTGCACTTGTTTCATAGGAGCGTTTCATTCTCTTGGAAAGTAAAAGTTGAATTCACTCAAAGAGTATTTCTTAAATAAGGGCATCAAATAAAGTTGGGTAATTGAAATTTGCTTATATTTAAGTCCACTAAACTTGGACATTTTTTATATGTACTCAAAGACAATGAAACCATACTGACAAACTCATCAAAACTATTATTTGTTTCTCCATCGGAACTCAAAAGCAAAATAGCCACTTATAAATAATAAAAATGTGATTAATATTGATATGTGCTAATAAAAAACACAGTCAAACTATACCGACAAACTCAATAAGCTATTACATATTTTCCTGCCGAGACTCAAAACCAAAATAATTATTTATAAATAATAAAAACACGTTCAAAATAGATATGTGCTCAAAGACAATGAAACTATACCGATAGAGTCAATCAAAATCATTACTTGTTTCCCTGAGGGGACTTAAAAGCAAATTAGTCATTTATAAATAATAAAAACATGCATAAAATTGATATGTGTTTAAAGACGGAAACGAAAGATAATGAGAGGAACAAAAATAAAATGTGCTCAAACATAATGAAACTATACCGATAAACTCGATCAAATATATTACATGTTTTCCTGCTGGGACTCAAATACAAAATAATCATTTACAAATAATAAATGCAACAATAAAATTGATATGTGCTAAAAGACAATAATACCGACAAACTCAATCAAAATCATTACATGTTTTCCCGTCGGGATGAAGTAAGTAAGAAAAGAAAAATTAATAAGTAAGAAAAGAATAATAATTTGACTAAAAGTTGTTAAGAATTGAGAATTTAAATCGGCATGGAAAAGAATAAAAAATAACATATACAAATTTAATTTAATTTTGTCATGTAATTAGATTTCAATTAATCGTTTTCATAAAAATCAAATTTGTATTAATTATGTCAAATGTTCATTGATGTCTGATATATTTTTACTCTAAGGTTATTGTAAATGAGTAGTAGCAGGGATAAGGGGTGTCATAAACAATCAAACTGAATTTGAGTTCTTTCTAGATGTAAGGAGAGTTTGAGAGATTGTTAAAACTATAGGATTTGTTTCATTCAGATACAAGCTAATTTCGTTGCTCATTTCTCAGCTAGATCGTCGAAATTATATGCTAGTCACCATTATATTTGAGTGTATTGAGAATCTTGTTTTAAATGAAAAGCATTGAGTTTGTTCCTGTAAAAAAAAAGCTATCACGTTTCATGTATATTTTCTTTGTTCAAATTGTTAGAAAATTTTTAGAAATATTATTATAAGATTATAGAAATATATTTTATATGTGATATATCAAACAAATCAAATAGTATCACTCAGTATGAATTTTTTTCATACTAACAGGGTATTTAAGTTAAATTAATTCTCTATCATAATCATTAAATAGTATTAACCCAAAAGCATATATTTTGACGATATATATATATATCACTATTAGAAAAATTGAAATTAGAAAAGAACAAAATCTCTCACTAAACTTACAAAAATATGTTACAAACCACATTGGCGACGAATTTTGTGACGGACACGAATTCATAACTGAATTTTGGCGTCGCAAAAATTTTAGCGAGAAAAATCTGGATCCGTCGCAATTTGTGACGAAAAATATCTCTCACAATTCCATAAAATTCGTCACTAAAAAATAACACAAATTTAACAAAAAAGGCATTTTTCGTCACTAATAATGAGGGACTTAATCCCTCTCTATTAGTGACGGACTTTTTTCCTCACTAATTTGTAATTTATTATAAAAAAATAATTGAATTTTACAACTGTATTCACTTTTTCCACCACAGCCTTCTCCTTCCTCTCTCAGCCTTCCTCTCTCAACCCATCATTGTCTCAACAAATACAAATACTGATGCAACATGTAGATAATCGTAGTCTCCCGGACACTTGTCTTCTATTGCATTTTACAATCTGCTGTGATACAGGAAACGGGGTATTCTGAATACCCAGCGAGGGTTGGGTAGTAATATTGGGCAGCACATATCTCTAAATCTGATTTCAGAGGGCAACTGGACACAACAAAGATAGTAACAAATATCATGTCATCAAATAGAATGAACAAATAACATTCATATCCAAACAACACTTGTAGTTTTGTTATATTTCACGACATATTACAAGCCAAGAAACGGGCATTGCTTCCTCGCATGCTCTGGAACCAATTTCATCAAAGTGTCCATTGGGACTCCTTTCAGTTGTGGTACACAGGCACCAATAACACAAATTCAGCAAAAATCCCAGAAATATTGATGAAAAGAAAAAGATGACCAAATCACATGAGCACGATAGCCTATTCCGAAATCAACATATCGAAAAATTGTCACAGCACGAGACAGAAGAGGTTCCGCAACACATTTTGCAGGGGAACGAATCAGAAGCAAGATGATTAAGAAGACATAATTTGCAATTCTTCTTCCACTCCAGGTCATTTCTTGCGGATCGAGATTATATCACAGAATTTTAAGATCAAAATCAATCAACTCTTTGAAATCACAATCGATTTCCTTGATGCGGTAAACTTCAGATCTTGAGCGAAGAAGTTTCTGATTATAAGAGAAGAAACTCTTTCTTATCAGATCCATCAACTTGAACATATAACAACCAGATTCAGAACTAAGGAAATGAATCAGAGCGCCACTGACGAAGGAGTGGAGGAAGTCGATGATGGTGGTGTGGAGTGCGGCGGAGCCGTTGAAGATGTCGGGAGGGAGGCCGAGTTCGCCGACAGTGAGTCTAGGCGAGATTGAGAAGAGAGATGGGTCTTCGATTTTTTTAGTAACGATGGGCATTGAGATTCAGGGACAATGATCAGAGAGAAGTGTAAAATAAAAGAATGCTCATTGAGAAGTGGAAACACCGATCCTTGTGAAAAAGATCTCAGCCTTTCAATGATACTAAAATATTAATATCTAAAGGTGAATAATCATCCATGTCAGTAATCCTTGTGAAAAAGAATATGTGCTCAGTTTTGTAACAATCAAAGTCTTCTCTCCTAACATTAACAGCACAAAAATCCCTCACAAAATTTGTCGTTATTAATGAGGGAAAATATCTCCCACTAATAATTTAATTTTAAAATCTCTCACAAAATTCGTCGCTATTAGGGAGGAAAAATATATCTCACTATTTGTGACGGATTTTATGACGGATTCTGTCATTAAACTGCATCTTATAAATTTTGTGATAACGAAAGATTTAGAGAGGGTATCTTTACGTCTCAAAAATCCCTCACTAAATGTATATTAGTCAATTTGTGATGGATTTTGTGATGGATAAATTAGCGATGAATTTTTTCCGTCACTAACTCCGTCACAAACTCGATACAACTTATGTCCACCTGATATCTTGTTTTTCGTCACTAAATCCGTCACTATTAGTGAGGGATATGCGTCCCTCTCAAATTTCCCTCTCCAAAATCAATTTTTCTAGTAGTATATATATATATATATGAGATCAAATGACTGCAGGAGTAACTCTTATCTAAGTTACTCCGCTTAATAACTCTCTATAGATATTGAATTTCAGTAATCGAACCGTCAAATTAAAAGTTCTTATTGAGTTGATCAATTCCATAAAATTTCATAAAATTTTAAAAATATTTGATACTTCATCAAATAACTTTAATTCAATGTATAATATACTTTTCCAAATACAAGTAAAATGTTAACTATATTATTACATAGCTACGAATGTCTTATTTATCTAAAAATCGGTATGCATGATTGTTAATGTAATATGATAATATATTGTCAAAAAAAAATGTAATATGATAATATTCAATGGTTGGATTGATAAAATTCAATATTTATAATAAGTTATTAAGCGGAGTAACTCTGATCCTTGAGTCATTTTGTAACATCCCAATTTTTAAGAAAAATTATTTTAGCGATAAAATCTTGAATATTTGAAGATAAGTCATAGAGATTGATCACCTCAATGATTTATTGAGAGTACGGGGAATTATCTTGACTATTTTGAATAATTTATTTATTATAAATAAATATTATTCATGATATCAATTCAAATTAATTGACAGCGTAAACATATGCTGTTTTTAAGGAGAATTCATCAATTATACTTATTATAAGTTTTCTGTGTGACGCTGTAACGCGTAATTTTGTTGACTAAGAAAGTGAGTGAATTAAATCAAGATAAAATTAAATTTAAGAGTTAATATTTTATATTAATTCATGGCTCGAATATCGTCAAAATATTCTAACGAAGTTTCGTCGCGTTTTGAACCACCGGGTAGTTTTTATCCACGAATAAAACTTTAAACGATTTCCGATTTCGATGAAAATCGAATCATAGCTTGTTGTAATTATTTTTGAGTGTTTTATATTATTTTTATTATTTATGATAATATTTTATCACACGGTGAATTAATTTGTTGGTAAATTAATTTTCGCGAATTAATCGGCAAAAAATTTATCGGTAACGCGGTTATTCGACGCTGTGCTTTTAGTATGCTCTAGACTCTAGGATTAGAGAGTAATTATGAGAGATGTGAGATTAGATGTGTTAGACTAGTTGATGAGATTAGTATCTCACTTTTAGTCTAGGTGTCACTTAAGTGGTAGTTTATTTTATGCTTACTTTTAAGTGTGTTTTTAACCAAGTATTTCACACTTGTTTTAATTAAGTTTTTTTCTTCCCCTCCTGGAGCCTTTCAGGCCGTGACTCCCCCTCCTTATTATTCTCTTGATTTCATTCCTATTAAATTATCATTTTCTTAATTTAAGTAAAAACCTATTATAGGCTTTTCCTATTTAGTTGTTTTGTTAATTTTTTTTTTTAACTCTACCCATTTATTCCCAGCAGAACCGTGACCCCCTCCCCACTCTCTACTTCCATTTGTTTCATCTTCTTCATTTCTTGGGAGCGAAAGAGCTTAGGAGCCCATCCATGGCTTCCTTCCTCCTTGCTTCTTGAATTAGCTTCACCTCTATTGTTCCACATCTTTTGCTACCCATTTCTTCTTCTCCTCATTATCATCTACCTCTCCACTCAAGCAAGGATTGAGAGCACCATCTTTTCCCCCAAAACAGCCCTAGGTCGCAAGCAAGTGGAGGGAATAGGTAGTGGTCCTTTTAATTTGAATTCTTGTTTTTGTGTTTTATATTGTGTTTAATTTATACTTGATTATGAACGATGATGGAAATGAGCATTCCAATCTCTAGTTTTTGAAACCCAAGGGTGAAAAGAGGGATTCGGTGTGATCTGGAGTGAATCAAGAAATTAGTTGGTTAATTGAATTTATTTGAAGTTGTTGTTGCTATTTTGGTTTATAGGTTTGGAACTAGCACATTGTTTGATTTATTTTGTTGATTAAAACCATTCTTGAAAGAGGGTTTAGGGATGATTACTTTGTGAACAATTTGCTTGGATAATGGTTCTTGTTAGTTAGTTAGTATAATTGTTATTGTAATTATTGAAATTGTTAAATTAAGAGAGTTAGTAAGATTTCATTAAAAATCCTTGTTCTTGAGTGGTTTGAAAAATGATTTTGGGACTTGGCTAGGCTTGGTCTTGGGTTATAGTTTGTTGTTTGTGAAGAAAATTGCATATAAAATGGCATTGGGTAATTGTTTGGAAATTGTCAAATTGTTCCCAAATTTTTAGTCTAAGGCCACGAGCCCTATGGAGAATAGAAAAGGGAAAAAATTTATTGCAATCTTGATTTCATGGTTATGCGATATTTGATTGAACTTTGGAAGAAGTATGGGAAGGATTGGCTAATTTAAATGAAGTCTTGCAATTTTTTTTTAAGAAAAGGGGTGGTGGCCAAGAGCCTCAAGGAGTTGATGGAAGGAAAATTATTTTTGTAAACTTGTTATAATGATTGAATTGAGGTGTTCTAAGTTTGGAAAATTGAGGAAAGGTTTAATTTCTTTTGGATTTGTTTTGAAACCTCGAGGCAATGAAACACATATGGTAATTGGGTTCTTTGAGATCCAAGAAACTAAGTGGAGCCTTGACTTGAGTAATTGAGGAAAAGAATTTTGATTGTGGTTTTATTCATGTCTTGGTTTGAAGGGGAAAAAAATAAGACTTGGTTTCAAAGCTTTATGTTTTGTGATTTTCAAGGGTATGTAATTCTTCAAAAACATGTATTTCAAATTGTGTATTTTAGCGTAAGTGGTTTGGTTAGTTGGTAGGTTAGGTTTTGAGAGCCTAGGAAATTAGAGCTAGTCTATGCCTAGGTTGTGCTAAGTTGTTTGTGGTGTTAGGAGTTGTGACCCGAGGTCGTGCGGTGTAAAAATCGAGGAATACGTGGATATGCGCGGCTTGGCGTTTTGGTAAGGGCACTTCACATTCTCGGTGTTTATGTTTGTATAGTAGGTGTAAGGGCACTTCACATTCTCGGTGTTTATGTTTGTATAGTAGGTGTAAGGGCGCTTCACATTTAATACTTTTCATAGTATGTTAGTGTAAGGGCAACTTGTAGATATGGATATATTTTAAATTCCTGTTACAAAGCGAAGAAGTCTGAGAACCTCAGGGTTTGAAGTGAGAGTCCCGTCCCCCTTCGATTTTAAGTTCTTAAAGCTTTAATTATGATTATTTAGTGGGTTTGTCTGCAGGTGGTTGACAGCTGTCCCCAACCCCCCATACTTGTTTGATTTCCTCTCTGTCCACCCCACTGAGTTGCAGAGGGATGAACTAAGTTGTCAATGGTGTTGCTTGATGAGATATGATTGATTGTGATGGATTGCTTATACTATTGAATTGTGTTGCATTGTATTAAGCTTGGCATGAATATTTATTTGATATGCGGTTGAATACTTATTCGAATTGCTTCTCAAATTATCGTATGCAGCAATTTATTCATTGGAGGGCGAAAGTTTAGTCATGACGTTTTTGAGCTTCGATCCGATTAACCTAGGGTCCTAGGATCCCCTAAAAAGCTCCAGCTGGTTTTTCGGCAGCTTAGCTAGACGTCGTAGCGTCAAGGTACTTGATCTGAATATCCTAGGGTGGTCGTAGAGCCCAAGGCTAATGGCTAGAATTCAGCAGCTTGTTTGGCGTTACTTTCCGAAAAATTGTAGAAAGTGTCTTGAGAGAGTGTCTTGAGTTGCATTATGGGCATATATGCATATTTGTTGTCTCGTGTGCTATGTTTCTTTGATTTATTTGTGTCGAAGCAGGCGAGTTATAATGTCTATGTAATATATTGTTGTATTTGTACCTATGAAGTTGACCTTTGTCAGTGGTTCTTTCAATTGATGAATGTAACCCAGATGGCGGAGCGAGCGGAGGATTCGGGACTGCAGAGAAGAGTAGCTGAGGGTAACTTACTAGTAGTCTAGTAGGGGCGTAGCATATCGACCAGCTATAGGATATTTGTAGTACATTCAGTGTTGTAATAAAATGCCTATTATGTTCTCGACATGTATTGTCATATATGATTTGATAAAATAAATGAATATGGTTAATGTGGTTTATTTGGTGTCTTTAATTATTCACCGCCATGTTTCTAAAAGTCGCTGCAATACTCTGACTGCTCTCTTAAAGAATTTAAAAAATAAAAATAAATAAAACCACATTTTTGGAAAACATGCAAATCAGAGTATTCCATATTTCAGAAACATGTCAACTTTTATCAGAGTACTAGTTTAGTAGTGCTCCAAAAACGGGGTGTTACACATTTGATCAATAAATATATATATATATATATATATATATATATATATATATATATATATATATATATTATTTAATCCGGGTTGAAAAAACGAACACGTGATGTCAAATAAAATTGCTATATATTTTTTTCGTGGATGTGGCATCAACTTTGTTGACTTAACTTGACGTGGACTTAGTTTTTATAAGTACTATTTAAAGTAAAGACAACTCAAATAAGATATAATGTGTGGCGATGGCTAGCATGGACAAGTGAGACATATGTTCCATGGTGCACAAATAATTTTAGCCATTGAATTCATCTATTCACACAATAATACGGTGCACCCTCTTCACATTATCTCTCTCTCTCTTTCTCTCTTCCCCTCTTCTCCACCCAAATTCTGCTCTCCCTCCATTCCGACCTTATTTTTCCCCTTTTCAATTTATCCATTTTTTCTCTGCCTTTTTGGTAAAATAAGAGCCATTGTTGTCTTGAATTTTGGTTGGAAAAATGCTTGTTATACAATATTTGTTGTGAAAAAGAGTGAGCAAGCCACTATATTTTAGTGCCTTCTCATTGAAATGGCTAATTGATTTTAGAGCTATTTTTGTTTTTATATCTAATTTCTTTCACAGGTTTTTTAACAACAAAATTGTGATAAGCATTTCTCTGCTTCATCTCCTATGCTTTTTTCACCCTCAGAGTACTACACACGCAAACATAAATCACTACCACGACAGATAGAAGACTAAAAAATGGAGATGCTAGCACCAATTGATATCAAAGACGTGTAATAGCAGGCGAGCGTGTCGTTGGAAGCAGCGATGGAGGCAAACTAAAAAATGGAGATGTTAGCACCATTCACGACAGTGCTTGAGGCCAGGGCGACTTGAAAGAGAATGGAAGATGAGATGTGGTTTGGAGGGAGTTGGGAAAGAGATATAATGTGAAGAGGGTGCACCGCATTATTGTGTGGATAGATAAATCCAATGACTAAATTTATTTGTTCATCATGGACCATATGCCACACTTGTCCATATTAGCCATCGCCATTATATTAAAATTTTAAAACTATCGTGACTTTTTAATTTGCGTAGTTTTATTTTGTTTGAGAATGAAATCATCCTATAATTCTCGTTAAAAGAAAACTTTGCCAAGTGTGGTGAGCGACAATATCGCTTAAACTTTGATATAATGATTTTTCTCCTTTTCTAAATGTAATACTAATAATAGCCATTTTAATTAACTTTCATCTTGTTTCAAGTGAGAGGAAGTTAATATTTAGTTTTCATGCAATGAATGAGTTAATTAGTCAATATTAGTATTATATTATTAAATAATAACATTTTTCGGATAATAAGAAATAAATTTTTTTAAAATTTAGTTAAAACAACTCAATTTTTTTTAAAAAAATAATAACATTTTTCGGATTTTTTTTGGGATAAAATAAGAAAGAGAATTCATGAAAATTTGTTTAATGAGATCTGACACGTTTCTAAGCGAGGATAGGATAATAATTAACGGAGTTTTTTTTTTTTTTGTTGGTTAGAAGAAGTCACATGGCATAATCAAACTTACAATTAAGCTTTTACACTATGTTTGGTATCCAAGAAAGTAGAAGGAAAGAAAATTTATTAGTTAAAGTATAAAATTGTTAATGTGTCACATTATGATTGGTCTGTCACGTTTACCCATACAAATATTTCATGTTTTTCAGAAACATAGCCTTAAAGCATCCGCGCCGTCTGTTAGATCGAGCTCGTAAGTGTTAAAACCACATTCACACACATTGCCCCTTCTTTTTCAAGAATTTTTTTTTATTAAGTTGATATTATTAAAAAGTAGTTGCCTATTTAACACCCGAATGAGGAGTGGCATTTTACGCAATATAATTGAGAGGAGAGACAAAGATGGGAAGGCTGAGGTTCTGCTGCGAAGGGGTTGACATAATTACGGAGGCAGAGCCAAAGCAGAGTATTACTATTACTACTATTCCAGAGAAAACAGAGCCGTTCCGCAAAGCCGATGTTGCAACCGTGATTCCTGCAAAGAGGAAGTGTGTGAAGAATACGGTGTTCAGTTGTTTTATTCACTGCATCTGTGGCAAGTGCTTGAACACCTACACCAACACTACTATTTCACCTCCAACACCAACGGCATCCAACTTCAACAGGAGGAATAGAAATTCTGTCTGCTCTCCAGTACCACACCCTATCTATGCTGCAGGTAATCAATTTTTCTTCTAATTAATAACGTACTCCCTCCGGTCCTATATATAATAAACAAATGCACTTTTTAAATTTATTGAATAATTGATGTATCTGGTCTATATTATAGACCAGATACATCAGTTATTTAATAAACTTAAAAAGTGTATTTATCTCTTATATATGAGACCAAAGGAAATATCAGGCATCCGTGTCCATTGTTAGGTTGATGTATATGTGTTTGTTCAGCGTTGCGGTGGTGAATTGGTTATTCCACCCCCCCCCCCCCCAAATTTGTTGCAGCTAATTATAGAAACGAAACAAAGGGTACCTTTGCCAGCGATAAATGAAATAAGCGAACTGGTGTTGATTTGATTTGCAGATATGAAGATGGGGAATCGAGATTGCTATATACCCACTTGATCATTGAATAAGGAACAAAATGAAAAGATTGATGGTCGTAACTTTGTATTGTATTGTTTGTTTGTACTTCATGAGAATTTAATTTTAACCCTAATTTAAATAATATTGTACAATAACGAAAGTTTAAACTAAATTGTATTCATCTTTTTCTTCAAATTCAGCATAAACGTATGAAAACTGAAAACTGCATGTCAATCCTTAATTACATAATTTCTTTTATTTTTTCTTCTAGTCATTTCAATTTATTTTCTTAATTTCATCTATTCTTATGAGTATCCACACAATCGTTCTTACCTAATAATTTTTTTTTATTGTTCTTATTATTTTTGCTTTTTTCATGTAATTTCTAGTTTTAGAACTTGAATTGCTTGAAAATAATGATGTCCTGCACAGATAATAATCGAATTAAAGTGCAACTAGTATTTTGTTAGCTTTTATATTCACTCCAGTGTTACTGGGGATCATAACTCATAAGTCCTAATTCAAAGAGTATTCACAAAACCAAATTGCATGCCCGGAAACAGAACAACCGAAAGTCCAAAACCCCCGAAGGCAACATGCCGGTGGTTGAAACAGCATATAATAATTGATTGAAGCACATAACTTTTCTTTTTGGGAGTAAAAAACAGAGAATCATTCGTGATGATTGACGACAGAACATAATGATTTAAAAAACAATGCGTAGCCAATTTTTCCTGGGAATCTCGTCCTTGTGCTGGGATTTCTGACCTATTTTTATTCCAATATATGTCCGTTTGTGGGTGGTTCAAAGATATAGCGAGAAAGATTAAATTTGTTTTGCAGCCTTAAATCGGTAGGAATTATTCTTGATGCCATATTAATTAATTTTTAATCTGCAAGTGTCTCTCTTTAGTTCTTTCATTTCTAAGAAAATATATCTGCTGTAATATAATAAGTGTTCAATGAAATGCTTAAACGAGAATTAAAATGACAAAAGAAGAAAAAAACGATTTGAGAAAACATTTTTTATTGCTATTTTTATTTTATTGGTAATTACAGGAATGATATTTTATTAATTTTTACTTTATATCTTATTTTGAAATATTTGCAAAGAAAATAGAGAAAATTGTCTGTACTTTTTTTAATAAGTATTTGCAAATGAATGACAAAAAAAAAAAGTGATAGTACTGAGTAACTCTGGCAAACATTATTACTTTCAATCAGTTTATAAAAAAAAAAAAGCTGAATTGAAAAAACAATGGAAATAAAATAGGGTGCACGGAGGAACTACTTTAAGGCATTGTATTGTGCTCATATATCTGTGTTCTCCTGATTATGTTTTCTCTTGTGCTACAATTAATTATTCATTAGACTGTCATTAAGTATGTTTTCAATCTTAGCTAGTGATTGCTAAGGGTGCCTTGTAACACTGAGCAAACATGCACAAAAAAACCTGGATAATATGTTAATACAGCCTTTTTTTTTGGCTTTTGAGACGGTTGAAATATATTTTGATCAACGAATTTGGTCTAAATTATTATGTACTTCGATAAAAAGTAGCATAACTTTTTTTAAAAATTATTGAAAAAAGAGCAAGATAATAATTTAATGCGAATTCTTAATTTAGTCATCCAAAAAATTTACAGTGTGGCTACATATTTATTGTTTAAATATCTTTGTTACTGACAGCAAACTGATGTGGTCTGAGTAATAAGCGGCTCAGGTCTCTTAAGCATGTGGTGGAGAGTTTAATTTATGGCTCGTGTGTATGAAAACTCACTATTTGTGGAGGTAATTACCTATAAACTATAAATGAAGGGATTGGTCTCCAAAGTTACACGCAGATGATACCATGAAAAACTAAAAGAATGTTACCATGATTGCTAAAAAAAAATAAAATAAAATGGAGATACAAAAAGACAAGTTTGATAACTATTTTTTATTTTTAAGAAATTTAGTAATAACAATTTTTTAAGAAAATATAATGACATGCTAATATTTAAATGACCAATTATGTAGCTTGCTCTAATATTATTTTTTTGTATTTTCCCCCCACAACTATTGAGGACTTGATCTCCTTACCTTGGGTGTGAATAGTTTGGTTTGATTAGAGTTTTGGAGAACATAAAAGTCGAACCAAGACCCTTTATATTGTGCACCACATTTATAGGTGGTGTGTGGTGCACCAGTATTTTAAACCATAGATATATTATTCTTAATCAATGGTTCAAGTTATAATATTTTTCAAAATTCTACATAAACCCCTTTTCCCTCTCTCTCTCTCTCCATAACTTTTTTTTTCTCACTCGCATGAACTCCCTAGTCTCTTTAGTTGCGCCTGTGTCTCATTGTCATCGAGCAAGATCACCCGCCAAGGCAACATTAGTGTCTGCTATATGTTTGAGCCTGTGTTTTAGACGCCTTTTCGACTCCCACAACTCTACCCGTGTCCGCCTCTCTCACCCGGACATCGTCGTCATCCTCCCCATCCATCTCTAATTAAGCTAATTCGTTTACATGGACCTCTTCCACTTCCACACTCCCTTCCTCATCGTCTCTGCCATTCGCCCTCTCCTTAATCACCACCCCTTCCTCGACACCCTCAAATGGAAGGGAGAGAAAAGATTAATTTGAAGTGAATAAAGCACAAAAGGGGGGGTTGAATTGTGTTCCTTTTAAAAAATTTATATACTCTTCAATAATCAGATTTCTTTCTTTGAAAAAGATTCATGAGTGATAATGCAGTGAAAGAGTATTTAGGATTTGAATGTAAACAGTATAAGTTAAGAAAGAGTATGCTTCCCTTTTTAATGATAATTATGCAGCAAGGCAGTTGTGTCCAAATGTCAGATACTTGCTCTTTTTACAAATGATTTGTTTATGCAACACATGTGTAGATATGATACGAGCTGAAATCAGTTTTTATGAGATGCAGAAGAAATAGTAAAGCAAGTAAATAACACACAAGTTTATAGTGGTTCACCCAAAATGATACTTGGGCTACACCCACTCCTCACCTCCTGTGAGAATTTCCATTATTTAGTAAATAGTTACAACTTGCTTAACTAACCCTTGGTTAGATACACTTTCTAGTATTCTTTCTCCTACAGCCTCTACAAGCTATCCTCTGAGTCATACTCACTGGATCAAGACATCCTCACCATCACTCACTTACCCTAAGTAGTTTTGGTTTGATTCTTGACAGTAAACAGGTTCAGAATTACAAAGGTGTTTGTTGGGATTTTTCTAGGCTTGGAAACTCAATATAGGCAATTACAAATCAAAGTTTACAAGCTGGAACACACTCTAAGTTAATCCCCAATGTTTATGCAGTTGCAGTATTTCGAGTGTGTTAGGATAATAGCTGTGTACTTAAAGATGGATGTAACAGTTTTCAGCTTCAATCTCTAAGTGATCCAACAGTTCTGCCTTGTTTATAAACTGAAACACAATGTTTTTAGCCGTTGGGGGAAGCCGTTGCACTTCAAACCAGGTCTGCAATAGGTATTGTAGGTTCTGCAAAAAGGTTCTCCTACTTATGTACTTGTGTCAGACTGTCTTGTCAACCTTTTGGAACCTTCTCAGCCACTGTATCCTCGGACTGTCATTTCTTCAGAGCAATGCACTTTGTTCTTCATTTATTCAGTGCAAGAACTTCATTTAATAGTGATTGACTTCCTTGTAGATGCATTTAATCACATTAAATTCGATTATGTTCTGTTTGTGACTCCGCTGCATTTAATTCTGCTTATGGTGCATGCCTTCTCATCTTGAGAAGGTTCAGTGCGTGTACCCTCTCAACTTCCTGCACTTTATCTTTTGCAGATTTTTGTCTTTGGTTTTGTTGTGCAGCTCTGGATTATGGATCTTGCTCTTTAATAATCATACTTAAATAACAATTGTTAGTATACTAAATGATCAAATAACTTAAACCATATCTCATTTAGTTTGGTTTCATCAAAACCTTTGGGAGTGAGATTTTATTCTCAACAATCTCGCCCTTTTTGATGATGACAAACTCTAGAGAGTTAATTAAGTTTTCTGATTTTTTGAAATTTCACAGATTGTAAGTATGATATACACATATAGGAATTTGAATTTTCTATGTAATAATGCCAAGATTTCATTCATTTATCAAAATGATTGCAATATAGCATGTCAAGGATAGACCTCAATTTTCATTGGCCTTAAATCAGTAACATAGAACCATGACTGAAACATAGGAAATTACAAAGGAAATTAATAACAACAACCCTAAAAAGAGCACAACAGAACAACTCCTTTTAATGAGCAGATAGAACAATAAAAATAGCAACAAAAAAAAAACTTAGTAGCTAAACACACTAGTAGCCAACTTCATCTATGCTAGTAGCCAAACTTAATCTACACTTCATCTCCCCTTTTGTCATCAATCAAAAGAGTGGAAAGAAGAAAACATTAGACTGCTACTGGCTAGGAGAAGAGCCACCAGAGGAATCTGAAGCAGCAGGTGGTGGTACATATTGCTCTAGGTGAGGAGGATCAAGAGTTGGTGGAGCAATATTTGGATTAATAGAGGGAAGCACATTGTTCACAAACCAGCACTGGAATTTGTAGCTCCTACCAGCTTCTTTTCTTTGTGCTTTCTACAGCAAGTCAATTCCCAGCAGGGCTTTTTTGAGTTCTCTGGAGTTCTTCTTCACTTGCTTTTCCAGTTTTGCCAAATCTGAAATAAGAGGAGCAGGCTCAGATTCAGGTACATGAGTATCTTCCTGAATGTGATCCTTGGTTGCATGAATTTTGAGGAAGATGGTTCAGCCTCTTTGTTGAAGAATGAGCCAAGAGAGTCCATTTGAGTTGATAGGTCTGGTGGGAGGTGGAGTGATGGTTCAGAGAAGATGTTTTCCTGTGGTGCAGATCTATCATATAATGAGGAGGGGAGAAACAGAATTTGTCCAAGTTTTCTGAGTCAAAAGTGTGGCCTTTGATAGGAGATGAGAAAAGAATTTCCACCACAAGATTTGGCTCATGGATTGGAGAATTTTGAGGGGGTTCCTCAATGATTGGTTCAGAAGGTGGTGGAAGAATGAGCAGTGGGGTGAATTGCATAGGAAGAGGAGAGGAGGTGTGTGTAGGATTGGTTTCATTTGGAGGAGGTATCATAAGCTGTGCAAGAGCTAGTGAGGCTTCTACTTCAGCATCTTGCTTCTCAGAAGAGTCTTCAACTTGAGGAGAGCATGTATCACGAATCTGACCTTCATCCTTAGAACTTTTCTGAGAAAGTTCATGCTCCCCCTGCGCATGTGATAAATCTTCATCACATGAATATTTAGTTAGCTAAAGTTGAGTTTTTGCATGATGAATGAAGAACTTTTGAAGTCATTTATGTGCTTAAATTGATAAATTTGTTGGTTCACCTTATTTATTCCCGAATCTATATTGTGCAGTGTTATGCCGGGTTTTTGTCTTTATTTGCACAAGAATTAGAGCACGATCGTTGAGCAAAAATGCCAAGAGGAAGGAAGTCAAGGAGCGAAGACCAAAAGAGCAAAGCCCTTCATAATACACCAAGATTCTTCCAAAAAAAAATGTTCCTGTGTGCTTGAAGAGCACCAGAAGAGCACCAGAAGAGCACCTGAAGCGCATGAACTCATGCCCTGCTGTTTCTGCGCGTAAAGAGCACCAGAAGAGCACCCTGCGCGCGAAATTACTGCTGTTTCTGTCTGTCCGCGGGCGAAGAGCATTTGGAGCGCGTTTGGAGAGAAGGAAATCATGTCCTGCTGTTTCAGCGCGTGTGAATGCGTGTGGCGCACACTTGGCGCGCACCTGTTGCACTGTATCAGTTAAATATCGCGTTTTTCAGAAATAGAAGGACTTTTTGACACTGTGGAAAACCTAAAACACCGTTGGTGAGCCAAGGAGCTGCTGGGGGGTTGATTCCTTGCCATCTCCAAAGAGGGTTCAACCTTGGGAACAAGAATTGAAGAATCAATGGATCTCTTTCAACTTTCTCATCTTTATGGATTAGTTTCTCTTCCTTCATGAGGAATTAAACCTCTTAGACTAGGGTAAGATGAATTTTGTGGATATCTTTATGTAACCGGATTCAGAATTTCAAGGCAAGTCTAATTTATGTTATTTGATCCTTTATCTCTTTTCTTAATGCATTTCGATAATTAATCACTATTGAATTGAACTAGGGTCTTAACATCAATTGAAAAATTTGGGTTTTAGATTTGCTTTTGGATCATTGGACATGCTTAATAGGGTTATAGGAATATAATTCTTGTGGTATGAGTTTGTATGAATCTTTAATCTTTGTGCTTGATTTAATTAATTTGCACCTAAGGAATTATGACTTGTTGATTTAATCAAAGGGATTAATAGGAAAAGAATTTTCATTAATCTAAACTTGTGGATTTAAACTTCAAATATTTCATAAGTTACTTGCATTGGAATTTAATTCAAAAACATAAAGGTTGAAACAAAAGGATTCTCTCCCTAGTCATTTTTATTTCTCCTTAAAATCCAAATAATTGTTTTATTATTTACTGTTTCTATTTTTTACACAAGCCACGAATACTTCAAACACATCCATATTGGTTCAATAGTTCAATTAGTTACAAGCTTGTTTACGTTAATTATCAAAACTCCCAATCCTCATGGGAACGATAACTCACTTATCACTTTATTATTTGTACGATTCGGTACACTTGCCGAAATCTTAACAGCATGTACCTTATAGATTTCTCTGTTGATCTTTACTTGCTCCCCCTGAGCAAGTTCTCCTAGGTCATCTACATTTTGCTCCCCCTGAGCATAATCACCTTGATCACCAACACTATGCTCCCCTTGAGTTTTATCACTCACTTCTTGAGTGATATTTTTCTGAGATTGTCCTTCAGAGACCAAATGTTCCTTCTTTTTCTCTTCCTTCTTCTTCTTTTTCTTCTTGTCTTCACTTTCAAAAAATTTCCTCTTTTTCTTCTTGCCTTCACTTTCTGATTCTTTCCTCTTTTTCTTCTTGAGCTCCTCAGTCTCTTGATCTGATAACTCTTTATCAGAGCCTTCTACAAATGGTTTCCTAATTTTGAGTTTCATTTGCTTGAGGTTTTTTGAAAATAAGGTGGTTCTTTCTCTTGTAGCATCTTTTTCTTCGAAGGGCAATTTGAAATGTTTAAAGACATGAGTAAGTGCCATGCCATAGGGTAAGGAGGCAGATTGCCTAAGGGTTTCTATTGCATTCATCATGTAATGCAGGATTACAAAAGGCAGGTTCAATGGAATCTTTTTAGTAAGATGATAGATGATCAGTAGATCCAACTTAGTGACCTTTTCAAAACTTCCAACCCTGGGAACAAATGAATATACACACATATTATGCATAATCCTTTCAGTACCATGGAGATTTGAAGATTTTAGTTCCTCTTTTGGGTTCACAGCCACCAATTTTGCCACTTCCTTCTTAGTTGTTTTAACATGATGAAACCATCTATCTTCATGCAGTCTATTTCCTTGGTTTGGAAGGTTAAGGACGTCACTAAGGGTTGTAGAGGTTAAGTCAATGTCTATTCCATTTACTTTGCTTGAAATTTTGGTTCTATCATTGCTAACTACAGCATTAGCATAAAAGATTTTGACTAACCTCCTATACACAGGCTCTTCAACTTGAAGAAAACTTGTCCATTTCTGCCTGCTTAAGAACATCATCATATTCCAGCCATGCTCCTTAAGATTTTCAAGATCATATATCCTTCCTGCTACAATAGATTTCCTGTCCCATTTTGTTTCTAGGGTTTCCTCATCTATCTTGGATGGAGTTGAAATTTCTTTTTTTCCCTTTTCATCCCTCGAAGGTTTTCTCTTCTTGCTAGTCACTTTTTCCTTCTTCACCCTTTTTAGAGTTTCAGAGGAGGGTTGTGAAGAGGGCTTGTTTACAATGGGAGCAGTGACAGTTGCCTCTGAGTCTTCTTCATCATCTCTTACCACAATGACTCCATTGTCTCCTTCCTTTTGTTTCGAGGATCTTACAACCCCATAAGCTAATCGTTGAGATTTTCGACTTGGTGGAGAAGTGGGTTTAGAGGATTTTTCCTTCGAAGATTTGCTCTTAGTTGGAGGGGTAGAGGATGAAGGTGGATTTACGAAGGGAAGAATGGATGGAGAGGGTTCAGAAGCTTTCTTAATACAGGGAAGTTTAACCCTAACCATGGTGATCTTGAGCGAGAAAGACAGTAGAGGGCGGAGAAAAGAATGAGGGTCGAGAATGAGAAGATAAAGAAATAGTGTTTTTGGGAAACCGCAAGTGGGAGCAGTTGTAGAGAGTCCCATTTATAGAGAGAATTGATTTGACTAACCGTCAGTGATGAGAGAGAAATGAAGAAAGAGAAAAGTAGCCGTTTAAGAAAGATATGGACTAGTGGGAGCGAGCCACGTGTGCTACCTTGTTGTCAGTTATTTTAAGAGAAGGGATGGTCTATAAATTCACTTTACAGAGAGTCCTAATTATGAGAATGTTCTTACACACTATTGAACCTTCTCATGTTGAGAGAGTTTATGTGAACTTATGTGAACTTACTCAAGTTCAGAGAGTTTAACAATATGCAATCTTTCTTTAATAAAATTGTAAGTTTCTTCCAGCAACGGTTTAGTAAATATATCAGCTAATTGATGCTTAGTATCCACAAATATCAATTCAATTTCCTTCTTTTGAACATGATCACAAATGAAATGATGCTTGATGTCAATATGCTTTGATCTAGAATGCTGAAAAATGGGATTTTTTGTGAGATTAATTGCAATAGTATTATCACAATAAATGAGGATACAGGGATACCTGACTGAGTAATCTTCCAGCTGATTTCTTACCCAAATAATTTGCTGACAACAATATGAAGCTGAGACATATTCGGTTTCAGTGGTCGAGAGTGCTATAGTTTTTTGCTTTTTGCAGGACCATGAAACTAGTGATTCTCCCAGAATTTGACATGATCCACTGGTTCTTTTTCTTTCAACTTTGTCACCCGCATAATCAGCATCACAAAAGCCAATTAAATCAAAGTGTGTGTTTTTCTTGAACCATAAACCAATGTTTGCAGTTCCAACATGATATCTAAAAATTCTTTTCACAGCTGTTAGATGAGATTCTTTAGGAGCAGTTTGAAACCTTGCATATAATCCTACTGAGAATACAATGTCAGGCCTACTGGCTGTGAGATATAATAGAGAGCCTATCATACCTCTATACTCCTTTTCAGAGACATCCTTGCCTTTTTCATCCTTATCAATACTCATGGATGGATGCATGGGGGTGGCCATTGCTTAATTTGTAGACCAAGAAAGAAAGTTAATTCACCCATCAGACTCATTTCAAATTCACTCTTCATGAGATCACCAAATTCTTTACAAAGTTTTTCATTTGTGGCTCCAAAAATGATGTCATCCACATATATTTGAACAATAAGCAAATCATTTTTGTGAGTTTTCCTGAAGAGTGTGATGTCAATGTTACCTCTAATAAAATCATTATCAATCAAGAATGAACTCAACCTACCATACCAAGCTCTAGGAGCTTGTTTAAGGCCATATAAGGCTTTTGTGAGTTTAAAAACATGGTTGGGTTTTCTTTGATTAAGAAATCCTGGAGGTTGATTACCATAAACCTCTTCATTTAAAAAACCATTTAGAACGGCACTTTTGACCTCCATTTGAAAGATTTTAAAATCTTTATGAGTAGCATAGGCAATAAGTATTCTAATTAGCAACTGGAGCAAAAGTTTCATCATAATCAATACCTTTCTGTTGATTGTATCCTTGAGCCACTAATCTGGTCTTGTTTCTTATAACCTTACCTTTTTCATTTAGTTTATTTCTGAATATCCACTTAGTCCCTATGACAGATTGATGAGTAGGATAGGGAACCGGCTTCCATACTTCATTATTCTCAAGCTAAGAGAGTTCATCTTTAATGGCTTCAACCCATGATTCATCATTTATAGCCTCATTGATGAATTTTGGTTCAATTTCAGAAATGAGTGCCAAGTTTATTTGTTCCAGTCTGAAAGATAATCTGGTTCGGACAGGTTCTAAAGTTTCTCCAAGGATTTGATCTTGTGGATGATGAACCACCAACTTCCAGCTTCTGGGTAGATTATGAGAGGGAGTGGCTTGAGAAGTTGTTTTTCAGGATTTTGAGTAGGTTCTGAGTTAGTTGTTGAATCTGATTTTTTCTCAGCTTGTGCAGCATTTTCCTGCTCTTCTGGAATTACTCTTTGTTCATCTAGTTCATCATCATCTCTCAAATTCACAACATTGTTAGATTCATTAAACATTACATGCATGCTTTCTTCTACAACTTGAGTTCTAAGATTGTATACTCTATATGCCTTAGATGATGTGGAGTATCCTAGAAATATGCCTTTATCTGACTTTGAATCGAATTTTCCTAAGTTGTCCTTGTTGTTTAAGATGTAACAGTCACAACCAAACACATGGAAGTAGGAAATATTTGGCTTTCTATATTTCCAAAGCTCATAAGGGGTTTTGTTCAAAAATTTTCTAATTGATATCCTATTTAAAACATAGCATGACGTATTGACAGCCTCAGCCAAAAATACTTTTCAATTTTGGAATCATTTAAAATTGTTCTAACCATTTATTGCAAAGTCCTATTTTTTCTCTCAACAACTCCATTTTGTTGAGGGGTTCTAGGACAAGAAAAGTTGTGTGAGATCCCATTTTCTTCAAAAAAGGTTTGGAATGAGAAGTTTTCAAACTCTCCTCCATGGTCATTTCTCACAGCAATGATGTTAGAGTTTTTTTCATTTTGAACTTGATTGGCAAAGATTTGAAAAGCTTCAAAGGATTCATCCTTATTTTTTAGAAACAAAACCCAAGTGTGCCTTGAATAATCATCAACAATAACAAGGCCATAATGTTTCCCACTAAGTCTAGCAGTTTTAGTTAGTCCAAACAGATCTATGTGTAAAAGCTCAAGTGGTTTTTGTGTTGAAATCATGTTCTTGGGTTTAAAGCTTGACTTAACATGCTTTCCTTGAACACATGCTTCACATACTCTATCCTTTTCAAATTTGAGCTTTGGGGTCCTCTTACTAACTCAAGTTTGGAAAGTTTTGAGATGATTTTCATATTGGTGTGTCCTACCCTCCTATGCCAAATCCATTTGTCACTTTCAGCAGATATAAGGCATGTATCTTCAGAAAATTCATCAAGACATATACTATACAGATTTTTATTTCTAGAACCAGTAAACAGAATTTTTTCTGATTCAGTTTCCTTAATCGTGCATTCTTTTGACTTAAATAAAACCTCATGACCATTATCACATAGCTGACTTATACTCAGCAAATTATGTTCTAGACCTTTAACATATTGAACATTTTTAATATGAGCAGAGCCTGGTTTACCAACTGTCCCTGTGCCTTTGATCCTCATTGTTCCGAAAGGTGACACAGCCACCTTCCTTTCTCTCTAATGAGAGAAACTTGTCTCTATCTCCTGTCATGTGCCTGCCGCAGCCACTGTCTAAGTACCACAGTTTTTTCCTTGATGCCAAGAGGCATTCCTGCATCAGATATTAACAATGATTTAGGTACCCATATACTTTTGGGTCCTTGATGGTTAGTGTTCCTCTTAGTGGAGGATTTTTGTCTTTTCTGACACTCAGAAATCATATGTCCATGGTTTTTGCAATATGTGCATTTCTTAATCAGTTTTGTTTTGGGAACCAACACATTTTCAAAGATTGGTTTATGATTATAACCAATTCTAGCTTTTTCAAAACTGTTACCATGAGTTCCCATGATTTTCTCAAATGTTTCAGTGTTATGAAGAAATTTGGTTAGATCATGAGTAAGTTCATTAACCTTTCTCCTAAGTGACTCATTTTCCCATTTAAGATCAAGATTGATAGGATCTGATCTTCTAGAAATCTTTGTACTTAAAAGTTTGTGCTGTTCTGAGAGTTTAAAATGAGATTGTTGTAAACAATGTATACTTTTATTTTGTTCCTGCAACTTCTCATTTTCCTATTTGGCTTTAACAACTTGATTTTTAAACAGCACACACTTTTGAAATAAAGTATTTGAGTCAGTTAAGAGATTATCAAAAGCATGTTGAATATCTAAGCATGATGGACATGTAGGCATTTTAGAATCAGTTACCTCATGTTCTTCATCTGAATCTGCCATGAGACAAAGATTTGCTACTTCATCTTCTGGTTCTGAGGATGTTTCATCCAAGTCATCCCAAGTTATCATTGCCTTTTTCTTTGAGGGATATTTTTTAGGATTCTTCTTGGGTTGAGGACAGTCAGCTATGAAATGTCCAGGTTTGTTGCAATCAAAGCAAATTGGATGTGATTTGCTGGAATCTCCCTTTTGATAATCCTTCCTTCCTTGAGGAAATCTTCTGCTGTTCCTTCTTCTCATCATTCTTTGAATTTTCTTTGATATGAATGCAAGTTCTTCATCTCCAGAATATCCATTCTCACTGTTGCTACTGTCTTCATCAGTTTCTTCTGATGACTTTAAAGCTGTAGCCTTGGCTTTAGTTGAACTAGTCTTGCTTGATTTGTGAGAAGACTTCAAAGCTATTGTTTTCATTTTCTTTGGATGAAGTTCTTCCATGATTTCCTGTTCATGTACTTTTGAGTGATCTGAGCAATTCTTCAATTTTGAGAGTAGCAAGATCCTTTGCTTCTTGAATTGCAGTCACTTTGGGCCTCTATAGCTTTGGCAGACTCCTTAGCAGTTTTCTGACTTTGTCTTGGTTTGGATAAAATTTTCCCAGTGATTTCAGATCATTTGTGATGACAGTGAATCTGCTGAACATCTCATCAATTGATTCTTGTTCATTCATTTTGAACAATTCATATTGAAGAACAAGTATATTGATTTTTGCCTCTTTCACTTGGTCGGTTCTTTCATGTGCTGTTTGTAAGGTGTCCCACATCTCTTTTGCAGTCTCACACCCAGCTACTTTATCATACTCAGCCCTTCCCAAAGCACATGTAAGATAGTATTTTGATTATGAGTTTAGCAGAACCTTGTGCTTTTCATCAGTAGTCCATTGGGCTTTTGGTTTTTCAGCAATTCTTCCATCATCATACACTGTTGTTGGAGTGAATGGACCATTTGCAATAATATCCCATATCTCAGTGTCCTGAGATTCTAGGAACGACTTCATCTGCCCCTTCCAGTGTAGTAGTGCTCACCATTGAAACCAAGTGGTCTATTTGAGGATGCTCCTTTAGGGAGGAACATCATTGAGTTGGGGTGCATCACTTCTTCCAGGATCTTTCCTCCTACACTGTTAACTGCTCAGCCCCTTTTAGAGGTAGAGCTTTGATACCAATTGAAGTGAATAAAACACAAGAAGGGGGATTGAATTGTGTTCCTTTTAAAAAAAATTATACTCTTCAATAACTAAAACTTTCAGGGTGAAATGATTTATAAGTTATTACCTAGTTAAAGAGTATAGTGAAATTGAATTTGAGCAATACAAGTTAAGGAAAAGTATGTTGCCTTTTAACGAGAATAATGTTGCAAGGTACTTTTGTCTAAGTGTTAGAGACTTTCTCTTTTTGCAAATGATTTGTTTATGCAATAAATATTTAGATATGATATGAGCTGAAATCAATTTTTATGATATGTAGAAGAAATAAGAAAGCAAGTAAATTACACACACAAATTTATAGTGGTTCACCCAAAATGATACTTGGGCTTTTTATCAAATAGAGCACACATCCTTTCAAATTAATAATAAGATAACACAAAGACTCTAGAGAAAAGAGAACCTGAAGCGGAGATTGACGAAAAGAGGGTCTTTGAGAAGAAGAATCGAGTGAGATCTAATAGAAGAAGTAACCTAGAATGAGGCATTTGATGAAAAAGTTCAACAATGTGAGAATCAAACAGTGAGAAACAAAACAAGAGTTGTGCAAGGGAGATATTAGCTAGGATGTCTTCGGCGTCCACGGAGAGGGTTACGACGGCGAGCGACCCAAAACCACGGAGAAGAACCCAAGCTTACGGGATTAAGCGAATGATGGAGATGGAGGATTAAAGCCTCAGAAGAAACTGAAATGAACCGAGATTTTGGATTACACTGAGAGTGAAGGTTACAAATTGTGGTTTACAATTTAGGGTATAGGGAGAGGGAAAGTTGGAAGGGAAACAATTGGCGAAAATTTTCACAGGCTCAGTCATTCTTTTTGCCAACCGCTGCAAAATTTCACCACCTCAAAATTTAAGTAACCAAAAAGCCCAACTCGCTTTTTTTTATTTTAACCGCCACAGGTGACCCACAACCGCTGCAAATTGCAAGCATCTACACGCGGTTACAAGAACTGCCGCCGCTTATGAACCGACGACGGTTCATGCCAAACCGCCGCAGATTAACCGCCTTCGGTTCCTTTCTTCCTTGTAGTGTTGCTCCTCATCGAACGACACATTCACCCCTAGAGCATCAATAATCATCCCCTGCATCATATCAAACTGCTTATATTGCATATTCGATGGTCCACTGCTTGAGGCACCCGCGAAATTGTCTTCAACATGTAAATCAATAGTGGGAACAACTTCACCATGACTAGCCAAATCCAATAATTAGGCTTGAACCCCACCTGATACAAGTGCAAAACGACCTCTTCGTCAGTCAACACACCTTGGTACTTGCATGTCGTGTACGGATATCTAATCCCCCATTCAATATGGTAACTATCCTGGTGCTTTGCGTGATGGACAAACCGATCAACCCCTTTTACAAAAGCTTTTTTCAAACCCTTTCTTCTAGAATAAGTCCGATCATACATCCAACTACGGTCCATTTGCTGCATATTACGTATAGAGACGCAGATTGATATAGGTTAATATGATATATAGTCAAGATTCAATATATATATTGAACCTCAGATCGATATTTAAATTAATGGTCCCCGATAGGATCTAATCCTGTTGGTATAATGCTAACAATAAAATTATTGCTATAATTAAGTATTTATTATTGCTATACGATATTATATATATATTTTGAGTGTATCTATTATACGTAATTATTTTCTATTGGGCAATTTAATTATTGTGCGCTAAAAAAGATTTGCGTATAATAAATACACTCAAAATAAATAAAAAATAGTCACATCGGCACGAAAAAAAAAAACTACAGCTAAAACATGAGTGCTATATTTTTCCTAACATATAATTTACTATATAACTATTAACAATTAACATAAGGGAAAACAAATTTAATAAACAAAAAAAATGTATAACATTATCCTAATACATGTTTCACGAAAAAAAAAAACTACATCTAAAACACGAGTGTTATATTTTCCCTAACATATAATTTATTATAATCCCAATAACTATTAACAATTAACATATTTATTATCCTAAAGTATATTTTACAAATCCTAAACGTATATTTTCTAATGATATTATTATCCAAAATTAACATAAATTAAAACTAACATACATTTTTCCTAACATGTATTTTTCAATTAAACATATATTTCTTAATATATTCATTAAAAAAACAAATATATATACAATTTAACATAAACAATATTATCCTAAAGTACTATATTTCACAAACACTAAAATAATAAAATAAAATATTTCATAAAAAACAACAATATATATAATAAAAATAAAATCACATATACATGTAACAAATATTACCAACATATGAGTGAGTGTTTCTGGTGGTGCGGTGAGTCCGACGAGGTGCTCTTTCGGCGGTGATGAGTCCTGCGAGGTGTTGTTCTGGACCTACTATCAAAAAAATATAAATACATTAGTGTAAATTTTTCATGAGAGAAAAAAAGAAAGAGATATAGCGAGAGACTTACTGTAACATTTGAAATGGCGAAAGATAAGACCACAAGCAGCGATCAAATTATAAAAAGTGGGAGAATGATTATATGAAAAATTAGGAGAGGTATTTAGAGGAAGAATGAGAGAAAAGGAGGTCGAGAACGAAGAAAGATGGCATATATATAAGCAAACGCTGCAACAGTCACATTTTACCATGGGAAGTTGACCCACGCTAACGAACAGTGGCCTGTTTAAAATGGGCCGAGGGCCTTAACCACGGTATGGGTAACCCTTTTTTTCCTGGGGCCTTGGCCGACGCTACTCATATTTCTTACCTACCACAAAAAGGCCTTTGGTAATATTCGCAGGTACACAGAATAATTCTTGTAGTGTTTATCCTAAATGATTTAAGTTCTTCTCCCCTCCTAATCCCCGCAATATTGAAGGAGAGCCAAAATTGAATTATGAGTGATTCTCTCCTCTCCTTCCCTCCAAAAAATTGAATCAAACATACAAATTTTGAAATAATCTTTCCCTTACTCTATTTTTCTCAAACCAAACACTACCTAAGCTGCCTGTAATAATTATATATACCTTTTTTTATGCTAAAAAAGCTACCTAAGCTACCCGATCTATGTAGAATTTACTTAATTATTTTATTGAAGGAGATCGTTAATGAGTTATATTTTTTGAAAGTACATTAATAAATAGGAGTATTGTTTGAGATTTTATATGAAGGGTTTAACCTCATGTTATCATTTTAGTTAAAGTAAGTTTATAAGTTCAACCTATTTCTATTTACTTTTTAGTAACACATTTTACGCGTAAAGTAGTATAATAAAATATTAAAAATATTTATGATTTTTTTTATAAATATTATATAATACTTATTAACTATGCTAACTAATTTCTATTTATCATTACTTGTCTTTTTATAATTTGATTTAGTTAGTCAATCTAATTTCGTCCTATTTAAATTCGATACTAATTAATTAAACTCATACATTAACTATCAAATATATTTGGATATGTGGTGGTCCAAAAGATTGAATTATTAATTAAGGGAGAAAAGTAAGCCAGTTTCAATCAACTTGCGTGTGAACACCGCGTGTGGGACTCCCAGAGTAACACGCGGGGAGCCCATCTGCACTGTACTAGGTTTTTTGTCTTGGCTTGGAAGCTTTAAGGGATAAGAATAAGATCACATCTTGTTCATCACATCTCACTGCTCTCGCGACACTGCCGGCGTGCTTTGCAGCTGGGTACGTACGTTTGTGACTTTGAAGCAAGCAACAAGGATGAGTGAAACAAGGCCGCAATATCAGGGCCACCAACCCAGCACAACTGGGGATTCCAACTCCACTGTGGAAAGGACTGCCACTTCGACGAGAAGCCTAAGGCCCGTGGTGCCTCCCAAAAGGGGATCTGTGATGAAGCAGATTATGAATGACATCTTTACTTCCTCCACCGCTGGGTAGATACTATTCCTCTTATAAAGCCTGAATCTACCTCACGATAACGCGTTCATCGTATGCTGAAATTACAAGTGGAAGTAACTTACTTTATGTAGTATATGTAGTTGTTTGCGTGTTGGCTATATTGCTTATCATGTCATTGCCATGATCATGCTTAATCTGGCATTGCTGTTTGTGTTGCCAAATTGAAATCTATATATATGTGTAAGTGACAGCTAGCGTTCCAGTTTAATTAATTTGGGAGTGATGTAGCTCGAAATGGTCCAACCCTTGTCGTTGACTGTATGAATGAATAAATCTTTTAAGTGGATGAGTGGACATTGTTATAAACTCTCCATCTCTTTCTCTCTTCTCCAAACTCCCAATCGCACCCTAAGCCTATGATTGATATGCAAGAAAGAGTGGCGAAAGAGAGAAAAACAACAGATAAGTGGAGCACTTCTATTGTTTGGTGTAACAGAAAAATTGGGAAGAGAGGCTAAATCAGAAATGGAGCCCCATAGCCCATGGTTTTTATCTTCTTCACAATACTACGAAGAAAGCGGAGAGAGCTTCATTTTTTTGTGTATTACTTTTATGCCCTTATTTGTACACATTATTTGTACCCGTTGAATAATATGTTTGGTGCAAATTATTTCAATGTTTCTTCAAGTTTAAACAATAATGCGTTACCGCTCCCTCACCAAAAAAAAACAACGCCTTAATACAAGAAATTAATCAGACTAATTAATTTAATTAGATTATTTAAATTAATAAAAATTAAATTAGTTAGTTTAATAAATGAAATTAATTATTTATTTGAAATAATTATGTAAAATAAAATGTCTACTAAATTAATCAAGTAATTTAATTAATTAAAATAAAAAATTAAATCAATAAGCTAATATTTTTACTTGGTAATGAATAAATTTATTTTAATTAGGGACTTTTTGTCAGTTCATAAAATTATTTTATTTCTCTGTTCTCTATTTCTCTTTTCTTTCTCTTATACCAAACAATATCTCAAATATATTCTATTTCTCATGTATTTCTCTCTTCACCTATTCTCTCACGTGTTTCTCTCTACACAACCAAACAAATAAGAGGATACTATTTTTTTAGTCGAACAATGTGTTCTGCTGAAAGAGTTTTTCTGTGAAACTTTTCAAGTTTTTTTCACGAGTGTGGCACTTAACTTTGTTTTTGTTTCTTTTGGGTCACCACTCACCAATATTTGGAAGATTTGTTTTAAAATAAAAAAAAAATAATGGTTACATGTCACTGGGCAAACTTCAGTCTGTGATGGTTTGGGGTTTGGGCTGCCTTGAAGGTAAACCTTTTAAGGGCATATAAAGAAATAAGGGGGTTGCTATCTACAACCCACCTAATTGCTTCTCACACTCCCTTCTCCTTTTTTCTTTTTAATTTTTTCTTAAATATCCCTCCCCTCCCCTTCTCTTCCCCTCAAACTTTCCCCCTCTTCCTCCCTACAGTCTCTCCCCGGGTCACATTGTCCCTTCCCCCTCCAGTGCACCAACTCCCCTTTCAACAGGTGAGAGAGAGATGGGGGGAGAGAGAGGTAACTCGTACGAGAGAACATACCAACAGTAGAGGCACATGATGGTGGCTACAACAGAGAAGCGAAGGTGTGTGATAGTGGCTGAATGGAGGCGCAACAGTTAAATACAAAATTGTGCATTTAGATGGAAAAATGAGTCCTAAAAAATGCACAAGGTATGGTTGGACGACTTCTTTCCAAAGAACCATGTCCATTCTGAAATTAAAAAATGGTTTTCAGAACTTAATATATGGAATGAAAATATGTGTTAAAAAAATTCAAAAAGTATTTCAGAATTAATTTTCGGAATATATATTTAAATTGGATTCGAGAATCAAGTTTCAAGATTACACATGCATGTGTTCTGAATTGATTTATCTTTTCCGAATATTAATTTTCAGCAAGGGTAATATAGGAGAAAAGATTAAGAAAGCGGAAAGGATGTGGGAAGTAAAATGAAGGGTGAGGGTAGGAATGACCAACAAATATATGAAAAAAGAATCAAGTCATTCTTTTTTGGGTCCGAGCTGACGTTGAAGTATTGAAACATGTCCAGAGGAGTAGTAAGTGGGAAGCCATTATTAAATGCAACCCCCCACCTTTTGAGTACACCCCCTATTTATCGAAAAACCCAAAATACCCTTGTCCAAAATCAGAAAATTGGGATGAATTTCGAAAACTCTAATTTTCGGTATGTATCAATTCCGGAAATTCAAATTTTCGGTATGTGTTTTGCATACTGGAAATTAAAATTTCTAGTAGACAGACTTTTTTTTATTTACCGTAAACTCTAATTTCCAGTATACAAAACACATACCGGAAATTCGAATTTCCGGTAGGACTATTTTTTAAAAATTTTGCATACCGAAAATTTCAAATTTTCGGTAAGACGAATTTTTTTTTGTATTCCGGAAATTATGAATTTCCGGTATGATATTTTTTTTTAAAGTATACCGGAAAGACATAATTTCCGGAATACAATTTTTTTTTTGATAAAATGTATTTATTTTTTAACCACAAAACAACATTATAATACATTACATGACCTACAACATTACACCGAATGCAAATTCAACAGTAAAATACAACATTAAAAAAACCAAACCCAACGATTACACACCCAACAACAACACAACACAAACATTACATGACCTAGTCACCCGTTCTAATCCTTGGCTATGGTTGACGAAGGAGAGCAATGATCTCATCAGCTGTTCTTGGTGCACGACATCTTGCAATGATCTCGTCAGCTATTTTACCAAACACAACATACAACTCTATTGGGCCATTTCTAGAATGATCATTGAATACTTCCCACATACGTTGTATGTCGCCGTTGTTTAGAAGTGTCATACGCATATACTCAACACGCCCACTACCCACCGAAACAGGGCATTGATAGTAGAGATCTGCTACTATACGTGATCCAGCTTCGAGCTTTCGCCGTATCTTTTGCTTCAATTCTTCAATGGTGATGGATGTCTTGATCCTAAATATTTTTGGAACGTCGCATTCAAAAACCACGCCATCAACACTTGCTGTGATTCTGCCACCGTGATAGACAATGGCAAGGCTCGAATCCATCGAGAACTGGGTTGGTTGAGTGTCTGACATGAGTCATGAGCGGGCTAACTGATGAAATCATTTTAGGGTTTGCGTGAAATTTTGCTTGTGAAAACGGTTCAATTTATAGAAAGGTAGATGCAATCTGAACCATTAAAAGCGTCGGTGGTATGTCGTCCATTAATTGTTTTTAATAGAAACGACAAAAATGAATTGATTCCTTCTAGCCCACACGCAGTAGCAAATGACAACACCATAAATAAAAGTCTGATGCGATCTGAACCGTTAAAAGCGTCGGTCGCATATCATCCGTTGATTCTTGAGCTCCATGAGGAAATGAACATCTTTAGCGTAAAGCTCAGCGGAGAGATTCTTGATAGCATGGTGAAGGTCCTCAATCAAAGGGTTCAGTTTCCCGCCAATAGAGAATTTTCTTCTTCGTATCTCTTCAATGTGTTCCTTCGATGTGTGTGTGTAGCCATTCTCTGATCTCACTTCTCAAAATCACAGGTGACAGAATAGCTAGTGAAGCACAATGTGTGGGATGTGTTAGGAGAAGACAAGAAGATCACTAAACAGAGGAAGGAAAAAAAAAGATGTCATAGGGAAGACTCCTTCTTAGAGAAGTAAGGTAAATAAATAAAATACATAAAGGATAAAAACATAACAATTATTTTCCAACACGCAGTAGCAAAAGACAAGGCCATAAATAAAAAGCACGCACATTTAAAAACAATAAAGTATACTACAGATCACTACAGTGTAATCAATCGTTGTCCAAGTGTATGCGGTCATCTGGATCCTATGGTGTATTCTGACGCAACGATGGAAATAATGTAAACCATTCCTGCAATCGGGCAGCATACAGTGTTGCCCATGAATAAGCCTCCGGATAACAATGTTGATGGCAACTGGGAGCGACGTTAGGCAATGGACATCCGGGCTTAAGAAATACCTGAAAAATGCAAATTAATTAGACACATTTGACATTAAAAAAAGCTAAAATTAAGTTAAAAATAACACATTGTTGTAAAAAAATTACCTGTACCCAGTGATTACGGTTGATAAACCCAATGAAACTTATGGCGTTGTTTGACTGAGCTGGGTGACACATGCCCCTAAGAGGGAAAAATGTCCAACACGTTTGACTGCACTCATTCAAAGAGACTAGAATCAATTTATATTTGGTTGCTATTACGTAACCCATGTCTGGTAAGGTCTTCCATTTGTCACAAAAGCAGGTATCAGTTACACCTAGCAACGACTCCCTCAATGCTTGATATTGATCTCCAAAAAGCTGGCCATATAAATCATAATGCATTCTGATCTCTTTTTCCAAGTCTTGCCGGACTATAGACCATCCGTCCTCAGATTTACCAAGTAATGCTGCAATCGAACGATATCCGCAATTTCTATAATCTTTGACATCCACTATTTCCTCAATATATGGATAAAACTGTGGAGGAAATTGACCCAGGTAAGGCGACTATTTCTTTTTCCTTGTGGGTACATTAGATGGTACATTAGATGTCTTTGATGTATTCCCAATAGGTATGTCAGAATACATGTTGTCCACATGCTCAAAATATGATGGGTCGCGCCAAACATCATATCCATCAATTGCTGGGGCCTTACCTTTACCCTTTTTCGGTGCTCCCTTGGTCTTCACCTTTTGAGGAGGTGGACACGTTGAAGTTGTGTCCGAAAATACAAGTTCACGCACTTTGGCAAACAATGTCCTCTTGCTAATAACGTTAAGTGATCGAAATCACATTACCAATGCATCCCACTGAAGCGCAAGCTCTTCCTCTGACACCCTGCCTTCTGTCTCAACTTGATGTTATTACTATTAGTGTTCACTAAAATGTAAACTCCTCCAGTGCGAGTGAACTGCCTCTAATGGAATAGGTGCAAACATCCGAGTGTAACCCGCCAACTCACAAGCACAAGGTAACCCATGTGTCATTCCGATAAGGCAACCACAAGCAGATTTATCAATACCCACATAATTCACTCTGTTGTACTCGTCGACAATATGTTGTAGTGCAGTCCTTGATACAAATCCATGTAATCAGATAAACAAACGGTTATTGTGCCTGTGCTCCACTACGTTTATGCTTCTTTCGAATGATGCATTTATCTCAGTGTGTTGTAGTGCAAGCATATTGTTCATAGCTTCCCAAAAATTACACAGGTCACCCCTACTGTTTTGTAGATTCCTCTTCAATGTCCAATGTGCAGACTCAGCCCGAGTAACAAACAAAAATTAAACCACATTAGATGCAATGACACAATTAAAAAAATATTTATCAACATAATTTTATCAACTGGTTTCAACATACCTATTTGTTGTTGTATTTCCTAAGTACATCACTCGGTTGGTCCATGCCGCAATAAACTTTTCCTTAAAGGGATTCAACCATGGATTCTTGACATATTCGACAAAAATAGGAAATTCTGAACATACACACTCAAAAGTCATCAACTGCTGCTCATACTCAAACTCGTCAGTCGCATTAACAACACCATCCCAAGCATTTTTCACTGCTTCATGTTTGTCTTCACGAAATACCAACTTCTTGCATTTCGCATAGACATTCTTACCTATGTGAAATTGACACAGCAAATTGGTCGAAGTTGGAAAAACGGACGTAATTGCATTCATTAGAGCAAGATCTCTCTCGGTAAGAATAACTTGAGGAAATGATTCATGTCGCACAAACAGACCTTTTAACTTCAAGAGTGTCCATTCAAAGTTCGTGCATTTCGCATAGACATTCTTACCTATGTGAAATTGTCACAGCAAATTGGTCGAAGTTGGAAAAACGGACGTAATTGCATTCATCAGAGCAAGATCTCTCTCGATAAGAATAACTTGAGGAAATGATTCATGTCGCACAAACAGACCTTTTAACTTTAAGAGTGCCCATTCAAAGTTATCCTACTACTCAGAATCCAAATAAGTAAATGCCACTGTGTATGTAAGGGATGTACTGGTAACACCAACAATTTCAAACAATGGCAGCCGATATCTGTTGGTTTTGTAGGTGCTGTACATGAACAAGACAACGTGAAATGTATTCAATAAATTGACGGTATCTGGATGTGTCCAAAAAATATCTCTCACAAAGTCGGAATCGCCATGTCTTCTATACCAGAACACATATCGATCACTTTGGATTAAGTTCAACAAGTGTTGCATTTTAGTTCTTGGGCCTTTCTGAGTTGATCGAAACTTATGCCACTCATTATATACTTGACTGATGGCAGCGAGATTGCCCACATTGCGCTGTTTCAGTGTCAGTAGAATGCTTCCCGGCCCTACATTGTTCTTTCTCATATCATGAACAATTTCTTTCTCATTTTGGCTTAAACGACCAAGAAATGGATGACCCGTCATGCTTTCAGGTATCCGATGGTTGTGAATTCCACAAAGGTCCTTAAGTATCCATCATTCACCCGTTGACAGAGGTCTTCCTTTAAGCGCGAACGGACACTCGCACTTATGAGATCCAGTTGACTTTAAAGAACTTGATGACTTAGATCTATACTTTTCACCCCTTTCACAACCCAGAATGACTTTTGTTTTTCTTCCTCTTTGTCCCGTTTCTATGTCTGATCTTACAATGACAACAACTATATTATTTTCCTTCCCAACCTCTCGAGCCCAATACAAAAGGTCTTCTCGTGCAGGAAATATCTGGGAAAAAGTATTAAACTTAATGTTTTGCTGAAAAAAATACGACATATTCACAATATCAAATAATAATTAAATTACTTGCATAGTAGTGAATACATCACTACAATCGAAATGTTGGGAAACTTTGATGGGCTTGTCAGCTTCTTCAGAACTGAAGGCACTAAAATTATCCATTTCCAATAAAACTAAAATAAAAAAACAAACAAAATAAGATAAATTATTATGTGGGAAAAAAAAGTTTTAAAAAAATAAAAAAGAACAATAACGTACAGGAAATTGTGAATTTCCGGTATAAAATAAAAAAATTGCATACCGAAAATTCACAATTTCTGGCACACAATTTTTTTATCTTATACCGGAAATACACAATTTCCGGGTGTTCCGAAAATTGTGTATTTCCGATACGCAATTTTTTTATATTATACCGAAAATTAACAATTTCCGAAACATATTCCGAAAATTGTTAATTTTCGATATAAAATAAAAAAATTGTGTACCGAAAAATGTGAATTTTCGGTAAAAAAAAACGTAAAAATAAAATCCCCCGGAAATTCTAATTTCCGGAATACAATTTGTACATCAGAAATTGGAATTTCCGAAACTAAGTTCAAAACGCAAAAAAAAATATGTACCGTAAATTCGTATTTTCGGTACGATTGGAGCGTTTTCAGAATAGAAATTTGGAATTTTCGAGAAGTGTCAGTGAAAAAATAAAAGTTGAGTTTTTGATGGTTTGTGCAGAGGGTTTTCTGTTATATTTGCACATGTTTTTGTGTTTAATCGTTGTTTAAGTTATATTATTTCGTTGTTAAATCATTATAAGCAAAACATGAATTATAAGCAAAACATGAATTTTTTTTTGATAGGCAAATGTTAGTTGTTAGTAATTGTTAGAAATGTTAGTTTCCCGGGTTTGAACTCGGGACCTCCAGCTTAAACTCCTTCAGCGTCCCTTAGCTCACCAACCGAGCTACCTACTTGGGACATAAGCAAAACATGAATTATTAACATAGTTTGAAAAACATGAATTATTAAGACTCTGTTACAACAAAATGTAATCAGCTGCAACTATGTGATGGAAACATCAACTATATTGCTCGCTTCAATATTTCGAAACTTAAACTTTATCTTCATCCCAGCCTTCAATTATTATCTTTGCAGAATTTTTTCCACCCCATACCAATCTTGGTGGACGACCTTGGCTCACTTCGAATTAACAATTGACAGGATGTATGGCCACCACCAGGATCGCACAGCAATAGACTACTAAAGCCAGAGTTTTTCACATGTTTTTCGATTCTCTTCTGTAGATCCTGTGTAAAACAATTAATGAGAATAAGAAATTTATTAATATTAAATGCGAAATAAGGAATTAAATATAATAATATTATTCACATTTTGATATACCTTGACAGAAATACTTGTGAATAGAAATTTACCTGGTTAGCGACTTGTACCGTAGAAAAACCACCATTGTGAGGCTGAATGTGCTCAACACGCCTCCTACTCCCAGAGGCAGTCTGCTTTCTGGGAGGTGCACCAGCAGCAACAAGCTCCTCTCATCATAGACATATCTGAAAATATAAAAAGTAATTTCATAAAATAAAATAAAAACTTGTACCGGAATACATAATTTTCGGAATACAAAAAATAAATTTGTGCATACCGAAAATTCTAATTTCCAGTATGCAAAAGTTTTAAAAAAAAATTTCGGAAATTCAAATTTTCAGTATACAATTTGTATACCGGAAATTACTATGTTTAGAACGTAAAAAAATAGAATCGGCTTTTGTTGTTTTGTGTAGGGATATTTTGGAGAATTCGCATTTTGGGAAGTGTACTCAAAAGGTGGGATTTGCGTTTAATAATGGCCTAAATGTGATATGTGGCCCTAAACATTGTGCCATCGGCTCATCGCATTCGCAGACAAAGACCCTACCTTGACGTCTCTGCGCACTCAAAAGCAAACGAGTCATGATAGTAAGTAAGCTACCGCCAATCCATCTTCGTACATAACCGTTACTCAACGGAACCCATCCCCGGTAACCAAATTCAAATAAACACACTCTGAAAAGCGAAAAAGAAAATCAAGACCAAAAGCAAAAGATATCATTCATTCCCTTACTTTCCCTTCCTTATTTTTTTCAAATGCAAATTCCAATTCCAATGCTATATTAAACTTAACCACCACCGCCCTTCTTCTTCCTCATTCATTCCCACCCACACCCCCCTCCCTTGCTTCTCATTTCCCCTCTTCCAAATGGGTTGCTGCATTAGCAAATGCAGACCCGACAAACATTCCCTAGAAATATCAGATCAATTCAACCACCACCACCACCTTCAAGACAAGCTTGTCACCTCGCAAGCCCCGCCAACGACCCTTCTTTATTCTTCAAAAAAAATCTCACCTTCTCCTCCATCTCCCACCTCTTCCACTTCTTCCATTTCCTCCTTCACCTGCACCACTTCCAACACTCTCTCCTCAGCCTCCTCCTTTTCTAGTGCTTCCTCAGCTTTAAGCTCTAAGGACAGATCCTTCTCCAACGATTTCCTTTGGTCGTGCTACAAAGAGAATCCACACATCACTCGCATCAATTCCCTCAGGGATGCCTCTCTTTCCTTAATGCCCACCAAACCTAATAAACCTCAATCTATAAAGTTAACAAACCCTTCACCAACGAAGCAGTCTTCTCCACCGCAAAACGTTGTCGTTGGGTCGTTTTCGATGCCTCAGAAGAGGGTGCGATCAAACTCACCAACGAATCTAACAAGACAAAAGAGTTTCCGAAAGGAGCCACTGAGGCCTATTACTATAAATTCTGCGTCCAACGTATCGATTAGAACGTTGGGGTCACCCTCTCCGAGCCGTAGATTCAATGCAAGTGCGTTGGCAACCACGATCTCCGACAATGGTGTTTCGAAGCGAACGGTTAATAGCCCCAAGGTTAGTGTAGCTCATTATTCTCATTCTGTTTCGTCTTCTGTAAGGAGAGAGAGTGTTAAAGGAACGAGCCCAAGCAACAGTTCGCGGCGGCTTCATTCTGGTTTGAAGCATAGAGAGACGTGTCCTTTTGGAGTTGGTTCTAAAATTGATGAGACCGTGGTTAAGGATGTTCTGTCTAGCCATGACATGGACTCAACAATGATGGAGGATATCAACAATCCTCTTATCTCCTTGGACTGTTTCATCTTTTTGTAGATAACAGTGTGTTCTCTATATATTGATCTATTTGGTGTTCATACAAAGTTCGAAACCAATTTTTCGTTTCTTATTTTTTTTGTTTTGTTTTGTTTTTGTTTAGTCTTTTTGGGTTAAGGATGTTCTTTTTTATCTATTTGGAACTTGTTGAATATTAAAATTTATTCATAACTTCCATTGAATTAAGTTTGTAAGGGTGATGAAATTTGTGTTTCTACCTTTGAATTATAAGATTAAAGACACTTGTGTGTTAAAATTGACTGGTTTGAATTTGTTATGTTCAACATATATAATGAGAGAATTTCTTACATAATATTGTGGCTATGAATATATTCAGCTATATCTCGAGATCCAGTTCAAACTTATCTCAAAACTGTTTTAGCATTTGATTTTTGTCCCAAAATTTTGGTTGATTTACAAATTAAAGAAGATGCTTTATAAGGTTAATTTAGGGAGTCAGTGTCAGAAATAATTAAAATTAAGGTTTGTAATAAAAAGAATAAGAAGAAATGCAGAGCCTCAACGAGTCACCGTGCACAAACCACCATCTGTTCCCTGCCTTGGACTGAGACACCATTCTCTCACCCAAATTTTATGTAACAAAAAAAAACCACCACCTGTAGTTGTTGTCTTGAGTTGCTAATTTCCATCACTTGAAGCATTTCCAATTGAACTGATGTTGGATATTTTGTTTCATTTCAAAAGTTTAAATAAATATTTTAATCATAATATTTTATTAGTATTCAACATGTGATTAATTTGGGAAATGAAAATTTAGAATTGAGTTTTATACCCATTAAATCTTTTGTCTTGTAAAACGTTTTAGAATTTAATTTCGTTTAATTTTTATTAAGTCATTTTATTACATGAGTTAAATATTCTGTCTTCTACCTTATTATATAAAGACCTAGACCTATGACACTTCTCTTGTATCTTTTATATATCTCTTTTCGAGTGTTACAAGTTTTTCAATTCTCATCTATAACAAAATTCTCCCTTTTTCTCTTTCTCCTTCTCCTCATGGGTTAACAATGAAAATTTATCTCATAGTTCTGTTATTCGGGACTTTCCTGGGAGAGCCTATTGAATCTTGAGTGATTATCGTCTTAGGCGAATAAATTCTTAAGGACAGTGTGCCTCCACACACCTCAGGCTATAAATGGTGTTTGTGATCTATGTTCGTGGTTCATGGTTTGTGGGTTGTGATGTTGTGATTTGCCGAGTTCGTGACCATATTTTCCAACAACCGAAGGCTTAGCACTATTTGTGCAAACTGAATTGAATTTTGTGTAACGCTAAATGATAATCATCACAGTCCAGGATTTATGTTTCTTCACTCAAAGGTTGTTTAAAAGATATATATTAATGTCAACTGTAAAACCCTATAAAAGGGCCAGACTAAACTAGTACTCGAGTTCGATTCTTGGCGATGGAATAATTTGGAGCTAGACTTTACTTATCTTCCGGCCAAACTCCGAATTAGTCAGACCCCTTTCCCTTGGACATCAAAGCGGGGTCAAAAACCTCCAGACAAAAAAAAAACAATGTCCTTGGTCTGTGTGTTTGAATATCAATTTGACGATTGAACTTGTGTGTGTGTGTTAAACACTTCTCTCCCGCCACAAAATTTGGTACAGTTGGTAAGGATACAACTCATATTTTATAAGGACGTGAGTTCGAATTCCACTACCAACTTAATGATCTCGTTGATGGGTAATATGTAAGCACATCTGTAAGCACTTTTGGACTTGATAATAGAACCATTGAACCAAGGTGGGAGACCGAGAGAAAGACATGGAAGATCACAAAGATTGGGAGTCAGATAAGGGAGAAAAGAGTGGTTTTTGTAGAAATATGTTATTATTTGATACCAATTAGCTAGCAAATTGAGCAAAAGTATATTAAACTAGATATATTTTCTAAGATTCTTGGTTTATCGATACACCATATTTGATTGGGTGTACAATAATATCTGCCACTTTTCAGTCTAACTGAGTTTTTTTAAAAAGAATTAACTATTTTTTTCTTATCTATTCCCCCTTCATATTGAGTGACGTTTAAGATTTTTTCATAAAAATTAAGAAAAATAATAAATAGTTTAATGAGTAGAATAATTTTACTAAATTGTCTCTATTAATATTGGAATATTAATCATTATCATAAATATATAGTGGAGTATATTGACTTAGGAGTGATGTACACACTATTTATTTGAGAAAAAATTAGAAAAAAAAATTAATGATACAATGAAAACATAAAACAACACTTAATTTGATTTTTTTTTCTTTTTTTAAAGTGACAATCAATTTGAAATGGTGGAGTATTATTCTTCTCCTTCCTTTGGATAAACTCATAAACCAATTGTGTTCGTGAAGGAATACAAACGTAATTCTATTGAGAGAATTGCTTTTTGGCATGGAAAGATTTCGGCACAAATTTGCAAGAATACTAAGGCCAACGATTTTTTCAAAATAAATAAAATTTAAGTCAAAACACCACCGGAACGGAAGGTGATTGTGAGTGTTGAGATTCGAACAAGATAAAATGGAACAAACTTCAATGGCAACCAATAACTAAATAATATCTAGCAATCAGTCAATCAACAAGGTGTAATAAACAAACAAACAAAGGAGATAAAAGTTGAGAAGAAGACACCGCAATTTGGTTACGCAGTTCGGCCCCAAAGAAGATGGCCTACGTCTGCGGGAGAGAGCAGCCCTCCGTTTCACTATCAATGAGTCTTACAAGAGATTACAATTGCTTAGAACCCCCTTTACAATGTCCACAAAGAACAAACCCAAGAGTTCCCAATCTCTCTCTCTTTTCCTCTATGATAAACTCTCAAGAACAACAATAGAGAGAGCCTTCAATCCTCACTCTATTCTCTCTTAAGATCCCAAGGTGTTTAACAGTGTTTCCCAGCCCCTAAAACCTCACAAAGACGCTCAAGAACGGCTGCACACAACCCTAGAAAAGACTGCACATCGTACTAACCCGTTTCTGCAGCGTCAGGTTTATAAAACCCGACTGTGAATCGATTCACAGACATAGGTGAATCGATTCACCTAGTTAAAAAACTTCCCCTGCACGAATTAATGAAGTGAATCGATTCCGGCAGGCTTCCCATGCGATTCACAGAGGCGTGCTTCGATTCACAGAGACTCAAACATGCTTGAATCGATTCACATAGCTAGGGAATCGATTCCCAGTGTTCAAGAAACACTTTCAAGCAATTCCATGATCCTCCAAACTGATTTTAAGGCACTCTAAACTCCACAATTCTCCACCTTGACTTCAAATCAGTGGTGATGCTCAACTTTATCCATCAACCACTAGCTGCTCTCTCCATTACTGGAATTACGTCTCAACGCAAATGATCAAGTCCAAGTGATCCTTGAACCTTGATCTAGGAAGATACTTGATGAACTTCTCACAACCATGCGTAACCCCCAATTCACCAATCATATCCTTCTTTGCCACTCCACCTTGAGTTGTCTTCACATGCTTCAAACCGCCTTTCAAGGAGCCATACCTCCTTTTCCGGTTCTTCCCAATATTCGTTCCAAGTGTCCTTTCCACAATGCCGAGATCCTTCATCTCAAATCCAGAAGCTAACTTCCCCTTGAGCATACCAATCTCCTCCTTGCTAGAACTTGCCTTTTGAATATCATTCACACTCTCCAACTCAAGATTGACCTTACACACAAGCCTCTCCTTGTACCTTGGTTCTTCAAACTCCGGAATACCTTCCGTCTTCATGAAGTTCCACTTACATCCAACTACTCTTGACTTTTTCGGTAGATTCACAAGTTCCCAAGTCCGGTTCTTCTCCAATGAATTCACACCTTCATTCATTGCCTTCAACTATTTCTGACTCTCCATGCTTACCATTGCTTCACTGAAGTCCCTTGGTCCCGAGTCTTGAACCTCTTCAGTCACAAACAAAGCATAACAAACAAGATCAGCATACCCGTATCTCTTTGGTGCCACAGTCTCCCTCCTTTCCCTATCTCTTGCCAACTGATAGTCAGGATCCACTGTTTGTTGTCTTCCTCTAGAACCTGATGATGGAGGACTATCCTCCTCTTCATCATTCCCGGTCTCACTAGTGGTAGACTCCACCTCAAACTGAGTTTTCTCCACCTCCACTTCTGAGCTACTATCATCCAGGTCTTTGCACTTCATCCCCATGCGGGTCTCATCGAAAGTGACATCCCTGCTTATGATAACCTTTGACCCTCCAGATTCCAAATTCCAAAACTTGTATCCCTTCACACCCTACGGATATCCGATGAAGACACATTTCACAGCTCTGGCTTCAAGTTTGTCTTGTCTGACATGAGCAAACGCCAAAGCCCCGAAAACCTTCAACTTGGAGTAGTCCGCCGGTCTCCCACTCCAAACCTCCATAGGTGTCTTGAAGTCTAACGCCGTTGATGGACATCTGTTGATCAAGTATGCTGCTGTACTCACAGCCTCGCCCCAGAAGCTTTTAGGTAACCCAGCTGCCAAAAACATACTCCTCACCCGCTCCAAGATGGTCCTATTCATGCATGTTGCTAGGCCATTTTGATGCGGTGAGCCTTCCACGGTCTTATGCCTCTGAATACCTTGTTTCCTGCAAAACTTATCAAAATGCTCTGAAAGAAACTTCAGGCCATTGTTAGTCCTTAAAATTTTCAGTTTAGTTCCTATTTGATTTCCTATGAGAGTATGTCATTCCTTGAACTTTTCAAAGGTGTCACTTTTGCTTTTCAAAATGTAGACCCATACTCTCCCAGAGAAATCATCAACCATGGTGAGGAAATAGGAACCACCCCCATGAGTACTCACTCTAGCCGGACCCCAAAGATCCGAGTGAATGTACTCAAAGAGTTTACTAGAATGATGCATGCCACCCCCAAACTCAACCTTATGATGTTTGTCTAGTATGCACTTATCACAAACTGATTTTAAGGCACTCTAAACTCCACAGTGAGTTCATCAAATTTCGTGCAAAAATAAAAAAATAATTTTGATATTTTTTACCACTTTCCTTCCATGGATCTAATGTGCCGGCCCAGTCTGTTAGTTGAATTGCCTTCGTTCGCCTAAAGGGGGTTTGTTAAGGGCACCTTGCATTTTGCTTGGGGCACCCTATATTCCCAAAATGCCCCTGTCCATCCTATATAAAAGTAAAGTTTTTTTTTAAAAAACTACTCACAGTTTTTTCCCACAATTTTCGTGACACTCGCAAATAACAAAATAATGTTCGCAAATAAGGGAAATACTCGCAAATTAGGTATTAACGAGTGTACAAATTTTTGTACACTCGCAAATAGCTAATTTGCTAGTGGTTTTTTTTAACACTCGCAAATTAGGTATTTGCAAGTGTACAACATTGTACTCTCGCAAATACCTAATTTGCGACTCGTATTAATTTTTATATTGTGTTGTACACTTGCAAATACCTAATTTGCGAGTGGTATTAATTTTTATATTGTTTGTTTGACATGGGTTTTGGCCTAGTCCCTCATGTTTGTTCTTTTTCCCTTTTTTCTAATAAATTATGGTAGGAGTACTCTTTTTCCTTCTAGATGTTTTTTTCCTAAGGAGGGTTTTGCATAAGAAGGTTTTAACGAGACTCCTTTTCTTCTTTGCCTTTAAAAAAAAGCCCATCTGTTAAATTTTGCGCATTTTCTTCACTCGTAAATATGCTATTTGCGAGTTTTTTGGGCTACTTGATAGTTTCTCGAAGGAAGGAAAAAAATATTTTAATTTTTGCAGGGGTATTTTTGTCAACTCATGGAATATGTAAGGGGCCCCAAGCAAAATGCAGGGTGCCCTTAGCAAACCCCTTGCCTAAAACAATGCAGTAATTGTGACCCAAGCAAAAATGCTCTAATTGATAGTATCTCCCGTACTTTGTTGTTCCACTGTCTCTTTTCAACCGGTTATTAAGTACTACTAGGCCCTACTCCATCCGATCTGAAATAGTAATATAAGCAAGAAAAAAAGACTTTAAAATATAAGCAAAAAGTCTATATATTTCAGTGGCGGAGCTTGAACGAAAATGTTAGGGGTGCCAAACAAAAATTCATTGCATAAATCAATTTTTAAGGCAAAAGATAATAATCCATTTATAAGAAGTATGGTGTTTAACTTGAACATAAACAATGCTCAAACCAAGATTTTCACCACAAATAAGTACAAAACCCAAAAAATTTGAAACATAATTACGTCATGTACAAAACTACTATTAGAATACAATTAAAATTCAAATATCAAATATTAACAACAAACATTTCTTTTCTCAAGCCAAAAATTGGCATTTAAAACTAAGAAACAAGAGTATTTACATAAAAACAATAGAGATAAGTATGACCGTGATATTCATAGATTATGAAATGCAGGCTTTTAATTTTACATGTATCGTTAATATAACCAAATTCCCAAAAAGACATAATATCAAAAACTATTAATTAATTTTAGAGTATATAAAAAAAAATTAACGGGTGCAGTGGTGTCCCGCTCATGTGAAGGTCCGCCCAATTTGGTCCAAGAACTAGGGTCATTAAATGGCATTAGCGTAAAGTCGTTTTTATTTGCTTTTTCGTGTCCTAGTTGCCCAATTTGGTACGCATGTTGGATTTTTTATTTTTTTATCCTTATTTTAATCATTATTAATCAATATATCCCACTTTTTTTAATATTTTTTTAATTGTCTTAGTTTTTGGCTAGTTGAGAAATCGGGTTTAGTAACCCCGATTTTTCAACTGTGTTGATTTTTTTTTTTTACTTACGTTGAGAAATCGGTCTTGGCCAAGCCGATTTCCCAACTGTTATAATTTTTTTTTATGTGTTAAGAAATCAGGATTGGGATCTCCGATTTCTCACCTCTTATTTTTTTTTTTTGATGTTTCGAGAAATCGGGCCAATTTTTTTTTTTCGTTTTCAGTTATATATTTTTTAATTTTCTTTTTGGTGAAAATATATTTTTCAATTTTAATGTTAAAAAATGTTAAACAAAAATGTTAAATTTATTTTTAGGGATTAATTAAGCTAATGTGGGTCTTAATTAGTTACAATAATTTAAAAAATATTAAATTAAAAAAACTAAATATATTAATTAGATGAATTCAGAAAACACATTAGATAAAAATTTTGAAAATACATAGCAACAACAAAAAATTGACTTGAAGGATTAAGCGGGATCTTCAGGACGGTTTGGACATTTATTTCGGTCATGACCCACAGCCCGACATAGTCCGCAACGTTTTGGGTTACCCTTTTCCCTGAGGTCCATCTCAGTATGTATGCGAGCAGATTGTGGGCGACCCTTAGAATTTCTCCGCATGGCTGAATTATGGTACACCATATCTCCTTCATATTGTGGCCAATATCCTTGATATGGCACGCATGAGAATTCTTGGTTGTAGACATTTAATACATTTTGTAACTTGTATACATCTGGCACCAGTGTCATATAGTCAAGACGACGATGTGAACAAGCAGCAATTACATGTGAGCACGGGATGTGAAGATTCTGAAATTTTCCACAGTCACACCACCCTCTTTCGAGATCAACATTGAAATTCCCTGCAGGTCGTCCCTCTCGTGGGTTAATCGTCTCTTGCATGTAGAACCGTTTATGTCGCCGGTCGAATGAACGAACATTGTGGGTGTTGGCCATTTCTAGGGCATCCTGAATTTTCGCGGTTAGTTTGGAGTGTAGACGCAGCCCGATTTGATCATTGCCTCTGCTTTCCCTCCCAATTTGGGGAACAGTTCACCCAACCTAATATAGGTTGTTCTGACTAACGCTGTGATTGGAAGGGCCCGCGTTCCCTTCAATACAGAATTATATGACTCGGCAAGGTTGGTTGTCATGTGTCCCCAACGGAGGCCTCCACTGTCAAAAGCTTGAGCCCATTTTGGTTTTTGGAGGGCATCGACCCACCCGGCTGCCTGTGCGTCTGATTGCCTGATAATCTGGTACCAATAATTATATGTGGGTTCATTCATGGCATATCCTGAAGAGTTGGAAGAAAACATTGTCAATATAGTTAATACAAAAAGTAAGTTAATTACAATGTATATGACGCAAGTACTAACCCATCTTGACAACTATTTTTTGAAGTTCTGCATCCTTGAACTCCCTCATGAAATTTTGTGCAATGTGTCAAATGCAATAAACATGCACTGAAGGCGGATCTAGCCATCCATTTTCCGGGTTATTATAGGCACTTTTTATTGACTCATGCCTATCTGAAATAATGCATATGTTGGGCTGTGGAGTTACGTGTCTTCTTAAGTTCTTAAGGAAGAAGCTCCAGGCACTCCCCGTCTCACCCTCTACTAGGGCGAAGGCAATGGGAAGTATGTTGTTGTTCCCATCCTGAGCAATTGCTAGCAAGAGAGTCCCCTTGTATTTTCCAGACAACCAAGTGCCATCAACTTGAATAATTGGCTTGCAAAATGGAAACCCAGAGATGCATGGTTGGAAAGCCCAGAAAAGCCGATGGAAGATCCTAACACCAGGAATGATTGATCTATTCCTATTGAACGCCGGTAGTGTCTCCAGCTCTATGATGGTGCCTGGTATAAATGTCTTCATAACGAGGAGCCATCTGGGTAGTTCATTATAAGACTGTTCCCAGTTCCCGTAGATTTGTTCAATGGCCTTTTACTTGGCTAACCACGCCTTCTTATATGTGGTGGTATAGTTAACCATGCCTTCTTATATGTGGCCTTTTGCTTGGCTAACCATGCCATCATTGTAGAGCATACATCTTACGCTTGATCGGGGGGGTGTTAATGCCTGACAAATCGGGCAATAGAGTCCACTTTATGTGGCTACCTTTGTTGGAGGATTATGAGACTGCTGGACGTTACAGTTGGGGGTCGGCATGTTTAGCAACCCTGTACCGAGAAATGTGTCGTGCAACCACACCAACTGCACGTTCTATAGGTGGATGCACAACGCTGCTGCAGTCTTGGGCATGGTACCGAATGCCGTTCATTTCCCCACGAACCACCCGTGAGCTAACATTTCCGCTCGCAGAACGGTAAATATTAAATTTGTCCCTAAGCACTACTTACATATGTATTGATTACACTAACATTTATGTATCTTTTACTAGATGGAGTGGTGGGGGTATGCACTATATTGGAACTCCCCGAGGTGATACCGTTGGATATAGATCAAGATTTGATCATATGCGATTTGACCAGGTAATTATGCATAAGCGCGCATAAAGTTATTTATGCTTTCTTTATCGTGTACTTTCACTAACGAGTCTTATCTTTGCAGTTTATGTGGATGCCATATGTAGGTCTTCGAAACAACCTACCAAAACGTGCATTTCGAGATGAAGAATATTGGAATGGTTGTACCGTCTTGATCTGCTTCGCTATAATAGAGTGGCATCAAACAGACAGGGTGAAACTGCAATTTGGGCTACGACAAGAAATACCAGGACCACCTATAAACCTGGAACAAGTCCATGACATCGACATGCGGGGAAATCACACCATTGATTGGGCCGAGAAGCACGCAGACTGGCTTTTAATTTGGAAGGAACGTCGAGGTCAGCAATTAGAGGGGCAACCACTTGAGGATGATATAATTTCTCCAACTAGTGAATATATAACTTGGTTTTATCAAAATTCTATGCCCTATTTATCTGTTGAGCAGCAGTTGCGAGACCCGCGACGTGAATATGACCCGGATGTTAGGCAACCGTCACCTGCACCACCACAAGAGTTGCCTACACAACGACGTGCACGTCGTCGGACGGCTCGACAATCCTCCCCGCCGCTTCCCCCAACCGTGCAAACAGAAGAGATTCAACCGCATCGCCATTCTTTTCAACTCACATCGCCAGCACAGTCATTTGGCTACACCCCGTCACAACCAGAGGAGGCCCATGAAAATTACGACGTTCGTCGATGCTCTTTCGCATACGGCGAAGATGATTTTATTATGAACTTGTTTGGTGCAAATTTTCCAACACCACAGTCTGCTGAGGTGGCCTTTAATCAGATGTACGGGAATGCCCCTTTTCCCGCATTTGGCCAGCCATATTCCCCATTCCAAATGTCATCGTTTCATGCCCATGGTGCTTTTAGTTCTGTAGGACCATACGTCGGGCAAAATGAGCATGTGCAGCCGATAAATGTCGACGTCCAGCATGGCGAGCACCATGTTATTGCTGAAGAACAACCTGAGCCACCTCCTCGGCGTCGTAATCTCGCACGTAACAAGAGACCTCCATCATGTGGGACTGGACACCACTTGCACCATTAAAGAGATTAGTATTTAATGAAACCATGTATTTAATTACCGTTTTATAATCCAAGTAATTAATATATTTAGTATTTCAAGTTAATTTTTTGTTAACTAATTTGTAATTTAATTTAAATCAAATTAATTTAATTAAGACAAATTTAACATTACAAATAACTGAAATAACTGAAAACGAAAAAAAAAATTTGGCCGTGAGAAATCGGGGACCCATTTCTCAAAACATCAAAATAAAATAAAATAATAAGAGGTGAGAAATCGGGAATCCCAATCCCGATTTCTTAACACATAAAATAAAAAAAAATTATAACAGTTGGGAAATCGGCTTGGCCAAGACCGATTTCTCAACGTAAGTAAAAAAAAAAATCAACACAGTTGAGAAATCGGGATTGTTAAACCCGATTTCTCAACTAGTTAAAAACTGGGACAATTAGAGAAATATTAAAAAAACTGAGATATATTGGTTAATAATGATTAAAATAAGGATAAAAAATAAAAAAATCCACGCATGTTTTGCAAACGCGTATCGGATTTTGAGTCTGCGTAATTTGGCTTAAAGCGGCAATTCCCGTATGAAACCGAAACCGGAACCGGAAATACTTAAGAGTAATTGTGAGTATAAGATAAGATACCTAAAACTGACGTTGATGTACCGGAAGACAATCTCACGAATTCAGCTAAACGTCAAGACGCAACAGTGACTGGCCCTAAATTGGCCCACATTGAAGTGCGGCCGTTTAAACGATTGATTTCGATACTTATCTGACATTTGAAAGCGATAAAGGTAACGGCAAATCTTTACAACAAAAATAACTGCACTAGATTTTACTTTAATGTTGCTTTTTCTTGTTATGACAAAAACAATTATGAAAAATAATTGATAGGAACCACTTCTGCTTGTAAAAAAGATTTACTCCATTTTTGTTTCCATCGATGATGACTAGGACTTAAAGTGTAATGACATTGTATACCTGTCAGAAAATTATTTGCATGGGCAACTACAATGACTTCGTGAAGTGAACGATTATGGGGCCCGCTCGTATTTACCGGTCAGGGAACAGAGGGTAATCAAATTATTTGCATTTTAAACGTTCGTGTCCTATCTAAAGACAATACATATGAAAGTCATTATTTGAGTAACAATTTACATGTGTCACCTTTAAAAAGCTCAGAGCAAATTAACATACGAACAAAACTAATGCCACAAATGGCAAACCAGATTCAAATTTAATAATAAAATAATGAAACATTCGAAACACAGAAGAAAGCCTGTGAGCACCTCAACAGCTTCCCTCACACACTTCTCTCCCCTACTTTACCAACTTTTATTTTTTTTCAAAATTCAAATTTGACTTCAAAATCTGTTCTCAAACCTCTTCATCCCTCCATCTCTTTAACCCTCTTATCCTCCTTCCTCTAGAACTCTTTCCGTTCGAGGTTCAACAGGGCAGCTTCTCGCAACAGTGCTTCTGATTCGGTTCAGTTGGAGGTTGGACTGAGAACACTCTATCTGTTATCTTTGTTTCTCTGATACCTTCTCAACCTTTTTTTTTGGGTGCACATGGCAGGAACAGACCAGCCTTCCTCATGACAACCCAAACCCGAGAGGTAGGAAGGTGGAGAAACATCAGAGAATGGATGGTGGAGGGAAGGTGTATGTACATCCTTCTTGCGTACGTTTTTCTTTTTTCCCCTTTTTTTATTTTTTGTTCTGTTTTTTATTCACACCACAAATTCTTCATTTCCTCAACTTTACTCTTCTTCTACCCTCGACTGTATCGCTTCAGATGTTCATTTTTTTTTTGCAGATTATTTTTTGCTATCGGTGTTGTGCTTCTTCTCTCCTCACCGACACCTCCCATGGCCCCCTCTTCGAACATACACTTTTTTTTTCTTCTTTCCCTTTATTTTTTTTTTAGATTTTCATTTTTCTTTACATTATTTTAGCTTTATGTCTCATATTATTTTTCTTTTTTATTTATCAGAATGGTAAAAGGAGCAACCTCAAGGAAGTTATGGCGCCTTTGTAAAAAGAAGATGGTGACCGAAGAGTTTCTTTCTTCAAATGACAAGAGCTCAAGAAAAGGACTCCCAGCTGTTGAAGAATATTCGGTATTTAAAAAAAAAAAATTAGTTTCTTCTTCTATTTCCGTTTTGAGGGTTCGAGAATAGTTTTTTTTTAGTGTAAATTAATGTCTATATTTTCTTTGTGGTTGAACATTATTTCATCACGACAATTGGGAAGAAAACTTTGACTTAGAACCAAACGAGCTAGCTCATAAACCAAACGAGTCGAGCTATGCTTAGCTCAAGTTCAGTTCATTTATTTAACGAGCTCAATGAGGAATACAAGGTGACGTCGAATATAAAAAAAGTGATGTCGACAATTGGGAAGAACACTTCGACAATTGGGAAGAACACTTCGACTTTATGCTTAGCTCAATTTCAGTTCATTTATTTCGAATATAAAAAAAGTGATGTCGACGATTGGGAAGAACACTTCGACTTGGAACCAAACGAGCTAGAACCAAACGAGTCGAGCTCAGTTCATTTATTTAACGAGCTCAATGAGGAATACAAGGTGACGTGCTTAGCTCAAGTTTAGTTCATTTATTCAACGAGCTCAATGAGGAATACAAGGTGACATCGAATATAAAAAAAGTGATGACGTCGAATATAAAAAAAAGATTCGACAATTGGGAAGAACACTTCGACTTGGAACCAAACGAGCAAGCTCATGAACCAAACGAGTCAAGCTATGCTTAGCTCAAGTTCCAAGTCGAGCTAGCTCATGAACCAAACGAGTCAGTAAGGTGACGTCAAATATAAAAAAAAGATTCGACAATTGGGAAGAACACTTCGACTTGGAACCAAACGAGCTAGCTCATGAACCAAACGAGCTAGCTCATGAACCAAAGTGATGTCGACAATTGGGAAGAACACTTCGACAATTGGGAAGAACACTTCGACTTTATGCTTAGCTCAATTTCAGTTCATTTATTTCGAATATAAAAAAAGTGATGTCGACGATTGGGAAGAACACTTCGACTTGGAACCAAACGAGCTAGAACCAAACGAGTCGAGCTCAGTTCATTTATTTAACGAGCTCAATGAGGAATACAAGGTGACGTGCTTAGCTCAAGTTTAGTTCATTTATTCAACGAGCTCAATGAGGAATACAAGGTGACGTCGAATATAAAAAAAGTGATGACGTCGAATATAAAAAAAGATTCGACAATTGGGAAGAACACTTCGACTTGGAACCAAACGAGCAAGCTCATGAACCAAACGAGTCGAGCTATGCTTAGCTCAAGTTCCAAGTCGAGCTAGCTCATGAACCAAACGAGTCAGTAAGGTGACGTCGAATATAAAAAAAGTGATGACGTCGAATATAAAAAAAAGATTCGACAATTGGGAAGAACACTTCGACTTGGAACCAAACGAGCTAGCTCATGAACCAAACGAGCTAGCTCATGAACCAAAGTGATGTCGACAATTGGGAAGAACACTTCGACAATTGGGAAGAACACTTCGATTTTATGCTTAGCTCAAGTTCAGTTCATTTATTTAACGAGCTCAATGAGGAATACAAGGTGACGTCGAATATAAAAAAAGTGATGTCGATAATTGGGAAGAACACTTCGACTTGGAACCAAACGAATATAAAAAAAGTGATGACGTCGAATATAAAAAAAAGAATTGGGAAGAACACTTCGACTTGGAACCAAAACGAGCTCAATGAGGAATACAAGGTGACGTCGAATATAAAAAAAGTGATGTCGACAATTGGGAAGAACACTTAGACTTGGAACCAAACGAATATAAAAAAAGTGATGACATCGAATATAAAAAAAAGAATTGGGAAGAACACTTCGACTTGGAACCAAACGAGCTAGCTCATGAACCAAACGAGTCGAGCTATGCTTAGCTCAAGTTCAGTTCATTTATTTAACGAGCTCAATGAGGAATACAAGGTGACGTCGAATATAAAAAAAGTGATGTCGACAATTGGGAAGAACACTTCGACTTGGAACCAAACGAGCTAGCTCATGAACCAAACGAGCTAGCTCATGAACCAAAGTGATGTCGACAATTGGGAAGAACACTTCGACAATTGGGAAGAACACTTCGACTTTATGCTTAGCTCAATTTCAGTTCATTTATTTCGAATATAAAAAAAGTGATGTCGACGATTGGGAAGAACACTTCGACTTGGAACCAAACGAGCTAGAACCAAACGAGTCGAGCTCAGTTCATTTATTTAACGAGCTCAATGAGGAATACAAGGTGACGTGCTTAGCTCAAGTTTAGTTCATTTATTCAACGAGCTCAATGAGGAATACAAGGTGACGTCGAATATAAAAAAAGTGATGACGTCGAATATAAAAAAAAGATTCGACAATTGGGAAGAACACTTCGACTTGGAACCAAACGAGCAAGCTCATGAACCAAACGAGTCGAGCTATGCTTAGCTCAAGTTCCAAGTCGAGCTAGCTCATGAACCAAATGAGTCAGTAAGGTGACGTCGAATATAACAAAAGTGATGACATCGAATATAAAAAAAAGATTCGACAATTGGGAAGAACACTTCGACTTCAAACGAGCTAGCTCATGAACCAAACGAGCTAGCTTATGAACCAAACGAGTCGAGCTATGCTTAGCTCAAGTTCAGTTTATTTATTTAACGAGCTTAATAATATTAACTAGCGTTGACTTGCCTCTGTTCAATGAGGAATACAAGGGTGACGTCGAATATAAAAAAATTTAACGAGCTCAATGAGGAATACAAGGTGACGTCGAATATAAAAAAGTGATGAGTCACCTAACGAGCTAGCTCATGAACCAAACGAGTCGAGCTATGCTTAGCTCAAGTTCAGTTCATTTATTTAACGAGCTTAATAATATTAACTGGCGTTGACTTGCCTCTGTTCAATGAGGAATATAAGGGTGACGTCGAATATAAAAAAGATTCGACAATTGGGAAGAACACTTCGACTTGGAACCAAACGAGCAAGCTCATGAACCAAACGAGTCGAGCTATGCTTAGCTCAAGTTCAGTTCATTAATTTAACGAGCTCAATGAGGGCGAATATAAAAAAAGTGATGTCGACAATTGGGAAGAACACTTCGACAATTGGGAAGAACACTTCGACTTTATGCTTAGCTCAAGTTCAGTTCATTTATTTAACGAGCTCAATGAGTAATACAAGGTGGCGTCGAATATAAAAAAAGTGATGTCGACAATTGGGAAGAACACTTCGACTTGGAACTAAACGAATATAAAAAAAGTGATGACGTCGAATATAAAAAAAAGAATTGGGAAGAACACTTCGACTTGGAACCAAACAAGCTAGCTCATGAACCAAACGAGTCGAGCTATGCTTACCTCAAGTTCAGTTCATTTATTTAACGAGATCAATGAGGAATACAAGGTGACGTCGAATATAAAAAAAGTGATGTCGACAATTGGGAAGAACACTTCGACAATTGGGAAGAACATTTCGACTTTATGTTTAGCTCAAGTTCAGTTCATTTATTTCGAATATAAAAAAAGTGATGTCGACAATTGGGAAGAACACTTCGACTTGGAACCAAACGAGCTAGCTCATGAACCAAACGAGTCGAGCTCAGTTCATTTATTTAACGAGCTCAATGAGGAATACAAGGTGACGTGCTTAGCTCAAGTTCAGTTCATTTATTTAACGAGCTCAATGAGGAATACAAGGTGACGTCGAATATAAAAAAAAGATGATTCGACAGTTGGGAAGAAAACTTCGACTTGGAACCAAACGAATACAATGTGTTACTCACCCGTGCGTATGCACGGGTCTGTTACTAGTTAGACTATAAATGAAGGGAAAAATACATGTTCCTCCCTCCAGTTCACATTGTCCGTATACAATTTTTTTTTTTACAAAGATTAAGAAAAATAATAAATAGTTTAAATGAGTTAAATAATTTTACTAAATTATTCTTATTAATTTTTAAAGTATTAACAATTGTCATAAATGTATAATATGATGTATTGCGAGTGATAAAAATAGTATTTATTTAAGGATAAATTAAGAGAAAAAAATTAATGTTATATTTAAACAATAAAATGACAGTTAATATGATTTTTTTAATTTCTCTAAAACGACGGTCATTCAGAAAAGGAGGTATTAAAAAAATATGTTAGTACATGCTAAGCAATGACCGCTATGTATAAGTTCCGTGAGATCACCTTTTGTAACCATTGTTGGGCATTTTCTATTAATAATCTTAAGATAAAAAAATAAGTTTTGGCTAAGTATAGCTCTCACCAAGGTCATATGTTTTGTTTTTAAATTGAATCGGAACGAGTCCTCACATGGTCGGAGAAGATGAGCTCGAGCATTGAAATGAATGACAGTGTGTCGGAGTTGTGGTGGCTATGCCAGTGGGAGTACCTGTAAGGACTCCGAAGCCAAAGTTAATGTTTCATCAAATGGGAGGAGTTTTTGGGGAATCAACGTGTACCTAAGAAATTGGCTCAAGTGATCTTATGTAGTCAATTCAGTTGGTGAAAATGGCTGGAAAGGTCGTTGATCGGTTAATGGCATTGTGTAAACCTCGGAGCCTCTAGCAGATAACTGTTGATTAATTTTACAATCATGATGATGATCTGCATGCTACAGTGATATGTGTGCTTGTTTCTGGGATGGACTTCCAAATAGGCCTCCGAGTTCAGGCCCAATCAGGAACAGTTGCCCCCCAAGTTGGTGGCTCATTGGAAACGAGGCACCGATTTTGCAAAAACTTTTGTTCTTTGGCTTACCAAATTTCCAGAAAGTCGGTGTCGTATTGGCCAACTTGGTTGATGTAATGTCGACGTCTACAACTCATGTCAAATGGACATCAAATTTTGTCTTCTTATCCTGGTAAAGACACGTTGTTAGGGTTTCGCTGTTTTGGGCTTTCGTGCTTTTTCGGCTGAAAAGACGCCTTTTTTGAAATTTGAAATGACTGCAAAATGATGTGTCAGTCTGCTAACGTGATTGATGTGTTTCGGGCTTCGTGTGGAGACATTTATTGCTTATATGAGGTGCTTTTCCCCATTATTTGCTATATTGTTTCACTTTATCTTTCTCTTTTCAACTTTCTTTTCTACATCTTTAAGCTTTCTTTTCTTTTTGCTCCAGTGCCATCTTGTTCTTCTTCTCCAATCATCCTTTCGTCCTCTTTTTCCCTTAAACGCGAAAATTGTTACTTTTTGCTCAGAGGTTGGGTCTTCGTTCATTGTTGTTAAATCTTCATTTGGTTGGGTTTACTTTTGTTCCAGAATCTACTTTTTTCGACAAAAGTTTTCCATGTATCCTTTTTTCTTCCTTCTCTATTCATTATAATCTTCTCAAATTACGAGACCCAAAGCATTAGTGCCCAGAGCCTATTTAGATTTATTTGTTCTTTTCGAGGAATCATCGTCCAATGAGGGTAATACCTCCTCCGGTGAACCTTCCCCTATGCTGGACTGATAAGCACTTTCAATATGCTTGGGGTGAACTTACTTGGACTTTGGATGAACGTTGTGATGATGAGAGGTACACTGTGAGGAGAATTTAAAGGTGGGTGACTTCATTGGAACTGACCACTTCTGGGAGAAAACTTGTCAAGAGGTACATCATTTGTCGGGAGTTCTTAAAGTGTCCACCTGATCAGGTTAATGAATTTCTAGGTAAATTTGTAGGTCTTCTCTATTACCTACTATTTTTTATGCTTCTTATTTCTACTTTGTTGTGACAGATTTGATGGCTTCTTTGAAGTTACTTTCGTAATTGACGAAGGACGAAGAAAAAACAAAAGCGAGTCTGCAAGCTCCAGTGGTGAAACAAGTAGTTCGGTGGTTCCAAACTTTTTGGCCATTGCGGCTACCTAGGTAGTCAACTAATTGGAGAAGGAACAAAATGAAGACATCGATGACAGAGTGTTCAAGAGGTTAGCTAATTTGACCAAAGATAACCGATCCGACAGAAAACAACACCCAAGCAAGAGTAAGGATTCACATGGACATTGGCCTAAGTCATCGATTAGGGAGAAGCATAAAGAAAAAATCGTCGCATCCCCTATTGAAACTGGGACTAACTTGTTTGTTTTAAAGGACTCGACGGTATTAGATTAGTCTCAAATTATTTGTTTCCTCTCTTCTGCCGATGAGACTTATTGGTCTGATTTATATCCTTCAGATTGACAAAATGTGACTCTTGAGGGAATTACTTGATTGGTTCACAATGTCGCCATTGTCAATTTGTCTCATCAGTGCATGCAAGCTTTAGAAATGGAGAATTCAAAGTTGGAGGAGTCAGTGGCCAAGGCTCGAAAGGAATGTGAGGGAGTTCCCAAGCTAAAATCTCGGATCACTTAGTTGGATATCTTGAATGTAGATTATGGAGAGAAATTGGTTGCTGTTGCAGGGCTCCAAAGTGACTTGGATGTGGCAGAGAAGAATATCAAGGAATTGAATCAGAAGTTGGAGTGATCTGAGAGAAAATTCACCAATTGCCAGAAAGAAAGAGATTTTTTGTTAACCTAAAAAGGGAAACTTTCAACAAAGTTGGTCTCTTCCAAAGTTGTGGTTATGAAGGAAACTCTCGAAAAATAATAATTCAAAGATTTGGCACTCAAGATTGGGAAATCCCAATTTGAAAACGCTTTTCAACAAGTGACTTTCCTAAACCATGGTCTTTGTACAAAGTTTGAAAAGACCAACCCTATTGGCCAAGTAGTAGGAGAAAACTTGGTGGATCCAGACTCAGGAGAGATCCTTCTTCGTGATCCTGACAGTGTTTCAGCTCCCGCTTCGTCAGCGCCTGTTATTACTCAAGAGCCAGAGAGAGCCTAAGGTATCAAAGGACGCTAGAGATGACGAGGGTAACCTCTAACCGAACTTTTTGAAGGACTGGGATGTCGATTTATCTTTGTAATTAACTTAGTGGCTTGGTACCGTTTTGTTTCTCTCGTATGCTTTCAACAACACTTATTTGGCTATATATCAAATATAATGTTGATTCCGAAGGTTGACAACCCGTCTTCCATGAAGGATCTGCGACCCATCTCACTGTGCAATGTGCTTTACAAGATCATCTCTAAGGTCTTGGCGAATAGAATGAAGCCATTCCTTAATAAGTGTATCTCTCAGGAGCAATATGCTTCTGTGGCTGCTCGCTCTATTTTGGATAATGTCCTAGTAGCCATTGAAACTATCCATCATATGAATTGTAATGTCAAGGGGAAGATGGGTGAGGTGGCCTTGAAGATTGACATCAGTAAAGCTTATGATAGGGTGGATTGGAATTTTCTGAAGGGGATGTTATTGAAACTGGGTTTTGATGAGAAGTGGGTGAGGTGGATCACCATTTGCCTTGAAAATGTGAAATACTCTGTGCAACTCAACGGGGAGAGTGTGGGACATGTCACTCTTGGGAGGGGTCTTAGACAAGGGGATCCACTGTCCCCTTACCTGTTTATTTTGTGTGCTGAGGGTCTTTCAACCCTCATTAAAAGAGCGGAAGTGAGGCGAGATATACATAGAATGAAAGTGTGTGGGGGAGCTCCAATCCTCACACACTTATTATTTGCTGATGATTGTTTTTGATTTTGTAGGGTAAATGTTCAGGAATGCAGACACTTGAAGGAGATCCTTGAGACATATGAACGAGCATTGGGGCACGCTATCAATATGCAAAAGTCAGAAATATACTTCAGCAAGAATACTTCTCTAGAGGTCAGGCAAGAGATATCAAGCATGCTAGAGGTTACAAAATGTTTGGGAACCGGAAAGTATCTTGGTCTTCCATCCATGATTGGAAGAAAAAAGAAAGCGCTCTTTAGTTTCTTGAGAGACCGCCTATGGAAGAGGATTCAACACTAGACTGATAGGCATCTGTCCAAAGCTGGGAGGGAAGTTCTTGTCAAGTCGGTGGCTCAAGCGATCCCCACACATTGCATGAGTGTCTTTCCCATCCCCACATCTCTAGGGGAGGAGATGGAACAGATGATTAACTCGTTTTGGTGGGGGTCAAATCGAGGTGGAGGGAAAGGAATAAATTGGATGATTTGGGAGAGGTTGTCAGTAAGAAAGGAGTTTAGAGGGATGGGCTTCCGTCACTCCGAGGGCTTTAATTTAGCCATGCAGGGAAGCAAGGTTGGAGAATTGCAACCAACCAAGATACCATATGTTCGAGAGTCTTCAAAGCTAAATACTTCCAAAAGGGAAACTTTTGGGGGCCCGGTTGGGCCACAACCCGAGTTTTATGTGGCGTGGTATCTATACTTCACAGGTATTGGTTAAACAGACACGAGGTGGCAAATTGGTAATGGTAGAAGCATTAGTGTTTGGCGTGATCCATGGTTAAGAAATTGTGATGACCCTTATGTGAAGAGCCCCATAATTAATGGAATGGAAGACATGCAGGTGGATGAGCTCATTGACCATGAAACCTAATCTTGGAAACAGGAAGTGCTCTCGGTGTGTTTCCAACAGCAAGAGGTGAGCACTATTAGTAAAATCCCTATTATGCATGCAGCTAAAGATAAGCTGACGTGGGCAAACAGTAAGTCAGGGATATACACTGTGCGATCAGGGTACCATAAACTGATGGAGGAAATCGTTGATAGGCAGCATTTAAAGGTAGCTGGACTATGGAAGCGTCTATGGCAAGCCAAAGTGCCGCAAAAATACGAGATTTTTCTTTGGCATGCAATGAGAAATGTGCTTCCTACGCGTCGGAATTTGAGCCGAAAAGGAGTAAACTGCTCTACACTATGTCCGCATTATGAGCTTACAGAAGAAAATACTTGGCATGCGCTGTACTGCTGTCCGAAAGCCAAGGAATGATGGGAAGTTAATTACAGGTCTGTGGGAGAGCATTACTGACATTATCCATGGCGCTGAAGGTTTCTTTGAAGCAACTTGTGAGATTCAAATGAAGCTGACAGCATCCCAGTTGAAGGAACTTTTCTACATAATTTGGTGCATATGGCATAGGAGAAATGATAAGGTGTGGAAGGGCTTAGAGCTCAACACTAGAACAGCTATTGAGCTGTCTCGCAAGTTATTACACAGCTGTTGTGAAGTTCGAACCAGCAAAGAAGACATCCCGTGGCACATATCGAATGCTGTAGACCTCATCTGGCAGAAACCAAGACCGGGTAGATTCAAATGCAACTCTGATGCAGCGTTGTTCGTCGCAGAAGGAGTATTCGACATTGGTATTTGTATACGTGACAGTGGTGGAGTTTTTCGCAAGGCAAAGACAATGTGGTTCCCTGGGTCACCTACACCAAAAGAAGCTGAGGCTATGGGGTTGTTAGAAGCCATCAAATGGGTTCATGAGGAAGGATTCACGAACATGAGTTTTGAGCTTGACTGTAAAGCAGTGGTGGATGACATTCTCAATATGCAATTCTATAACAATGAGGTTGGATCTATCTTAGACAATTGTAGAGAGTGTTTGAAGTTGGTACAAAACTATGATGTTAGTTATGTTAGGAGGCAAGCAAACTTCGTTACTCATAGTCTTGCTAGAGCATCTAGGCTTTATGCTAGCCACCAAGTTTTTAATTCAATTCCCTCTTGTATTTCTGCATTGATTATGAATGAAATGACTTAGTTTTGTTTAAAAAAAAACAATAATGTCTTATGCGTAAACATTTTTATGATATATATATATATATATATATATATAATTATTTGATATATGCAAATTGGGTTATAATCATAACAGAAAATGAATTTGTCTTTACAATTATTTTTATATTAAATAATTATTATTATTTAAGAAATAACGTGATAAATCTTATCTTTCAATTTTTCAGTATACTATTTTTTTTTGGTCTGCAGACGGAGTGACAAGCACCACCCATAAACTCACACACGCAAAGTGGGGATCTCGGGCTCGAACCCGAGCAACCACGAAAAATGTTCAGCCTAACAACGTCGGCTTACGCCAATTGTGCTAGGTCTTACGGACAGTATACTATCTCTTGTCCTAATTATAAGAGAATTTTTTGAGGATTTTTTTGTCCTAATTATAAGAAAAAGGGATTTATTTCTATATATTAATTGTTAAAATACCTTTTATACCCCTATTTTAATAGACTTGTATATTTAATAGACGTGTATATTTTCTATGCACATAATTAGGTATATTTGGAAAGAGAATTAAATTTTATAATATTAAATATGTCTCATTTTTTATTGACATGGGTTAAATATGTCTCATTGGTCTTTGTGTTTTTTTTTTAATTTTTTCTCATAATTAGGACTGGAGGTAGTATTATAAAACAAATCACATTCCAACAATCTTATATGGGTGGTATGATTAAAGAAAAGTATAAATAAAATAGGTGCAAACCTCGTTTTTCCTAGGGGTGTAACGGGTCGGTTTGGTACGGTTTTTGGAAAGAGAAATCCTAAAAAACCCGATGAAGAACAGGTCGGTTCAGTTCAATTGGGTCTGCGGTTTTCCAAAATTAAGAAACTCGTTTTAACAAATTTGGAAAATTTTAGAAGTTTTTTTTTTCTTTTCTAAAACTCTAGATTTGGTACACTATCATAATAAATGCATAGACAAAATGGTAATACAATAAATAATGATTAAAAATACATAAATATAATACATTATTTAATATTACAATACTAATTTAATACATTATTTAATATAACAATACCAATTTAAATATAATACATTATTTAATGATATTATGTTTAGAAATCTCAGGTTTAACTTCTATACCATCGTTGATAAGATAATGCATGGTCTTGGTTGGTGGCCTATTTTGGCATGAACCCATTTTTTATATGGGTTGGAGTACTCCTTGAAAAAATAAAATAATATAACAATGCCAATAGAATGTAAATAAAATAAAATAATAATAAAATATGTTGATTTAGTTCGAGTCTCGGTTGATTAGTTTTAAATGTCGTGAAACCGATACTCGAATTAATAGAAGCCGGGTTTGGTTGGTTTGATTCGGATTGGACCCAAGCATAAAAAAATTGAATCAATTTAATTAATTTAGATCAAATTTTCGGGTTCAACGAGTGTTAGTTCGGGTCTTATACCACCCGTTTTTCCTTTCCAAAATACCAATCTCTCAATGAACACGTTGGAACACACACGATTATGCAATGACTAGCCTATATTAATCTTCTTTTTCCAAATAATTCTTACTTGGGCACCGTGCATATTTAATTATAGGCGTATATATATAAACAATCAAAATTTAAAATGTATTAGAATATATAATAGTAAATGAATATTTATAGTTAATTTATATTTTAATGTTATTTTAAAATTTTAATTGATTGTGCATATCTACTATATTATATAAAATGTAGTTTTGCCACGTGTGATTATGTCACAGGTCACCTCCATATTCATATATTTTTGGGTCTAAAAAAAATTAATTTTTAATTATTATTATTTTAAGATAGTCATTATTATATTATCTCAATTAATTGTCATTAACAATCAGAAATATATTTACTTAAATGACTTACTTATTTTAAATTATATATCATTCATCTTTATCAACCATCATTTATTATATTTATAACTAATGGTGAAATAATTATTAACTTTCCTGATAAAGTTAATAATTATTATATACTGTATAACAATGATTATTTTTGGTGTATTATTATTTAATTTAATTAATTAATACCCGTGCCTTGGTATATATAATTAAACACTACTAGTGTTCAGGCTTTTTTTCCATTTCCTGTGAAAATTAGGGCTAATTGACCTGCATGGTGCAAATCAGAAACAAAATTACCAAATTAGTGTAAGTTGAAAAAAAATTACCAAATTGGGGTAAGTCGTGCATAGCATATATGACTTCACTTTTGCATTATAGAAAAGTCGTACATACAATATACAACTTCACTTTTCGAATTTTTTTTTAAAATACTGAAGTCGTACATGGGGTTGGAGACTTCTGAATTTTTTATTTTTTTTTGGCAAAGTCGTATACTCCATGTATGACTTTGCATGGCAAAAAAATTTTTATACGTAAAGTGGAAGTCGTACATGAGATGTACGACTTTGCTTTAATTTTTTCTCCCACTACGTTAATTCTTAGGAATTTATCGTAAACAAGCAGCACTAATGAAAGATCAAACACATTGTCAAAAAAAAATATGCATTTATTAATTATTGTACTTCATTTTTTTTTTACATTAAGCCTAGTGGTGGGATGATGTCCCACAATGAAGTCATCGTTTATTACGTGCTGGTTGAACTTTGCAAGATTGATCCACATCTTCTAGTTGGACACCTCTTCTCCTACCACACCATGGTAGGAACGTACATGGCCGTGGTAGGAGAAGAGGTGTCCAACTAGAAGATGTGGATCAATCTCGCGGAATTCAACCGGCACGTAATAGACGACGACCTCATTGTGGGACATCATCCCACCACTAGGCTTAAAGGCTTTTAATGTGAAAAAATGAAGTATTATTATTAATCAATGCATATTTTTTTTGACAATGCATATTTTGATATTTCATTAGTGCTACTTATTTATGATAAATCCCTAAGAATTAACCTGGTTGGAAAAAAAATTTAAAGCAAAGTCGTACACCCATGTACGACTTCCACTTTACATATAAAAAAAAATTCTGCCATGCACAGTCGTACATTGGGTGTATGACTTTGCCAAAAAAAAAAAATTCAGAAGTCTCCAACCCCATGTACGACTTCAGTATTTTTTAAAAAAAAAAATTCGAAAAGCGAAGTCGTATACTGTATGTACGACTTTGCTGTAATACAAAAGTGAAGTCATATATGCTATGTATGACTTACCCCAATTTGATAATTTTTTTTTCAACTTACACTAATTTGGTAATTTTATTTCTGATTTGCACCATGCAGGTCAATTAGCCGAAAATTAGGTTAACTGTAATCACTCGCCGTGACAGTGAAATTAATTTAATTACTGCATTGCACGGGGAATATCCCAGTCTAAAGAATTGACTCCAATCCACTTGAAGATATTATCGTCCTTTCTTTGCAGGCTAGCTAATAATGATTCTATCTCTTCGTCTCTATAAATAGTTAAATACATGTCATATACACATTGCCCTATATTTAAGTGCTCTGTCTTCTAGCGAGTCTAAGCTCACTACTTAATCATATGTGTTGGTGGTGTCATATATTCCTTAATTGATCAAACCTAGCTACACAAATAAGTAACGTCGTGAGATGAATTCAGGTCAATTGTTGTTGTCTGAACTTGAGGTGCAGCCCCACGTGCCGACCAATTTCATTTGGCCAAAGGAGTATATGGAGGTTGCCTATGAAGAGCTACTAGCACCAGTTGTGAACCTTGATGGGTTTCTCAGAGGGGATGATCATGAGGCCACACAACGTGCTGCTAAGCTCATAAACGGGGCTTGCTTGAACCATGGTTTCTTCCAAGTGACCAACCACGGTGTTGATCCACACCTCATTACCCAAGCTTATGATCAAATGGACACTGTCTTTAAGCTCCCAATTCGAAGGAAATTGAGTGTTTATAAGAAACCCGGTTCCATGTGGGGTTATTCCGGTGCTCATGCTGACCGGTTTTCCTCAAAATTGCCATGGAAGGAGACCTTCTCTTTCCCCTACTACGACACCACCTTAGTGCCTGTTGTCACTAACTACTTCGAATCCACCTTAGGGGAAGATTTTGAACATGCTGGGTAAGCCTAATTGATTAATACGGTGATTTTTTTTAACATAATTATTAACTCAACGTGTTTTTAGTATGATTTTTTTTTTTGGTACAAATTTTTAGTATGATTTTTATTTTAGAGCAATGCTATTTTTAGGCCATAGAAATATTATTATATAGAGTAGAAGGGATACTCAAATCTTTATACAAAAGACATAAAAAGTCTATACAGGAGATCCAATTGAGATGCAAGCTAGCCACCAGATTTGCATACCAATCCGAAAAGTTTAAGATATATATATATATATATTAAAGTAAAAATAAAAAGTGTATAAAAAATAATGCTGGATTTATTTTAATATCTTTTGAATTTTGAATTTTGAATTAATTATGATTGATATAGACTGCACTCATATAACAATTATTTTATTTTATTATTGCTAGGCTTGTCTTTTCGTGGAATTGAAAGACAAAGCCGTTATTATCATCACTAAGCATGCATGTAAGATATTATTAAGAATATAGCACCTAATTAATCAATTTGTTGTGAATTGAATTGAATTGAATTCCCCAGAGTGACGTTCCAGAAGTACTGTAAGGCGATGAAACAGTTGGGGATGAAGCTGACGGAGCTACTGGCAATAAGCTTAGGTGTGGATCGGATGCATTACAGGGAGTTGTTTGAAGAAGGGTGCTCCATCATGAGATGCAACAATTACCCATGTTGCCGGCAACCAGGGCTTGTCCTCGGGACGGGACCACACTGTGATCCAACTTCTATAACCATACTTCACCAAGATCAAGTTGGAGGGCTTGATGTATTTGCAGACAACAGGTGGCAGACAGTGCGACCTCATCCTAACGCCCTAGTAGTTAATATTGGAGATACCTTTAAGGTAAGTAGGCCCTTAATTATTGTTCATTAACTGTTTTTGTTTCCTGCTTACCAGACTATCATTTTCTTTCAATAATGGGGAATTTTGAATATACTGTAGTCATGCATCTAGTGCCATCCGATCTTAGTAAGATCGGACGACTCCTGTTTCAACTTCGATAAATCGAGTTCAAAATATATGGTTGAAATGTGAGCTGTCCAATCAGACTTAAGTACACAAATGCAACAAATTTAAGATTTCACAACTTTAGGGAATTCAAATCTATGAGTGAATTAATAGGCATATACGATGTCCACTTAAAACTAGTACAAGCGGTACTCGAACTCTTTTACAAGAGCTGAATTGAATAAACTCGTGAACAAAGCCGCAACTAACAATGTTGTCTAATTCTATAATCAGACCAAACACACACTAATCAGAAAATAAGCAAGAAACTCCCCTAACAAATATCTTGAACGAACCTTAATGAGATCCAGCAAACCCGTTATATAGAAAGCTCCATTTTGAAAAACAATCTTATTTCGTAACAAGAAGCCATATAGATCAGACCACAACATGCTAAAACATATACCAAACATTTTTTACTTTGTATCCTCTTGACAGTCTTCCATGCTAAAGATAACGATCACAATCACAACGAAATAAAGTAACAAAAAAACTAAGCCGAACCTAGTAAGATATGCACAAAAAGAAGTGATCTCAATCTTGCCTATGTTCATTGCATAGAGCGCAAGAGATTCCTGCAGGAGACTGTTTTACTGAGGTTCAATTTATATACAAATCGAAGTATCTCTTATACTCCTTTCAATTCAATTTTGATTATAAAAAAAACTCGCCTCCGAAACAAATTCATACAAGTGGGCAACCAATCCAGCAAGAGACGTTACTCACCAACAGATGAATTTTTTCCCTCTTCTGTAATTGTGTCAGTGCATGTTAATAAATCTCTCACAAACCTAGATAATTATATAAGTGACCCTAACTGCCAAGTATAAGCATTAAAAGAAGCAAAAAAAATTAATTCAGGTACATGTGCTCAAGTATAACTATCTAGACTAGCATTGTTATTATTATTTTTTTCTTTTTAAATGGAATGTCTCATTTTTATTGGTTGTAGCTTATAAGTAAAAATTACATTGCCTTTTGTTAGGAAATGTAACTGTGAGTCTCGTGGAGGGGGCATATTAGGTTAGAACTAAGAGTGAGAGGAGTTAGTTGCTATGGTAAAATCATACGTCAAGACTTGAGACTTATTTAAACCGAGTGTTAGGCACAGTACTTGAGTTATATATATGTTCAAGATTAATTCCTCTCACGAGAATATATTCTCACTTGATAGGCTCTTGTTTCTATATGCTGAGGAGAGAAGACAAACAATATATTTGATTTTAGAATTTTTTTGTGTGTAATTGGAGCAATGAGGTTCGAATCTATGACCTCATGCATGTTATTTAAAAGGATAAAACTTATGTCAAGTTCTTTTAGTGAAATTAATCATGTTCCTCTCACAAAATGAGATGAAAACTGTTTTGATAATGGAGTGATGCGAGATTAGAGATAATGGGAGTAGAGAGAGAGAGAGAGAGATTGATTTCGATCCGTTTTGTGAGGAGAACATGACCAACTTGACCTAAAGAACTTGAGCTAAGTTTTGTTCTTATTTAAATCTCTCACTTCTTACACAATCCTAGTGGATTAGAAATGAATATTAACTAAACTTTTGAAGGAAAAAAAATTATTATTTGTTAATACTACTATATTGTTTTAAAAAAAAATACACGTATATATTAATATATACGAAGAATTTTGTCAAGCACCAAAAAGACAGATTCGATCAACGTTTTAAGGAACCATCACATGCATTACTCTTGCATTTGACTTCCAAAAGTACAATAATTACATTTTAGGTATAACTGTTAAAAATTAATGATTCAGATTATTATTTTCTAAATAAAAACTCACATCTTGGCCATGGCCAATTGCCCATAACTCAGAAGGTCTATCGTCTAAGGAAATGCATATTTCCCGGATTGTTGACACCTCAATTGTTGTTTCCATTTGTGAGAAGGTTTTTTTTTTTTTTTTTAATGGCAAACATAGATGTTATATATATATATATATATAAGAGATAAAGAGGGTACTAGAGGTACTGCACCTAAGCCCAAGGATTCCATTTGTGAGAAGTGCCTTCACAACAACTAGAAAAAACAGAGGTTAACATTTATTCTAGATACATGCACTCCCATCTTTGACACAAACCTTTATTCCAAAGGCTTTAAATCACGGTGGCTGTGATAGCCGTGTCGCAATTCATGATATTGTGAATAATCATAATCACTGTCAAATATGGCTGATGTGGATTAAATCACAATCGCATTGCGGTCGTGAAAACATCAAAAATCATGATGTTGCGGCCTAAATTGTGGTGGCCGACATTTTTTAAAAACTTATTCTATTGATTCTATTGTAAGGTGTGCATATATATTTGTTGGTTGTGCAGGCATTATCAAATGGGAGATACAAGAGTTGCCTCCACAGGGCGGTGGTTAACCAGTACAAGGAGAGGAGGTCCTTGGCATTCTTTCTATGCCCCAAAGAAGATAAGGTGGTGAGACCCCCTGATGATATTATTCGCAGGGATGGGACGAAACACTATCCTGATTTTACATGGTCACATTTGCTTGAATTCACACAAAAGTACTACAGAGCAGACGAAGCCACACTGTCAAACTTCACCAAGTGGTTGCTATCGTCCAAACCACAAACCTTACGTTAACCAACAAATAGATTCTGTATCTGTTACACTACTTTCACTTTTATAAGAGGTTGAGACACTATGTCGCCTTTATATTCTCCCCGTTTTTTGTTCCTACAGTCCAAAACTTCAACTTTGTACGCTACTTAATCCCAGTACTGGATATGTATTGCATTTTACATGGTTTTGATCGCTTTTTTTTTTAATGATAAATATACCATAAGTTCATATGGTTATATGCATTTGAAGACTCTTTGATTTTGCGCTTAACAATGAATTTAGAATAGGACTAAACTTAGACAGGGTGCTATAGGCAATGTTTCTCTCACAAAAAAAATACAGTTATTTTTTATTTTATTTTTATTATTTTTTTTTATACTAAAATGACAATTTTTTCACATCCCTTCAAACTGTTTGGGACAGTTATGCAAAAAATAGAGAACATGCTCTGCTATCATTTTGAATTTTGAGTCTAACTCATCTACACAAAACAATTTTATAAAGTGAGAAGTATTGAGGCTTTATAAGCTCTTATTAAACACTATAAGGTCAACGTGGGACTTGGGAAACAAAAATTATGATGTGTCTTTAGAGATGCCATTCACGTGGCTTGACACACGTCTTAACTGAATTGAAATTAGTCACATAATGAGCTACACATTGTCTAAAACCTAGGACATGGACAAACCACCGCATGTTGGCTATCTAAGTTAGAAGTAAGCTAAATGGAGGTGATACAACAAGAGAATAGATTCATATACACACTTCCTTAAAAGTTTTGCGTATATATTTGTTGCTTGAACCATTGGACCATTATTAATTTTTAACCCAAGGGTCACATGTAATGATTATCTTATGTTTCCTGCAATTTTCACCTCCTTCCGTTCGAATGAAAGGACAAAATATGTAAATATAAAAAGCCAATTAATGGCATGAGGGGTCATATGCGTACAGCGTACCCATTGAAGGACCAAAGAGATTAGGACACGACTAAAGACAAAAACCAGCTATATATGTTTTCGGTTAGTCATATATTTTGGGATTTGATAGACTATATATGGTCGGGATTCGGAAAGGATGTGAGGGGACTCCCTCAGATATGGATGACCTCCCTTTTTAAACAAAGGACACCGAGAACATCATACTTCGATGGACCACTTTGCATATGAAGTTAAGCACAATAATTATACAGATAACAGCAGCATATGCAGCTGCCCCCGTGTATGCCCTACAAGTTGTACAAATGGATCTCTATCTTTCTGTAGAAATATGGAGGATTTTCTAAAAGGTCTTTCGTACTTGATTATCAGTTATCACATGACACTTTCCCCCCCCCCCCCTATATTTCTATTTATAATTACATTTCTTTTCAGTTTAATAAATTTACCTTTTTTAATTATATTTTCAACTTATTATTTTTTTCCTTGTTAAATTATTTTAACAAAACTATTTTAACAAATAACACTTAAAAATTCATTATAGCTTTTGATAATTTAGAAAAGTAGATATTTTATTACATATTTTGATCATAAATAACTAAGAATAAAAAAATATATTAACATAATACCCATTAAGTACTATTTTTTACTCAGTTATATAAATACTATTATCTATTGATTACATTAATAATACAAGTTTTAATGTGAAAGAGTATTTGAATAAGAATTGTTTAATTTAGTTTTTTATGTTTCATTGTTGGTATATTTTAATTTTATTTATCCTACAAATAGCGTAAGATGTATGAAAGTTTTTTTTTTAATAAATAAATACTAATGCCCATTGGTCCAAGTCGTAATGAATTTGATTTTTCTTAAGTAAAGTCTCATGTTCAAGTCTGATGACTTTAAAAAATAAGTGTTAGAAGAACTGTACACCTCTTATATGTGTCCACTTAGCTCGATTCAAATTAGATAGAATACATATGACTTTTGAATATCAAAGGTTTAGACAAAAAAAAAAAAAGTATAAATGTAAACGAGGTAATGAGTCGATGGTGATTTTACAAAGTATATGATGTGATAATTTTTATTTAAATTTCAAATTTTCAATAAATTTTCAATAAAAGTTAAATTATTTGATTAGATGGAATGATAAATGCAATTATGAAACACTTGAAAGGTAGTGAATTTGAATATTAAAATCTTTTTTGTTTGACAGAATTTGAATATTAATTTTTTTTTTACGGAAATCAAACTTCATTCAAAAATTAGAAAAAAGATCAATACACCCAGATTGAATAGAATGTGTTGGGGCATTCCCCATCCACAATTAAAAATCAACACGAACATCTAAATCAGCCAAGTATACGGTAATGAAACACTTAATCAGAATAGACGCCAATATGGCATTACCAAGCCATCTTAATCCAAACAGCTAAAACAAAAGCTTCCAAGTACGGTAGATGGCCAAAGAGAACTGAGGAGCCACAGTCTTTAAACTCATCCAGTTACGGGTCATTACTATACTCTGTGCAGACTCAAATCAACTATAAGTGGTAAAATCTTGGTCACTCTTATTTGGCTTTTTTTTTAAAACTAAACTCTTATTTAACGTAAAACATTCGTTACTCCCATTTCCTATCTTATACTATTGAAGGTCATATGGCTAGCTATCGCTAAAACTTACAGACACGCCACGCACAAGCTCCTCACCTATACCTCTTTTTCTCTCCCGAACCCCTACTCTGCATTATGCCTTAATTAACTACTAGTTGCTTCGCTTTTTCGATTGATCATGAATACGTGAATCACGAAGAACATTCAAAAGAAAAGAAGGATGATTTGAGAATAAAACTGTAAAACATGTATTGATGAGGAGAGTTCTAGAAATCGGCAAGAGTTCATTTCTAGGCACGACCCACTTTGGAGAAAAGAAGCTAATGTGTGGGAATGGATGAGAACAGAATAGACACAGTAGCGATTTGTATTTCTCTAAGCATTCTTAATACTTTCAGTCTCTTTGACTATTTGCATTTGGTTTTGTTATGAATCCAACCACACAATTGGCAATGAAACAGTGAACAAAACCGAGTTTCTTGCCACAGAAGAAATCGATAATGCAGTAAAACAGAAACAATCACAAAATAGTAAAAAAAAACTCATAACACACAAAGATTATAGTGGTTCGATGAAGCAAGGTGCTCCACCTACATCCACTCTTCAAGATACTTCTCTTTTGGTATTGATTGCAACTCTCAGTACAAGACTTTCCTTGAGAGGAAGAACTCTCAACACTTGCACACTCACGGTTACAATTGTATCTCACCAAATAACAGATTTCTCACGTGTACATAGAAGTACCTAACTAAGGCTTTATATAGTTGGCTTGTACAATTCATATTTAGTTAGTTACAACTGATCACCAACTAACTGCCTAACAGAATTACCAACTAACACACATAGCTAAAAATAACAACTTCTAACTAACTAAGATCTAATTGAGGATTCACACAGGTCTTCACAATCTCCACCTTGAATCATCAATTCAACACATTAGCCAGAAGTCTTCCAAGCCTCGATCAAGAGACTTATTTCAAGCATGCTCCTACATTAACCAAATCTAAGCAGTGACAGAATTTGGTAGTAGGAACAACCTTGGTTAGCATATCAGCAGGATTATCTTCACTTGCCACTTTCTTCACTTCAATCAACCCTTGAGCAATCACATCTCTGATGAAATGAAGTCGTATGTCAATATCACTACTAGAAATCAGGTATTTAGCGACCGATTTAGAGACCGAAAAAAATTGGTCACAATAGCGACCGATTTAGGGACCGAATTCTTAGAATTCTTGATGAAAAACGTGCAGTCGCTAAATCGGTCGCAAAAAATAAATTAGCGCCGATTTAGAGACCGATAATTAGCGACCGAAATATCGGTCTCTAAACTAGATTTTTATTTGCTATAAAAAAAATTCAAAAAATCTTTATTAATTTTTGCGACCAATTTAGAGACCAAATATTAGCAACCGAAATTTCAGTCGCTAAACCCAATTTTTTTCGCTATAATTATTTTTTTAAATCTTTACAAATTTTAGCGACCGAAATTTCGGTCGCTAAACTTCTCTTAAGTTTATTTTAATAAATCCTCGTTCTGTCATTCTCGTTCACACTTCTCCCAAGCCAGCAAAACATAACCAGCACAACACTAAACCTAACCCTAAAAAAGAAAAGAGACCGCCTCATTCCCTCACTCTCTCAGAATCGCCTCTCTCCCTCTTCCAATCCCTATTGTCCGATGAGCAACAACGCCTCACGAAAGCGGTCCGCGCCGCCGTCGCAACCCCCAGCGAGCACCAAAACCCCATCCCTGACCCTCGTTCAGCAAATCAAACACCAAAACCCTCGTTTAACAACTGCCTCTGCCGTTCGCGTCTCTGTTCTGCAGTCCGGTCGCGTTCGCGTCTCTGTTCTACCGTTAGCATTCGCATCTTGTTCACGTTACTCAGGTCATAGCATTTCGTTCTGCCGTTCGCATTCACGTCCCAGCTCTGCTCATTCTGCAAAGCGCAAACAAGTTAGCTTCGTTGTTTGATTTTTTTTCCCTTTCAAATTTATGGTTTGTTTGATGTTATTTGGGATTTAGGGTTTGATGTATTTTCGGAAGATTATCGGGTAAGTGCAATGCAATAACAACCAAGCCAGATGAATCAGTTGAGTGCGGTTTCGAAAATGCTACTAGTACAGGTACAGTGGGTTCAAATCTGAGAAAGCGGAGGTTTGTTAAAACTGTGAATACTGTTGAGCACTTTTTGGCTAGGACAGGTGCATCTTCTCCTTCCTTTTCTTCAAGTATGCATTGCTTATACAAGTTTAGGAAAACCACAAGGTCTCTTTTATGCTCATAAAAAAATAAAATCTTAAAAACCAAATACACAGCAGAAAGTTAATCCATCCCACTCGCCCCGTATTTTACAATACATAAATACGTATATTAATATTATTTTGCAGGTTTGGTTGATGAAATTTGGGCAATCCTTTTAACATTATGGCGTAAGAAGTGGGAGCTTTTAATTTCGTTTAGCCCCTTTCTCGTGGTGTTGATAGCCTTTGCTTTATTTGTCTACTGGAATGGAAGTATTGTTCTGGGTAACATTCATTTTCTTGTTATCCCTTGTGATCTTTTAGGCCTCTGAGATAAGATCCTCTTTCTAACGATCGAACGAGTATTTTACGATTTAAATTTGTGTCACTCTTTCTTTGACCATCATGGACCATTTGCCCAACTTGTCTATGCTAGCCGTCGCCCTAATTTGACTAGCAAAGTGGGAAACAAAATCTATATTTTGATTTTTCAACAATGAAGTGCATATTCTCGTGAATTTATATTTGAAGCTCATATTTTCAAAAGATTTTTATTGGTATCTTATATTATTTATTTTCACTTGATATAGTTTGTCCAACAGTTCTATGAATCAATTTCATATCAAGTGATAAATTTTTCACATATGTTGCATGAATCTCGCAACACTTACTCATGAAGCTCAACTCATTCTAAATCTCTAATACAAGAAAATTATATCAGCTTTTATTACTTATGGTGCATTCTAAGACTTGACTAATCTCTCTCTTTTTTTGTTGAGTATCTATTGATTGATTTTTGCGGTGTAGCTCATCCATACCTTCTCGCCGATAATCGGCATTACCCTTTCTATCTCTGGAGGAAAGTCATCATGGCCCACTGGTCAATTAGATATCTTCTGGTCCCAATTTACATGTATTCATGGCTTTCCATCATCCATGCTATTGGAAGATTATCTGGTAAAGGCGGTAAAACTAAGTTTGCAATTGAGCATGCATCCAAAACATTAAGATTGCCTGGGATTGCCCGGGATACTCTTTGCAACCCAATTCTGAGGATGAGTTATTGTTGTGAGGACGTTACTTTATTTCATTCAATTCAGCTATTTATCATGTTCAAATCGAAGTTATGAATGTAACATAATCGCTGTGAAGTTTTGCCTGTGAACATTGATACATTTATATAAAATAAAGCTATTTATGAATGTTTGTTGGTTGATGGTTTTAGAAATACCAAAATTATGGTTTGTTTCTGTCTCGTAATGTGCCTAGCTCATCATCAAGGTTCAATAGACAGTGGATTAGTAGTACTTAAAAAAAAGTTTAAGCAGCTTTGAACGTTTAATTTTTTTTTCAAACCAAACACAAATTAGCGACTTATTTAGCGACCGATTTTAGAGACCGATTTAGCGACCGATTTTAGAGGCCGATTTAGCGACTGGTTTGTAAAAATATCAAATCAAATTAGTCAAATTCAGTCTCTAAATCGGTCTCTAAAATCGGTCGCTAAATCGATCTCTAAATTCGGTCGCTAAATCAGTTGCTAAATTCGGTCTCTAATTCGGTCGCTAAATATTCGGTCACTAAATCGGTCGCTAAAATTAGCGACCAGTGATTTAGCTACTGATTTTTGTTGGTCTCTAAATCGGTCGCTAATTTGATTAGCGGCCGATTTTAGAGGTTTAGTGACCGAAAAATTGGTCACTAAAAGGTGATTTTTTTGTAGTGTATGCTTTGTTCTCCCATGGAACATTTGGTTCTTAGAGAGACAAATTGCACTTTGACTGTCACACATTATAGTTGTCTCAGCAGGCTTGCCTTCCAGCTCACTAACAAAACCCTTCAACCAAATTGCTTCTTTGATTGTCTCAGTTAGAGCTATATATTCGGATTCTGTTGTAGATAAAGCTACAATGGATTGTAGATTTGCCTTCCAACTCACCAAACTTCCATATGGAGTAAACATGTAACCAGTCAAGGATCTTCTTTTATCTATATCCCCAACAAAATCTACATCAACATGCCCTGTGATTTCCCTGCCTTCTGTACCATTCTTGCCAAAAATCAAACCATGAAATTGAGCTCCTTTCAAATATCTGAAAACCCATTTAACTGCTTGCTAATGCATTTTCCCTGGATTTCCCATGAATCGGCTAACAAGGCTTACTGCATATGCCAAATTGGGTCTGGAACAAATCATGGCATACATCAAGCTGCCTGTTGCAATTGAGTAAGGAATGTTGCTCATGAATTCTGTGTCTTCATCAGTTTTAGGAGACTGACTTGAGGACAATTTGAAATGTCCAGCTATAGGAGTTGAAACAGCCTTCGCTTCATTCATATTGAACTTCTTCAATAACTTCTCAACATAGCTGATCTGTGTTAGATGCAAAATACCTTTGGACCTATCCCTAGTAATTTCCATCCTAAGGATTTGGTTTGCAGCTCCCAAATCCTTCATTTCAAATTCACAACGCAGAATATCTTTCAATTTCTTAATGGCTTGGACATTTCCACTAGCAATCAACATGTCATCTACATATAAAAGGAGATATATGTAGAAACCAGAATCTTCTTTTCTGAAATATACACAGCTGTCATATGAACTTCTCATATACCCTTTTGATACCACAAAACTATCAAATCGTTTGTACCATTGTCTAGGTGATTGCTCTAATCCATAGAGTGACCTCTTCAATAGACAAACCAACTGCTCCTTCCATTTTACAGCATAACCCTCTGGTTGTTTCATGTATATTTCCTCTTCCAAATGGCCATGTAGGAAGGTTGTTTTCACACCCATTTATTCAAGTTCTAGATTGAAAACAGCAAAAAGAGTTAGAATTACCCTTATGCTTGTGTGCTTGACAACAGGAGAAAAAACTTCATTGAAATTTATTCCCTCTCTTTGTGAGAATCCCTTGGCTACAAGTCTAGCTTTGAATCTGCTCATTCATGTTTCTGATGCCTCAGATTTCTTCTTATAAACCCATTTGCAACCAATGACCTTTTGTTTTGTAGGCCTTGGTACAAGTTCCCAGGTCTTGTTCTTCTTGAGTGACTTAAGTTCCTCTTCCATGGCAGCCATCCAACTTCCACTATCAGTACCAAAAATAGCTTCCATGTAACTTAAAGGATATGAACTGTTTTCTTCATTTTCCACACTCAAAGCATAAGCAATTATATCTGCATAGCCATATCTCTTGGGCGCCTTTGTTTGTCTTCTATCTCTGTCCCTAGCCAGCTGATAAGAGGACAAGACAGATTCATCTTGCCCTGCAGAATCAGTTTCTGTCACAGCCTTGTCTTTCTTTGAAGTAGATTCCTCCACCTCCAATTGAACTCCCTGATCACCTTCCACAGATTTTTGAGACTGATCAGACTCTTCAATTCCCATCAATGTGTCTTCATTGAAAACCACGTCCCTACTAATCACTGCTTTGCCATTTCAGAACCAACCAACCATACCTTGTAACCTTTAACCACTTCAGGATACCCCAGAAAAATGATTTTCTTGGATCTAGGATCGAGCTTTCCTTCATTTACATGTATGTATGAAGTACAACCAAATATTCTAAGATGATTGTAGCTTGGTGGCTTGCCTGTCCACATTTCTTCTGGTGTCTTAAACTCAATGGCCGAGGAGGTCGATCTGTTAATCAAATAGCTTGTTGTGTTCACAGCCTCACCCCAAAACCTTTTGCTAAGATTGGCATTGGAAAGCACGCACCTAACCCTCTCCAAAATGGTCCTATTCATCCTTTCAGCTAGACCATTTTGTTGAGATGTTAGTCTAACAGTTTTGTGCCTAGCTACAACATTATCTTTGCAAAAATCATTGAATTCCTCACTAAGGTACTTAAGTCCATTATCGGTTCTCGGAACTTTTACCTGCCTCCCAGTTTGTGTTTCTACAAGTGCCTTCCATTGTTTGAAACATTTGAAGGCTTGATTCTTATGTTTCAACAGATAGGTCCACACCTTTCTAGACCAATCATCAATGAAAGTTATGAAGTATCTTGCACCACCAAGTGAGGGAGTTTTGGTTGGTCCCCAAATATCCGAGTGAATGTAATCAAGCATGCCCTTGGTTATGTGATTAGCAGCTGAAAACTTCACTCTCTTTTGTTTTCCAAACAAGCAGAATTCACAGAAATTTAATTTTTCAAAATCCCCTTTGCCAAGCAACCTTTGTTTGTGCAATTCTTGTAAACCCTTTTCACTCATATGTGCAAGTCTCAAGTGCCATAACTTTGTGACATTTTCTTTAGAAACAGAAAAGGAACTAGCAGTATTAGAGACATTGTTACCTTCAAGCCTATAAAGGCCATTCTTTCTTATTCCTTTCATCAGTTGCAAGGAGCCTTTGCTAATTTTGATAGCTTCCCCTTCACCTTTGAAGCTGCAGCCACTTTGATCCAACATTCCAAGAGAAATAAGATTTCTCTTCAGGTCAGACACGTGTCTAACCTCAGGGAGCACTTTTGTTGAACCATTTGCAAGCTTTATCCGGTGAGTTCCAATCCCAGCCACTTTGCAGGCTACATTGTTGCCCCTTAGAACTCTCCCATTGTCAACTTTCTTGTAGGTCTCGAACCAATCAAGATTAGTTGTCATGTGATAGGTACAGCCTGAGTCAAGTATCCATTCTTCACTGTAATCTTGATCAGTTACAGTGAGAACATCTGAACTCTCATAGCCATCAACCACATCAGCAAAGTGGTTTGATTCCTTCTGATTTCCATTGTTCTTCTTGTTCCTTTCAGGACAGTTCTTTCTAAAGTGGCCCTCCTTGTGGCAGAAATAACAGGACTTCTTGGTCTTTGACTTTGATCTGTGATTCTATTTCCCCTTCGCATCTTTCTTCTCTGACCTGCGTCGAACAAACAACCCTTCCGCATCCGACCCTTCATTCTTGAAATCATTGATATTTTTCTTCATTTCCCGAGAATTAAGAGTAGCATTAACCTCTTCAAGGGTGAGAGTATCTCTCCCAAACATCATTGTGTCCACAAGATTTTCAAAAGTAGGTGGGAGAGAACACAATAGCATTATGGCTTGATCTTCTTCATTGATCTCGACATCAATGCTCTTCAAATCAAGAACAGTTTTTCTAAACAAAGAGACGCGTTCTTTGACTGACATACCTTCCTCCATCTTCATTTGGTGCAATCTTTTCTTCAGATAAAGTTTATTGGTTAAGGACTTAGTCATGTAGAGACTTTCAAGTTTTAACCAAATTCCAGCAACAGTGTCTTCAGCTGCTACTTCTCTGAGGACTTCATCGCCTAGGGAAAGAATAATGGTGCTGTGGGCCTTGCTGAGCATGTCCTTCCTTTCTTTATCGGAGAGAGTCGCAGGAAGCTTTGCAGCCCCTGCCAATGCCTCTTCTAGTCCTTGATGAACAATAAGTGCCTTCATCTTGATCCTCCAAAGCCCAAAGTCGTTTTCTCCATTGAATTTCTCAATGTCAAACTTGGTTGAACCCATCGCAGAAACGACTTTCATGAGTGTTGTCCCTTCGAACTGAGATCTAGATACCAATTGTTGTGAATCCAACCACACAATTGGCAATGAAATAGTGAACAAAACCGAGTTTCTTGCCACAGAAGAAATCGATAATGCAGTAAAACAGAAACAATGACAAAACAATAAAAAAAAACTCATAACACACAAAGATTGTAGTAGTTCGATGAAGCAGGGTGCTCCACCTACATCCACTCTTCAAGATACTTCTCTTTTGGTATTGATTGCAACTCTCAGTATAAGACTTTCCTTGAGAGGAAGAACTCTCAACGCTTGCACACTCACGGTTACAATTGTATCTCACCCAATAACAGATTTCTCACTTGTACATAGAAGTACCTAACTAAGGCTTTAAATAGTTGGCTTGTACAATTCATATTCAGTTAGTTACAGCTGATCACCAACTAACTGCCTCACAGAATTACCAACTAACACACATAGCTAAAAATAACAACTTCTAACTAACTAATCTAATTGAGGATTCACACAGGTCTTCACAAGTTTAAAAGAAACGAAAATGAACTTCGAAGTTACCATTTTAGTTTAGATGATTTTTCAACATTAATTTCATAGTAAGCAGCAAGTAAGTTCATGCATAAATGACAACGAGAAATGTTATACCTCTTTTATGTCAGATAAATTTTCTAAATCCAAGATGTAGAAGATATTCTACCTTTTCCCATGTAAATTTTCTATCTAAATATTCTGTCTTTTATGTCGACTTCTTTAAGCATGAAATGCACTGGCTTCGAGCTCGAGAAGTCTATTTAAGGTCCACAAAATTGGATTCTTATAATAGTTATAAGGTGAAGGAAGGTTGGGCATAAAAAACCTTAGGATTCTTAACCTTAGCCAGTTGACTTAGTGGAGGTGGTGTCTGCTTGTGGACAAAGATGCTTTATGGAGAAAAGTCTTGGTAGCTAAATCTGGGAGTTCGGTAGTCTCTATTACAGTGTTAGAGGAGCTTAGATTTCTCTGAGTTTGCGCGGTGAAAGGATATTTTTAAAGTGGGCTTGTGTAGAGGGTGTATTCGGATTGGTTTGCTGAAGGTGTGGGGAAGGAAATCGATGATGGGGCAAGGAATTCCTTCCTTCTGGCATGATGTGTGGTTGGGTAACATTTCCTTGAGCCAAATATTCCCGAGGTTATTTCTTATTTCTGACCAGGGAGAATTGCTAAGTCACTTTGGTAGTTGGGTGGATGGAGTGTGGGTTTGGGACCTAAGATGGAGGAGGCAGTTATTTGTATGGGAGAACATATGTGGGGAGCTATATAGGATGCTAAAGGAAGTCCCCTATTCATGGAGGAGGACAACTAGTGCTGGTAGGGCGTGGTGGGTGGGTCTTCACGGTTAAGTCGGCTTATGATCTTTTGTCAGGCAAACTCCTTTAGGGGTCTGATCTTAACGAGGAAGAGCTTTTTGTTCTTAATCAGCAGTGGAAAAGCTTCACACCGCCCAAGGTTAGTTCTTCCACATGACAACTTTTGTTGGATATAATACCTACTAGATTCAATCTAAGAAGGCGTATGGTGATATATGAGGAATGTGCCTCCCTCTGTGCCCTATGTGCAGGTAATGTGGAATCTAGTATACATATGTTTGCCTTGTGTGATTTCTCATTTCATATCGGGTATGTTATTTTCAATTGGTTAGAGATAGTTTTGATCACGCCACAAGATTTTTTTCATGTTGTATTCTATGTTGTGCTCCTTCACACCTAGGAAAATGGGTCATCGGGGTTTGACATTGATTTGGCACGCTGTGCTCAGGACAATTTAGGAGGTAGAGAATGAATACATTTTTTTCAGGTAGTGCCAGATTGCTTGAAAGCAGTAGACCACATTAAGATAGTGTTGTGGATGTGGTTTTTTAGTAGGTCCAAGGAGTTCTATTGTATGTAGTATGAGTTGTGCCTAGATTCTTTAGATTGTACCTTAGGGTTTTGATTTTATTTGAGCCTACTCATAAGGATTCATACTTCTTTTGTAAGAGGGTTGGAATACCCCTTGTATTCCTCTTATATATAATTGTTCTATTTTGTTTTAAAAAAAGTTATAAGGTGAAATTTGCTCCTTTCATTATGCCAAATGAACTACTATATATAACGGCCGAATGGTACCGGTCTAATGCAGAATTGCTGCTAATAAATAAAGAAAAAAACATTCTTAGCTTAACATTTAGATTGAGGCCCCTTCACAGAAACACTACTTAAAATCAACCACTTTTACCTATTCACCAGAAAACATCAAACTGCTAAGCAAATATTGATAATGAGAAGCATCAGAATCCGCAACACAATGTGATAGTTGTTAGCAATTGAGTGAAACTGTTACACAAAGATGAAAAAGCATAGCGGTTCTAAAATATTAACTGCTACCAAAGGTTAAGCAACCCAATTTTCTTTTTGCCCCATTTTCACTTTAGTTGTTATTTATGTTATTACTTGTACTTTAATTTTTTGTTTGCGCTCACCATTGTGCCATTTTTTTTTTTTGATAATACACCGTTATGCCAACTTTGTGAGTAGCCACAACATTTGGCCTTATGCGAGTGACAATTGTGTATAACTCACCTTATAATGGAAAGAAAAACAATTAAACTGCCCACTTACCGGAATAACATAGAATAGGAGAGTTTTTTTTCAATACTTAATCGTGTAGGGAATTTTCGAGAGGACCACTAAGAGACATTGACCACATTTGTTCCAAAAACCTGAAAGTGTTAGGTTAATGGGTCTAGCCTCTTATATACTCTTCATTTTGTTCATTACTAGGCAATATGAGACTTCTTTATTTTACCTCTCACATTTGGATACCCAACATCTCCCCCTCAAGTGTGAGTCTCCCCCACATCGGGCCTCTTCGAGAGATACTCGAGTTTTTTCATCGAGCCATTCTAAGCCTCCCCTCAAGCGAAAGTTTTTTCATCCACATACTTGTGTAATTGCACTGCCGTTGGCTTACACACATCAATGGGACACACACCTAACCTCCACATTGCTAGGTAGACTTTCGATACAAGGAGCCGGTCACTTTTAATCAAACCATCAGTTCTTATACCACTTGTAGGGAATTATCGATAGGAACACTAAGAGACTTTAATCACATTTGTTCCCAAAACCTTAAAGTGTTCGGTTAATGAGTCTAACCTCTTATATACTCTTCATTTTTGTTCATTACTAAACAATGTGGGACTTCTTTATTTTACCCCTCAAATTTGGATACCCAACAAATCGATACATTGATGACGAGCTTGACTCCACGACAACGATAATTTCAATGACAAGTTCTCTATCACAAATCATAAATTTGCTTCAACAGAAGCCAAGCAATCACTTAGTATGAAAGGTATCCAAGAGATATTATTCTCATGAACCAAAAGGCAAATTCTGCAGTCAATCCCAATTTTTCTCATATTTTATAGTTATGGTTTTTATACATTTTTATCTCTTTTAAAATCACTTCAGTCATCATATTTCTTACTTTTCTTCTTATTTATTTTATCTCTCTCTCTTTTTCCTATATTTCTCACACCACGTCCAGTGATGTCAGAAATTACAATTGAAGCCTGACTTGCTGCCGTAAAACCTGATATTTTAGGGATTCAAAATTCAGGGCGAGAGCAGCAATTGCTTCATCTTGAAGTTCTCGATTATTATAGGCAGCAATGGCTTCTTTCCGAAAAGTAGTGCTAGTAATTGCTTGGTTGCTATTAATGATCTATCTCTGCAATGCACAAACAATCCATTCTCGCTGCCATAACAAGTGTGGAAGTATTGGCATACCGTACCCGTTTGTTACATCTGAGGACTGCTATTTGAACAGCAACTTTTATGTTGCTTGTAGCACAAGTCATTACCCTCACAAACCACTTTTGTGGAATTTGACCTTAAATATTGAGCTCCCGGAGGCATCATTGCATGGCCCTTTTTGGATAAACTCCTTTGTAGTAGTTTATGTCTGCCACGATGAAAAGGGCATGCAAGTGGAGGTAGAGAAAGCATTTATGACTTTGCAAGCATTTCCCTTCTCACTTGCCCGCAACAAGTTCATTGGACATAATGTGACACCCTTTCAGTCACCAATGCTTAATCAACTGTTTTGTTTTGTGGGTTGGGGGGGGGGGGGGGGTGGGGGCGTTCTTTTGCAGTCTAGAAAGTTCAGCCAGTGATGGATCTTGTTTTGGTATTGGTTTATTTCAAACCTCTATTCCTAAAAACATTATGGAATATGAAGCTTACGTCCTGAGCTCCAATAAGATGCATAGGGATTGCTGGTGGAAGAAGACTTTCAATTTTTCCACAGCCGATTTCATCAATATGCAGACGAAAAGAACCGCCCCCACGGTGCCTGATTGGTCTGTTGGGAATCAGACATACGGAAGAACTTGACTTGTTATGCCTGCCAAGCAAATAGCGTATGCATTAATTCTGACAATGGGGCAGAATACCTCTACAGATGCTCACAAGGTTATGCTGGAAATGCTTACCTTCCTGGTGGATGCCAAGGCGCACACCAAGTTCCAACAAGTTGTAAATTAGTCTCATTTATACTTGTTTGCTCAGTAAATGAAGAGTATTAACGGCATTTTGTTTTTGGTTTCTTTGCAAGACAAGATAATGACGTGAGCCAATCCGAGTCTAAGCGACTGTTCAGATACTTGCATTAACCTACCTGGGAGTTATAAATGTTCTGTCCCAAGACCAAGAATAACCACCAGGGAGATGGGAGGAAAGGTGGAGGTGGCAGTGTCTGATCTACGTGTGGTTAATGAGACCGAGATAGGTAAGTTTTGTTACTAAAGTTTACACTATTGCACGCTATCAATGAAAATAAATAATCAACTCAAACAGAGGGAAAGGAATGCACACGAAAAAATGCAGATAGCTCTAGAGATGGTTCATCTTTAAAATAACGAAAATGAGAGAGAAAAAAATGCAGAATGACACCCAATCAATGAAAACAAATTTAAGACTGACTAATAAACAAGCTACTTTGCCAATGTTATGTAGGTATTGGCATTCGCCTTTTGGTATTTGCTAATTGGTAGTGGCTGGGTATACCATGTGGTCCATAAAAGAAAATGGATGAGGTTCACACAAAGATATTTTCAGCAAAATGGTGGTTTGATGTTACGGCACTAAATTTCTTTTTTTTTTTTGGTGTGGAGGAGGTCCAAAGGCCCCAAAAGCAACTACACTCTCAAGGATCTGAGGGAATACACTCCCCTGCTATCCTGCATCGTGATGAATCTGCAATTCTGTATCCCCCTGGTCGCATTAAAATTCCAACATAGAAGGATCAGACTGCCAAAATCTTTACTGCACGAGAGGTCAAGAAAGCCACTATAAACTTCCATGAGAGCAGAATCATTGGCAGATGAGGGTGCAGTACGGCTTATAAGGGAATACTTCCAAATAATCAAGTTGTGGCAATAAAGAAATCCAAATTATTACACCACAGCCAAATTGAGCAATTCATCAACGAAGTGGTTGCACTTTCCCAAAACAACCACAAAAATGTGATCAAACTCCCGGGTTACTTGCTGTTTAGAGACGAAAATGCCATTGCTGGTTTATGAATTTGTGAACAATGGCACCCTCTTCGACCACATCCACAACCAAAACAGTGCTCGAGCCACAACACTTTCCTGGAAAACACGTCTAATAATCACAACGGAAGCAGCCGGTGTGCTTACATTCTGCTGCCTCCATACCTATCGTCCATACGGACTTCAAGTCAACTAACATACTCTTAGATGACAAATATACTGCTAAAGTATCTGACTTTGGTACCTCAAGGAACTCTTGAATGTCAAATGACAAATGTCAACTGACAACATTGGTACTGGGAACTCTTGAATACCTTGACTTTGGCGATGTACTTGCAGAGTTGCTAGCTGGAAGAAGGGCGTTTTCTTTGGACAAGCCAGAGGGGGAGAGAAATTTAGCCATGTATAGAGGTGAGGAAAGACCCTTAATGAAGGGAAGTGGCCATGGAATTGGATAATCTGAAAAAGATGGCAATAACTCCTTGGATTAATGCCCCATCAAATGCAACAGAATATGTAGTCAGCGAAACATCAGGTCTAACAGAATATACTCAAAGTCATTATACTTACACTGCATGTGCGGGGCCTGAGGATGACACCATTTGCAATTAAGTGATGTCGTCCTTATGGGTTGGAAGATGACAAGTGATTGTTGGCACTTTGTCTAGGGCATCATCAATTTGAAGATTTTCTATGGTGGACACAATGGAGTTCTTTTAATTAGTTCATTGTTCTTAAGTTCTAGTTAACTGGTATTAGACCTGTGCCTTATTTTCAGAGAAGTTGTATGTGTAATAGTTGGCGAAGAGATTCAAAAGAAGTGGTTTGACAAATACTCTAATGTACCGTTGTCTGATCTGTCACCACTGTTCATCCACAAACGTTGAAGATGGGCTGCTCGATGAGCAGATGTTAGGTTTAAATTAAAATGTATCCCCTTTGGGCACACACTTTAACCAATGCATCATCTTCAGAAATCTATCCTCTCTAAGCAGATAGATCTCTAGTACCTCCAGTAACTTTATTGTAACTTACTCTGTCACAACACACAATAATCTCCATTGATTAGGTAGTTGCACGCAATAACTGAAAACATTCAGAAAGAAACTTCCATAAACTAACGATATTTACACTTTAGTGATATTTATTAACAACAATTCATGAAAAATCTAGCACAGAAATTAACTTTTTCTTGTTCAAATTCATGACATAATCCATAAAAATGACATCAGTTATAATACTCAATGATTATAAACTCAATCTAACAACGTTCCCCAACAACTTTTACACTTAAACAATTCAAACATAAAATCTTACAATTCAATAAATAGGCATGCTAACACAAGAAAAATACCTTTTAGAGTCAGCCAAAAACTCTTATCGTTTGGATATACTGTTATAAGTCCCTACAACCAGAAAATAAAAATGAGAGACAAAAACTAATATCCAGGACAGAATGGAGTTCACAAATGGCGGATAGAGCCAGACAAAAATTTAATGATGCAAGAAAAATCGATGCTGATTGACAAAGTCACCAAGATGTTATAATTGTTATTATTTGTTTGTTCGCTCTCTATGCATAAGTAGAAGGAATAACAAGAAAAAATAAAGTTCAGAATGACAAAATCAAAGAGAGGAACAAATGCCACAGGGTCCATGCAACAATCACTTACTCGTACGCTATTTTAGTATACCCACGTAATCAATCATTTAATGCAGCAACTATTATTGCAACTAAAGGAGTATAGAATATAGCAAGTAAATTAGTTTTCGTGTTCTATAGAAAAGTAGCTGAAGAAACACAACAAAAAATAAGCTCTCAATAATTGACAAATTAAAACTTTCTAAATAGCTGAAGAAACCAATCAGACTTACATATATGAACAGAGTACAGTTTACAAAACATATCTATAATTTTGTATTTTGTTTCCCCAAATTACTTCCTGAGAAACCCATCACACAGAGAACTAATAATATGAGTGGTAATTCCACTAAAAGGGCGATATACGAAAAACCTAGATGAATCAGAATGAAGCCACTGCCTATGCCAAAAATCAAAGTTTCAATTAACCCACTCATCAAACTTAATTTTCAAAAAACCTATTTTAACCCAAAATTTCAATAAAGAGCAAGCACTTAAGTTAAAGTTAAAAAAAGAAGAAAAATTTGCCAACCTTCTTGGGAAGCAAAGTCTGATGAATATTCAGCAAGACACCTCCGTTGGCAATGGTGAAAGGTCCCAAAAGCTAGCTGAGCTCCTCGTTGTTCCTCACTGCAAGCTGAATGTGCCTTGGAACAATGCTGTTCTTCTTGTTGTCCCTTGTCGTTCCCAAAAGCCGAATGTTCCTTGTTGTTCCCAGCAATTCTAATATTTGAATTTATTAAAACCCAGAATGATGGGAATCACAAGCCACCATCGAATTCACCTTCATAACCCTATATCAACCCAAACAGCAAAACACAAAACTAAAAGAAAATTCGAGAAACGATGCAAACATCAGCAGCAAGATACTCGGGCACCACAGAGAGGAAGACAGGAGAACCTGTACCAACACATTCTGTATATTTTCTAGCCTTGATGAACCTCTCATATATTGAGGCACGGTATTTCCTCACAAGCAGTGTTGAGCTTCAATTGGGACAGTGATTCTCGTATCTCACAGAACCTCTCACCCTGAGCTTCGAGTGCGAACTGCAGTGACTGAGAGCCAAATTGAAATGTTAAAAGGAGGGGCTTCAGCATAGGGGTATCAGACTATTGATTCCTCGGTTTGACACTTTGACGAGTAAGTGATAAAAAGAAGCTTTTGTGCTGGACTGGAAAATCTGACTCTAACTTTTTTATGTTTTTTAAAAAATCTTTTTTTCTTTTACTATTTATTAAATATTAAATATTTCTTTCTTTCCATTTAAAAATAAACATGTTTTTTTCCTTCTTTAAAAATATTTCTTCCCTTTTATAAAAAAATTCATAAATAATAATAAGCAGATAAATGATTCAAATAAACAGAAATTACAATCTGTATACTGCAAACTAACCTCATTATACAAAAAAATAGTTTCTATAATATATATCACTTTGAAATTTGACAGTCCTCTGATACCAGCAACAAATTACAAATACCAAATATAATCTCTAATTTGTTAGCCTACTGAACTTTCACAAAAAACAAATAAAAATGAATACGAGCTTAAGTCATCTGAAGGTTCACAAATCCATGATAAAACAACTAGCAACTATAAAATGTTTCTCAGCTTCACAAAAAAACAAGAGGATATAAACTTCTAGCAAAGAAAGAATGATCAAATATCATAGAATTCATCAGCTTTAGATAAAGAATATGCTCAAAATGACAATAAGACAGAGGAAAAGATAGGATCATGATATAAGTACTGAAATAGAAAAATTACCAGTGCTTAAATGCAGCATAAAAACTGCATGTGGATCAATGCATGTATACAATTTCCAAAATATTAGAGCAAAAAAAAAAAATTAGTTGAATGAAACAAATTAGATGCAGCACAAAAACTGCATGTGAATTGTGAATCAAAGCATGTATATAATTTCCAAAATGTTGAGTAAAAAGAATTAGTTGAACGACACAAATAATGTGGCACACATAGGATAAGCTTGGAACAACTGATTTAATATAGTGAAAGAAATCTAAACCAAACTGTCTTTAAGTATAGTGATAGAAATGTAAGAGGATAAAACAGCAAGGGACCAAATTAAATGAATCCCAAGCACATAGAACATTGGAGATAAAATCTGAACTCTACAAGGTTGCATTTAGTGAAAGACATGTGTAAGTGTTTTTATATAACAAATAGAAAATTCAAATGGTTTCCTTTTTGTCAATCTAGGCGAACCCAGGCATAGGTTGATGCAGTCTTTAGCTGGAGATTCAGGGAAATTACAGGGAAAGCGAGCATTTAAAAAAAAATGAAGTTTCTTATGTTTATTTTTGGAAAGGATTTAATGATCAAAATAACATATGATATAATCTGAAAACGTCAGGTCCAAATACCTAAGATCACATTGAACTGTTTTTTTAAAATACAATAAATATAAGTTCTAGTACACGTTTAGAACATGATAAGCATACTGCTTCAGAACTCATAACATAATATGACTCCCAACACAATAATAATCCAAATATTCCAACACATACAGTTATTATAGAATTGCAATTATTCAACTTGCAAAAGGCAAGTTATAGGATAAGAAAACACTAAGAATATGCTTTTAAAAGAGACAAGGAGCAAACAAGACCCACAAACATCCACTGAATTAACTGTTTAGCAAACACAGAAGTTATTTTTAGGTAAGCTTAACAAGACACAAGTACAAACTATGGACGCCCATTACCACTTCAGCTAAAAAGGCACTTATACCATCACAACAGTACAACACGCAGATCATACAGGCCCGCCAGGTTTTGGACTGCCATACCAATTTACTATTTTATAATAATTTTTTTTTTTTTTTGACTTCCGACGGGAAACATGTAATGAGTTTTAATTAAGCTATAATTTCTTTTTTTTTATTTTTAGCACAGTTAATATTGGTAAAGAGATCATTGTATTAAAGTATTTGCTAGGTTAAGAGACAATTAATATTCAGTTTTCGTTACTGCTTACAGGTGCTTTAGAAACGTTCATAAGAAACATTCGTAACAACCAACGCGGTGCGACCCGTGCAACGGGTATTCCGCTAGTATCATATTAAAACTAGAACAACGACGCTGCTGGATTATTAATATTATGAATTGGTGATTTAATCAGATCAAACCCAAACATGAATATCTCTCACATCACATGTTATGTTTTTCCCCTTTATCCGGAAGAAGTGGGTCGGCTATTTTTCTTGAACAGCAGTACAGAAGCGTACAATACAAATTCCCCACTTTACTAAAATATAATAATCATTAAGAAGGTAAAATGAAAAAATAAAATAAAATAAATAAACCGCTCAAACTCTGGAAATGGATAATACCCCCACCAATTGCTGGCAAGTCCGATATCCCAACGAAAATAGATCTTGTGCAGTGTTTTGTCAAGGTAGGCAAAGTAGGAAAAGTGGTTTATACCTTACAGTGAACACAGAAGTCGAACGACGATGAGGAAGACAAACAACACGCAGCTATGGAATCATCACTGTGATGGAGATGCTAACCACCGCGAAGGCAGAGATGGGGCACATGGCACACGCAGATTGTAGGTCACGCAGCACACTATGAAGATGATTCGTGTTTATGTTATGGTTCGACTTGTAAGGGTAAAACCCTTGCTGAGATTCTAGACTTGTGTGTAACTAAATAAAGCTACCAAAAGGTGAGGGTACTGTTATCGGGAGAGGGAGGGTACAACAAGTTTCAATTGAGAGAGGTTTGTCCGTATCCTATGCTTTCAGTTTATGGAGCTTATCCAAATATGTTTGGAGCCGACATCTAAGCTAGGTGGTGCACCGTGCTCCATTACCAAATTAATTGCAAATCAACCCTCCAACTTTGTAACATTTACAAACCTTCTCGCATCATGGAACCGCCGGTTCATACCCATTTAGCGTTTTCAAACTCTTCCACCACAGAACCTGTGGAGTTCATCCTCACCCATAAACAACCTACAACCAAGATGTCATCTTGCCACCATGGGCACCTCACCACCACAAAAGTTACCTTTCTTCCGGCCCCATTAGGGGGGTGTTCAAGGGACAGGTTTATCCAACCCTAAATTTTGATCGGGTTAAATTTTAAACCCAAACTCGACTCTATGCCCGAGTAAACTCAATGACGTGCAAGTCTTATTAAGATCGGGTCCATGTGGGACATGTTTGGGTTGACCTAAAGAACAAACAAAAATAAAAAAATTAAAATTGTCATATAGTTATGTCCAAAAGGAAAAATGTTCATTTTATTAATAAATATATCATATACACTAGAATTTCTCTTAATATAAGATATATTTTTCTACTCCATTATAATTCTAGGACAATGTTATAAGAGAAGAATAATAATTTATCTCTTACTTCACTACAACAAATTCTGCAAAAGATGGCGCTCCTTTAAGCAGCGCTTAGAACAAAAAACGATATTTTAAGTGATACTGAATGAATAAACAACGCTTATAATATAAAGCGCTGATGTTGGTTTTGACAATAATCAGCACTTAATACTTGAAGCGCTGTTTTTTCTCCAAAATTCACTTTCATAATAAATAGCGCTTGAACGTGAAGCGCTGCTGTAGGTTAAATAAACTGCGCTTATAACTTGAAGCGTTGTTTTTGGTCTTTACAATAAACAGCGCTTATAACGTGAAGCGCTGTTTTTGGTCCAAATTTTATTAAAAACGTTTTTCCCTCTTTTCTCATTTCACTCGCGCAGTCTGTCTCGCAACTCTCTCTCTCGCAAACGTGACCACTTTCTCCCTTCGCCATTGTCTCTCTGTCTCGCAATTTCTCCCTCTCTTGCGACCTACTCCTCTCCGTAAACCCCTTCGCCACCGTCATCGCCGTTTTGTCGCTCGTTGTTGCTCTCATCGTTGCTGTCGTCACCGTGCTCGGACGTGCGTCGTTTTACGCCTTGCTCAGTCCACTGTTCTTCTTCTTCTTCTTCGTGAGGAGCTCCCTATCATTCCACCGTTGAGGAATCTCTTGAGGGTTAGTATATTTTGCTTGCATTTTCAATAAACATTGTCTGGGTATTAGTTTAACAGCTTGCCTTGTGGTTATTAAATTAGGGAAGAATTTTTATTAGGGCATTTTTATTGGTTGCGGAGAGGAACAAGGCTGAGGCGTTTTTCTTTTTGGTTGGAAAGTTACAGACAGTTTTTTTTATCTATTTCCCTTCAGTTCTTTCTTTATAATCCTAACTTAATATATCTGTTTGAAGATCTGGATTTTCTTGCCCATTGTGTTTTTATTTAGATTTGTAATTAATGCTTTTTGGAAGGATCCATTCACCTGATGTATGTTATGTATCTCATGTTTCTCTAATTCAAGAAAACTTTTTCGGCTCTTTATGTCATTGTTATGGTTTTCTTAATTTACAAAGCATCATTGGGTTAATTGTTTGATAAATGCAGCTGTTTTACTCTGTTTTATGCAATGGTTGCTGCTGCGTTGTTCATTTGTTTGTTGCAATCATTTGTTTGTTGTAAGTATGTATTTGAGGAGTAGTTTTAGGTCTTTGCTTTCCTCTTCTTAAGCAATGTATACCTTGAACAGTTATAGTTGCCCATATTCACTTGGCAATAACATTTAAGTACAAAAATGTACTGGGGTTTTTTTACGCCTTTCATCTAGGATTTGGTCTCATGGTCTGTACTGAATCGAAACTTTAACAAATTTGGTCTCTAGGAATTGTTTATTGTATACCATTTTGGCCATCCACACCTAATATCATTGTTATTTATTAGGAAATAGAATTGCTTATGAAGGAATCCCTAGAAATTGGATTAAGCAATAGATATAACCTTGTAAACCTTCCATGCTATGTTGTTGTTTCCTCTTTTAGTATTTGCATGAAAAAATGACTGAACATCTATAATAAATTTTCATTGTAGTAGGCAATGTTTTGCATGCCTTTGACACTTTGTTATGGTGAAAGACATTGTTTCCTTTCATTGTGCTGGTTGGTATGGTATTTTATGTTGTTATAGGTATTGTATATATATTGGAATGTCCATATTTTAGGGGGGACTCTGTTAAAATTTTGTTAGAATTTTGATCTAGTATGTGTGTTGATTTTAAAGGCAGTGGTAGTTTTAGTCTTACTTTATCTAATTGGGCTTTAGTTAATTTCAGTTTTGTCTTGCATTAATGAGTTGTTTATGTTGTTGCGTTGAATGCTTTGGTGTTGTTTTTGTTGTCAATCCATAGGCAAATATGGATCGAAAATGGATGTCTGTCAATCGTTTGTCGAAGGAATATAAGGATGGAGTGCTAGATTTTATTGGGTTTGTAATTAGGCATACAGAAGACCATAGTAGGATCGTATGTCCTTGTTTAAGTTGTTGTTATACAAACAAAGTTAGTGTTAAGGAATTAGAATTGCATTTAGTGAGCAATGGGATTGATCAAACTTATACCTGTTGGACAAAACACGGTGAGAAAAGAGGTGAATCTTCTAATATGGGGGGAATAGTGAGAGATATGCGTCAGAGGACACTGCTACAAATACATATGATGGATACCGCTTTGAAGAGATGGCAAATGCGATTGAAGAAGATCTTCGTGATTGTCCTCAAATGTTTGAGAAGTTGATAAGTGATGCGGAGAAGCCGTTATATGAGGGTTGTACTAAATTCACAATATTGTCGGCAGTGTTGAAGTTGTTTAACTTGAACTCGAGCAATGGATGGACTGATAAGAGCTTTACGGACTTACTCACACTGTTGACAGATATGTTGCCAAATGATAATGTGCTTCCTAGTAGGACATATGAGGCTAAACAAATGTTACGCTCTATTGGCATGAGCTATGAGAAGATACACGCTTGTCGTAACGATTGTATTTTATTCTGTAATGAATATGCATCGTTAAAGTCGTGTCCTAGATGTGAAGCCTCACGGTATAAGAAGGAAAATTCGGCTCCAGAGAAAGTTTTGTGGTATTTTCCCATAATTTCCAGATTCAGGCGTATGTACCGTAGTTTAGAAGATGCAAAAAACCTGACATGGCATGAGGATGAAAGGATTCAAGATGGAAAGCTACGACACCCGGCAGATTCTCCTCAATGGAAAAAAATTGATATTGATTATTCTGATTTTGGGAATGAACCAAGAAACTTACGACTTGCATTGTCTACTGATGGATTTAACCCGCATGATGTTCATAGTAGCTCTCACAGTACATGGCATGTGATTTTGGTGATTTATAACCAACCTCCATGGCTATGCATGAAGCGAAAATATATGATGTTGTCTTTGTTAATTTCTGGGCCGAAACAACCAGGAAATGATATCGATGTATACTTGGCTCCTTTAATTGAAGACTTGAAGCAAATGTGGGAGACAGGTGTAGTGGCGTATGATAGGTATAGAGAAGAAAGTTTCACCTTGAGGGCTATGATTTTTGGCACAATTAATGATTTTCCAGCATATGGTAATCTGTCGGGATATAGTAACAAAGGTCAGTGTGCATGCCCTATATGTGAAGATAGTACAGATTGGATTCGGTTGTAACATGGTAAGAAGAATGTCTTCCTTGGGCATCGTAGATTTTTACATCCAAATCATCATTATCGGTCGTGGAGAAGGGCATTCAATGGGAATACAGAAGAACGTAGAGCTCCTTTGCCTCTGACGGGTGCACAACTGTTTGAAAAAGTAAAAGATTTAAATATTAAATTCGGTAAACCTTTTGCGGGAGACCTTGCCACACGAGGGTGGAAGAAAATGTCGATTTTCTTTGAGTTGCTATATTGGAAGTCATTATACGTAAGACATTTCATTGATGTGATGTATGTTGAAAAAAATATCTTTGATAGTCTCAGTGGTACCTTACTTAATGTGCCCGGGAAGACTAAAGATGACATCAATGCAAGGCTGGACTTGGTTAGTCTGGGATTGAGACGACAATTGGGACCGGTAAAGAAAGGGAAACATCGTACATATCTACATTCGACCGTTCATACTCTATCTAGAGAAGAGAAAAGAGATTTTTGCAAGTTTCTTGATGGGGTTAAGGTTCTAGAGGGGCACTCTTCAAACATTAAGAACCTTGTATCGATGAAAGATCTCAAGTTAAAAGGTCTAAAGTCTCATGATTGTCATGTTCTCATGGAGAATTTGCTACCCATAGCTATACGATCCATTTTGCCCAACAAAGTGCATAATACCTTAACTAAACTTTGTTTCTTCTTTAAGGCAATTTGTAGTAGAGTGACTGACCCTGGAAAGTTGCCAGCCTTACAAAAAGAAATTATTCTGACTTTGTGTGAGCTTGAGATGTATTTCCGCCTTTATTCTTTGACATAATAATTCATCTGACAGTTTATCTGGTTAGAGAGACACAATTGTGTGAGCCAGCTTACATGAGATGGATGTACCCTTTTTTGAAGATATTAAAAGGGTATGTGAAAAACCGATCTCGACCAGAGGGTTGTATTGCCGAACGGTATATAGTTGAAGAAGCTGTTGAATTCTGTACCGAGTATCTATCTGATGTTGAACATTCTATCGGGCTGCCACAGTCTCGTCACATGGGAAGAAGTGCAGGGGAGGGGATTATTGGACTTGAAATATTGACTATATCAAGGAAAGAATGGGAACAAGCACACTTATATGTTCTACGCAACGTCGATGAAGTTGAGTCATATGTTGTAAAACACAAGGACATACTAAAGAGCTTGCACCCAAATAAGAGTCAAAATTGGTTAACAACAGAACACAATCGGCGTTTTATAAAATGGTTGAAAGAATACATTTCTGAAGAGTTTATTGTAAATCCTAGCTCGGTTTCAGAAAGATTGAGATGGTTAGCTAAAGGTTCAGATATACATGTTAGTTCTTACACTGGTTATCTGATGAACGGGTACACTTTCTATACAAAAGAACACGACGATCGGAGGAGAATGCAAAATAGTGGGGTGACTCTTGTAGCTGAAGCTTTGCATATATCAAGTGCCAAAGACAGAAACCCCATATATGCGAATATGTCATACTTCGGGGTCGTTGAACGCGTATGGGAGTTGGATTACAGAATGTTTCGAGTGCCTGTGTTCAAATGTAAGTGGGTTGAGAATAACAACGATGTACAAATGGATGAGTTGGGGTTCATGCGGGTGAACTTTAATAAGTTAGGATATCAAGATGAGCCCTTTATTTTAGAATCGCAAGCTCAACAAGTGTTCTATGTCACTGATCCAACCGATATGAATTGGTCCATTGTTCTATTGACTAACAAAAAAATTGTTAATGAGATTGATGATGAAGCACATGAATATGCTGACATTGAGGATGACCATTTCTTCGGGACATCACAATCATTGTTTGGGGCAAGTACACCTATAGAGGATGATGTGTATATTAGAAATGATCATAATGAAAGGCTTTGGATTAATCCATTATTTCATAAGGGATGCATAAATGTCAATAAAACGAGAAAAAAGAAAAGTGTTGCTTAAATGTACATGTATGTAGTAAATGCTATTTAATTTTTATTAAGTTATGAACTGCCATTTTTAAATTACTTATGTGTCTAATTTTATTTTTTTTGCAGGTAAATGGCATCTGAAGGTGATGATAGTGCTCCCGAGGCCCCCCCAAAAGGGGACGTCCCGTGGATCGACTTTTAAGAAGAAACTCATCCGTGAGAGAAGTAAAAGAGTTACAAAACGTGTGGTAAGATACTTATGAATTAATCTAAATAATTGTTTCATTTTTTTTGGTTGAGTATCTAAATTTGTACACTTATGCTATTTTTTACAGGTTAAATGGAATGCTAGGGGTCAACCAATTGGTGAAAATGCTAATGAATTTACTCAATTTATTGGGGCGACAGTGCAGAAGACGGTCCCAATTAGCCGTGATAATGGCTAATTGGAAGGATAAGGATCTATCTATGAATGAGCTAAAAGATGAGATATGGAGTGAGATATAGGTATATAAAAATGAGATTGATTAACATTGGTTAATTGTATTGTTTCTGAATTAATTTAAACATAATTATAGTCTACCATTTTGTTTAGAATGTTTTTACAGAAACATTTTGATGTTGATGAGACTCGAAAGGATATTATACTTAGGATAGCTGGAAGATCACACCAGAATTTCCGAACTGTCTTGACAAACAAGTGGTTGTGAGACGAAAACGGGAACATCAGACATCAGCCTCCAGCAAAATATGCGTCGTTCATAGAACAAGATAATTGGAGCACTTTTGTAAGAAGACGCACAGAAGATGAAGAATATATAGTATGTACAATAATATTTATAACTTTTATATATGACGTTAAACCATGCATTAATATATTCTTGTGTTTTTATGTAGAGAATAAGCAATGAAAATCGGCGAAGAGCGTCAAATCCTCCATACCCTTACAGAGGAGGGGTTAAGGGGTATCCCCGCATTGAGGAAGAAATGGTATGTACAATATCTTTAAACTTAATTTGTTTTAACGCATCACTTGGTTTCTTTCTTAACAAATTGTGAATTTCAAGTTGTTTGTTCATATGTACAGCTGTTGGAGACAGGAGAAGATGCAACTTCTCATTCCCTTGATCGATCTTGTTTGTGGATAGAAGTCCGGCGAAACAAGGAGTGTGAGATTGAACATCTTCCCACTAGAGAAGTGGCTGACAAAATTGTAAGTATGATAGCATTAATTAACGTTTAAATTTGTGACAATGATAATATTTAATAATCTTTGTTAATAATATTTCTGTGTCGCAGGATCAACTGTCAAAGTCTATGTCAGATTTGTCTGGCCAAGACATCCTTTCCCAAGCCATACCCACCAAGGAGTATCCTGGTCGGGTAAGGGGCGTGGAATTTGGTGTCTCCCAGGGCGCTATCTTTGGATCACAGAAGTGCGTAAGACGCCATGCTAATGCTAGTGAAACAGAAGAATTGAGGAGAATGGTAACTCAGCTATACCAAAAAGTTCAGGAATTGAAAGATAGCAAGAAGGATAAGGATGAAGTGGAGAGGGATGAGCATCAGTCACCTATCCCTAACCCAAAGAGTGTTAGAGACAGTTGCACTATTGTGAGTCCCAAGGTAATAATCGTTAGATTTCTTTTTATACTTTGTCACCTAAGTATTCAATGATTTAACATATTAATATTTCGTTTATCATTGGTTTAGGGCATTCATGAGTGCAGTCTATATTTGACAAGCCCAACGCAACGAATGGTCGGTAAGGGAATGTTGTATAACGAACCAGGTGTGTTACTACACAACATACCCTTACCTCTCAACCATGTGAAGGTTAGAGTTGACGTTGCGTTTGAGGGGGATGCACCATTGCCTGTACCACTGGAGGCGGCAGGTGTGATGATAGTGGAACAAGCAATAGGTACCTATGTGGCATGGCCAAACTACCTCGTAGTTATAAGTGATATCATATGTATATGTTAATAAATATGATTCACTATCATATACTGTATATATTTATTAAATTAGGTGATAACTAACTAATCAATATATTGGAATGCAAAATATGTAGGTATCCCCAACATCCAAAGCCAAGGACAAGGGCAAGGGCAAGATGCCTATAGCTAGCATAAATGTTGGCAAGCAGCCAACAAATGGGTCATCCACATCTGCAGTGAAGAAGGCCATGGTATCTCGGCCTCCTACAGCTCCTGCTACAGATTTTACAATTTATCTTAGAGTCCATGTGGCAACAAAGATAGAGGCGGAAGATACCATTAAAGTACCAATAATGGAATCAATTTTGGGTTATGAGCACGCACTAAGAGCTAGTGCTAATGGTGCACTTCAAGAAATTCTTAATGACCACCTATGGTTAAGTGAAACTGTGATTAGTGTATATATCAGGTACTGCATTAAACTTTATAGTATCCAATGTCTTTTTAATTCTTTCAACTAAATATTTATGTTATTGTTAATGCATTAATTTGTATGCATGTTTTAATTTAAGGTATTTGTCTGAAGAGATATTGATCCCACAAGAACAGACTCAAATGTTTGTGTTTTTATGCCCACAACAAACAAATATGGAAGTTTGGAATGTTGGCATAACTGAATATATAGTCCAGCGCTTGGCATTAGCAAATCCTGAGTCTGAGACTCTATTTTTGTCACCTTGCAACGTAGTGTAAGTCATTTAATTTAATCATGTATATATATTACTTCACCAATGATACTAAATTTATTGAAATGTGTTATTACCTGCTTATGATTTTTTTGTCCAACATTTTTGTAGGGATCATTGGTTATTGTTAGCAATTAACCTGAATCAAAACACCGTGTACTATCTAGATCCATTGCATGTACAAGTCAACTTGCGCAAAAAAATGAAAGAGAAGTACAATCAATAAGTGTGTATATATTATATTGGATATTGGTTATGAATGTATTGGATATTGGATATTGGTTATGAATCCATTTGTATTTGTTGTGCTGGCTGGTATGGTATTTTATGTTGTTACAGGTATTTTATAAATTTTGGAATGTCCATATTTTAGGGGAGACTCTGCCAAAATTTTGTTGGAAGTTTGATATAGTCTGTATGTTGATGTTAAGAGCAGTGGTTATGAATGTATTGGAATGGTGTTTTTTGGTTGGTAGAAATGATTATGAGTGTAAAATTGGATATTGAATTATTTTGCACTTAGGGTTATCCTAATTTATCGAAGAAACAAGTCTCGGTTTTCTAACCCGTCTCCACCTAAATGGATATCGATAAAGGTATTTATACCAAATTGTTTATGCAATTATTCAAATTATCAAAATAAAAGCAATTAATTTCATATTTTTTGCTTTATAGTGTCCTCACCAACCGAACTCTGATGACTGTGGCCGGTATGTTTTGAAGTTTCTCAAGGATACTGTCGTTCATAACCAAACACAAATTCCAACAGAGGTATGTATGTAATAATTTGAAAGTTTATATAATTTTTTTACTTTTACACATACCATTTGAATGCATTTGTTCACTTCTAACTTGATTTAATTTTCATTTCTCAGTACTTTCCTGATTGTCAATTCAACACATACTCTGATCATACCGAACTCAAAGAAGTGTGGTGTCGATATTTTGTTAGGAATTTTATCAATTATAGGCAGGTAGAAGAAGATTAATATTTAATGTTTAAGTGATTTTGTTAAATTTGGTTTTTGTGAGTTTGGTGTTGATGTAAATAACATGCTTATGTGGTCATGTAATTAATTCCTGCACATTTATTGAACATTAGCATACTAGGTAGACTTGTATTAGATTAATTTATATTGTAATTATATTGTAATTTATTCATATTAATGCAATGGATCTGTACAGTTTCTATGAAGAAAAATTATATTGTAACGTTAAATTTGGTTTTAGTGAAGTTTGATGTTGATACAATTGGGTATTGATGACAATTTTGGTGTTTGGTGTGCATATTGTGTTCTCACAATATTATGCAACGGATATCATGTGCATATGAGGGAAATAAAAAAAAAAGACATTAAACAATGCTTCATTAAAGGAAGCGCTGCTTATTGCATAAAAAAATGGACAATAAACAGCGCTTCCTAAATGAAGCGCTGTTTATTGTCAATTTTTGGCAGCGCTTTATAAATGCTGTTTTTTTGAAATACAATCAGCAGCGGCTTAATTTTCAGCGCTTTTAAGCGCTGTTTAAGGCAAAAAATAAGCGTTGTTTATTGTCAAAACTGTTGTAGTGCTTGTTGAGTGTGTTTCCAAAAAAACGAAAATATGCGACAATTCAAAAAATTAAAAGGCATCTACATAAAAGGGAGAACAAACTTTAAATAGTGGATAAAAATGAGATAACAATGCTAACTAAAAAGTAAAATAAAATCATATATTAAGACTATATGTATACATAGGACAGGCCGAGTAACCCGAAAGACTAACACGAACAAGACTCTAACCAAACTGAGTCATGAAATGAGACCCTAACACATTCCTACTTTCTTGTGGGACCAAGTCAAACCTGGCCCTAAATAGCTTGGGTCGGGTTGGGTCACTGGGTTGGGGCTTGAACGCCCCTAACCTCCATAGTGAAGAAAGAACCCAACTACACGTTAACCGCAACACCACTTCACCAATAAACGGGTTCAGAATAGATCTGATTTCTCTCCATATTTGGTTCGGGTAGATCTCGAGCTCGTCTAGGTGAGGTTGATTGTCGACGGAGCTAGCAGAGCCACTAATGATGTTGAATCAACATATATTAGGCTGAAGGCTATGAATCACCGACACTTCAGGTTAAAGGCATGTTCGAGTGTCCGACCCTCGTACGACACCCAGACGATATGCGTCAGACACTCTGTTCCGGTGTGAAAATAATAAAAAATGTACTATTTTTTTCCTTCAACACCTAGCCGCCACTTACGTTCGCTGGACATGTCGGCTAATACCAAAATTTTCAATTTTTTTCAATGATGATAATCAATATTTAGGGGTGAAAGTATTTAAATAGATTGTATCATTTTTTAGCTTTTGGTAGTAGATAGTAGATTGAAGATGAAAGACGTAGTTCAATAATTCATCATCTTGTTTTAGAATTTTGTTGGTAAAGAAATAAAGTGTTGAAATTATATAATGATGTCTCTTAGTATTTTTTGAGGTAAGACTCGTTACCAGAGGAAAAATGTATTACTTATAATAAGTGTCGTGGTGTCCTATATTTTGGACATTATCGGTGTCCTCGTGTATGTGTCGTGTGTGGTGTCCGTGCGTGCTTCATAGGCTCGACATGTCGAGTCAGTATACTATCATGTGTGAATGTGAATGTGATTTTGACTATTTGAGGAGCTACCTCGATCATGTTTACTTTTGTTAAATATAGTTGTTCTTTTCCATTCTCCCGTCCGACAAAAATCAACAGCAGGTAGCGAAAGTCAACTTATAAAACTAGTACACGTTATCGTGAATGTCAGGGGCAGCCATATTTGAATTGAATTGATTATTCTCTTCGATGGAAGTATGAGTGCTTTTGACTTTTTTCTCTTTATACCAATACCATTTTAGTTACAAGCAGAAGACACAAATACAAAACAAAACCTTAGAATTTGTATATCAGATCTTAATGCACCGGCCTGCTATGCGAACTAACAAAGTCATGGGTGTGCACTCAAAACAGCTCCTGCTGATGGTGGTTTTTACGGTCTTTCTTGCAAAAGCAACAACTCAACCGGTGTCATTGCCAAACTGCCCAACAAAGTGTGGCTCAGTCACTATTCCATTCCCATTTGGAACCACCGAGGATTGTTCTCTGGACAGCACCTTTCTCATCAATTGCAACCAAACATCCTCAACACCTTCTCCTTTCTTGCCACGAAGTAATCAAAGTGTCTTAAACATCTCACTCAACGGCGAGCTGCGCGTTGAGTGGCCAGTAGCAAGCGATTGCTACGCTGAAAAAGGAAAACGCGTGAATCAAACATTTCGAAACATCAACATGACGCATTTTCACGTATCGTCAAGTCGAAACAAGTTGATCGCGGTTGGTTGTGACACGGTTGGAGCATTCACGGCAATTGATTCTGATGGAAAGAACTATACCACAGGATGCGTGTCTTTGTGCAACAGGCTTGACGATATCGTCGCCAATGGATCTTGCTCTGGAACTGGTTGTTGTGAGATTTCAATACCCCAAGGAAACCATCAGTTATCGGAAGTAGGCTATGCTTCTGGAGCCATATTCAGCAACCACTCAGGAGTACATGATTTCAATCCATGCGGTTATGCTTTTCTTGTTGAAGACGGAGTAATGGCCTACAGCTTCGTCTCCACAGACCTTTTCAGGTTGGAGAAGACCTCGTTTCCCGTACTATTGGATTGGGCAGTGGGGAACCAAACGTGCCGGCAAGCTCAGAAGGAGGTTTCAGGTTATGCGTGTAAGGCTGAGAACAGTGAATGTTACAATGCAACAGAAAGACCCGGTTACCTTTGCACCTGCTCTCATGGATATCGGGGAAACCCTTACCTCCTTCATGGTTGCCAAGGTATTAGTATTCCTTATCTCTTCTTCTGGGGATTTACATTTTGGTTCAATTATTATAATTATTTTCACGGCGATGGCTAATATGGACAAGTGTGGCATATGGTCCATGATGAACAAATAAATTTAGTCATTGGATTTATCTATCCACACAATAATGCGGTGCACCCTCTTCACATTATATCTCTTCCCCAACTCCCTCCAAACCACATCTCATCTTCCATTCTCTTTCAAGTCGCCCTGGCCTCAAGCACTGTCGTGAATGGTGCTAACATCTCCATTTTTTAGTTTGCCTCCATCGCTGCTTCCAACGACACGCTCGCCTGCTATTACACGTCTTTGATATCAATTGGTGCTAGCATCTCCATTTTTTAGTCTTCTATCTGTCGTGGTAGTGATTTATGTTTGCGTGTGTAGTACTCTGAGGGTGAAAAAAGCATAGGAGATGAAGCAGAGAAATGCTTATCACAATTTTGTTGTTAAAAAACCTGTGAAAGAAATTAGATATAAAAACAAAAATAGCTCTAAAATCAATTAGCCATTTCAATGAGAAGGCACTAAAATATAGTGGCTTGCTCACTCTTTTTCACAACAAATATTGTATAACAAGCATTTTTCCAACCAAAATTCAAGACAACAATGGCTCTTATTTAACCAAAAAGGCAGAGGAAAAATGGATAAATTGAAAAGGGGAAAAATAAGGCCGGAATGGAGGGGGAGCAGATTTTGGGTGGAGAAGAGGGGAAGAGAGAGAGAGAGAGATAATGTGAAGAGGGTGCACCGTATTATTGTGTGGATAGATGAATTCAATGGCTAAAATTATTTGTGCACCATGGAACATATGTCTCACTTGTCCATGCTAGCCATCTATTTTCACGGCTAAAATATAATAGAAAAAATGATGAATAGTAGGAAGACCACCGGCGCTAATGCGTACGGAAAATAGCTGATAATTTATAATTTATTATTATTATTATTATTATTATTATTATTAGTAATTGTAATCAATTTATAAAATATAATAGAGATGATAAAATTGTATTTGAAGAATTAAAAGTCATTAAAGCCGTTTTGACAGTTGAATCAAAATAAAATTTTATCATGATATTGAGTTATTTAAAGATATTTAATTTCTTTTCTAATGTATGTACAACTTATAAAATAATATTAATTATTCATGTTATTGTTGTATCTATTGAGAGAAATTTTTTTAAAATGAAATTGTTAAAATCTTATTTGCAATCTATTATGTCACAAAGTAGATTAAACTTCTTACTTTGATTTCTATCGAAAAATGAATTATTTAAGAACTTTGACTATGAACGAATTATTAACAATTTTGTAATAAAAAATACAAGGACGATAATATTCAAATTTTTATAAGAGTATTATTTTCTCAACTCGTACAATATGAATGCAGCCCAGAGTACGTAAAGAAACTTTTGTGTCTTTATTGTAATTTTTCTGGCTTTTATGGATTTATAACTATTCTGGGTGAATTTAGTTAATTTACTATTTTACATAATAAAAAGTAGCTATTGCTTTCTTGAAAACTCTCCTACCCAATGTGAAAATAGAAATCAAAACTGACAAATTATCTCTAGATATTAATGAATGCATGGAATCCAACGACTGTGTTGATGGGGCTACATGCATCAACCTTCCAGGGAGCTACAATTGTTCATGCCCGAGAGGATATGAGGGAGACGCCAAAAAAAATGGAGCAAGATGTAGTCCCAAATTAAGGAAAGAGATCGCACTGATAATTGGACTTAGTAAGTATACTGTTGTTTGTTGAAACTACAACACGTTCTATTGTCGGTTCAATCGCATATAATCATGTCAACCAAGATTATTATTACAATGAAAATGGGTAAAAATCTGAAACATTTTTCATTGCTCATCACCAACATTTTTCACATACCCAAGGTGATTTTAAGACTAAAATAGTGTGGCATTTTGAGTTTTTGACTAGGTTGGGATATCAACAGTACAAAGTATAAAGAAAATGATTATGTTTCCTTGTTCATGTCTAGGTGTGAGTTTAAGCGTCATAGCACTACTGGTGGGAAGCTTTTATGCATATTGGAAATTGAAGAAAAGAAAGTTCATCAAACTTAAAGAACAATTTTTCCAACAAAATGGCGGCTTACTGTTACAACAACAGATAGCAAGGCATAGAGGTTCAACTGAAACAACTAAAGTGTTTACTGTGGAGGAGCTAAAGGAGGCCACCAACAACTTCGATGAAGGCAAAATCCTTGGCCAAGGTGGCCAGGGAACAGTTTACAAAGGTGTATTGCAAGATAACAGAATTGTTGCAATAAAGAAGTCCAAAATCAGTGACCCAAACCAAATTGAGCAGTTTATCAATGAGGTGATTGTGCTTTCCCAAATCAACCATAGGAATGTGGTGAAGCTCTTGGGTTGTTGTTTAGAGACAGAGTTTCCCTTGCTTGTTTATGAATTCATTCTTAATGGTACTATTTATGAGCATCTTCATGGTCAAAGCCAGTCTTTAAAACTTACATGGAAAACAAGATTGAGAATAGCCACAGAAACAGCGGGAGCTCTGGCATACTTGCATTCTGCTGCTTCTACACCAATCATACACAGAGATGTGAAAACTACAAATATACTGCTTGATCGTAATCTACTTGCAAAGGTTTCTGATTTTGGAGCTTCTAGGATCATTCCTCTTGATCAAACTCAATTAACCACTTTGGTGCAAGGAACATTAGGGTATCTTGATCCAGAATACTTCCACACAAGCCAGTTAACAGAAAAAAGTGATGTATATAGCTTTGGGGTAGTCTTAGCCGAGCTACTGACAGGAAAGAAGGCACTGTCTTTTGCCAGGCCAGAGGGTGATAGAAACCTTGCAGTGTACTTCGTTTCTTCAATGAAAAAGGGTTGGTTACTTCATATTATGGACAACCACATAATAGATGAGGCAAATGTTGAGCAACTAACAGAAGTTGCCAATATTGCAAAAAGATGTCTAAGGGTAAAGGGAGAGGAAAGACCCACCATGAAAGAAGTGGCAATGGAACTTGAGGGAATATTAGTTATGGAAAAGCATCGATGGGGAATTGACGATTTGTTTTCAGAAGAGACTGAAAACTTGCTCCAAGCAGCACCATCCGGTTTCAATGTTGGTGGAAATGGCATTAATTCTTCTGGCCTTGATAGTGTGAACCAGATGTCGATGTCATTAATTGGTGGAAGATGATTAGCTGATGTTAACTAACAAATTATAGTAATTGGCATGTCTATCCTTACTCTGGACTAGATGTTACATCTATCTTCAGAATAATGGTTGTGTGGTATCTATTGTATTCCCCTATCAGACATGATATGATGCCTCTATCAATGTAAAGATGCTTTCCAAATTATTCTGCTTTATGCTTTATTGACTTTATAGCTTCTCCGATTTCATGTGTTTGTGCTTTTACGTTTCAAGTTCTGAACTGTGAACTTAAAACAAACATTTAATTAATAGTAATGTTACTTAAAGTAATTATGTCGTAAAACCTGACATAAGAAACCAGAAGCATTGTTAAGAGGGGGAGAGAAAAAGGTGAAACTGAAAAGTGGATTATTTTAACGAAATATTGTAAGATCTGTCATCAGTGAGATACTTTTTATGCGCAAGTGTCATTATTGTTTAATCAAATTTAGCTACGATTTTGTGGGGAGTGGAAGAATGGTTTCCCTGATGATACTGGTTCAATGGCTTTACACTTTTACAATTAACATTCTTGTGGATTTTTTTTTGTAAGACTGAATAATCTAAGAGCATAGACATGCAGATTCACAGGAAAAAAGATCATATATCAGAAAGAGAGACACATCCTATAGGGTTAGTGTACAAGTTTGATAACAAACATCTAGATGTCCTTGCCTTATAGCTTTGAAAGATCATAGTGTGAAAGGCTTTGAAGGGGTTTCTGTTACCGATTGTGGCTGATCTTCTCCCGTTATTGTTTTCTGCAATGCATTTAACTGGTCTTGTTTGTTTATGATTTTCTGTTGTCGTATTGATGTGATTCAAAACCAGTTATTATGGATGAGTTTTATTATTTATTCTGATTCAGATATTGAAATCCAAGACTTGGTGATGAAAAAGACATCATTTTGTTATTTTTGTTTTTTTATCAAATGATAAGTGACTTTGAAAGAGAAGAAATTCGCGGCTGATTTGATGAAAATGTGTTGTAACACTTTTACACTCAACCAAATGCATAATACCGTAGGAATTGTCATGGCATCAAGCCATCAAGCAATAGTAGAATATAAAAAGCCACCTCGCACCTCTCAATTTTTGTAAAGCGGCAAGAGGCTTTTTGTTATGCATGGTACATCTATCAGCATGATATTCATGCACATCCAATTTCTGTCTCAAGGTAATGTAAGCCTATGAAGAGGAACCATGTGGACAAGCTAGTGCTTGTACACTTTTGTACAGTGAACACGTAATGAGGAGACTAAAGCCCACATAAATCTCCGGTGAATGCACCAACAAATATGAGTTCATCTCTGAAAAGAGTGTCAGCCACTTTTTTGAGGCATATGTAACACCGTGTTTATTATTTTGACAAATAATAACTTGTTTATGTAATGTGTATGGCTTTAGACTTTAAGTGTTAGGTGTTAATACTAGTAGTAGTTACTGATTCTGTTAAAGTTGGTTACACCTTGTAACCAATGGTAGTTAGAGAATTAGTTAGTTGTTGAGGTCTTGTATCAATGTATATAAGATGTATTGTAACTAGTTGAAAGGCAATGAATGGAATCACGATTCATTCCCAAAAATTCTCTTCTCTGTTTCTTTCTCTCTACAATTCTAAATGACACTTAGTAGGGATAATTCATAACAACTGGTATCAGAAGCAAAAGGTTCGTTAGTCTTGGGTAGATTCATCGAAAACAAGAATGGGGTCCGTGAAGTTCGAAATCGAGAAGTTCACGGGCATGAATGATTTCAGCCTATAGAGGTTGAAGATGAGGGCTTTCCTAGTTCAATAGGGGGTTGAAGAAGCACTTGCCGGTGAAGCGAAGTTGCTGAATACGTATTCGGAGAAAGAGAAGAAGGACATGCTTGATAAAGCGCACAACACCTTGATTCTGTCACTGGGCGACAAGGTTCTCCGGGAGGTTTCGAAGGAGAAGACGGCGGCGACGGTTTGGCTCAAATTGGAGAACCTGTATATGACCAAATCTTTGGCCAATAGATTGTATTTGAAGCAGAAGTTGTATACAATCAAGATGCCATCAGGGAAATCGTTGGAGGATCATCTTGATGATTTCAATAAAATCATTCTTAATCTCGAAAACATCGAAATCAAGATTGATGATGAAGATCAGGCATTGCTACTACTCAGGTCGCTACCCAGTGAATATGATTCCCTCTCGAATACCCTCATTTATGGCAGAGATTCACTGTCATTGGAGGAGGTTCAAAGTGCTTTGTTCTCTAAAGAACTGAAAAGAAAATCCGAAGGGAATGGCGATCAAATTGCAGAGATGCTAAATGTTAGGGGGAGAACAGACAATAGGGATTTCAAGAATAAGCAAGGAGCAAGATCCAAATCAAAAGAAGGCAAGACAAGGTGTTGCTTCATTTGCAAGAGTGAAGATCAACTTAAGAAAGATTGCCCTGAATTCAAGAAGAAGAAGAAATCAGGAGAACACAAGACCCATAGTGGAGATGCTGAAGTGGTGTCAGATGACTATGAAAGTGCAGATGTGATGTGTGTTTCTAAAGGCAGATTTCATCATCAATGGATCCTTGATTCTGGGTGCACTTTTCACATGTGCCCAAATAAGGAGTGGTTCAATTCCTTTGTCGGGAGTCTTGGAGGGCAAGTATTGTTGGGAAATAACAAAACTTGCAAGGTGATGGGCATTAGATCTATACGGTTCAAGTTATCTGACGAAGCAATAAGCACATTGCAAGGGATTAGTTATGTGCTTGATTTGAAGAGAAATTTAATTTCTCTTGGAATGCTTGATGCACAAGGATATGTGTACAAGGCTGAAGGTGGAGTTCAAAAGATTGTTAAAGGTTCAATGGTGATGATGAAGGGAGAACTAATTAATGGTCTGTACAAACTGAAAGGAAGTGCTTTGGTGGGAACCAGCAATGCGGTTTTAGAATCTGGGAAGACACAAGAAAGTCTCTGGCACATGAGACTTGGGCACATCAATGAAAGGGGCCTTAAAGAATTAAGCAAGCAGAAGTTACTGGGTGAAGACATCATTCAATCCCTGGGGTTCTGTGAGTATTGCATCTTTGGAAAGGCAAAGAAGTTGAAGTTCAACACTGCTGTTCATCATTCCAAAGGAATCTTGGATTATGTCTACAGTGACCTTTGGGGACCAGCAACAGTTCAATCACACAAAGGAGCTCGATATTTTCTGTCACTAATTGATGATTTCTCAAGAAAGGTATGGGTTTACATACTTAAACAAAAGAGTGAAGCACTAGTAAAATTTAAAGAATGGTGTACTCTAGTTGAAAATCAATCTGGCAGAAAGCTTAAGAAGCTTAGAACAAATAATGGTCTAGAGTTTTGTTCTGATGAGTTCAATCAATTTTGTAAAAACAAAGGGATTGCTAGGCATAAAACTATTAGTGGAATTCTTCAGCAAAATGGTCTTGCTGAGAGAATGAATAGGACCATTATGGAGAAGGTTAGATGTATGATGCTAAATGCAAATGTGTCTAATCATTTCTGGGCAGAGGTTGTTGTCATTGCTGCCTATGTGATAAACAGGTGCCCATCATCTGCACTTAATATGAAAACACCAGAAGAAATGTGGACAGGTCATCCTCCCAATTTGCAAAATTTGAGAGTTTTTGGTTGTGTAGCCTATGCTCATGTTAACCAAGGAAAACTCAAGCCAAGAGCTGTAAAATGTATGTTTCTGGGATACCCTGAAGGTGTCAAGGGATTCAGGTTGTGGTGTGTGGAAAAATAGCTACCAAAAGTTCTTATAAGCAGAGATGTGAAGTTCAGAGAGTCTAAAATGTATTACTCTGTGAAAGGTTCAGGGCAGAAACAAGTTAAGTAGAAGGATAATGAGAAGGTTCAGTTGGAGGTGGAGACATTGCAAGATCAAATTGCTTTGCCTAGTCAAGACAGAATTTCAAAAACATAACCTGAAATAGATCCTGAAGAGCACAGTGAAGAGGATGATGAGTTGCAGGACTATCTCTTAGCCAGGGATAGAGATAGAAGGATCATTAGACCACCTGACAGGTTTGGTCAAGCTGACATGGTAGCTTTTGCACTTAATGTGGCAGAAGAAGTAGACAGTGAAGAGCCTAGAAGCTATAAGGAAGCCATAAACGGCAAGGAATTACAGAATTGGATTGCTGCCATGAAGGATGAATTGCATTCACTTCACAAGAATAATACTTGGGTTTTGGTGAATAAGCAAAAGGGCAAGAAACTTGTGAGCTGCAAGTGGTTATTCAAACTCAAAGAAGAAATTCCAGGTGTTGCTAAAGCCAAGTATAAGGCTAGATTAGTAGCAAGAGGCTTTACACAAAGAGAGGGTATTGATTACCATGAGGTATTCTCACCTGTGGTAAAACATACCTCAATTAGAATGATTTATCTTTGGTTGCTCAAGAGAATTTGGAGCTAGAACAGCTGGATGTTAGGAAAGCATTCCTCCATGGAGAGCTTGAGGAAGAAATCTTTATGACTCAACCAGAAGGGTTTGTAAGAAAGGGTGATGAAGACAAGGTATGCTTGTTGAAAGGTCACTTTATGGCTTGAAATAGTCTCCTCGATAGTGGTATAGAAGGTTTGACAACTTCATGATTAAGCATGGATTCAATAGATACAAGTCAGATAACTGTGTGTATTGGAGGAAATCCAAAGCTGGTGATATTGTCTACTTGCTCCTTTATGTAGATGATATGTTGGTCGCATGTAGAAGCAAGGAAGAAATTAAAGAGGTGAAGACAATGCTGGAAGGTGAATTTGAAATGAAGGATATGGGGGCTACAAGCAAGATCTTGGGCATGCAGATTTTGAGAGACATGGCAAAGGGATTCTTGTTCATATCTCAAGGAAGTTACATTGAAAGGGTCTTGAAGAGGTTCAGCATGAATCAATCCAAGCCTGTGATGACTCCATTGGCCCAGCATTTCAAACTGTCACTGCAGGATTCACCCAAGACTGATGAGGAGACTAAATACATGGAGAAAGTGCCATATGCCAATGTTGTTGGAAGTATCATGTATGCTATGATATGCACTCGGCCAGGCCTGGCCTATGCTGTGAGTATTGTCAGCAAATACATGGGAAAACCAGGGAGACAACATTGGGAAGCTGTAAAGTGGATATTCAAATATTTGAAGGGCACATCAAATGCTGGATTGTTGTATCTAAGGCATGCAGGAAGCATATCTGAGGTTACTGGCTTTGCTGATTCAGATTATGCAGGGTGTTTGGACACAAGGAGGTCTTTGACAGGTTATGTGTTTAAATTTTGTGAAAATACAATCAGCTGGAAATGTAATCTTCAACATGTGGTGTCACTTTCAACAACAAAAGCAGAATTTATTGCTGTCACTGAAGCAATAAAATAAGCTATCTGGATGAAAGGAATGACTACTGGTTTGGGGAAAATAGAATCAGTTACCAATGTATTTTGTGATAGTCAAAGTGGAATACACTTGGCTAAGAATCAAGTGTATCATGAAAGAACTAAGCATATAGATATTAGGCTTCATTTTGTATGGGAAATTGTTGCAAAAGGGGAAGTGAGCCTGCTGAAGATTGGTATTGATGATAACCCAACTGACATGTTTACAAAAGCATTGTCTGGAGCCAAGTTCAAGCATTGTCTTAGGATTTTGGGAACTGTAACATTGTAATGTCAAGCCAAGGTGGAGAATTGTAATGTGTATGGCTTGAGACTTTAAGTGTTAGGTGTTAATACTAGTAGTAGTTACTGATTCTGTTAAAGTTGGTTACACCTTGTAACCAATGGTAGTTAGAGAATTAGTTAGTTGTAGAGGTCTTGTATCAATGTATATAAGATGTATTATAACTAGTTGAAAGGCAATGAATGGAATCACGATTCATTCCCAAAAAATTTCTTCTCTGTTTCTTTCTCTTTACAATTCTAAATGACACTAAGCAGGGATAATTCATAACAGTTTCCAAGCATTTTTTTTGACTTGATTTTTATTGGTTGCTGTCAAATGTTCTTGATGTATGATCTCTTTATTGCCCTTGAATCCGTGCATTTCTGATACGCCTCACCGTGGAAGTGGACATCACAAGCAGTTGTTCAGCTAAAAAATGGCTACAGAAAAAGTGCTCATTAGACGCCACCAGAGAGGAAGAAGAAGTGCGAGAAACAGAGGCACGAGTAGGTTCACAATTCAAATCGCTCAAGAAGACAGAACAGGATCCAATCCATGCGTGATGATCTGTCACTCAGAGTCGCAACAACACTTGAATAATTTTGTATTATCAGGACAATAACGTGAAAATTTTTAATTAAAATTACAATCAAGCGATTAAAATGTATCCAAGGATTGCTATTGAAAATTCTCATTTCTTACAATAATACATAGTTCTCGTCATATACGCTTCCAACATATATACATATAGGGGCCATATATAGTGAGAGGGTCTTTTTTATGTGAGAGTGAGAGGAGTAAATCTAGGCCATACAAACCATACATGGATGGCTGATAACACCAATATTGCATCATTTTTATAAGGATATTAGAATGTAAGTTGAATAATTATTGAATATTATCAATTGAAATTCACTCTCTTTTAATCTAAATTGTGCAGAAATGAAAAATTAGGCAATATGGTGGTCAAATATAAATTTGGGCTTGAAATAGGCCCAGAATGCTAAGCACGGACTTCGCATAATATAATGAAGCATGTCCATGCTTACCTGAAGCAGCAATTAGCCACGAGCGGGCCTCACGCGCGTCCACGCGCTCCACGGATAGCTGGTTGGTATTTTAATCATATCTGGAGCTGTAGATATCGAATTAAGGCGTTCTTGGTGGCGTTGGAAAGCTAAGAGAATTTCCTACAACTTTGTCACAAATTGGATGGAGCACGGCCTCTTCATCATGGAGCACGGCCGTGCTCAACCAAAAATATCAGAAAATCATGTCGGCAAGGTCGTGACGCGTAAACAGGCTGTAAAGGGAGCACGGCCTTGGAGCACGACCGTGCTGGCGCCGTGCTGAACCCAAATTTTTGCCTATAAAAGGAACGCTCAGCAGAACATTTAAAAACCCCCCGGGATTGATTCTCTCCCAATTCTCTTCTTCTCTTGTTACCTTCTAGTCTTATTTTGTTGTTTTCTTATATTATGTTGTGTAACTAATCCCGTCACTGAGGTGATGTGGGATCTTTTACTTTATCTGTGATATCTTTATGATTTATAATATGAGTGTTTAAATCCTTTTATTCCTGGTAATCTTACTTTAATAAGGATTGACCATTCTTTACATAATTGATTAATTGTTCGGCGATCGTACCTTGAATTAATTAATAGAACTCTAGGATTAATTGAACCTGTGTATTCTGCCGGATCAAGGATTATATGTTTGTTTCCAGTCAATCATTGAATTGATAAATTTATTGATGCTTTATGCTCTTTCTATTTACTTGCTTTGAATGATCAAACAAAGTAATAAATTAGGAGGAAGACTGTTAACATTGCATGATCATTGGGTGTTAATAGCTTTTGAATAGATGATTGGTAATCAGTAAGAATTGTTACTCATGTTATAAATTAATCAAATACAAAGCTGTAAGTATTAGTGAACCCATTACCTTAGTGCTTTTATTATCTAATTTCTTTCTTAAATATTTTATAATTTCTTTTCTACTTATTTTTATGCACTCTTTGTTTAAAGTTCACCTCGAACCATTTGTCTAAATAACAAATTGATCTAAGTAGAGCAGTAATCATTCCAATTCCATGTGGAGACGATAATCTTTTATACTATAACTTGACGAGATCGTATACTTGCGATTTTGACCGAATAAGTTTTTGGCGCCGTTGCCGGTGAATTGTTAATGATATTAATCGAAATAATTAATTGTTAATTTAGAAGCTTTTGTGATTATTTTCCTTTTTCTTATTTTATTTTGTTTTTATCTTTTATTTATTTTTTTCCCTTTCTTGTCATTTTAATTTTATTATCACCTCCGACATGGATGGTTTTACCTCCTATATAGACGGTTAGCTTTTATTTTTATATTTTGTCTCCTAGTTGGAAGACTAGATTTTATTTTGTGTAGCGTCTCCTGGTTGGAAGACTAGATTTTCTTACTATTTTATTACTTAAACTTATTATTTAGCGTCTCCTGGGTGGAAGACTAGATTATTATTTTTTTTCTCTTTCTTTTAATGTTTCTTTACTTCTCTTTAAAAAAAAATCTCTAATTTATCTTTTCTTCTCTTTAAAAAAATAATAATAATAATAGTATGAATTCTCTTTTCGTTTGTGAGTGTTGTGGTATTTTAACAAACACTACATATGCAAGTCACAAATCCTTAGAGAATAAAATATCAGTTTTGGCTCAATTGATAAACCAAAGAGAAAGAGAGACCACCTTGCTTAATCAACCAGAGCCTAAAGATGAAATCATCATTTCTGAAGATGATGAGAAGTTAATTGAAGGTACTAAGTCCGACACTTGGTCTCAGACAGAGTCTGACATTCAGGCCATGCTTGACATTTGGCCTGAGAATGAGTCTGACACTTGGCCTAAGATTGAATCTGACACTTGGTCTGAGACTGAGTCTGACATTTGGCCTGACACCGAGTCTGATACTTGGCCTGAGACTCACTCTGAAACTTGGTCTAAGCCCGAGGTTGAACCTAAGCATGACTCACAACCATCCTTAGAAAAGATCAAAGTTCTTGCAAAAGAGAATGATTCTAAGGAAAGCGAGAGAAACCTCTCAGTACTTAATAAAGAGCAAGAAATGGAAGCCTCAATTACTTTGGGACAGACTCTTGTAGTCAATATTGGCGAGGCAGCCATTGAAGTTCACAAAGGAAAGGTAACTATTAAATCTGGTAAGGAAGAGGATATTTCACCATCTTTGAATTTTAACCCCTCTCCTTCAATTTCTAGTTACTATATTGACGATGTGGTTGCTGTTAACAATCCTCCTTTAAATTCTTTTGATTTTATTAAAAATGTGGTTATTGTTAACAAGTTTGCTGGTTTAAGAATGCAGGATTCTTTAAAAGATATTACTAACCTGCAGGATCCTAGCATATTGGTGGAGGATAGCAACATAAATACTGCTTCCTACCAAGAGTGTCCTCCACCACCGAAAACAAAAATGTCAAGAAACTTGAACCACATGGTCAAGAAATGGCAAAGAGGGAATGCGCTAAATGCAAAATTCACTCTTGGAGAACCCGCTGGTTGACCACTGTTAAGCAATCCGTCAAGCTCACGACGTTAAACAAAGCGCTTCGCAGGAGGCAACATGTGTTTATATTATTTCAGTTTATTTTATTTTATTTTATGTTCACCATTTTATTTTGTCGACAGTTCTATCTTCACTTACTTTATCTGTGACAAACTGTCAGTTTTGGGAAGAAATTCGCCTACTGCACCCCCTCCAGAATATGCTCGTGAAATTTTCTACAGGGGAGTCATTTTCCACTCTTTACTTTTAGCACTTGATTTTATTGTTATATTTTTTCTTCTTTATGTGCTTGTGCTGTAATTGCTAGCATTGAGGACAATACTAGAAATAAGTGTGGGGGGAGTTAACCACTTGACACTTGGTTATTATTGTTTTGAACAAATTGAAGCTACTAATTTTGGGGCGAAAACTTAAATTTTTTCAAATAGCTTTTTGATGCTTATTGAGATATTATATAAATTTCTGAAAAGCTGAAAATTAGAAATGAGCCCTTAATTGAAAAAATTTCCATGAAATAGCTTCTAAACGTAAGGATTTGAACCTGATTTGGGTTTGCGCATTGTTGCAAGATTATTATAACCTTACTCTTCATGAGAGTTGTTTTTCATTGGCTTTGTGTTCTAGAACTTGACATGTGACCATTCAAAGCGAAACTAATTTTTAGAAATTTTGGAAAATGATTGGGGCATTTAGGATTTGTTTTTAGCCTGCTACACTTTGCGATTAAATTTCACCACTTAGTTGACCACTCTGAGCTCTAAAAAAAATTTTATTCTATACCTTCTGATTTGATTGAAAAAAATAGATTTGAGTACCATTTTTATTTAAAATGGAGCTGCTTGGTTTTAGTGACAGATATATTCAAAAGGCAGAGACTTATTCCTCAAAAAAAAAAGAGAAAAAGAAAAAAAAATTGTAATAAGGAACTCTGATAACAAGGAAAATGTGAAAAAAAAAAGAAAAGTTTGGTGCTCTGTCTAAAAGTGATTATATATCTAAAAGCTCCATTTTTCAAAATGATATCTGCTCAAAATTGATTATTTATTATAGCCCTTGAAATATCTTTTTTTTTTAATTTCCATACCTTAAATTTTCACCCCTGACCTCATTACAGCCTTATAAAAGTCCCCTTGATTTCAAAATTGTCTATAAATCGTTAGTCGAGTCTTGGTCTATCGTCAAGCTTATGGTAATGCTTTGTCTATGAAAAATTTGTCTGAATTCTCCTTACCCATTGATACACTTGAGATATTGGAAGGGAGTGACACATTCTTGGTTGATTTGATTTCAAAGGTGCTTATTTTTCTAATTATCCAAATCAAGTGAAAAATAATTCTCTCAAAGAGATAAAAAGTTGTCTTTCAAAAAGATATTTGCTCTGCCCCATTAATTGATCAACTATCATTGATAAAAAAAAATTGGGAAATCAAAAACCAATTACTTTGCTTGAGGACAAGCAAAGCTCAAGTGTGGGGGAATTGATAACACCAATATTGCATCATTTTTATAAGGATATTAGAATGTAATTTGAATAATTATTGAATATTATCAATTGAAATTCACTCTCTTTTAATCTAAATTGTGCAGAAATGAAAAATTAGGCAATATGGTGGTCAAATACAAATTTGGGCTTGAAATAGGCCCAAAATGCTAAGCACGGACTTCGCATAATATAATGAAGCATGTACATGCTTACCTGAAGCAGCAATTAGCCACGAGCGGCCTCACGCGCGTCCACGCGCTCCCCGGATAGCTGGTTGGTATTTTAATCATATCTGGAGCTGTAGATATCGGATTAAGGCGTTCTTGGTGGCGTCGGAAAGCTAAGAGAATTTCCTACAACTTTGTCATAAATTGGATGGAGCACGGCCTCTTCATCATGGAGCACGGCCGTGCTCAACCAAAAATATCAAAAAATCATGTCAGCAAGGTCGGTGACGCGTAAACAGGCTGTAAAGGGAGCACGGCCGTGCTGAACCCAAATTTTTGCCTATAAAAGGAACGCTCAGCAGAACATTTAAAAACCCCCCGGGGTTGATTCTCTCCCAATTCTCTTCTTCTCTTGTTACCTTATAATCTTATTTTGTTGTTTTCTTATACTATGTTGTGTAACTAATCCCGTCACTGAGGTGGTGTGGGATCTTTTACTTTATCTGTGATATTTTTATGATTTATAATATGAGTGTTTAAATCATTTTGATTAAATTATTCCTGGTAATCTTACTTTAATAAGGATTGGTCATTCTTTACATAGTTGATTAATTGTTCGGCGATGGTACCTTGAATTAATTAATAGAACTCTAGGATTAATTGAACCTGTGTATTCTGCCAGATCAAGGATTATATGTTCGTTTCCAGTCAGTCATTGAATTGATAAATCTATTGATGCTTTATGCTCTTTCTATTTACTTGCTTTGAATGATCAAACAAAGTAATAAATTAGGAGGAAGACTGTTAACATTGCATGATCATTGGGTGTTAATAGCTTTTGAATAGATGATTGGTAATCAGTAAGAATTGTTACTCATGTTATAAATTAATCAAATACACAGATGTAAATATTAGTGAACCCATTACCTTAGTGCTTTTATTATCTAATTCCTTTCTTAAATATTTTATAATTTCTTTTCTACTTATTTTTATGCACTTTTTGTTTAAAGTTCACCTCGAACCATTTGTCTAAATAACAAATTGATCTAAGTAGAGCAGTAATCATTCCAATTCCCTGTGGAGATGATAATCTTTTATACTATAACTTGACGAGATCGTATACTTGCGATTTTGACCGAACAATGGCCAAGTTTAAAAGTTAGTTAAAATTTAAAAAAGTCACATGACTTTTTTGTTTTAATATTGACCATTCATGATTGGATCTAATGGCTATGATTTGCTCCTCTTACTCTCACATAAGTAAGGCCCTCTCACTAGATATGTCCCATATATATATATATATGTACACACACACACACACACACATATATATATATATAATCGTCCCTGCCGGGTGGCACTATATCATCAAGGATTGTGTTAGAAGTCAGTGATGAACTTCATAGAAGAAGAAGAACAGAATGAGAAATTGAAATAGAGAAATCGATCCAGAAAATTGGATTTTCATTGAATGGAACTGCATTAGAAAAATAAGAGAAAAGCCGGCTTATAAAGAGCTGTCAACAACTAACTAACCTAAAGAAAATATAAAGAATCAGAAACTAATAACTAATTAGTGATAACTAATCAGTAACAGACCTAATAACTAACTAACTAACAGAAAAAATACAAGGCTTATACTAATTTGTGCAACATGCTTGCACATATAACAACTAAGTTAGTTAGTTAAACAGATTTAACTAAACCGAAAAGCTCTAATCCTAATACCCCACTCAAGGTGGAGAATATATGTTATGTATTCCCATCTTACTGATCAAATGAGAAAATGCAGCTTGAGGCAGGGCTTTGATGAATAGATCGGCCAATTGATGTTGGCTTTTGATGTGAACCAATTTGATTTTGTTGGCTTGAACTAACTCTCTTATAAAATGGTAGTCAGTGTCAATGTGTTTGGATCTCTCATGATGAGCTGGATTGGATGCCAAATGGATGGTTGATTGATTAACACAAAACACCATGCAAGAGTCTATTTTAATTTCAAAATGTAGTAGCAGCCAAGAGAGCCACACAACTTCACTGGCAGCATATGACAAGGCTTTATATTCAGCTTCTGCAGAAGATTTTGACACAGTAGGCTGCTTCTTAGACTTCCAAGATAGAAGGGCATTGCCTAGGAAAACACATGAGCCGGAAGTGGACCTTCTAGTGTCAAGGCACCCTCCCCAGTCAGCATCAGCAAATGCTGTCAGATGCAAGGAATTGGCAGCAGGAAAAAAAAGGCCTTGTCCCGGACTAGACTTCAGGTATTGCAGGAGATGATGGATTGCATGTAAATGGGAGGTCCGAGGGTCCTGCATAAACTGGCTGAGCTTGCAAATAGAAAAAGAAATATCCGGTCTAGAAATAGTGAGATAAATAAGCCTACCAATTAATCTCCTATAAATGGTGGGATCGGGTAAAGGATCCCCATCAGTTTTAGCAAGCTTTAAATTAGGGTCCATAAGTAATTTGAGAGGTTTACAACCTAGAAAACCAGTATCTTCTAGCAGTTGTAATGTATATTTTCTTTGAGAAAGAGAAATACCTTTGCTTGTCCTAGCTATCTCTAATCCTAAGAAATATTGCAAATTACCAATGATTTTTAATTTGGAAGAGCTTCTGAAGTAAGTGTTGAACCTCCAAAACCTTTTGTTGATTTGGTCCAGCAAGTAAAATGCCATCTACATAAACCAAAATTACAACAAGGGAATTACCCGAACCAATGGTGAATAAGGAATAATCATTCTTTGATTGAACAAACCCATTGGAAATAAGAGATGTAGAAAACTTACAAAACCATTCTCTTGAAGCCTGCTTTAAACCATAAATAGACTTATTGAGTTTGCAAACAAGGTTAGATTGTGAAGATTTATAGCCTTTGGGGAGTTCCATATAAGCTTCCTAAAAAAGATCACCATTTAAAAAAGTATTATCAACATCAAGTTGATATAAAGTCCAATTTTTAGCAGCAGAAACAGCAAGTAAAACTCTCACAGAAGTTGACTTAGCAACTGGAGAAAAAGTGTCAGAAAAATCTATACCAACCTGTTAAGTGTAGCCATTGGCAACCAATCAGGCTTTATACCTACTGACAGTCCCATTAGGGTTAAATTTAACCTTATAAATCCACTTACACCCTATGCACTTCTTATGAGAAGGAAGGGGAACAAGTGTCCAAGTATTATTGGACTCTAAAGCCCGGATTTCAGAGGTCATGGCCTGCTGCCAATGGGGAAATTTCACAGCTTGGTGGAAAAAAGAAGGCTCTTAGGTGGAAACTTGAGTTACAAAAGAATGATATTGAGGCCCAAGATTGGTTAGAGTATGAAAGTGTTGGATAGGGTAAGGGGAGGAAGTGGAATTGTGAACATAATCTCTTAAGTAAGAAGGTGGCTTAGAGGGCTAGTAGAATGTCTCAAAGCTGGTTCTGCAGCAGCAGGCTGCTGTTCTGCAGGTTGCTGTAAGTTTGGGTCTGTATAAGGATCCGGATCATTAGGTGGAGGAGGATCATGTGGTGGAAGATCCGGGGCAGTATTGGTAAGGTTATCTGGAAGAGGGTTTGGGATAACAACACTTGGAAATAATTCAGTGATATGATCATTGTTAACAGGAACAGGAATGTGATGAAAAGGAAATGTATTTTCATGACATCCCCAGAAACAAAAAACTTTCTAGTATGTAAAGAGTATAAAAGATAACATTTATATCCATGAGGATAACCAAGAAACACAGCTGGACTGGCCCTTTCAGAAAACTTATTCCTTGAAGATGCTAATGTAGCCGTATAAGCTAAACAGCCAAAACTCTTAAGTAATTAATAGTCAGGGGCAGCATTATATAAAACATGATAAAGAGAATGATTCTTTAAAAGAGAGGTGGGGGTCTTGTTAATCAAGAAAGCAGCAGTGCCAACACAGTGACCCCAAAAAGAAATAGGTACTTTAGATTGAAAAAAGAGGGATCTAGCCACATTTAGAAGATGTTGATGCTTTCTTTCAACAACTGAACTTTGTTGGGGCCTTTTAACAAAGAGAATTGATGTAATGTACCTTGAGTTTTGAGAAAATTACTTAAATTCAACTCTCTTGTATTGTCAGACCGAAAGCATTTAATTTTCTTATTAAACTGGGTATTAATCATAGCAAAAAACTGAATAATGATTGAAGGAGCTTCAGATTTATCCTTAAGGAGATACAACCAAGTAAAACGAGAACAATCATCAACGATAGTTAAAAGGAACCTATTGCCATCATAAGTAAATTGTTTGTAAGGTCTCCAAATATCACAATGTATTAAGTCAAAAGGAAAATTAGACATGTGATTATTGGAAGGAAAAGCTAATCTTCTAAATTTAGCTAGAGGGCATATATCACAAGAACTAGAAGGAAATTCAGTATGTATATGAAAAGGAACATTATCACTCAGAATTTTTAGAATCTTGTTAGAGATATGCCCAAACCTTGCATGCCAAATAGATGCATTGGTATTGTTAGTACAGGCTGCAACAGTGATACAAGAATGAGAAACATAATTTTCAGAAAACAGTAAAGAATTACAATCAGCAGCAGAATGACTATTATAGGCATTGTTACAAGAAAGTATGTATAGCCCTTCAATGAGATGACCCTCACCAATCCTCTTGAAGTGATTGAGGTCTTGAATCACAAATTCAGGGTAAGTTAAAGAAATGGAAGCATGATAATGTTTCAAAAGGGAACTTACTGAGATAAGGTTAAAAGAAAATTGTGGAATAAACAAGACATTATGTAAGATTAAAGAAGGTGTTAACTGAACTGTCCCTATTGCAGAAATGGAAATTTTGTGAGTATTAGGCAAAGTGACAAAAGTATTAGAAACAAATTGAAAAGAGGTAAAAAATTTAAGAGAACAAGAAACATGGGCACTAGCACCCGAATCCAAAATCCATGAGTCTTGTGATATTGTAGTTTTAATAGGATTAAAAGAAAATAGCATACCATTTTGAGGCTCAGTTTGTGGTATAGAAACCGAATTGGATGGATACTGAAGAAGTGCCATAACACTGCTATACTGATGAGCAGTTAGCTGGAATTTTGAATCATCCTCAGCAGCTGAGCATTGATTAATGGTAGCATTGGATGGTGCCTTTTTCTTGAAATTGGGAGGATAACCATGGATTTTCCAGCACTTGTCTTGAGTGTGTCCTACAAAACCACAATAGCCGCAAAGAGGGTGATCTCTCCTAGCCCCTCTGTTAGTGGAATCAGATTGGTTTTTAACAGCAAAAGCAAGAGAATCATCTGGATTGGGACTTGAATTCGTGCCAACCTCCTTCTATTTTTCATCTTGGATGATTAAAGAAAAGACTTTAGTAATGGATGGGATTGGATCCATGGAAAGAATTTGGCCTCTAATAGAGGAGAAAGAATCATTCAATCCCATAAAGAAATGCATGACATACTCAGTTTGGGCAAAGTGAACCCAGGGCTCTATGCCATTGCAATTACAAGAATGTGCGGGGTTTAAGATCAAGTAAAGATTCCGACAATGTTTTAACCTTAGTGTAATATTGACTAATCGATAGGGCTCCCTATTTCAGAGTGGCAAGGTCGCGCTTCAGCTGGAAAATCAAGGGTCCATTCTGTTGATCAAATCGCTCTTTTAGGTCATTCCAAATGGCCTTAGCAGTGGTACAGTGCAGCACACTTGACTGCATGTCTTTCGAAATGGAATTTAAAAGCCAAGAAGCAACAATGTTGTTGTTGCGTTGATAGGCAGCGAAGTTGGCATCGTCGGTCGTAGGTTCCTCAATCGATCCATCGACATACCCAAATTTGTTCTTACCAGTAGCGCCATTCGCATTGCTTTTCGCCAGGAGCTGTAATTGTCTCCTGTGAGGGGTTGAGAAACTAAGATGATGCCGGGATTATCAGAAGGATGAAGGAAGAAGTGGTTTGCGTATTGATCAACAACAGCCATGGTTGAAAGAAAGAAAGAACCAGGAGAAAATCGAAGGGAAAACAAGAAGAAGAGAATGCGAACGCCGTGAATTAGAAGAGGCGAAAGAAAGGAATCAGAGTGAGCAGGGGAATGTTCCTACTGATACCATGTTAGAAGTCAGTGGTGAACTTCACAGAAGAAGAAGAACAGAACTGAGAAATTGAAACAGAGAAATCGATCCAAAAAATTGGATTTTCATTGAATGGAACTGCATTACAAAAATAAGAGAAAGCCAGCTTATAAAGAGTTGTCAATAACTAACTAACCTAAAGAAAATATAAAGAATCAGTAACTAATAACTAATTAGTGATAACTAATCAGTAACAGACCTAATAACTAACTAACAGAAAAAATACAAGGCTTATACTAATTTGTGCAACATGTCTACACATATAACAACTAAGTTAGTTAGTTAAACAGATTTAACTAAACAGAAAAGCTCTAATCCTAATAGATTGTTCTCTAGACAACATTTTTCTCCTCAATTGCAACCAATCATCTTCAACTTCAACATCAACACACACACCTTTCTTGCCACGAACTAATCAAAGTGTCCTAAACATCTCCATCAACGGCGAACTGCGCGTTGCGTGGCCAGCAGCCAACGATTGCTACTCCGAAAAAGGCAAACTCATGAATGAAACACTTCGGAAGATCAACATGACGCATTTTCAGGTATCGTCAAGTCGAAACAAGTTTACCGCAGTTGGTTGTGACACAGTTGGAGCAATCGTTGAATATGACTACGAGGGAAAGAACTATACAACGAGATGCGTGTCTTTGTGCAACAGGTTTGACGATATCATGGCCAATAGGTCTTGCTTGGGAACTGGTTGTTGTGAGATTTCAATACCCTAAGGCCTCTAGTTATCGAAAGTAGCCTATGTTTCTCAGGCCGTATTCAACAACCACTCAACAGTACATGACTTCAATCCATGCGGTTATTCTGTTCTGGTTGAAGATGGAGCCTACAACTTCTTATCCACTGACCTCCTCAAGTTGGAGAGGAAGGAGTTTCCTGTGTTGTTGGATTGGGCAGTTGGGAACAAAAAGTGCTAACATGCTCAAAAGGAGGTTTCAAGTTATGTGTGTAAAGCGGAGAACAGTGAATGTTATAATGCAACAAAGAGACCAGGCTACCTTTGTAGATGCTCTCATGGATATGGGGGAAACCCTTATCTTCTTCATGGTTGCCAAGGTTTTATTTCTGGACTAAACTTAGCTACAGTTCTAATGGTAATATGTTTTTACTGTTCTTAACTAAATATACAAGCCAATCATCACTAGAGCACCCACTGCGTGAGCAACTAAATTGCGTTGCTTTACTGACACAGACAGAGGAACAATTTCTTTCTCTCTCTGTCTCTCTCATCATGGGCCCACAGTACGCGTTAGTTGCCGTAAACTATGTAGTTGCTTTGACCGAAAAACAAGCAACGATGCACTAAATGAGAGCTGCCATGTAGACTAAATTACGGCAACTAAAATTTAGTTTATGCCGATGTGGGTGCTCTAAGGGTATGTTTGGATATTTCAAAATGAGCGAAGCGGAGCAGAATGGAATGGAGCGGAACGGAATGGAGCGAAGTGGAATAGAATATATCTTCCATTCCATTGTTTGGGTATTTTATGATGGAGCGGAACGGAATGGAGTAGAGCGGAATGGAATATAACTTTTTTATTCCTTTTTTTGCCCCTTTTTAAAAACAAGAATTAAAATTAAAATATATACTACATTATAATATAATAAAATAAAAAGAAAAATACGTAACTAAAGATAAATATGCAACTTCTTCTTTATTCATCAAAAAATATGCACCTTCTTCATAAAAAAAAGGATAAATATGCAACCCTGTTGAATCAAACACCAGTAGCATCAACAGCCAAATGTCAAATATGTAACAAATCAATAAATACAAACACTCAAAATCCAAATAAAATAATTGCAAATTTTAAGAACCCACCGCACTCTCTTCTCTCTCAAACCCACACCGTCGTCGCCAAACTCATCTTTACCCACACAAAAAAAAAAAAAAGAACCCACCAAAGCAAGATGGGAAAATAAAACACAAAAGCTGGAAAAAAAAGTAGGCAAAGGGAACGAAAGCTTTGAAGAGAATGAAGAGAATTGCCAAGGCAAAATCAGAGGCGAACAGGGCAGTGGAGACAGTTCACAGGGTTTGCAGAGAAAGAAGAAACTTTGGGTGCAAACGATTGTAATATTAGACAATGGTTAATTTGGTAAATTGATAAATATGGTGAATGGTTCCATCGGCTACCACCCAAATCGAGGGCGGGGAGGAAAAATTGGGTAAAGGATGGAATGGGATGGAATAGATCCCATCCAATACCACTCCATTCCATCGATTTTGTAACAATCCAAATGATGAAACCTTCTCCCATTCCATTCCATCTCATACCACCAATCCAAATACACCGTAAGGGTCTCCAAATGCGTGTGTAACCGCCTTCTTATTACTTTGGGTCAGATTTTTTTTTTTTTATAACAAGATTTTTGTTTTATTTGTGTATATAAAAATCTTTCTATGCTATTCATCAGATTAAAACATAACACCTTAATTAATTAATTAATTAAAAAAAATTCTCTTTAAAGCCAACATTTTTTTTTTACTTTTAGTTGTTAGAATTTTTTTCAATGATGTGTTATGCTTTTATTGGAGGACAGAGAAAAAAGTTGACTTCAATCCATATATTATAGTATTACTATAGTGCTGACAAGGTTTACGTAATGGAACGGGTTATCATATGAAAACAACATTCATCATGCGTCCCATGGGATCAAATACTCGACCTAATAGCATTTCCAAAGGGTTCTTAATCCATTATGTTTGGAGCTTGTCTACGTGGTGTGTGTTGTCCTTTAAATTTATGGGACGTCTCTTATATAAGAGACTATTAACATTAAAATATAATTTTTTTTTTCAAACTCAATAGAAATTAATAGTCCTCCAAAACCCTTCCCTCCAAAACCCTCGATTAATTTTTTAAACTCATCTAAAAATTAACTTCACTTTGTACAATGCTCTTCATAGGAACTTGTTAACTTCTTAATAGAAGATCTCAATTTTATGAGAACTTGTTTTAATTAAATAAGCATTAAATAAAGGGTTTTTGGGGATGAGTTTATTAAATAGGATAAAATTATCTAAAATTTAAGGACCATCAAGTCCCCGACAAAGCAGTCGAGTGGTAAAGTGTTGCGAGACATTGGAAGCGTTGGTTCGAATTTGCAACACTTCACTTCCCCCTCTCCATCACCCTGCCCCGTGATCATTTGTACTAAGGACAATAAAAAAAATTTGAGTATTCTATTGCATGAGCTTTTTTTCTCAATTGTTTTAAATTTCCTGGCCTTTTGGTACACAATATTCAATTTTCTTGGCTGAATGTAGTTCACAATTTTTTTACATAATAAAAATAACTATTGCTCATGAAAACTTCCCTATCCATCGAGAAAACAGAAATCAGAACTAACAAATTATCTTACAGATATTAATGAATGCATGGAATCCAACGACTGTGTTGATGGAGCCACATGCATCAACCTTCCTGGAAGCCACACGTGTTCATGCCCGGCTGGGTATGACGGAGACGGGGGAAAAATTGGAAAAGGATGCAATCCCAAATCAAAGAAAGAGATTATACTCATAATTGCATTGAGTGAGTATATTGTTGTTTAATTTACTGGAATTACATGCAACACGTTCTATTCTCCGTTAAACCATCTATTATTTATTTAAAAAACTTAACTATACGTGACAAAAACTCCTTCGTGCATTTTTCTGCCAAAACTATTTTTCCACCAAAAATTTAAGTACTTCTGTTTTTCTTTGTTACCCGTGCTAAACACATGTTCTTTCAGCTAGTAGCGTATATATTCATGTCAAATTGTCAACCAAGTTTATTATTACAACCATGTTGTTGTGAATTGCAAATTCATATTTCCAAGGTATTCAAGTGGCATTTACAACATTGTTCCTTCAAGACTGGAATAGTGTGACATTTTGAGTTTTTGACCAGTGCATGTCATTGACTACATGATCGAAGTTGAGACGACATCAACAAGGCAACGCAGGAAGAAAATGATTACATTTTCACTTGTTTGTGTCCAGGTGTGAGTGCAAGCGTCATAGCACTACTGGTAGGAAGCTTTTATGGATATTGGGCATTGAAGAAGAGAAAGTTCATCAAACTTAAAAGAACAGATTTTTCAACAAAACGGTGGCTTACTATTACAACAGCAGATAGCGAGGCATAAAGGGTCAACTGAAACAGCTAAGGTCTTCACTGTGGAGGAGTTAAAGCAGGCTACCAACAATTTTGATGAAGGAAAGATCCTAGGCCAAGGTGGCCAAGGAACAGTTTACAAAGGAGTATTAAATAATAATAGAATTGTGGCAATAAAGAAGTCCAAAATCAGTGACCCAAACCAGATTGAGCAGTTTATCAATGAGGTGATCGTGCTTTCCCAAATCAACCATAGGAATGTAGTAAAGCTCTTGGGTTGTTGTTTAGAGACAGAAGTCCCCTTGCTTGTTTATGAATTCATTCCTAATGGCACTATTTCTGAGCATCTTCATGGTCAAAGTCAATCTTTAAAACTGACATGGAAAACAAGATTGAGAATAGCAACACAAACTGCTGGTGCCCTGGCATACTTGCATTCTGCTGCTTCTACACCAATCATACACAGAGATGTAAAAACTACGAATATATTGCTTGATCGTAATCTCACTGCAAAGGTTTCTGATTTTGGGGCTTCTAGGATTGTTCCTATTGATCAAAGTCAGATAACCACATTGGTGCAGGGGACAATGGGGTATCTTGACCCAGAATACTTCCAGACAAGCCAGTTAACAGAGAAGAGTGATGTCTATAGCTTTGGGGTGGTCTTAGCAGAGCTACTGACAGGAAAGAAGGCAATATCTTTTGACAGACCAGAGGTTGATAGAAACCTTTCAGTGTACTTCGTTTCTTCTATAAAAGAAGGCCGGCTACTTCATATTGTAGACAGCTACATAACAGATGAGGCAAATGTTGAGCAACTAAAGGAAGTTGGCAATATTGCAGAAAGGTGTTTAAGGGTGAAGGGAGAGGAAAGACCCACCATGAAAGAAGTGGCAATGGAACTTGAGGGAACATTAGTTATGGAAAAACATCGATGGGGAAGTGTCAATTTGTCTTCAGAGGAGACTGAAAACTTGTTCGAAGCAGCATCATCTGTTTTCAACGATGAGGATGGAGTTGGTAGAAATGTCATTATTTCTTCTCACTCTGGCAGCACAAACAAGATTTCAATGTCATTGAGTGGTGGAAGATGATAAGTTGATATAAACCATGAAATTCTAGTAATTAACATGTCTATACTTGCTCAGGCCTAGATGTTAATCTATATAATATCTTAAATCTGATGATTATGTAGTATATGTTGTATTCCCCTACTGTATCAGACATGATATTGATGCGTGTATATCCATGTAAATATGCTTAGCATGTAATCATTATGTTCCTTACTGAATTCAGTTACAACTAATTAATGGGAAAATGACAGTAATACCTTCACCAAAACAAAGCCATTCAAGAAATATTTCCTCTTTTAACTAACAAATTTTAATTTGAAATATTTTAGTATACAATTGAAAAAGCAATTGAAAATATAAAAAAGTACACTAGGCAGCTATGAAAATACATTATATAATTACTTCAAGTTAGCAGCAGATTCTATGCAATTGCATATCTAGTTTCTAATTATAAATATATCTGACTAAGAAGTGTACTCACCTGAATTACAAGAACATGACAATTCACAAATCATATTTTGTCAGTGCTCTGCATCAAAAGAACGTAAATAACATTAAAACATACCAAAATTGAACAATATGATTCACCTATTTAGTATTGATATAGATAAAGAAACATTATCAACCTGATATATAATATATATTAATACATATGCATTTAACTTACAATTACTATTTCAAGTTCAAATGCTAAAGGCTAGTTTCTACAACAACTTAGATGGTTTCAATAACCGAGATATGGGAAAAGTGAAACAAAAACAAACGTGTAATTGGACAAAAATACAAAATATATAGAACCACTAACTATGATGCTCACAAAATATATAGAACCACTAACTGAGATATGTGTGAGACACTGATTAATATAGCCAATATTTTATGAATTGCCATCTGCAGGGCTGATCCTAGAGCATGCCTAGCTTCCCCATTAAAGATCAAGTATATAGTCCTAATTATGAATCAAATATCCAATATTGTTTACAGTAAACGTAAGAAATCTATTTTATGTAACCCAATCTACACACTCACATTGTAAAGTGTAGTAAGTAATAGCAGAGAGACAGATTGGGAGAGAAATGACTGAATGGGCTTCATACATGCAATATTTAAAAGCAACTCGAAGGTTGAAACTGGAATCAAGAGAATATATACATTACTCACTAACAAAGGGAATAAGTCAAAGGATATAAACACAACTAAGAATGATTTATTATTGAATAATAATTAAGTGATCATAGGAAGTAGACAATTGATTGTATCATACCTTGTCTCATTTTATGATATGTCTTATAGATCACACGCCATGGCTGATAGTTCCTGCTTATGTCTTTCCAATACTAATTCCTCTCTATGTTAATTATACCTGCAATCATGGAAAATATAATTTGAACAAGGGCTGAATCCAGTAACACAATAAGATAAAAAAAAGTATATTTTGTGAAGCATATTCCGGATGAGTCATTCCCTTGGATCCTCATTACAGCCAAGTATTCAAGATACCCATGCCTTCATCAAATTCAACTTCCAACAAACCCAAAATCAGCCGCTGTGGACACTGATATGCAAATTTACGTTCTGAGCTGCAACAAATTCAAAAACAGATTTGAAACTTTCAGTAATCATAATTTGGGAGAAAGGAAAGAAGAATTGCAAAGTTGTTGACGTTGATGGAGTCAAAAAAAATCCATCGGAATCCCTAGCATGTTCCAGAAAATAAATCACAGGAAAATCAAAATTAAATAACAATAATCAGAACATTGAGATCAGAAAACAAGAATCAAGAGTCAGATATTAAAGTAACGTTACCAGAGAAAAGAGAAGATCTAATAGAACATGTGCGCTTCTCCAAAACGTGGAAGATAGAAGAAGCTCGAGAGAAACACGAGAGTGAGACAAAGGAGCAGAGAGATATCGAACGAGGGAGAAAGGTAGGTCACACGAGCGAGAAAAGAAGTTATATGAAATCTGAAATAAAATTAAAAACTCTTCTATCTTCTTGGCGATAGAAATTAATTGTCACAAAATCTCCGTATTAGTAAATAAATTACCGGCTGTCACCTTATTGTCGGCATATAATTGCCGTTAAAGATCTGTTTTATTGTAGTGAAAGTAGGAACAAATTATCGGAGAGAAAAGGACTTTGTGTTCACAATACTCATGTTTCATGTCATTGCAAGAGCTTTTACAGTGTGTTCTTATTGTACATATTCTAAAGATTGATACTATCTCTTTGTCTTATAGCACTTTTTAGCCAAAACTTCTAGAGCTTGATCACTGAAGTTTCCCAGAATTCGTTGCCCATTAGTTGGTGTTGTCCCTTGAGATATAGACATAAATTTTCAAAACACCTACAGTATCTTCCAATCAATTCAACCTTATGCCAGGAAGTTCAATATTTTTTTTAGCTTGTCTTGCTTCATTGTTTGAAAATACTACTCAATATCATTATCCAGCAAAGCAACAGCAATTCTCACCCTACTCCATTTTTCTAGGTGATTTTGTGAAGTCAGAATAAGATTTTTTGCCATATAGAAACCCGAAGATTCTGTGAAGCAACCTTTTGCAAAAGAATTACACAAAGATAAAACTTCTAGAACCAGACTTTACTCACTGTTATTACTTCCAGTAACAACGCAGCAGATTTGAATCATTTTCAAATTGTAGTAATTAAATGAAATTACAACTCTATTTTAAAGTACTTGTAGCAGATGTCTAAGAGCAAAGAATGATGAAACCGCAACATCCCCAACTGAAGGGAAAAAAAATATACATAGAACAAGAAGAATATACTATATGTGGTTTCAATATGACAAGGATGATTTCTTAGATAGGCACAGCCTTCTGTAGGCGTTCGAATAAACCGTTGACACAATTTTGGAGTTCTATGGACCATGTTAAAAAGACCACATAGTTACGGTATCTAAGGGCCTGTTTGATATACTTTTTAAAAATAGTTTTTCTGTTTTTAAAAATAGACAAAGAACAAATTTTGTTCTTGTTAAAATTTTAAAAACAGAAAACTGTTTTTAAAAAAATGTAATCAAGCAGGCCTTAAGTCCTTTGCAGTTAGGACCAACACACATTTGTATGTCAGTGTAATGATATATCTATATTGTCAGACTTTGTTCCAAGTGTATAATTTGCATTGTGAAGAAGAGTTTTCCGCTATTTTTGCACAAGAGTGCATGCTAGGAGAGGATGAAAATTAGTGTCAGCCTCGATAGGTAATCAAATGCTGAGGAGGCGGTGGAAATGGTTAAAGTTAGAAGTTGGTTATGGATGAAAGCTACAGTTGAAAATGTCTCAATGAGCTTCTATCAGTGGTGGATAAATCCAATTTCTTGTCTATCTTAATTTTATTTTCTACTGATGTAATTATATAGGGATTACCTGTTTGCTGAACTCGGGCAGGGGCACCTTTTATACTTCATTTTTAATTTTTAATACAAATAGGTTCATCTGAAAAAAAGAAGTCAAGGGCTTAGGAGTGTTAAGTCATAGTTTGTTGTCCTGGTTGTGAGGGGCCCTTTGGTTCTGAGTGGATCAAAACAAACAGATACGGACAAGACAAAAACAGCATACTCAGATTATAAAAATCACCCTTAGAAAGCTATCACCCAACAAATTGAACTCTTCAATCAAAACTCAAAACAGTGTAGGACTGCTTATGTAAGCTGCCATAAAAGCACTTGAATGTCATTAAGCTCAATACTATAGCAACCAGCAGTCCAGCACTAGGTACGGTATGCTGTTTTGGGGATGTTTAAGGTCTTCTTTCAAGAAGCTTTTTTAGCCGAACATACAAGAAGTCAGCTGCAGCATATAATTCTAGTGGAGGCCTCGGTAAACAGGCAGGCCTAATCATGGTCAGGGAATCACTCAGTAGGAATGTATCACAGTTGTACAGATGGGAGATGTTTTTATCATACTAGTTAGGACAAGTTTTACTAATTCTGCCTCAGTTTGGTTACAAGTTCTTTAATAAATTCTTTTGCCTATTTAAATTTAAAACACACACACACACACACAGATATATATATATATATGTATGTGTTTAATTTCCAATTGCTAACACAGTTCTGTCTCTGACTTTGACCCATTCCATCTATATATCTATATATATATATTATGAACATGAAAACTATAATCGTCCCTGCCGGGTGGCACTACATCTGTGGGGAGCTAGCTAGCCTTGATCATGTTTAATTTTTCATTTCCTAACACAGTTTCTGTGTCTGACTTCTGACCAATTCTATCTATAAAACTTAAACAACTGATTAAAGACAATAACCGTTATTATAAACTACAAATACATTATCATAAATTTCAAACAAAACTGTGTTTAATTTGATCATACCAATTCCATACAAGAAGAGTCAGTCCTTTAGTTTTGACCTTCTTCCTCCCTTTAAATAGCATCATTACAATAGCTGAAGAAATTAACAAAGCCATGGCAGTGCTCACAAAACAGCCGCTGGTGATGGTGATTGTTGCAGTCCTTATTGCGAAAGCAACAACTCAACCGGTGTCACTGCCAAACTGCCCAACAAAGTGTGGCTCAGTCACCATTCCTTTCCCATTTGGAACCACCGAAGATTGTTCTCTGGACAACACCTTTCTCATCAATTGCAACCAATCATCTTCAACTTCAACGTCAACACACACACCTTTTTTGCCACGAAGTAATCAGAGTGTCCTAAACATCTCGCTCAGCGGCGAGCTGCGCGTTGCGTGGCCAGTATCCAGCGATTGCTATGCTGAAAAAGGCAAACGCGTGAATCAAACACTTCGGGCCATCAACATGACGCATTTTCACGTATGGTCAAGTCGAAACAAGTTGATAGCGGTTGGTTGTGACACAGTTGGAGCACTCTCGGCCATTGATTCTGAGGGAAAGAACTACACCACGGGATGTGTGGCTTTGTGCAACAGGCCTGACGATATTGTGGCCAATGGATCTTGCTCCAGCACTGGTTGTTGCGAGATTTCAATACCCCAAGGCCGCAATCAGTTATCGAAAGTAGCCTATGTTTCTGGACCCGTGTTCAACAACCACTCAGCAGTACATGATTTCAATCCATGCGGTTATGCTTTTATTGTTGAAGATGGAGCCTACAGCTTCGCCTCCACTGATCTCTTCAAGTTGGAGAGGAAGGAGTTTCCAGTGGTGTTGGATTGGGCAGTAGGGAACCAAACGTGCCAACAAGCTCAGAAAAACGGCTCAGATTATGCGTGTAAGGCGGAGAACAGTGAATGTTACAATGCAACAGAAAGAGCCGGTTACCTTTGCAGCTGCTCTCATGGATTCCGGGGAAACCCTTACCTCCTTCATGGTTGCCAAGGTATTATTTCTTTCTTATCTCTTTGAAGTCGTCTGTTCCTTTTTTTTTTTTTTTTTTTGAATAATATCCAATTTCGTCGTTGAATTTTGTCACCCGTATCAACTTGGTCCCTAATTTTATCGAAATTACTAAGTAATTTCTGGAATTTGAAAACGTTAATCAGTTACGTCCCTTCGTCAGTTTTGCCTGTTAACAGATTCCAAAATAGTCCTTTAATTTAGTCACTTATTAGCAAACAGGTCCCTATGATTTATAACTTAATGTCAATTTGGTCTCTGCTAAATTGACATAGAGACATAACCGATACACGTTTTCAAAATACAGGGACTAATTTGGAATATTGATAAATTAAGAGACCAAACTAAATTTTTTCCCAATTCCAGGGATCAAATTGGGTATTATTCCGTTTTTATTTTATTTTATTCAGAATAAAACATAACACCTTAATTGTACTTAAAAAAAACAAACAAACATAACACCTTAACTAATTAAAAAAGAAAAATGATGGGTGGACACTCATCCACTGCTCCAACACCTAGTGAAAGAAAGAAATAGAGTCAGAGAAGTGATATATGTGATAGGTTAGCGATATGATAGGAAGAGAGAGATAGATAAAAAGAGAAGTATTGGATGAGTGTTAAAAATTACAGGGTGTCCAAAAATCAGAACTCATTAAAAAAATAAAATTAAAACCGACATTTTTTCTTTAAGCCGTTAAATTTGAGGTAAAAAAAAATGACTTGGCTTCAATCCATATATTTTATATTAGGCTTAAATACACTTTTGGTCCTCCCAATTTCTTAATTTGGTGATTTCGGTCCCCCTATTTTATTTTTTACGATTTTGGTCCCTTAACTTTTCAATTTGGCGATTTTGGTCCCTAAGTTTTTTAATTGCACTTTTGGTCCTCCACTTTCCCAAAATCCAAGATTTTTAGGGATCAAAAGTGCAAAAAATCCATGATTTTGAGGGACCAAAAGTGCAAGTAAAAAGTATAGGGACAGAAATCGCCAAACTGAAATATTGGGGAACCAAAATCGCCAAAAATAAAATAGGGGGACCAAAATCACCAAATTGAGAAAGTTGGGGGACCAAAAATACAATTAAACCTTCATATTATCTGTAGTGCTAACAATGGTTCGCCAAATGAAACAAGGATGGGTTCGTGACTGTGTTTAGATTTTGAGCGTCTTGGGCAAAGGAAGTAAATGATGTCTTCATCATCATTTAGATTTTATCTTCTTTGTATTTTTTTTTTATAAAATTATGAATAATTCGTTTGTAATCAAAGTTCTTTAATAATCATTTTCGATAGAAATCAAAACAGTTTGTTTACTCTACCTTGTGACATAGAAGATTGCAAATAACATTTTTACAATTTCTTTTTTTCATAAATATTTTAGCAATTTCATTTTAGAAATTTTTTTCCAACAAATGCAATAATAACAAAGATAATTAATATTATTATATAAGTCGTGGATGTAATAGGAAAACAATTAAATATTTTCAAAAAACGAAATATCATATAGCTTGATTTTGATTCGTTAAAACCTCTATAATGACTTTTAATTCTTCAAATAGAATTTCACAATCAAGATAATAAGAATTATAATGATTTACGTAAGTTTCAATACGTTTGCAAGATAATTTCAAGTTATTATTAGAGAATGATCTAAGTTTTTCAATACTAAATAAAAATCCAAAAATCTTCTCTTATGTGCTACACTACTCAAATTTTCTTGAGTGGGTCAATTATTTGATCTACAATATATAAAAAATAGTAAATCCTGAAAGATTCAGTGGTGTGTATTCCGAAGAATTTGCATCGTAGTATTTTTTTTACGAATTTACGTTTTTGAACAAACACATATTCAATTTCCATTTATTCACAATTTTTTTAGCACTAACGTTTTTTTCCGTTTAAACTCTAAATTTTGCACCTGTGTCCAAGACAATATGTGTATTCTTGATGATACAAAGAGAAATAGAACGTCACGCGTTAGTTATAAAGTCACTCATTAATTGACTTGATTTCATGAAACAACTTGTTTAATTACAACATTTGTTTAAATTTTATAAGAATTTTTTTATAATTATATATATATATAATATTTTTATTTTAATATCTATATACACTACTACTAGAAAAAATAAATAAAATTTTGGTGTTTCTCAGAAAATGGGGCACTGGACAGTTCCCTCTTCTGTGTGTCTCATATGATAAGTTCATACTACTCCTGTTCCTATTTATAAGAAATAAAGTGGTTTATTTTCTTGGGCCTAAAACAAATCCTTGTTTTTAATCACATTAATTGCTCAATTCTATATTTATCCTTATTTATTATAAGATCACTTAGCAATGAACTCACATGTTTCTCTCTTTTTGAGTCATATAATGCAAAGGGTATTTGTGGAAAAACTTCAAAATTATAGAATCATTAATTGAAATTTACTAATTTCAATGCACCTCCTAGGTCTTGATGATTTTGTGAAATGTTTCTTTTATACTCCCTTTGTCCTTAAATATAAGTCATTTTTTACCAAAACACACAAATTAAGAAAACTAGTTAACACATTTAATTTGTCTAAAATGTTTATTGTTTTTCCAAAACTACCCTTTAATTATTGATATAAGAGAGAAATAGTCACCTCATTTACTATTGACTACAAAAAATAATGTAAAATAATTAGGAGTATACTTGTAAAAAAAATAGTTAATATATTTAGTAATTTAGAAACAGACTTATAAAAATAGACAATTTTCTTTTTCAAATTGGGTTTATATTTAGGGACGGACGTAATATATATACACGTGTGTGCCCGGAGGTAGTATCCGTGAACTTAGATATGGCCAAGTCAAAATTACTTACATTAATTATGATTTATTCGGCCAATTAAATACAGTTGAATTTGGTCTTGGTATTCTATTACATGGCTTTTTTGACAAGCTATTACATGGCGCTTAGTCAAGTTAATGAAGCTTTCATATGTTTTCTTACTAGTATTGAGTACCGTGCGTTACACGGGAGAAATTTGTCGAAAAAATAACATGTATAGAAATTCATAGAGAGAGAGAGCATTGGGAATGGGCTTTTAAAATTTGAAATATGTGCAAAAGAGTTTATAGAACCATGTAGCTTAAAGATGTTTATAAAAAAGTAGTAATGGTGTGTCAGGGTTTGTTATAGAGATGAGAGTGTGGGAGGGAGAAGCTTTTTTTCAAATGTAATAAGCGAAGTCTATCTGTGACGGACCAATACCTCGCTACAGGATAAAGTTATTACTCATGAAAAACTGGCCTACTTGCCTATCCACCCATTTTTTTGAAATTGGCCCTATCTTTGCATCTAAATGTCTACTGCTTAGCCCCTTTTTTATTAACAATACTTGGTACACCAAAAGCGGCAATCTATATAATAAATCTGATAGTAAAAGAGAAGTACAAAATTAACAATATCTGATAATAAAAGAGAGATAAAAAATTAACAATTCACATTAAACGTATGCCCAATTATTGTTAATTGAACAATAACAATAAGTATAAAAATAACACAATTGAAAATCAACAATACATCCCTCCAAATCAATAGCTATCAAAGTTTTATCAAATAGTTGCAGGTGGTGGTGGGTCTGTATTCTATGCAGCTTTCAAATTCCCATACATCTACTCCCTATTTTTAAGAGTACTTTGAATGAATAAATGTTGTAAAGTGGAGATTCCAATACCAACTATTTTTATCGAGCTGTCCACAAGTTTTGCAAGTCAAGAACATGTACTTGCACAAAAATCCAAGGAACAGTATTCTGCAGGACATAAGTTGTAATTTGCACACAGAGATAGACCATTAATATCTTTCCTAGGACAATGCATAGATGATGTTACTGACCCATAAATTATGGACTGACTTGTATAGTTAATACATTCTCGAAGTTCTTGAAAGTAAAATGCTTAATATATTACATGAGTACACACGCTAGAACATGACAAACTAAATAATTACTTTGTCAACAAATGAAGCATTCCCAAAAGCAAAATCACACATGTAGCTGCTAAGGTACTACCCCAAGAAAGTCACAAAAATAGCATGCTCTATCATAGCATAAGTTGAACATACTGTTAAAAAAATTTCAGTTTCTCCAACAGTGGCTCACTGGTGTCATCAATATTCATGATGTCAATTGGGTGCCAACACAATCAAGTACATGTGTGCAAGTACTCACAAAAGACACATACATACTAAAATAGAAAGTACTTACCATTAATCCATTATCCCTCCCCTCTCCTATATCTGGTAAATATGTGAAGTGCACTTTCTCAAAATCTCCTGAAGAACAACAATTGTATCAATGATTTCATTCCTTAGCACCAAAAAAAAAAGTTCAAACCTCTCTCAGCACCAAAAAAAAAAGTTCAAACCTCCCACTTTATTAATGCTATTATTTCCACCAGTAACAACTAACAATTACATGCACCCAAAGTCGTGATTAATTAAAGAGATGAAGAACATGTAATACTAGTCAAAAGAAAAAGGATAATCCAATGTAGAGGTACAAATAATCCAAACACCTATTAAATATCAAGCATCCATATATTTGCATTTGACACTCCCGAGCTATTTTTGCAATGCTGACTTTTTTTTTCTCCAAAACATCTAAGTGTCATCATGTCATATAGAGAATCATTGGGCCTTCTTCCATTGACAATGACTATAACAAATCATAAACACAAATGGATATCAACCAAAAATAATTCTTCTTTGTTGAATTAGATTGTGATGATATCTTCTCCAAGAGTAATTTTCTGAACCATTTCCCAAAGAGCTATTCCTTTCCCCATCATGGTAAAGATCAATGCTTTTCAAAGCATAGTACTCAAGCATCAAAATCAGCAAGAACCATGTACAACGACCCTCAATTGCTTAATAATTAGATGTTAAAGCAAATCAAACAACCAAACATAAATTAGCTACTTTTTATCACTCAAATACAAAAGCATCTTAAGATTCAAAATTAGCAATAGCTGTTTCAAGAGCCTTCAATTTGAAAGGATATCCTTGTCATGTGATAGCCTACTAATCTTGCTCAATGATGTGAACTTACCTTAAAGAAAAACAGAACTGATCTATGCTGGGGGAAAAAAATGAAGCATGAATAAAGGAATGTTGGTTCTCATAGGAAATTCATGCCTATCTATGACACTGTAGCAGAATTGCATCAGATTATAAAGTTCACATCAGAATTATTTATATTCAATATCTAATTCTTTCACTCAAAAAAAAAAATGCTTTGTAGCTTACCATTATATTCTTTCCAATTTGCAAAATAAAGAATTTCTTCGTTTTTCTATTTATGCTCCAGTTCTTATCACCCAAATGAGGTACATTTCTAAAAAAACAGCAATGGATACAAAACAAAACAAACCAAACCAAACCAAACCAAACAAAACAAAACAAAACAACATCTAGCAAAAAAAAAAGAACAAAGAAACACAAAGAAAACAACATTTTTAATTCTAAGAGCAACATTTTTTACTCCTCCCCAGCATGGTGCACCTGAAAAACGAGTCATTTTAGTGTCAATAAACATAAACATAAACATAAAAACACAAACAACCCAGAAAAGACCATATATTACTGGAAAGTGGTAAAGGACCAGAAAAGACCATATATTAGTGTGAATACTTATCCTTCATAGATCTTCACATATAGGTTCAAACACACTCAAAATTTGATACCCATCATCTGAGTAACATAAAAAATTATTATCACACAAATAATAAAGCTTTAAACATTGAAGGTGATAATCTAGATTACAAAGTACATTAGGAAAGAGTTAGTTTTTTTATTTTTCATTATTTCTTTGCTACAGTTAACAAAAAAATATTAATCACCTCTTTCATATTTCTTTGAGTTTGTTGGGTTTGATTTGAAGAAGCTCTGTAGTCACACATCTTGTTCTGAAAAAATGAGAATAAGAGCAAAGTGGGATTTTCGTTTGGGGTTAAGGATTAAGGTAAAAACAGGGATTAAGATGAGATTTCGTGTTAGGGTTTTCAAAGAGATTGGGGAAAAAAGGAAATGAAAAGAGAAACCAACTCACCATCAAGGGAGAAGAAGGATTAGCCACAGGTGAGCAACACATAACTGAAGAAAAAAGGCGGTTACCTCTAGAAGGAGCGATGAGAGCAAGATAGCTCTGGTCAAGTTCAAGTATGGAGGGAACATTTTTCTGGATCAAAGAATGCTTAATCCTCCTGTAACTTTCATAGAGGCTTCAAATTTCGTCCTTATTTCTGTGCTTCGCGAGAATCTCCTCCTGAGACAACGACGGAGTCGACGGTGTAGGAGGTAGGGTTTGTGGAGATGGCACACTTGTTTCCGACGGTGGCGGCGGAGATGGTTGTGGTGATTCCGGTAATGGCTCATAGAGCTTTTGCTTCTTTAGAGGCTGCTCAGTGAGATGGAGGGAGCAAGTACAGAGGGGAGTGAGAGAGATCTGCGAAAGGAATGAGAGAGAGGCTTGTTGCCAGAAAAGCTTGTTTTTGAATTTGAATTTTGAAATCGGATGAGAGGAGTGTGGGAGAAGCTTGTTTTGTCCTCATATTCTTTTTCTTTTTTGTTTTTTTGACTCCCTGACGTTGTTTTGTCCTCACGTGTTTTTTTTTTTTACTCCCTGGCGTTCTTTTCTTTGTCTTATGCTGAAACTTGCTGGAAACTAATGGGTTTCCTCTTTCACCAACAGAGCCAAAGAGGCATGAAAAAAAGATAAAAAAATGCTGATGTGGCAAAACTTGTGTCATTGATTGACACGTATAAAAAAGACCTATAAAATGCTTTGACTGTGTATAGTATAAAGATTCTCACTATTTTAAATTTTTTTTTTTGTTTTTTCAAATTTTGTGGCTAATGTGGTTTACATTTTTACAATATCTCTTTTTGAAAATTTTCCCTACATATCCATTGTGAAAAGTGAAAACAGAAATCAGAACTGACAAAATATGTTTTAGATATCAATGAATGCACGGAATCAAATGACTGTGTTGAGGGGGCAACATGCAGCAACCTTCCTGGGAGCTACAACTGTTCATGCCCGACAGGATACAATGGAGACGGGAAAACTAATGGAACAAGATGCAGTCCCAAATCAAGGAAAGAGATGATACTGATAATTGCATTGAGTGAGTATTCTGTTGTTTAATTTTGCCGGGATTACAACACATTCAAATTCAATTCTCGGTTCAACACCATATGATCATGTCGACCAAGTTTATTATTACAATGAAAATTAATAGTGAAACGCAAAACATTTTTCATTAATTGGTAATCAACAATATTAATCCATGTTACAAATTGCTGTTGTGAATTGAAACTAGTATGCCCAAGTTATTCAGCTGACATTATTTAGAACAATGGTCCTTCAAGACCGGGGTAATATGGCATATTTTGAGTTTTTGACTAATATCATCAATCAATACGGCAAAATAGAGGGATAATGATTATATATTTGCACTTGTTTCTGTCCAGGTGTCAGCGCAAGCGTAGTAGCATTGCTGGTGGGAAGCTTTTATTTGTGTTGGGCATTGAAGAAAAGAAAGCTCATCAAACTTAAAGAACAATTTTTTCAACAAAATGGTGGCTTCTTGTTACAACAACAGATACAAAGGCATAGAGGGTCATCTGAAACAGCTAAAGTCTTCACTGTAAAAGAACTAAAGGAGGCCACCAACAACTTCGATGAAGCCAAGATCCTTGGCCAAGGTGGTCAGGGAACAGTTTACAAAGGAGTTTTAAGTGATGACAGAATTGTAGCAATAAAGAAATCCAAAATAAATGACTCAAACCAGATTGAGCCATTCATCAATGAGGTGATTGTGCTTTCCCAAATCAATCATAGGAATGTGGTAAAGCTCTTGGGTTGTTGTTTAGAGACAGAAGTTCCCTTGCTTGTTTATGAATTCATTCCCAATGGTACTGTTTCTAAGCATCTTCATGATCAAAGCCAATCTTTAAAACTCACATGGAAAACAAGATTGAGAATAGCAACAGAAACTGCTGGAGCCCTGTCATACTTGCATTCCGCTGCTTCTACACCAATCATACACAGAGATGTGAAAACTACAAATATATTGCTTGATCGTAATCTAATTGCAAAGGTTTCTGATTTTGGAGCTTCTAGGATCATTCCTCTTGATCAAGCTCAATTAACCACTTTGGTGCAAGGAACATGGGGGTATCTTGATCCAGAATACTTCCACACAAGCCAGTTGACAGAGAAGAGTGATGTATATAGCTTTGGGGTAGTCCTAGCTGAGCTACTAACAGGAAAGAAGGCACTATCTTTTGCCAGGCCAGAGGGTGATAGAAACCTAGCAGTGTACTTTGTTTCTTCAATGAAAAAGGGTCGGTTACTTCATATTGTGGACAACCATATAATAGATGAAGCAAATGTTGAGCAACTAATGGAAGTTGCCAATATTGCAAAAAGGTGTCTAAGGGTAAAGGGAGAGGAAAGACCCACCATGAAAGAAGTGGCAATGGAACTTGAGGGAATTTTAGCGATGGAAAAACACCGATGGGGAATTGGAGATTTGTTTTCAGAAGAGACTGAAAACTTGCTCCAAACAGCACCATCTGGTTTCAATGTTGGTGGAAATAGCATTAATTCTGGCCTTGATAGTGTGAACCAGATGTCAATGTCATTAATTGGTGGAAGATGATTAGCTGATGTTAACTAACAAATTATAGTAAGTGGCATGTCTATCCTCACTCTGGACTAGATGTTACATCCATCTTCAGAATAATGGTTGCGGTATCTATTGTATTCCCCTATTAGACATGATATGATGCCTCTATCAGTGTAAAGATGCTTTCCAAATGATTCTGCTTTATGCTTTATTGACTTTATAGCTTCTCCAATTTCACGTGTTTGTGCTTTTATGTTTCAAGTTCTGAACTGTGAACTTAAAACAGACATTTAATTAATAGTAATGTTACTTAAAGTAATTTTGTCGTAAAAACCGACATAAGAAACCAGAAGCATTGTTAGGACGGGGAGAGAAAAAGATGAACCTGAAAAGTGGATTATTTTAACGAAATATTGTAAGATCTGTCATCATTGAGATACTTTTTAGTTTTTATGCGCAAGTCTCATTATTGTTTAATCAAATTTAGCTACGATTTTGTGGGGAGTGGAAGAATAGTTTCTCAGATGATACTGGTTTAATGGTTTTACACTTTTACAATTAACATTCTTGTGGGATTTTTTATTATAAGACTGAGTAATCCAAGAGGACAGAGATTTGTCACTTCTTAGATGTTTTTTGTTAGCCTACCTTTATGCTGCGATGTTCATCAAAATATAACTGATTTTCACATGGGGATTTTCTGGAAGATATGGTTTTTAAGCCCGGACTGGGCTGATGCTGTCACCTTTGTTCTTGTTGGGTATCCAAGTGTGAGATAGTCTCACATCGCCTAATAACAAATAAAATAAAGAATATATAAGATGCTAGACCCATGAACATATTATCTTAAGGTTTTTGGATCAAATGTGGTCAAAGGCTCTTGCTACAACCACAAAAATAAAAATCAAATATAAATATAATAGTAAAAATCAAATTAACGACAAAAATTAGAGACAAAAAAAAAATTATGAAATTTATCTCTAATTTATCAAATTGTCGCTAATTCATAATTTTTTTGGTAACTAGACGTTAGTGTTTTTTTGTCTGCTACTAATATTTTTTAAAGTGTGATATCAAAACTATTTTTTATATATAAATTCACATAAAAGTAAATTTTACATTACGGAAAAATGAAGCAACCAAAAAGTAGGAACAATATGGGAGAGAAGCATTTACAGAGTTCACAATAAAAAGTCATGTGTCATTTATTCACGGGCATACACCAGTAAAATGCACAAGTAACTTTTAAAGGGGGTCTGAATAATTATCCACGCCTTAGTGTGAAATGTTGTAAATAAAAAATAAAGTAGAGAGACAAGAGAATAAAAATATAGACTAAAAGACCGGTTCTTTAAGAATAAGGATTCAAAGACTAGTTTTTCAAGAACTAGCTATAATCTTTGTATTGATAATGTGATGAAGTGTGTACAAGGAGCAGGGACAGAACCAGAGTTGAATTATATTAGGGGCCATGGTTATTCATTGAACCCATGATGCACTCTATATTAAACTAATAAATGTAAGTATATATTTAAGATATATAAATTATATTCTCGCTATATTTAATTGCACCTTTGGTCTCCAAAATCGTGGACTGTGCACTTTTAATCCCTCACTTTCCCAAAATTTAAGATTTTTTGGTACAAAAAGTGCAAAAATCCATGATTTTGAAAGACCAAAAGTGCAACTAAAAAGTACAGGGACCAAAATCGCCAAATATAACAAAAATGCAATTGAACAATTTTATTATTACAGAATTTTTAGTTTTACAAAGCCTTGAGTCAGACTAAAAAAAATAACAATCAGGGGCCAATCATACTACTATTAGTATTTTTAGAAATAAAAACAAGTAGCAATCAGGGGCCTTGGCCCTTGATAGCTCCTACGTGCGTCCGTCCCTGACAAGGAAAAATCTAATAGCCCTACTTATAGAGATAATGAGTTACTAGTTATGGACCAAATCTAGGGATATGGTAAAGATATAATGAGATAATAAATTGCCTCGTTAAAACCTTGCTAAGAAAAACTCAGTGGGATAAAAACTTAGCGAAGAAAAAAGAGAACAATATTTATAGTGACACATTTTCCCTCATAAATACGTCATTTATGAAATATCCTTTAATTGACGCATTCACGTGATTCCATAAAACTGAAGTTGACAATGCTTTTGTGAATAAATCTGTTGAGTTGTCATTTGATCGGATCTTTTCATGATGCATTATATTCTTGAAATGGTTTTGCCTTGTCATCTTCTTTTATCAATCTGCATGCTCCTCTAATATACTGAGTCATGTTTCTCAGTCATATGCACTCACATTTTGCTCAATAAAGAATCAATATTTTGAATGATTTGATGAGATAGTTGTGATTGTTTGCTTCACAAAACGTCAAGATATAACAGTTTCTCGACATGTGTAAACATCACCTGATTGCCATTGGGATTTTATGAAGGTCAGAAAGAACGAAGAACTTGTTTGACTTCATTCCAATGTCTTTGGGTTGGTGCTGAACAAAATCTTGCTAACAAGTTCACTGTAAAAACTATATCCAATCTTGTGTTATTTGCAACACAAAAAAAGTATTTCAATGACAACACGATATGGTACTTCAGGACCAAAGTTCTTTGTTGCAAATGCTCGAGCTGTAGACCGAGGCAACACCTTATCTTTCAAAACATTTTATTTTAAGATATTTATTTACACCATCTATAGTTTGGAACAACTTCAAATAATTTCAAGAATATTAATAATCAAAATTCATAGCAATCAGATTGAACAATGTGATAAAAATGAAATAAATAAACTTACCCATAATTTCATCATGTATGTAACTTGAACATTTATTACCAATATGAAATATTTAATATGATAAAAAAGAGAATACAAATTATCAGTATATGTAAATCCAAATATATGTTATCAATAGTTTCAATCATTTCGGGATTTTCAATATAAAGACCACTCTCTAGTTAACCATAAGGTGTAATAACAAATATTTGTATCATGAGAGTTTGGACTTCAGGTCCATTAAAAACATCTTTTAAGTCTCAAACTATAGGTTCAAAGTTCTCATATTTTCAAATTAAACTGATTACATCAGTCAATACATTTCAGATGCTTTAGATCCTTCAGGGTTAAGCTTTATGTATATATCTATAATTCTTCAGAATTATGCTTTAGCCATCTTCAATCATTCGGGAATATGCTTCATGCATTTTGAATTTTTCAGATGTATGTTTTAGGCATCTTAAATCCTTCAGGGGTTTTTATACATCTGTCATTATCCAATGACTCATATAAGCAAGCTGTCACTACACTCATTTGATGTATGTCAAGTCCTCCAAAGACTGCAAAACTAATTAAAAATCTAAAAGTAATTGCACTCATTACAAAAGTTGACAACTTCATATGTCTGGGCTACTTGTCCAAATGCTTTATGTTTGGCTCAACTTGCATTGTTTTACTTCACTTTGGCCAATCAATTTAATGTTGACATTCGTAAATGATTCGAGCTTCATACTCATCATGATTAATAATTTCATAAGCAATTACTATTGCATATGTAAAAACATATCAACAACATCAGATATTCCCCTCATATCTCCAATGTTTAATGAGATCTCGTAATTTACCTGTACTGGAACCACTTCTGGGGTTACTTATATGGAAATATGGAGTTGTTGATTTATATTGCTTTTGATCTCTTCTAGAGTGTCAATGATCTCTTCTGGATCATCACTTTGAATTCCCCCTTTTAGGAATAATATCATTTGCACCAATAGGTCTACAACGCTTCTAGCATACTTTAGATTCATGAGTTGCCTTACTCACTAGTTGTCCTATAGGGACAATTAATCATACAATAATATTTGCAATTAACACATGTGATTTAGTGATCTTTTGGGTGTTTGTAAAAATATTTGGTAATTTGTTTGCAATATTTTGCAAAATGACTTGTTATTTGAACTTCAAGTTTAATTTAATTTATGCGTATATCCAACATGGACAATGTTGGTGTCATCCAACAAACTTCTTGTGCTTTTGTTCTTTTATTTTTTTCCCTGATGGGAAAACTGGTCCACCAAATATATAATAATCAAATACATGTCAAGATATCACAATATCTAATTATACATGACACAATGCACAATTCAGAAGCATCGAATCATATAACTATCCAATAAATTATAAATTATATAACATATAATTGTACATTTGTTAATCAATGCATGTTATCATCATATGTATCCAATTATATAACATATAATTGACATTTGAAAATATCAGAATAAATAAACTAATATTTCGCACTCACACCATGCTTTCAAACACAATATATTCAAATATTTCAGCTCTTGTATATATTTAAATAATATATATTATTATAACTACTAGTTAAAAAATATTCAAATAATATGAATTAACAACAGTAAATGACAATAAATTTTCAAGTGATAATCAATATTAGCTTCAAAAGATTTGTTTTGCAATACTTTAAAATTTCAACTCGCAGATATCTCATATGATAGTGTAGCAAAATAAAGACGTCTTTTGTTTCTCAGTTAATTATTATTACATAATAATCCAAATATTTGCTTTCAAAGGATTAGTACATAAGGGAATATATATCACCCAAAAAATAATAATAACTTGCAAACCAATCATATCTAAGTATTAAAAGAAAAGAGTAATTATTTTGAGCACGAGAAGGACAAAAATTATCATTAGGTAAAAGGATTATATGATCATTCAATAAGTGTCCGTGTGTATTTTCAATAATACATCGCATCAGAGTTGAACTGGGATAACCAAAGCGATTATGTCAAAGCATGAAAAATTGTAAGATCTTAGCACTTTTGGTGCATATGATTTGACTTTCTCATCCTTATTTTTGTAAAATATAATCCAACGAGAAATCTTACAATTTCCCTAACATAAACTTTTAAAACAATAAAGATATTCCAAATCTCCCTCATTTTTTGTTTCAACATGATACTTATTGTGACGTATATCTTTGAAACTTGGTAGATTTCTTCGAGATCTATTAGAATACAACGCATCATCAATGAATAATTTTGTCCTATTTCGGAATATATCACATGCTCTTCTAGAGCTTTCGATCATTTTTACAATACCAGATACAATATCAACATTAATTTCAGCTAATGTTAATTGCATAAAATATTTCTTAATATAAATAATTGTGTAGGTTGTGCCACTATCCACTAAATATTGGTACTTTTGGCTAAAAAGATTACTATTCTAGTTCTTGCATTTATCGTTGTTAACAATTTTGTGTGGATCCAATATTGATACTTCAAGACCAATTTCACAATTACTTGAAATCTTATATTGGTACTTCAAGACCAATTTCAAAATTCACTACAAAAAATAAGCTAAATTGCGGCGGTTTTTTCTTCAATTTGCGAAGGTTTTCGACCTCCGCTAAATGATTTGTTGGGGTTTCGAAAACCGGCCCAGTTACGTTCGCCGCAATCTATTTGCGGAAGTTTTTGAAAATAGCTGGTACGCGGCTTATATTGCGGAGGTTGATAACCTCCTCAATCTACAATTTTGGTACACTTTACGTAGTTATTTTGCGGGGGTTTTTAACCTCCTCTAATTACCAGTCATAGGTTCTAAAACCCCCTTTCTATATTTTCATTTGTAATCAAGTTTTTGAATTGATTGATGATTTTATTATTAGCTTCCCTTTATTATATATCTTGCTATTTGAATAATTTTGTTACAAATTATATCTATTTTCTAGTACTTAATTTGTTCCAACAAAAAAGAAATAATTTTGTTGCAATTGTAAAACATAAAATAAATTTTATAATAATACTCAAAAAATCCATTCAAAATATAACCATAATTGCACTCCAAATATAATCCATAGTATATTGTACACCAAATATTTGTTGTTCAAACATCAAATATGATAATACACTAAAAAAATGGTACTAAAGGAACCTAAAAGAAGTTTTATATATATAGAATTCCATAAGAAGTCTAATACTAAAAGAACTTAAACATCTTAAAACGTTCCTAGCACCAAACGATCTTCTTACATCCAAAGGCGAATTAGACTCACTTGTAGCATCTATTGGCTGAAATAACAAAAAAAAATACTTAGTTAAAATACTTAAGATTACAATCTCAAAACAAATAATGCCCATCATGAACTAACAAGTCATCATGGCAAATAGCTCAACAAAGGAATGCCCATCATAAACTAACAACAAGCCATATATCTGCAAGCTCACAACAATTCAAACAAACAATTGTTCTTTTTAGTGTTCAGCTTTTCTTTTGTTTGGTAACACATATTTGCAAAGGGCATGAAGTTTAAAGTACAAAAGACTTGGTCAAAGTTAATTCATCGAGAGCTGCATGATTATTTTGTTAGTTTTGGTGGTTCCTCTGTATTTCTAGATGGTTGACATGATTATTTTGTTATGCAGGAAACCATTGCCAGTATGGCTGAACGTATAAGGTAAGAATATATAGGCTAAATGTACAAGGTAAGTTCTGCATTGGAGCAAAATACTATAAAGTATTTAGTGAGTGAATATATAAGGCTGAATGAGTTGAAAATAGCAATTGCACATTGTTTGAGCTGAAAATAGGCTGAATATTGTGCTACTGCTACCGGATTAAGTTCTTCAATGTGTTAAGAAAATAATCTACAGTCATGCAAGTTTTAAATAGAGGTTATCCATTAATACCTCTGCTCCATCATCAGCCACAATAATCACATCAAAACCAAAAACAGCCACATATTGCCATAAATATTGGAGCAGTAAGTATTGAAGTTCATAACAAATATGCTCTTTATATCAATTTGGCATATAGAAAAATATTAACCATAAGATTCATAAAAGTACTTACATTTGATGAACCAAAGAAGCCAAGTAATTCTTCAGGGATCATTCCTTCTTTCATTATCATGTAAGCTTTAAGTTCTCCCATGGTGCTTTGAACGTGGGATTGCAAGTCGGTGTACTTCTCTTGTCAAAAGTTAGAAGACGATGTAGCAACATCGGATGAAGAAAGACCCAAATCCGAAAGTCGGAGTCTAGTATTCCTAAATGTATTAGTAGCAGTTGTTCCCATACCAATGGATCGTACTCTCCCAGAGTGTTCAGGCCCCAACACTCTACCAACTATATCATTAGGAGAAACCTCTGATTCATCGTTATTGCTTTGAGTCAAACCCACTTCAATTTTTTCCTATAAGCATACAAGGTTGTCAAGTTTAAAACTATGATAGTTAAAAATTCAAAAAATGAAACCTAAAAACAATATTTTTCAAGTTAAACTTACCATTATAGCCTTTACTGCATCATTTACAACTGATCCATCCTTTTTTTATGTGTTTCAATATACAATTGTCCATGACTGGGTTGCTTTCCGGTATCCAAAAACTATAACAGAAAAAAATGTTACAACATGACAAAACTAAAAATGTTACAAAATTGCAAACTAAATAGTAAAATCTATCGAGTTTATATAACTACCATCTCACGCCGTTTTCGAGAGAGATGTTTAGAACCACCGGTATGAGGAATCAATTGCTTGCCTCGTATTTGCTTATATTTTTTTTGACAAATCTCCTATGAACAAACAAATACAAATTCATGTATTAATCAAATAATTGACTACAACAATAAATCAATCAAAGTAATCACAATTGCACCTACCAATGTTTGTGGTTTTAGATGATAGTTAACAAATTGTATCAATTGATCTTTTTCTATACTGGTTGGCACATTACTTGTGATTTCATCTCTGGTTTTGGTTGGATCATAAAACCCCCACCATAATTTTTGTCTACTTGCAACCCACTTCTTCCCAATGCTAAGAGTTTGCAATATCGCTGTGCAGTGGCTTCAGTAGTCCTAAAATAAAATCGAGGCTTCCAAAAATGCAAAGTCAGTTTTTATTTATTAAAATAAATATATTTAATTCGATAAACATTGGAAAGTATACATGCATAGTGCATATACCTTAATGTCTGTTTCATAACAATATCTAAAATAAGCATTTGCACAGCCAGCTGGTCCATACTACTTATCAAAACTTATTGGAAACAATTTGCAATCAGTTGCTAATGTTCCACAATATCCTGCGAGCAAGCCTTCTCACTACAAGAAAAATCGAGCTGTCGGTAACGTTTAATGTACGACAGGTTGACTTTACTAACGGCTAAATTCATCGAAAATGCCGATTTTTCTGCGACGGGTGGTGACCGTCGGTAAACAGCTGTCGGTAACTGCTTGTTCCCGCTTATTTTTCAAATATCGATGGTCTTTGCCCATCGGTAATCACGACGGTTAATTCAATCTATGAGACTACCAACGATCGTAGCCGTCAGTAAAGCCGCGTCAGAACTCTCAGTTTACCGATGAGTTAAGTCATCGGTAAATTATAACAGGCCATCGGGTAAACTCCTTATACCGCCAGACTTTAACCTTTTTTTCCCCTTCACAGATCCGTCTTTTTCTTCTCTCCTCTGTGTCTCTTCTGCCACCACGTCACCCTTCACCGTATTTTCGTCACCACGACATTATTCTTCACCTCCTTCCTAGCTCGCATAGTACTCCCAGCTAGCACCTCCATTTCTCCCTCTCTCGCGGCCACACTCCCGTATTCCCGTCGCAGCTCGCACTGCCACGCCGCAAAGAACCACCCGCATTCACCACACGGCCGTAGCTCACTTCCCTCACGTCATCGTTCTGCTTCTACTACCTTCACCATCCCTGTAGCTACTAGTTGCCACCTGGTTCTGGTGTGTTCTTCTTGCTTTTCTGTTGGTTCGATTTTGCTAACCCCAAATTAAAGAATTAGAGAATTTGGGCTATCTTTAAGCCTCAATATTTTTTTCTTATTATTGTTTTGGATAAAACATCTGCTGATACTGAACTTTAATTTTGCGTTGCTTGGCTTCCTTTTTGTTTTTGCTTTTCTTTGACATTGTTCTGGTTCGGTGTCTTCAGGAACAATACAGGAGTGAATAAATCAGGGTGCATTCGTTCTGATTTTTGGGTCTACAGTTCTTGATGCGTTTCTCTATTTCTTCTTCTCTGGTACCCACTTTCTACTTCTCCAATTAGGGTTTCGATACACGAAGAGCCAATATTTTTCATCCATTACTGCGAATAATTATTTATTCTCTTTCTTTCTGTTGAAAAATAAATCTTTTTTTATATGTATATTTTTTCTTTTTGCTATTAAAGATTATTATTTAAAATTGCACAGTCCTCTTGGATCTTCTGCTTTCAATTTGGGGTTAATTATCTTTCATTGTTTTTGTTCAACTTTGAATTCGTGTTGTACAGAAAGCTTCTCCTTAGATCAAAACTCCATCCCTTCAACCCTCTTCCCCAAAACTGCTGAATAGTTCCTCCTCTTCTCTGCTTCATCATTTCAGGTACTCTTTTTGATTTTGAGTTTCTTGTGGAGCTGAAATTTTGATAAATTTGTTGTTTTAACTGTGTGAATTTTGTTTTATGCATGAATTGGGACTTTGAATGTATTGTTAAAGTAAGGTAATCATGTTTGCTAGGTGTAATACGAGTGGTTGTTGATTGCATATTAGTTGATCGTTACTGTCTTGTGAGCTATATTAGTTTATTTAGGTGATTGCAAATTTGTTTATGAATTTATTATAGCTTATTCAACTGATTATATATACTTGAAGCATAATATTAGCCATTAGCATAGGTTAATCATTCGATTGATATATGCATTAAATATGACTTGATTGAATTACTACATCACATAACTTCCAATCAGAAATTAGTAAAGTTTATTTATGATTGTTGGATGCAAATTATTAATGATGTTGTGTGATGCTACTGTCATTTGTGGAGACACTGATTTATTGGTTCTGGTTCTACTTTTATATGTTTTTCAGTATTTTTTGTCAGAGGCTGCCACACTACTGCTCCGAGACTGCCACTTGCATCGAAGGACGTGGACACTCTCTTGTTCTAGGAATTAGATATGCACTCTGACGAAATGTCGGTTGACTCACTGGGTGGAAAAGAGTTTGTCTGTTGACTCCCACACCGACATATTTATTTAATTGCCTTCATAGTTCTCTCCACAGAGGGAATTTTGAAGCGATGTATGTTTTGGCTAACAAAGGATGATTTATGTTAAAGTGATGTATAATTCTCTCCACAGAGGGAATTTTGTCTAATGTATGTTTTATGTTAGGGTGAAGGTAACATGTAGACTATTCATTTGAAGTATTATGTTAAATACAAAATCCAATCATATTCCCCAAAATTTTTATCAAAGTTTCAGAATACTACTTCAAAGCTGCTTCAATTAAATTAAGATATAATTCTGCAAATATGTATCTACCCAATGTGATGCATCTCGCAGCAAGCATAACTAAAATAGGATTTACATCAACACAATCACATTTTTATTTAAACTTTTTTTAAAGTAATAGGTGTACACCCTTCTTTACTATGTCAATGTAAAAATTTTATTGAAAAACCTTTTTACTAATTTAAGAGAAAAGTCTTTATTACTTTAATATGTAAAACATAAAGACATCAAATATTTATGCTTCAAAAAGCATGCACGCTCACACATAAGAAAGGGTTACGTTGACAACATGATTTTGGTATATTGATATTTAAGAATGATAAAACATGACTCATGAGTCACAATCTTCCACATCAATCATGTATACTCCATATTTAGCAATCAACGCATACTCAATTTCTGTCAGTTTATGTTCATCAATCAGTCAAAAAAAAATTTAATTGGCATTAAGCATTACTAACAATAGAAAAAAGAAAGAAAAAAACTTCTATGATATACTATTTGCAAATTTGGAAAGTGAAATTGAAGTATGTACTTAGGAAACATTTTCGTGAAAAGAACTTGAACAATAGTGTTATGTAAAGTTGTGCTAAAAACAATTTTCTTGAAAGATGCATGTGCTGTCATAAGTAAAATTTGATGGAAAACAAAAGTTGCAAGGTGTCAATGTCATGGAAGCCATGGAGGTAAATGTCCATCGGATAACCTTTAAAGTATCTTTCATGGAATTCTTTATGAGTTTGACTACTGTATAAAAGGAATAATAAAGATGTAACTTGGTTTGGAAACAAATCTGCTTATAATTTCAAATCCAAGTAACCGCTATGGTGCCTTGAAACCTTAGTATAAAGTTTGGACCAAATCTAAAAATTGGAAATCCTCATAATTTATACACGTCATGCTAAAAATATGCAAACAGCACAGTAGGGCACAATGTTATTTGGCATTCCCAAGTGCTTTCTTGGCTGCAATTTGTTTTGCATATCTCTCTGTACTTCTTTCCCTTGCCACTTCTGCTTATCTAATTCTATCCTTCAAGAGGATGTCAACTTCCAACCTGTTTCTTTTTAAATGACCAAGTCAATTTTCTACTTCTATCATCATTCAAATAGTTTAACTCATCTAACTTGAGAAATTTAAAAGTCTCAAAGTAGAGCATTATTTAGGCCACGAATACGACACAAGCTACCCCATGGCGGACTTCTGGTTTTTTTGATGGTAGTAAAACATGCATTATTATTATGGACATGTGGGGTATCGATCCCCATACCTCTCGCATGTTAAGCGAGCACCCTACAATCTGAGCTACATCCTCGAGTTATTGACTTTTGATTTTTAGTGAATCATTTGTTTTGCATCCTTCTTTACATGTGAATTGTGCATAGAAAATTAACCTAACTATTATACAAAAATTGTTATGTTAATTATTGATGAAATGGATGTTTGATTATTGTTATTAGTATCAGAGAAAAGCCTTAGCTTCTCGTATTTATTGTATATTGAACCTTAAATTGTCCAATTCGGACAGTTTGGGAAAAAACATTTTCTTTACTTGTATAATAGTTGTTGCTTATTTCTTGGATCGGACAGTTTGATGAAATTTCGGTTCGATTCATTTCTTTTTGTTCTCTGAGTGCATACTTGATCGTGGTATTCATAATTGCGATCACTTAGTGTACTCAGAGACCAATGGAAAATGCTGCCGAAATTTTGTCAAGTATAAGATATGAGAATTAAGGAAGGACTATTATACGAGTTCTAAAAAAAAAATTCCTCGAATGGGGTTTGGTTATACTATTTAAAGAAAAAGAGCGGTTGTAAGAAAGTCGTGCTGCTGAAATTTTCATTTTTTTAACATGCAGAAGATGGAATTTTTTCCTTCGAGTCGTAGTTGAATGTACAATAGGTTGTATTCGGGGAGAGGGGTTTGAAACAGTCTTTTTGCGATGGGGTTGATCACTTTGTCCAAGTCGCAATGACACATGAAGATTTCATAATTAATAAAGCGATTAGATGTTCGTGCCTTAATTGCGATTGCAGAAGGATTAAGAGCCCAGGTGAGGTCATATATCACCTGCAGAGAGTTAGATTTAGGCCTAATTACTGGATTTGGACTAGACATGGTGAAAACTTTCCTCGGGTTGATTTAGGGGTTGGCGATAATTGCACTGGGGCTTCAAGCAGTTGGGTAGATATGGGATATGGTGAGCAAATTGAATTGATGCAAGATATGGTTTGTGATGCCTTGGGGATCAACGTATCATTCGAGGAGCAACAGTATGATGACACACATGAACTTCCAAATGAGACAGTACAAAAATTTTATAATCTCTTGTTAGAAACAAATAAGCCGTTGTTTGAAGGGTTTGCAGACTCTACGTTATCAATGTGCGTGAGGCTTTTAGCTCTTAAGTCCAACTGTGGTGCTACGAATGTGTGCTTGGATTTCATAATGAAGATGATGTTGGACTCGTCACCTTTCAGAGATGGTTTGCCAAAAAGTTATTACGAGGCAAAAAGCTTAGTGTCTAAGTTGGGGTTGGAATCTAAAAGGATTGATTATTGTGTGAGAGAGTGTATGTTATATTACTACAATGAATTCAGTAAAAACTATGGCGCACTGGTTGAATGCAAATTTTTTGGCGAGTCAATGTATATTTCACACACTGATAATGGGAAGGGTAGATAAAAACCAGTTCCAGTGAAGACAATGTTTTACTTGCCAATTATTCCAAGACTGCAGAGAATGTTTACATCAACATAGACTGCAGACAAAATGACGTGGCACTATGAGAATAGAAGCACTTCAGGTATGTTGCGCCACCCATGTGATGATGAAGCTTGGAAGCACTTTGATCGTATGCATCCTGAATTTGCATCAGATCCGCATAATGTATGACTTGGCTTATGCTCTGATAGTTTTACCCCGTATGTTCAATCGACAGCGAAACCTTATTCTTGCTGGCCAGGTATTATTACCCTATACAATGTTCTTCCCGAAATGTGCATGTCTAAACCTTATATGTTCTTGACTTGTATTATACTGGGTCCAGATAATCCAATAGATGGTATTGACATCTACTTACAGCCTCTCATTGACGATCTCAAAAGGTTGTGGAATGGCGTTTTGACTTATGATATTGCACGAAAAAAGAACTTTACAATGGGGGAAGCTCTTATGTGGACCATTAATGACTTCATTGCATATGTCATATTGTTTGATTGGGGTACTCATGGTAAAATGGCATGTCCTCAGTGCATGGAGCATACAAAGGCCTTTACCTTGAAATTTGGGAGGAAGAGTTATTGGTTTGACTCACATCACAGGTTTTTACTAGGCGATCATCCATTTCGACGGAATAAGAACGCCTTCAAGAAGGGGGAAGTTGAATTAGATGTCCCGCCCCCAAGGTTGACATCTGAACAGATTTGTAACAGAGTTATGGATCTGCCAAAAATCACAGATTATGGTGAATTGGATCGATTTGAAGGATATGGACAATGACATAATTGGACTAAAAGAAGTATTTTTTGGGATCTGCCATATTGGAAAGATAATTTATTAAGACATAACATTGATGTTATGCACATTGAGAAGAACTTTTTTGACAATATTTTTCTCACAGTGATGAACGTTAGAGGAGGAACGAAAGACAACGATAAGGCCAGACTGGACTTACCACTTTACTGTAGGCAAAAGGACTTGTATTTGATGACTCGGTCGGATGGGAAAACCCTGAAACCCAAAGTATGTTACTCTTTAACTGCTAAGGAAGCAAGGTCAGTCTGTCCGTGGATAAAAGAACTTCGAATGCTAGACGGTTATTCTTCTAATTTGGCAAGATGTGCCGATGTGAACAAAGGAACCATGATTGGGATGAAAAGCCATGATTGTTATGTATTCATAGAGTGTTTACTTCCTATTGCATTTAGTTCCTTGCTGTTAAATATTTTAAATCCACTTACTGAACTCCGCCAATTTTTTAATGATTTGTATTCTGCGACATTAAGAGATGATGATCTTATAAATATGGAGCAGAACATACCAGTCATTCTCTGTAAGTTGGAGATAATATTTCCCCTTAGTTTCTTTGACTTTATGGAGCATCTCCAAGTGCATCTTGCACATGAAGCTAGACTTGGTGGACCGGTTCAATACATATAGATGTATCCATTCGAAAGGTAATATAATAAAATATTCTGCCTATGCAAATATTTATTTGAAGGGTTAAATGTATCAATTTTTATCATCAACCTTGTTATTTTGTAGATTTATATGTGACTCAAAACAATCGGTGCAAAATAAGGTCAGGGTTGAAGGATCTATTTGTGCAACTTACTTACACCGTGAGACAATCCATTTCTGTTCCCATTATTTTACAAACTTCATGTTGACACCAACAAATAATAGGAATAAAATAGTAATTGAAAGTGAAAGACACCCGCTAGCCTTATCAGTATATTGCCTTCCCGATCGTCATGCTAGAAAGGAGCTGACCCACTGGTTAACGGGAGAAGAGTGGAAGTCAGCCCACGTTCATGTGTTGATCAACTATGCCGAAGTATCACCATATCTTACGTATGTATCATTTTGACCACTTTCAATTTCTTTTATCCATACTACTCATGATCATTTATTTAATAATGACTTGATCAGGGCATTCTTGTTAACTAAGCCCACAAACGAACACGACTCTTCTGCCTATATTCATGAATATTTCCTAATGTGGTTTATGAACTAGGTATGTATTTTTAGTCCTATTTCAACTATTTATTGTTTGAAAATACAAAAGATTGCTTGAAAAAATGAACCATAATTTGTTTGCCTATAGATGTATACGCAGGTGTACAGTGAGGCAGAATCGCCTAAAATCGAACACTTGATAAATTTATCTCATGGTCCTAACTCACGTGTTAAAGAATAGCACACGTTTTTCGTAAATGGATACAAATTTTAGATTCAGTCAAAAACAAAGGGGGAAAAACAATAAACAGTGGAGTTTATGTAAAAGGTGTCACATATGGAGGTGAAGACGACTTCTACGAAGTGATTCAACATATATATGAACTGGCATATAATACTTTAGACTATACTAAAAGAATAGTGTTATTTTATTATAATTGGTTTGATCCGTCAAGTAGATGCACAAGAGTGGATCGAAAATGATATATGCATGAGCAGAAGATACCAAATGTTTGATCCGTTTATCATGACACAACATGTAAGACAAGTGTATTATGTCCCTTATCCATCAACTCGAAGGGACAAACAAGGTTGGTATGTTGCAATAAAGACAAAACCAAGGGGTCACGTTGAAGCAGATGATCCACAGGAAGAAGTGGCTTATTAAGTGGATGAGATGTCTCATGTCAACGTAGTAAATGAAGTGGAACCCATTTCTCGACTACGTGACAATCCAATCACATATGAAAATGTAGATGGAGATGATGAGGAATTAAATGAAGAAGTGGCAGAACCATCAAGATCTGAAGACGATGCCGAAGTAAAGTGGGCAGAATGAATTTGTTTAACTTTTTACAATTAGAGAAATTAATGTCTAACAATATATTTTAATTTGTCAGTTATTTTCATAACTTGTTTATTTTTATGGAATTCATTTTTAATATTGTTATGTTTAAATATAATATTTCATGACTGTTATTGTTGAATTGCTCTATAGACATATATGTCATCAAGAGGATCAGGATCCGAACCCCCCCAGATCATCCACTGGTGGTAAATGGAAGGGGAAGGGCATCGCCCTTGACACCCCCCGGTCGTTCGAGGCCGAACATTATTCAGCATGATGCTGCTGGCTTTTCGACGTTGTCATCCACATAACATCCACGTACATCTATGCCTACACAGCCTCCAGCGTCTTCGGCCCCTACACAGCCTACGTCTTCCCTCAAAGCCAGCTGCGAAGGCTATCACAGCAGTAATTGAGGATAATTACCACACGTTTTGGACCAGTTGGGGGAAGTTGAAGGACCAAGAGCGAAGGCATATATTCAAATCTTTCGGAGTAAGTTGTAATTTTTATTTTGTTGCATATTTTTTTTATTTCGTAAATTTCAATTATGTTTAATAATGTATTATATTCATACAGGAGAGGGTTACTTGGGAGGAGGAGGTGGAAGAGCGGATCAAGAAGAACTTTCATATGAAGGCCTCCCACCGCCTCTCTGATATGCTTAGATATGCCCGCATCTATGGACAGCCCCACTGGATAGGGAATCAGCTTTGGCAGCAGCTGGTAGCGCACTGGACACCAGCAAGAAGGCTAAGAAAAATAGAGTCTCTGAGAAGGATGGGAGTTTGCACACCCGAGGTTCTGTCAGTTAAGCGTAGCACGCAACTCAACTTGTACGTGTTATATAATTATTATTATTATTACGTGTTATATTATTATTATTATTATTATTATTATTATTATTATTATTATTATTATTATTACTTACGTTTTTTTTATTAAATAATTACAGTCGAGGAAATTGGGTAGAGAGGTACAGTTGCACGAGCTCCATCGTGCAACTCGTATTAGGAGGAGTACCAGTGATTTTGTCGGTGAGCGGCCGAGGCAGACCCAAGTAATTATAAAATATAATAAATAATTTTTTAATAATGTTTATATTGTTTTATTACAAAAAAAAATTGACTTATTTGTTTATGTTTGACAAGAGGAGTAGGCGAGGATGTCTCAGATTTCTCAGACATCATCATGTTCCCCGTCTCAGAGCCCTGAGGATCCATCTGCACCGCGCAGGGTTTGGGCAGATCTTGTTGGCGGTAAGAAGAAGGGTCGCTTATATGGTGCTAGAGACCTTGTCAGTAACTACAGGAAAAGGACCAGCCGCCTCCGCATCGGAGATCATCGAGTAGTGGTGGTGCAGGTCGTCGCTCTGTCGTGGATGAGCAGGAGATAGCCGAGCTGAAGCAGGTCGTGGCCGAGCAGCAGGAGGAGACCCGTCGGACGAACGCCATTTTGACTCAGTGCGGCCGACAGGATGGATATACCGGTTGCTAGCTCACGGTAGCCTCCGCCTCCTAGTACTGATAATCATGTCGATGATACAGATGGTGTAGAGCATCTCGGTCATGATCAGGACCATCAGGACTATTAGTGATATTTGTACTGATATTTTTTCATATTTTCGGATATTTTTTTAGTTACTGATGTTTGTTCGGATTATTTATTTATTTATTTATTACGTTTCCATTTTTTAAATTTTTTTTTTGGTTTACGTTATCACTTTTTTAATATGAGAATAAATTAATAATTAAAAATAATCAATTTAAAATTACTAGTAATAGTTAATTAAATTAATTTAAGAAATTAATTAATTTAAAAATTAAATAAATAAATGTTTTTTAATATGGGAATAAATTATTTTTAACAATTAAATAAATAAATAATTAAATAATTAAATTAATTTAATAGTTAATAATTTAATTAATTATTTTAATAAATTAAATTAATAGTTAATTAAAATAATTACAGAAATTAATTAATTTAAAAATTAAATATAAAAATTAATCAATTAATTTAGTTATTTAAAATAAAATTTGGCTTTACCGATGAGTAAAGCCGTCAGAAATGAATAGCGGCATTACCGACGGACAAGGCCGTCGAAACGCTACCAAAGGGTTGACCCATTGGAAATTACCATCGGATACTGACCGACGGTTTAGCCCGTCGGTAATACTGACAGCATAAAAAAACCTGTCGGTAAACATTTGTGACACCCGTTTTACCGATGGCCTTCTGGCCGTCGGAAATCCGTCGAAAAGTTCACGTTACCGATGGCTTTTTGGCATTACCGATGACTTATGGCCATCGGTATGCGCGTGTTTTCTTATAGTGTCTGCCTCACCATATGGAGCACCTTGGCCATCAAAATACACAATTATACGCTGCCCTCTAGGTAAGTTGTTGACTTCCTTAACCTTGACTTTGATCTTCTCAATAGCTTCTCTTGGGTCTTTAACAATAAAAGAATTCATTTAGCCAAAAATAATAATAAAAAAACGATTATATCAAAAGAAAGAAAATATGACAGATATATATACTTATTGCTTCAATAGTCCAATGTTGTGTAGACTCGCGTCCAACATACTGCCTAGAGGGTTGAGATTGATGTGAAATTTTAGTTGATGAGGAATCTACTAGTGTTGTATCATTCAATGCATCATCTAATGAGTCTTCAACTAGTGGTGAAGACTTTCTAGGATTTGGCACTGGTGAAGGGTGAGTAGGAGCTTGACTTGGAGGATGTGTTGCAGATTGTGTTTGAGGTGAAGACAGAGGTGAAGCTTGAGTGGGAGTATGTCCCGCACACCGAGTTAGAGGTAAAGAATGAACTGGAGCTTGGGTAGGAGGATATGTTGGACATCGTGTTTGAGGTGAAAATGAGTTTGACTTGGAGGATGTGTTACAGATTGTGTTTGAGGTGACGATCGAGGTGGAGCTTAAGTGGGAGGATGTCCTGCACACCGAGTTTGAGGTAAAGAACGAACTGAAGCTTGAGTAGTAGGATGTGTTGGACATTGTGTTTGAGGTGAAGAATGAGTTTGACTTGGAGGATGTACGGACTTTAGTGGATTTTGGAAACGCTTGGACTTTGGCATGACTTCATATTAATGAAAAAGCTAAGTAAATCAGATGTGAAATGTAAATCAATATATTAGCATTACTTTAAAACAACTAAATGAAAATAAAAAATAGCCACAACTTTAACTAGATTGAAACATTTACCTTTATATAAAGTACACTATTAACCATACTTTTCTACCCAGACATTTGTGTATTTGTTTCTAAGTCAGCAACAATATTTGGGTCAACTACATCTTCATTTAAATGGTTTGTGGCCAATTGCACATACTCATCATTGATGTTACAAAATTGCTCAAGTTGTTGCTCTTGGTACGACTCGTTTTCATAAATTTCCTCTTCTATTTCTTCTCCCATTTCATACAAATCTCTTGGCTTTAAATGCACGGCAACACTTCGTCCCTTATTAACGACATCATCTACATAATACACCATTTTTGCTTGAGATGCCTCAATGTAGGGATCATGTTCTTCACGATAACCATTATGAATCAATCTATCAAAATTTACACAATTAAATTCCAACTATCCTTTTTATACCCTCTATCTCGGGTAGTATCTGCCCATTTGCATTTGAAAAGAATAACCTTGAACTGACCATAGTAGTTAATCTCAATGATATCTTCCAACTTCCCATAATAAGGCAACTCTGCTTGTCTTAAGTTCCTATCAACACTACTTGAAACACAAGATGTGTCGGATGTTAAAAAATCCCCACTATTTTGTGTACTCAAACCCTCTTCTCGAGCCAAAGTTCAAAATTTGAACTCATTAATGTTGTAAGCAGTGAACCTCCTTCCGTTGTCCAACGGACCACGTGCTAGAAATTTTAAATCAGCAGACACAGTATTTATTGTTTCTGGTTTCAAAATCTAGATAAGAAAAATTTGTTAGTCATTTTTTAAAGCAAATGCGACAAATAAGTGTACAACTAATGAATGATCGCTTACCAACTTTTGGAACCAATTGGCAAACTCTTTATATACTCTCTTTTCTATCTCTGTAGTTGAAGGTCTTCTTGACCTTGAACTTCTTTTTATGAATTGTCTAAATTCACTACATGAAGTAATCATATTGCAATCAATGCATGTGACTAGTATATTTAAAATATTCTAATAACGAATGACACAAAGTTTATTCCAATTACTCACTCAATAAATGGTGCGACTGTTGCACAATTTAGAAGCACATATCGACGAGCTTGTAGTTTTTGCATTTGAGTTAACCTGAACATTGAGGAAGCTCCTACTGGTTTACCAAGTTGAGGGAATATGGAGGATGTATAGGAAGACTTGTTCTCATTTGGGTCATCACAAACACGTCCAGGTCTATTGAATCTTGTCTCTATATCTTGAAGGTATCGAGAACAAAAAGTAAGAGACTCTTCAGCTAAGTAACCTTCAGATATAAAACCTTCTGGTTGAGCCACGTTACGTACAAAGGACTTTAGATGACCCAATTCCCTACAAAAATGATGGAGAATTAGCGTATACGAGTGGGATATATAGAACAAAATACTTTAAGTTGAAGACGTGATTTACCTCTCTACGGGATACATATATCTATAATGCACTGGACCTCCAAGTTTTGCCTCTTCTATTAGATGGACAGTTAAATGAACCATAACCGTAAAGAATGATGGAGGGAATAACATTTCCAAATGACAAAAGGTAACCACGATGCGGTCATGAACAATTTGAAGGTCCGAAAGATTCAAACTTTTACCACAAAGAACTCTAAAAAATGAACAGAACTCTACCAAGACTGCTGTAATATGGTTTGGCAATAAATTGTGAATGGCTAATGGTAGCAATTGTTCCATTATAATATGGCAATCATGACTTTTCAACCCCAATATCTTTTGTTGTGCCTCATCAACACATCTAGAAATGTTACTTGAGTAACCATCCGGTACTCTAACATTCTTCAAAGTTTTAAGAAACAATTTTTTGGTATCATGTGTTCGTGTAAACAAAGCAAGGTGATATGCCCCCCTTTTCATCAGGCCAGAGATCACGCCTTATACCCATATCTTGCAGATCTTTACGAGCATTGAGATTGTCTTTTGATTTAAACTTCTCATGTAGCAAAGTATACAAGACATTATCACATACATTTTTCTCAATATGCATAAAATCCAGATTATGACACAATAAATTGGACTCCCAATATGGAAGTTCAAAGAATATACTTCTTTTATTCCATTGCTTAGTTGCTTGTCTCAATCTTTTTCCCCTACCACCAGCATTGTTTGTCTCCCAAATATTACATTTACATTTTCCACTTGCCTCAAAATGTCAGATCCTGAATTTTTTATGGTGGTTTTCGTTCCTCTATGCTTCCATCAAAGCAAACACGACTCAGTCTAAATCTATGGTTTCTGCTCAAAAAACGATGATGACCCATAAAACACCACTTTTTACTATGAGGGATATGACAAGGCTCTGCATCAAAATTACAAGTTGGGCAAGCCAAACATGTATGCGTGTTCCAACCACATAGATTACCTAGGCCAGAAAAATCACTAATTGTCCACATAAGAGCTGCTTACATTCTAAAAGCTTGATTAACTAATGCATTAAAGGTGATCATACCATCATTCCATAGCTCATTTAACTCATTTACAAGGGGCTCTAAGTAAACATCTATATTATTTCCCGGCGCATGCTTTCCTGGAATTATCATCGATAAAATGAATGAAGTGTGCTTTATACACATCCAAGGAGAAAAATTATATGGAATCAAGAACACTGGCCAAATGCTATATGCAGTACTTAAAGTGAGTTGGCGTCACAGAGAAGGGGGGTTGAACTGTGACTCTTTAAAATTAACTTCCTGAAATCAGCTACTTCTCTCTCAAGAGTTTTCTTGGATATAAGATTAATGAAACAGTAAAGATTTACCTTTCTAATGTATGAATATGTTAATGTGAACTTTTGTGAATATAGAAGGATGTTTGAAAATGAGTCTCAGATACTTGAGTTCATTAAGAATTCTTAATATGAAAGAGCTGAGTTTTAGGTGAACTTGTTAATGAATGATTTTCAATGTAATCAACTTTCTAATGTACGCTGTGCAGAAACTAAAAGAGATAAAGGATAGAAAGTTTATACACAAGAGTTATAGTGGTTCACTCAACTTAGGCTACTTCCACTTCTCACTTCCAGTGAGTGTTTCCACTATTTTCCCAAATAGTTACACAGCTTTTCAAGTCCCTCCAAGACCCAAAAGCTTTACACAATAGTTTCTTCTACAGCCCTATCAACTGTCTCAACTTTAAAAGCTTCAACAAGTTTAGAAAGTTCCACTTGTTAAACCTTCTAACTAACACTCACCACCTTGGTAGTTTGGAAGAAGAAAGAACAAGGTTACAAGAACAATAGAATGTGTGTGGGATAAGAATAGCTTTTTAATACAAGGTAAATCTCAAGATAAAAGTAAGCTAAAACACTCAGCAATAATGAATCCCAGAATGTTTATGCGCAGAAACTGAGTGAGATGAGAGATTTGTTTGAAGACCGGCTTTGATCTTTCTTTCAGAATTTTTCGGTGAGCTCTCTTACATTGAAATTTTGTTCTGAAGACTATTTATACATTTCCTTCATTTAAGACCGTTGTGGAGAGTTCCTCCTAGCTTCAGGTAGGTAGGTCTGCCTAGTGTCAGAAAAGTACATGTTTGCAGAGGTCACGTGCCAAACTCCAACAGGCAGATCAAACTCTGTGATCTTAGAACTTTCTATTCTATCTTCATGATGTCCGCTGAGTAGTCTTCTTCCTCGTATTGGATTCGTGTGTTTCAGTGAAATTTGTTTTAGTACTGTAAGTTCATGTTCCAGTATGTTGAACTTTCTTTACCTAAGATCTTACATTAGAAAGTATCTTCAGCTTTCTAATGTGCTTGGTAAACTTTTTGAAGTGAAACAGAAGTGCATTTACTTAGGCAGAATACTTTCTTTCACTTGAATTCTCTAAAACCTGTCTTAAGCAATATAACTCAAATAGAGACATTAGAAAGTAAGGTGATCAGAAAACATACACTTAAATCTAAACGTTTGATCATCACTCAAAACTTGAGATAGGGATTTTGCTTCAACAGTACTCATGGTCCCAAAAGGATTAAAACCATCACTGGCAAGGCCCAACCGAACATTTCGAGGATCCGAAGCAAATTCAGGATGCATCAAATCAAATGTCTTCTATGCCTTACTATCCCTTGGATGCCTTATCAAACCATCCTTATTAATCTCTGAAGCATGCCATCTCATATGCTCTGTAGTCTTACAACACATGAACAATCTTTGCAATCTTGGTTTTAATGGCAAGTAACGTAGAACCTTTACAGCTTGCTTTTCCTTCTTCTTGGGATTCTATCAAGATGTTCCATAATTCTTGCATGCTTGTAAATCTTTTTCATCATCTTCCAAATATAACATACAATTATTTGGACACGCATCTATCTTTGTATAATTAAAACCAAGTTTGTTGATGGTTTTCTTTGCCTCGTAAAAAGAAGGAGGTAAATTTGCATGTTGAAATGTGTCTCTCAACAAATCTAGTATCATAGTCATTGTCTTGTCACTTAATCCACACAAAACCTTTATATGGTATAATTTGATTATAAATTCTAGTTTTGTGTATTTGCTCCCTTCATGCAATGTCTGATTTCCATCATTGAGAAACTCTTGAAAACCACTACAATCCACCCTTGGCCCTTCATTTGCACCTAATGGGGCTGATTCGTCTATATTAGTGGCTTATTGCCTATAATGAACAAATGCATCATTGATCATTGTTTCCATCAGATTTTCAGAATGAAATACCTCTTACACAGGATCTTCATTTCTAGAAGACTGTGGTACTTGTCTCTCACCATGAAGATTCCATATGACATAGTTTTTGGGGAATGGTTTGCACTCTAGGTGATCCTTAACTATATCTCTAGTTTTCCATTTCGTAAACCAGCATAAGGGACATGGACATCGTATTATTTCTCCAACAGCCCTCTCCTCATCAAAAGCAAAATCTAAGAATTTATCTAAGCCAATTAAGTATTCATCACTATTGTGTGGCTTACCAATCCATGACTTATCCATAGTCAAGATACCTAAACAAATTAGCAATGAGAGTTCATAAAACCAAACTTCATAATATTCCAATACTTTATATATTATAAAAGAAAATACAAGCTCATATTAATACTTTTATCAAACAAAAATATAAATCAATTTCAAACCGACCCATTTAAACTTTGTCCAGGATATGTGTTGAACCAGAACCATACAACCTTGGCTTATGTATCCCAAAAAAACACAACAACATTGGCATAAATAGACAATTGAGGTTAAAAAACATGACAAATGCATTTAGGCGACACCAGTTGTTGACTCCAAGACCATCAGACATGCATGTTACATATACACACCCTACCACCCCCACAAAGCAACTCCCCACAAGTTGACATTTTATTCCTTTTGATGAAACTTAGTAAAAGAACCACACAAATAGGATATCAGCAATACTAAACAAACCTAAAATTATCATTCTGAATGTGGATGACATAGAAAACAACCCAGCCTAAGTAGATGAACTACTAACCTATGCATGACATAGAAAACAACTCAAAAATTCATCTTCTATAGAAAATAACTCAGAAATTAGATCTATGATTGCCTAACCGAAGAACACACAAAACAAATCAAATAAACATGCAATTCTATGAAGAAACTGATCTTTTCAGAGAGAAAGGAAACAAAACTGTTCCAGCAACAGATTTTGAGGGTATTAAAATGTTTGCCTTAAAACTGGACAATCCAAAATCATAAACCTGACCATGAAAGCACCAAAGAATTACTAATAATCACAACAAATCATGAGCATATCCAACCAAAATAGAAGAGAAACTCCAACGGAAACTCCTTCATAAGGAATGCATACCTATCTCAGAAACTCCTTCAATTGATCATCATGCAAATCCTTGGCTGCAACATCTTGACTTGAGGGCAGAGACACGAGGGTAGAGATGAGGGCAGAGACGGCAAGGTGCACAGTCGGGCAGAGGTGCAGAGGTGCACGGCGAGGGTAGAGACGCCGACGATAGAGAAAGAAACGAGAACGGCAGAGACGGCAAGGGCAGAGACGGTGAGGAAAGCGGAAGAGGAATGCGGAAGATATGGCAGAGCTAGGTAAAACAAGGAAGAGGCTGACGATGTTCCATTATCTTGACATTGAACTGATGCTTTTTAGGGGGTTTCCATTATCTTCCATCAGATAGGGTTTTCTAGGGGGAAATGGGAGAAACGCGAAAGGGGCGGGATGTTCAATTTAGAGGAGGGAATCATCAAAAAATAAAGGGAAAAAAGTGAGAGGGAGATGTTCAATTAGAGGGGGTTTTTAACCCCCTCAATTTAACCGAGTTTTTTACACAACCAGCCTTGAAAGTGTCTTTTTTTAAATTAATCTGGGGGGTTTTAAAAACCCCCGCAAAAGAACCGCCCTTATTTTGCCACTTTTTTGTAGTGATTACTTGAAATTTAGTATTAGTACTTCAAGACCAATTTATGATCAATTCATATTTCAAATTACTTGAAATCGTGTATTAGTATTTCAGGAACAATAAAAGACAAAGAGTTTTGGCTATTCATTTGCTTTGGAATAATTATCCTCGCCTTAGTGTGAAAGACTTTTTTTAATAGACAAAAGGAATTTATTAAAAAGAAAGTAAAAGTGAACCTTATCACAAGAAGTGTCGAGGCCAGTGACATTAAGGAGATCAGTTAAACAAAGAAATTTCCTGATACACATGAAAGCGTCAACCCAGCAGAAGTGCCAACATAACACACCAGTCCTTCATTACCACTACTACCAGTGCAGTGTTACAGAATATAAGCACAGCAGCATATATCCAGGAGAGACAAAGCATCAACCAAAACAAGCATTGTATTTATGGCTGATCCCCCCCGATTCTTGTTTTCTGCTATGCATTTAACTAGTCTTGTTTGTTTATGATTTTTTGTTTAACTAGTCTTGTTTGTTTATTTATTCTGATTAAGATCTTGGATGAGTCTTGAAAAAGGCATTATTTTTTTTTTTTAAATCAAATGATAAGTGACTTTGGAAGAAAATAAATTGGCAGCTGATTTGATGAAAATGTGTGCTGACAATTTTACACTCAACCAAATGCATAATACCGCAGGAATTGTCATGGCATCAAGCAATAGTAGAATATAAAAAGCCACCTCGCACCTCTAAATTTTTGTAAAGTGGCAAGAGGCCGTTTGTTATTATGCATGGTATATCTATATATCAGCATGATATTCATGCACATCTAATTTCTGTCTCAAGGTAATGTAAGCCTGTGAAGAGGAACCATGAGGACAAGCTAGTGCTTGTAAGCTTTTGTACAGTGAACACGTAATGAGGAGACCAAAGCCCACATAAATCTCCAGTGCGAGAAATAGAGGCAAGGGTAAGTTCGAATCGCTCAAGGAGGCAAAACAGTACAGTTGTATAATTTTGTATTATCAGGACAGTCACGGGAAATTTTTAATTAAAATTACAATCCAAGCGATTAAGATGTATCCAAGAATTGAGATTGAAAATTCTCATTTCTTACAATAATATATACTTACATAGTTCTCACATATACACTTCCCGTAGATATATGTAATACCATAATCGTCCCTGCCGGGTGGCACTATATATGTTGGGGGACCTAGCAAGCTTTGATCATGTTTAATTTTCATTTCCTAACACAGTTCTGTCTCAGACTTCTGACCCATTCTATCTATAGAACTTAAACAACTGGTTAGAGACAATAACCGTTATTAATTACTAGTATAAACTACAAACACGATATTATAATAAATTTAAGTCAAAACCGTGTTTAATTTGCTGATCGTTCCATCCATACAAGAAGAGTACGTCCTTCTGACCTCCCTCCCTTTAAATAGCATCATTACAACAAATAGCTGAAGAAATTAAACAAAGCCATGGTTGTGCTCACAAAACAGCCGCTGGTGGTGGTGGTGGTTGTTGCAGTCCTTATTGCGAAAGCAACAACTCAACCGGTGTCACTGCCAAACTGTCCAACAAAGTGTAGCTCCATCACCATTCCCTTCCCATTTGGAACCACCGATGATTGTTCTCTGGACAACACCTTTCTCATCAATGGGAACCAATCATCTTCAACTTCAACGTCAACACACACACCTTTTTTGCCACGAAGTAATCAGAGTGTCCTAAACATCTCGCTCAATGGCGAGCTGCACGTTGCGTGGCCAGTAGCCAGCGATTGCTATGCTGAAAAAGGCAAACTCGTGAATCAAACACCCCAGGTCATCAACATGACTCATCTTCAGGTATCGTCAAGTCGAAACAAGTTGACAGCGGTTGGTTGTGACACAGTTGGAGCAGTCGTTGGATTTGACTATGAGGGAAAGAACTGTACAACGGGGTGCGTGTCTTTGTGCAACAAGCTTGACGAAAATATCGTGGCCAATGGATCTTGCTCGGGAACCGGTTGTTGTGAGATTTCAATACCCCAAGGCCTCCAGTTATCGAAAGTTGTCTATGTTTCTGAGGCCGTATTCATCAACTCAAAAGTCTTGTCGGTTAAATATCTGTTTCTACTTTTAAAACAGAAATGTTATTTAGACATCATTTTTTTTAACCATCGTATGACCACCGTATTCGATAACAGTAACAAGGATGCAAAATGCGGCCAAAAAACGCGCTCAAATTCTCCTCTCACCTTTTGTTTCTCATTTCAAAAACACACCAGTCCTCTGCTCTCCTCTCTCGCCTCATTGCCGTTGCCATCGAATCTCGCCGTCGCCGGAGAACCTCAGGTAACGGCGACCTGTGTTTCCCTGTTCCTTCTTTGCACACACCGTTTTCTTTGCACACACCGTTCCTTCTTTGCGAACACCGTATATGCATTCTGTCCGAATCAGCCAAAAAAGGCCGCCCAAACTCGTCTCCCTCGTTTTCTTTCTCATTTCAAAAAAACACAAAGGAAACTGAACCTCCTCTCCTCGACTCCCCTCTGTCGCCTCAGTCTCGATCTGTCGACAGCTTGATCTCGACAGCTTGATCTCGACAGTTTGAGCTTGATCTCGACAGCTTGATCTCGACAGGTTGAGCTTGATCTCGACAGCGGTGTAACGGCGAGACAGACCCCGAGTGGTGCGGCGGTTCTGCGGTGCAACCAGAGCAATCAAGCGAGAGAGCCCCTCCACGCGACAGAGAACAGACCACGCCGAGAGAGAAGAGGGAGACGACAACGGGAAAAGCGAGAGACGAGAGGACGCAAGAGGAAGAGAGAAGCAGTCGTCAGAGAAGAGAGCACGCCGAGAGAGAAGAGGGCGACGACGAGGGAGACGAGACACGCGTGAGAATGGACTGAGCGGGAACGAAATAACAAAACAAAAGCCACGCGCGAATGACTAAACTGCCATTGGCAGTATACGGTGTTAAATACGGTGTGACAAAAAACGGTGTCTAAATATCATTTCTGCTTTTAAAACATTGTAATGAAAAAAAGGACAAAGTATAAGCCAACAACTTATCTCTTTAAAATTCGAGTAAATCCCTACTTTAGTACTTAAACTTATACTATCTCTTCCACTCGACCCCTAAAATATGTGAAAATAATAAGTACTCTATCTGAAACTAATTATAAACAAAAAAACCAATTTTTTTTGGACTCAAATATAAGCAAAACACAATTACCCATACTATCTTTATTGTCTTTGTTTCAAAAACACCCCTATTTAATTTTACTCTTGTTTTCCATGACATTGCAACTCTTTGAGGATAACTTAGTAATTTTAACTCATTTTTTTATATGAAATCAAGTAAATTAATTAAAATAACTAAATAAGTGTGGAGGTGGGTAATTTTGCTTATATTTAAGTCCGGAGGGAGTAGTCCCTAAAGTTTGTAAAATTCGTCTCATTAATCCCTAAAGTTTTATAAAGACGGATTTCACAAAACTTTAGAGATTACTTATAAAATTTGAAGGACTAGTGAGACAGATTTCACAAATTTTAAGGACTATTTATTATTTTTACATACTTTAAGACCAAGTAGGAGAGATAGTGTAAATTTGGGGAATAAATTAGAGGTTTATTCTAAAAAATTTCATCCTGCTCTTTTGCGCTTTCAATATGTGGCACGCGCTTCTTATATTATGGATTGAAGTCGTCTTTGTTCCTGCTTCTTTTCATGTTATTCAGACAAAAATATAACACCTTAATTAAAAGCATTCAATTAAAAACCAACATTTTTACTTTTAGTCGTTAAATTTTTTTAGTGACATATTCTGCTTTTACAAAAGAAGGTGACTTCAATCCATATATTTTATATTATCTGTAGTGTAGTGCTGACAACGGTTTACTAAATAGGGATGGGTATATATGAAAACAACATTTTTTGGGATGTTAGAAACAACCGTGTGACTTTAGATTAGAGGCAAAGACGGACGTGTCTTAAGCTCATCTCTGAAATTAGATACGGCCAAGTCAAAATTACTTACATCTATGATTTATTTCGCTAATTAAATACAGTTGAATTTGGTCTTTGTATTCTATTTGCATGGCGCTTAGTCAAGTTAAGGAAACTTCCGTATGTTTTCTTTTCTCATTATTTTAATTTATCTAGCTTATTTTGCACTACAGAGTACTATTCTTGAAAACGCCCCTTCCCCTATATATCCATTGTGAAAACAGAAATCAGAACTGACAAAATATGTTTTAGATATTAATGAATGCATGGAATCCAACGACTGTGTTGAGGGGACATGCAGCAACCTTCCTGGGAGCTACAACTGTTTATGCCCAGCAGGATACGAGGGAGACGGGAAAAATAATGGAACAAGATGCAGTCCCAAATCCAATACCAAATCAGGGAAAGAGATCATACTGATAACTGCATTGAGTGAGTGTACTGTTGTTTGCTTCAATTGCAACACATTCTATTCTCAGATTTATTCATAACATATGATCACGTCAACTAAATGTATTATTACAATGAAAATTGTCGAAAACTGCATTGGTAATCAACAATTATAAATTGCTGTTGTGAATTGAAAATTATACCCAAGTGATTCAAATGACATTTATAACAATGGTCCTTCAAGACCGGAATAGTGCGGCAGTTGACTTGAGACATCAACAAGGCAAAGCAAAAAGAAAATGATTATGCTTCCACTTGTTTGTGTCCAGGTGTGAGTGCAAGCGTCATAGCACTAATGGTTGGAAGCTTTTATGTGTACTGGCCATTGAAGAAAAGAAAGTTCATCAAACTCAAAGAACAATTTTTCCAACAAAACGGTGGATTACTGTTACAACAACAAATGGCGAGGCATGGAGGGTCAAATGAAACAGCTAAAATATTCACGGTTGAAGAGCTAAAGGAGGCCACCAACAACTTCGATGAAGGCAAGATACTAGGCCAAGGTCGTCAGGGAACAAACAGCTTACAAAGGAGTATTACAAGATAACAGAATTGTAGCAATAAAAAAAAATCCAAAATCAGTGACCAGATTTAGCAGTTCATCAATGAGGTGATCGTGCTTTCCCAAATCAACCATATGAATGTGGTAAAGATCTTGGGTTGTTGTTTAGAGACAGAAGCTCCCTTGCTTGTTTATGAATTCATTCCCACTGGTACTATTTCTGAGCATCTCCATGATCGAAGTCAATCTTTAAAACTTACATGGAAAACAAGATTGAAAATAGCAACAGAAACTGCTGGAGCCCTGGCATACATGCCTTCCGCTGCGTCTACACCAATTATACATAGAGATGTGAAGTCTACAAATATACTACTTGATCGTAATCTCACCGCAAAGGTTTCTGATTTTGGAGCTTCTAGTCAGATAACCACTTTGGTGCAGGGGACAATGGGGTATCTTGACCCAGAATACTTCCCCACAAGCCAGCTGACAGAGAAGAGTGATGCCTATAGCTTTGGAGTTGTCCTAGCAGAGCTACTGACAGGAAAGAAGGCACTTTCTTTTAATAGGCCAGAGGCTGATAGAAACCTTTCAGTGTACTTTGTTTCTTCAATGAAAGAAGGCCGATTACTTCATATTGTTGACAGCTACATAAGAGATGAAGCAAATGTTGAGCAACTAACAGAAGTTGCTAATATTGCAAAAAGGTGTTTAAGAGTGAAGGGAGAGGAAAGACCCACCATGAAAGAAGTCGCAATGGAACTTGAGGGATTATTAGTTATGGAAAAACATCGATGGGGAAGTCAGTTTGTCTTCAGAAGAGACTGAAAACTTGCTCAAAGCAACACCATCTGTTTTCAATGTTGAAGATGGCATTGGCGGAAATGGCATTAATTATTCTGGCCTTGATAGCGTGAACCAGATGTCGATGTCATTAATTGGTGGGAGATGATCAGCTGATATTGATCCAGGCCTAACCATTGTGGTTCATGATCCAAGCCCAACCATTGTGGGTTCAAGCCCTTAACACCATGTCTTATTGCATGTGATAACACATGGCCTTGTTGCATGTAATGCAAATGGCAAGATGCATGTGATTCCCATAACAAGTGTCACTTGATTTTGTTGCATGACAAACACTAGGCTTATTGCATGTACTTCTCTTAGTTTCCTCCTACTATAAATGGGGTTCATATGTATGCATTTGATCATCTAAGTTTTATGAATTAAATTGAGAGTTGTTTGTTAGCAATTGTGAGGATGGATTCCTTCAAAACAGAGTGGATTCTCTGTTCTATCTTGGTTCTGTACCATTTTGGTAATCAGAGCAAGGTTTAGGTGTGAGTTTGAGTGAGAAAAGTGAGGAAATCTGAGTTTTTGAGAGGTTGTTCTTGAGGAGTCGAACTTCCCCCTTGAAAACCACATTTTCGGTCATTTTTTCGCAAAACTAACGCCGCCATTGAGCGCAGAAGGTCGAAAAACCCCTAGGTAGCAAGTTTCACGGTCATCGGAGCCTCCACGTGCTGCCACGAATGTCGCCGGAAAGTTCGCCAGAGTTGCAGAACCACCGCGAGCCGCAACCGGAATTCTAAGGCTGAAGATGATACCACGTCAATGTGTCACGTCACAGACAGGTGTCACCGTTCAACCATTCTCTTCACGCCACGTGTCAAGGGAGCAACATCACCAATCAAAGTCAATTTTGACAAGTCAACAGCCACATCACTGCAACATCACATGTCACGTCATTTCGCCAGTCAACAAGAATCTGCCACGTGTCTCGTTGACCAGTCAACTAAAGTTTCAAAAATTGTAGATTACCCCCTGAACTTTCTACAAATTGCAATCTGGCCCCTAGACTTTTGAAAATTGTAATTTTACCCTAAACTTTTGAAAATTACAATTTGGTCCCCAAACTTTTTGAAATTGCAAATCAACCCCTAAACTTTCGAACGTTGCTTTTGGGTCCCATTTTTGTAAATTACAAATTGACCCCTAAACTTTTAAAATTTGCAATTTGGCCCCTAAACTTTTGGAAATTGTAGTTTAACCCCTAAACTTTCAGTTTGGACCTTACACTTTTGAAATTGCAATTTGACCCCTAAGTTTTTCAAAATGCCTCCAAGACGTCTACCTCGGCTTGAAATGGAAAATGAAGAGTTAAGAAGACAACTACTAGAGCTGCAGGAAACTGTTAGGGAGCAACAAGCCCTATTGGATGAACGCTCCAGGAATTCAAGCCATTATTCATCTGGTAGTGATTCCTTATCTACTAGAAGACGTCATCCTCTTCGCCAGTTGTATAAAAGTGATGATATCAAAGTTGAAATCCCTGATTTTGAAGGGAAGCTTCAACCAGATGATTTTGTCGATTGGCTTCAAACCGTTGAACGCGTCTTTGAATACAAGGAAGTTCCAGAAGAGAAGAAGGTAAAGATCATTGTTGTCAAGTTAAAGAAGTACGCTTCCACTTGGTGGGAGAACCTTAAGGAAAAGCGTGAACGTGAAGGAAAGAACAAGATCAAAACCTGGGAGAAAATGTGTCGTGAGCTAACACGTAAGTTCTTACCCTCATCTTATTATCAGGATAACTTTATTCAACTGCAGAATTTTCAACAAAAGAATTTATCTGTGGAAGAATACACTCAAGAGCTTGAGAAATTGATGATGAAATGCGATATTCAAGAAAGGGAAGAACAAACCATCGCTCGATACCTCAGAGGGCTAAATACAGACATTGCACATCGTGTAGAACTTCAACAATATTGTTCTTTGGATGATGTAATTCATTTATCTGTTCATGTGGAAAAGCAATTATCCAAAATTCAGCCACTACATCAAAACCTTCCTGTAGCGACCGAAACACTTCCCAACCTATATCTTCCATTAGACCTCCATACAAATCCACCAAAGAAGCGGTCAAATGCTATAGATGTCAAGGTTTTGGGCACGTAGCCTCCGATTGTCCAACAAAAAGAACTGTGACTATCATCAAGGAGGAAGATAACCAAGAAGAAAAAGAAGAAACTGAAGAAGATGTTCCTCTAGTGTATGATGAAGAGATTGTGCATCCAGATCATGGTGAATTGTTAATTGTGAGACAAAGTCCATACATAGCACTAGAAGAACCATGGTTAAGGCACAATATTTTCCACACCCGTTGCACCACTGCTGGTAAGACTTGTGAAGTTATTATAGATAGTGGGAGTTGTGAAAATATAGTATCCAACTACATGGTGGAAAAATTGAAGTTGCCAACACATGATCATCCTCATCCCTACAAATTACAATGGTTAAATGAAGATGATGAAGTGATTTGTGACATTCTCCATTGGTCCCAAGTACCAAGATACGGTATTGTGAGATACGGCATTGTGTGATGTCATTCCTATAGATGCTTGTCACATTCTCTTAGGAAGGCCTTGGCAATTTGATCGTCAAGTCATATACGACGGTTATGCTAACACCTATTCCTTCGAGAAGGATGGAGTAAAAGTCAAACTAGCACCATCGCCACCCAGTGAAACTACAAAAATACCTAAGCCACCGTTGCCTTCAGTGACTAAAGAAAATTCCAAGGGAGTAGCAAAGAAAATTTGGCAAGGACCACCGCCATGGAAGAAAGAGTTAAACTCGAGGACGAGTTCTCTCTAACCAGGGGAGAATGATCCAGGCCTAACCATTGTGGTTCATGATCCAGGCCCATTGTGGGTTCAAGCCCTTAACACCATGCCTTATTGCATGTGATAACACATGGCCTTGTTGCATGTAATGCAAATGGCAAGATGCATGTGATTCACATAACAAGTGTTTACTTGATTTTGTTACATGACAAACACTTGGCTTATTGCATGTACTTCTCTTAGTTTCCTCCTACTATATATGGGGGTTCATATGTATGCATTTGATCATCTAAGTTTTATGAATTAAATTGAGAGTTGCTTGTTAGCAATTGTGAGGGTGGATTCCTTCAAAACAGAGTGGATTCTCTGTTCTATCTTGGTTCTGTACTGGATATTATCTGTGAAATTATAGTAATTAAAAGTCAGTCCTTACTAAGGACTAGATATTAATCCAACTTAGTAATATAATGTATTCCTCTACTGTATTGGACATGATTTTGATACCTATATCCATGTAAATATGCTTAGAAAGTGAATCTGCCTTGTGCTTCAGTAGCTCCTCCAATTTGGTGGGTTTGTGTCCTTACTTTTTAAGTTCTGAGCATAGTCACAGAATTCGCTTACCCTGCCTGCGAACCGCGAATTGGTACTCGCGTACCGGTTCCCGGTACTTTTAAGAACCAATTCGCACAAATTCGTGTTGAATTCGCCCCAAACCGTGAACTGGCGTGCTTGCGTGAAGATGGAAGAGAAGCACAGAAAAAAGGGTTTCGTAGAGAGGGGAAACAGGACTGAGTGTGCCACAAGACAAAAGTGAACAAGAGACTGCGTGAACAGAGACCAAAGCGACAGCTCTTAATTGCAAGTGGCAGCTCTTTATTAAACCTAGTTTTTTTTTGTTCAAAGTGTTTGGGCCACGAGGCTCTTGAGTTAAATTTTGTGGGCTTCCCCATCGTAACCTTATTTTTTGGGGGTTTGTGCTAAGAGCACCCCCATTTTTGCTTGGGGCACCCCCTGAACAGTGTGCTGACGAAAATACCCCTTGTAAATTTTATTTTGCACCCAATTTCGCAAATATGATATTTGCGAGTGTACAAAAATTTTGTACACTCGCAAATAATATTTGCGAGTGTAAAAAAAATTGCACTCTCGCAAATATGATATTTGCGAAATTTTTTTTAAACTCGCAAATATATATCAAATATATATATATTTGCGAGTGTGCAATTTTTGTGCACACTCGCAAATATGTTATTTGCAATTTTTTAAAAAAAATCGCAAATATCATATTTGCGAGAGTGAAAATATTTTGCATATATTGCACACTCGTTGATATAAAACCCTCTTTAGGGAAAAAAACATCTAGAAAAAAAATATATTCCTGCCTTAATTTGTTAGAAAAAATGGGAAAAAAAAAACAATGAGTTCAATACCAATATCATATTTGCAAGTATAAATTGCTAAAGGCAACACAACAAATCAGAAAATACCAATAGTGTCCTAATCGCTAAAACAAGAAAGAAATTGACAAAACCTATCAAATAAAATCTAAAAAATATAAAAATATCACCAAAAATTTCTAAAAAATCAAATAAAGCTAACACAATTTTTTTTGGATTTTTTTAAGATTACAAAAAATTCGAAAAAATTAAAAAGTGATCTAAACGGAAGAATTTTGGATTTTGACCCTCAAGTTGACCACATTTGTCCAAAAAAATTCGCAAAATCAAAGATCATGACGTAATCGCAACCACAATTCAAAACCTTGATCAAGATGCTTGAGATTCTACTTGACAGTGCAAATGATAGATAGCTCATGGATTTGCAAGAACATAAAATGCAACGAAAGAATATTTACATTGGCAAGTGCCCTTAGTCTGCCGGCTTTTGGGCCACCATGACAACCTTGGTTGTCAAGATCAATTCCATATTGTTCTTCTTCAACAAGATTCATCACTTCCATGCATGCTTTTATCCCTACAGTAAAAGATAGGTAGCATCAACATGAATACAAAAATATGGATAAGCATGAGAAGCACACATGAAAAACGTGGTAAGGCCACTTATCATAGACGGTTAAAGGGAAAAGAATAAGAGGGAGAAGCAGAACTAGAAAATTAAGCTTCAAGATATGAATACAAATTTAAAAATATAATGAATTAACAAAAAAGGAAACCTGTGTTAACAACTCAATTGGTAGGGAGCCAGAGACATGCAACTGTTAAAGGGTTCAACACTACCTATGCTCCCCATCCCAATTTCTTTTCCCTATCCCTCGCCCTCTACATCCTCAGGCCCCATTAGCACCCCCCTCCCCCACTTTCCACCAAGGTTTCATAATATATTAGAGGTATTTGAAGAATTGTATAAGTAGATAAATCACTGCCCCAATGTACAGGTTTTTTATAAAATTCAATTACTACCACAATTTACTGAGGGAACCATTTATAATTAGTAAGAAGAAAATGAAACAATGCATGGAACATAATTGACTTTGTTCTCATTGTTCCCAAATGTAAAGTCATCTCTCAAACCCTAACTCTCAAAAGAACAGCAAGTGATACAATTGAAGACATTGCAATTTTGCAAAGTAAAACCCAAAGAAAGAAGTCATTAAGCAATTCATCAATGTTTGTCAATAATCAAAATAAAAGATGAGAATCAAATCAAGTCATCAATGTTAGAAGCCTAAATTACATACAATCCATTTTTAGAATCCATCGTCCATTTAGAATTGCCATGAGAACTTTCAGTGTCCTGGAGCATGCTCCGTTTGCATCCGTTGCTGCAATCACATGGGTGACATTTGAGGTCCAACGCTTGGTCACTGTAGCACCAACCTTGCTTGCAAAATTAATCAGTAGCACCTGCACCATCAAAAGGGGAAATATATTAATTAATTAATTAATTAATCATATGATAGATAAAGCATAGGAAGATGCACTGTAGTGGTTTACAAAAAATACATTTAAAACAGATTTATGAGTGCTTTCATCACTGTAAGAGATTTCAACTTATGATTCAGCATGCATTTTGCACTTTCGTAATGCAATACTCCAATGAAACTATAAACAGAGGTCCCCAAGAAATGACCCAATCCAAGATGATTATGCCCCTTAGGAGAGGCTTACCCACCAAGAATTCCTCAAATTTCTTCCTACCTCTCTTTCTCCCACTCTCCTACGTACATATTATCATTTCTATAACCAACTACCCCACAACACCCCCCAACTCACCAGTCACCACCGCAGCAGAAGTTTGTTATGCTGCAGCTCATTAGCATGAAGCCATGAACATTCTCAATATCTCCCATCCTATCCTCCTTACACCCATGGGTCTAACAGAAACAGTTAAGATAATGAAGGTAACAAAAGAATCACAGAACGTAGACGACATTCATACTAACCTTTTCTTCCTTTGATAGAGCAGATCCACTGAAAACTACTTTTCTACCATCAAGCTCCCAGTTGGTTTGACTGTTGAGATGGCCTACATGCACGAGAAAGGACCTTAGAAATAGTATCAAAACAAGACAGGAAAAAAGTGTCTGCTCATAATAGCAAAATAATGTGCTATAGCTTCCTTATGTAGATATAGTATTATGGTAAATAAAACTGTCGGTGAATTTAACCCTGAAATCAACTCAATAATAAATACTTGAGCGAGCTATTAGGCATATTAAAAGTATACCCCAAAATAATGTGCTATAGCTTCCTTATGTACATATAGTATTATGGTAAATAAAACATTGTCAGCGAATTTAACCCTGAAATCCACTCAAAAATAAAAACTTGGGTGAGCTGTTAGAGCATATTAGAAGTAGATATGTGCATATTGTATTTCTTGCATTTCCCTGGTACTTCTCTTATGTTTCTGTTTAGTATAATAGGCATTGGGCCCTTATTGGATCGCAGACTGGATCTATGATCATCTGCACTTGGCTGTTACAATGTGTCTACTGTAAACTAGTAATTGATTCTCTTGTCGGGAGCATTTCCTCAGTCTGGGAACCTATTGTATTTCCCTTGTATTTCTCTTATGTTATTGGACAATAGGCCGGAACTATGACCACCTGCACTTAAGTGTTATGATGTGTCTACTGTAAACTAGTAATTGATTCTGTTATCATTAGTATTTTCTCCCATTCTGGGCAAAGTGACTTCCGCTTCTAATCCCTTTGCTGCTTCTGAAATTCACTACCGCACCTGACTCTCTGCTACCATCACATTATCACATCAAATCTCCATCAAACTAGATGACACAATTTTATTTTTATTTTTTTGCATTGGAAGCAATAAATTGAAAGTGTCATTTGAGGCTTTAAGTTGCAACAGTATGTGGTCCTTCCAAATATACCTCCAAGATTCCTCTTAAAAGTAGAGCTTCTAATTCTCTCAACTTTCTATTTTCTCTCTTTCCATCATTTTTTCTCATTTTCTCAGCAATACAAATTCTATAAGAACACTATCTATGAATTTTGCAAATTTCTCTGGATTGGGAGATGAACTATAGCATTTATAACAGAGTAGTATGTAATGTACTTTAGTCTATGCTTTAATCTTCTGACAATCATCAACTGTTGGAGGTAAATAAACAAATTGTAAATTAATCAAAATGTTATTGTGAGATAAGCAGTGCATTCTATTATAAAAATACCATGCTACCAAACTTAAATAGCAGATTACTTAGAAAACATACAGATGAGGTGAAGCAGGATGCTTCTGAATTGCCTGTTTTTTAGGCCTGGACTTCTCATTTGGAAATTTGACATCTGAGTGAACAGGACAGAGCAAAAGAAAATCCATCTGAACCAGAGAATGCATCAACAAAGTTTAGACAAATGCAAAGAAGCACAAAAAACAAATATTTTCTTTTAAAAAAAAAAATCCCAAATGTGACACTAATATAAGGAAGAAGTACATGATCCCAGCGGCAAGTTGAGATGTCCATTGCACAAGGGACATGATAAGTTCTTCTACATGATTTGACATAGCAACCAAGAGCAGCTCCCTTTAGACCACATTTGGTACATTTAAGCTTTGCTCCCCTGGCCACTTCTGCCTTCAAATTCTCAACGGTTTCATCAACAAAATACACTTGTGGTGCCCTGGAAGTTTGTGCCATATTTATCAGCCAAATATTAACAAAACTAAAAGAGAACATAAATGTTTAACTAATGCATATGAAGAAAGATTTGAACAATCCATGATCAATTAGGATTCAATATCTGTTTCTATAAAAATACCTCCAAAAACATACAGCAAGAAGCCATCGATATCATAATAAACAATACATACTCAAGGTATTAGGTTAGCATACCAGTCAATGCAAACTCTATGCGCATATATGACATTTGGTTGCATCGCGGCATCTCCTGTAACTGATTTCCCATTTTCATAATGCAGTATTGGCCCAATAGTCTACAAATATTCCCCATGAAGACCAGCAAAATAGTTTCATCAAATAGTCTAGTAACAAATATAGCAAGAGAATACGATGGTCGTAGGCAGTGATGATGTGCAGGAAATTGATTCACATCAAATACTACCTCTGAAATTTTAGAGGATTGGCAAAACAAACAGATACTTGTACTTGGGTGCAAGTCAATTGGTGCATTTGCAGGTACAAGTGCACCAGGCTCCTTTTCAGATTTAAGGTCCAAATCACAGCAGAAATCAACAAGCTTATTATGATGTGTGGTGCTATGTTGAATATGAACATCTCCATTGGTAAGCTTTTTTTGTCTCTTGAGATCTCTCATAAGACCCTCAGTTTCAGAGGCAGAGCTTTCAGGCCTGAACTGAGCCATTCTTTCTTTCAATCTTCCTTTTCCTGTATTTTCTCTTATTGATGGAGAATTTTCCAATCTCTCAAGATTGAAGGGCTGAAATTAAGAGTTTAAGAGAATTAACGTGCCAAATTGAAAGAGGATTCAGCCTACCAAATATGGGAAGGCTTTTAACCACGTAAACAATCAAGACCATGAATTAAACAAAAAAATCTTACTTGCTCAATGTCTTGATCACTGCAGCCATTATCAGAACCTTTGGTATCACAAAATGGAGGGCTGTCTGGTGCTGATTGTGTCACTTGATTCACATCTATTTCCACACAGTCCCCAATTTCCATCTGGGAACATCGTATTGAATTAGGCTTCAATGCACTATGAGAGGCAACCCCTCCCCTGCAAGACATTTCTAGCTCCTCAGCTTTACCATGCATTGCAATCTTGGATCTGTGAATCTTGCCAACCCCAACCTCATTAGAATTAGGTAAATTTCGCAGAACCTCATCGGCGTTCTTATTGATACAAGTTGAATTGCAAAAAGTTTGGCATGGCTCCAAAACCCTCAGATCATCTATAACGATCAATTTCCAAAAACATGTCAAACCAGCATCAAGCAATAAGTTAGATTTTTCTTTTTTTCCTCAATTGATAAACAAACACTTTCCAAATGCAAAAGTAAAGTAACTCACCAGAAGAACGTTGCTGAAAAAGATTAGCTGAAAATGTTGCATCCAGGCTTCTATAAATTGCTACCAGGTTTTCGACAAAAGGCACACGCCTTATATCTGCCACCCACAATCAACACATAAGCATAGATATCATACAAGAATCCATTAAGACAACCCAAAGCTAGCATGTTATTAACAAACTTACATCTTCCCACAAATAAGAGGAGGGAGAACAGACACAATTGAATAAAAAAGGAGAAGAAAAGTCATGCATTAAAACACACATTAATGTTACAATTAGTCTTATCTTTTATCATTTTCACCTCCTTGAACTTTTAAGTTCATTAAAGGAAGAAAAACAAAGTAAAATAAAACCACCACTCGCTCCTACAACACAAACCTAAAGCAACAACGCATGCGAATCTTGATAATAAGTTATCTGTTTGTGCATAGTTAGTGTTGCAGAGAGCACATTGTGAGCCAGCTATTGTACTATCCACCAAGCAAGAACTGCAATTTTTTATTTTAGTCTATCTATTTCTAATTTCGGATATTTAGTCCCCTTATTTTTAAAAATTCTGACACTTAGTCCAAATGTTAATCTGTCAACAAATTTGTGTGATGTGGCATGACGGGGCTCTCATTAAACTTGCATGGCATCTGACTGTGTGATACATGTCAGGAAATTTGGTGCCATGTCATCAAAAAAAGCTATCTCACTAATTTAGAAAAAAAAAACCTAAAATCCTAAAATCCCTCAAATTCAAAAAAAAAAACCTTAAAATAAATGCAACCCACCCCATCTTCATAATCATCTTCAGAAATCCCAGAATCCCAAAATCATCTCTAATTAGAAGAGGGGACTAAACTTGTAATCTTGAACACGTCCAACAAAACATCAACAGATAAAAGGACCCAAAAAACATCATCCAAAAGCAAAAAATATACCGAAATAACCAGTAAAATACAACAGAGAAAGGGAGGCAGAAGAAATGGTTTGATCTTGGGAAACTAGCCACCGTTTTTGGACATGCACGGCCTCCTGCGACCTCTGCTCTTGGACACCCCTCAACTGCGGCCACCGCTCTCCGATCTAGAGAAAGGGAGAGGAATTTGAGGGTTAGATTGCCATATTTGGGTAAAAACTAGGGGAGAGGGAGAGGGATATGTGCGTCGCTGTTTAGAGAAAACCAGGGGAAGGGGATGTTGATTTCGTGGGGAGAGAAACAATGGGTGTATAGAGGGAAAGTTGATTTAGTGGTTGAGGGTTTTGATGTTTGAGGCTTTGGGAAATTGAGGTGGCTTTTGATGTAGAAAGTGGAACCGATCGAAAAAAAGTGATTGAGGTTTTGGGAGAGAGTTTCAGTCTGAGGCTTTGGAGAGGAGAATTAAGGGAGAAAGCGATTGGTGTTTGGAGAGGATAACCGAAGTTTTCTGGTGAGAGGAGAATCGAGGGTTTCAGTCTAAAAAATTTGGGCGAGGATGAGGAGATGATTTGGGTTTCTGGGTTTGATCCAGAAATTGTTTTCAATTTGGGATTTTAGGTTTTCTTTTTATTTTTAATTTGTGGGATTTATTGTAAAATAAGGTAATGACATGGTTTTAATGACGTTGACTAATTTGATGAAATGGCTCCATAGAAAATGATACATCAAATGCCACATAAGGTAAATGAGAGCCACGTCACTAAATTTGGGTGGCAATTTAACTGATGTACCAAATGTCAGAATTTTTAAAAATAAGAAGACTAAATGTCCAAAATTATAAATAGAGGGACTAAAATAAAAAATTGATCAAAATAGGGGGACCAAAAATGCAATTTAGCCTTTTGTTTTTTTAACTTTCAGAAAACTAAGAAACTAAGTTTGGGATGCATTTGAAAATTAGTTTCGTGACTTTATTATTGTGTGATGTGTCCTATCCCCTAGGTGGTTTTAAGATTATTTGGAAACTAAGGTGGTTTTAAGATTATTTGGAAACTAAGTTCTAGATACGTCCGAAAATTAGTTTCTCATTTCTGGACATGCGAAAAGCATACCACTTTGCCGTTTGAAAACTAATTTTTAGATGCAACAAAAAGTTGCATGCTGAAAACAAGTTCATGGTTGTCGAAAATAATAGTTTCCGAGCAGCAGGAAAAATTTTATCGTCCAGAACTATTCATTTTGTGGAATAAAATAATGAGAAAAAAACGAAACCCATCGTACTATGTGCGATAGTTCCTTCTTCATATTGCCATTATTGGACCAGAATGGAATTGTTTCGGCAATCGGAAGGGGGTGTTTAAAGAAGCCAAACGCGATGTGCTTTATTTAAATTACTAACCAACGTGATGGTCATACTTGCAAATAAAATAGAGATGATAGGGTTTGGTTTCGTGCTTTGGGCTTAATGTTGACAATTAACTAAAAAACAGAGGAAAGTGCGAGACAAATGAGCATGAGGAGAGGTCTGGTTTAAGGAATGTATGGACCATTTTCAACAATCTCCCAAATATCAGCATCTTAGGAAACCTAAGGGTAATCTTAGAGGATGAAATGATACCCTATAATGCCAAGAGAAGGACTACACTCAGTAGCATACATCAAAAGTAAAGGAAGGTTTGAAACTATAAGTTGATTCATCCAAGACCAACCTCCAAGTGTAAACTACTCAAGGTTAGCAAGGTTGGGCTGCCAAAAAACCTAACCAAAGCTTAGAGGATGCAACCTCACAAGAGGATAGTCAAGACAAAATGAGAGGATGGTCACATCAACACCAAAGGACAATGTGGGAACAATAGGATATTGAGGAGAGGATAACGGCAAAATCGAGAGAATCGTGAGTCAAGCACAATAGTAGATCAAGAGGATGATGGCAGAGGACACTGACAAAACCAGCAGTGAAAGTTAGAGGATGGACTCATGATGAGGACACTGGAGAGGAAGGTTCTACTAAAAGGGAGTTGGTTAGGCATCGGTATTGTTGCACCCGCAGACACTGTACAACTTTGCAGAAAATACAACCACTTTATACTATGTTGTCACCTTTCGTAAAAGCTATCATATGCCATCATTACTTCTCTAACGGACAAAACAACAAGGGGAAACTTCCCCTCACTATCCTCCCAAACACACTCAGATGTCAATACCCAGCAAACCTTTAGGAGTATCTTAGGGAGTGTGTTCCAGTTTTGCTCTTTATTTTATCATTCAATTGTCAAGTGTTTTACACTTGTTGTAATATCTTCACTCTTTTTACTTTAAACCTTGTATCAAGATTCCTAACTACCAGAAGAGGGTGAGCGTAAGAGATGTATTTACTTGGTTAGGAACCTGCATAGTCTAGAGGATAGTCAGTGCAAAAGGCAGCTTGAAGAGGTTGTTTGAAAGACTACTTGTTGAGCCATAAGTAATAGTGAATAATACTTATATGCTATTTGGTAAAATAGTGGAAAAACACGCATGATGTGGGGACTGAATGTAGCCTAAAATTTAAGGTGAAACCAGAATAAATACATTGTCTTTTTCTCGTTTCCTTATATCTCTGCAAAATGATTTTCACACCCACAGACTTGGATTAATTATTTTAAACTGTGAATATGTGAAAACATGATTTACGTTACCCTTGCATAAATCCCCGAGTTTGTATTGAATTAAGTTCCTTATCCTTTTAGCAAAATCATCGAAAACACTTTATTTAGCTGCATACATTTTCTGATTATTTTAAGCAGTACTTTGAGAGGATGGTTCAATTTGTCCTCACAGTGATTCAGACCATTCGAGAGGATGGTCACTGAATACTCTTAACCTCTGCTTATCTAAAGGACACATTGAGATTATCATATAAGTTTTCAGGTACTATTTTTAGTTAGTCACAATTTAACCCCTTATAACCTTTAAGGGGTTGCAAAGAAAAGTGAGACGATAGGGTTTGGTCCTGAGCTTTCCCCAAAATGGAACCCTAGCTCTCTCCTATTCTTCTTCCTCCATCTTCTTCCTCCAATGGCACTTGAATCTTTTGCATCTCTTCTTCAGATCCTCCTCTTTCTCCCTTTATCATTCTGACATCTTTCTCTCTTCTTTATTTTCTTTCTTCCTTCCATCATAGGACTTTTCCCTCTCCTCTATTATCTCCTCTTCTATTTTCCTTTTCTTTTACTTAATACCCATCAGTTTACTAATCGCACCCCTTGGTTTTGTTGGATGTACCCTTTTTTTAATCTAAACATTTCTTGCTTCAATCCCTAATACACTTGTCACTTAATAAGCTCATTCTATTTGTTAGGTATATCCCATATTTAGCTTAGGAAAGTCGGGATGTTACAGCAAAGGCCAATGGTGAGAGTGAGAGCGATGGTAGTGGCATTGATGTCAAGCCCAAGCTCCTCACTCCACATTTGGCCATGGCGAATTCGAACTTCGCTTTTTTAAGACATGGCTTTTCTCATATGCTAATACAAACCTCAACGAAATGCACTTTGTATTTCAATCCTACATATTGGAGATTGTTAACACACCATTTTGTCTATTATTTTAGGGTATTCTGAGTATAAAATATTATGATTTTGTTCCTTATTAGATAAAATATTCTCATTATTTCCTTATTTATGCAGAAAAGTAATAAAGACAACTTGGAAAGCAAAATAAGTAATTTTGGGAAGATTCTGACGAGTTTTGGAGATTTTTAGCGTTTTTGGACAAGCGGTATGACCTGACATATATTCAATATTGTCGTACCTATGCAAGAGAGGCAGTAGGGGCGTACCCCATTGGTCAGTACCACCTGACGCCGATTAGAAAGTTCAGTACGGCCGGACTAAAGTCAGTACAACCGTACACAATTGTGTCAGGGAGTGCAGAGTGCACAAGTACGGGCTTACGTCATAATTAAAGCCCGGTACAGCCATGTATAAACGCAGTACAGCCGTACCCAAGCCCAGAACGCATAGATTTGAAGCCATTGTCCTAATCCACACCAGAGCCTATAAATAAGCATTCTCACCCCTTGTGAGAACTAACTCACTCTCTGGGAGAGAACTCATTCTCTCTGAGTGAGGGTCTTTTGCTCTTGTCTCTTGTCTCTTTTTTTTTTTAGGATTTCTTGTTTGGATGTTTGTTATGAGTAGCTAACTCCATCACGAGGGATGATGTGGGATCTTTTATAATGATCTTGATTTCTATGTAATTGCTATTTTGAATCCCTTATTATCCTTATGAATGTGTTGATCTTAACATGTTTAATTTCATAGGAAGTAGTTAATCCTTAATAAATTAGTTAATTGGAGGCGACTGTACCACAGTTAACTAGTGGAACTATAGGATCACAGAACTCGCTTTATATGCTCGGATTGGTTATTGATTGTTTCCAATCAGTTATTAGATTAACGAACTTGTATGTTCTTAATGCTCTTTCCTTTAATTATTTTCTAGGACCAAACAGAGGAATTAGTTAGGAGGAAGACTTTTGTAAGCTGGGTAGCCATTAGTAACTTAGAGCGAGTGTTTGGCATTCAATAAGGAAATACAATTCATAATAAGAAGGAAATAGATTCAGGATCTAGTATTAGTGAACCCGGTTCCCCTAGTCCTAACTGATCTCCCTTTAGCTCTTGCGTTATTACTTTGATCTCGTTATTTATAATTCAGTTGTTTGACTCTCAAAACCATCACTTTTGTTCGTCTAAATAGTAAGAATCTCTATTAATTTAGTATTCACGCATTTCTATGTGGGTTCGACATTCGGAGTCTTAAAAATACTCCAATTTATTAAGAGTTACGGTCAGGTACACTTGCCTAAGCCGCAACAGAGATACGTCGTGGAACAGTTTCTGAAGAAGCTTTCAGGGGGAGTGGGGGACTAGGTGGAGTGCAATGTGCCAATGCCCAGCTAGATGATGCCACAAAGATTGCATCCTCTACAGATGCAATAGTTGTTGGGTGTGTGCTTTACTTTTCTTCTCTTTTAATAAGTTTTATTATTGGTAACTATGCTTAGACATGTTTGTTTTTTAAATAATAATTGGATGTCATGTTGTACTGATTTATTTTTGGCATTCTTAATTTGTACATTGCTTTCATGGTATAGCTGTGATTGTGTAATAGTATTAATCTGAGCCAAATACTTATATTCTTCTACGTAGATTACTTATTGTTTCATTTGATGACTGCAACCATATTGGCAATAATTCTACCACCTGTATGATTATGTTAATTTGTTTGTTGCGCTGAACTCCTCACAAGCCGACCAAAAACTCCTATTTCTTGAGCTTCCTCAAAATTGGTTTTTACATAAAGTTGTCTCATTTTCATAACTTCTCTCAACAATAAGCTTTTATCATTTTTTTTCTTCTCTTCTTTTCAGTGAGATTCTCTGCATCTTTAGGAACCTCTTCTCTGCATCTTTTGAGATAAAATCTTACCATAACCCACATTAAGATAATACTACCTCCGATCCATAATATAAGAAACAAAATCATAATTCACACAGACCAATGAATTGCATTGAAACTTGTTTTTTCTAATTAATACTTCTGTTTGAGATTTTTGGGGTCAAAATCAGGGATCCAAGAGAACAACCTGAGAAAGCCCGGTTTCAATTGCCAAGATGTGATCGATCTAGCACTGCACAGATCCTCTACAGAAGAGAATTCAAACTCATAATACCCTTTGCCAAGAGGGATCACGTGCCATTGTCCAATAAGTTTCCACAGAGCTTGAAGCTTGGTGCGCAAGGCAGCCGCTTTAATGGGAATATCTCCTTTAGAAAGAAATAGCCGACCATGGAGATGATTCTAGCATCTTTCTAATTCTGCTAGGTAAGCCTCCTCAACTATATGAATCGATAGTTCATCTCCTTTGAAGCAGGGTTTGGGAAGTTGGCTATAAGGGACATCACAAACATTGTTAAGGGCTTGAGCAAAAGTCTTGGTTTTTGGGGTGAGATTTTCAGGTTCACGAACATGATCATGTGGAGTGTCTAACGAAAAAGAGAGACCAGCCATGAATGGCCAAGGGCATACCGGTTGACTGCCGGCAGCCATGGCGACGACAGGCTACGGAGGAGGTCACTAGCAGAGACATTCAAAAAAGTCAACGTTCAACGAAGATCTCAACCCTGGTCCTTGGAAACTGGCTTTTTCGAATCATGCTATTGTTCATTGGAAACTGCGTAATCGTTGGTTAAATTGCATTCAGCTCACCAAGAATATGACCTTCACCTACGTTGGATACTAAACGATTGAGAAGTTTAGACCCTCATTGATTTTGATGATAACAAAGAATTTCCAAGAGAACAATCTATCTTCTAACATATCTTTGAGTGTACAGGTATCAAAGCTTCATATATTTGTACAAAACACTCAAGAAAGAAGAAGAAATTCACAAGAAAATTGAATACACTCCACTGATGTCAGCGTCCGAATTCACTCCAGCGTCTTGCTAACAGCGAGCATCCGGTAGTGTTACTCTTTGACACGTGGAATACTCAATTGCTACGAGCGTCCGTCCTATGTTCTGAGCGACCGTCTGATCTCTTTAATGAAGCACGTGTTGGTCACGTTTTTGCTCTTAACCTCAGAATGTTTTGGAACGGAATTCAAATTTGATTTTGTGCGCTCATTTTGATGTACGAGGAATCAAATGTGACACCTTTAGCATAAGACAAAAATCGTACAAGGCAATTGTGAAAAGCAGATAGTACGGAAACGGTAATGTGTACTATTCTGATATTCTCTAGAAAGGAAGAAAATGACTACATTTCAAATTACCTCACTCAATGGAAAGGAGCTATTTTTACTGCAACGGTAATACCCCTGAAGTCTTCTATAAATACCCCAAGGTATTCATTGAAGAAGGTGGCCAGAACTAAGACTGAAATTGCTAGAACAAATTCTGAGAAAGCAAGAAACTTTATTTTGAAAGCATCATCACTCTAAGTGAGCAATCAAGTTTAGTGCCAAGTCTCTGGTCTACAAAGAACAGAACTCAGCGTCTTATACTTTCTTTTAGAAAGCTACTATCACTACCAGAAAACACGGGATTACCGACGGTCTAAAGCCGTCGGTAATCCATAAAAGCCGTCGGTAGACCATATTTACCGACGGATAACCGACGGCCTAAAACCCGTCGGAAATATGGTCGTCGCAGCGATTACCGACGGACTCTTCTTTGTCGCTTCAGATATCGACAGTTATACCCGGTAAATGACGGTGTATTCCGACGGCAAAGCCGTCGTTAGATTTCGACGACGTGACCGTCGGTCAATCTGAAGTTTCCGACGGCATAGGCCGTCAGAATCGGATTTTTTATTGATTAATAAAATATTTACTTTAATTAATTTTATTAATAAAATTAATAAAATTATTAATTAATAACCAAATTAATTTTATTCTTTAATTAATTAATTAATTTAATTATTTATTTGTTTAATTATAAAAATAATTTACTCTCATATTAAAAATATTTATTTATTAATTTAATTAAAAATTACTTGTAATTTAATTTAATTTAATTATTAATTGATTTCCATATATAAAAATGTGATAACGTAAATTAAAAAGTAAATTAAAAAGAAAACATAATAAATAAAAATTCAACGAATAAAAATCAGTAACTAAAATAATATCCAAAGCGAAAAAAATGATATCCAAAAATATGAAAAATATAAGTACAAACAGAACTAATAGTCTGGTACTCGATCATGATCGAGATGCTCTACATCATCTGCATCATCGACATGACCATGAGTACGCTGAGGGGAAGGCGAGGCGAGGCGAGTAGGTCAGCCGGGCGAGCTAGCAATCGGTACATCTCGCTCTGTCGCCGCAAAGACTGAGTCAAAAGCTCCTGCTGCTGGGCCACGGTCCGCTTCAACTCGGCTATCTCCTGGTCATCCGCGACAGAGCGACCAGTGGCAGCACTACTACTCGATGACTTTCCAGTGTGTAGGCGGCGGGCCCCTTTTTGGTAGTTGCTGGCAAGGTCACCAGCACCATATAGGCGACCCTTCTTCTTTCCGCCAACCACTTCCGCCCAAACCCTCAGCGGTGTAGATAGATCGTCAGGGCTCTGAGATGGAGAACATGATGAGCTCTGAGATCTAAGCTGAGACATTCTCGCCTCAAACTCCTCCTGTTAAACAAACAAATAAGTCAAATCTTTTTTTTTAACAAAACAATATAAACATTATTAAAAAAATATTTATTATATTTTATAATTACCTGAGTCCGCTCAACGCTCATCAACGAAATCACGTACTCCTCTTCAGATGAGTTGCAAGATGGAGCTCGTAATGAACTTCTCTCCCAACCTCCTCGACTGAGATTGTATTAATACAAAAATTTAAATAAATAATAATAATAATAATAAAATAATAATAATAACAATTTTATAACACGTACAAGTCTAGCGCATCTTTGCGACCGACATCGCCTCCAGTGCAAGCCGCCACCCTTCTCAGAGGCCCTATTCTTCTTGGCCTTGTGGTCACCTGGAACTCAAGGGTGTTCCAAAGGCGCTACCATTCTTGCCGAGCTCGTCCCTATCCAACTGGTTGGCGATCACGATGCGGGCATCTCAAGCATGTCGAGAAAAGGCGGTGGGAGGCCTTCATATGAAAATTCTTCTCCATCAGCTCCTCATCTTTTTCCTCCCAAGCAACCCTCGTCTGTATCAATATAAGACATTATTAAACATAATTGAAATTTACGAAAATAAAATAATATGCAATAAAATAAAAATTGCAGCTTACTCTGAAAGAATTAAACAAATGGTACCGCTCAAAATCCTTGATGTCCCCAGGTGGGCAAAACTCCTGGTAATTCTCCTCAATTGTTGCTGTGATAGCTAACGCAGCTGGCTTTGAGGGAAGAAACCTGAACAATAAAAACATGTTAAATAAAAAGAATATATATATATATATATATATATATATATATATATATATACACACATGTAAATTACTAATAACTCGAAAAAATTGCAAATACTTACCCTTTACCAGATGGCCTGATAAGAACTCGGCCATCATACAACATCTCAAGAGTGTCAGGCTCCTGGCCCTCCCCCTGCTCAAGAACCTCCTCCTGCTGAACCTCCTGCTCCTCCCCGTCCTGCCCAACATCAGTGTCATCAGGTGTATGGCCCGTACTATAATCATGGGTCGAGTGGTGAGCATCGACCAACGGATCGTGCACAACATGGGAACTCAAGCGCCATGTAGGCTGCTGGAACCCCGGGGTGGGGATCATGTCAATGTGAGGCAAAGGTGCCGAACGTGCCAAGTCTGTAGCTGGTGTCGAATGTGCCCGAGTCCGTGTAGGTGGTGCGTAAGGTCGCCCAGGTGCATGAGGTGTATCAGTGTCTCGGCGTAGATGTACTAGGATGACGTGTAGATGACAATGTCGAAAACCCGCAGGTCACGCCTAATGATGGTCGGCCTCGACGACAAGGGGGTCGAGGGCGATCCCCTTCCTTCCATTTACCACCACCGGGTGGTCTGGGGGTCTGCCTCAACCTCCCGATGCCATATATGTCTATAGAGCAATTGAATAATACTTGATCATGAAATATTATATTTAAACATAACAATATTACAAATGAATTCCATAAAAATAAACAAGTTATGAAAATAATCGACAAATTAAAATATATTGTTACACATTAATTTCTCAAATTGTAAAAAGTTAAACAATTTCAATCGCCCATTCTCGCCCACTCAATTTCGGCATCGTCTTGAGATCTTGATGGTTACGCCACTTCTTCATTTAATTCCTCATCCCCATCTACATCTTCATATGTGATTGGATTGTCACGTAGTCGAGTAATGGGTTCCACTTCATTTACTACATTGACATGAGATATCTCATCCACTTGATAAGTCACTTCTTCCCGTATCATCTGCTTCAATGCGACCACGTGGTTTTATCTTTATTGCGACACACCAACCTTGTTTGTCCCTTCGAGTTGATGGATAAGGGACATAATACACTTGTGTTACAGGTTGTGCCAGGATAAAGGGAACAAACATTTGGTATCTTACGCTTCATGTGTATGTCAACAGTATTATATTTTCGATCCACTCTTGTGCCTCTATTTGACGGATCAAACCAATTACAATAAAATAGCACTATTTTTTTAGTATAGTCTAAAGTATTGTACGTCAATTCATATATATGTTGAATCACGCCAGTAAAAGTCATCTTCACCTCCATCTGTGGCACCTTTTACATAAACCCCGCCGTTAATCAAGCTTGTTTCTCCTCTGCTTTTTGACTGGGTTTGGAATTTGTATCCATTTACAAAGAATGTGTGCCATTCTTTTACACGTGATTTAGGACCATGAGATAAATTTCTCAAGTGTTGGATTTTAGGGGATTCTGCCTCGCTATACACCTGTGTACACACCATGTGCAAACAAATTATGGTTCCTATTTTCAAACAATATTTTTGTATTTTCAAACAAAAAATAATAATAATAATATATATATGACGACTCAAAAAACATACCTGGTTCCTAAACCACGTTGGGAAATATTCATGAATATAGGCAGAAGAGTCTTATGCGCTTGTGGGCTTAGTTAACAAGAATGCCCTGATCAAGTCATTATCAAACAAATGATCAAGAGCAATTGTGGATTAAAGAAATTGAAAGTGGTCAAAATGATACATATGTTAGATACGGTGATACTTCTGCACAGTGCATCAGCACGTGAACGTGGTGACTTCCACACTTCGCGTTATCCGGTTATCCACCTCCTTTCCACCATGACTAGGAAAGGCAAAATACTGATAAGGTAAGCGGGTGTCTTTCACTTTTGATTTCTACTTCGTTCCTACTATTTGTTGGTGTCAACATGAAGTTCGTAAAATAATGGGAACAGAAATGGATTGTCTCACGGTGTAAGTAAGTTGCACAAATAGATCCTTCAACCCTGGCCTTATTTTTCACCGACCGTTTTGAGTCACCCATAAATCTACAAAATAACAACGTTGATGATAAAAATTGATACATTTAACCCTTCAAATAAATATTTATTTCTGAGAATACTTTATTATAGTACCTTTCGAATGGATACATCCATCTGTATTGAACCTGGTCCACCAAGCCTAGCTTCATGTGCAAGATGCCCGCTAGATGCGCCATAGAATCAAAGAAAGCAGGGGAAAATATTCTCTCCAACTTACAAAGAATGACTGGTATCTTCTGTTTCATCCTTATGAGATCATCCTCTCTCAATGTCGCAGAACACAAATCTTTAAAGAATTGGTGAGTTGATCGGTGGATTTAAAACATTTGACTAAGAAGGAACTAAATGCAATAGGAAGTAAACACTCCATGAATACATGACAATCATGGCTTTTCATCCCAATCATGGTTCCTTTGTTCACATCGGCACATCTTGCCAAATTAGAAGAATAACCATCTAGCATCCAAGTTCTTTTATCCACCGACAGATCGACTTGGCTTCCTCGTGATTAAAGAGTAACAGGCTTTGGGTTTCGTGGTCTTCCCATCCGACCGATTCGTCAAATGCAAGTCCTTTCGCCTCTGATAAAGTGGTAAGTCTAGTCCGCCTTCTCATTGTCTTTTGTTTTTCCTCGGCGTTCATCACTGTGAGAAAAACATTGTCAAAAAGTTCTTCTCAATGTGCATAACATCAAGGTTGTGTCTCAATAAATTACCTCTCCAAAGATGGCAGATCCCAAAAATACTTCTTTTTGTCCAATTATGCCATTGTCCATATCCTTCAAATCGATCCAATTTGCCAAAATCTGTGATTTTGGCGCTCCATAACCCTTTCCCGGATCTGCTCGGTGTCAACCTTGGGGCGGGCCATCTAATTCAACTTCCCCCTTCTTGAAGGCGTTCTTATTCCGTCTAAATGGATAATCACCTGGTAAAAACCTGCGATGTGGGTCAAACCAAGAACTCTTTCCCCCGAATTTCAAGGTAAAGGCCTTTGTATGCTCCATGCAATGCGGACATGCCATTTTACCATGAGTACCCTAAACAGACAACATGCCATATGCAGGGAAGTCATTAATCGTCCACATCGGCCACGCCTCATTGTAAAATTCCTCTTTCGTGCAATATCGTACGTCACAACACCATTCCACAAACCTTTTGAGATCGTCAATAAGAGGCTCTAAATAGATGTCAATACCATCTGTCGGATTATCTGGACCCGGTATAACACAGGTCAAGAACATATAAGGCTTAGACATGCACATTTCGGGAGGAAGATTGTATGGGGTAACGATAACTGGCCAACAAGAATAAGGTTTTGCCGTGGATTGAACATACGGGGTAAAACCATCAGAGCATAAGCCAAGTCGTACATTACGTGGATCTGTTTGCAAAATCGGGATGCACACGATCAAAGTGCTTCCAAGCTTCACCATCGAGAAGGGTGGCGAACGCATACCTGAAGTGCTTCTATTCTCATAGTGCCATGTCATTTTGTCTGCGATGCTGTGGTGATGCAAACATTCTCTATGACCTTGGAATAATTGGCAAATAAAACATTGCCTTCACCGGAACTAGTTTTTGTCTACCCGTCCGATTATTAGTATGTGACATATACCTAGGCTCACCACAAAATTTGCATTCAACTAGCGCACCATCATTTTTACCAAACTCATTGTCGTAATACAACATACACCCTCTCACACAACAAACAATCCTTTTAGATTCCAAATTTCAACTTGGACACTAAGCTTTTAGCCTCGTAATAACTTTTTGGCAAACCATCTTTGATAGGTGACGAGTCAAACATTATTTTCGTTACGAGATCCAAGCACACTTCGGTAGCACCACAGTTGGACTTAAGAGCTAAGAGCCTCACACACATTGATAACTTAGAGTCTGTAGACCCTTCAAACAACGGCTTATTTGTTTCTAACAATAGATTATAAAATTTTTGTCTTTGTCTCATTTGGAAGTTCATCTGTGTCATCATCTTTGTTGCTCCTCGAATAACACGTTCACCCCCAAGGCATCACAAACCATATCTTGCATCAATTCAATCTGCTCACCACATCCCGACCCACGTGAATCGCCAAGCACCTTCGCAATTATCACCAATCCCTAAATCAACGTGAGGCAACTTTTCACCATGTGTAGTCCAAATCCGTAATTAAGCCTAAATCCAGCGAATACGGTGGTGCGTGACCTCACTTGGGCTCTTAATCCTTCCGCAATCGCAATTAAAGCACGGACATCTAATCCCTCCATTAGTTTTGAAATCTTTATGTGCCATTGCGACTTGGACAAAGTACGCAACCCAGTATAAAAATCTGGTTTCAAACCCCTCTCCCGGATACCACCTATCGTACATCCAACTACGACTCGAAAGAAAATATTCCATCTTTTGCATGTCAAAAAAAATGACAATTTCAGCAGCACGATGTTCTTACAACCGCTCTCTTTCTTTAAATGGTATGACTCTATCCCATTCGAGAAAAAACTTTTTCAGAACTCGTATAATAATCATTCCTTAATTCTCGTATCTTATACTTGACAAAATTTCGGCAGCATTTCCCATTGGTCTCTGAGTACACAAAATGAACGCAGTTATGAACACATAATCAAGTATGCCCCCAGAGAACAAAAGGAAATGAATCGAACCGAAATTTCATCAAATATAAAGATACGAGAATTAAGCAACAACTATTATACGAGTAAAGAAAAAGTTTTTTCCCAAACTGTCCGACTTGGACAATTCAAGGTTCAATATACAATGAGCACATGGTACCCTAAAAGAGTATATGAACTCAATAATATATTAAACCTCAAGCGGAAGCTAAGGCTTCTCCGATACTAATAACAAATATCAAACATCCATTCGATCAATGAATAACATAACAATTAGACAAGCAGAAGTGACAAGGGTAGAATTAGTTTTATTATATATATATATATATATATATATAATAAAAAATATTTTATTTTCCTTTTTCATTTAATTTCTTATATGATAATTTTTAATGTTGTTATTTTTATTTCTTTTTATTGAAATTTTTAATTCTTCTCTTCTTGAGATCTTTTTTCATTTTTGTTATATCATATTTTTTAACGATTGTTTCCTTGTTTCTCTTTTTTAATTCTCGCTCATCTCTTAATTATTTTTTCAATTCTGTTTTTGAATCCTTCTAATTTTTTAATTATGTTATTTTTCAATTCTATCTAATTTCGTTTTGTTATTCTCTTCTTTCTTTTTAAAATCTGTTTTTATTCTATTGTTCTTAAAAATTCTGCTTTTTAATTATTTTTTATCTTTAAATCTATTTTTAATTCTATTATTATTTGTCCTTTCCAATTCAAATCTGTCTTGTTTCTTTGAGCAATGGTCCATTTACTGTGTGTGTAGTTTTGTTAATCATTTAGTTGCCACTACGCCATCCGCCATATATAAAATAAAATATTTTATTTTTCAATAAATAATAATTATTAACAATTCAATCAATATTGCAATTTTAATTTATATATTTTATTTTCTTAAAACGGAAGAGCTACTTATTCATTCAAGGTTTATTTAAACTTATTTTACATCACTTAAAATAAATGCTGATATTAATATTCAAATATATCAACATAAAACATATTCATATGCTCTCTTCATTTTATTTTAATAAGCCTCTAAAGTAATTTATGAATAAATAATCACTTAAGTTTCTAAAAATAGCTCATTAAATAAATATTTTATTATGTCATTTCAGATTTTGTGCTGAACGTTAAATATTATATGTCACTTTTTAATATATAATTTTATAATTTTATTTATTTCACCCGCTATTTAGCTTACGCTATCTGCCCGCTATTTTACGCTATCCTACCAATTTTACGCTATTTTTCGCGATCCTCGATTAACAACACTGGAATTAGAAAATCGACTTGGTCATTTAAAGAGGATAGAATTAGACAAGCAGAAGTGGCAAAGGAAAGAAGTACAGAGAGATGTGCAAAGCAAATTGCAGCCAAGCAACATCACCAATATCCATATCCATGAATGAAATGGCAAGCATAAATTAAAATTGCACTCTTTACTCACAAGCATTGTGACTGATGAGTGATAAGCGAGCTGGAGACAATTACATAGTACATATCATTTAGACAATTACACAATACACTTCAAAATCCCCTGTGGAGAGAACTATGAGCGAAAACAAATAAACATGTCGATTGTGGGGGTCAACAGACAACCCTTTTTCCACCCAATGAGTTAACCGACATGAGTTAGAGTGCATACCTAGTGGTACAAGTGGCGAATCGGTGGAGGTGGCGAACTTCAGAGGCCTATGAAGCAGAGCTTTTTGTGTTAGCGAGAAACTAATAAGATATAAACAAGAATATCAAAACCACACCATTAAAATTAAAAACTAAGAACAATCATATTAAGAACATATATAAATAATAACACAGATTTAAGTCCACACCTTCGAATACAATCAACCACTTTTGGAGGCAAACTCTAAAATTTCAACTCAAGCTTGTTATAAATTCTCATAGTGAAATCTTCCCCAAACAACAACATTATGCGGCAAACTATCATTTTGAAGATAAGCATTCGGGTATTACTTTTTGACTGTCCAAGATCATGAAATTCTTGTTAATATTAGTGATTGTTCTTATCATGGTCAAATTTATATGTTCTTATAGCTTGGATCTTTCTTCTCAATACAAATAACATTTCGAATATTACATTTGGATATTCCTAATGTTTCATATCAAGCTGATTTGATTCCAAAATCTATTTGTTCCAAACTTGAGCAAATTATCAAAGGATTCATTTAGAAAGTGTTACCTGGTCATAGAATGTGGCACGCTATTAGTTGGCATTGGTTTTTCTACCCTAAGTTGCAAGGTGGTTTAGGGTTTAGAGACACTCACACCTTCAACAGAGCGCTAGTCTTGAAATTGGCGTTGGGTATTCTTACCAAATTAGAAGCACTTGGGGTTAAACTTCTGAAAAGTACCCATTGTATAGGTTAGAATTGCTTGAACCACATATTATATAAGAACCTACGGCCCCGTCTTGGACTTAGAACCACTTCTCCATGAATACGTTTGTAAAATAGTATTAATGAATATTAAATAAATATTTAATTTTAATTGTAAATAGCTATCCAAGCTCACAGTTGATCATTACAGCATATTCACCGTATAATTTCAAAAGTTTTTTCCTCACAGCACTCTTCAAACGAATAACTAAAACCAGCCAAAAATCAAGTAAAAGATGCTGAGCATTAGTAAATTGTAGCCTATGACCTTAGTGCTTGAATTTGAACAACAAGATAAATAGAATAACTATCATACACAGATGCAAAGAAAATTTCCTAGAAAAGAGCGTATAAGAAAAATATATAGTTGCAATGGAAGTTATCAAATATTTCTATTCCAGCAAGCATTGTTGCAGCATCAATCACACCACACGTTCCTTCTATCAAGTTGGATGCATAAAAAAATAAGAGAAAAAATGGATAAGAACGGTGTACAAACCAAAAAATAATGTGCTTTGTATTAAAAGAGAGATTCTGTGTTGTTTTTTTCGTTCTGTATTCTCTCTTTCACTCTTAGCTAACCCTCCTTGTGTTTGTGTGTGTGTTGCCTGGTGAAATATTTTTTACAAAGATAGTGTTACTGTAAATATTTTTTTACGGATTTAGTATTTGAACGTATATAAAGTAAATGTTACAGATTAAAGCTTTACTTTGCAATATTTTTTTGCCTAACTAAATAAATACAAAGTAAAGCAAAATAAATAATGTTTCATCGCATGACTGACCACTTAAACAAAGCAGCAATTTTCTGCCTATATATACAAAGTAAAGCATTACTGACAAACTAATATTTTTTGAATGTATGGTGGTGTCACTTAATTATTTTGAAACAGTATATACATTTATATGTTCAAAGGGAAACGTGAATTCATGCATATGAAAAATAAAAGCCACAAAACAAATCCATTTCCTTATGAATGAATATACATATACCACATCGGTCATCTATCATGAAAAACTTACATGTTGAAATAAAAGTCAACTAACAAATTTAGCTCTAATCACATTATGAACGAATGATGATAGGTACTAATTTTTTATCCTGTAGACTATTTAGAGAGTAACCAAAAATTACAGTTAAAATACAAAACTTAGGAAGAAGGAAAAAAAAAGTATTCTTTTCATTCAAGAAAGAATCAACTATTAAAAAAGGTACATCACTTGTTCTGATTCACTAATTCACTTTCACCCTTTTTTGATTTCAAGGACTAGCCTAAAAGGCCAAAAATTTAAAATAATAAAGTAAATAAAAAGGGCCTTATTTCAAGGAAGGGAAATGAGAGAAAAATATGGTGCCAAAGATCTTCATGTTTGGTTTTGATATTATTATTATTATTATGCTATTTATTTTCACCTTCCTCAGGTTGTCCCTCATATCACTGATGCAATTCAAGATTGGATAGAAGGGTGGCCCATATACCAGTTGATGGAAAGAAAGGTCCGGTGATGTATGTGTCATAGAATTGGGTGGAACCATAGGTACACAATCGTTGAAAACATTATTCAGTTTTCATGGTTTGATTATTTTCCATGGTTTAATGTAAATTTATTAGAACATTTACGGATGCGGATGCAGGAGATATTGAATCCATGCCATTTATTCAGGCATTAGGACATTTCTCATACAGAGTAGGTGAGAAATAATACTTTGATTTATCAACAAAGTGTGGTTTTGGTGAATATTGAGTCCATTGTTTTTAGGTTTTACATGATGCTCATTTGCAGGTGCTGGCAACTTTTGTTTGGTTCATGTCACTTGTTCTGTTTTAAATGTTGTTGGTGAGCAGTAAATGTCTTACAACTCTAGGGTATCCAAATCCAACTCTAAATTGTTGTGAGATCCATGTAGAAAAAATGATTTAATTTCATCTAACATAGAAAACAACCTTTAATATGTTGAAAACAAAACCAACCCACCATAGTGTTAGAGGACTTAGAAGCCAAGGGTGACTCCACATATCTTGGCATGCCACAGACACAAAGTTACTCTCTTCCCCCTCTTTCCTCTGGATGAACAGGTGTGCACAAAACAACACACAAGGCACAAGAACATAATAATATATTCATAAAAGGGACACAAATGCGTATATACGTAATCACACTGTTCTTGACTGTAACTTTTTAATTTAGGATTCTAAAACTCAGTTGTTTCTCAGGCACTGGATGAAAATGCAAAGGGGAAACTCTCTCAATTTTGCCTAATTTTGGTATTATTTTTTTAAAGGATTAGTATATTTTGGTGTATATGATGTTTGTTTTTGCTTTGCAAGAGTTTTCTTTACTGAAGCTGCATGTTTCAGGGGAAAACATAATTACTCTTTATGATGTTCCCAACATCCGCACATTCCTTTGCTTTTGAGAGTACGTTTTCCCCTAGAACCCCTGAAGTTCAAATCATCTTAATTGTAGGTACCTTTTCTTACAAATTATAATCTTCTTCTGGTCTTAGGATCAAAAGGCCCATGAAGCAATTTTTAAAGTCTTGAACCTTAAATGGTTAGTCTCACTAACTCACCCGTCCTAATGGATATAGAGCATTTTCTATTCTTTCGATTTTTCTGGAAGGCTTAAGTGGTGGTTTATTGTATAATACAGTGTGGCTCGAGAGCCTAATTTAGAGGAATGGACTTGTAGAGCTGAATCTTGTGATTTGCTTCATGAACCAGTGGGTAGTCCAAAGCCAATCTTAATTATACTATTGTATTAAAAATTGACAGTTTTACAATACATAATGACCCCTTGATTTCCATCACAGAACTATTTTACTCTTCATGCTATTTTCATGCAAATCTTTTCATACAAAATAGCAAAGCTCAAGGAATAAATAACCTAATACAACACAAAAATAACAAAAACCATTGAAACACCCCCTTGCCATTCCTCCATCACCTCACATTTCTGTTCCTTCTCCCAGATATATCTATAGCATAGCCAAAATATATACATAGCCAAAATATATCTATAGCATAGCCAAAATTCATAGCATAGCATAGCCAAAATTACAAAGATACATACATAGACAAAATATATTTATAGTTCCAAAATCACCAACCAATACAAGAACAATCCCTACGAAATACAAGAACAATACAGGAACAGAAGAAACAAAATATGGAGAAGTGGTCGCTACTTACTTGATAATCAAATCGACGAACGATGGGCTGCGGTGGCTCCAAGCAATAATCGAAGATGGAGAAGATGGAGAAGATGCGACGACGAAGCTTCTCGAATCTAGAATACGATGCGACGGTGAGTCTGCGGTGGCTCCAAGCTTCGTGAAGCTTCTCGAATCTTCAAGCTTCAATCTCCAAGCTTGACTTCCAATCACGTGGTTCTTGCAACCGACGGTGGCTCCAAGCTTGTGGCTCCAAGCTTCTCGAATTTCTTGCGAAGTTGTGACAAGAGAGGAGAAATGCGACGGCGAAGATGAAGAAGGGAAGCGAGGGGGGCTGCGGCGGAGGGGGCATACCGTGACAAGAGAGGGTAGAAGAAGCGATCCAAGCGATCGAATGAAGAAGAAGGATTCGCTCGGCCAAATAAATAGCTTACCGACGGCCATTTTAAACTTACCGACGGCCATACCCGTCAGAACGACACGGGATTACCGACGGACCAACCCGTCGGAAAAACTCCCCATTACCGACGGTCAATAGCCGTCGGTATTCAAAAACAAGCGGGAATTTTCCAAAATTCACGGTTTACCGACGGACATTAACCGACGGTATGAGTCCGTCTCTAAAAAGCGGTTTTCCGACGGCTTAACCAGTCGGTAATATCCAGAATACGACGGGTTGCGTTTTCCGACGGGTAAGACCGTCGAAAATCCCGCTTTTTTAGCGACGGACTAAAGCCGTCGGTGAATGTCCGTCGGTATGTTAACTATTTCTTGTAGTGTATGTTTTGAGCTTAATCTTTTCATCCTCTCTGTGAGAGTTATTTTGATTGTATTCAAAAGATTATTCTCTTTCGTAAACTGTATTTGGCCTAGTTAAGGTTTTGTTCCTCAAAGACTCGATCGTACTGAGTCGTTTTGAGAAGTTGAGAGTATTGTCAAGTTTGTGACAGTAGAATACTCTTGAGGAAAATTGTAATCAGTTGATTATAGTAGAAAAATCCTTCAGGAACGAAGGGACTAGACGTAGCTACTAGTTGGTGGTGAACTAGTATAAATCTCTGTGTCTCTTGCTTTACTGCTTTACATTTATCTTTATCTTGCTCAGTAAAACAAGTTTTCATAAACGCTTTTATTTCCTGCATCCGGTTAGTCTCTCAGCGTCCGGTTACTCAGCGTCCGATAAACAAACAGTTTTGAAAAATCTGAGTTCTTAGTGCTTTTAACTTAAAGTTTGCGAAAAGTTTTTCAACACAATTCAACCCCCTTCTTGCGTTCACGTTCAACCTACTCTCATATTTATAGAGAATGCAACTCCTGCGCCAACAAGCTGGCGAATAATGGTATTTACTACCCTGGTCTCACCTGGTGGAACACCATCCCTATCTTCGCTGTTGAAGATTTCACTCGTAACAAATATGGCCTGCCATGCTACTGTTTCAGATAATTGTTTATTGGTTTTGGATTTTTGAGGTCTATTTTGATCCCACGTTATTTTTTAATTCTGGTATACTGCAAATGATTGTTAATGTCTTTGGTGCCAACCTCGTTGGGATGAAAGACATTATAATGATGCTTTTGCATACCATTATTGTTTATTTTAGATTTTTGTCATTGTATAGGCCTCATTATCACACCTATTGATTTTGTTTTTATCCTCTTTAATGGGTTTTGGCCTAGTCCCCCTATTTCCTTTGTTGCTATTTTCTCTTTTTTATTAACAAAATATAAAGGGGAGTACTCTTTTCCCTTCTAGATGTTTTTTCCCTAAGGAGAGTTTTGCATCAGAAGGTTTTAACAAAGCTCCTTTCCTCTTTTTTTGTTAAAAAAAATTAATACTTCTAAAAGTTGAGTTTTCTTCCAAAACTACCCTTCTATGAAATGGTGTATAATTAATGCATAGGAAGTAGGTACATCTCGTTAATATAAGTCTCCTTTAAATAAAGGCGTAAAAATAGAAATTAGCAATTAATGCATTATAAAATTGATGTTTGATTCTGATAATTTGGACCAAGAAAAATGACTAATTTATTTCTTGTAATATGGACTAGAGGGAGTATCAAGCATGGCTATTGATTGCTTCTGATCTTTCATGCACTCCCAAAAACCCATTTAACTTTGAATAAGAAACAACTGCATCTCTTAAGATTCTTCCCCCCCACAATTGAAAAGAGAATGAATCATGCAGATAAAATATACAAAGTATCTAAGGAATTCTTTGATACTTTGTATATATACAAAGTATCTAAGAATTCCTTAGATACTTTGTATATTTAAGGATTACAAACCTTACATCTAATTCTGCAGAAATACAAAGAAATTATCCAATCATAGTTATTGACTTGAACCAATCAACTAATTGGGATATTTTGGAAGTTCAATAAGCTTTTCTCACTTCATAAGAGTTGAACAAAGACAGAACATTACTCAGACCAAAAGAAAGGAATCATGAAGTCTCAATTCTCATAGGTCATGATTCCAACTATTCAAGCAAGGTGCCATCAGAAAAATTAGAAAAGTAATTAAAGACAAAAAAATCTGAATTAAACAAATAGAAAGTGTGGGATGAAAATGTGTTAACATTTCTAATCTGCTACAAACAAATCAAGAGTGTAAAGCTGATATGTTTTATCTTTATCTCATTTTCTTTGTCACGTGTGCTGCAGAAAATGCATTTCAGTGCTTGTTTGATGCCTTTGGCTTCTGCCTATTAACGAAATTTTGTATGAAATGAAGGGGAACTCCTCAACCTTTGCAACTCATTTATCTAATTCAGATGCCAAGGCTGAAGGGTCTTCAGAATCATCCGATGGATATTTCTTTGAAAATTCCTGCATTAAAGGAAATGACATCATTATAGTTATGGTATACTCAACGTCTGTGAGTTCCTTGCCAACTAATCAAGCATGTTCCTGTAAGACTGATTTGTTACTTATATTTCATTTTACTTGATAGATATTGGCCAAAGGAGTTATCAAAGGGAAAGTCTACATTGGAATATAGTTGTATAGCCAAAGGAGTTATCAAAGCATGGTCATGTTAATATTTCTGTTTTACTTTATATAGCTAATCAATTAACTGTATAATTTAAATATTGATGTTTTAATGTATACCATCAGCAAAATAACATACATGTTTATGAGTGGGAACAGGTGGATAGTGTATAATTCACATAAGTTTTTCACCTACATTGAAGTATCACAGACAGAACCTGCTTCTGTCAATTTAATTTCCTCAACATAGGACTTTATTAATTGTGCCTAAAAAAAACGTAGTCATGACTGTAGAATCTGCAGTGACTTGAACGTAGCCAGTTGTTAATTCTAAGCGTATTTTAATTTGTTAAATTTCCAATTTTTAGGTGCATAGCTTTGGTGAAGGGTCATTGTGCTCCCTTTCTCAGTTCAACAAGTTGATAGGAGGATGAGTTTAGTGGCTGCATCACTTAGGAGATTGGGTTGGTAGAAAATTAGATAAAAGGCTTGGAATCAAATTTTAGCAAAGTGAATGTAGACTAGATCATTATTTTATTTTTTTATGAAAAAAAGTTTAGTTGAATTGGATCCCAGAGGAGACTATATCAACATATTAAATTGCACACAGATTGTTTTACAGTATGCATAAAGACAAATGCGACCCGTGCAAAGACACGTGTATTGTACTAGTATAGGTTTAAAAGTATGTTGATAGTATTGTTAATTAAGTTTTCTATTTTTTTTAGTAGAGCAAAAGCACAAATCTCCATAAAATAATTTCATTGCTCTTTCTAATTTTATTCATTTATTTGTCTCTCATCTGGTAGAGTTCACTTAAATTTTTCCATTTTATTAAAAATAAATATATTATATCGAATATCTATTATTTTCTTACTTTTCTATATAATTAATTAATTAGATGTTTAAAACTTTTCACTTTGATATTTCTCTATTCTGTCTCTGTTGCACAATACATAAATTATACATATAAATTTTTAATTTCTCTTCTCCTTATTTTGTAGCTATTTTTTCTCCTCAGTTTTCTTTCCTCATTCCAAGAGTGTGAAACAATTGCACACATATTCGGTAACGTACCTGCCGGCTACATATGCTGTTATTCTATTATCTTGGGTGAGATTATTCTATTTGATTACCGGTAATCTCCATCTCTATTATATACATTTGAGAATAATCTCATTGATTATTCTCCAAATGTCATCTTCTCATGAGTTTTGTATTTATAACTAATCTAGGTGTCATACTATTAGGGTAAAATATGATGGCGTGTATATATTTGTATGATGTGTCCATCTTTGTCACTATTTGATGATTATGTGGCTCCAACAATAAATAGAAATTATATGCCACAATTAATAATATTCAAAATATAACCCATTAATTGATTATGATAATAATTTCCATTAAAATTTTTGATATAAAAAATAAACAGAAAATGATGTAAATGGATCCGAAAAAATAATGCTCATAATAACTTATATTCCACGTTTTTTCAAAACAAATTAATTTGCCAAAAACTAAAGAAATACAATCAAAAGGAATATAAAATAATTCCAAAATAATAGCTACTTCAAAAAAAATAGCTACTTCCTATTTTAAAATGAGAACACGTTGCCAATGAAATTAATATCATTAAATGACACCTGTTAGTTATGGAAATTAAAAATACAATTAAACAAGAATTTGAATTTTAAAAAACTTTCTATTCTTTTTTTTTGTGTATATAAAAAAATTCTTTATTCTGTTCAATTAATTTTTAGCTATAAAATTACCTTCCGTCAAAAAAAAAACTATAAAATTACCAATAATAAATTTTGTTAGTGTATTTCATAAAAGTACTCACTTTCTTCTATCATGTTGGTGCTGCAATTTTTTTTTTTTTTGACAAGAATAATAATTTCAATCTTTTCCCTCACTATAAAAAAAATAATTTCAATCAATTTGGGCCTGCAAAAAGTTTCCTTTTCGAGCTCCTAATCTTCCATTCCCGTTTTTATTTTGTTACCGTGATATCAGGACAGGAATTGGCTTCACTATCTTTTCATTTCCATAACCTTTTGTTATTTGTTCAAAGTCTGAATAGGTCTTCAATCATCTCTCGATCTCCTTCTCACCTCCAGGCCCCATGATATAGCTCCATCGTAGACCTCTAAAGGTATTCTTTTCTATGATATCTCGTGATAAAAGTCGATGACTTGATTTCAGCAATCTGCTTCAAATTGATTTGTTGATGATCGCCAATTTTCATGTCTGGGACACCTTCTTCGGTGGGAATGAGGGGAACGCCGAAACTAGGGAGAAATTTTTTGATTTTAATGTCGTGTTCATTGTTCATTTTCCTATGCTACGGTTTCCATCGTGTTCATTGTTCGTCCACCAGAAATGTGTTTTGCTAGATGAAATCTGCGGTCGAATCTCATAGAGCACCTCCAGAATTGCGAGATTGTTAGACGTTGAGGTGAGTGTTTTTCTTTCTTTCACACACACACTAGCTTTTGTATTTGACCAACTCTAAGTCTGAGAGTTTCATTTGCATCTTATTAGTAGATGAAATGTTTGGATTGAACACTTCCTTTAGTTGCATTTCAGGAAAAGATTTCCTTGGAGAAAATTGTAAGCTAATGGTGAAGGCTTTTTTAGTTTCATTTCATGCTTATTGCCTCTCTCATGTTTCTTTTACTCTCTATTGACTCTTTAATTATTGCTTTTCTGCTTCCCTATTTTTGTTCTGTTTCATCAGCTCTTCTTCTCTCCTTTTGATTTGTTTTTTTATGATAACAAATCTAATGCTAGATTTCTTTTATCAGATTCAGGGGTGCAACAAAGTTGGAGGTGGTGTTGTCAGTCTTGGTGCTCGATATGGGGAACGACTACGTGAAAGAGGAGGCCTTAAACGTAGCCCCAGTTGCTGACAGAGGAGCTTCACACAGTTGTAGAAAGAATAGCTTTACAACCGCAACACCTGGTGTCATTTAATACAAGAAGTGAAAGAGAGCTACAAGTATAAATAAATAAGCTAAAGGTTTGAAAGTTTTAATACTAAATTAGTAAGAAATTGTTTGCCTTCTTCTATTAGGAGTTCAGAAGCTATCTCTTATTGTATATTGCCGGAGTCAGAGAGAAATGTGTTTGCTGGTTGAAACCTTGAGATCAAAGTTGGTATGGTTCTATTTTTGCTCACTATTCTTACAAACCTTGCCAAGGACCGATACCTTGAGATTTCATTTAATTAGAAAATAATGTGTATGTTGTTCAGATAAGAGAAACTGTGTACGTACAAATATAAATTGCACTTTTTCAATGTTTAGACAGTAAAGAGAAACATTTAGAAATGTTGACATGGTAATATTTCTTTACTGTATTTTTAAGCATTCGGAATTATGAGCAAAGTAACTATCTGTTTCAGGTAAGTAACTATCTTGGAAGAGCAACTGACCTCACATGTTTTCCTAGATATGATGAGCTTATTTTTTGAACTTGACTAGATGTTTGATTTCAGAGGAAGCTCAATCAATGAAAGCAGTGGATGGCATGCCACTTGCATAGGTGATGGTGATGATGATACGTTGTTAGGGGATTACTGTTGGCATTTAAGCATGAATAATATTACTTATACTTAGACCATCATATTTGTCTCTTCCTCTTTCTATATAGATTTTGCAGAAAGCCTCAAGTCTCAATAGAAAGAAGCAAAGATGCAAAAAAGTAAGGAATGTAGTGCATATGATTGTTATCTTCATCTGAATCTGAATGAGGTACTGTATTTGATTATTTTTCCTTGACTTATTCTTTCTCCCAACAAAACAAAGGAAACAAAATTCATATCAAGGAGAATTATTGTGTCTATTCTGTGATGTGAGTTTGATTTCCCTTTTTATATTGCATGTCATGTGACTGAAATTGAGGGTATTGATTGGGCGATCTGCGTATGTATGTGTATTTAGGTTTTTGTGCCTTGGACCGTATCTGGAATGACTGCAGAGTTTATTAAAGCAAAAAAAATGACAATTTAGGATCGATGGTTGTAAAGTTTGCGTTTTTTGCCTTGACCGCCCTATGTAATCTAAAAAGGCTTCTTTTATTGTTATTGTTGTTTTAAAAAATTATGGATTGGAAGATTTATAGTATTTATATAGAATAGCCCAGTAGCATATCTAATCTTGGTATTGTGTCCTCTTGGGTGATCTTAAATAAGATAACACTAAAGAATTGTATTATTAATCCTATTTATTTTTGTTTGTATTTTCTTCATATCATGACAATGTTATTCTTCTTAACAAGGTAATTAAAACCGGACCGGGTATTGAACTGGAGAAGGCCAGGGTTCAGGGTTTTTGGGTTGGACTGAGGTCTAATAAAATATTATTTTTTAAATATATATATACCAAATATATAAGATATATACATAACATTTCAATTTATACACAAAATAACATGTCCCGGAACTAAAAAAAATATTATTTTTTAGATATATATACCAAATATATAATAAAAAATAGAGAAAAAAGAAAAGAAAAAAAATGGAAAAAATAGAGAAAATAAAATAAATATTAATAAATAAAAGAAACTCATACAGATGGAAAATTGTGATAAAAACAAACTCATTTTGTATCACTCTTTATCAAAAAAAAAAAACTCATTTTGTACCACTGATAATTCACGTGTTCACGTGTTTCACTGCCCAAAGTGACTGGCCTATGTGCCATTGCCCAATGTCTGCTTTTTTTTTTTTTTGGTTGTTGATAATATCAGTCTCTTTTCTTCTTTTACTCATATCTCTTTATTTCTTTTTAAAAATCTGTTTATGACCGTCTTCTTTCCAGAGACTTCGAAGCTGAGAGAAGAGGAGAAAACCAGTCCCTCTTCTTCCCTTTTCTATTTCTGCGTTTCACTCTGAGTCATCGTCACCATCTGTGAGTGTTGTTGTAGTTGGCGGTTGCGCAAGGACGGGGGCTGACGGTCGGAGCTCTAGATATGTTCCAGGCCAACCAGGCGTCCAAATCTGAGTTGTTTTGTCCTCTGATACAATGATTTGGGTGTTGTTTTGTCTAGATCTATTTTCTGGTGTTCCTCTTCTCCTCCATTCTCTGTGCTAAAAAAAAATGCCTTGGATTTTTGGAACCGTCCGGTTGCTCAAAAAACCCAATTTTCACCGGTTTTACCCGGTTTACCCCGGTTTTTCGGTCCTTTTGGCCGGTTCTTTGCCAGGCGGTCCTAGGGGTGAGCCGGACCGGACATGTGCCCGGTTCCGGTCCAACAAGTCTGACCGGCCGGTCCGGTCCGGTTTTTATTATCTTGCTTCTTAATGTAGTTTAGTTTAAGTTTTGTACTATCTGCATCATTGTTCAAACTTATCTCATGCAGATCTTAATATTTTTTTTCTCAAGTATAATGGGTATCAAATTGAAAGTGTTCTTCTAGATTTAATAGGTTGGCAGACAATCCCACCGGTATTTGTGAATTGAAAGCATATTGATGGATCAAATGGTTAGTTCTTTCTTCTTATCTCTGTGAATGGAAAGCATACAGACAATCCTATTACATTATTCTAATTTTGGAAGTCTTATTTGGCATTAATCTAGAGGATTCTGGCTGTGCTTACTATATGCAATATGAGAAGAAATTTGATTAATGATGATTTTCTTTTACTTTTCTCTCTTTCCCTCCCTCTCTCTCCCATTTCGTTTTGAGGAATTATTTGAATGCAGAATTTGGTTTTACTGTATCTAGAATGAAGGTTTGTGTCCCATCATTTTTAAAATTTTTTCATGTACATATTATCTAAGTTGGTCCTGATTGGTTCCTTCTTTTTCTTGATAGTTCATTATTTAGATACAATTAAAATAATAATTATGTTCGATATAATGTCCTTCTCAAGTTGTTTATGTTTGAGAAAATTTAGTGTTCTATCTTACAGGAGGATACAATGAATACTGAGAGATTATTCAAAGCTCAAGAGGAATAAGTATTTTTCACTGTTACTTCGATTGGCTATCTGACAAGCACGACGGATTGCATCTGAGTTTCATTTAGGGTGCATTTAGCATGCATTCTTATATCATTTGAGGTCTATATAAAATGCAAGGACACAAATGTGAAACTCGGAATGATATATTCATTAACTATGTTTGTTTTTTTTTTTTCCTTTGATGGCAGTCAATTCCAGAGAATTTGTGTTTATATTAAGCATGCTATTGAAGCTTTCTTTTTTCTTTTTTAATATATCCAGGTTCCAATATCTAATCTTTTATGACCTTGTGTGCTTTCTAAATACTAATTTTCTAATAGCAGAAGTTCATTTTAGATTCATGTGTATTAATACCTATTTTGGTTTATGTAGATGAAGGTTAAGAAACAAAAAGAGGCATAGGGAAATTTTGACATTTTACACAACTTGCTAACTTTTCTGGAGGCGTTTCATAGTTTATCTAATTTTTTTTTGCTAAATAGTTGTCCAAACATATTGTTCATACTTGATACAAAGGCCTATGCTACAAGAATAATTCTTTTCTTGCAAAATGATGGAACTTTAAATCCGCTGGCTATTGAGCCAAGTTAGTAATTTTTCCTTTCCTACAATGTTGAAGCTTATATTTGGCTGCTTGCCAAGGCATACGAAGTTGTACATGACACTTGCTTTCATTAATTTATTCATTTCCCTTCTAAGTTCATAACTCAATCTAGAATGTTAAAAACTCAGAGACAGGTTTCTTGATTCTTTGATGTTTGAAAAATATCTAAGCTTGAAGAGAAGTAGGAAGTAGGCTACTAATTTGTTTCTCAATATGAGGATGCTCTTTTTAAGGATTCGTTAAATTTTGTGGGAATCAATCAATACACCACATTTTATGCAGGAAATGGTCCTGCTAATTTTGATAACTCTGCTCATGAATCCATTGCTGACTTGGGTGCATTACCCTTAGTAAGTTTTAGACAAAAAATTATCGAGAAATCAATATTAGTGTATGTTTTAACCAAAGTCACTAATTTTTTATTTTTATTTTTTATTAACCAAAGTACTGGCATTTTGTTCTGACTTCTATAAATAGCTTTCTCACGTGTATTATCCCATCAGGTGAAAGACAGCACATGTAGTTGCTAATTGGGAATTAATTTCAGCTGGAATTGTTGTTCATTGTTGAAAATATTTAAGTGCAAATTTTACATTCTGATGGCACTCAACATCTTTAATCGCATAAGTAGACAACTTTAGTCTCAGCTTGGCATTGGACTTTTTCCTTGTGATGCTTTTTCTTTTTCTTCAAAGGAAAATTGCTCTGGACCATGTCCATAACACAGTTTCTTCTGAAGCCATTACAAGTTTTATCAATGTTGTCCATGTAATATTTGTCAAACAATTTGAAGAGCTCAAGATTAAACAGAGAACCGAGGTTGCCGAGAAAATATGCTCTTCCTAATATAATTATTAATTGTTTCTAATAACTTTACAAGAAAATACAATAATTTACATGTAAAAACATTAATATCTATATGTAAATTTATCAATATAGAAATCATTTATAAAACATTACATGTGTGAATAAAACTTTACAAGAAAGAAATAGAGGGATTTACATTTAAACATACACTTAAGTTAATTCATGAGAATGAATATTTTCCGTACAAGTTTAAAATATAAAGTCTTAATAATTTTTATATGAATTATTGTCCCTTTCTTTCTTATTAACAATATTTGTTAAATATAATAATTTATTTTTCACATAAAATATTCATATTTTACAAACGTCAATTATCTCGTGCGTGATACGAGTTAAGAGAATCATAGACTATTTTACTTAATATATATATATATATATAGAGAATGGGAGGATCAATTACTGTAATCGGTATTGTTACGTTGATACACTTTATCAGAGATCAGATTACAAAACTCACTGTTGGATTAATAGATACTATCAAATAGATCATATCTACAAAATTTTACATTAATCTAAAATCATTTGATATGTCAATGAGATGCAATAAGATTAACGTTGTTTAATAAAAGTGCATAAGACGTTAATTTTGATGCATCTCAATGACATATCAAATGATTTTAGATTAATGTAAAATTTTGTAGATATGATCTATTTGATAGTATCTTTCAATCCAACGGTGAGTTTTGTAATACAGGTATCCGATACAAAGTTATTAAACGGTGTAACAATACCCAAGTATTACACCGGTGTAATTTGATCCCTCCCCATATATAATAGTAATTAGTAATTTAAAAATTATTATACTTTGTGGTCCATGATTGAGATAAATTAAATATTATATAAATTTCTGTATACCAGTCATTTTACAAATGTTTAGGAAAAAGTTATATAATGTTTCAATTATTTGATATAAATGTTCATAAAACACGTACCCGTGCATGGCACGGGTTAGAATACTAGTAAATATAAATAATAATGAATAACAGCTGTAAACTGTCATACATCTTTGTTTGAGGCCACGTGTATGATTGCACTCGGATTAGTTGTATATAAAAATAAAATTGTTTTCGGCAATTACAATTATCTTATTTTAGTTTCAAAGTGAAGTTTAAAAACAAGAAGGGCCAGTACTGAAATTAACAATGAACATGGGACAGAAATAGGCACGTCATTACAGATGACCAGTGACTAGAAAGGGAATGAAGCATATTGAAGTCATATATATATATATATAAAATACATTAAGGGAACGGCCGGAAAGCAATTATAATTATAATATATATAATAATACATAAATTAAGGGAATTAAAGGCCCGAAAGCAAATATAATCAACATAATTTTTTTTTCTTTATAGTAATCACATGACTTTTTGTGCCATGTCAATCTCACGCCAACTTCAAAGATCAAATAACAGCTTAATCGATAAGTTAAAGGTAAACACCAACCGAATCCGCAAAGAAAGAAAGAGACGAAAAATGTGTAAAACACAAGAAGTATAATACAACAAAAATGCGGCAGATTCTTTCTGTTTTCAGTTCTTTGTTAGTTAGCTCATGCAAAATGGACAATGTATGACTTTAGGCAAGCTCCTAAAATCAAATTCCCCGTCCTTAAATATAACAAAAGCTCATAACTAGAGAAGCTAGCAACCTTGAATGTATGATTCTCCACACAAGGGCCTATGTAGTTGTTCTTGTCCAGCATCATGGCAGTGGTAGAAGAAAAAGGACCAATAAAAGATTACACTCAAGATGGCACAGTAGCCCTAAAAGGTAGACCTGTTTTAAGATCAAAAACCGGAAGATGGAAAGCTTGCTCCTTCATAGTAGGTAACACCAAAGCCTTTTGCGGCCTTAACAACATTCAGAAATTTATTCTAGTTTCAGGCTTTCAGTCGCTTTTGTTTCGATACTATCGATCCTTTCTCATCTTTTCTATTCTATCACAATGAATTATATTATCACTTATGAATGAATTATACAATTTATAGGGTATGAAGTTTTTGAGAGGATGGCTTACTATAGGATAGCATCAAACTTAGTGGTGTATCTGACAAATAAGCTCCATGAGGGTACAGTGGAATCTTCAAATGATGTTAGCAACTGGGGGGGTTCAGTGTGGATGATGCCACTTGCAGGAGCTTACATAGCTGATGCCTGGCCGATATTGGACCTTTGTAATTGCGTCATGCATTTATATCTTGGTATGGAATGTGAGATTTTTTTTCAACATTTGAATATATGCTGCTTAGTGGTAAAGAAAGGAAGGATTTGATGACAGAACTGGATGAACATATATGTTTGGGGTTGGGGAGCCCAAAAACAAGATCCTTATTAATAGAGCAACTAACATATCACAATAGCAAATTTGATTCCATACCTTGACCAAAAGCTTGACAATAAATATGTCCTAGCTCAATACTAACCAAATGGGGCTTCATCACCCACTTGCATTTGGACTTCTAACATTTTCTCCCCCAAGTAAGGAAAAAAATAGGACATGGTCATGCGATCAATGTGGGGTGTATGACTTGTATTAGGACTTTTCTAACCTAGTGTACCTATTTGTTAAATAAGCTAGGCAATAACGATGTGATGCACATTAGCACACTACTGAAACAACTATAAAAGTATGATTGCAATGTGAATTTTAAAGGCTTGACTACCAGATTATATTTTTAAGAAGGTAGTCAGGCCTTAAAAAAGGTTTATATTCAATGAATAGGTCATGCTCAAGCCTTAAAATTGGGAAATGGATCGATCTGGTTAAAGGAAAAGTCTGACCTAGATGTGAGTCCCGACATTATTATGTTCCCCTTGACAACATGGAGTGAGACTAGGGGTGGCAAAATGGATGGATTGGATAAATCCATCCATGGATCCTAATGGATGGATGGGAAAAATCCATTTATCATTTATCCATTAAAATTTAAAAAAAAATCCAATCAATCCATCATCCATTTAAAAAAAACCATCTAATCATCCATTAACAACTTTTTATGGATGGATATCCAATCGTCATGAAAAAAATTATTTTTAATCACAAAAAATTATTTTTAATCATAAAATATATTTTTAATCATAAAAAATATTTTAATTACAAAAAAATTATTTTAATTACAAAAAAATTATTTTTAATCATAAAAAATATTTTAATTACAAAAAAATATTTTTAACTATTAAAAATATATATATATATATATACACACACATATATCTCTCTATCCCCCATATCTCTCTCCCTCCTTTCTCTCCCTATCTCCCTCCCCTCTCTCCTTCTCTTCTCTCTCCCCATCTCTCTCTCTCTCTCTCATCTCTCTCTCCCCCTCTCTCCTCTCTCTTTCCTCTCTCTCCTCTCTTTCATCTCTCTCTCCTCTCTCTATCTCTCTCTCCTCTCTCTCCTCTCTCTTTCATCTCTCCCCTATCTCTCCCTCTCTCTTATCTCTCTCATCTCTCTCCCTCTCTTTCATCTCTCTCTCATCTCTCTCTCTCCCTCTCTCTCTCCCCACTCTCTCCTCTCTCTTTCATCTCTCCCTATCTCTCCTCTCTCTGTCTCTCTCCTCTCTGCATCTCTCTCTCATCTCTCTCTCTCCCCCTCTCTCCTCTCTCTTTCATCTCTCATCTCTCCCTCTCTCTTATCTCTCTCCTCTCTTTCATCTCTCTCTCTCTCTCTCTCCCTCCTCTCCCTATCTCTCTCTCTCTATCTTTTCTCTCTCCTTTCTCTCCTCCCTCCCCCTCTCCTTTCTCTCTTACTCTGGGTTTATCGATTGGATAAGTCTTTTTGAAATAGAGTCGTAATGTCATAAATGGCTTCAAAACTACAAAACTTTCCTAATAGATGGATTGGAAAAATCCATTTATCCATTACCATCCACTAAATTTCATCAAGAAAATCCAATCCATCCATCATCCATTTAAAAAAACCATCCAATCCATCATTAACAATTTTTATGGATAGATATCAATCCATCCATAAAAGTTATTTTTAATCACAAAAATATTTTTAATCACAAAAATTATTTTTAATCAAAAAATATATTTTTAATTACAAAAAAAATTTTAATCATAAAAATATATTTTTAATCATAAAAAATATTTTAATTAGAAAAAAATTATTTTTAATCATAAAAAAACATATACTCCCCTCTCTCTCCCCTCATCTCTCTCTCCCTCTCTCCCTCTCTCTCCTCTCTCCCTTCCCTGTCTCTCTCCTCTCTCTCCCCCTCTCTCCCTCTCTCTTCTATCTCTCCCCCTTTTTCTCTCCCCTCTCTCCCCTGTCTCCCCTATCACAAAAAAAAATATTAAGCTAAGCAGATGGTACATCTTTTTGTATGATTAATATGTTTTCAATTTTAAATCTTTTAGAATTTTACGTAAGCAGATAAAATGAATATTAAGCATTGCCTTCTTTTTTTAGAAGACGAATATTGATTAGACATGAATTAGTTAAAACATGGCGTTTGATTGTCGGATGCAAATTGAGCGTTCAAGCGTGAGTTTGAGTGGGAAACATGAAAATAAATGTACGGCCAGGAGGCGGGTGAGCGGAGGAGGGAAGAGAGGAAGAAGAGGAAAGGAAGAAAAAGAAGAGAGAGATCGAGAGGAGGGAGAGAAGGAAGGAGAAAGAGATGAGAGATAGGGGAAGAGAATGAGATGAGAGGAGAGAGGAAGAGAGAGAGGAAGAAAAGATGAGAGAGGAGAAGATGAAGAGATAGAGAGGAGGAAGAAGAAATGAGATGAGAAAGAAGGAGATAGAAGAGAGAGAGATGAAAAAGGGAGAGAGAGAGACAGGAAGAGGAGAGAAGAGGAAGAAGATAAGAGAAGAGGAGGAGAGGAGAGAAGAAGAAGAAGGAAGATAGAGGGAGAGAAATGAGATGAAGAGGAGAAAGAAGGAAAAAATGAGAGAGGAGAGATGAGAAGAGAAAGAAGGAAGAGAGGAGAAGAAGAGGAGATAGATGAAGAGAGAGTAGGAAGAGATGAAGAGAAGGGGAAAAAGAAGAGAGGGGAGATGATGAGAAGGAAGAGAGAGAGGAAGAAGAGAGAGATAGAGGAGGGAGGAGTAAGATGAGAGAGAGAGGGGGGAGAGAGAGAGAGAGAGGAAAGATGAGAGAGAGGAGAGACATAGAGATAGAGGGGAAGGAGAGAGAGAAATGAGAGATGAGAGGGGAGATAGGGGAGAGATAAGAGAGAGGAGAGGGGGGAGGGAGAGAGAGAGAGATAGAGGGGAAGGGGAGTGAGATGAGAGAGAGAGGAAAGATGAGAGGAGAGGGAGAGAGATGAGAGATAGAGGGGAGGGAGAGAGAGAGATGGAGAGAGAAGAGAGGGAGGGAGGAGGAGAGATGAGAGAGGAGATGGAGATAGAGGCAGAGAGATGAGAGGCAGAGTGAGAGAGAGCGAGAGAGAGGGAAAGGGGAGAGATGAGAGAGAGAGGGAGTAGGGGAGTGAGATGAGAGAGAGATATGAGAGAGATGAGAGAGGGAGCTAAGGGAGAGAGATGAGAGAAAGGGGAGAGAGACAAGAGAGGGGAGAGATGAGAGAGAGAGGGAGAGAGAGAGAGATGAGAGAGAGAGGTGGGAGAGAGAGATGAGAGAGAGGGAAAGATTGGAGAGAGAGAATGGAGAGAGAAAAAATATTTTTATGATTAAAATTATTTTTATTAAAATATTTTTATAATTAAAAATATTTTTGTATTGAAAATATTTTTATGATTAAAAATATTTTTATGAACAATTAAAAAATTATCCCATTCAGTCATTTTACGCTCTAGTGTAATCCAATGGATTTAGAAAAATAGTGGATGGATGACTAACCATCCATTAAATTAAATGGATGGATTGGATCCAATCCATTTAGTTTTTTTGTTTGTAATGGATGGATTGGATGGATTTCTTTATGGATGGATTGGATGGATGATGTATAAATGGATCGTTTTGCCACCCCTAAGTGAGACTAAGATCCACACTAACGACTTGTTGGGTGACAAACCACAATAACAGACTTTAACAATACATCTTGACCCAAAATCTTTCAAGTATCTAATACATGTATAAGTTCTCTTACGCTGTCTTCATTTAGCTAATGTCTGACCATTGTCAGATTTTATCGTTCTCACTTGGATTTCCAACACATTTCGGTTGTCTATATATTATTGTTCGATAAATTTAGGCTTGACAAAATAGTGATTTAGTATGTTACCTATCTTATATGATTATAAACTGACCTGCCCATGTTTTCTTTGGCCATAGGGAATGTGTCTGTTGACTCTTGCAGTTTCACTACCATCTCTTAGGCCACCACAATGTGCACAAGGCATTGCAGACCAGAATTGTCCCAAGGTGTCACCATTGCAAAAGGGTATTTACTTCCTTGCCTTGTATATCGTCGCTGTAGGCACGGGAGGAACCAAAGCCAACATTTCTACTATGGGAGCAGATCAATTCGACGTGTTCGAGCCCAAAGAGAGGTCGTATAAGCTTTCCTTCTTCAATTGGTGGTTTTTTAGTATTTTCCTTGGTACCCTTTTCTCCAACACTTTCTTGGTTTACACACAAGACAATGCAGGTTGGGCCGTTGGATATGGCCTTCCAACCGATGGGCTCGTTGTTTCATTATTGGTGTTTCTGGTAAGAACTCCGTTATATAGGCACAAATTGCCCTCAGGCAGCCCAATAACTAGGATGCTCCAAGTCTTTGTGGCAGCTATGAGAAAGTGGAAGGCATGTGTCCCAGAAAATCCAAAAGAGCTACACGAGCTAATTATGGATGCGTATGCATGTATTGGGAGAAACAGAATTGATCGCAGCTCTTCCTTGAGGTTGAGTCTAATTACTTTTTATCCCTTCAAATTTCACAACTTGTTTTTCAATGACACGAAAATTTGGCATGCATCATTTAAGTTGCATAAATCTCTCCTTTCTGTTTGTAGTTTCCTTGACAAAGCGGCTATAAAGACTGGCCAAACTTCATCATGGATGCTTTGTACAATAACACAGGTTGAGGAAACCAAACAAATGACAAAAATGATTCCTATTTTGATTACAACACTTCTGCCAAGCACCTTGGTAGTTCAAGCGACCACACTCTTCATTAAACAAGGCACCACACTAGACAAGAGAATGGGACCTCATTTTGATATCCCTCCTGCATGTCTCACGGCATTTATAACTATCTTCATGCTGATAAGCATTGTAATCTATGACCGTGTTTTTGTGCCAATGATCCGGCGGTACACAAAGAACCCCAGCGGGATCACAATGCTACAGAGACTAGGAATTGGCCTTGCCCGCACATCATTATAATGGTCATTGCATGCTTGGTTGAGAGGAAGAGACTCAGTGCTGCAAGAGAAAACCATCTCTTTGGCCAGCATGATACAATTCCTCTTACTATTTTTATTCTCCTCCCTCGGTATTCCTTAACAGGGATTGCTAATAACTTCGTCGAAATTGTCAAGATGGAATTCTTCTATGATCAAGCACTAGAAGGCATGAAAAGTCTTGGAACATCATATTTCACAACCAGCTTGGGTTTAGGAAGTTTTCTCAGTACTTTCCTTCTGTCAATTGTTGCTGATATCACCAAGGGACATGGTAACAAGGGTTGGGTTTTGAATAATTTAAACATCTCCCGTTTAGATTATTATTATTTATTCATGGCAGTACTAAGCTTACTCAACTTCCTTTGCTTTGTGGTTGTTGCCAAGTTCTTTGTATATAATGTTGATGTAACACAAAACAAATCAGGCTTGGAGATGAACCCTGCTTTATCTCAGGACAATGCTAGAATAAGCCAAAGCACTCCACAGACAGATCCCAAGTCCTAGGAAGAACACGACAACAATTCCTTCTATTCACCTTTCAGAAAATAAAGAGCTTCAACTCTGTCTTGCCGTGACTCTTTTCTTCGCTTGGCCATTCCAATTTATGAGCTTAAAGCTGAATGCAGTGGTCTTTTCTTGTTTAGGAACATTAACATGGTCATAAAGAGTTTCACATCAATGATAAAGCACCTCTACAAAGAAAAACACCTCCACATCTTAATGCATAGAAAGATTAAGAAAATTAATGCACAGTTACAATTAAGTACTTCTAGAAAACCTTCGACCATTATTTATATGCTAAAAAGACCACCATATCCTATACTATCTTCCCTGTATGTAAAATCCAATTACTTGTGTAATGCAAAGGGGAAAAACATAAGAAATGAAAACCACCAAGAACATAGAGTCAATTCTGAGACTTTCTTCAAGTTAAGTAGAGGCAAAAAAAAAATGTTTTATCTCATGTATCTCATCTCAAAATGTTCTGGATCAGGTTAATTCAAAACATTAACAAGAAGATTGCTAGTATATTCTATGGAAGGTCACTAGGACATGACGTGAAACTGTGAAAGCATACAAACCCAAGTCGGTTCATAGCCGCTTGTTTTACACAAATAGCTTAGAGAAACACCAACAATATGATCTAATACACTCTTTCAAACAAACTTCATGTGAGTTGCACTAATTAATGACCCCCATCAAATAAAAAGTAAAACCCTCATAATACATGAATTTAATTAATTAATAATAGTATTAGCATCCCTCGATATCTTGAATGCCAGAACGTGAAATAAATTCAAAATAAATCCTGTTTAAGCACACACAAATGCTGACTCAGCTCAAGAAGCCGACTCATCTTAACTCAGTCAGTTAGGTATCAGTAACTATAATCAGCTAGGAGAGTTAGTTAAGGCAATCTTGTGTATGCACCTACATAAGGACAATTCCTGGCCATGGAAAGGATATATGCACAACTAAAGATCTTTAAAAGCCATGATACCATGAGAGTTAAATAGAACAGAGAAAACTGCAAGGAAGAAGATGAGAGAAACTGAACTGAATCGTATTATCATTGCTTTGCCCCTTGGTATGGATCAAATATCGTCCTTATAATTTCAGTACCCTTTCTAATTTTACTAACTTATTTGTCTATCACCTAGTATAGAGTTCACTTAATTTCTAATTTTATTAAAAATAAAAAAATATTTTATTGACTATCTATTTATTTTCTTCTCACTTTTCTAAATAATTAATCAGATGTTGAAAGCATTTTACTTTCCTTTTTCTCTATTATTTTCTCAGTTGATCAGTATATAATGTTTTTTTTTAATTTCTCTTTTCATTATTTTTTATCTACTTTTTGTCGTCAATTTTCTTTCCACATCCAAGAGTATGAAACAATTGCACGCATATGTGCATGCAAGCTTCATGAAGCTGTTATTCTATTTAATTACAGTAATGAAATACTAATAGTAAACTGTCATATAACTTTGTTTGAGGCCACATGTACATATGGAATATTACTTGTATTAGTCGTATATAAAAAATGCTATCGGCAATTACACTTCTCTTCTCAGTTTCAAAGTCAAGTTTTAAAGTAAAAGGGCCAGTACTGAAAGTAAGAATGAACATGAGACAGAGATAGAAACAAGTGCGCAGGGCCATAGCATATTGCATTATAGATGACCAGTGACTAAAAAGGGAATACAGCAATTTAATAAACAGAATTTTTTCTCTCTTTTTCGCAAGCTCATGACATTTTGTGCCATGTCAATCTCATGTCAGCTTCAAAGATCTAATAACAGCTTGGATGATAGGTTAAAGATAAAACAAATCGAATCCGCAAAAGAAGAAAGAGACAAAAAATGTGTAAACCACAAGTACAAAATAAAAATCCGGTAGATTCCTTATTGTTTTCAGCCTTGAGATTTCTGTTTGTTAGCTCATGCAAAATGGACAATGTATAACTTAAGGTACGGAAAGCTAAGCTTCTAAAATCAGCTATATATATCAAAAGCTCATAAGAGAAGCTAGAAACTCTATATGATTCTCCACACACAAGAGCACAAGCAGTTTTTGTCCAGCATCATGACAGTGGTTGAAGAAAAAGGGCCAATAGAAGATAACTACACTCAAGATGGCACAATAGACCTAAAAGGTAGACCCATTTTAAGATCAAAGACTGGAAGATGGAAAGCTTGTTCCTTCATAGTAGGTAAAATGAAGTCTTTCGCTTAACAGCATTCTGAAACTTGTTCTAGTTTCAGCCTCTCTTTGTTTGGATATCCTAATCCTTCCTTTCTCTTTTTTTTCTTTTCCATTTTATTGTTTTCATGTACAGTATAATGAATTATTATCACCTATGAATACGATATATGCTTTTGTGTAATTTATAGCGTATGAAGTGTTTGAGAGGATGGCTTTCTATGGTATAGCATCAAGCTTAGTGGTGTATCTAACAAATAAGCTCCATGAGGGTACCGTGGAATCTTCAAACAACATTAGCAACTTGGGAGGTTCAGTGTGGATGATGCCACTTGCAGGAGCTTACATAGTCGATGCCTATCTTGGCCGATATTGGACCTTTGTAATTGCATCTTGCATTTATCTCATGGTATGAAATGTGAGATTTATTTTCAACATTTGAATATATACTACTTAGATGTAAAGGTAGGACTTGGTAATAATATTGGATGAACATTATGTTTGGAATCAGGGAGTCCAAAAGCAGGATTTACATTAATAGCTCAAGCAACATATCACAAAAGCAAATTTGACACCAAAACACGACAATGAGCATATTACTCAATCCTAACCATATAAAAATATGATTGCAATGTGATTTTTAAAGCCTTGACTGCCAGATTATGTTTTTTAAAAAGGTAGTCAGGCCTAAAAAAAGTTTATATAGACAAATAGGTCATGCTCAAGTCTTAAACTAGGGAAATAAATCGGTCTTGTTAAAGGAAAAGTCTGACCTAGGTGTGAGTCCTACACTGTTATGTTCCCCTTTAGGAAAAAGTTTGCATAATATCATGGATTGAGACCTAGAACCACGCTAACCACTTGTTGGATGATAAACCACAACGATAGACTTAACAATACATCTTGACCCAAAATCTTTCAAGAATCTAACACATGAATATGTTCTCTTATGCTGACTTCATTTAGCTCATTTCTGACCATAGTCAGATTTTATCTTTCAAACTTGGATTTCTGGTTTTCTATATATTATTGATCGATGCATATAGGCTTGACGAAACTGTGATTTAGTTATGTTACCTATCTTATGTGATTATAAACAGACAACCCAAGTTTTCTTTGGCCACAGGGAATGTGTTTGTTGACTCTAGCAGTTTCACTACCATCTCTGAGGCCACCAATGTGCACAAGGCGTTGCGGACCATAATTGCCCCAGGGTGTCACCATTGCAAAAGGGTATTTTCTTGGGCTTTTATTTCCCCACCTCCCCCACTTAATTTTCCCACCTCCCCACCCAAGGAAAAGACTGTTTTACCCTTTACTTTTCCTATCTTCCGGATTCAAAATGTTGACATTTTTTTTTTGGAAAAATTTCAACCTCCGGATTTTTAATACCGGAGCACTCCGGAGATAAGAATCCGGACTTTTTTTGAACAATTTACCTCCCTTTTTGCTAGATCTGTAAAATTAAAAATTAACACGTCCGGATTCTTGTCTCCGGAGTGCTCCGGTATTAAGAATCCGGACGTGTTTTTGAACAATTCACCTCTCTTTTTGCTAGATCTGTAAAATTAAAATTAACACGTCCCGATTCTTATTACCGGATCACTCCGGAGACAAGAATCCGGACGTGTTAATTTTTTTGCTAGATTTAGAGTGTCCGAATTCTAAAATCCGGACGTGTTAATTTTTTTGCTAGATTTAAAGTGTCCGGATTCTAAAATTCGGAATTATCCGGATTTAAGAATCCGGAGGTGGGAAAAGTTGGATTTTTAACAAATGGATATTTTAGAGCAAGGGCAAAGTTGAGTTTTTAAAAATATGGGAGGTGGGAAAATTAAGTGGGGGAGGTGGTGAAATAAAAGGCCTATTTTCTTCCTTGCCTTGTACATCATTGCTGTAGGCACAGGGGGAACCAAGCCCAACATTTCTACAATGGGAACATACCAATTTGACGAGTTCGAGCCCAAAGAAAGGTCCTATAGGCTTTCCTTCTTCAATTGGTGGTTTTTTAGTATTTTCCTTGGTACCCTTTTCTCCAACACTTTCTTAGTTTACATACAAGACAATGTGGGTTGGGCTGTTGGATATGGCCTACCAACTATTGGGCTCGCTATTTCAATACTAGTGTTTTTGGTAAGAACTCCATTATATAGGCACAAATTGCCCTCAGGCAGCCCTATAACTAGGATGCTCCAAGTCTTTGTGGCTGTTATGAGAAAGTGGAAGGCACGTGTCCCGGAAGATCCTAAAGAGCTATATGAGTCGAGTATGGAAGAGTATGCATGTAACGGGAGAAACAGAATTGATCGTAGCTCTTCCTTGAGGTTAAGTCTAATTACTTTTTATCCCTTAAAATTTCACTATACTTGTTTTTCCATGTCACGGGAATTGGGCATGAATAATTAATTTGCATAAATCTTCCCCTTCTCTGCTTGTAGTTTCCTTGATAAAGCGGCTATAAAGACCGGCCAAACATCATCATGGATGCTATGTACAGTGACACATGTAGAGGAAACCAAACAAATGACAAAAATGATTCCTATTTTGATGACTACAATTATGCCAAGCACCTTAGTAGTTCAAGCGACCACACTCTTCATTAAACAAGGCACCACGCTAGACAAGAGAATGGGCTCCCATTTTGATATCCCTCCGGCACGTCTCACAGCATTTATAACTATCTTCATGTTGATAAGCATCGTAGTTTATGATCGTGTTTTTGTGCCAATGATCCAACGGTACACAAAGAACCCCAGAGGGATCACAATGCTGCAGAGACTAGGAATTGGCCTTGTGCTACACATCATTATAATGATCACTGCATGCTTGGCTGAGAGGAAGAGACTCAAAGTTGCAAGAGAAAACAACCTCTTTGGCCAGCATGATACAATTCCTCTTACTATTTTTATTCTCCTCCCTCAGTTTGCCTTAGTAGGGGCTGCTGATAACTTTGTCGAAATTGCCAAGATGGAATTCTTCTATGATCAAGCACCAGAAGGCATGAAAAGTCTCGGAACAACATATTTCACAACCAGCTTGGGTTTAGGAAGTTTTCTCAGTACTTTCCTTCTGTCAACTGTCGCTAATATCACCCAAAGACATGGTCACAAGGGATGGGTTTTGCATAACCTAAACATCTCCCATTTAGATTATTAGTATTATGTATTCATGGCAGTACTAAGCTTACTCAACTTCCTTTTCTTTGTGGTTGTTGCCAAGTTCTTTGTATATAATGTTGATGTAACACAAAACAAATCTGGCTTGGAAATGAACCCTGCTTCATCTCAGGACAATGCTAGAATAAGGCAAAACACTCCAAAACCAGATGGCAAGTCCTAGGGAAAATACGACCAGTATTCCTTTTTTGTCAACCCTTCAGAAAATAAACAGCTTCAGATCTGTCGTGTTGTGGCTCCTTTCTTCTTCTCTTAGCCCTTACTATTTCGAGCTTAAAGCTAAATGCAGCAGTATTTTTTGGTTTAGGAATGTTAACATGGTCATAAAGAGTTTCACATCAGTGATTAAGCACCTCTGCTTAGATAAACTCCGCTAACAACTGTTATTGCACAGAAAAATTAAGAAAATTAATGCAACTTATGATAGGGACAACTCAAGAAAATTAATGCAACTTTTATTGCACATCAATGAATGCACTTGGGTATTATAGGATGCCTAAGTCCCATATCGAGTAGTATACGATGCTCGGTGGAGTACTTACATGGTTTGGCTCTTCGCCCTTGACAGTTAGCTTTTAAGGGAGAATTCCCAAATGCTTGGGTGCTTATCAGTTACATTTAAGTACTCCTAGAAAATCTTTGGCCATTATATGCTAAATAAAAAAACCACCATATCGTAGACTATCTTCCCTGTACGTAAAATTCAATCACTAATGTATGACAAAAAGGGGAAATATAAAAAAAGAAAGCCACACCAAGAACGTAGTCAGTTCCGACTATCTATAATTTAAGTGGGGTAAGAAACAAATTAAATAGTTCATCACATATACTTGGGTAAGAGAGCTCTTATGATCTCATCTCAAAATGTTTAGGGTCTGGTTAATTCAAAACATTTAACAAGCAGGATGCTAACGCTATGCTAGTATATTCCATGCTATGTCACTAGGACATGACGTGAAAGCATACAAAATCAAGTAGTTCATTACTACTTGATTTTACACAAGTAGCTTAGAGAAACACTTAACAATATTATCTAATACACTCTTTCAAACAAACTTTACGTGAGTTGCACTAATTAATGACTCCAATAAAATAAAAAGTAAAAGCCAAATAATTTAATAAATTTCATTAAATACTAGTGTTATCACTTATCATCCCTTAGTATCTCAAATTCGAAAATAACATATAGATTCAATTGAAATTCTGTCTTAGCACACGCAAATGCTAACGCTAGTATTTTCCCAGAGCAAGAGCTTATAGCTGAATTTCACCACTAGCTGAATTTCATTACCTGTTTATTCTTTGCTATGAAGCAGGATCATATCAATCATATTTGACCGCAAGGTTGGTTCAGGGTAAATTACTGATTGCTTGCTGTTTCTATTTTCGTCAATATCTCTCCTACAAATAATCAGATAAAATCATCATCTTTAAGGCCACTTCTCAGAAATAACTCCATGTTTGTAAAAGTACATTTGAAATGAGAAGACAGCAAAAAAAAATTGCATCTGAAAACTGGACCTAACTAAAGCAGACCGTTTATCTACACTATGGGTGATACCTCCATAGCATTTCTGTTTTAAAACTTCCAAGACTTGATAGATTACAACTTTCCAGTGTCATCATCAACTCAATTGGTGCAGCGGCAATATTGGTTTCACAAGTATTTAGTAATAAAAGAGCAAGAAAATATGTAATAAACAGAGAATGTTGTTTTGATGTAAGCATTGAGCAAAGAAGATGAAGACAACAATGAAGCTTATAAATGGGTTATTTTACACTAGGACATAAAAATACAACTGAGTGAGGTCCATCTTGATCTTAGCTATTTTATTTACAAATTTTGACATGTAAAGTTACTTTAAAGATTGGAAGGCATGCACAAATGATACTGAACAATATCCTCTTTCTGTGTAGTAAAAAAAAAAAAAGTTGTAGTTGTTCTGTTATGAAAAGCTGCCACAATTTTGAATGATTTCACTCAAAAGTATGAAAAAGTGCCCAAGTTGCATGACAATTATAAAATACTAGTGTGTTGACCCGTGCGATGCACAGGGCATTCGTTAGATGTGAAAGGATCTGTGTTACAAAAAAAAAAAAAAAAAAAAAAGAGTAGTCCATGTAGGAGGGTTGGCAGAAGAGGCTTTTGTAGAAACATGAGTTGGTTTTGGTCCTTAACCTGCATTGAGTTCATTATCCTCAAAGAACAAATGATAAAATGATAAGAACTATATCAAAAAGTAGAAGTAAAAGAATTATTTTATTAATGATAGAATGAATTGAATCTCAATGAAGTTCTTCGAGAGAATCTGAACTCTCCACTCTACAATGTTTTCATATTGATTCCGTAGTTAGTTTACCTACTTGTCTCTATAAATTCATCACTTCCCATTTTGTTAACTAACTGTTCGTAAGCCTTTACCTTCACACCCCCTCTAATTTTTACTGAAGCTTTAATCCTCTGCATCTCTCCTATTTCTTCTTAAATACACCCTTTGTACTATAATTCTTGAATTTTCGTTGCTTTTGTGATAGAAAACAAACCAAATATCAAAGTCAACCATAAAACCAGTAAGAAAACATATTGTTCCCAACACAACCTATAAGTCTATAAGATTTTTTTCAAAAAAAGGGACAAATCCTAGAAGTCAGTAATACCTTACAGCTTCCATAAGCTGCCACACTTCAGCTCTGTGCTGTAGATTTATTTATATATTTTGAAATGTTTTGGTACCCTTCCTTCAATAACAACACTTTCTCCGTTGAGACCCATCTTAACAGGAGTTAACACAACCGAATCCTGGGTCATATTAGGGAGAACTCGTTCAGCACACTTTGGTTGACTGTCAGCAACCATGTACGCAAATTTGGGCATCAAGTCCTTGAGTAACTCATTGCATTCTGCAACTGTATCTTACCTAAATAACAAAATTAACAAAAACATGGATGTATTAAGCAACATGTAAAATACATTTCGCAAATTTAATTTTTAAATATGATATATAGACCTTGGAAAGGCTTGACTTTTGCAAACTGGAAGTAAAACCACTGGCAGTTGCACTCACCAGAAGCCATAAATAAATTCAGGTCATCAACTTTCACAAATACGCCCCACAAACTATTTCCTGAAATTTCACACTATATACTCCAAGAGTGCAAACTCCAACAAACAAACCAGTAGGATTAAAGCCAGAATAAGAATCCTATGAAACAGATCAAAGCATTATTAATGCTGCTATGACCTGCAAATAAGGAAAACACGCCATAATACCCCTCTGTATCCATCAGCCCACATGAACCATCATATCTTTCTAAAACCACCATATTGGTATTTTGTCATTCAAGCTATTAGAGGGTGCCAACTGATGGGAGACCTGATTTCAATGTGGTCTCACTGAGACTTGCCTAAGCGAGAACTTCCACAACCATGTATACCGTGCTAGTAATACTTAATATTTATCCTTCAAGATTACAACTATAAATATACAATCAAAGGGGTTCCAGACATGCTACTGTTCAAAAAAAAAAAAACTTTGATGAGCAGAAATAACGGATTCACATACCTATTTCTTGACCAACCTGCAAATTCCATTTCGTCCACGGAGCCCCATTACAAAAAAGAAACCAACCATGATAGAGCACCGAACAATGAGAATAGGGCTGAGAAAGGTACGGACAAGTTATTGGGCTCAAATCAGGACAAGCCCAATAGTTGGAAGGCCTACACCTATAGGAAGCAGAAGTGTGTAGAAAGTGTTAGTTTGTTAGAAGCTGATGTGGCAGGTTGTTGTGCCATGCAGCATGATATAGCGCGAGTGGGGAGAATGGGAAGGCAGTTAGTGATTTGCTTACAGTATCTAGACAGAGATGAGTCTCTGAGGAGCATTTGCTCTGGTAAGGAACCATAGGCTCTGGGGTTTTCCTTTGTAAGAGCTTAGGCTCCCTTTCTTCTTTTCCATAAATAATACTTTTCTGTTTAGAGGTTCTATCAATGGTCCAACTTGCCGGATACGTCGAGGAGAGCGTTCTTGGAATTATCAATGACCGAGATGGTCGAGAGAGTTGATGATGATAGAAGCTAGAATCGTCAAGATGGAGCGTTCATCAATCAATCATCGCGTAGTTTAGCGATCTTTGTTGTTGGAGATGGCCAAGCTTACGGGTAAGTGGTAAACCTCATTATGATGAAGTAAGAAGTGAGGGAGATGCACTGTCATTCAAAGAGAGGCCCTTTCGAGAGTAACGAATAGTGGGGAAGTTCATATCGGAAAATCCAGATCCAGATCCGTGGAAAGTAAATTGTGACAAGAGAGCAACCATTGTTGGAGGTGAACACTGATGGTGGAGAAGAAAAAGTTCCATGCTGAATTAATACTAGTGTCCAAAAGATCATTGATGTAACGGTGGAGAAAATGGAAAGGGTTCTGGCGAGGTCACAGAAAGGAATGGAAGAAAAGGGTGATGAGGAGGTGAGCAGAGCAGCGGTAGAAGGAAGCAAGAGAATCGGTAGAACCACCACCACCGGGCGCCGATTCACCGTGATTTTCGGTCATTCTCGATTCCAAACCGTCTAATCGGCCGGAGTATTCCCCGACGGAATCTACCCGACACCGGCCAACACGCAGTGATCATTCCTTTTCGCGCATGGATGACTGGGTTCATCTCAGCGAAGCAGTCGTTGGGAATCATGGGGAAGGTTCTGGAGATGGGTTTAATTTTGAACCCAATGGGTCAGGCCCAAACTTATGTTTTTAACTCTGTCTATTTTAATAAGCACGAGAATTTTGGAGCGTTTCATTTTGGTCCTTCCTTACTGGGCTCAACTGAATTTCTAGGCCCAAATCATATGACCAGTAAAATTGGGGCTTCTGGAACGTTTTCTTGTGGTTTTTCCTTAATGGGCTCAATTGAACTTCTAGGCCCAATCCATATGGCCATGAAAATACAAGGGAACACAAAGGAAGGAGAAGAGTCGCTCGATTCACCTCAATTAGCTGCAGCTCCAGAACTGCCAGTTGTGTCCACCAGAGAGCTTAAGGCTAGATTTGGATTTGGGAATGGTCACAAAATCACCACTAGAGGTAAGTGTTCCAACATAAATGACACCCCCATATTAAGCCTTATATTTGTGTCAGTCCCATGGGAATTTAGTGAACCGGGACACATTAATTGGGAGGCCTATTGCAGTGAGAAATCAAGTTGTTGTATTGCATCTAATAGTCCTAGTGGAATTGACGGATTAACTCTCAAACAACCATCTTATTCTTCAATAGATGCATTTTTTATTCAAAACCATTTCATTAAGAAAGCAAAGGTTGCTAAGTTGCAGTGTGGGGGCTCTGATGCATTTGATTTGAAACATGATGAAGAATTTGAATTCAGTGTGGTTGCCGAAGGGGGAAGTGAGAATGTTAAGTATGTGGGAATTGTAATGAGCTTTGAGAAGTATAGTGATGTCTCTCTGTTTATCAATTGGCTGTTTAAGGAAACTATTTTGGAAAGAGACTGTTTAATGGGAGCTTTAGTTCTTGTGACTCCTATCATGGTGCAATCAGTTCTGAATGGTGCAATTGTAATTGAAGAATTTGTTGCTCATGAGTATAACTCAAGATTTTTGAAGAAGCCTACAACTCTTGCTGTGGACAAAGAGAATAGGGGAAAGGAAATAGCATCAGTAGTACAATCTGCTATTCATGTAGAGAACTTTTTCATCCAAGAAATAGTAAATGGTTTTGTCCTACTTCTAGACATTGCAAAAGATAAGGCACTGAATATATTGGATGATTTAAATGAGTTCACTCTTTTCTTAGCTCAAGCTGTGATTGTTGAAGCTGTAACAGCCACTGTTTTCCTCATATTCCATGGTTTGCTCAATTTTGTATTTGACAGGGGCAAAGTTTTGGTGCAATGGACAGGTGAAGGGAATTTATGCAACCAATTTTCCAATTTCAACCTTGAGGACAAGGCTGTGCTTGAAGGGGTGGGTAATGATAGAGCACCGAACAATGAGAATAGGGCTGAGAAAGGTACGGACAAGTTATTGGGCTCAAATCAGGACAAGCCCAATAGTTGGAAGGCCTACACCTATAGGAAGCAGAAGTGTGTAGAAAGTGTTAGTTTGTTAGAAGCTGATGTGGCAGGTGGTTGTGCCATGCAGCATGATATAGCGCGAGTGGGGAGAATGGGAAGGCAGTTAGTGATTTGCTTACAGTATCTAGATAGAGATGAGTCTCTGAGGAGCATTTGCTCTGGTAAGGAGCCATAGGCTCTGGGGTTTTCCTTTGTAAGAGCTTAGGCTCCCTTTCTTCTTTTCCATAAATAATACTTTTCTGTTTAGAGGTTCTATCAAACCATCAGAAGGCATCAAAGTTGACGAATATTTGGAGTATGAAGAAACTGATGTAAATGTGTCATCCCTATGGACTTACCTTGTTGAAGAAGAGATCACCGATATATACTCAACCCTCACCACCAGGTCTTCGATCCATATCTCCAAAATATGCATGAAGCCCCGTCTTAGAAAATAAAATCCACCATTAGTATACAACATATTAGCGCTGAGGAAGTTGAAGAAAATAAACCAAATTTTTTTTTCCATGTGATGCCTTACGCTGTAGAGGAAATGGCTATAGAGAAAGAGAAGAGATTTGGGAAAAGACAGTGGCTTTTTTATGTAATGGAACCAACACCATGGGGCATTCCAAACAGTGGTGCCTTGAAAAAAGGCAAATACTCCTCAGTTTGTCCCCATCGAAGAAGTATAGGAATAAAAAACAGAGAAGCAGCTCTCTTTCTCCTTCTCCTTCTCCCTCTTAGCCACCATTGTTGCAGCGGAACTCCGCCATCTCATCTCTCTCCCATGTTTGTCCCTTTTTCTCCCTCTGATATCTCATATCTCCCTCTTTCGTCAAGCCGCGTCATCGCCATTAGGGACTAAAAGTATCATAAAAGGAAAACCCGGGAAGAAACGAATGGGCGATGGAAGATACTGCATCATCAGTCTAAGACAGTATAGGTGTCAGGATTCAAAAGGTTTATAAATTTTCCACGCACTTCAATGGCTACATCTGCAACAGATCTTAGCTCTTTCAAAAAAATGTTTCATCTGCTACCTGCACTATGAAATGCACACATTACAACTGGTACGTTCTAATCTATGGAGGCCATTATTCAGCCAACCTACCAAAATATTATATACAATGCCTATTAATAAGTCAGTCTCCTATAAATAGGATCAAATATATTGAATGAAAAGGGTAGCAAAAGTTTAAAACACATTGACAATAAAAGGGCAACCTGCAATTTGTCAAGAAATCAGTCGATTCATGAACCGATAATATTAAGAAGCAAGAACCATGGCCAAATACCTCGTGTAGCACTTCGATCAAAGATCATACAATGAGAGCAGTCAAAGCTATCCGAGACTGTTCATTTAGGACACCTACTTTAATAGTTTACACACATTTCAATACTTTAAGTTGAACTCAAATAACTTAAATTTATATCCACAGGAAATAGAAGCCTTTCCATTTCTGGCATCTGAATATTCATGAAGTAAACATAAAAAATGTGAGGCAATTGAAGTATTTCAAGAGCAGCTTTGCCACTATTGGCACAATTCACATCAGTTCCAAAATGTGTTAATACACCTGCAGCCACCCTCCGGCTGACCACATTGTCATCAACCACTAAGATTTTATTATCACATCATTTTTTATCCCCCTTTCACATTTTCTGCTTCAATTGTCATAACAAAACAATAAGACTACTTGACAGGTATTTGAAGCTAAGGCAATTCAACTAATACAAAAGGACCAACATATGGTAAGTGACAAATATGGAGAATAAATTGAGACATACAATTGTGATAATAAAAAACAATCTCTCAGGATAAAATAGTCCAAACATGCATGTGAGATTGAGAAGGTGCTATTGATAGAAAAGTTAAATCCCCTTTATACCTTTGAAGAAACTTCCCAATTCTCATTGTTGATTGCAATGGCTGCTCAAAGAAGGAAACCTATTTCTAAAAACTCAGCTGCCAATAATCAAAGAAGAATCTTAAAACCAATAGCAAAGCCAAGAGAAGCCCAAACAGAGACATTACCCAGAACCCTCTACCCATGGGTATACTATGTGCATAATATGACCAGATCAATCATTTCCCGCCAAGTATAGAAAACTTGTGATACCGTTTGAATAAAAATTTATCAGATCAGTCACCTTCTTTCAAATGTGCAGAATGAAAATCAAAATGCGAGTCAAAGTATGATTGATAAGATAATAAAATAATGAATTGAAATATAAAAAAATGACTGAAAATTCATGAGGCATAAACCATGGAGCCTTGTGAGTTTCTAAAACTCGAACAACAAAGGCATGGCACAACGTTTGAATTTTTTTTTTTTTTTCAACAATTGCCTTTATCTATATTGAAAAGTATATTAACTTGCATAATAAACCTGTTGTCTTTAATATCTTATAGTAGCAAGCAAATTTAACATTACCAGTAAAAGCAAGTGCAATACTCTACCAATACAGAATAAAGTTGATGTCTTTAATACCATATAGCAGCAAGAAACTTTAATAGAGGACTGGTTCTTACCACAAAAAAAAATTACCATTGTTCTGAGGCATTTAAGCCAGTATGAGGGCTATAATATCTGTTTGAAAAAAGTAGTAAACTTCAGAAAAAAAACAACTATAAGGATGCAATGTTAAATAAGGCTGCAATGTTAAACAATGTAAAAGAAGAATAAGCAATAAGACTACTTCACAGATATTTGAAGCTAAGGCAATTCAGCTAATACAAAAGGACCAAAGCTCAATTAGTCACTTTCTCTAGAAAAAATAGCTTCAGATTAGTAGCATAAGCTGTAAGGACCAGTGTTATTAATCGCGGATCGCGGAAAATTGCGGCGAGCCCAAAATCCGCTATGTGAAATAGCGGATCGCGTAGCGGGCTAATAGCGGAAGTCAAATAGCGGATTAAAAAATAAAATTATATATAAAACAGTGAACTAATCAACTAAAAAATCCAACGAAACACTTGACATTTATATTTCTGCTGAGAGTGCAGAGTTGCAGAAGCAGTAATGAAGCAGCAGAACTGCTGGACAGAGTAAGACCAGCAGAAAAAAAAACAGAGCAAGACATAGAACAAAAAAAAAACCAGTGACTCTGTTCGAAAGCAAGAAAACAGAGTCACTCAGAAACATTGAAGAAGCAGTGAACCTGTTCGAAAGAAGCAGTGGCCAGTGAACTTGTTCGAAACAGAAAACCAGGGACTCTGTTTTGAAAGCAAGAAACAGAGTGCCACAGCCACTGCCGAAAGTAGTAGGAGAGGAAAGAATAAAAATAACAAAAAGAAAGAGAAGGGAGAGGAAAGAATAGAACGAAGGATTACTAAGAGAGAAGAGAAAGGAGACTCACTCACCTGATGGAATCGCAAGAGATGCAGTTGGTGCTGAGTTGCAGAACGTGCGATGCAGAATGCAGAGGTGCAGAACGTGCGGTGCTGTGAAAGGAAGTAGGGTTTACATATAGCCTTATAGTAGTGGTTTAGTGGAGAGAATCAATCCTGGATTGTTGGGGAGTGGAACAATCAGATTTGATTTAATTTGATCCCTGATTTTTCTGTTTTTCTTTCCATGCACGATAACGATTCAGTTTCCTCTTCGAAATAACCGCGAACACGTGCGATTATACTTCAAATTAAACGGGCCAAACTCAAAATGGGCCGGATCCTTCGATTTCGTCACCAAATCCGATCCTGAAAACCATGTCTTCCGCAATCGCCGCGCCGGAACTGATGGCGGATAACGGCGTCGCACTCGAAATCGCGGTTGTCGCGAACGGCTCATCGCGTAGCGGTTTCCGTCGCGGCAGGGCCAGATTCCGCGACGCTATAGCGCGATCGCGGCCGCTATGGCGCGATTTGATAACACTGGTAAGGACTAAGGAAGTGATTGTGCTCTCCTTCATAGGTGACTACTGGCATAGAAGGATCATCCAGAGCTCGCTCTATATGTTTAAACCCCAGGCACCCTCTAACGCTACTGCACTTGTAGTAACCCATGTTATTGTTTTAAACAAAAATTACAACTCAGTAGTTAGTGCCATTGACTCCGAAATTCAATATGGACTAAAACACAAATCAGAAAATCAACAGAAAGATAAATAAAGATAATCATTGACAATCGTTGGGTCCACTTCAAATTTTGAACGATCAAGCTAGTACAGACATATGAATATGAATAAACAATAAACAGGTTCATACATGGGGGAAGAGACGAAATAAGATGGTTTAAAGTTGTATGTAATTGATGTACATGTACATTGGATGAGGGGATCCTTTAATAGGTTTTTGTCCATACTTCTTTAGTTGTTAATAGGCAACCTTAGCTCGTAAGCTATCAGCCCTCTACATTGCAATCAATACTTGAATCAGACAGATAATACATAAAAAAAAAAAAAATCAAATCTTAATAGATACAATAATATTAAGGAGGGAAAATGGAAAATAATCAATAGTAGTCAATGCAAACAAACATACCTGTCCATTTCAATCACAATTTTAACAAATTTAAAGCCTATAAAATTAGATATAGCTGGAAAAAAAAATTAACCAAGGAAGAAAAATTAAACTAACTAATGGATCTAAATTTGAGCAAACCTAACTGATATTTGCGGCTAAATATATGTAGCTCCATGAATTGAGTTCTTACTGCATAAGGTGAGAAAATTAAAATCAAGTTTTAGTTGTATAAGACTAACTAATGTGGTACAAAACACTGACGAACAATAGTTAACATTCCTTTAGCAAGACAATCAGTAAAGAACCAAAGGCATTGATAAGTAGTGCTTGTATGAAACAACTTTTTTTCGAAAGACTTATTTTTTAAGCACATTTTAGCAAAGCATCAAGTCAAAGAACGGTGGGTCTTAATAGATAATACATAGTGCTTAAAGAAAACAAATTTATAGGGTACAATACCTGAATCAATACGGTCTTCAACCCAACTCCTTTCCATTTAGATTCAACTGCGGAAAAAAAAAAACGCATGAAGAAAAAACAGAAAACGAAATGCCTAAATGGCATCTGAAAACGAAATGCCTAAATCAAAATTTCATCTTGAAGAAGCAAAAGGTGGAACTCACCATGAAATAAGAGGAAGAAGAAGTGGTCGTGACTCTGAAACTGCGGCAGCGGTGGACGATTTCGGCACGGTGGGTTATGGCGGCGATGCTCCAATCGTGATTCTGTTTTGTGGGTTTTGTTGCGGATGTTGAGGAGATTCCAAATGTCAAGTTTGTTTTCCGGTTGGGGGTCTAAGGTGGCCAGAAAATGGCACTGAAGGCCGCGGTTTCGCGGTTTCAGATCTAATCCACTTTGCATGAAGCTTGGGTGGGTTTTGTAAAGGAGAGCACCGGGAGTAAGAATCCGATTTCAGCTTGTCCAGAGGTAGTTCATGGCGGTCGAAAAAGAAGGAGGAAGATGATGATGGAGATGAGAGAAGAAAGTGAGAGGGCGAGAGAAGAGAGAGAGGTCGAGAGGGCCGAGAAGCCCTTCTTCTTCGATGGCGTGGATTATCCTTCCAGGGACGCCAAGGGCCCTTGCGGTTGTTGGAGGCGCTGCTGCTCTTGCGGGAACCGGAGAAGCGGGTGGAGGCGTTGGAGTGGGAGTGGAGCCGAATGGGCCTTGTCGACCCTCAGAAATGATGCACCGAACTCATTTTTTTGCATCTGCTCCCAAGGTGTTTTTTGGTTTGCACCTCCATAATGGCACAACTGTCTCACGCGTTTTGCTGCATTAATTAGCTTCATTTATTTAATGCAGTTTTTAATGGCATGAGTGTGCAAATGACATGTGGCAATGCTTGTTTAGAGATTTTGCTTTGTATTATTAGAGATTTGAATTTCTTACTGAAATTCTTGAGCATATTGAAGACTTGAAAAACTGACAAATCAAATTTAATTTAAATATCATAATGTCATTTGAAATGAATAGCTTTTGCTACTATCATTACACCCTTACATATAAAATGGTTAAGATAAGGTCGTCAGAGTATGTATAATCGAAAAAAAGAGAGAATGGGGTGCTATGGCCAAAACAAGTTAAACAAACAACCCATTTCAGGCCATTGGCTAGAGACTAGAGTGGATATACTCTATCTCTAAGTCATTGTCCATAATTGATTGACGCAATCCATTTTCCACTCAGCAGTATATTTGTTTCATAGTCCACTAATCTTTTGGCATGCACTAGTAATCTTACTAAAATTAATATCCCATTACCTTTCTTTCGGTTTTCTCGCTTAATCCTTTTATGTAGGGTTATGGTGACGCAGCAAGATATTTCCAGCACAGCCTAATCTGGGTTGCAATCGTATACGAGGTGGGATCTCAAAATCCAGAGTCATTAGCCCATTGATCAGTTATCTCCTGAACAATTCTCGAACAAGGTTGGTCATTCAGCCAGAGTGTATAGATATTATACTTATCTGTAAAATTCATACTGACCACCAAAAAAAGTAACTGCATTTGTGCAGGACAATTTTCCATAGTCGGCAAAAGTAATCCGTATTGAAATCAATAGCCTCATGCATAATTTTTCCCAAAAATACAGGAGGAACATGCAAAATCATGCTTTTTATAATTTAGTGAATGGAAAATATTAGTGATAGAAATAAGGCACTCAAAATAAACACATCAACAGATGCAACAAATGCAATAGCTAAGCCCAAAAACGCTATAGCGGGATGGCCTATATATATATATATATATAGCTCAACAATTTGAAAAATTTAATCAAAATTCATGAACTATTCCTAATTGATATTGATAATATAATAAAAAGTCAAGTATTTAAGTAAAACATACAAGTAGATAGCAACAAAAGTCAAGGAAACAAACAAGTATAAGGTTGATTGGTAGCAAAATACCCCCATCCCCCATCAGCAACATCCCCTTTTCAAGGGTTTTTTGGCTTTTCGAGGGTCCCTCCCCTGGTGAGTGTGATAGCATCGCTATTTGATTGCGATTGCAGCCATTATAGCCTCACCTTTAATCCGCAATGCCACGACTGGATAATAGCGTCCAGCTGCCGCTCTGCCGCTATTGATAACTATGACCAAGATAATGGAACATATTCATAAAAGAACTGCTGTCACATATGGTGGAGCAATGTCTTCATGGTAGAAGAAAAACAATAAAATATTACTCTCATCTCTAATAAAATAACCTATTGATTAAAAAAATATAAGATATAATATTTCAATAAATCATGTCAAAGCCATACAATTATTCAACAATAAACTTCATAACAGTTGGGATAGAAGGTAAAGGGACTGTTAAAGCAGTTCGTAAGAATAGGAAGATGTAGAGAAGTTGGGTAGTTATAGGGGATATTAGCTAGATAAATATGGACAATAAGAATGGAAGGATCCATGGAGAGAGTCGAGAAGTGTATGGAAAGAGAGATCTTTTGTTGAAGGGGAAACTCTTGGGAGGAGAATTCTAAATCCTATTCTCAATTATTCAATAAAATTGTTCTTTCCTTCATTTCTATCATTTTCCATTTCAATTCCATGGCTTCCTAACAAATTAAACAAAGGCAAAGAAAAATTTTATTTAACACTCAGAATAGGATTTGCCTCCAGGTGCTTCCTCTTGAACAAATGAACAAAACGTTTGCCTTTTCATACACTAATTCCTTAATTCTGTCAATCAATCCTTCCATCATTTCACCTATTTATCTAACTAGTATCCCTTTTAATCTAACAGGCTAGCTTCTCAAACTAATCCCTGCATCATTGGAAACGATGCATATGTATATATTCATAACTAGCAAGAGCCTATAAGATTCCACAATAAAAACAAAAATGAAATAAAACACGAATACTGGATGCATCAACAAAAATTACCTTTTGATTTTTTGTTTTATCAAAAGAAAACTTTGGAATCTTTTGAATGATGTCTAACTAAGTTCCAGAAAACCAATGTCAAGCTAGATGTTTTCCAATGAATAGAGCTGGCAGACCAGGTCTCAATAACCATTTGAAATTTGTGTAATAAGGAAACTCATAAAAAGAACTATGCTCTAGCACTGGCATAATGAGGCAGAATGGCTGTCTGCTAATCTTCAACATCTTCTAAAAGAGAACCTAAATCCAGCCTAACATCTCCTATACTTGCACTTAGTAATTCTAGAATGGTTGTTACATGTTCACTTTGCGGATGAGATTGATCCCCAGCAACAAATTTATTGAATTGATCATTGACAGTAATCCACGACCATCCGCACTCCTTTATTACTCCCTTTGACTTCATTAACTTCCTTATATGTGCAGCTTCCTTCCATCTTCCCCTGGCAGCATATATATTAGCCAGAGTGATGTGAGTTCCAGCAGAATTCGGATCCAAGCGAAGTATCTGTTCTGCTGCCCATCTTCCACGGTCAACATCCCCATGATCCCTGCATGCTCTGAGTAAGGTAGACCACACAACATCATCACTATGGAAGGGCATGCTTCGTATCATATGTTCAGCTTCACTCAATCGCCCTGCTCTGCAGAGAAGATCAATCATGCAACCGTAGTGCTCTTTTGAAGGACTGATCCGGTACTCATTAGTCATTAACATAAAGTAGTAGAAACCAAGATCAACCAATCCAGCATGGTTACAAGCAGTCAGAACCCCAATAAACGTCACATAGTCTGGCCTTAAACTAACACTGGAAATATTCTCAAACAAATTAATAGCCTCTTGGCCATAACCATGTTCAGCATACCCATTAATCATTGCAGTCCATGATACGATGTTATTAATTGCTATACCATTGAAGACTTTTGAAGCCTCTTGTAGACTTCCACATCTTGAATACATATTTATTAAAGCACTATGAACCATTACTTCATGATCTAAGCCAATGCAAAGGGCATGAGCATGCGCCTGCTTGCCTTGCTCAAGAAGTGCCATGCTTCCACAAGCACTCAACACGCTAGCAAGAGCATATTCATTTGGTTTCGGCCCTTCCCTTCTCATCCACGAAAGATAGTTGAAAGCTTCTTTGGCATGACCTCCCTGAGAATAAATAGCAATTATAGTGCTCCAAGAAATAATATCTTTTATAGTCATACCATGAAATACTAATGAAGCTGTAGTTAACTGCCCACATTTTGAATAGAGAGTAATGATGGAATTCGCCACCGACAAGGCATCGACCAAACCTAGACGCAATACGTGGCCGTGTATTTGTTCCCCCAGTTCAGTAATAGCAAGATTTGCACAGGCAGAAATTACAGCTGCAAAAGTGTATTCATTGGGACTGACATCAGAATTTCTCATTCTTTTAAATGCTTCCAATGCATGTTCTGCTTCACCCTTCTGTACATAAGTTGTAATAAGGTTCGTCCATGAAACTACATCTGGCATCCTCATTTTTCCAAACAATTGCATGACATAGTCTGGTTTCCCACATTTATTATACATGGTACCAAGAGTATTAATAACAAATGAGATTTCATTGAACCCTTGTTTTATTGTTTGTGTGTGTATGGCTTTCCCGTAATGTAACAAACCTAAATCAGCAGATGCTTTTAAAGCAATTGCAAATGTATGTGAATCATAGCCCACTTTTGATATCCACATTTCAGAAAAGTACAATAATCCCTCCAAACTGTAGCCAGCCTGTACAAGCCCCACAATAACGGCTGTCCATGATACTACATTTCTTGTTGTCATTTTTTCAAAGACTTTGCAACCTTGTTCTATTTTGCCTACTTTCATGTACATGTCTACTAAGGCACTGTTGACAAAAACTGATTTTATCAAACCGGATTTCACTGAAAATCCATGCAATAATTCTCCAAAATACACATTCCTGCCAAGTGCACAAGCCTTGAGGGCAACACTAATCATGAATTGGTCCTTCTGAAGTCCAGGCTGAACCCACATATTTGAGAATAAGGTCAATGCTTCATTCGTGTCTGAGGCTTTGACATAACCCCCTATTAAATTGGTCCATGAAATCTCATCTCTGTGAGCCATTTTATCAAACATATCTCTTGCTTCACAAACTTTTCCCTGTTTCATTAGTTGCTTCAGCTGAGAGTTAAGTTGAGGCATATTAGGCACAGAATAGGCAGTTGGAGCTCGCTGTTCCGGTTTTGCCTGCCAGATCAGATTTCTGCATTCAGTGACAGTTCCTGTAAATGTACTAACTTAAATAAGATTGAAACCTAGTACAGAAACATGAATACCTTAAACTAACAATACAATCCTTACATGAACAATTTTGAACTATTGTTATTAAAGTCAAGTTACTATTTTTCATTCTTACGATAGAAATATGTCATAGTCTAAAATCAGAAAGGAAAGTCCCCAATACAAAACCATATTGTGATTTTGTTGAATTAGGAACAGGCGAAATGCCATGCTGAAAACAACAAATCTACTAATACTGGACAGAAAAAAAATCAATAATACTCAACATAAGATGACACCAACTAGATCAAAATCACTAGCAGTGATACAAAGTGAATCCTAATTCCTTTGATATGCTGCTTCCGTAACCATAACTTAAAAAACTAAAATATATGCATAACAAACAAGTACATCATAGAGAAGACCAAATAAAAGCATCAACACAAAATAATAAAACAGACTACTTAACAAAAAACATAAATATGTATATTACATTGTGTAGAGTCAATTCATTCATTTAAAAAATAAAGGGTTAATACCCATTTTGGTCCCTATAGTTTGAACAAAATTCGGTTTTAATCCCTGTAAAAAATTTTGTTTTGATTTAGTCCCTGTAATTTAAGTTCTTCCACTTTTAGTCCCTGTCGTCAAATCCCTACTGAAAACATTGAGTTTTTTTTCCACTTGTTGTTTCTGTAATTTTAAGATTCTTCAACTTTTAGTCCCTGTAATTTTAAGATTTTTCCAATTTTAGTCCCTATAATTTAATAGGAATTTGACAGCAGGACTAAAAGTGAAAGAATCTTAAATTACAGGGACTAAATCAAAACAAAAAAAATTACAGGACTAAAACTGAATTTCGTCCAAATTACATAACCCAAAAATAAAATAAAACACCTGTATAGACATAATGGAGAGGTGACTCGAGGTTGGTTGAGCATAAGAGAGTGTTTGGATTGAGAGGAAATGAAGAGTCGATGGCAAGGCCAGGTGAAGAAGCGTAGCAACGGCGTAGCCAAACACGTCGCCGAAAGCCGTTGAAGAGCTTATGGAGAATGAGCATCCTCTCTCTCGCTTTGACAATGAAACTCGGGTTCCCAAATTGCCCATGCATTTCGCTTGGCTCTCAACAGCGGCTTCTCTGTTGTCAGTGGAGAGTGTTGTGTTGTCAGTGGAGAGTGTTCCCAAATTGCCCATGCATTTCAAGTGAAAATCCTACTTGAAATAAAATTCAATATTATTGAATATAGAGAATACATCGTATTCAAAACAAAATGCAAAGGAAGTTCTGAGAAATTTAATAAGTGATATATGTATTATGGAGTAAATTAATCAATGTTTTGCCCAACAGATTCAAGTTTGGAGGCATAACATAGATTATTTGCAGAATTTTTAAGCCTTACTGTCAGTTTTCATGCACACTCACAAGAAATCAGAACAAACGTGAAAGTAATTAAAAGGATCAAAACTCACACAATATAGTAATATACATCCCACAGACATGGTGAAAATTCAAACAGATCAAGCTCCAATTTTTTTTAAATAACAATTAGTTCAAACCTTAAGAAGCAGCATAAGGTGAATAGGACAAACTACCTTTTGAACAGGAAGAGAAATTGTTCTTCTGCAAGAAGCCGCATCATGTTCATCTTGCCGCATCATGTTCCTCAGACACAACCTTTTTTTGCTCAGAACTCATTTTGCTATTGCAAAAACAGAAAAGAAACACCACTTGGAATTCTAGGACCTAGCAAAATAACAGCAATTAAATTTCATTTCAGTCCCTGGAGACACCAATCATGTTCCCAAAGCTGAATTATAACAGAACATATCCAAAGCAAAAGTATTTGTCATGTGACCTGTTCAAATTATAACAGAATATAGCAGTTCCACTAAGATCCCTAATTTTCAATCCCTTCTTTTCAATATTTCCCAAACATCACAAAATCAAAATTAAGCAATATCATGCACATCATAATCCACAAAATTAACAAATAAAAGAAATTCATGTGAATGCCCTGCACAAAATCTATCATATGGCATAAACTGCATCTTTTTAACTTCAGAAGCATAAACACAATCTAAGTGGAAATAAAAGTAGCAACAAGATAAACATATGCATGCCTCACCTCTGTCCATAACTTCAAACAGAATGAAACTTACTTTATTAACTTAAAATGCAAAGATTAACAAACAACCCACCTTCACAAAGATGCAAGTTCTGAAACACATGTTCAGGAAGAAAAAAAATTAATACCAAACAGAATACCCAGAATAAACAAACACCAGAATCACATATCAAACTGAAAAAACAAGCACACAAAACTGAAATCTGAGATACAAAACAGAATCACATATCAAAATCACAACATATATTAATCGAAGAAAAAGAACAAAACGCGATGAAATAGTCACAGAATTCGCTTACCCTGCCTGCGAACCGCGAATTGGTACTCGCGTACCGGTTCCCGGTACTTTTACGAACCAATTCGCACAAATTCGTGTTGAATTCGCCCCAAACCGTGAACCGGCGTGCTTGCGTGAAGATGGAAGAGAAACACAGAAAAAAGGGTTCCGTAGAGAGGGGAAACGGGACTGAGCGTGCCACGAGATGAAAGTGAACAAGAGACCGCATGAACAGAGACCAAAGCGGCAGCTCTTAGGGGGTTGCACCTAGGGGTGCTTATGGTTTGGATAATCATGTAACCAAAACCAAATCCAATTAAAACCACATATTAGGATCTTTTCAAATCCAAATTTCTAAAACCTGAACTCAAATATGGTTACGGATATAAAACCAGTTGTTTCCCCATATCCGGTTATGAAACCGGTTTTGAGTCCCAAATCCGGTTATAAAACCGTTTTCGCCTATAAAATTTGGTTTTCGCCCGTAAAATCTGGTTTTCGCCTTTCAAAACCGGTTTTTTCCTATTAGAGATGCTTTACCCTATAATATATAAAATTTGATCCACAATACTCTTTCGATTACATGTCACAAAAGGTCTGGCCCAGCTAAATACTAGTTAGTAGTTTTGAAGCTTTAGCATTGCTGTGTATATGAGCTACAAATTGAACTCTCATTATGAGTTATGACTTATGACAATGAAACATTGCAGACAGTAAAGAAGGAAGCCAACCAGAATAAAACAGCAACATCAAATACAATCAACACAAGATGAAGATTCTGAAGGAACAAGTATCTCCAGCACAATAATCTGGAAATGATTACAAATATCCGACAAAATACTGCTTCAATATAACTTGGAAATCAAATTCGTAGTCCAAAGCATTGAACGACAAATTCATATCTAATAAAAATAGATAACTAAAATTCATTATGCTACAATTCTAAATCTCAGAATCCTGGCCCGGCTTACCTATAAACCAATAAAAAAAGCCCTTAGTTTCAAGTATAATGGCAACAAAAAATTTAGACTACACCTAGAAATTACTACTTCCTTACAACCAGGGAAATTCTCAATTTCTCATAGTACTATTTCTTCAACAATGGTTTTCAACCATTCCCCTCTTCCATCTTTGCAACACAACCCAACAACTTGTTGCTTCCACAAAACAATGATGTCTGTGCTGTGACCCTTCTCCCCAAATCCTTTTTTATTTGCTACATAAAAAAGGACTAATCAGAAAAACACATCAAAGACAAAACATTTTGGCACTTATTCTTCAGTCCAAAGTGAGATATTCAGTAGTTTTAAAAACAATGTCATGCTTAATTATGCTTTGGATAAACTTCTCACAGAAGCAGCAAGAAGATTAAGCAAAATGTAATGACCTATTCTTGCTATTTTCTGCTAAGATTCATATGAAGAAGCACAATGTATGTACTCAGAAAATGAAACATAAAAAAGTACATATAATGAAACATTGATTATATAGAGAAAGTTAATGCATGTGAAATATCAAGTTAATTTCAAAGAGTTGAATTCTAACAATACCATTAATCTTCATGAAGAGTGATATGGGTTGAACTAGCACCACCATCTAAGTTTAGATGAACTACTTACATACATTGAAGTAATACAGAAATAGATATCATATATAGATTGCTCTAATTGTCTTGGATTGTCGATATTAAAATCACTCATTTAAACCAATGCCCCTCTGACTAACTAGCTAACTGCTCTAAGTGTCTAACTAATTTTAGAATCAACTAACTTCAGATTTCTGCCTTACAGTAAGTGGAGCAAATCATGCAACAAGCAAGCTAAAATTCAAAAAGGGAAACAGCCCTATAGTGCAGGAAGCATCCAGAAAAACTCTTAAACCAACCTCTTTCATTTATTAGAACCATACCTGAAGGTCTGTAATGATCATTGAATCACCCCTGAATAGATTGGATTGGCAATCTTAAATGTGAAATTGGCCCTTGAACCTAGGCCCCAAATTAAGGAGAGCTAAAGCAACGTATTTTCTTAATTTGATCTCTAAACTATACTCCACATCGTATCAAAATTTAGATACATCATTAACTAAGAAACTTTCACTTCAATTAATGCAAAGAATACTAGAGTTTAACTTCTTTTTCATTTAATATTATTACCAAAAACAGGTTCAACATACACAAGTGCACCTAAAACATCCGAAAGGAGAACAATTAGAGCCTATACAATGTTGAATTCTGCCATCAATCTATATTATATTTGTCACACTAAGATGATTTAAATTATGCACATCCAGAAAGTGGCATATGCTTTTATGCAATATGATAAAGTGGGCTTTACACATAATAAGCACACAAAACTCCTCACACAAAAGTTGTGGAATCCTCATCAAATGCCAAAGGCACAAAACCAGCATCTGGTCATTAACTCAAATAAACCCACTTCCAGAGGCATGATACTATCCTGATCATTTTCACAACACTGGTCTGAATTAAATAAATACTGACTTCATTTGCTTGAGTATCCACAATCACACATTGCTGAAAATGTATATAGAGAGAAATAGCTGATAGGACCCAAAATATAAATAAGAAAACTGAATTGGATTGTTGATATTAAAATGACTCAACCAGAGAGATAAATCTCTATTACAGTGGGGCATATTAAGGGAACTGAAATGGAAATATAGCAAGGAATTGGAGCTCTTACAATTAGGTAATTGAAGTGAAAGAGAAAACTGAAACAACAGGGAATGATAAACCTGCTAGAGAAGGAACCAACATGCAGCAGAACAAGGTTTCATGGTACAACTAATTCTACCAAAAGCGTTAAGGGTAATACAGAACAAGGTTTCATCGCCACCATCAGAATCAATCTAAGTTTAACCAACATGCAGCAGAGGAACAATTTGAAGAAACCCGTGGTCAAGCCAAAGGGTAGGGGAGAATCATATAAAAAACAAAGAAAACAAAGAAATGATTGGTGCAATCCAAAAACCATGGAGAACCCGAAATAAAAAACAGAGAGCGTGCAAAAGCGAGTTGGTAATTTTACCTAATGAGATTCTTGGAAGCTGGGAGCGATTCTGGGAGCCTTGATGGCAGCACCGATCAAGCTACTACTGGTTATGTAAATTCGAATGTGAGAAGAACGAAGAAGTGGGAGAATCGGAAACAGAAAAGTGGGAGAATCGGAAACGGAATCGGTAGCACCGACAGCGACGGCGATGCCGATGGCGGAGGTCGGAGTACTCGCTGGCAATGGAAACTGTGCGGGAGATGTTGGCGCCGGTGAGTGTGGGATACATAAAGAAAGTACTTCGGCGATGTTGGAAAGTTTGATTTGGGAATTAGGGTTCAGAGGACAGAGGTTCACAACACAATTTTTAGTTTAGGTTGATTTTTTTTTTTTTTTACATGGATATCCAATGATAACCGGTTAAGAAAACAAAACAATCCAAATTATGAAGAAATGGACTGGATATAGATCCAAATAAATTTATCCAGATATTTTTTAACCTGATCTGGATCTGGTTATGGATTGGGCTCATAACCAGTTTTTTTGAACACCCCTAGTTGCACTCTCACCTGTTTGCTGCAAGTACCCCAGTCCTAAAAAAAAAAAAAAAAATTCCAAAATACCCCAACTTACTTTTTTTTTCTTTTCCTTTTTTCTGTTTTTTCGAAACTTGTACGTATTCTGGTAATTCAATTACCGAAAGCAGAAATGAAAATGTGTTCCGGTAATTCAATTATCGGAAGCATATTTTTTCAAAATTATGATACGTTTCGGTAATTTAATTGTTGGAATACATTTTCAACACGTTCGGTAATTCAATTGCTGGGGGAACACATTTTCATTTCTGCTTCCGGTAATTGAATTACCGGAAACACATTTGCATTTCTGCTTCCGATGCTTCCGATAATTCAATTACCGGAACACGTACAGGTTTAAAAAAAACAGAAAAAAGGGAGAAAAAAAAGTAAGTGGAGGTATTTTGGGAATTTCAAATTTTTTTTAGGACCGGGGGGTGCTGACAGCAAACAGGTGGGGTGCTTAAAGCAAAAGCCCAGCTATTAATTGCAAGCAACAGCTCTTTATTAAACCTAGTTTTTTTTTTGTTCAAAGTGTCTGGGCCACGAGGCTCTTGAGTTAAATTTTGTGGGCAGTTGCTTCCTCTATCCCACCACATTGCTGCCAGCACCCCCCATATGTTTCCAGTAATTCAATTACTAGAAGGGGTGGGGGTTGTTGGCAGCAATATGGTGGGGTGGAGGAAGCAATTGCCAAATTTGGGGGCTTCCCCATCATAACCTTATTTTTTGGGGGTTGTGCTAAGAGCACCCACTTTTTTGCTTAGGGCACCCCCTGAACAGTGTGCTGACGAAAATACCCCTTGTTAATTTTATTTTGCACCCAATTTCGCAAATATCTTATTTGCGAGTGTAAAAAAAATTGCACTCTCGCAAATATGATATTTGCGAAATTTTTTTTAAACTCGCAAATACCATATTTGCGAGTGTGCAATTTTTCAACTAATAATTTTTAATTTGATGAATTTTTTTATTGGTAACATATGAATTAATATAATAAATGTACCACGAACCCATAGAGTACCGATTATGTATACCCCCCACGAACCGAATTCTTAAAGGGTTGCGTACTCGTACCACGTACCGAGCGTATTGCGAACTTTGTGACTATGGATGAAACTTACGAGTAACAAATGGGCCGCAAGGCAGAATGTAAATAATGAATGGAATCGTGTGATTTGCGAGATTAGATTACGATTAGCTTGCGAGGCTGAGACGGAGAGAGACGAAACACTGATGAATGGAAGATTGGGAGAACGTTGTCGAAGATTGGTTAGGGTTCGCCGATTTGGGAATTGGAGAATTGATGGTAGGGTTTGCACTTCGCTGACGTTGAGACATGAGAGACTGAGAGGCTGAGAGAAGAAATGTGGGAACAGTGCTTTTACCGGTTTTGAGAAGTGATATCCCGTTGTACCCTTTTTTATATTAAATGGACTGGACTGGTATGTAACAAAAACAGTGTGGGCTATTTTTTTAAAGGTTCAGTACAGTTTTTTGATCCTTGATTTTTTTCGGATTTTCCGGCCAAATTTCGGAGCAATCCGAGCAAGTTGACTGGAAATCGATTTTTTTCACTAGGTCAATGCAAAATCCACTGTTTGGTGGGTGCCCCAAGCTAAAACGGGGGTGCCCTTAGTAAAACCCTTTTTTGGGTTCACGTTTATCACTTATTTGCTCTCCTCACACAAAGTTTTATATCATTAAAGAATTTTGACCAGGGCCAATAGAATTAAAATAGTTTTATAATTACATAAATAAAAATTGATTATAATATTTTGCAACTAATAATTTTTAATTTGATGAATTTTTTATTGGTAACATATGAATTAATTTATTAAATGTACCACGAAACCATAGCATACCGACTATGTATACCCCCTACGTACCGAATTCTCAAAGGGTTGCGTACCGCGTACCCGTACCACGTACCGAGCGCATTGCGAACCTGGTGACTATGGATGAAACTTACGAGTAACAAATGGGCCACAACGCAGAATGTAAATAGTGAATGGAATCGTGCAATTTACGAGATTAGATTACGATTAGCTTGTGAGGCTGAGACGGAGAGAGACGAAACACTGATGAATGGAAGATTGGAAGAACGTTGTCGTCGATTGGTTAGGGTTCGCCGATTTGGGAATTGGAGAATAGATGGCAGGGTTCGCACTTCGCTGACGCTGAGACATGAGAGACTGAGAGGCTGAGACAAGAAATGTGGGAACAGTGTTTTACCTGTTTTGAGATGTGATATCCCGACGTACCCTTTTTTTATTAAATGGACTGGACTAGTATGTAACAAAAATGGTGTTGGCAGTTTTTTCAATGGTCCGGTACAGTTTTTTTATCCTTTATTTTTTTTTTGCATTTTCTGGCCAAATTTCGGAGCAATCCGAGCAAGTTGACCGGAAACCGATTTTTTTCACAAGGTCAATGCAAAATCCACTGTTTGGTGCGTGCCCCAAGCAAAAACGGGGGTGCCCTTAGCAAAACCCTTTTTGGGTTCACGTTTATCACTTATTTGCTCTCCTCACACAAACTTTTATATCGTTAAAGAATTTGGACCAGGGCCAATAGAATTAAAATAGTTTTATAATTACATAAATAAAAATTGATTATAATATTTTGTAACTAATAATTTTTAATTTGATGAATTTTTTTATTGGTAACATATGAATTAATATATTAAATGTACCACAAATCCATAGCGTACCGACTATGTATACCCCAACGTACCGAATTCTTAAAGGGTTGCGTACTGCGTACCCGTACCACGTACCGAGCGTATTGCAAACCTTGTCACTATGGATGAAACTTACGAGTAGCAAATGGGCTGCAAGGCATGTAAATAGTGATGGCATCGAGCGATTTGCGAGATTAGATTACGATTAGCTTGCGAGGCTGAGACGAAGAGAGACGAATCACTGATGAAGGGAGATTGGAAGAACGTTGTCGTCGATTGGTTAGGGTTCCCCGATCTGCGAATTGGAGAATAGATGGCAGGGTTCGCACTTCGCACTTCGCTGACGCTGAGACATGAGATACTGAGAGGCTGAGGGAAGAAATGTGGGAACAATATTTTTACCGGTTTTGTGAAGGGATATACCGGTGTACTCCTTTTTTTAATAAATGGATTGAACTGGTATGTAACAAAAACGGTGTGGGATTTTTTTTAAAGGTCTGGTACAGTTTTTTGATCCTTGATTTTTTTTGGATTTTCTGGCCAAATTTCGGGGCAATTCGAGCAAGTTGACTAGAAACTGATTTTTTTCACTAGGTCAATGCAAAATCCACTGTTTGGTGGGTGCCCCAAGCAAAAACGGGGGTGCCCGTAGCAAAACCCTTTTTTGGGTTCGCGTTTATCACTTATTTGCTCTCCTCACACAAAGTTTTATATCATTAAAGAATTTTGACCAGGGCCAATAGAATTAAAATAGTTTTATAATTACATAAATAAAAATTGATTATAATATTTTGCAACTAATAATTTTTAATTTGATCAATTTTTTTATTGGTAACATATGAATTAATATATTAAATGTACCACGAACCCATAGCGTACCGACTATGTATACCCCCTCGTACCGAATTCTTAAAGGGTTGCGTACCACGTACCCGTACCACGTACCGAGCGTATTGCAAACCTTGTCACTATGGATGAAACTTACGAGTAACAAATGGGCCGCAAGGGAGAATGTTAATAATGAATGGAATCGTGCGATTTGTGAGATTAGATTACGATTAGCTTGCGAGGCTGAGACGGAGAGAGACGAAACACTGATGAATGGGAGATTGGAAGAACGTTTTCGTCGATTGGTTAGGGTTCGCCGATTTCGGAATTGGAGAATAAATGGCAGGGTTCGCAATTCACACTTCGCTAACGCTGAGGCATGAGAGACTGAGAGGCTGAGAGAAGAAATGTGGGAATAGTGTTTTTACCGGTTTGGAGAAGTGATATCCCGGTGTAACCTTTTTTTTATTAAATGGATTGGATTGGTATGTAACAAAAACAGTGTGGGCTGTTTTTTTAATGGTCCGGTATAGTTTTTTTATCCTTTATTTTTTTTGGATTTCCTGGCCATTCGGAGCAATCCAAGCAAGTTGACTAGAAACCGATTTTTTTCACTAGGTTAATGCAAAATCCGCTGTTTGGTGGGTGCCCCAAGCAAAAATGGGGTTGCCCATAGCAAAACCCTTTTTTGGGTTCACATTTATCACTTATTTGCTCTCCTCACACAAAGTTTTATATCATTAAAGAATTTTGACTAGGGCCAATAGAATTAAAATAGTTTTATAATTACATAAATAAAAATTGATTATAATATTTTGCAACTAATAATTTTTAATTTGATGAATTTTTTTATTGGTAACATATGAATTAATATATTAAATGTACCACGGACCCATAGCGTACCGACTATGTATACCCCGACATACCGAATTCTTAAAGGGTTGTGCACCGCGTACCCGTACCACGTACCGAGCGTATTACAAACCTGGTGACTATGGATGAAACTTATGAGTAACAAATGGGCCGCAATGCAGAATGAAAATGGTGGATGGAATCGTGCGATTTGCGAGATTAGATTATGATTAGCTTGCGAGGCTGAGACGGAGAGAGACGAAACACAGATGAATGGGGATTGGAAGAACGTTGTCGTCGATTGGTTAGGGTTCGTCGATTTGGGAATTGGAGAATTGGTGGTAGGGTTCGCGCCGTACTTATTGTATTTGAGACATGAAAGACTGAGAGGCTGAGAGAAGAAATGTGGGAGCAGTGTTTTTACCGGTTTTGAGAAGTGATATCCCAGTGTACCCTTCTTTTTATTAAATGGACTAGACTGGTATGTAACAAAAACGATGTGGGCTATTTTTTTAAAGGTCCGGTACAGTTTTTTGATCCTTGATTTTTTTATATTTTCTGGCAAAATTTCGGAGCAATCCGAGCAAGTTGACTGGAAACCGATTTTTTTTCACTAGCTCAATGCAAAATCCACTGTTTGGTGCATGCCCCAAGCAAAAACGGGGGTGCCCTTAGCAAAACTATTTTTTGGGTTCACGTTTAGCACTTATTTGCTCTCCTCAAACAAAGTTTTGTATCATTAAAGAATTTTGACCAGGGCCAATAGAATTAAAATAGTTTTATAATTATATAAATAAAAATTGATTATAATATTTTGCAACTAATAATTTTTAATTTGATGAATTTTTTTATAGGTAACATGTGAATTAATATATTAAATGTACCACGAAACCATAGCGTACTGACTATGTATACCCCTTACGTACCGAATTCTTAAAGGGTTGCGTACCACGTACTGAGCGTATTGCGAACCTGTTGACTATGGATGAAACTTACGAGTAACAAATGGGCCGCAAGGCAGAATGTAAATAGTGAATGGAATCGTGCGATATACGAGATTATATTAAGATTAGCTTATGAGGATGAGAAGGAGAGAGACGAAACACTTATGGATGGGAGATTGGAAGAACGTTGTCATCGATTGGTTAGGGTTCGCCGATTTGGGAATTGGAGAATTGATGGTAGGGTTCGCACTTTGCTGACGCTGAGACATGAGAGACTGAGAGGCTTAGAGAAGAAATGTGGGAACTGTGTTTTTACCGGTTTTGAGAAGTGATAACCCGGTGTACCCCTTTTTTATGAAATGGACTAGACTGGTATGTAACAAAAATGGTGTGGGCTATTTTTTTAAAGGTCCAGTACAGTTTTTTGATCCTTCATTTTTTTCGAATTTTTTGGACAAATTTCGGGGCAATTCGAGCAAGTTGACTGGAAACCGATTTTTTTCACTAGGTCAATGCAAAATCCACTGTTTGTTGGGTGCCCCTAGGAAAAGCGGGGGTGCCCTTAGCAAAAACCTTTTTTGGGTTCACGTTTATCACTTATTTGCTCTCCTCACACAAAGTTTTATATCATTAAAGAATTTTGACCAGGGCCAATAGAAATAAAATAGTTTTATAATTACATAAATAAAAATTGATTATAATAATTTGCAACTAATAATTTTTAATTTGATGAATTTTTTTTTGGTAACATTTGAATTAATATATTAAATGTACCAAGAAACCATAGCGTACCGACTATGTATACCCCGACGTACCGAATTCTTAAAGGGCTACGTACCGCGTACCTGTACCACGTACTGAGCGTATTGCAAACCTGGTGACTGCGGATGAAACTTACGAGTAACAAACGGGCCGCAAGGCAGAATGTGAATAGTGAATGGAATCGTGTGATTTGCGAGATTAGATTACGATTAGCTTGCGAGGCTGAGACGGAGAGAGACGAAACACTGATGAATGAGAGTTTGGAAGAACGTTGTCGTCGATTGGTTAGGGTTCGCCAATTTGGGAACTGGATAATTGATGGTAGGGTTCGCACTTCGCTGACGCTGAGACATGAGAGACTGAGAGGCTGAGAGAAGAAAAGTGGGAACAATGTTTTTACTAGTTTTGAGAAGTGATATCCCGGTGTACCCTTTTTTTGTTAAATGGACTGGACTGGTATGTAACAAAAACTGTGTGGGCTATTTTTTTAAAGGTCCGGTACAGTTTTTTGATCCTTGATTTTTTTTCGGATTTTCTGGCCAAATTTCAGAGCAATCCGAGCAAGTTGACTGGAAACCGATTTTTTCACTAGCTCAATGCAAAATCCACTGTTTGGTAGGTGCCCCAATCCAAAACGGAGGTGCCCTTAGCAAAACCCTTTTTTGGGTTCACGTTTATCACTTATTTGCTCTCCCCACACAAAGCTTTATATTTTTAAAGAATTTTGACTAGGGCCAACAGAATTGAAATAGTTTTATAATTATATAAATGAAAATTGATTCTAATATTTTGCAACTATTAATTTTTAATTTGATGAATTTTTTAATTGGTAACATATGAATTAATATATTAAATGTACCACGAACCCATAGCGTACCGACTATGTATACCCCCCCACATACCGAATTCTTAAAGGGTTGCGTACCGCGTACCCTACGTTCCCAATGTGCCTATGATGTAGCACCAGGAGGACTGTTAGCTAGTGTCTATCATCTTTCGAGAATAGAGTATAGTCTAGATCAACCAGAACACGTATGCATAAAAGTATTTGCCCCAAGGAAAAATCCCAGAATTCCTTCTATTTTATGGGTTTGGAAAAGTGCAGATTTTCAAGAAAGGGAATTTTATGATATGTTAGGAATCTTTTATGATAATCATCCGCGTTTGAATCGTATTTTAATGCCCGAAAGTCGGATAGGATGGCCTTCATGTAAAGATTACCAACAATGGAGGTAAACATATTAGTAACAGAACGTTCTTCAAAAAGGTCTAAGGGATAAGCTACATAAGCAATAAATTGATTTTCTTCTCCAGCAATGGGCTCGATGTGGTAGCATCATCCTTTATAACGATCAAGACTGGTAAGCCCATCGGTGATCTAATTAGAGGAATAATTGGAACTATTATATCAATTTTTTTGCTAACAATTTCGATTAGAAATGTATTTTGCAGCAATTCCGACACAATTTTTTGATCCTTGATTTTTTTTCGGATTTTCTGGCCAAATATCAAAGCAATCCGAGCAAGTTGACTGAAAACCGATTTTTTTAACTAGCTCAATGCAAAAACCAATGTTTGGTGGGTGCCCCAAGTGAAAACGGGGGTGCCCTTAGCAAAACCCTTTTTTGGGTTAACGTTTGTCACTTATTTGCTCTCCTTACTCGAAGTTTTATATCACTAAAGAATTTTGACCAGGGCCAATAGAATTAAAATAGTTTTATAATTATATAAATGAAAATTTATTATAATATTTTGCAACTAATAATTTTTAATTCGATGAAATTTTTTATTGGTAACATATTAATTAATATATTAAATGTACCACGAACCCATACTGTACCGACTATGTATACCTCCCACGCACCGAATTCTTAAAGGGCTGCGTACCCGAACCACGTACCGAGCGTATTGCGAACCTGGTGACTATGGACGAAATTTACGAGTAACAAATGGGCCACAAGGCAAAATTAAATAGTGAATGGAATCGTGTGATTTACGAGGTTAGATTACGATTAGCTTGCGAGGCTGAGACGGAGAGAGACGAAACACTGATGAATGGGAGATTAGAAGAATGTTGTCGTCGATTGATTAGGGTTCGCCGATTTGGGAATTGGAGAATTGATGGTAGGGTTCGCACTTCGCTGACGCTGAGACATGAGAGACTGAGAGGCTGAGAGAAGAAATGTGGGAAAGGTGCTTTTACCGGTTTTGAGAAGTGATATCCCGGTGGACCCTTTTTTTTATTAAATGGACTGGACTGGTATGTAACAAAAATGGTGTGGGCTGTTTTTTTAAAGGTCCGGTACAGTTTTTGATCCTTTATTATTTTTGGATTTTCTGGCAAACTTTCGGAACAATCCGAGCAAGTTGACTGGAAATCATTTTTTTTCGCTAGCTCAATGCAAAATCCACTGTTTGGTGGGTGCCCCAAGCAAAAACGGGGGTGCCCTTAGCAAAACCCTTTTTTGGGTTCATGTTTATCATTTATTTTCTCTCTTCACACAAAGTTTTATATCATTAAAGAATTTTGACTAGGGCCAATAGAATTAAAATAGTTTTATAATAATATAAATAAAAATTGATTATAATATTTTGCAACTAATAACTTTTAATTTGATGAATTTTTTTATTGGTAACATATGAATTAATATATTAAATATACCACGAACCCATAGCGTACCGACTATGTATAAATCCCACGTACCGAATTCTCAAAGGGTTGCGTAGCACGCACCGTGTACCCGTACTACGTACCGATCGTATTACGAACCTGGTGACTATGGATGAAACTTACAAGTAACAAATGGGCCGCAAGGCAGAATGTAACTAGTGAATGGAATCGTGCGATTTGCGAGATTAGATTACGATTAGCTTGTGAGGCTAAGACGGAGAGAGACGAAACACTGATGAATGGGAGAGTGGAAGAACGTTGTCGTCGATTGGTTAGGGTTCGCCGATTTGGGAATTGGAGAATTGGTAGTAGGGTTCGCACTTCGTACTTCGCTGACGCTGAGACATGAGAGACTAAGAGGCTGAGAGAAGAAATGCGGGAGCAGTGTTTTTACCGGTTTTGAAAAGTGATATCCCAGTGTACCCTTTTTTTTATTAAATGGACTGGACTGGTATGTAACAAAAATGGTGTGGGCTATTTTTTTAAAGGTCCGGTACAGTTTTTTGATCCTTGATTTTTTTATATTTTCTGGCAAAATTTCGGAGCAATCCGAGCAAGTTGACTAGAAACCGATATTTTTCACTAGCTCAATGCAAAATCCACTGTTTGGTGGGTGCCCCAAGCAAAAACGGGGGTGCCCTTAGCAAAACTATTTTTTGGGTTCACGTTTAACACTTATTTGCTCTCCTCAAACAAAGTTTTGTATCATTAAAGAATTTTGACCAGGGCCAATAGAATTAAAATAGTTTTATAATTATATAAATAAAAATTGATTATAATATTTTGCAACTAATAATTTTTAATTTGATGAATTTTTTTATAGGTAACATATGAATTAATATATTAAATGTACCACGAAACTATAGCGTACTGACTATGTATACCCCCTACGTACCGAATTCTTAAAGGGTTGTGTACCGCGTACCACGTACCACGTACCGAGCGTATTGCGAACCTGTTGACTATGGATGAAACTTACGAGTAACAAATGGGCCGCAAGGCAGAATGTAAATAGTGAATGGAATCGAGCGATTTGCGAGATTAGATTACGATTAGCTTACGAGGATGAGACGGAGAGAGACGAAACACTGATGTATGGGAGATTGGAAGAACGTTGTCGTCGATTGGTTAGGGTTCGCCGATTTGGGAATTGGAGAATTGATGGTAGGGTTCGCACTTCGCTGACGCTGAGACATGAGAGACTGAGAGAAGAAATGTGGGAACAGTGTTTTTATCGGTTTTGAGAAGTGATATCTCGGTGTACCCTTTTTTTATTAAATGGATTGGACTGGTATGTAACAAAAACGGCGTGCGCTATTTTTTTAAAGGTCCGGTACAATTTTTTTATCCATGATTTTTTTCGGATTTTCTGGCCATATTTCGGTGCAATCCGAGCAAGTTGACTGGAAACCGATTTGTTTCACTAGCTCAATTCAAAATCCACTGTTTGGTGGGAGCCCCAAGCAAAGTCGGGGGTGCCCTTAGCAAAACCCATTTTGGGTTCACGTTTATCACTTATTTGCTCTCCTCACACAAAGTTTTATATCATTAAAGAATTTTGACTAGGGCCAATAGAATTAAAATAGTTTTATAATTATATAAATAAAAATTGATTATAATATTTTGCAACTAATAATTTTTAATTTGATGAATTTTTTTGTTGGTATCATATGATTTAATATATTAATTGTACCGCGAACCCATAGCGTACCGACTATGTATACCCCCCACGTACCGAATTCTTAAAGGGTTGCGATCGCTGCACTCCATACCACGTACCGAGCGTATTGCAAACCTGGTGACTATGGATGAAACTTACAAGTAACAAATGGGCCGCAAGGCAGAATGTAAATAGTGAATGGAATCGGGCGATTTGCGAGATTAGATTATGATTAGCTTGCGAGGCTGAGACAGAGAGAGACGAAACACTGATGAACGGGAGAATGGAAGAACGTTGTCGTCGATTGGTTAGGGTTCGTTGATTTGGGATTTGGAGAATTGGTGGTAGGGTTCGCACTTCGCACTTCGCCGATGCTGAGACATGACATACTGAGAGAAAAAATGTGGGAACATTGTTTTTACCGGTTTTGAGAAGTGATATCCCCGTGTACCTTTTTTTTTATTAAATTGACTGGACTGGTATGTAACAAAAACGGTGTTTTTTTAAAGGTCCGGTACAGTTTTTTGATCGTTGATTTTTTTCGGATTTTCTGGCCAAATTTCAGAGCAATCCGAGCAAGTTGACTGGAAACCGGTTTTTTTCACTAGCTCAATGCAAAATCCACTGTTTGGTGGGTGCCCCAAGCAAAAACGGGGGTGCCCTTAGCAAAACCCTTTTTTGGGTTCACGTTTATCACTTATTTGCTCTCCTCACAAAAAGTTTTATATCATTAAAGAATTTTGACGAGGGCCAGTAGAATTAAAATAGTTTTATAATTATATAAATAAAAATTGATTATAATATTTTGCAACTAATAATTTTTAATTTGATGAATTTTTTTATTGGTATCATATGAATTAATATATTAAATGTACCACGAACCCATAGCGTACCGACTATGTATACTCCCCACGTATCGAATTCTTAAAGGGTTGCGTAGCGCGTACCCGTACCACATACCGAGCGTATTGCGAACCTGGTGACTATGGTTCTGAGGCGTGAATTTAAACTAGACATTCAATTAACAGTAATTTTACTTAAAGTATCTTTGCTAAAGCCTCAAATAATAAATAAGAGGCATTGATAAGGAGAAAGAAAAAGGGGATAAAGTGGATGATGTTGATGAAATGTTGGATTGGAATGTCTGTCAGCTAATTTTTCTGGGCAAGTATCATTACTGTTTGAATTTGGATAGGATTTGGTTAGGGTGGAAAAATGGTTTCTCAAGTGACATTGGTTTTACACCTGTAATTAACCTTTATCTGGAAATTGCTTTTTATCAGACTTATTAATCCTAAAGGATAAGGCTTGTCAAAAATTGTTTGTTAGCCTACCTCCTTTAATGCAGTCACCCTTGTTCTTCCAAATTCCAATAAGGGTGCCACAAAGTCAACTGATGGACTTCCTCGTATTCTTCTCATCAGGTTTCCCTTTCTATGCATCTTGATGTTTCTGGTGTAGTCATATCTAGGACTAGGAGTTACAATCTACTGATCTAGTAAGTGTCTTCCTTTTTTCTATTGTGATGTACACTACTAAAATAAACTTATTTACTGTGACATCAAAACTAATTTTTATATATGAATTCACATGAAATTCAATTACTCACACATTGGGACAAAATGAAGCAACCAAAAAGTAGGAACATTATCGGAGAGAAAAGGATTTAAGCTTTCACAATACTCATGTTTCCCATAATTTGTTGCCCATTAGTTGGTGCTGCCCCTTGAGATATAGACATAAATCTTCTGCCTAACATTTTTCAAAAGCACATACAGAATCTTCCAATTAATTCAACCTTACGCCAAAAAGTTTATAACATTTTTTGCTTGTGTGCAATATCATCATCATCCAGCAAAGAAACAGCAATTCTCAATTTCCTCCATTTATCTATGTGATTATAATATTTTGCAACTAATGATTTTTAATTTGATGAAATTTTTTTATCGGCAACATATGAATTAATATATTAAATGCACCACGAACCCATAGCGTGCCGACTATAGATACCCCCTACGTACCGAATTCTTAAAGGGTTGCGTACCGCGTATCGCGTACCCGTACCACGTACCGAGCTTATTGCAAACCTGGTGACTACGGATGAAACTTATGAGTAACAAATGGGCTGCAAGGCAGAATGTAAATAGTGAATGGAATCGTGCGATATGCGAGATTAGATTACGATTAGCTTGCGAGGCTGAAACGGAGAGCGATGAAACACTGATGAATGGGAGATTGGAAGAACGTTGTCGTCGATTGGTTAGGGTTTACCGATTAGGGAATTGGAGAATTGATGGTAGGGTTCGCACTTCGCTGACGCTGAGACATGACAGACTGAGAGAAGAAATATTGGAACAATGTTTTTACCGATTTTGAGAAGTGATATCCCGGTGTGCCCTTTTTTTTTTTATTAAATGGACTGAACTGGTATGTAACAAAAACGGTGTGGGCTGTTTTTTTAAAGGTCCGGTACAGTTTTTTGATCCTTGATTTTTATCGGATTTTCTGGCCTAATTTCGGAGCAATCCGAGCAACTTGATTGGAAACCGATTCTTTTCACTAGCTCAATGCAAAATCCACTGTTTGGTGGGTGCCCCAAGCAAAAACGGGGGTGCCCTAAGCAAAACGCTTTTTTGGGTTCACGTTTATCACTTATTTGATCTCCTCAAACAAAGTTTTATATCATTCCAGAATTGTGACTAGGGCCAATAGAATTAAAATAGTTTTATAATTATATAAATGGAAATTTATTATGATATTTTGCAACTAAGAATTTTTAATTTGATGAATTTTTTTATTGGTAACATATGAATTAATAAATTAAATGTACCACGAACCCATAGCGTACCGACTATGTATACCCCCCACGTACCGAATGCTTAAAGGGTTGCGTATCGCGTACCGCGTACCCGTACTACGTACCGAGCGTATTGCAAACCTGGTGACTATGGATGAAACTTACGAGTAACAAATGGGCCGCAAGGCAGAATGTAAATAGTGAATGGAATCGTGCGATTTGCGAGATTAGATTACGATTAGCTTGTGAGGCTGAGACAGAGAGAGGCGAAACACTGATGAATGGGAGATTGGAAGAACGTTGTCGTCGATTGGTTAGGGTTCGTCGATTTGGGAATTGGAGAATTGGTGGTAGGGTTCGCACTTCGTACTTCGCTGACGCTGAGACATGAAAGACTGAGAGGCTGAGAGAAGAAATGTGGGAACAGTGTTTTTACCGGTTTTGAGAAGTGATATCCCAGTGTACCCTTTTTTTTATTAAATGGACAGGACTGGTATGTAATAAAAACGGTGTGGGCTATTTTTTTAAAGGTCCGGTACAGTTTTTCGATCCTTGATTTTTTTATATTTTCTGGCAAAATTTCAGAGCAATCCGAGCAAGTTGACTAGAAACCAATATTTTTCACTAGCTCAATGCAAAATCCACTGTTTGGTGGGTGCCCCAAGCAAACGGGGGTGCCCTTAGCAAAACTATTTTTTGGGTTCACGTTTAGCACTTATTTGCTCTCCTCAAACAAAGTTTTGTATCATTAAAGAATTTTGACCAGCGCCAATAGAATTAAAATAGTTTTATAATTATATAAATAAAAATTGATTATAATATTTTGCAACTAATAATTTTTAATTTGATGAAATTTTTTATAGGTAACAAATGAATTAATATATTAAATGTACCACGGAACCATAGCGTACTGACTATGTATACCCCCTACGTACCAAATTCTTAAAGGGTTGCGTAGCACGTACCCGTACCACGTACCGAGCGTATTGCGAACCTGTTGACTATGGATGAAACTTACGAGTAACAAATGGGCCGCAAGGCAGAATGTAAATAGTGAATGGAATCGAGCGATTTGTGAGATTAGATTACGATTAGCTTACGAGGATGAGACGGAGAGGGACGAAACACTGATGTATGGGAGATTGGAAGAACGTTGTCGTCGATTGGTTAGGGTTCGCCGATTTGGGAATTGGGGAATTGATGATAGGGTTCGCACTTCGCTGACGCTGAGACATGAGAGACTGAGAGAAGAAATGTGGGAACAATGTTTTTATCGGTTTTGAGAAGTGATATCCCTGTGTACCCTTTTTTTATTAAATGGATTGGACTGGTATGTAACAAAAACGGCGTGGGCTATTTTTTTAAAGGTCCGGTACAAATTTTTTATCCATGATTTTTTGTCGGATTTTCCGGCCATATTTCGGTGCAATCCGAGCAAGTTGACTGGAAACCGATTTGTTTCACTAGCTCAATTCAAAATCCACTGTTTGGTGGGAGCCCCAAGCAAAATCGGGGGTGCCCTTAGCAAAACCCTTTTTGGGTTCACGTTTATCACTTATTTGCTCTCCTCACACAAAGTTTTCTATCATTAAAGAATTTTGACCAGGGCCAATAGAATTAAAATAGTTTTATAATTATATAAATAAAAATTGATTATAATATTTTGCAACTAATAATTTTTAATTTGATGAATTTTTTTGTTGGTATCATATGAATTAATATATTAATTGTACCGCGAACCCATAGCGTACCGACTATGTATACCCCCCACGTACCGAATTCTTAAAGGGTTGCGTACCGCGTACCCATACCACGTACCGAGCGTATTGCAAACCTGGTGACTATGGATGAAACTTACGAGTAACAAATGGGCCGCAAGGCAGAATGTAAATAGTGAATGGAATCGGGCGATTTGCGAGATTAGATTATGATTAGCTTGCGAGGCTGACACAAAGAGAGACGAAACACTGATGAACGGGAGAATGGAAGAACGTTGTCGTCGATTAGTTAGGATTCGCCGATTTGGGATTTGGAGAATTGGTGGTAGGGTTCGCACTTCGCACTTCGCCGATGTTGAGACATGACATACTGAGAGATGAAATGTGGGAACATTGTTTTTACCGGTTTTGAGAAGTGATATCCCGGTGTACCCTTTTTTTATTAAATGGGCTGGACTGGTATGTAACAAAAACGGTGTGGGCTGTTTTTTTAAAGGTTCAGTACTGTTTTTTGATCCTTGATTTTTTTCGGATTTTCTGGCCAAATTTCGGAGCAATCCGAGTAAGTTGACTGGAAACTGATTTTTTTTCACTAGATCATGCAAAATCCACTGTTTGGTGGGTGCCCCAAGCAAAAACGAGGGTGCCCTTAGCAAAACCCTTTTTTGGGTTCACGTATATCACTTATTTGCTCTCCTCACACAAAGTTTTATATCATTAAAGAATTTTGACCAGGGCCAATAGAATTAAAATAGTTTTATAATTATATAAATAAAAATTGATTATAATATTTTGCAACAAATAATTTTTAGTTTGATGAATTTTTTTATTGGTATCATATGAATTAATATATTAAATGTACCACGAACCCATAGCGTACCGACTATGTATACCCCCCACGTACCGAATGCTTAAAGGGTTGCATATCGCGTACTGCGTACCGCGTACCCGTACTACGTACCGAGCATATTGCAAACCTGGTGACTATGGATGAAACTTACGAGTAACAAATGGGCCGCAAGGCAGAATGTAAATAGTGAATGGAATCGTGCGATTTGCGAGATTAGATTACGATTAGCTTGCGAGGCTGAGACAGAGAGAGACGAAACACTGATGAATGGGAGATTGGAAGAACGTTGTCGTCGATTGGTTAGGGTTCACCGATTTGGGAATTGGAGAATTGATGGTAGGGTTCGCACTTCGCACTTCGCTGACGCTGAGACATGAGAGACTGAGAGGCTGAGAGAAGAAATGTTGGAATAGTGTTTTTATCGGTTTTGAGAAGTGATATCCCGGTGTATCCTTTTTTTTTATTAAATGGACTGGACTGGTATGTAACAAAAACGGTGTGGGCTGTTTTTTCAAAAGGCCCGGTACAGTTTTTCGATCCTTGATTTTTTTCAGATTTTCGGGACAAATTTTGAAGCAATCCGAGCAAGTTGACTGGAAACCGATTTTTTTTTTCACTAGCTCAATGCAAAATCCACTGTTTGGTGGATGCCCCAAGCAAAAACGGGGGTGCCCTTAGCAAAACCCTTTTTTGGGTTCACGTTTATCACTTATTTGCTCTCCTCACACAAAGTTTTATATCATTAAAGAATTTTGACCAGGGCCAATAGAATTAAAATAGTTTTATAATTATATAAATAAAAATTGATTATAATATTTTGCAACTAATAATTTTTAATTTGATGAATTTTTTTATTGGTATCATATGAATTAATATATTAAATGTACCACGAACCCATAGCGTACCGACTATGTATACCCCCCACGTATCGAATTCTTAAAGGGTTGCGTATCGCGTACCCGTACCACATACCGAGCGTATTGCGAACCTGGTGACTATGGTTCTGAGGCGTGAATTTAAACTAGACATTCAATTAACAGTAATTTTACTTAAAGTATCTTTGCTAAAGCCTCAAATAATAAATAAGAGGCATTGATAAAGAGAAAGAAAAAGGGAATAAAGTGGATGATGTTGATGAAATGTTGGATTGGAATGTCTGTCAGCTAATTTTTCTGGGCAAGTATCATTACTGTTTGAATTTGGATAGGATTTGGTTAGGGTGGAAAAATGGTTTCTCAAGTGACATTGGTTTTACACCTGTAATTAACCTTTATCTGGAAATTGCTTTTTATCAGACTTATTAATCCTAAAGGATAAGGCTTGTCAAGAATTGTTTGTTAGCCTACCTCCTTCAATGCGGTCACCCTTGTTCTTCCAAATTCCAATAAGGGTGCCACAAAGTCAACTGATGGACTTCCTCGTATTCTTCTCATCAGGTTTCCCTTTCTATGCATCTTGATGTTTCTGGTGTAGTCATATCTAGGACTAGGAGTTACAATCTACTGATCTAGTAAGTGTCTTCCTTTTTTCTATTGTGATGTACACTACTAAAATAAACTTATTTACTGTGACATCAAAACTAATTTTTATATATGAATTCACATGAAATTCAATTACTCACACATTGGGACAAAATGAAGCAACCAAAAAGTAGGAACATTATCGGAGAGAAAAGGATTTAAGCTTTCACAATACTCATGTTTCCCATAATTTGTTGCCCATTAGTTGGTGCTGCCCCTTGAGATATAGACATAAATCTTCTGCCTAACATTTTTCAAAAGCACATACAGAATCTTCCAATTAATTCAACCTTACGCCAAAAAGTTTATAACATTTTTTGCTTGTGTGCAATATCATCATCATCCAGCAAAGAAACAGCAATTCTCAATTTCCTCCATTTATCTATGTGATTCTGTGAAGGCAGAATAAGATTTTTGCAGTAAAGAAAACCAAAGATTCTGTGAAACACCCTTTTACAAAAAAATTACACAAAGACAAAGCATCTACAACCGGACTTCACCCACTTAAATCATTTTCAAATTCTAGTAATTAAATGAAATCACAACTCAGCTTTAAAGTACTTGTTGTAGCAGAAGTCTAAGAGTAAAGAATGATTCTATAAGATTGAGATGCTATAAGATATTGAGGAAAATATAGCTGCTAGCGAGGATGTAACAGGAAACAAAATACAGTAACCTGGAATTAGAATTGAAATGCTTCTCAAGGGATCCTACAAGTTACTAGTCCTGCCAACATATTTATTCATGCTGAATTATTGTTATCACTAAACTCATCCAAGAAGGAGTCGTTACGCAATTGTCTTTACAAAGAACAATCATCAAACACAGATAAGTAAATCTACAAGAGTGTGTGATTGAGTTTACAAGCAGCATAGTATGTCAGACACATCTAAGGGATTCCTTTACAAAATTTGTATGCTTTCATCAAATCAGCGCTCTGCAATGACTGCACTCTTTCACAGTTAAAGAGAGATCGGCTGTAGGAGTAGTGTTTTAATATTAACATCAGACCTTTCCATCTGATGAATGAAGACTATCAGTTTTCAAGGTTGTGGAAGATGTTGCAAACACAGAGTTTGTGCCTTTGGAGGGAGAAGAGGAAGGAGATGGTAGCTTCTTTGGAAGCATCTGTTCCCAATAATCCTTAGGCAATCTTGATCCTTCTGATACAACAACAAAAGAAAGCAGAATCAAGAACAAGAACTGGCGCCTCCATAAACCTGACATGATGATGAATACTACTGTTATTCCAATATTCTTACTCAGGAAGTGCACAGAGCTCTCCTTTGGCTTAAAAAGGAGCAGCTTTAGAAGGCTTTTAGCAGCTGACATGTTCAGTAATGTAGGGAGGCTGCCAACTTGTTTGGTTGGGGAAGGATGCGTAAATGGCAGACAAGGAAGTATTTTATAATTCTATAAGCCGTTAAGGAATCCATGTTGTTGCTTTCATTGTGTAATAAACTAATAGAATCTGGGTGTGCATGTGTGAGAATTTTTGTGGAATAAATAAATAATCACTTTGACCCCTTTTAATATTAGTTGAATGCTTATAATAATTCTCTATGTCTTTGATAAGAGTTTTTTAATTACAGTATCTCTTACATTTGATAAGCTAGAGACTAATATTCCAGGTATGAGGTATGTATGATAAGACTGAACTTGGGACCACACAGTTAAGGAACCTAAATCCCTTAAAGTAAGGACCAACACACATTTGTATATCAGTATAGTATAATGATATATATTTGTTGTCGGACAGACTTTGTTCTAAGCCTATAATTAGCATTGCGAAGAAGAGTTTTCCGCTTTTTTTGCATTAGAATGCATACTAATAAAGTATGAAAACTAGTGTCATCCTTGATAATGATCAAGTCTGCTCAACCCTAATATTATTATTCCTAAATTTTAATCATGCAAACATGAGGAGAGTGCTGCTTTTCAGTGGTTTCGTATGGCTCAAAAATAACTCTAGGAAATAAGGAAAAAGTTGGGTACATTAGAATAAGTGTTGCACAAAAAGAAAAGCGCCTTGGCACTTTATATGCTGTTTTACCCGACAAGAGTGTATTAAGTATAGGAAGATAATGGCATCAATGGTGTCAGTGAAGTGTGCATAGTTTTTAAGAATAAAGGTCAGCGTTATTTATGGCATCCCTTTGTTTAGTTAACAAGTGATTTAGTGACTTAAAGGCCACGTATTTATACAAGGGTTATACATTTAAAATCTTCCACAAACGCATTTCAAAATGAAAGTGATATGTTAGGGTTGTTCAAGTTCAATTAGTGGCTATTAGCTAGCTTCATAGCGCGACGGCAACGGGCAACAACGGTGCAAACACTGAGTGGGGGAAGGTTGATGCCGCACCGCCTCACCTTCTGCTCCCTCTCCCTTCCTTTTCTTTCTGCTTCTCTTGCCCTTTTGCTTTCTTTTTCACCAAACTAACCAGCAACCCTCTAAGAAAAGAACCACTTGCTTTTATTATTATCAGCAAATCAAAGAGTAAGAGGAAGCTTCAAAGAGCTTGCGTCTAGACATCTTCCAGAATGAAGGGGATTTGAAACTTTTTAGATCTATGTCAGATCTGATTTAGTTGATGTTCTCCTTGTCAGATCTGAGTGACCCACCACCACACCCTTCTCATCTGTAACCTCTCCAACCTCGTGGCAAGCAGTGCCTCCTCTCTCCGGTCTTCATCCTTCATCCCAAAACAGAGGAAGGCTCCTTCAAAAAAGAGGAAGGCTCCTTCTCCATTGTGATCGGTCTATTTACCGCCTGATTTCCCCTGTGATCTGCTTCTCTCCAGTCTCATTCTCTCACCACTCAACTCAGAATTTCACCTCTAACTCCATCTTCTCTACGATCTGGTTCACCACTCAGCTTGGGTACACCTCTAAAAACTACAATTTGGTTGAAATATGCATCTTTGTTTTCTGAACGGGAGATAAGCGGAAATAGCCTGGGGCTTATTTCCGGTTCACAATTCTGGTGAGAGGTTTCTTTAAGGTGCAGTAGGAACGTCATGGGTGAAGAGTGGAAGGTGGTGCGAAGGAAAGGGTGGCGATCAGGGGATAGGAACAAGCACGTCATGCATGGCAAAAGGGTTGACATCGCAAGCTTTTCTCATGATGATAATTCAGAGCAACTGACTACATATTATTTCACAGAAATACCAGACAACTTCAGGGCCAAGGAGATGCTTGATGTATTTCTTAAATACGGGAAGGCGGTGGAGACAGTGATTCCTTCAAAGCGTGATTGCAAAGGTAGGCGTTTGGCCTACGAGATTTCAGGTGTTTACGATCCGGAATTTTTGGGTCTGTTGGATAACATTATCATCGGAAGAACGAAGATCTTCGTGAATACGCCAAGATTTCAGCGGCAAGGTCAACGGTTTGTAGGGTCGCATCGCAAGCTTCATCACGTGGCTCAGAGGAAGGCTGACGCGCAAGCTCAAAAGAGTCTCGACGGTGGAACTTACGCTGGGGCAGTCAGAAGAGGGGGCGGAAAACACCAAGGTGAAAAGAAGAACATGATGGCAAACTTACAGTTTAATGTAGATGAGGAGAAAGTGGCAAAGATGGGCAATGCTTTCGTGTGCAAAGTCAGCAGGGCAGGGACTGCATACTGTATCCCTGAAGAATTCAGAAGGCAAGGATATTTCTCTATCAAGGTTACTCCTCTTGGCGCTAATCTCGTGTTGCTTGAATCGGACGAGGAGGGAGAAGTGCTAAACCTAGTCAAAGAAGGAAAGGAGTGGTTGGAGGAATGGTTCGACGACATCAGGCCCTGGTGTCCGGCAGACATTGATAATGAACGATTAACTTGGATTCGGTGCTATGGGATTCCGGCGCATGCTTGGTCAGTGGAGTTCTTCGAGTTCCTAGCCATACCATACGGTTCTTATATGGACGTTGATGATCATACGAAGAAGAGGAGGTCTATGGATGTGGCGAGGATCTTGTTACGTACTAAGCATCATGAGGTGGTTAACAAGGTGATGAAAGTAGAAATTAACGGCACGGTTTTCTCGATTAAAATTATCGGCGGTATAGCCCTACGATGGATCAAATCGGAGCTTAAACACGATGCTCGATTCGTCGTGGCGGCGAATCAAATGCCACGATTTCGCCCGGTGGTCCTCGAAGATGGAGAGATTAGTGGGGATGATGAGGAAGTTAATGCTGAATTAAATGCCTCCATTCACGGCTCGTTGTTGGCACGTGGTGACGTTTCAAATGATGAGGAAATTGTGCCTGATACAATGTTGGAAATTAGCGAACCGGTACTAAATGCTATGGGGGGTATGAATCACTCTGGGAAAGAGAACCAGGGAGAAAATGAAGTGGTGATGGTGTTTCCATGGGAGAGCCATTACACTTGCGAATCATTGCGATGGAGGAAATGGGCCGCGTGTTTCTAAGCGGATTGCGCTGATCTGGATCTTGTCCCTCGGATGGGCCTATCGGGATGTGCTACGCGACGCAATAGGTGTCAGTAGATGTCAATACGGGCCATTGTGCTAATGGGTTGGATGATGGCTATTGAAATGGTGATTCTCGCTAATTCCAATACTCTCTCGATTCACGACGATCTCGCCATGCCTTTCGTGAACTTGAGGCCGAGAAGGAGTGGCGAGACAATTGGCAATGGCGATTGCTCGACCATCAACATCATGCCCCTGGCGAAAGCTTCTCATCCTTGGAGTCCTCACATTTTGATGAGTGTTACGTACATCTGACCTTAGGATTGGCCACACAATGGTCGCGGCGAGAGAAGATTTGGGGCGAAAGCTCTCGCGCTGGGGATCACTGAGTGGAGGACGACGGCGAGTGTCTATGTTTGAAATAAAACAATTGGAAGATCACCGAGCTTTTAGCGAGATGGAGAGGAGAATAGAAGAAGATCCTTATGAAGATTCTTACAATTAATATTAGTGGGGTTGAGATCTAAGCAAAAGAGGAAGACTTGATCTGACGATCGTATCGTACTTTTGATGTATGTTTGCTACAAGAAACGAAATGTGATAACGTGTTGCTAGTGATACATGATATTTGGGGGTGGATGTTGAATGGGTATCCAAAGACTCTGTGGGTTTGTCCTGGTGGTATGGTTTTGCTTTGGAAAGCTGGAATTTTTCAGGTTCGCTTCAACTCGTGGGCTGGTTATGTGGGCATAGAAGTAGATTTTGGGAAGGATGGGAAATCGTTATACATAGTCAATGTATATTCGCCTTGCTCTTTGGAAGGGAAACGACAGCTGTGGAGAGATTTGTTGGCAAAGAAACAGGGATCAGTAGAAGAAGAATGGTGCATTGCGGGAGATTTTAACGCAGTCCTACATTCAGTGGAAAGAAAGGGAAGAGGTTTAGAGTGATTGCTCGAGTATAGTGAATTTTGTCCAGTTTGTGGATGATATGAATGTTTTTGATATGCGGTTTTGGGTAAGAAGTTCACCTGGTTTAGCTACGATGGACTTGCAAATGAGCAAAAGTTAGATAGCAGTTCTTATTGTCCTGGCGATTTATTAAAGATTGGGAGGTAGTTGCTGATAGGGTGGGAACACGTGATATCTCGACCATTGTCCTGTGGTTAAATTGCAAAGTTATGGATTGGGGACCAAAACCATTCCGTTTTAATAATCTTTGGATCGATCATAAAGGATTTTATTAGGCGTCACTACATGGTGGAAAGGTTTCAAAGTGGAAGGGTTGGAAAGTGGTTCATGCTTAAGGAGAAATTCAACCGCTAAGGATCAATCGAGGAAGTGGAATAAAGAGGTCTTTGGTATCTTGGATCTTAAGCTAGAAAAAGCGTTATGCATCTAAATACTATTGATGAGAGAATGCAAGTAATGGTATTGTGGATTTGGCATTAAGAAAAGATCTCACTTGTCGAGTTTGCTTGCAACAACTTCTAAGTTAAAGAGAGCCTCTTGTTTCAAAAGTCACGCTTTAGATGGAATCTTGAAGGGATACCAATACAAAATACTTTCATGCACCTCAAGGCTGTATGAGAAGAACCAACTTGTAGCCCTCAAGATTGGTGATAATCGGGTGAGTCGAGTTGATGGTGTTAAAGAAGAGGTCGGGTAGGCACTTTAAGGACCACTGCATAAAGGTCATTATATAGGAGACCAACATCGGAGGACTCAATTTCAAACAGGTTACTAATGAGGAAAACATGTTGCTCTCTCGGCTGTCTCAGGAGGAACTAAAAGATAGCGTATGGTGTGGCCAGGTAATAAAGCCCTGGTCCTGATGGGTTTAACTTCACGCTTTATCAAAACTTGTTGGATTGTTGAAAGATGAACTTTTGGATTTTGTACATGAATTTCGGTGAATGCACAATTCCCTAAGGCTATTATCACGCTTTTTTGGCTCGATACCAAATCGAGAGAGCACCCTGGCCTTTGCATGAATAGTCCTATTTCTCTTGTCGGATGTCATACAAAATTGTTGCAAAGATCTTAGCTAGAGGTTGAAGAAGATTTTGAGTAGAATTATTTCCCATGTCGGATCGCTTTCCTTCCTAACCACAAATCCTTGATGGTGTGTTGATGGTTAATGAATTGGTTGATCTAGCAAAGAGGAGAAAGGGCGAGTGCATGGTTTTCAAGGTCGACTTTGAAAAGGCTTATGACTGGCATCGATTGGGGTTACTTGGACTATATGACGAGTAGGATGGGTTTTTGCTTTAAATGGCGGTGGATTAAGGCATGTATATGCCTTTGGGACAATGTCGGTCTTGGTAAATGGCGTCAACCCAGGGATTTTCAGGATCAGTGGCCTCAACAGGGGAGATCGTGGCCCCGCTTTCTTTTCCTAATTGCGGTGAGGTCTGCCGCGTTTAGTTCATAAATGCGGTAGAGGAGGGTCACCTGCAGAGTACAAGCTTTTCCAGGTTTATCTTTTCCTATTTTGCAATATCTTGATGATACCATTTTTTGTTTAAACCGTCAGGATAACTTGTGGTGCATTGAGCAATTTTGCATGGTTTTGCACTGTCGCCTAAAAGTTAACTTCTTGAAAAGCAACTTGATGGGGGTGCACATTGATGATTTTTTCCTTAGGGACGCGGCCTCTTTCCTCAATGCTCCCGGCACTGCTATTCCATTCAAAATTGCTTGGAATCCCTATTGGTGCCAATCCAAGGAGGTTTCACTTGGAAATCGGTTATTGATCTTATGAGAAAGAAGCTCAATTGGAAACATACAATACTATCCATTGGTGGCTCGGGTAACTTTGATAAATTGCTTTGACTAATTTACTGTGTATTTCTTTTCCTTTTTAAAGCTCCTAAGCAGTAATTGATACCTTAATAAGTATCCAAATGGAATTTTTTGTGGGGTAGCCTATCGGAAGAAAGGAAGATATGTTGGGTCCCGGTGGGACAATGTGTGTCGACCTAAATCTTTGGGTGGTCCGGGGTTAAACAAATTTGGAAGTATTTAATCTGAGTCTTTTGGCCAAATGGAAGTAGCGTTGCCTTAATGATCGGCGCCAATCTGGTGAGTTTCTTAATCGTAGGTATGGATCTTTACCTCATAGAATTCCTGGATGGGTCCCCATGCTCGTAAAAGCTCCTTGTGGTGGCGGGATCTTATAGGTCTCAAGGTGGATTGGTTTCGCACTGTCCTTAAAGCGGTATGGGTGATGTTGCGGGTTTTGGATTGATAATCGAGTGGTAGGGGATACTTATGGATGCTTATCCGCATTTATTTCAGCGTCAAATTCACCATTCTGCGGCTGCTGGCAGAGACTGGTTGAGCGGAGGTTGATTTGGAATCGGTGGGACCACGGCGCTATCCATGGCGGAAGATATGAGTTTGCGAGACTTGCATCTTGTTGCAGATTTTAATCCATCTCACTCTACTCGGATGGTTGGGGTTGGAAATATAGCGAGAGCATGCATTTAGCACAAAAGCTGCATCGATAATATGATTCTTGTTTTGGGTATCGGAAGGAGTACTAGTATGGATGTAGTTTTGAACTAATATGGCGGATTCGGTCCCATCGAAGGCTTTGGTTTTTGTGTGGCGCTTAATTCAAAGCAGGGTTACCTACAGGCGTGAGCAACCGGAGGAGGTGTGGTGATCCTCCGGAGCGACAAGGGTGCCCTTTTTGCTCTTTTCCCATTGAAACTGCTGATCACTTGTTCTGTGGTTGTGAGCTATCATCTAATATTTGGAGACAAGTACTCACTTGGATTGGAGTGTCCAGTGTTAGTCATAATATGCTGGTTGATCATTTCTTGTCTTTTAGTTTCCAATGAAAGGGCTAGGAAACCTGAAAAAGTTAAGACATCTCGTTTGGTCTTGTGATGGTATGGACTTTGTGGCTCACGAAAATGAGGTGATTTTTAATGGAGGGCGGTGGATTTTATGGAGATACTTGCGAGGATTAAACAAGTGTCGTGGAGGTGGTTTATCTCTGCGGGGAAGACATTTCTGAAAGACTTATTCTGATTGGTGCATTAGTCCCCTACAATGCTGCAATGAAGTGTTGTGAGGTTTGATGTCTGGGTTGATAATGGTATTTTATTGCACTATATGGTAGGCGTTGTAGCACTATATTCTTGTTGGTTGACTTGCTAATAGTCTTTGTTATATTCTTGGGTTGGGTGGTGTACTCTTTTTCCTCTTACAGTGCTTTTTCCATTTGGGTTTTGGTATTGAGAGGTTTTAATGAGACTCCTCCATGAACCTGTATATTTGGGTTAGATCTTGTATCTCCGTTGTTAATATAAATATCTTTGCTTATAAAAAAAAAAAGCTAGCTTCATAGCTCACCTAGCTCTGTTCTTTCGTTTCTTTGCTTCCGCTTCCTCAACACCTAGAAAAAACGGAACCTTTCCAAGTTAGAACAAAAACGTATATTCCAAGTGACGAAACAACATTGATTTGAGAGGAACAAATATATTCAGTTTGAATATATTTCAATAAACACTTCTCAGAAAATCGTGCAATATAATATAATACTAGTAATATATTGACTGACATATCAACCTAAGAATGCTACATTCATTTTCACTGTAGTTAAAGGTGACGGCTATCATGGACCACTACTATAGGTGGTCTACGATGGACTGTGTTTCATAACCGTTAGATTAAACGAACTCAAATTAGATCATACATCATTCACACCAAACTGCACCATCTCTCTCCTCTCCTCCCTTTCTCTTGTCAACCACCTCTCCAGTCTAGTCTCTGGTGAAACGTGCGGTGACAAGATCATGGATGTTCTAGGAGCAAGTGCAACAGGTCAAGGTGGAAGCCGACAACGAAGGTGGTTGCAGCTTCACTGCGTTCAAACATGTATTCTTCACCCCAACCGCAAGACACTATGAGTCCTCGGGCAAACAAAATCCACCATCGTAAATGAAGAGGAAACCATTGCGGCTTCAACCACGAACCAGTGCAGTCCCATACTCTACTCTGAGTATTTGACCACATCCTCTACTCCAAAACATTTTGTTTCTTCTATCGCATTCTGATTTTGTGTTTCGATTTTGTGGGAAATGGAAATTAAGTGATGTTTGTGAATGGAAGGAGTGAAAGCACTCCTTCTCGATCTGAATCTGATCAAGCCATTATCCTCGTCTCGATTTGAATGATCGATTATCGATCTAAGTCTTCTGGTGGAGAAGATTAGGGTCTTTTAGTGGGTGGGGAAGTGAGCGATGTTTTGATAAGATTAGAAATTATGGGTTTGACGAGAAGCGAGATGGTACTGCACAGCCTCGGTGTGGTCAATGGCGGAGCTTGACTAGGTTTTTTGAGGGGCAGATTTTTTAGTTTATATATATATAATCCGATGTGCAGCGGTTTAGTATGACCTTATCATGCAAGGTACTTCAGTTCGAATCCCGCTCTCAACATTTTGGGCATTATTTTTGTGGTTTGTGCAAGGAAATTCAACAAACCCAAAAAAAAAAAGGCATCATAGGAATCAAACCTCGGTCTCAGCAATTGCTTTGCTATAATTAGGACGCATATTACATATAAGATAGAAAACCTTGGGGGAGCAAGTGCTCCCTCTATCACAACGTAGATTCGCCCCTAGGTGTGGTGATGGTGGCAGCAAGAAGAACTGACAAAATTGACATTCGTTGGTTATTAAATTGGAACAATGGTGATGGAGGCAGCAAACGAAGGAGCCGGCAGCGTAAAGGAGAAGGGGAGGAGGGGAAGAAAAGAGGAGAGAGAGAGAGAGAAGGTTGATGGAAAAGATATAATGCAAATGAACTACCATATTACCGTGAGGCTTAGATGAATCTGATGGTAAATAAGTGTGGCGTATAGTGAACCACCAGGTGATCTATGTTAGACAATGCCTTTGAAATGATAGTTCATATACAATGACTTCTTAAACTTTGAAATTAAAGAGCACTTCTAGCCTACTTCCTTTTTTTTAAACAAAAAAAAAGTTACGTCATATCATTAATAATCAAAACTGTAGTACAAATGAGAATTTCATCATAAATATGAAGGTTAGCCATATATGTAGTCTTCTAGTCTCCTTCCTAGTTACATTTATTTTGTTTCTCCAATGATAATGATAATCCATATTCAATATTCCTCAAAAATTACCATTATATATCAAATGAGAATATATATAAATCTATATAAAAAAGAAAAAAATTGAAATAAAATTATCAAGGGTGGCAAAAGAATAACAAACAACAAAGAATAATAAACAACATACTACTCCGAAACCATTTATAAGGCAAAAAGTCATTTCCAAATTCGTTAAAAAATGTATGTATCTAGTCCAAAAATTAGACCAGATACATGTATTTTTTAACGAATCTGAAAATGACTTTTTGCCTTATAAATGGTTCCAGAGGGAGTATTTACATAATAATAATAATAATAATAATAATAATAATAATAAATAAATAAATATATTTTTTTGATAACTGAAATACAAGATGAGGAGATGGTGTCCTAGTCCAAGACAAACAAAATTTTCAGGCTCTAAGAGCCGTTACAAATAGATTTACATTTACCTCCCCCAAGAAGACTAGTGAAAACTCAAAGACCTGTCAGATACGAGATTCTGTCTTGCTCCACTAAATCATCCCTTGGGGTTATAAATAAATAAATTTTAAGTTACATAAAGTAGTACATGTGACTTTGTTCAATAATAATACAAGCATAGAAGTGAAGAATAAGAAAATACACATTCCCCCAAAACAAGGAGCGGAAAGTGAAGCTGAAGCATCATAATCAGGCCAGAGCCGTCTTAATCATTTTGGAGGCCCTGTTCTAATCTTAAAAATTGGGCATATATATATAAATATATATATTAGTATTTCACAAATATTACAGCAAATCTATGGTGGTGCAGTGGCTTGGGCGCCTAGTTTTATTCGCCGGAGCGGGGTTCGAATCTCGCTTAGGTATTATTTTCATCGATTTTTGGTACAAAAATATATTTTCCACGCAAAAACGACATGCGCTGGATTCGAACACGGTCGCAAGGGCTGCTAAAGATGAAACTATCGCTGCGCCACACAAGGATTCGTGACATATATCACGTAATATTATATATATAACAAAAAATTTGGGGCCCTCAAATTTGGGCCAAAATTTGGGGCCCTGTCTTATTTATCGCTTTGCATATGACCCATTAAATACTGAATCAGGCAATAACCTTTGTTGGACGCCAAAATGTCTTCTGAACGCTAAGTAAACCCTCCCCAAGTTTGGAATAGGTGAACCGAATATCCCAATGTAGAGATTTAGCCATGCTCTCTATCTCACCAATAGTTTCAATATTGTCTCTTACGATCAAATATCCTTCTGGTCTCAGCATCCTATCAACTTCTGCAATCACAGCCATTATGTTGCACCTGAATCCAAAAAATAAAAAATAAAAAAAATATCAGCTAATAAATCACAAGGATAGGGATTAAGGAGATTTCTTTGTTGACATTTATCCAAAATTAGTGAACATACCTTTTCTTAAGCGTTGAGAATAAAGCATCAGCATTGAGAAGATCATAAGATCTAGGATAGGTACTGAAGGATTCACACCAATCATGATAAATACCGAATAATCCACGCTCATATATTATGGGCAGTGTATCTGGAGAATCAATTGGAACCACATTCATTACCCAAACATTCACTTTCAAGGCTCTGAGTGCTGCAGCAAATCTGAAGACACAAGAGAACGCAAAATTAGTAATAATTGACAAGGTTGATTATTTCATTATAAAGTCTATATGCATTCACATAAAAAAAAGGTCTATTAAGCTACTAGTTAGGACTTAGGATAAGGAATTAATATACACAAGTAGAAAGAATATCTTACCCTCCATAAACAGCTCTCATGTCCATGACATTTCTTACTGAAGACCAATTGATACCCATTCCATTCAAATATGAATGGGAAAGAACATTTTTCCAATGCCTGTAATCAGCAGCGAATTCCACTGGAGCAGCTCTTCCATAAACACCAACCTGAGAGCTTAACCAGTAAGGTGGTTTCTCCAACCTCAGTGGCCATTGCTCCGGCCAGATTGATCCACGCTCTGATTCACCTACAGGAACTTTGTGCATACAAGCCTGTAGTGATATATTCCTGAAGATATGGAAGTTGGACCATAAAAATTACAGCCAAGGAAAAATATCCAACTAGGTAAAGCACTATCAACACTCCTGAATTCCTTAGCATAAAATGGAAATTTCAACCTGATCAATTAATTTTGAGATGTTTAACTCCATTTCTTTTTTCAATAAAACAAGAAAAAATAAGTAGTTCTAGTGACTTGAGCCCAGAAGAAAAAGACAGAAAGGGTATTAATAAAAGAATACTTCAATTCACTTTAGTATTAACTATTAAGAATCTCATTCTTTTTTCTCAAGCTTGTCACATACAAATCAATATTATAGGGAGTTTTACAATCTTTATAAGCAACCTCATGCTAAATTAGGGAATGGCATTATGATCTTTCATATCTTCTGCTAGGTGATTGCTATTGCATTATAGTATTCACCATATACGAACAATTACCGCCGCAAAACTTCTGAGAAAAATTCATTTATCTCCAGATAAAAGAACGCTTACGAAAATTTGACGACAAAGAAACTGACTTTAAGTATATATCAACATAAAAAATGATAAATCTCATACTGCTTTGTAGAAAGACTACAGCACTTTTGTATTATTGTATTTTTATTATATTTTTCAAAAATTTTGATGCATTCCTATTAGAAACTTTTCAAAACATTATTTCCATTCCCCCCTTATTTGATTATGTATATTGCCCAAGAAAACAAAAAAAGAAGTACCAGGCTGCATTTGAATCATCAGATTCACTGCACATTGGAGGCTCATTTTTTGGTCTTCTGTTATAGCATTCATTGTCAGTTGGTTTTCTATATATTGCTGCTGCCACTCCATTCAATTTGTCCTTTGCAATCACCACCCGATCCCAGCACATCGACTTTGTAATTGTACCCATGGCTGCAGCAAAATGGTTTTGAATCAAGTCAACCCATAAGTTAATTTCTTAGAGTAAAAAGAATTTGGATTTAATGGGTTTTACCATTCCAAATCTCAACATCTTCTGGATCCTTTTGATACACGGGAGTAGCAGACCATACAAAGTGACCTCCAGGTCGCAAGACACGATTAAGCTCTAAGAGTAGCTTGCCGCCTGCATTGTACAAACAATAGAGTATTACTAGAAGAGTCAAACATAAGTGGAAAAATAAAAATATTGAGAGAGAAAATTTTGTCGAGATGTTTATCACACCTTCAATGTGCCAAGGGACTCTACAACGAGCACAGTGGACAAGATCAAAGACAGAACCCGGGAACGGTAATCTTTTGGTGCCCATGACACCTAGAGTGGCAGGAATTCCCCGTTCTAGTGCAAATTGCACTTGTGCCTCATGCACATCTTTCGGAGCAAATGACATGGTCAGAACATCTTTTTCAAACAGATAGCCCCCAAAGCTGGCAACCCCACACCCAACGTCCAATATTACACGACTTCTCTTTCCCCACGCAATTTTAGGAAGAGACTGCATTATTAAATCAGCAACCAATTTAGGGGGAAAAAGACATATCACTTAAATGAGAGCAGGATGGTTAAGACACTGAATAGATTTTCAAGACAATCATTTACAAATTTGTTAAACTCGTTGCATTAGGTAGTTAATGGTCATAAAAACATATTTATTAAAAAAGGATATGTTATATTGACTTATTAAAAATAGAAGTTGAAAGCACAAATCATAGAGACAATTCATTCCACAACGTAGACTTTAGACTTGAAAGGGCTTGTAATAAAGAAGCGTACAGTGCGATCTGATATCATGATGGCAAAAAGAAATGCAAAATAACATATGTGCTAACATGAAAAGGTTGCATGACTAATGGGAAGTAGGTCAGTTCAAATTTAGAATGACTATTACTATGTCTTGAGATACAAGAAACATATGTGCCTATATTAGAAGAGTGTAAATGAACCAAAGAAGGAAAGGAAAATAAGATAGATTTAATGTACTTCTCATTTTTACAATGTTTAAACCAGTCCCATAATCAGTAATGACAAAAAGATACCTAATAATAGCTTTATTATTATCAAAGCCCCTTTTCTTCGCAAACATTCAGTTATTTCTGTAGATATTATTATGTCGAGTTTATTGCAATTCCAAAACAAACAAAAAAAAGAACTATCTTGCAAAAACAAGAAAAATATGAACATCGCAACTTCCTCAAAAATAAAAAACACTTGGATATATCAAGTGCACAGGACTTAAATAAGGGTTTTTTTTTTCCTATAACTAAGAATCTGGTTCTAAGTTTTCTATTGATAAAAAGTTGAGATCAATTGGCTATGCAAAATAACATAGGAGCAAGCGAATTGCAGTATTGCAACATAGAAATCTACGAAAGGCTTACTTTCTGAATGAATTCAATGTAATGAAGAGCACCATGCTTAAATTGAGTTCCACCACCAGGAAAAGTAAGGTATTCACCAGAAACTTTGACCCAGTTTTGATGACCCTTAGATTCTACAAGCTTTGTGTGAGGAGCATTGTTGTACCATATCTGCAATAGGCACCGAAATTTCAATATTTATTTTGGGTCAGTTATTGAATTTAAATAACAAGTAACAACCAGCTTTAATCATGTTTATATGTTATATACCATTTCTCTGCTTTTAGGCCACCTAATCGGGGTTCTATAGCCCTCGGGTAGAGAAACAAGACAAGTGGAAGCTTCATCGGGACAGTGCCTCTCTCGGTGTTGATAGTGACTTATGCTTCGAAGCTTTCTAATTGCTTGCAAGTTGTCAAGACAAGGGATGTACTCTGATCCTGAAGTTGTATTACAAAGTTTCCAGTCATATTTGCTGCTGTCAATTGAGATCGTAGACTTCTGTGATTCCTTCTCATGCTGCGACTCCGCAGCTTGAGTTGACCAACTCCCTTTTTCAGTGCTAGCTTCGATTGAAGTTTCAATTCCGGTATCAGTAATAAAACCTTCTTTTGAAGCTGGACTGTTTTCATGGCTTACCATGTTACTCTCTTCAGTACTTTGGTTTGTCTTTGAATGCAGATTTTTCTTGATTTTCTCCTCCTCAGTCTCACCAACCATCCCGTCTTGTAGTTTGACTTCACCCATACTCTTTTCTGTCACTAACTTGTTATCATCTAAGCTCTGGTCAGATTTCCTTTCATCTGAAGTTTCCACCGATCCTCTGAATTGATTATCATTAATTTGACCACCCAATGTTTCTGTTTCTACAGGTTCCGAATTTAAGTTTCTATCTGATTCTTTTTCCTTCACATCAGTGATTGGCTTGACATGCTCCATTTGATCATTGTCCTCAATTATAATCCCAGGACCCTTCTCCAAATCATTCTTTTTACCTGAGCTGTCCCTAACAAACTCTTGCTGGCTATCTTCAGCTGTAGTATCAAACAGTTTTTCAATTCCATTTCGGTCATCCCGGTTTTCTTGATGGCTTTCACTCTGAGGTTTAGGAGTCTGGCTATCTCTCCTTGTTGATTCTTCCGGTATATCACCTAACCTGTCTTCAAAATGCTTGGAACCACTTTCATTAGCTATATTTTTCACCTCATTAATGGACTCAGAAACCTGCATGACTGAATTCTGAACTGGAGCAATGGATGACATTACAATCCATATACCAACTAAACAAAATGCAACAAACACAGCTAGTGGGACCGTTGAACAGTAGTTTGATAAGTTCCTCCCTTCGCCCCGGGGATTCTTCCCCAGCGCCATGTTTCTTAGTTACTGCTATTTCAAGATAATTGCACCTAGAAACGGGAGCAAAGAATTAGCAAATCCATTCAAAAAAAAAAAAATCCTGCAACTCAGTCAAATTCTGATGCCTTCTTTTTTTGTTTTAGGAAAAAACAAATATTGTAAAAAATTTGCCAAAATATCTCCTTTATATGAATTGAAAGGAAAATCATCTGGAAATTTTACTACATTATTATTGGAATATCTCTGTCCAATAAAAGTATAAAATCTAGAAGCCTAACCAAGGAGGGCAACAAGTGTTGTTTCTGAATTTCCCAATTTGAAGGTTGAAGGAAGTGAGAAGAAACATAGATCAACAGTGTTTGCGTCTCAAACACTCAAACAAACAAAAGGGGTGGAAAAAAGGTAAGCAATAAAGCCAAGGAAGTAGCAATTCAGTGTGTCGAACAAGGAAGTTAATGATGATGAAATAAGACAGAGAAAGAGGGAAATTGGCAAATACTACTAACTTGGTACTAACAACAAAAAATGATCAAGCTTTATAGACGCATAATCTTCTGTAGTTCCTTGTCTTTTTATTTCTTTGTCAAAAAAAAAAAATCAAAGTTTCACGAATCAGTGGAAAAATATCAACTTTGATTAAGGAAAAAAAAATGGAAACTTTCTCCCAACAGTCAAACCATTGAAGGAATATTTCATTTCACATAAGGGTGCGAGTGTCTTAGCCAAAGCTGAACAAAATCTAGTGCAAAGTCCAATAATTGCACGCACATCACAGAACACACCTTATGGGGGCAATAATAAGAAATTGAAAAAAACCAGAAACCCAACACAGGAAAAAGTGAAAATTGAGATTTTGTTCCCTAGTAAGAGGAAATCAGGAAATGTAGATTACGATTCAAGAGAAAAGCAGGTAAGGTAAAGCATCCAGCTTTTAAGTCACTATCTCCACTCCAGAAACAGAGAGCAACTTAAGAAGCATCAATACATGAGATCCTAATCTGTACCTTGTTGCCCAGGTGAAATTACTGGACCAGGCTTTGTTCACCTTTCTCTGTCATCCGACCCGGTGGAGCACATTTGAGAATGAATGAACTCTTTAGTAGGGGTTCCTCAAAACAGAAGTCTCTTTTTAGTATTCACAGGATTTAGCTTTATTGATGCACGCATGCATCATTGTACCACAGTACCAGACAGAACTGTAATGAAAGAATGGTATGTTTGGAAGAGCAGTTTTAAATTGAAGAGGGGAAGCTAGTTTAATTACTACCCGCTCCCTCACTTAATATAGGACTCTCATCCAACATTTCACATCCCTTAAAAGATAGAATTTATTAGTTATTAGTTATTAGTCCTTTTGGACTCAATTATAAATAAATAAATAAATAAATAAATAAATACTCAAATTTATTTGACTCAAATATAAACAAATTTTAACTACAAGACAGAAATATAATGAAAAAATGGGATGTTTGGAAGAGCAGTTTTAAATTGAAGAGGGGAAGCTAGTTTAATTATTACTCCCTCCCTCACTTAATATAGGACTCTCGTTGACCATTTCACATCTCTTACAAAATGGAATTTATTAGTTATTACTCCCTTTGGACTTAATTATAAGCAAAAAATACTCAAATTTGTTTGACTCAAATATAAGCAAATTTTTACTAACTCAACTCTATTTAATGTTATTTTTTCAAATAGTATACCCTTATTTAATTCTACTTTTATTTTTGAAAAACATTGCACATTCCCAAGGAATCAATTTAGTAAATTAAGGGTATATTAGTAAATCCAGTGTTTATGTTTTATATGAAATCAAGAGTATTAAATAAACGTAACTAACTTTCTTAATTTGTGTGAAATTAAATTGTTTACTTATAAATAAGTCCGAAGGGAGTAGCATTAAATTTATAGAAAATATATGTTATTTTTCTCAAATTACTCATTTTATTTTTTATGACTATTAAGAGAGAGAATAAGTACATTGATGATGCCTGCTTGAGAAAAAAGAGAGCACTGTGTCTACGTAGTAAAATACATCGAGCAGGTGGAGCAGTTTGGGAAAAGTGAGTCTATGCGAAACAGTTGTGCTTGAATATCATATTCGTGACCGACTCACCGCAGTGGTTCTCTGTAAATTGTTGGTTTTTTGTGGACTTGATGGCAATTACAACAACATCGTAAACAAATTATACATATCCAGAATATATAGGTATAAATAAATTACGGAAAATTTTTGCCCAAGCCAATACTTTTTCTTCGGTACAAAACGGTGCTAAAAGCCCAGAAGAAAGAAACAAAATAAAAAGAGGGAAAACTAAATAGGGAAAGAAACTAAATAATGATCATTCCGAAAATGCCACGTGAAATAGGGGGAAAACTCCTCTACAAATAAATTTGTATGAAAAAAGTTAAGGATACATCTATCCATAGATTTTTTTATGATTATTTTAAATTAAATCAATAATAGATATAATCTCGCTTGTTCACTTGTAAAGAAAGTTACTACATTAAAAAGTTATATTATATTACTTAAAATTTCAAACGAACACACTGGACATGAAGTAAAATATTCAAACATATCATGAGAAAAAATCCCAAAAAATTGCTATACTTACAAATCTGATACGAAAAAAATCAATGGACACCCCAATTTTGGGACACCCATTGGACACCCACGTCCGAGCACGTACGGATACCAATTTTTTTTTTTAAATGGTTAGTTTTGTCAAAAAAATATAAATCTCATTTAACTACACCGATAACACAATTAACCACTTTTTTGCACAAAAATAATCACACTTATGCATAGTTGAATTCAATTGGTACAACACATTTGTGGTTAAATGTATGCAAAAAAAAGTGATTAATCGTGTGATTTGTGTGATTAAATGAGATTCTGTAATGAAAAATGGTTAAATTTGGAGAAGATTTTTTTTTTTGAATTCATCTTAAAATTTTTTTGAGTACCGTAAATATGTCAATTTACGGTATGTTGAATTGGAAAAAAATATATATCGTAAATTACTAAATTGACATATTTACGGTACCAAAAAAATTTTTGAGTACCGTAAAATATGACAATTTACGGTAAGGAGAATTGAAAAAAAATACCGTAAATTTTTATATTTACAGTGTTCAAATTTTTTTTTTTGGTACCATAGGTATGTCAAATTACGGTATGTTGAATTGAAAAAAAAAACGTAAATTGACATATTTACGGTACCCAAAACAATTTTAAATACCATAAATATGCCAATTTACAGTATGGAGAATTACCTATTTGCACAGTGTAAAAAATTCAAATTTTTATACACAGCGCAAATAGCTTATTCGCGCTTCATAATTCAGATTTTTTAACACGCGCAAATAGCTTATTTACGTAGGTGATATACATTTATGTATACCACGCGCAAATAAAAACTTTAAGAAAAAAACACGCGCGCAAATAGCTAATTTGTGCTAGTTATACATTTCTATATGTCTCTATTTGCGCGTGTTTTTTTTTAAATTTTGTACACGTGCAAATAACTTATTTGCGCAAATTTTTCTTATTTGTATTTTACCCAGGAGTATTTTTGTCAAACATTGGGTATACACAGCAAAATGCTCGATACATTTAACAATTCCTAGATCTATTGACAATCCGTAAGAGCATCCACAAAACTGGTGGCTTGCTGAGTATCTATCCAACGTGGAACGAGAGCTTATTTTTTCTAGCGTTGTAGACAGTCTATGTGGTAGTGAGGGAGCTCAAATTTTTGAGCTCCGTATCTATTTCAAGCTGTCGGATCTTCCCCTTAAAATACCATTATTTCTCTCTCACAAATCGTTGATCAGCATCGAAGAATGAAGAGGAAAAAAAACTGATTTCTCATTCAACAGAAAACATATTCAACAACAGAAAATCATAAATCTTGAAAACAAATACACAGATTCAACTCACAAATCTCATAAATCTTGAAAAAAAATGGATTCAACATAAACATGTAAACATACACAGATTCAACTCACAATGCACAGATTTATTTGAGAACTTGAGAAAAAAAATGAAGCTGAGATCTTGAGTGGGAGATCTGCGCATGTTGCATCGTCAAGGCAGATCTTGAGAGATTATGCGGTCAGTGCAGGCGAAGAGCCGAGAGAAAGGAACGACAGCGGGAGGCGGCTCAATCTCCTCCGGTTCCTCCATCTCATCCTCCTCCTCCACCTGCTATGACGCGGAGGTCTCGATACCATCATTTCCAATCCTACTCACCAGCAAAATTGAAAGGAAAAAAGAAACCTCTCAACGCGGGTGAGACAAAGAGAGATTAGCCGCGTTCGTGAGGCACTGTGGTGGCACCGCATTGAGGCGAGATGAGACAGAGAGGGGGAACGGAGGGAGAGGCGCCGAAGGAGGTGAGGGAGAAGCAGAACGAGAGGAACGAAGGAAGGCTCTGGAGATGGTGGAGTGAAATAAAATAATGGGTGTCTAAAACCAAGTAGCGTTGGAGTGAAATTTAGGGTATCTCTCCTTGAGTGTTTAAAACCAAAGTGGCCAAAGAAGAGCCCACTTATTTGGGCTAAGATATTTGGGAAGCTCTTTCCCATTGTGGATGCTCTAAGAGTGTGGGAGCCCAAAACTGTATAGCTTGACAATGAAATTAGAGACGGGCTATATGTTTGACCATAAAAAAGAGGTAGGCAATGCTGCGTGCGCTTCAAATACGATGCTTCACAAGCATTTTTTTAGTAAGCATTGGTGTTTCACAAACATTTTACCATTGGAGAGAGACGAGAGAGTAAATGCTTGCTTTAGCATTTGGGGAGAGAGGAGAGAGAAAATGTTTGTTTTAGCATTGATGCTTAAATGCTTTTTGGGTCAAAATAATTTTTTTTATCATGAATAAGTGGGTTTTACATGAGAGCATTATTACCGTTCCAGTCAATATTACCGTCGGAATGTGATCAATCTCCATTCAAAACAAAAATATTACCGTCGGAATGTGATCAATCTCCATTCACTCAATCAATATAGGAGAGCAACATTTTTTTTGGGTCAACATTACCGTTCCAGTCAAAAAAAAAATATTACCGTTGCAATTTTTATATGAGAGCAATATTACCGTTTTATATATTAATTTCAATCAACATCTATCTATATAAATGCATTCGTCCTCAACTTTTTTACACAATCAATTCTCTTAAGTTGGAGTACTTAAGTGGGTCTCATATATACACATTACTTATTTTTATTTTTTTTCAATCTAAGCATCCCATAACTATTCTATCTCTCAAGCTCAACACTTCCTAAAAAAATCTTAAATACCCCACATCTATATTTTATTAATAAAAAATTACAATATCTCTTGCAAACCCACTTTTTCATAATAAAAAAAATTATTTTGACCAAAAAAGCATTTAAGCATCAATGCTAAAACAAGCATTTTCTCTCTCCTCTCTCTCCAATAGTGAAATGCTTCTGAGGCATCAATACTTACTATGAAAAATGCTTGTGAAGCATCTCATTGTGGATGCTACCGCAGTTGTATTCAGTTTTTATTATTCTCTGATCACAATTCAACACATAAATTATATATTCAATATTAAAAATATGATTATTTCAAATTTAAATTTAAGTGAACAATTTAATCCATGTAATATTTTAATCGGTGGATAATACAAACAGCACTAATTAAACAGCAGCTAAGTTTTTTTCCAAATTGTAATTCAGCAGGCTACGTGACGCGAAATACAGTTTGCGGGAAAAAAATTGAAATTCTCCAACCATTGGAGTTGGTTTTTGATGGAAATACACGGGCGGACGATTAAATTAAAAAATAAAAAATGTAACCAATCACATTATTTTTGGCGCAATTGAACATTTTTCATTTTAAACTATTTAAGTGTGCTTTTTTCAATAAACAAATTATAAAAGACTCGACAATTAAAAGCTAATATTAGATTATTTTTTTTATCGAAAAAGCTCATGTCATTTCATTAATAATCAAAACAGAAATACAAAGTGGAACATAGTTATAATTTTGGGGACTAGCCATAAACGGTATTGCTTTTGCTAATGCATGAGCCACACTATTCGCTTGCCTCCGGACAAAGCTTACACTAAAGCTTGGACAAATCGATAAAAGATTTTTACAATCATAAATAATATCTCCAAATTTTGAGTCATCTTCTCTCTGATTGTTGACACTATTAACCACAACTTTGCAATTCATCTCAAAAATAACATTTGTCAAGTCTAGATTTTGTGCCCACCTAAGAGCCTTCAACAGACCTATAGCTTCTCCCTCAAGAGTTAGGAGACATTGACGCGGCCACTCAGATCTAGGCATCACAAATGATCCATTTTCATTCCTAGCACACGTCAAAGCTTGTTGTTCCATGCTCCAAAAAAAATCCAGCATCCACGTTTATTTTTATGAAACTTGTTAGTGGTGCTTGCCAACTTTGAACTACTCCTGCATGTCTTGGTATAGGACTCAAATTTGTCATGCCATGTACTTGTTTCCAATCCTCCAGGAAATGAACAGCACAAATTATTATTTGATTTGCTCCACTATGAGTACCCTCCCATAATCTTTCGTTTCTATTTCTCCAAATTGCCCAAAGCATAACCGCAAAAGTTGCACTGCTAGACTCATCAAGTACTGACAGATATGAGAAACAAAAATCAGCCATTGATTGAATCAATGGCTGATTATTTGATTGTGCTCTTTGTTTCACATTAGAAATACTTTCCCACATAGATAATTGCCTCCAACAATCAATGCTAATTGGATACTCCAAAAAAAGATGTCATAGATCCTCCGACACATAATCACATAGTACACAAGTAGAAGGGCATGAAATATGTTTTTGTTGCAACCTATGTCTTGTAGGCACACACTCTCTACATACCCTCCACAAGAATAATTTAATCCGCTGAGGAACATGAATCCTCCAACTTTGTCCCCATCCTCCATCCACAACCAAATGGCTTGAATCTACCAATTGAGTTATTGCAAGTTTATAAGTGGATTTAACAACATACCTTCCATCTTTGCTTGGTGCCCATATCAATTTATCTTCCTTGACAGAGTCAATAAGAGGTGAGCAAATTATCAGCTTAGACACCACTTCAGAGAAGAGAGAATTAATGATATCTGTGTTCCACTCCTTTTGGTCTTGTAATAACAAGTCGTGGATCTTCAAATCACCAAACAGATGTTGATTTTCGGCAAAGTACCTGCCAACAAAAGTTAGTTCACTAGTAAAAAAATTCCAACATTGCTTCTCAGCCAACAACCATCACAGATCGGAATTCGTGTTCCTTTGCTAATACACCACCTGCTACCTTCCTTGATTAGAGCTCTAGATGTACAAAACTCTGCCATGCATATGAGGGATTATGCCCAACACCCACATCCAAAAAATTACTCCTTGGAAAATACTTGGCTTTGAACAACTTGGAAACTAAAGATTCTCGTTGGAGCATTAAAATATAAGAAATCAATATCGACACCAATATTCAATATCAATATAGGAAATCAATAGCTTATCAAAATTTCAAATCAATATAAGAAATCAATCAATATCAATATATCAATGTCAATATAAGAAATCAATAGCCTATCAAAATTCTAAAACTAGATATTCTAAAATATTGACACATCATCACTTTTGAGGTTAAAAATGATAATTTATATCTTACAACTTTCAATTTTCTCTCTTTTTTTTTTTGACAAATTCAATTTTCTCTCTCTTCATTTCACGTTTTCCAACAACGACATATTTTTTAATATTTCAAATCTTAATTCTTTTTCCCCTCTCATCTCTCAACAACTCAGTTTCCTTTAACATCCAATTTTTTTTTAATTTTTTATTATTTTAATTTCTCAAAATTTTAAAACTTTTTATAAATAATTATTTTGCTTTTAAGTTCTAACGGGGAAAAATTATATGTTGTCGCTATAATTTTGTTATCTTTGAGCACATATTATTTTTTATAAATATTTTTATTATTTAAAAATGCTTCTTTTACTTTTGAGTTCTGCAGGGAAATATTATATGTCGTCGGTATAATTTTATCATCTATGAACACATCAATTTTATAAATGTTTTAATTATTTATAAATGATTATTTTGCTTTTGAGTCCTGTCGGAGAGACATTACATGTTATCGGTATATTTACTTTTTATATTTTGTCTTTATAAATGTATTAATTTTTTATAAGTTATTATTTTTCTTTTGATTCCTGATAGGGAAACATTATATGTTATCGGTATAATTTTATTGTCTTTGAGTATATATCTATTTTCATAAATGTTTTTATTATTTATAAATGATTATCTTACTTTTGAGTACTCTCGACGGGGAAACATTACATATTAGCAATATAATTTTATCGTCTTTGACGATAAATCAAGTTTATAAATATCTTAATTATTTATAAATGATTATTTTACTTTTGAGTCATGACGGAAAAATATTACATATAGTTGGTATAACTTCATTGTCTTTGAACACTTATCAATTTTATACATATATCTATCGATTTATTTATTTTATCTATTCTATTCTATTTTATTATATTATATCTTCTATCTACATACCTGTCTATCTAATCTATTCTATTACTAATAATAAAACTATTTTTTTATAAATGGTTATTTTGCTCTATTTTTTCTAATAACAAGCAAATTATATGTTAAAAGTAGTATTTCATCTTTTCTTTTCCGATAGGAAGCAATAATTTGAGCAGTTTAACAAGTTGCGATTTGGTTTAGTTGTTTTTCTGCTTTAATAGTCACACGTTTTTTTACATTTTTAGAGAACTAAAACAACTAATTATGTTTGTCACGATATAAAACTCTAATTTTATAAATAGATGCATCTCAAAAATGCACAATACCCATGCAAATACACGGATATCTTGCTAGTTTTTTTATTATAAATTCATTTATCACAATTAAAAGTTAAACTACAAGATGTAAATTTAAAATTAAAAGAACGTTAGGTTATATTTAAATATTTTCTTAAAATGCTAACATTTTTTTTTTGTAAAAAAACAATTTTTTAATTTTGCTTTCAAGGTAACTCTTATCTACTATATTATATAAAATAGAGTTTTGCTACTTAGATTCATGCCATGTAGTAGCTCCACATTTATTTTTTTTCCCGTCAAAATGCAACATATTTTTTTTATTTTTTAATTCATGATATTTTATTAATTAAAGTATATCAATTAATTAATGTTCATATCTGCACTTTTGCCATTCAATCAAATTTGCATTATTTCAAATTCAAAATGTAATAAATTAAAGCATCTCATTCAATTAATTCTCATATCTGGACCTTTGTCATTTAATCAAAATATTATCTAAGTCATGTGACACCATACGAGTCATTAAATTTTTTTCCTAAATCAATTTCAATTTTTTATTTATTTTTGCCTAAACATACGAATTAATTTTTTAGTTAACTATTATATACTATTTACTATATTATATAAAATGGAGTTTTACCACGTAGACTCATGCCACGTGGCAGCTCCACATTCATTCTATTAATTTTAGTTTTTATTATTAATTCTTACTATAAATTCACCTTAAAGTCATATTATTATTTGTTATTATATAATAGTTTCTTTTTTTTTCCACATGATTTGTAACTCTCAAATCTCACATGTGAATTGCATGGGTTATTAACGTAGTTATTAAGAAACTAGCGGCAAGACGGGCACTATCGTGCCCGTCTTTCCGCATTTGCAAAATGTGATGGTCCTCTCCCTCTATGCAACCACCCAGAGAAGAATAGATGAGACATTTTTTCCTTTTGTAAATTCAAAACCACTCTATGCAGTTTTTTTTTTCAGTAACCGTATAATATTGAACGAGAGTTATGGGTAATAAAACTGGGGAAAAAGATTAACCGACTCTTTGTTGTGGTTTGAGAGTGGTTAATATAAAAGGGTATTTTCGAGAAGAAAAAGTTCACACCAAAACTCTTGTATCCCCTTTATTATATGTTATAGATTATATGTTATAGATTATAGATTACCCATCTCAAAACGTGATCCCAAGATATTCTCTCTACCCCTTTTTTTCCTCTCTCAAATCCGTTCTCTTGTTTTTTTCTCTGTTAGTAGTAGATAAAAGATCTCAACTCCTAACAAATGCAAAGTGTTATAAAAAATAAAATCATAATTCACATATATTAATAAATTATATTAAAATTTATTTTTTTAATTAATACTTTTAAAATTCCAAAATTCTATCTTTTATGAAATAATATATAATTAATACATAAAAAGTAGATATATCTCGATAATATAAATTTCGTATTAAATAAAGGGATAAAAATAAAAATTAGTAATTAATGCATTGTCTTTTCTTTAAAAAAACAATTAATGCATTATTCAATTAATATTTATTTTTTATAATTTAAACCAAATAAAAAGACATATTTATTCTCTATAACATAAACCGGAGAGAGTATCTCGTCAAAATTGGGGACAAACATGATATTTTACTTCATTAGTACGGTTCAGTTTTTTTTTATTTTTGACAAGACGGTTCCGTTGGTTATCAGATAGAAGCAAAGGTAAAAATCGTGGTTAATAATACTAGTCTATTACGCTACAGTATAAAATATTTTATCGCATTTTATTGTTTAATATTGGTTTTAAGAAATTTGATTTAGTATTTCTTGTATTTTATTACACTAATTTTGAAAATGACATATTATTATTAATTAACAGATTATTTATCGATATATGTATACATATATTCTTTCTTTTAATAAAAAAATTTGGATTTGGATTTACTTTTTAGAAATTGATTTAAGATATTTGATTTCACACGTGTGTATATGTTAACCGCTATCAGGGAGAAGAAGTGCATAAGTTAAAAATAGTTGATATACACAAAAGTAGGGAGAAGTTAATTTATGGATAAACATAGATAAAAGAGAAATGAAGGATAAAATTGGAAGGAAAAAAGTCTACACCAAAAAAGAATATCCCCTTTATATATAGTTATAGATTAAAAGTTTTGTAAAAAAAAAAAAAAAAGAAATACAAAGTTATACATACCAAGACCAAAACTCACGTGAAATCATCGGTATTATTTTCTTCTCAAGGCTTCAAGCGGATCCGGATTCGCTTCAACGCGAACTGTCGACGCAAGTAGCGCCACGTCATTACATTATCCACATGCTATCGAAAATTTGAGCTGTTTGATGGCGTGGCACAACCCGTTCTCTCTCTCTCTCTCTACTTTTTGATGGATGGTTCAATCCCATTATTCTCTATTGCAATGTTTTATTCTATTTTCTATAATTCATTCATTAAAAAAAAAGAAAGAAAGAAAGAAAGAAAGAAAGAAATCGTGTGGATGAAACGGATTGACAGAGATTTTGAAGTGCGGGGTCTGAATCACGGTCCACATGAACGAACCAAACTCAACTGAGAGCACTCATTTCCCACATAGCTTTACTTTCTCTCTCCTCCTCCTTCACTGTCTTTCTCTCTTAACAGAACAAGGGAAGAAGACAATGGTGGCATGTGAAGCATGAAGAGGACTACTGTGTTATGCATCTTCAATGGCATGTCATAGTGCTTACAATGCCTTCTCATTTTCCCCAACTAGAGTGTTCTCCACCACCAACACCATCATGTCAAAGCCATCTTCTACATGCAGACCATTTTTCTTTTCCTCCATGAACAATGCCACACCATCCTACAACACCCTTGTTTCTGAGGTGCCCTTCTCTTTCTTTCAGTTTCATATGTCCTGTAATTATCACGCATTCAGTGTTAATTGCCGGCATCTTGGATTTAATGGCTTGCTTGCGTGAGGGAAATTGTTGGTTCTTTGTTATGAATATTTGCTTGTTTAATGTGGCTAGTTTTGTTGGCTTTTAGGTCATCAATTTACTTGTTTTCAACTCAAAATACACACAGGAGCATACATGTTTATTGTCCAGTCTATCTGCTATTGTTGTATATGTATTATTTTTTGTTTCCCTTAGTGCTATTTTTTTTTGGGTACAACCATTAATGCTATATTTTAGCACATAATGTACCCTTAAAATTTTAATGGTTCAAAATGTGAAGTAACATACATATGCTGGCTAATATATATTTATCCATCAATTGCATATTCCAATAAACTTTTGAAGGAAATATGTAGTGCAAATGGTTTAGCAAATATTATCCTCTAAAGTCCATACTTTTGCAATCAGTGATGCACACATAAATTTGCTTTGATTTTCACATAACCTTAGTCTAATTTCAGATTAGTAGTTCTCCTTGTTTATATGGCGAACTTTGCATATGGTAGATTTATCCCTTTTCTTCATTCTCAGTAAAAAGTCTGGCTCCTATCTATGACGATTTGTCCTGTTTTAGAAAGGTGAAAAGATTTGATTCGTTACACATTGACTTCTTCCAGCTAATAACCGAGAATTTCATAAATAAACATGCAAATCTGAAGTCAACTCCCAAGATCTAGCATTGTATTTTGGCCATCTTAATAGTTAATGTAGGTAACTGAAATTCTTAAACCATATGCAAGAGAAATTCCACATCTCTTAAAGTAATTCTTTTATTGAGTTCCTTATTACTCATCCGTGAATGTGTAGCACTAATTTTGCTTCCTGTAATTTACTACATGATCTGTACAGATATTACATGTCAAAGATTTCGACTTTTGATGCCTTCTTATAGTTGCATTCTTTGACATTTGCTGCATTAAAGTTATCACTGAATTATGGATAAACAGTTTACCATGTGTGATAATTTACAAAGATTTCTGAGCCTGATTCACGCTCAAAACCAGTATGTTTCATAAGATAATTCCATGCAATTCAAGATCCATCTATAGGATTGCTCATGGGAGTCAATAATTGTTATTGGAATGAAGAAAACAGCGAATTCCTTCCTTCTCTTTCCTGAATTCAGTTCGAGTTTACAACTTTGGACCTTGTTCCACTCAGCAGTACAAAATATTATTTGATGTGTTGAGTATAACTAATATTCCTTTTACAAGAGTACTTTTTTTTTATCTTAGGCTGTTAGGCTCTTGGGTCCTCCAACAAAATTTGAAGCTTCAAAACTGAAGGTTGTTCTATTGGAAGACCAGATAAACAAATATGCAAGTATTATTCCAAGAACCTACATTCTATCCCACTGTGACTTAACAGCTAATCTGACTTTAGCTGTTTCCAATGTGATCAAACTAGAGCAGGTTTGTGTCTTTACTTTTTGCATGCTTGGCATGGTAATTAGTGCCCAATGCATATTTTGAACAAGGCAATTGCTAATGAATGTCCTTAGAGCACTGATTAAAGAAACAAAAGCAGAAAATATTTAATGAAAATAGAAGTATTTATTACATTAAAAATACAAAACTCGTTTAATGCTTACTTTTTTAAGTAATTAAAAACATTTACTAGGGGACCCTTAGGTATTCGTTAGCAAGACCCTTTGAACAAAAACATAAGTTCTCTCATAATCCATATTTTATGTTTTTCATTCCTTCTGTGGTTGGCAGTTGAGAGGGTGGTATGAGAAGGACGACGTTGTAGCTGAATGGAAGAAAGTGAAAAATGAAATGTGCCTACATGTTCATTGCTTTGTCAGTGGTCCTAATCCCTTCCTAGATCTGGCTGCTGAATTTAGATATCACATATTCTCCAAGGAAATGCCTTTGGTATGTTTGCATTTAATTTATGTCTTCCCCTTAAACCATCTTATCAATACACAAATAACCTGAAAACTAGGATTGATCTAAGAGGTACTATTCTACATGAAAACCTCCTCAAAAATTTGCATAAAAGAATTTGGTACAGGGGTGGTGACAAAAACCCTCAATGAGTGAACTTTTCCTTGCCAAAGCTTGCCATTGTTCACAATGAGTATAAATGGAGATTCACAATAAAATATAAAGGAAAAAAGAGATTTTAATGGTAGGTTTTCTCATAAACTTCCACTTAAACCGTGTATGTTGTGCAGCTTGTGTTATACTTGTATCTGGTATATGCTTGAATTGTTGCTCCAATTGCAGGTTAGTAATAGTAGTGAAATTTGGAGGAGGTTTTATTTTTTTGAAGATCATATCTAAATCCTTGTTTAAATTTCTTGGTTTCCTTTGTTCTCATATTATTACTTGCAAGGATGAGTCTCTCACTTTTTCTAAGTTGTGTATTTGTCACCAAAAAAAAAAAAAAACTATGGTAGTAGTTTGCCTAAAAGTATGACATATGGTTGGGTTCTTGTGTTGAGCATGCCAGGTACTAAAAGCAATTCAGTGTGGAGATTCTGTACTTTTCCATGAGCATCCAGAATTGCTGGATTCTATAGTTCGAGTGTATTTTCATTCTAGCTCGAAAAAATACAACAGAATGGAATGTTGGGGGCCTCTAAAGGATGCCATGGAGGTAAAATTAGGAAATGCTGAAAAGAGCAATGATTTGAATTACTCTCTCCGGTCTCAAATATAAGTAAAAGTCAAAATGTGTTTGGTCCAAATTTGCTTCAAGTACATTTTGACTTTTGATTATGTTTGAGACGGGAGGGAGTAGTAATTAATTTTACTTGCTTGCTTAAAATGCTAAATCTCATTTTAGTCTCCATATTAAACCCAAATTTTCTACCATCAAGATTTCAAATGGATTCTAAACAAAATCAAGCTTTATTTAAAGAGAAAAGCTTAATTGTTCTGATTGTTTTTTATTGGTTACTAGCATTTTGCATTTTTCTTTTTCTTTTTCTAATTATGTTTCTTCTGTTTTCAGGGAAAACGAGCGGATCAGTTCCAAGGGTTAATAAGCAGAGATTGTCCTCCTGAAAAGTGGAGGAGCCCAATGTCCATCTTCCAAGCTCTTTTTGCTTTTCTTCTTTGAAATGTATCAGCTCAGCTGTAATAACTTGGATGATTTGTTAATATCCCCATTCTTTCCACAGCTCCGAACTTCAGGTGGTTTAGACCAATCACAATTCCCTTGCAGGAATGAACTAATATCCCAAAAAAGAAACTGTAAATCTTTGGGAAGACCCAAAAGGAAAATGTAAAATTGCACAAAAGCATATTTCTTGTGCAACAAAAGCAATTTTCTTATTATGAATTATGTAATTACAGTAAAGGTGTTTGGAAATTGGATTGGGTCGGATTCAAAGAGAAAAGTTATCAAATTTAATCTTTTGGGTTTTCCTAGTCTTATCGTCTAATCAATTTTGTTCTATAAAAATTAACATTAGTTGTCATAAACATAATAAAATATTATTATTCAACATACAACCAATCATTGTGCAGAATTTCATTGTAGTTTTGTATAGGGGTGTAAATTCGGGCCGGCTCGACCTATTCGAGCAGCCTAACCCACTATGGGCTACGGGCCAAACGGGCTGCCCACGGGCCAATATCCTTTTTAATTACCATTTTTAAATTAATTTTTTTTTTGTTTTAATTACTTTTCTTGAATAAAAACTCATTCTTGTATTTGTTGACATTCACGGTGGGCAAGAGCCCACTATCTTAGGAAGTTATAATTTATAAGTAGCACAACCTACAAGTCTAAATAATAGCAAAACCTACCACGTGTTATTATATTTATATTAGTTTTCATTAAGTAGAGTAATTAGTAGTAAAATTTGTTCTCCAGTTGCATTTGTATAAACTAAGTTAATTTGGACTATTAGATGCAGCAAATGATCAATTGTGTGATATATTTGGTTTTCATGCAAACATCATACGCTACCTTACGCAGCAACTGAACGTATGATCTTGTCGTTGGTTTCGGCCTCCAACACTCCAACCAATTTAAAGATTAATCTTACTGGATGTTAATTAGGAAACAAAGTAGAACTATTTATAGAGACACTGTTCGGGCCACCCATCACAGGTTAGCCCATGTTGGGCCAGTCAATTTTTGGGCCGGGCTGGGTTGGATCAAAATAATTTCAGGCTCCCATTTTGCTAGCCTAGCCCACCTTCTACATCGGCGTAATCGGGTGAATCCGTCGGGCCGGACCCATTTACAAATGGAGGTGACCGTACCATTGTTCTGAACTCACTCCAACTTTCTCAAGGTTGATGAAATAAACTAACTACATCCAAGAATCAAATGCGAGCTAGGCGCGCTAGCTATACGTTTCGCATGCATGGGTAAAACCCTCACCAGTACCACCAATAAATTAAGTTTGTACGGAAAAGGGTTGGGTTTGCATGAACCTAGCTATTGTCGGCTGTTTATAGGAACTAATAATAGAAACACAAACAACGAAGGTTCCTACTCTAACTTTATAGTTCATAGTTTTCATATAAATGAATGTATCAGTTACTACTTGTTATGCAATTAAACCAACTCATCACATTAATTCTCTTCTTCAGATCATGGAAAAGAAAACGGGAATGGAAGTGGTGCATCAAACTAGTTCAGCAGCAGCAGCAGCAGCAGGAGAAGGCAAGAACTTGAGAAAATTTAGCTCATTCCCTCCGGTTAGAGGAAGCATCAAGAGGAGAATATTCATCCACGTGTTTGGAAAGATAAAGCAGTCCTTCAGCCAACGCATCCCTGCTGCTGGTTACATGGTCAGCTCAAGTTAGCCATCCTCTTGATTTAATATGTATTATTAATGTTTAATAATAATATATACTCAATTAGTCTTCTACGACCTTCTGTGTTTATCTTCTCCTAACAGTCTCACGGAACATGTAATATTGCTTCTTCTTTTTTTTTTTTTTTTTGGAAAGAACGTGTAATGTTGCTGTTACTTGTTAAATAAAGTTATTTCTTTTTTTTCATGTATTTCGAATTAGTTTAGACGTTATACCATCCAATATAATACGTGCCTTTTATTCTATGTACGTACATTGCTGCTAATTGTTTATCAGGCAATTTATTATTGCCTATAATTTATATTTGAGCTTTTATCACCACTCATTTGTCATGTCATTGTAAAGACCTGCAACGGAAGTCAGTGGATTTTAATTTAATTTGGTTTTCCCTATACTAATCAAAGTATTAAACAAGGATAATATCCATCCAATCATATATATATATATATATATATATATACTATTATTCTTCTTTTTCTTTTTTTTTGGTATAGGACGTCAACTTAACCTTATCCATTGGGAATAGATCGAGTAAAAAAGGACAAATTTTATTAAATAAAAGTATAAGGTGTATTTTAACCCTTATACAAAATCCAGACGAGGCTTAACTTTCTAGTCCCTACATAGTCCTTTCATACAGGGCAAGAGTACACATATATCAATCTAATTAGCAATGAGAAAAAGCCTTTTAGTTTGAGAGTGTTATATATAGTGAAATTCGGAAAATTGAAGTTAAAGGATGTACTTGGAGAGGTGCGTTTGGAGCTGCTGTTATAATCAAACGTGTAAAGCTTGTATTCGAAAGACATGAAGCTTTCGGGTTGTTAAGGTATAGGGGTTCGAAGGCCTTCCAGGTTGTCAGGGTATTGGGGTTCGAAGAAGGTTCAACATGGTTATTTTCGAAGGACAGAGAGTAACCCATAACCATGAGCGCAGTTTAACAAGGTGCACACTCCGATAACATCAAGTCAACAAAATAGAGAAAAAATAAATAAAAATTAACAACATAACCATAGGCCTTTAAAACAAAATTTAAGCTATATGTCACAAGTCAACATAAAAAATAGAGCAAAGGTATTGCCGAACAAGATATGCGTAAAACCCGCACAGGTTGGATCTAGTAGAAATGGACTAGTCTTTCACGCGGGTTGTCTCAAACTAATCTTTGCTCAAAAAAGGTGTTAGATGTATTTAATGTCTGGAAAACAATTTTTGATTTGAGACAATTTCGTAAGTGCAACTACTTGGAGAAACTGGTCATTGATCCAGATTTTCTCGCTTGGGAAAAAGTAATGAATCAAGATGTAGTACATTTGGGGAAAGAGCCATGTAAATGCAGTTCATTAATAGTTAATGAACATGAAGTTGTGCTCATCTAACCCCGAGCTTTTATCTCGTTTAAGCTCCATTCACTATCCCTGACTTCATCTATACTTAAAGTGGTTGTTGAAATGATATTATTTTTATTTTATTTTTAAAATCGCTTAAATTGCACTCCATCAATATATATATCATATATGCGCCCGTACTAAAGCTTGAACGTGTAGACTAAGCAGACAAAGAAGATCCACTACTTCGTTGGGCATGTGAATGTGGTGCGAAGGTTCCTCCATGATGATAAGGTTAAATTGAAAACATACAATTGAGGATGAGCCATGGAAAGGCATGGGACACGAGTATTTAACTTCATTTTCAAACAAATAATAAAATATTTCGGCAAAACAATATTTTCTTCCAATATTTTGTTTTGATAGTTGGCCTCCGCAATACTGAATTACTTGACCCATTTAGCAGACTTATGCTAGTCGCGTGGTCCAGAGGTTGCACCCTAGATCGTGCTCCTTACCAAAGGTCTGCAGGATAGAGAGGCTTCTTCAATGATTACTTGGGGATAATTCTATCATTTCTATGCAGCTTTTCTCAATATTCTGGGTAAGGAAGCAGACACTGATGAAAACATAATCCGGGTCTGACAATCGTGGGTTAGGACTGGTTACTTACTATACAGTAGCCGCACCTTATCTTCCATTAATCACTGACAGCTGAGTTGCTTGGCAATCTTGGGAACGAACGTTCATTCACATTTGTTGATCAGCTACAGCGGTCTGAGTAGCTGGACCATGGAGCCATGCAAGAGCTTAAAATTTCCCATGGAATAACACCACCCACTCCCTTTTTGCGACCATCGAATTTGAAGAAAACTCTGACGCATAAATAGATCTGATATTATTGAAAACACGAGTCAACAAATTCAATATGAACCATATACATGACTCTAAGCAATATATGTAAACAGCGTATTAATTGAACCAAGTACACGCATGGACAATCATGTCTGAAGGTTCCTAAACACAACCACAAAATGGACGCCTCAGTGAGAGGAAGCTAAATCAGATGAACATTCATAAACTGCACCAGCATAAGCAATACAAACACAACATCTCAATATGACCTATTGGGTTTGGAAGATGAAGAGGTTTTCGATTTTGCAAAATCAACTAGATCTTTGAAAAGGGCATCTTCTGGCTTCTGTTCTTTGGTTAGGGTTGATGAATTCAGAGAGAGATTTTGAGTTTGTCCCACCAAGCTGTCATAAGACGAACCGGATCCATTACTTGAATGAGATGAACCTTGTTGCTCAAAAAACTGTTGCCTCTGATTATACTTTGAAGGTGGGGGTGGAATGACAACAGCAGCTTGTGTATCCCAGGGAGCTGGAGGCAGCTGTTCTGAAGATTTGTCCATGGGAGATGGTTCATCATATATAGGCTGTCTGCTAAAAATTGGTGATGAGGTACTCATGGCATGAGAATGGGGTGAAGACTCTGTTGGAATAGTTGATGAAGTAGGATTAGGGCTAGAATGAAGGGGAACAACAAATGAAGTCGGTTCTAAGTTTTCTTGGGATCCTTCTTCCTTGTATGCCTCACCGCTAAGATAGTCAACCATGCCAGTGCCAGAGTAGACCGGCTTCCTTGATGCTGGTGGTGGGGGAATAAGTGAGTTTATTCTCACTGGCTCTGCCTTGTCATATGCTGGTTTCCGATTCTGAGCGAGAGTATCTCGTGATGACCTGCAATGACAGTATTTTAATATTCATTACAACAATGAAACTAAGAAGAAAGAGAAAAAGGCAAGGCATAGGGACAAGAATAGAGGAATTTCTTTTCATGGTTACAGAGGGAATAATGGATATATAAACAATGAGGTTGTACCAACTAGCAAATAAAAAATATGCCATCCTTCGAAAGAAAACATATTTATACCCTAAAATATATTTGTGCCCACTAAGAAAGATGAAGTGACTATCAACAGAATCTAATATAGCACATGAACTTTTGGGGTTCACCTATGGGCTAGTTGAGCAAAATCATCATCTGAGTCGTCATCTTCATGGTTTACATTTACAAGTGGCAGAACCGGAGTTTCTGCTTCTCTTGCACCAGAATTAGCGGTTCCTTTTGCAATAGTGTCATGTTGACTGAGTACTCGCTGAAGGCTGTCGTTCAGTGCCAATCCCTGACCTAAAAGTTCCTCGTCCCTGAAAATGAAGCAACTCAAGTAACCATTGCAATCATTGTTCTTAATTGCACAAAATCTAGAATTTAGACATTAGGAAACTTACGTAGTATTGTTCACAAGAAGCATGACACGCTTCTGGTAAGAACGACACTGGTCAGCAAGGTCAACAATCACTTCGTCCTTCACGCCCTGACATATTTTGTCGAGAATATTAAGAAACAAATGAATATAGACAACATATTACAACAGTTTCGTACTGAACAAAAACATTGAATATCTAAGTAAGGAAAAGCATCAAGTTTGTATTATATCTTATTTCTGCAATTTGCAAAAGGATGTTTTCATAGCTCGAATATGTTCTGAACCCAGCTGTCCCAAACATTTCCATGTTGGCTACTCCCAAACCTCTTTTCAAAACAATGTCTATTCCGATATCAGGAATTGCTAGCTAAGTGTCAACAAATATTGACTTAAATTAGAAAAAGGGTAGGATTTTTTTTGTTCCAAGGGGGATAACAATCAGGGAGCCATTCAAAGCTCCAAATGTATACCCCGACAGTTTTTTCATTCTTTCTGGTTATAAATATTTTGATGCTCAATTATTAGACTTTTTTATCCCAAATTTTTGTACACTGACTAGCTTATAAGTAACTTGATGCTGGATAACGATGAATGATCTTGAGATTGGGACTGGAAATATGATCACTATGGCCAAAGACTGAATAGAGAGAAGGAAAAATACCTAAACCTTGGAGTCGCACAGAAACTTAAAGTAATCTCATCTAAAAGACACATTCAGCAGTGCCAGCATAGGAAAAAATGCCATACTTCTTAAACTCTTAGGTATAATCTTGCTAATCTCACAACAACAGCTTACTTCAATTTGCTAAAATGGGATAAATCCCAGATCCAAAATTACATAATGCCACACAGCAACTAGCAGAACATGAAAACATGGATTCAAACATATATCTTCCATAAAGAAGAAAACTCCAGAGGTACCAGATTGAAGCTGCAAAAATGGAACAATAATGAAAAAATAATATCACCTCAGGGTCCTTTGGATTCAAGGCACTGAGCATTTCCATCAATACATCGGCTAGTCCTTGAGCATTTTTAATCTCTAGTAAACTGATTACAAACAAAATTAATTAGTGAGGGATAAAGCAAAACCAATGAATCCTTTTTATATAGAAGAATAACTCATTGAGAGAAAGAAGAAAAGTACAAAAAAATCCTAAGACAACTGGAAATAAAACAGAGAATGTTAGGAACCAGAAAACTGATATAAGAAAGTAGAAGGAAAAAGAAGAAGAATGAGAAAGAAAGAGAGAAAGAATGTATTCAAACTAGGAGAATGATCTCCCCATGGGTTTCCCCATTTTCACCATCGAGCCACTGCTCAAGGTTTACAACTGAATTATAATCTGAATCCTCTCCCTCTAAGCCTACAACCTCCTATTTATACAAAAGACCCCTCTAACTAACCTATCAACTACTAACTGTAATCAACTAACTCACCCCTTACTTACATCCTAACAATACACCCCACCCCAAAACAACCTTGTCCTCAAGGTTGGAAATAGAAACATAAGAAACACTGCTGAAACAACTGGGAAAATCAGCATCCATATGTAAATAGTTGCTGCAAACCACTCATTGAGAACTTTTACCCATGTACTTCTCCAACCAACATCAATGCTCCACTTCCTGGCTGAGTTATTCAGATCCCAACTGATGAATAACATTGCAAAATACATTGCCCCCAAGGAGAATACCATATGAAAAAAAATCCATAGTTGTAAGGAATATCATCCTCATGTTCAACTTTGTTTCTGGAAAACTGAAAGCATTTTGAATCAATGCCTGTGGAAAAGGCTGCCATCACAATTGCAAATATGGCTATAAGGAAGCCAGGTATAGTTGTACAACCACCATTTCCGTTTTCTTGGTTCTTTGTCTCACATCTTACAGTGGCAGGTTCACTTCTGATTGCACACCAACAAAGGAAAACAATGTAAGAAGCCATGATTCCTGAGGATAAAAGTCCTCTATTAAGTTTAACCTTTGAATATAAGGATATAACCATCATTACAGCAAGCAGAATTGCTGCCCACGTGATGAAAAATATATTGAGAGAGCATGAAGATCTTGAAGCATATGATGTGTACATACACACAATTCCACATCTAGAGGTGGAATTCTGTTTTGTGCTCTCCAAAACAGAGGTGGTGCACCAGACTCCCCCCTTTCTATTAGATAGTTAGGCTTGGCCCATTAACTCCAGAAACCGCCCCCATTTGCATAAGAGCCATTCTGGCCTTGATTCTTTCTTCTCCAACAGAAACATGTGCGAGGCAGCTGGCAGTGGATATGTTTGTGACCCACGGATCGGTTCCCCCATTGCCCTCGTCCACAGTGCTTTTGTCAACAGCAACTCAGTGGACGTCGCGGAGAGAATGACGCCCGGCGGTTCTGGCTCAGGAAGGGCCGTCGTGGCCCGGAGTCCGGCTGAGGTGGTGGGTTGTCCGCTCTATGCGCGATTTGCCTCTCCACAACCGTGGTTGAATCATTCGGTTGTTTCTCCATCGCCTTCTCCGACGTCTCTGTTTCGAAACACGCATCAGCGACATACACTTCTCCTAATCTTGCGATACCACTGTGGAGAGTTGTCTCTCCTATTTGATGTTCTTGTGTCTTTTTCAGCAGATGTAACTCTTGATGAATTTTATGAGACACACTCATCTTTCTTGAACAAGATTTGGATTCTTCATCAAATAGACCCTCAAACCCATTGCCATCTCGCTTTCCTTCCTTCATCATCCTCTCACCAAGAACCTTGTCTTCCTCTATTATCAATCCCTCAACAACACTACCACCCTCTCTTTCTCTAAAACTTCTGATCAGTGCAACGGAAAAAGAAGATTTCTAGTCTGAATCTGGGTATTCTTGGCACCAAGATATGATCCAACGCAACGCCACACCCTCCTCCATCTTCATGAAAGCCCACTGCAGCTTATTGAACGAAGGGATTTCAAGAACCTCGAACAATTTTTCAGCTTTAGTGACCCACCCAATGGGATCTGTCCCCGTAAATTCCAGCAGCGCCACCGACCTATCCTCCATCTCCGGAATGCTGGCTATCCCTCCAAGATCCGGCAGGAACGAACCAACTGTTAGGAACCAGAAAACTGATACAAGAAAGTAGAAGGAAAAGGAAGAAGAATGAGAAAGAAAGAGAGAAAGAATGTATTCAAACTAGGAGAATGATCTCCCAAGGGTTCCCCTTTTTCACCATCGAGCCACTGCTCAAGGTTTACAACTGAATTATAATCTGAACCCTCTCCCTCTAAGCCTACAACCTCCTATTTATACAAAAGACCCCTCTAACTAACCCATCAACTACTAACTGTAATCAACTAACTCACCCCTTACTTATATCCTAATAGATAACCAAGGGCGGAGGCAAAAATTTTCTCGAGGGGCAATTTTTAATTTTTATAAATTTCACATATATAATATACTATTTATTATTTTTATATTATTAAATAAATTTTATATCTATTCGAGTAAACACAAAATATGACAGTAGAGTATTTTTAAATAACATAATAATATTATAACAGATTTTTTTTCAAATATCATTGAAGTGGAGTTTCTCCGTAACATGAGATAAACACTATGACTTGTCCATGCTGCATAGAAGAAGTAAACGGACAAACAAAAGACGTGAACATGGAATAAAAGGAAGCAAACGAAAAACATAAGAGCATGATGTAAGAGCAAAACAGTTTAAAATTGAGAGGGGCCACAGAATGATTTTTACATAACAATGTAAACGAAGATAAACTTTGGGGGTGGCCATGGCCCCCACAGGTCACCCCTGGCTCCGCCCCTGCTTGAAAGAACATTAGCTCAAAAGAGCTCCAAAATCCCCATGCAGATCTTTAAGAGAAGCTCCACCAAATAATTATTCACCGCTTGCATATCTTAAACCTTGGGCGAACAACTTGGGGAACTTATACTCCTAAATGCACCAGATCGACAAGAGGGATGCACCCTTAAGGTTGCCCATGAGGAACTTAAACACCCTTACTGTTCTACCCACTAATTTAAAAAAAAATACAACCCCAGCACCATCACATGCCTTGAGAATTAATATGATCAACATTCTTCAGGTTAGATCCTATTTTGCATTGATCAAAAAAAGCTATGATCCAAAATATCATTTTACAATTAGACGGGAGAAATATTCAACGGGAGAGTCTCACAAGTATGGAGGAAATGAAACATGGACATCGTAATCAATCAATCAAATACAACAAAAGTACGCTCGTAGAAAATTGTGAGAAATTCCAATTCTTCAAAAAGAAAAAGTAAATCATGACAATGCTCTCCATATTTAACTGGGCAGGAAAACTAAAAACAGAAAATAAATAAATTAAGTATTGGCATAATTGATTGTAAACAATGTTCGATAAAATTCTACAAATATGATTAACTTCTGCAGATAGGTATGTAAACATGCAACCATTATGGCATCTGTTATTATAACTCACAATAAACACATTCTAATCATTAAATAAAATTATATGTAGTTACAAGCAAAAGTATTGGAGGCAGTGATGCTCATATGATTAAAATTAAAACTTTCACCATGATCAGTAGTAAAGCAGTCATTGACAGCATAAATGCTGGCTGCAATGCATCATTGTCAACAGTGTGACATAGGGAATCTATGCAGCAAATTTTTAAATAATTCATTAACATGTTATTTTTCATTATTTTATTATTTACCTGAGTTCAAAATTCATTGCAATAGGAATTGAGCAGATTTCTTACTATCGGTGATTGGTTAACTACCTTGAAATATATATCCAAGTAACAAACTATAGTTACAAAGCAGGGAACATGTGCCAAAACATGTAAACTGAAAAATATAAAAACCAACAATTTACAGGATTTTGTATTATGATTTATGAAAATTTGTAGAATTTGTCATACTGTTGTATATAATTGAGTTTTATAAGATGGAGTCCTTAAATACCCTGTTAATTTCTTACATAATGTGACATGTACAATAACACTGTTAGCCTCACACAACAAACATATGGATTAGAACATTAAGTGTGTGATGAAGTTCAAAAAGCACCTAAGGTCAGATGCATCTGACTGGAGAGAAGCCTGAATAGCAGCATCATCAAATTCAGCAGCAGAATGAAGAACCGGCTGAGTTTGAGGAGGCGTGAAGAATGGCACGCTATTCTCTTCTCGTGGTGGAAATTCAACTCCAGCAGACTGTTAATCCAAAAAACAACAACTTAATGATGTCTTAGTTTTGAACAGTAAGTACACAGTTGGATGCAGCTTGTGCAACAATGCAACCACAAAACCAGCGTACAAAAATACCAGAAAAATATAATGATGACCACAGGCTAAATTGGCCCTGGCTTAATGCAACAAATAAAAAAATCTGTTCCAGATGGGCAGAAATTATTAACATGAAGAGTATGAAAACATTAACATTTATCACAATATAAATATACATCAATAGAAATGTTAATGCACATCATTTAACAATATGATTAATGCTTTATAAAGTAATATCAGAAACTAATATCTAGATACACAAGAGCTATCACCTTTAATTCATTATATGCTGCATGGTATTGAGGATATACACCACTTGGGCCTCCAAAAGCTTCTTGCCATGTATCAATCAAAATCAGTATCTTTTCCCTTACATTTAAGTCCGGCTGTACAATTAGTTTAAGAGAATGCAGCAGTGATTAAGAAGTCTTCCACTTCCAAAATATAGTGGCAAAAGGGCATTGGTGAAAAAGAAATATCCACTGTCAAAAGTCAATAAATACCTTCTTCTTCACTATCTTAACCATCTCATGTAAGATATCTCGTTCAACGATCTGTTGAAATACACTTTCACCACAATTTTTACTAAGGGTTTCCAGTACCTACATCAAATATGAAGCATCCATGTCAGGTAATCATTGCTTTTTGGTACCTCCAGCACAAATATTTTCCAAATCCACCTAGTATCTTTTAACCATATCACAATAAAAAATAAAAAATAAAAATAAAAAAGTTATGACTGAGAGGATTTTTTACATAATTTACATGTGAAAATATGGCTATAATGACACATGATTTTACCCAAGAGAAATGCTAGCAATACACCCTTTATTATTGGTTTGTTCTCTAAAAATTCATTTTGCCTGGAAAAAAAAATCACTTTTTAATGAGTGTGTAGACTTTATAAAGAATGGATCAATAATAGATAGTGTATTAAAGAGTGTGTATTGCTAGCGCTCCTCTTTAACTCATTATATTCAAGTACATAAAATATTCAATAATTATCCAAGGGTAGAAGGATATAACACTGACAAAAAGAGCCAGCAGCTGTGTTTTGGGATTTTTAGTGCCCAAACGCTTCTTAAGTATCTTTAATGCATCCTTTGCTTGCCTGCAAATATAATTAGCTCAGCAGAGAAGATCAGGAACAATTTAAATAATGAATAACCATGAGAAAGTCCAAAACAACGATAAATCAAATCAATAATATACTTGAGATCCAAAACCACAAAGCAAGATCATATTTGAAATTGGCTTGGTTTTACTTCTAGTCCTCCTATTTTCATCAAATTTTGGTTTAAATCTCCCTATTTCTGAATGCAACAATATTATGTCCATAGTATTTAAATTGATAGAATTAAATTCCTCATCTACTGCAGACATGACTCTATTTGTATTCAAGTGACATTGTTTTTTGTCAAATATGATACAACAATCATAGTCTTTTTCCAATAAGTGGAGTCGGCTACATAGATCAAACGATGCCATAATGTCTTATCATCAAATCATGTCTAATGCAGACCATTTGCCTCTAATTATGGGACTATTCACCACCTGGCCTACCCTCCTTACCGGTACTCATATAGGTCTTCTCCGCACGTCCAAATCACATAAAATGAGTACTCTCTAAATGCGATATGTTAATAGTGGTCCCGTCGCCCACCTATTCAAGAATTTCAATGAAGCCCATGGATATATGGTACTCTTTAAATGGGAAAGAAAGGGGCTATGGGCAGCAAAGATTTTCATTTTATACATGGCAAGCTCTGAAGTTGAGAAAACAATAAATGGTGTACAGATGCACATTAAAGGGTAACTTTGTCAAATACGATGGACCTAGCTGTTTGAACAATCTGAAAAACAGAGAACTCTTGTTAGCAATGCAAGAGTGTGAGACAAAAACATGAAAGAGGGTAATTGAAGTACCAGAGCAGTCTTTATTTTCCAAAACAACAACATAGAATTTCTAACTTCAACAACTTATGAGTGTAAGATTATCAATGAACTTACTTAACCATAGTACGAGCACTTCTAGAAACTAGTTTAGAGTGATTGGAGAAATAATATTCGTAACATGTTTGTATAGCATACTCTGACTCTCCAAGCAATAGGCTTGTTGTCCCAAGCGGAAGGTAGAGACTTTAAGAAATAGCAATCCATCGGGGGGTGACAGAAACAAAGGAGGAGGGAACAGAACGTTACCTAGGGTCCATATTAATGATATCACACAATTCTATGTTGATTGCCCAGTCTGGACCAATGAGCATGTCACTGGTTGCTCTCTCAGCACAGGCAGCTGCATTGTTAGCCATTTCTATCCGGCTCCGGTGAGTCAAGTACTTTACTTTCAACCTTCAACAAATTCAAACCCAGAAATAACAAATCAACAATATCAATTAGATAACCCACGCATAAAATCATAAAGCAACATACGCCCTTAAAATTTTCATAACTGTAGTGTGCATCATACCAAATATTGGCATTTTATCTGATCAGTAATCTAGAATTTAAATTATCAAAGTCCACTCAGTCAATTTAATAGGAGGAAAACATAGAAAAAGGCTGAAAATGGAATTAAAAAGAAGAGAGCATTGGAATTGACACCAGAGAGACTCATTTTACTAGTTGATCGAAATTTTATTTCATGTTTAAAATTAAAGAAGAAAAAAAGGTGAATCCAGAAATGTTAACATAAAACCCTAGAAGAGGAGAACGAAAAGGGGAAAGGGAAGATAAAACTGTGAATGGTTGAAAAAGTGAAAAATGGAGAAGGGGGAATAAAAAATAAAAAAAAAGTGCCAAATGGAACAACCAAGTTGGAAGGCAAGGAGCAAACAAGACAAGAGAACATAAATCAAAAGAAAGAGAATAAGGATCGTGCGTGCATAGATCGAATGATGAGAGTATAAGTAACCTTACTAACCTAAAACCTCTCCTCAACCATAGTTGAGAACGATCAAACGATAGAATACAGATACAGATACAGAAAAAAAATGGGGGGGGGGGACCTTACTTTACCTTACCTGTCGCAATACAAGAAGAATAAGAAGATGAATTGAGAATTGGAATTGAGAAGCGATTTCGATCGAGTATATCAGAAGGAAAGTCAGATGAGATGATGAAATATATGAATATGTCAGTCGATTTAAGATTGGGGACCGACTTTTGTTCCTTCTGGACATGCCACGCATATTTTTTTTCATTTTTTCTTGTCCGCGCCCGCACCCCATTTTATTTTTCCAATTCTTACCAATTTTATTAATTAAATACTAAATAAAGATATTTATTTCATAGAAAATAACAACTATTATTATTATTATTATTATTTCGTCAATGACAATGTGAGAGACATGACAATCAAATAGGGATTGTTTGGACTACAATAAGTGTATAAAAATATTTAAATTTTCATAGTATTTGAGACAAGTTATTACATAACCATATTTTATATTTATAAAAAGTCAGGTATCAAAATTTTAGTTAACAATGTAAGCATTAAAATTGGGTAAAAAATTATTAAGGACCAAAATCAAAATTTAAATTTTTGGGGATGAAAATCAAAACTTAAATTTTATAGGGATTAAAATATAAATTTACAAATTTTATAGGGACGAGAACATATTTAAAATGACATATATAACACCCGCCACGTGTCATATGATGTGGCAGCCACGTGTGCATTAAAAATATTATTTTTTATGACTCACCTGTCATGTGGATGCCACCTCAATTAAAATGTCGACGTATCAGTTGCTGACTAGATAACTGTTAGCTGAGTCAGTAAAAATTAGATAGCATGGACCAATATTGCTAACGGAGAATTTTTTGGGACTAAAGTTCGAAGAAAATTTTTGTAGGGAGTGAATTTTATAGGGACTAAAAACATATTTAACACTGCATAGATAAAAACATAAATTATTTTTTAAATTTATAAAACATGGCAAAATAAGAAAATACAGAAAAGAGTAAAACATGGCATAGTTTTTTTTTTGGTAACAAAACATGGCATAGTTAAATACATTTAATTTTGTTAAAACTTAAAATACTTAGTAATGTCTAGTTTAATTTTTAAAATATTAAGTAGTAATATATTATAATATTATTTTTATTTTTATTAAGGTGATATCTAAATATATAATTTACGACGAAACCAAAAACCACAAAAAAAAATCATTTACAAGAACATTTCAAATAGACTTGTTTTTTTTCATCTGTTTAAAAAAACGGAGTATTAGATTTTATTAAAAAATACCAACGGGGTTGGGTCTAGCAGAAGTGGTTAGTCTCTCACAATGTGGCGAACCAATATTCTAATCTCATTGAGAGAGGTTCCCATATTTAGTATCCGACGCGCCTCGAACAGAATTGTCTCTATTGGAGGAGACATGTGGGAAACCAAAAAAAATTGGGTCTTGCTAACAAGTGTCCTAAGGACATTGTTTAAGAATTCTAAATGAGGTAATTATTTGTTGAAAAACTAAGTTTATCTCTTCCCAAAATATTAAATACATAACTTCTCATACAAACTTATATTTTTAGACTTCTTAAATAATATCTTTAGGACATTTATTAGCATTTATCAAAAAGATTTATTAAAAAATGCATTAAACCTATTTTTGTTTATAATATTTGGGGAGGTTTCCTATTTTGACTTGGGTGCAGGATGGAAGAAATCAAAAAACGATCCAAAGTCGCAAGCGCGTTTTTCTTTCTTCGTCTTTGATTCGCGATTATTTGAATTTTTTGTTTTTGTCAATGACTCGGGATTCAGATTGGATTGGCCATTTGGGGATCACGGGGGTGCCATCGGAATTTGGAAGGTCAATGAGACTCGTACTTACTTGTTGCTGGCTCGGACTTGAAGAAAAACCCTATCATCGTCTATGGCTGGGATTGACTAATCAACCTACCAGTAAAAAGATTTTTTATAAGAAAAATGCTAACAAGTGTCTTAGGACATTGATTAAGAAATTTAAAAAGGTAAATTTGTATGGAAAAATAGTGTATTTATTATATAGAAAAGTGTTTAACTTATATTTTCAAGACAAAATTTCATTTTATGGATTTATTAACCAATGCCTTTAGGATACTCGTTAACAAGACCATTTTTATAATCTACTATGTTCGTCATAGAAAAATAAAATTTTTGTAATGAAGACATGGTAGCTTAAAGACATAATCCCTCTGGTCTGAAATATAAATAAAAAAAAAGTCTCTAAAATATAGTAAGCAAAAAGTCTATATATTTGGTTCAAAATTTAGACCAAATACATAGACTTTTTACTTATATTTCAGACCGAAATAGTATATAAATAAATAATTTTAATTTTCTACATATTCATAATTTTTATGAATTACTACTTCTGCTCCTATTATAAGAAAAAATTGAGTATATTTTTTTTACTAATAATAATAATAATAATAATAATAATAAAACTCATTTTAAGGTGTACTCAATTACTAGAATTCCATTTAAACCCTCATCATAATATCAGACGTATGTTTACTTAAAAACTTATCTATTCTCTATAAACCTGATTGTTTGGGCTTAAGTGGATACCTCACAACTTCCCATACATTTGATGTTAGTATATATGTATATTTTAAATAAATTTTTACTACGTCCATCCTTAAATATAAGCTCTTTTTGACCAAAATATATAAATAAAATAAATTAGTTAACTCATTTAGTTTGTCTATAATGTGTACTCTCTCTGTCCCTTAATATAGGACCATCTTTAACCATTTCACGTCCCTTAAAAAAGTGAGTTTTGGTTAATTATTAGCATTAAATTGTACAAAATGTGTGCTATTTTTTTCAAGTTACCATTCTCATCTTTCAAGACTATTAAGAGAGATAATTAATGCACCTTGGTATAGGGATAATTTTGTAAAAAAAAATTAATACACATTGGTCTTTGAAAAGAGTCTTATATTAAATGACAAGAAAAATTTACCAAAAATGTCCTATATTAAGATACGGAGGGAGTGCTATTTTTCTAAAACTATTCTTTAATTATTGACTTAAGAGAGAGAAATAGTCACCCCATTTACTATTGACTAAAAAAAATGTAAATTAATTAGTGGTATTCTTGTAAAGAAAAATAATTAATGTGCCTAGCAATTTGGAATAAGACTTATAAAAAGGGACAATTTTTTTTCAAAAATGACTTATATTTAGAGACAGGGGTAGTAATTTATAACATTAAATGAGTTTTCTTGGTGTTGGTGTTTTTTTTCCCTCCTTGTCATAGGGACCAGAAGGTTTCCATAAAAAATATTTAATGTTTTTTTATTCTTTTCTTTATTATTGATAATTAATATAAGGTTGGTTAAATTCATTTTTTATATTATTATTTTTTCAAAAATAACATATAATAAGAAAAAAGATACAATATTCAAGATTTGCAACCACTAATAAAAATAAGTGACTACCGTCAACAAAAAAAAAGTGACTAGCATTACAAATTTGGTTTATAATGGCAAAATTACTCTAGGGGTCATTTATCTTAATTTAAAATTTTAAGTTAAGTCATTTATTTTCTTTTTTTTTTCAATTGGTCTCACATGTTTTAAAACGTTAATTTCGAGATAAATTGTTGGCTGATCTACAACGAGAAATGCATGTGTGTCATAAAGACAATCTGCCATATCAATTGTGCCTCAAATCAGAACCCAAAAAGTTGTTGTAAAAAACAAAAAACAGACCAATTTAGCCAATATTTTTAACATTTTAAAACATGTGGGACTAAACTGAAACTAAAATTAACTTTAAAAGACTAACTTTATAAAAAAAAATGAAATGAAACTTTAAATTAGGATAAAAAATCTCTGGTGCGATTTTGCCTGTAATTTTATAAATTTGTTGTTTCAATCCACAAGCCCACTTCATCGTGAGTGGCGTGTGGGTTGAAGTGGTGGTAGTGGTTAGAGAAATCAACAATGTTCAAGGCGTTTGATTCTTAGCTAAAAAAAAAAAGGGCGTTTGATTCCAGTGGACGAATAGTTACATTTTATGCTACAGCTAGGCAAGATTTTACATTTCAAGCTCAAATATTTACAAGTTGATGTGCTTCGAATTTTCGATAGATTGATGACAGTCTCTTAAATTTAGTGTTAACCAACCTCATTGTGGGGTGCTAAAACCCACTTGGGGCCGTGTAGTTGGGGTAGATCGGAACCATGGGTAACACTTGTGGTTGGTGCTCGCGGCGGGACTCTTTGGAGCGCGAAACGCCACTGTTCTCACTGACAGAGATATAAGTGTGGAAGGGGGACAATATATTTGAGAGAGGGTTAGTTCGAAGATGTGGAAGATAAATAGCTCAAAGCGGACAAATATGGTGGCCGATGGAGAAAGCTTGGTGATGGAGAACGACTCTTCCTCTCCCTTCTCTCTGCTTCTTCCATTCTCAGTATATTCTCTCTTTCTCATTCACGAACAAATGCCTTTCGTTTGAATATTACCATTTTAATAGCTTAATGCCCCAGTTCAATCAACTTAAGCCTCGAGATGCAAACAAATGACAGCCACGTGGGTGGCACAGAGCAACTCATTTCACATCTTGGAATGGATAACTCTTTACACCAACACAAAAAACCAAAAATCTTGACCATTCATTTTTTCTCCATGTCACCTATCCTTGTCAATTTAGATCCAACGGTCTTCATTTCACAACTAGAAAAAAACACGTCTTGTTTTTTTGCTGCAAACCTGTGGTTTGTTCTGCATCAAATATTGCAGAGATAACATGTTGAAGTTGAAACGAAACCTGCATCTCCACTCTCGGTCGGTTTCAGTCACCGACGGTTAGAAATTTCTGAAACCGAGCCCGACCACCATCAACCGTCTTTAACTCGCTTCTTCCAACCGATGACCCGTCAACCCATGAGAATCTGCCCGCCGTGCCGATTTAGAGGCGGGTAACTCGGTTTTAGGTTGGGTGTTGCAATTTTGTCCACCCCTAGCCCCATTCATCAATTTCAGTCAACACAAACTCCGGACTCCTCAATGTATACACCTTTCCGCGTACCCGACCCGGAAAATATGGTGACACAAGGGACTGGGCCAGTTCTTATTGGGCCGATTGCGCAAAACCATAATCAGATGGCTGTTCCCATATTATGTATGTAGGTATATATAAAATATTAATTATTCATTTGGTATCTCCCGAGAGTTGATGTTCTACCAAGAGTAGTCTGGCACTCCGAGGGGAATATTTTAACTTTTCTGCAATACAAGTTGGAAGAGCGGACGGGCTTAAGGAAAGGAATCTTTGCACCTCTTTTTATTTTTATTTTTTTCTCCTTTTCTAACACACCCCATCCTTTTTTTGTTAAAAGTACTGTTTTCTTGAACTAATACCCAAAATAATATTTCATTTGATACGACTTTCAAAAATTATATTCTGAAAAGGATTAAATATTATTTGTGTCTCATAACTTATTTTTAAAGTTTAATTTAGTCCTTTAACTATTTTTTGAGCCAAATAAATCCTTTAATTTTTTAAAATAGGTCAAATAAGTCATTTTCGGCTTTAAGTTTTTAAGTTGGGTCAAATAGGTCCTTTAAGTTTTTAAATTAGGTCAAATAAGTCCTTTAAGTTTTTAAGTTTGACCAAATAGGTCCTACGTGACAATAACTCATTTGGCCCAACTTAAAAACTTAAAGGACCTATTTTGACCCAACTTAAGAACTTAAAAGACTTATTTGGCTCAAAAAATAGTTAAAGGACTAAATTAAACCTCAAAAATAAGTTAAAGGACCAAAATGGTATTTAAGCCTAAAAACAATAACACTTTCAGAAATTTGATTTCGGAAGCAAACAGTGTGTTCTGGAATTACATGATTACAATTTTAGAAATTAATTCCTGATACATTTTTATATTACAAAATACAGTGTTACAGGAAAAAGGAGGTGCAAAAAACAATTCTCTGGAAAATTCCTCAAATCGTCAAGGAGGCTGTGGGCTGAGTATGGTGTAGATCAGGTTGGCGGAAACTGATGCTCAATACTACAAACTACAAAGCATACAATTTATTTTAAAGTGGTCCAGCCATTTGAGAATGTCAAATAGTCTACAAGCACATGATACTGATACTCACGAGACAATTTTATAATTTTATATTAACACAACCAGTCTACCACCATCACGTATGCCTGCCTATACTATAGCTTTGAAACCGGCAAACGTGCAATTAGAAAGAAAACATGTAAGTCCATTGTTAACAATTAAGAGCGTTTAAATTTACAACAATATTTGGCCCAAGTGAAGTGTGAAAGATGTTATTATTACCCAGGGCTTTTGCATTAACAATGCTTGGGCATGCCGCCGGAGGTTGATCATTCTCATTGAGGAATGTTTCCATCCTATTGGCATCAAACCAAACTGAGTAGCCTTTGATATTCCCTGCATTATGAGGAGCCTTATTCAGTTTTACAAAACAAGATACCGAGATAGGAATGAATCCAAGATGGAGAGATATATACCAACACATTTAGAGCTGCTAGTGTCGCCATTCCCTCACGGGTCCACTGCAAGCACATACGTGTAGAAGACTTTCATACAGATGAGGTAGCCATCCATCATATAATCCCGCTGCCCTCATGAACTCATCTGCCTCAGCTATCCTTCTTGCAGCTGCCAGAGACAGTGATCACAGCCTTAGTAAAGGTACAATCATGAATAACTTCAAAAACTGTCTCAGATGAACCACGAACATGGCAACTTGTAAGGTGATGAATGTAAGCAAAAAGCATCGGTTAGCATTGGCTATTGGATAGTAACAATGTGTATTCAGGTGACACATTAGTCTCCATCATAATTAACATAATCGCAACAAGTAGGCTCTCCCTCAATAAAGGAAATACCTTCAACCATTTTGGTTCGATTTTTCATGTTTGTGGCAAAATGTTGTTAAGCTGACATCATAATTTATATGAACAAGTCCAACTCACATATTTCTAACCTCAACTAAACTTTGAGCAGGTACTTTCCTTAATCCCACCTCATTTACCATATCTCTAACTTTCTCTGCATCTCTCCACCTTCCTACAGCGGCATAAAGTTTTGCCAACAGAACATAATTTCCAGTGTTTTCAGGTTCAATCTCAAAAGTCCACCTAGCAGCTAACTCTCCCAGTTCAACATTCTCATGAATCACACAAGCGCCAAGTAGTGCACCCCATACAACATGGTTAGGTGTTATAGGCATCGTTCTAATAAGATTATAAGCATCATCCAGTCGACCGGCACGACCAAGAAGATCAATGATGCATGTATAATGATCAACTCGAGGAATAATCTGATGTTGTTTAAGCATAAATTTGAACAAAGACAAACCCTCATCAACCAAACCTGCATGGCTGCAAGCATGCAGAACAGAGGTGAAAGTCACTTCATTTGGTTTTACTCCAGATTGAACCATCTGATTGAAAAGTGACACAGCCATTTCACCGTGCCCGTGATTTCCATAAGCAGCAATTATTGAACTCCAAATAATAATATCCTTATCCTTCAGAGGAACTATATTAAAAATCTGGTGAGCATAGCCTATACTTCCACACTTTGAGTATATATCAACCAAAACACTAGCTACTTCAAGTCTGTAAATAAATGCCGATCTTGTAAGGTAACAATGTATGTTCATTGCCTGTTTGAGGTCAGCAAGAATAGCATATGCAGGAAGAAGACTATTAAATGTTGCACACTCAGGTTGTACATTTTCCACTAACATTTGTTTGAAGAGTTGTATTGCTTTCCTTGCAAGCCTACTTTGTACAAACCCAGATATAACTGCATTCCACGGGGCCGTTCTCTTCTTAGAGGTTTTCATAAACACTTTATAACTTAGGTTGCCATTATTGCATTTGGCATACATATCAATCAAGGCAGTTTCCACAATGACATCAGACTCAAGGTTTTGCCTTATTGCCCACGCATGGAGGCACTTGCCATGGTTCAAAGAAACCAAAGCACCACAGGCCAATAGCAGAGAAGCTAAACTAACCAAGTTCGGTTTCACTCCTTCCGATTGCATCATTCGACACAACATCAGAGCACTTCTTGCATCACCATTCATAACATATCCATTAATCAACGTTGTCCAAGTCACCACATCCTTCTCAATCATCCCATTCAACAACCACCAAGCTTCCTTCATCTGATCACACTTAGCATACATGTCCAGCAATGCATTCCCAACTACCACATTCCCCCAAAACCCCTTCTCCTGAGCCAAGGCATGAACCTTTCTCCCAAGCTCTACATTCTTCAAAACCCCACAAGCTGGCAACACTGAAACCAAAGTTGCACAATCAGGTTCCACACCCTCATCCATCATTCTATTATAAACCCTCAACGCCTCCTCTGCACAGTTATTCCGAAAGTACCCATTAATCAATGTATTCCAAGACACCACGGTGCGTTCCTGCATCAAATCAAAAACCAGCTGTGCACCTTCTTTATCCCCAGCAATCATATACATTGCCAACAAAGAGTTCTGAACAAATGTGTCAAAATCAAAGCCAGCCTTAAAGGTCTGCCCATGAATTCCAACGCCGATATCAAAAAAGGACACGTCAGCACAAGCCTTGATGACAATCGGGTATGTGAAGTTGTCAGGCAGAGTCCGGTCCGAACGGAGCATTTCAACAAACAGGTTCAGAGCATCATGGGAGCGACCCATTTGGACATACATCCTCATCATGGTGTTCCAGGAGAACAAACTTCGTTGGGGTAATTTACCAAACAGGTGGGAGGCGTAGGAAGCATGGTGGCATTGCGCGTAGGTTGTGGCTAGCTTGGAGCAGATTTGGGACGAAGAGAGTAGTCCACAGGTGATGATTAAGCCATGCAGCTTTTTGGTTTCAGAAAGGGAATTTGAGGCTGAATATCTTCGCAAGAGGGATTCACATTTAGCCGCTGCAATGCTGACAAACCTCTTCCCTGTCTTCATGGCCCCATAAGGGTGGACACCGGTCGGTTTCCGCCGGTTTCGGATCAAAAAACGCCAATCCAATGAAAACCGAGAACTGTAAATTTACGCCCGCTCCCGCCCGTCTGAACCTTCGGCTTGGTCGGGTGACGGCTTGGTGGGTTGCCACGGGTTTGAATCAAACAAAACTCAAAATTTTCAGTTAAGATCCAAACCATCAAAAGAGAAGCCTCGGGTCAGGGAAACGGCGCCGTTGCTTTTCCGTTCAGAACTTGCAAATGAGAATGAGGAGCTCCTACGCGCAATTCGCAAAGAGAACCCAGCGTGTTTTTTGGGTTTATTAGAAGCACTGACATCAGGGCCTCCTTATTGGGCATTGCCCATGGGCCTTTTTTGGGCCTAAATGAACCCTCCCCAAACGGACTTTCTCTTCAAGCCCTTTCTTTCATTGTCCATGCGGTTTCCATTTTAATATAATTTTTAAAAATTTCCATGAAGGTTACATTATTTTAAAAATTACTATCTAACGATGAATTTTCATTGTCGAGAATCAATATTTTCAAAGACTGAAGTAATTTTTTTTTTATTACTTCAATCTTTGAAAATATTGTTTCAATTGGTTGTCTTGCATAGTTATCTCAAGATTGGTTGTCTAATTGTGTTTTAATTCGTTGTGTTTTTTAGATGAAGATGAACATAGATTTTTTAGCCATCAGGTAACGATAGGAGAGTCCAATGTGGACGATGTTGAAGAATAGAAGTAATTTTAGAAGTAATTTTGGTTTGTTGTCGCCGCTGCTCTACTTATGGAATTATTCTGTTGTCTTCATTTTCCACCTTCAGAATTAAGTGACACATGATTTTTAGTTTTTTAATTCAATTGCTTTTTAGTTCGTTAAATGGGGAAAACTTAGTGGTCTTATTGATCAGAATTTCTCTGTTTCAATATTGTGTATAAACTTTTAAGTAGTTTTGTATTTGAATATTAGTGGTCTTTGCCTCATCTTGCCTTCCTTACCTTGTGGTCCTAATTTTCGGTCCAATTTACAGGTAATAATAAGAATAAAGAACGACTGAATACATTGCTTCAGCAAGAATATTGACAATCCATTAACAAAAACATATACAATTTCTAATCTAGTAAATATTTTCATAGAAGTTGTTAGTGTAGAATATTTGAAAAAAGTGGGCCAATCAGCCTACTCCATGGGTGGCCCCAAGGAGGGGCCAAAAATTGTTTCCAGATTTTAAATAATTTTTTAAGGCCCATGGGCTAGCCATAGCCCACGGGACTTTGTGGCCTTTTGGCCCTATGGCCTTTTACACGAGTGCGAGTGGCCTTTTTTATCCTATGGGCTTTTTTGGCCCCAGCCCATATTGGTTAGGGCTGGGCTGGCCCATATGGGCCAAATTGACACATCTACTTGGAAGGTCATTAATCATTATCACTTTAACTACACTTATTTTTTGGACAAGATTTTCTTTACTGATACAGGAGAGAGGAAAGAGATACGAGAAGGCAATAGAATTGGCAGGCCAAGTCATTTAAAGGCACAAACTGGTCCAAGTTTGCATCTTTCGTTTAAACAAAACAAATCGAGCAGATCTGGATCGTCCATGTCAAGGTTTTGTTACCATCTACTCAACAGTGCACATCAGGCCCAAGATAAACTATGGGTGACATTGTGACTGGGACCTTGATATACGGGGTTCCCTACCCTAGTTTTTTCAAGGACAAAGTTTAGTGTTACAAGGGCATCTCAGTTTAGTTGCTTTAGTCAGAGGCAAATCTTGCTTTGTAATTGTCTTCCATCTGTTGTTTTTGCGATGACTCTGATCTTGGGCCTTTTGGGCTTTTGTTTTTTCCTGAGCTTTAGCCTAGTGGCAATGAATTACAAATCTTTTGACCCAAAAAAAAATGGTGAGCCATCATGCTCTATATTTTTTTTAATGACAAATATTAATTGTTAGTTGTTATGTCAGTATTTTCTCTCTCCTTTGTCGGGGTTTAAACCCTGGTCCTTTTCCTTTCAACACCTTGTGTCCCAAGCTCTCACCACATGAGCTATCTAACCGGGACCATCATACTCTATATTCCTCTTAGTGTTGGGAGCTGTAGTCTTAGGTCGTGTCAGTCAAATCCCATTTTCTATAACTTAAATCATTCTACCTAATTACATACTTAAGTGTTAGATGCTTTATATGTCAACATTTTGGATTTTTTTACCGGTTCGCAATGTTAAGCAAATACTTCGCAATGTTAAGATATCTTTGTTCGCAGTGCAAACCCCTTTCCTTCGCAACACGGCGATCCCATTTCGTGGTAGCATCCCATGGAATGATCTCACCACATCGCAATACACATGTCACGAGAAAAGTATATTCGCAACGCAAAGATAACGCGAAGATGGTCTCGTCGCACGCAAATAGGTCATTTCCCAACCTATAAATAGCTATCCATTTTAGTGGAAAACTTGTCACTTAGCTCCTAGAGCCCCTCTCTCTAGGTTCCTCTCTCTGGAAATATTCTTTCATTGTTGGTTCGATCGTTTTCAATTCGAAACTCTAGTTGGTTCCCATCGCGGTGTTTTAAGGAATCTTTTGAGAGTTTTACTTGCCATTGACAAACTTAAGCTTGTTCGTTTCAATTTGTTCCTTCAAGAGACAGAGAAACAAGAATTGCACCTGGGCTCTCACTCGGATGTAGATAGTAAGGTTTTGAAGAAGATCCATTATTTGGAATTGTAACATTTGCCGTGCCATTGGCAAAGCTAGGAGAAACTGATGAAGTTTTTGCCTTGGAAGAATTGTGATGCGGATGCTATGAAAGAAAGAAATTTGATACCATGTTACTGGTAAATTGAGAGAAGAATTAATTCTCATTGAGCATGAACTCTCTAACTTCAATAATGTCGTGTACATTGAGCATGAACTCTCTAACTTCAATAATTGTTCTAAGAGAATTAGTTAATGAGTATACTAACTAAACTCTAGAGTTAACTAACTAAAACAGTTAATTATGCTCCAAACTGTTTCATCGCGTCTGAACATCACTGTAATTACAACAAGCACATGCAGAAGCAGAGATGTAGTATCAGGAAGGCCAAACACATATTACACGAATAGATTTTTTATATTGCCTTTTACTATGATACAAAAATTTAATTTATTTTGTTAGGAACTTCAAATAAATACAGAAAGGAAAGTATGTGAAAAATTACACAGATGGGATTGAGTCAATTGACATGGCACCTTCCCTGCCCTGCCTTGACACTAAGCATAATGATATTTGTACAAGTTCAATCCTGGCACATTTTTTTTAGTGACTTCAAGGCAAACTTGTCTGATTCATTTGATATTACAATGAAACTAAGTTGTTCTCAGATGACTTGCAGCAGAGTTTGCGAGGATTTTATGAAAATAAAGCTTGCAAGTACCATGAATTAATTCGGAGATCATACAGTACTTTTGTTTCCTCAGAGGCATCGAACTATTATTATTTTTTTGTCTGGCTTTTGTGTCTGCGAATGAAAGGCCAGCAACGACCACCACCCTTCTGATTCTCACGCCTGCATTACATCCAAAAATTAGTTAGCAACCAATGAATGATAAGCAATTGAAAATTTGAAGTTACAAGCACTTAAATTTGAAGCAGAAAAACAACTTAATGTTCTGATCTGACTAATCGGTGAAAGTCACCAAACAACCAAAGGAAAAATCTACTAGATCCAACGTACAGCAAGAAACTACTCAATTTAATTAACATGCTAATAATTTATTCATAAAAAAACATATGTTTTATGTGCAGCTGCGAAGAGCTTTTTATTTATTCAATATGCCGTAATTTAAACATACCTGCTGTTACTTCTTCTGCTACTGCTGCTATTGCTGCTACTGCTAGCAGAGCTTTTCATGCTTCCACTATTGATACTCGATTCACCACTATCACTTTCTCTAAACGCTGAAGGGCTCTTCTTCCACCACTCTTTTACCGATCCATCAGAAGCTGATGGTCTAGGGGAAACTTTGGAACTACAATTCCCAGAGGACTCGTTCTTCTTCTTCTTCTTCTTGTCCTTGGATCCAAAAGAAAAAGGAAACGCCACTTTGAGGTAGAAACCTCCACGATCAATTTTCCCATTTCTCTTCACAGACTTCACCCGTGCAATCTTATCCACTTTTCTTCCACCGCCATACACGCTCGAATTCGAATTCCTCTCCTCCGCTGTATTCTCTTCTCTGGGGACAACCCTGTGGTGGTGCTCTACAAGATCCTTCAAGGAAAGCTCGTAGTTTGACTCTGGCATGTTCTGAACCATCTCCATGAGCTCCCTTTGGCCTCTGACTATGGCTTCTGTTCTTGACGTGGGGGAAAGGCTCGCGGTCCATCGAGGCGGCGAACACATACGAGTCTCACCCACGTCCATTTCCATAGCCATATGTTCTGTTCTCAATTGAGATGGCTTTGAAGGCCACAAATCAGAGTTGGTAGTAGCTTCCCATGTTTTGTGTCTGGTGTCATCGTACAATTGAAACGAATTCGTGGGGTGTTGTGTTCTCGGATCAAGCATGGCTCTCTTGTTTTTTGCTGGTTCTGGTTTTTCTGATTTTCTTTCGGAGGAAAGAGGAAGGATGAAAATAAGTGTGAATTAATGTTTCTGTGTGTGTGGTTGCGTTGTTTTGAAAACAGAGTTAATTAAGGTGATGTAATCACCGACGTCATACTCATAGCGCGGTGATGCTATTAACTTCTTGGAGGAGAAGATTTAAATGGGAGAATGAATTGATTGATTGGGGGTGTGAAACTTGATGAGAGGGATATTATTTACTAGTGTAGTATTTCCTAAAAGTCAAGGATTTCTAGATGGAGGTGGATATGTAGGCCATTCCCTTTCACATTTCTCTCTTTTATTTGTCTTCTTCTTCTTTTCCGATCAATCATTTTTGAAAAAATAAAAAAGAATTAAGGGGCTTTGTTCTCATTATGTAGGGACTTCTTTCTTTCAATACCAACACGGCTCCCGCGGCTATGACCTTTTCATGCTGGCCCTCTTCCATTATAAACCCTTGATGATGAGATTATAAGCAACGATAAAAAATGTTATAACAACACATCCTTTTAGTTTTATGTATGTATATTCTCTGTGATTAGTCTATTTTTCAAAAAATTAAATTAATTATCTTGTAAATTGATTATTATTTTTTAATAAAAGAATATATATTGACATTTTAAGAAACAAATTAATTACAAAAAAATTGTGTATTCAAAAGTATGTTTATATGCAAGCAACGGCAATTTGGAATCATTTGTTTTCTTCATTACAAGTTTTAAATGCTTCAGATGCTGTAATGTGCCACTGAGAATGTTAATTATAATGGCATCAAATCAAAGACCCACATCAGGTGCTGCACTAAATTCTTGAGTGATTAATCAATACACTCTCATGATTCACCATGTAAGGCACTAACAAACAATCATGGCTATCTTCCCCATTACGAATCTCTGTTCATTGATCATTATCTTCTTATTAATTTGATGGTAGTAATGATTACAAATAATATTGAATGTCCTCCAAGCAACGGTAGCACATATACCAGGATGGAAGTGTAGCTCCAGACAGAGACGGGTACTTTAGTTGGTATATGTAAAAATCAGTTCTCAAAGAGTGTCAATGAAGTTCTCCAACCCATGGCATTGTTTGTCAAAAGAATGCCTATTTTTTTTGTTTTGTTTGCTAAACTCAAAAGAATGTCTTTACAGTAAGTAAAAATTAGTTCTTATAGGTAGCCTGTTCAGCCTTTCAAAACACCATTGGTTGGTTGAGTGAGGCTTCTTTGGTCCCTTGTCAAAGGCTAGTGATTGTATATTTGGTGCCAAGTCAAGTTTTAGCTTTTTATTATAAGGCTTCCAATATATTACTATTTTCTTTTTGCGGATACTAATGGTTGTTAAAGATATCACCCACCATCTCAAAAAAAAAAAAAAAAAAAAAAGATACCACCCACCACGACGTCTATGAGGAGCAGAGGAGATATATAATTAGATAAATTTTTTCCCCAAATAATCAGTTAAGGTGTTATTTTCTAAACCAAAAAAAAAATTGTATTAATTATATTAAAGTAGACGGCCATAATATAATATATATATTATATAAAAGAAGCTTGAGTTTTAACATTAAATTCAAAATTATTTTTATTGATGTGCTACAATCTTTCATTTACTTTACATCAATTTTATCACTTTATTACTCTACTTAAGTATTATTATTAAATATTATTATATTGATAAATTTATTTTATTATTGGTTGTATCAACTATTAGATACAAAAATTCTTAGAAATTCTATTAAATATTAAAATTTCTTAATGATAATGTTAACTATTATTTACACTTTGAGAAAATACATAAAAAATAATTAAATTACACTATAAATTATTAAATGACATTATCAAATATAAGTATAGTGCTATTTCCTAAAATTAGATAATGACAACACTAAGTGCTATTTACAATCTTGAAAAGTTATCTTAAAAATATTAAATGATAATATATATTATAAAATATTAACTATTAAAATTATCTATCATATTATAAAATTGTAATAAATACATATTAAAATCTATCTATATAAAGTGTAACAAAAAATTTTTGTAATGATACATTAAAATACCATCTATTTATATCTATCTATATATTTATATGTAATAGAATCTTGAGTTGACCAAAGGAGACTTGAGCAATATTTTAATCTATCAGTTATAATGTTTTATTATTATTATTATTATTATTATTATTATTATTATTATTATTATTATTATTATTCGACCAATAAATTCCAACCTTTTCTTCTTCAAATTACAATACAAAATCATTATTTAATTATTTTTATTGATCAGTTTTGAGAACATTAAATCCAACAGAGCACTTTTATTTTATATCGATTAAAACATCGATTCAAATCACATATTAAAAGCCTATAGTGTTATGTGCATATATGGTTAAAAAGAATGAGTTACATGTAGATGAATGTGTGCTTTAAAAGAAATTAGCTACTCTGAAATATATATGTGCATGTTGAATGTTAAATGAAAATTGATTTAGCTGGACATATATATAGATTATTAGCCAAAGGTCCAGGTGTTAATACTTTGAAGTAGATTTTGTCGAAACAAATTGAAGTTCAGAAGTCAAAATTTTTTATAACATTATTTCTAAAGCTATTTTATATGCAAATTTAGTGATTTATAACTTTAGTTAGTTATCGGATAAATTTAGAGTAATATTGCATCACTTTTTTTAGTATTAATAATATATTTTTTACAATATTCCGTCTAGAAAAACAAGGGACTAGAATATAAAGGAATTTAAAGAGATAGTAGAAAACATAACCACTGTTATGGTCCATACACATTGATATAAATAAACGTTTTAATTTATGGAAAGAACTCTCTATCTTCCAATACCTAGGCCTCTAATTTGCATCCATATCTCTTTTCTCAAACATATAAATTCCTATAAATCCTCGCCATCACTCATATATGGTCACAGTCTTCAATTGAGTTTCTCATCTTCCATTATTCATGTCATTTTTTGATGAGTATAATATTCATATGTGATTTAATCTCATGTTATTATATGTATTTGTTTGTTAATTTGTTTACTAACATCCATGACACTATATTTTTTTTTTAATCATCATATCAAATACTATGAAGGTCACCCTAAATAGTAAAAGAGATCGTTAATAAAGAGAGGAAATTTATCACAGTTTAGATAACATCATGCATTCAAAGAAACAATGAGAAGTCCTTTCAGTTGAACACAAGTGATGAAGTGGCTTCAAGAGTGAGATAAGACAACACTACTTTATCACAATAATCAGAGTCACCATCTTCAATGAATCAATGTCATGATTTGGATAAGAATACTTCAAAGTTGGATTCGTGAAAGGGCAGAGAATAAAAGTTAGAAAACCAAGAATGTGGACTTTGGGTCCATCATGTGTAGCCATAACATATTGCGATGGATTTTTGGTTCCATTTTTCCCATGTCATAGGTCTTGCCATCATCTTCGCCAAATCTATTTCCAAGCATCGTTCTCTCCCTGGTTTGATATACACTTTTACGTCCCTCACACAAAGCACTCATCTTCTTCAAAGCTCAAAAATGTATATCTTACCATCATATCATCATGCAAACAATCATGTTTCTCCCAAATATGTATTGTTTTTGCTCTCATTTGGATGATACTATTTTCCCTTTTTGTGATTTTTTTTATCTAGATGATTAATTTACACAATGTGAATAAGAGCCTATAATATAATCTTTAAAGTTTTCAAAAATATGTTTACGAAGTTTTATGGTTTTTTATTATATTTTTCAAAACTTAAATTTGTATTTGTCATTAGTATTGAAGAAAACAATACACACTAAGTCATATAAACAACCATATGTAACTATATATATATATATATATATATATATATATATATATATATATATATGTAACCATTAAATTAATAATAAATAAGCCGTTATGAATATGAATCAAAATGAATAATAACTATTATGAAAAAACTCCTTTTACTATTATTATCATTGTTGTTATAACGTCTATTTTAGTATTTAAGGTTAGTAGTATCTGTCTAAGATCTCTAATAGTTTTTTAAAATTGTACTCAAAATTATGATACAAAATACCAGGTTTCATAGGTTAAAAATAATAAAAAAAATTAATTTTCAATTTTATTGTATTTCTAAACTACCAATCACAACGACTTAACATATAAAAGTAAAAATGTAACCAATAGTTTTTATTCTCTTTATTTTTCTCATCTTCTATTTTGGGATAATCATTACACATTAAAAAATATGTAACAGTAAAAAACTTCTTATTGTAAGATACCAAAAAAGCAAAAAGTGATTATAGAAATTAATATTGGTGCAAACGCACCTATTGTAACAATTTCATGCATTTCCCTTTCTTTTTTTTTTTACTAATTTCATGCATTTCTTAAAAACACTTTTATATTATTAAAAAAAACTATAATAAAAAATTATAAATACATAAAAAACAGTGCATCGCACCGGTATTATTTCTGGTATATATCTAAAAAAACTTGAGTTTTAGCATTAAAATTATTTTAATTTATGAGTTGCAACCTTTTAATTACTTTTATTTAATAATTTCATCATTTCATTACTGAATTCAAATAATATTACTAAATATTATTTTATTTATCAATTTAATTTATTATTAGTTATATTAACTACTAAATATAAAACTTCTTAAAATTCTATTAAATAACAATATTCTTAATAATAATATTTATTATTAATTACAATTTGAGAAAAATATTTAAAATATAATTAAATTACACTATAAATAATTAAATATTGTTATGAAATATAAAATATAGTGCTATTTATTAAAATGAGTCAATGACAACACTAAGTGATATTTAATATTTACAAATTTATTTTAAAAATAATTAAATGTTGTTGTATATTATCAAATATTATCTGTTATATATATATATATATATATATATTCCTTGAGAGAAACTTTTAGGTATAATCGATGATGTTGTATATTAATAAATACTAATATTAAATATAAATTGTATCATTTATAATCGGAATAAAATTTAAAGAATGAGTAAAAGGTTTTCAATTTCAATTTTTAATGTGATTAGCGTGTTAAAAACTCTTTCTTACTACTGAAAGTTATACTAATTGGAGTCATTTATATTATCATATTGACTATAAAAAATTAGATGTATTTTATATTATACAGTAAAGAATAATTATCTTTATGTTAATCTCTACGTTATTATTTTCTAAAATTTCTTTAATTAGCTATGATGTATGCTTCTATTCTTGTTTTTAGTAATTTGTGGTCATATCTAATTTTCTTAACAAGAGAATTTTCATTAAATTATGTAAAATCATACTTTAAAAATAAAAAAATTGATGCAATCTTACTATAGCATTTCTATTTAAGAGTGTTCATTATTATCTTAAATGTTTTAAATAATTGAATTTACTTATAATATTTTTCAACTAGAGTTATGATCAAATTTGTTAGCATATCTTTATTTGCTATGTCTATCACTTTTATTTATACATTTTATTATTAATGCAATGATTAATGAATTAAAAAAATAAGTATCTATTATTTGATTATCATATATATTGAATAAAAACTATATTTTTTGTGACAAAAGTTACATGATAGTTTAACATGTGAAATTTAGTTTGAAAAAAAAAACTATAATGTAATGGCTTAATTAAAGAACAAAAGATATAGTACCAAAATTTATAAGAATGACAAAACAATTCATATGATTGTGAACACTTAATTTTACTATATTTATAAAACAAATACCAATTATTTTACTTTGAAATATTATTATTATATTATGAATATGTAATGGAATAAAAAGTGATACCGATGTAAAAGTACTTATTTTATAAATAGTTTTATTGATAAATGACTTCAAATAATATTTTATTTGTAAAACAAAATAATCTTCAATAAATAGATTTATTGTAGTGATAATAATCAAAACCCAATAATAATTGACTCACAAAAAAAGACCAATACTGATTATATGGGATTATATTAAAAAAATATATATTATCATGTACAATTTGTCAATTACATATCTCATTGTTAACAATAATGTAACCATATTTGTCGGAAAAGACAATAATGAAACCATAATAATTGAAACTATTTGTTGATAACCAACATAAGAAATATACAATGTACCAAAAAAAAATATACATACTAAAAAGATTATAATACCATAACGTAATTAACAAGTTTCTTTGATAGAGTTATATTTTGAAATATTAAATTTTCGATGAAAACCTTACTAAAAATTGATAATCTAAATATTAAACACGATAAGATATATTTTATATGAAAAGTAATTCATAAATGAATGAGTTATTTATTATTAGTTTTTAATATAATTATATTTAATTATTACATGTTATTTTATAATTAATAAAATTTTATTTATTTCATATTTTTTTGATAATAAAGCAGACCTAAGACCCACAGAAAAAGAGTTATTTATTATTAGTTGTTAATATAATTATATTTAATTATTACATGTTATTTTATAATTAATAAAATTTTATTTATTTCATATTTTTTTGATAATAAAGCAGACCTAAAACCCACAAAAAAAAACTACAACCTATTCCTACTAGATGAGAAGGACCATATAAAGACCTTTAACAAAAACTGAAAAAATGCTAAAAGATAACTATTCATTAGGTGAACACCAATTTATTAACAGATTTGTAAAAAAATATTTTTTATATTTAAATTAAATAACTTTCACAACTTTTTTAAAAGGTATTTTTATTAAATATAAATAAACCCGTGCAACGCACGGGGTAAATCACTAGTAGTGAAACATAACAAGTGATAATTAATTCATAAATGCTGTAAGTCACAACAAAGATGCAGGTGATGAATAATATCTGAAAGTGAAAAGAAATACAAGCAGATCTTTGGTACATATAAAGTACTTCCTAAAAAAGTACATATATTTGGTCTAATTGTATCAAATATATGTAGTTTTTTGTCTATAATAAAAGACGGAGAAAGTATAGAAACTAGTCTTGGAAATAAACATGATAATTAAATAAATTCGAATTCACAAGTATTCATTGATTTCAATTCTGATTTTGTTGATTTAACTTGATTTGGGTTCGTTGATGGCAGCTTCTTCTAATTTTTTAGATTGGATGGCGATGTTACCTATCTTGTTTAACGATGTACCTTTACATATATCTTGAAATTCGTCTTCAATTTTCCTGCTTTTTTTAATGATAAATAGTTTAGGTGAATTGTGTTCTAGAGGCTATCAGGGTTACGGAAAACCTCAAGACTCTTTGAGATATGAGTAAATCCTTACCAACTGGACCAACTTCGTTGGCCAATTTTCCTGTTTTCTAGAAGTAACAACTGGTTCCTTTCCCGCAATATATCAGTATTATTTTATAATTTGTTAAAAAAATTACAAAGAAATAGATACTTCGTGGACTTTATGGAACTAGATAATTATCTTACGTATGTATCAAGATACATATATGTATCCAACAAAAAAAAAAGATACATATATGTAGATCGACAAAAGCGTACGTGATGAGATAGGCCACAGGATTGATGGGGGAGAAAACAAATATCAAAGAAATGTTATGCAGGCGCCATATTTTAATCATCAAATTAATTCTTAATTTTTTAGTAGAGGGGACTGCCAACAAACAGAACCAAACAATTTTCAAGAAATGTAGCACCCAGATAATACTAAACAAAACCTATAAAGAAAATGACGCAACTAGATCATCTAGAAGGCAATTTGCGTAATGTCAAAACGTCTTTATTAGTAGTTAAGTTGAAGGCACGAAGATACAGTAATATTCTCCACGAGTGGCACAAAGACTTCTGGAATCTGGAGAACAAATATGTCAAACTGTGGATATGTACAAACCATACAACCAAGTTCTGCGGAAGTGTCAAAAAAAAAAAAAATCTGCGGAATTATTCGTTGTGGGTTAGATTTGTACCTCACGACTCTGCATATCTCGTATTATTTCCGTTCTCCACGGGTCGTGTTCAAGGTTCACACACGCGTATGTTCTTTTTAACACTTTTTTTATCTAACACATTATTTTTAGGCTAAATTATGTTTTTATCCCTTATCTTTATTTTAAGTTTCAGTTTAGTCTCTTATCTATTAAAAATTTTGAATTAATCCCTTATCTTTATTCTAAGTTTTTGTTTGATCCCTTATGTATTAAAATTTTTAAATTAGTTCCTTATGTTACAAATATTATATCAATATGGTTCCTTTTTTTATGGGGACTACATTGGTATAATATTCGTAACATAAGAGATAAATTCGAACAAAAAAAAGTGGGACCACATTTTACAGATCATATCGAAACTTTTAATACATAAGAGACTAAACTGAATCCTAAAATAAACATAAGATACCAAAAGCATAATTTAACCTTATTTTTAACACTTTTTCATGACGGATAGAAATTCACATGCGTCCTGTTAAATATGTGGGTCGCATTTCTAAAGTAATGAGACTCACATGAATTTAACCAGTCACAAAAAGTGTGCTGAAAAGAGTGTGTTACTATCATTTCTTTTGTCATATGTACTATCTACACTATATACTCCCTTCGGACCTAAATATAAGCAAAAAAAACACCATTTTTTCTTGAATTTAAATATAAACAAAACATAATTACTCATACCATATTTATTACCATTGTTTCGAAAATACTCATATTTAATTCTACTCTTGTTTTCTATGACATTCCTACTCCCCGATGGTAACTTAGTAATTTTAACTATTTTTTTTAAATGAAATCAAAGAAATTAATTAAGATAACTAATTTTTTTAATAAGTATATAGGTAGGTAATTTTGCTTATATTGAAGGGAGTATATAAAAGCAATTGACTTCCATAATTAATTTTTTGGTTTCTTAATTTTCTTTTCAATTTTAACTTTTATTTAATAAAGACAAACATTTATTAGTAAAGGCAATACCTATCTTGGTTTTTGAAATAATGAAATAATCGTTTATTTAAATTTATCTAACAATATGAATATTTGGAAAAATATATACAACAAACAAAATGAAAAACGCGAAAAGACGGGCATACCACCGTCGGAAAGGCCAAAATGTCGTCGCGCGATAATTACCAACAGTCTTTTGCCGATGTGGTCTACTGACAACCTTATTCGTAATTAATTGTCAAGTTGCGGTAATTACCGACAGACAAAGTCATCGGTAGCATAGATTTTTTTTTTAAAAAAGTTATTTAAAATTAACATTGCTGACGTCGCATTTTTAAAGAATAATTATTTATATTTAATATTTGCATTAGATATTAATTTTTTATATATTTAATTATTTCAATATTATATATAATATATAATATATTTAGTTATATAGTATATAACTAATTATATATTATATGTGTGTGTCTATATATATATATAGAGAGAGAGAGAGAGAGAGAGAGAATGAGAGACAAAGTAAGAAATATGAAAGTGAAAGAGAAATAAGAGGGTGTGTTTATATAGAGGAGATGGAGGAGAAAGAATATGTAGATTAAACAGGTTAATATAGGTTGGATAGTAGCTATCTGAGTTGCACACGATCGACATTACTGACGGTCAAGGTCGTCAGTAATCCAATGGTTGTGATTCAATGATCAAATGGTTGAAAATCAATGAAGAGAAGAACATGGATCATCGTTACCAATGGCCTTGACCGTCGATAATCCAACGATTGTGATTCAATGATCCAATGGTTGAAAGTCAATGAAGAAAAACACACATATCGCCACACTGATGGCCTAAACCCGTCAATAATGACATGTCACGTGTAACCTTATCGACACCCTAGCACGTCGGTACCTTACCGACGACTAAGTCTGTCGGTTTTTGAAAGTGAATTTTACCGACTTAAAGATTGATTCAGGTCTCGACTTCTTCATTCGAGTTTTCGATAATTCTTCTATCTTCCCAACAAGGCCAAGATCATCTCATTTGGATAAGTGTAACTCAAGATATAGCCTTTGGAATCTACTGTATCGGGGTTGCAAGGCACTTTCTTATCAAATTAAGCATTTTTCTTGCTTCTTCCAACACCTACAATTAAAACACCCCAAATGAGGTCATTATGGTCAATATCTCCACTAAACTCAACCAAATCCTCAAATCACAAATGAGTCATGTTTAACCAACATCAAATTGAGGTAAAAACAAGTACAAGTTAGGAATACTTGGTGATTTCCACTTCAAAAAAAATAGAAAAAATAGATAATATAGAGGATTATCAACTTTAGTTTTATAATTATAAAATTTATCCCCTCCCTCTCCTTCTCCCTCTCCCCCTCTCCCTCGCTTCTTGTCCTTTGCCCCACACTCTCTTTCTCTCTCCCTCCCCCTTCCTTCTATTTCCATATGTTATTGCTTGCATCACAATTCTCATCATCATTTTGACAAATTTGTGCACTGTTATGATAAGCTATTAGAAAAATATAAATTATATATTCAAACTCTGCTCAATCAACCGAACTGGAGATTAGTCTCATAGCGGACTTGAATGGCCTAAGCCGTGGAGATACTCTGGTAGACTCACTTGGCTTAAAGGGCTAATTACGACGAGTTCCAAACAAAAAAAAATGAAAAGTTTTGATTCATTCTACAATATTACTCTACTCCACTTAGGAATGGCAATGTATAGGGTATTATAGTATTTTTCAAAAATACCTGTACACAAATCGATACCCGCATGGGTAAAAACTTTAGTACCCATGTCTTTACCCGCTGGATATACTAATACTCTACCCGTTTTCGTTATCCGCACTTTGATAACTATAAAAAATAAAATAAAATAAAAAGTTAAACATTGATTAAAAATATAACCGTAAATCAATTATATAATATTATAAAGATGATTACTTAACTAAATTAAAATACAGTATGATAAGGTTATTAGATATAATGTATAACATTGTGTAACAAAAATATGTATAACATTAAGTTTGAATATTAAATATGACAATAAATTTTCAGGATAACAAATTTATAATAATTTGCATCTCTTAATTAATATTAGGTTAAATTAACTTTATTTTTTAATTTAATATTACATACACACATATATGATGTGTGGGTTTGGTATTAAGGTATTACTACCGGCACTTATACCTACTAAATTTTGTGGGTAATAAATCTTATCCATACTTGAGTAAAGATCTTCTTCATTTTTTAAAAGAAATAGAGGACTCCAATATGAGAGAGATAGACACAAGAGTTTTTAATGATTAAAATTTTTAAATAATAATTAAAATTTGATACACCAAATCTTTCTTTGGATGTACTCGTTGAATCCATTAGCTATTGACATCCTAACTTCATTGAGTACTGTTGATTTTAAAATATAACATAACCAATACCAAGAAAAAATCTACTATCTACTATAAAATAGAGTTTTGCCACGCGTCACCTCCATATTTATCTATTTTTTCGCCTAAAACAAAATTAGTTTTTAATTATTATTATTTTAATATTGTCATTATTACATTATCTCAATTAATTATCATTAACAATCAGACATATATTTTCTCAAATGACTTAATTTGAATTATATATCATTCATCTTAGTCAATCGTCATTTATTATATTTAGAACTAATGATGAAATAATTATTAACTTATCTTACAAAATTAATAATTATTATATATTTTTTTGGTCAGCTAGTAAAAATGGTAAATAATAATTACACACATATCCAAACGGCAACATCGGGGTTTGAACCCCGGTATCGGCGTCTCTATGTTGCTGAAATTGCCAAAACAACCGACTGTGGTTATATATTATATAACAATGATTATTTTTTATACATTATTACTTTATTTAATTTTACTGGTAAAAACCTAAAAAACACCCGGAGTGAAGTGTGTTATGGGATCGCCGATTACCCTCACGTAGTAATTTTCGCGGGCTGTCGTTGTATCTATTACCTACTCGACTTGGTACCGTTGATTTTAAAATACTAGTACTAATATAATAACATAATCAATACTAAAAAAAAACAGAAATGTTAATTTGACACAAAACTTGACACAAATACTGGACACAGTATTTTACTGTAGACAAATACAAGTCACCCACACCAGCTCACGTGCGTCTGCTTCTCTTTTGTTTCGTTGCCTCCAACACTGTGTCTGCCTCTCTTTTATTTGACTCGTTCCATCATTTCTGAAACCAAAAATTTTTTTCCCTCCATTGACGAGGGAGGACCGAAAATCACTGACGACGAGGGAGGACCGAAAATCACTCACGAACTCACTCCCTCGGTGGCTCCCTTGCTCCTTGCGTCTCCCACCGAAGCTGTCACTCCCTCATTCCCTGGTGGCACCCATAATCCGACACCCACACCACCTACCGCCACCACACCAGCCATCGCCACCCACATATCGAAACCCACCCACACCCACACCACCCGCCGCCACCAGATAAGCCATCGCCACCCACATATCGACAACCACGACTTTCATTTTCCCTCATTCTCCCTTTTTCTTTCCTCCCCTGCTGGGCCAAGAATTTCGAAAACGTGAGAGCTCCATTCTCACTCCTTCTCATCTGTTGAAGCTCCATTTTCCTCTCGGTGAAGCCCCTTGCTCGCTTTGCGTCGACCACCGCCTCCCACCGGCCGTGACTCCTAATGTGAAGATCGAAACGCAGCCTCCTCCTCCTCCGTCGCATTCTGGTTCCTCACCGATGATAGTGGTACTGGCATTGTCCATTGTGCCCCAGCTTTTGGTGAAGATGATTTTCGTGTTTGCATGGAAAATCACATTCTTAGCAAGGTGTGTACTTCTACTTCTGATAATTTGTAATTATTGGGTTTAGTTTAACATTTCTGTTTATAAATTATCAATAATTTATAATTATTGATAATTTAACATTTCTGTTTATAATTATGTAATGTAATGATTGGGTTTAGTTTTTTTCTCCTGAAATGCTTCAGTCAGGGAGGCATAATTGTGGAAGTGATATTCTAAATGATTGCCTTGTATGTCTTCATATGTTTATTTTGCGTCTGTCCCGAGGGATGGTTGATTCATGTTCTCTTCTGTTAAAGTTTTATATCTTGCCATTGCGTCATTTATGATGATTTTCCTCTTTGCTACCTAATTGTACATGCAACCTTGGTGCTAGTGTGCTGCTATTGCTGACATTCGTTGTTCATTTATCTGCCTATTTTATGATGCTCCAGTGCCTAAATAAGTTAAATTTTAAAATGTTACAGTGCTAATATGATACTGAATCGGTGTTCCATAGTTTTAGGATTTTCATCTTTGTTTCTATTGTTACTTTTGAATGATTTTTCAGTTTTTTGTTGTTGGATTCCATCCATTCCCAATACTATTACTCAAGTACTGTGTTGGTTTGTAGGACAAAGTAATTGTTGCTGTTCATGATGGTGGCTGCTTTACTGGAAAAATTACTGACTTTAGTGGGCACTATATCAAACAAGCTGATAAGGATATCATTGAAGCAGTGAAGGTATGCTCCATATAAATCTAAATTTATGAGAATCCTTTATTACTTTGGAGTGATTCATGACACTGTTAATTTAAAAGATTGTATCGTCATGTGGTTCAGTGAATGTCATTTTTTTTACCAAATAGTTCAGTCAGTACAATCATATTTTGGAATTGATATTTGTTCTTGAGAATACCGGAACAGGAGGGCTTCTGTTTGACAAGAGAACCTAGTTTAGAGGGAAGCAGAAAGATGAAAAACAAAAGGCTTGTCATTTTAGCTGAGAGTGCATCTTGGCATATAAGATAAACCTGATGCAGAAAACAGCATAACATTTTATGTAAAAAACCTATTCCACTCCATCTGCTTGTCTTGTAAAGGAAACCCTTTACAAGATTCCTAACTTACTAAGCATCTCTATTAGAGCGCGAGTTGAGACCATCTATTAGAAGTTTATGATATGTTTTGTAGTGAATAATGTTCATCTTAAAACTTTGTCATGTAATCATTTTCTTTTCCTTTCACCTTTCCTTAGGCAAAGGGTAGGCTGCTTAAGTCTGGAGCTTTTACACCTTCTTACCCATCTTGTTGGAGATTTGATACCCTCTCATTTATAGAAATTTGTTCTAGCTGGTAATGTTTTTTGAGTAAGATTTTAAGTTGACTGTTTTGTGTAACTATAGTAGTCAATTTGGCTTGCTGGACCTGGACCTACTTTCACTTGTTTTTATTAATAAAATGTCATATATGCATTAGCTATGATTTACTTCAAATTTCGTATCTGAACTAAACCAGCATTAATGTAAACATGAATTGTAAGCGTTGCATGTGTTGTTTGTGATATTAAGATTTAAATAATACTGGATATTATTACTTTATTAGTAGGTTGATACTTATTAGCCAATAGCCACTCTGGTGTTTGTTAGTTACTTTTAGTATTACCATCCGAGTGGTTCTCTGACATCATGGAAAATGGTAGAAGTTTGTTATCTAAGATTGATGTATCCATGTCGTGGCACAATGCATTCTCTATTTGGTGCTTCTTAATGTAGTAATTCTACCCTTTGTCATTTACTTCAAATAAATAGTATGTTAGGAATAAAGGATGGTTATACTTCCATATTGCATCCCTTGTAGATTTTATTCTTCTCATTTTGATGAAGCAGTGGGTCATTCCAAGTTATTTGTATTTGTACTTGACATGCAATCTGAAAGTAGAAACATTCTGAAACAATGAAGAACAGGGATTGACAGAAAATGATGGTCTGTCTTTTGTGATTTCAGTAGAATATTCAAAATAATGAAGAAAAAGCGTAAGTTAAGGCTGATGAAGCATATGTACCTACCTGAATGTTGATTTCAGCTGTGTGTGAATATTTTTGTCCTAAGGATCTCCTGTGTTAATAAAAACCATTTTCATAATTGCAGCCCGAGAACCACAGTTAATGTCTCCATAACTTTCATTAGGAGCTTAGTAGTATAGTCTCCTAACTTCCATTAGGAGCTTTTGGTAATAATGGTTTGCTCCAAATACACAATCTTCTTAAGTTTTCCTTTTTATGAAATGAAGACAAAGTGTAGAAAAGAGAAGAAGAGAAACTTTACGATCTCAAGCTTCTATGTAGTTTATTTTTCAGATTTTTTTAAGTTGTTCTTTTCTTACATTTAAATGGTTAATCAGTTGGAAATATTTGGTTAATGCTTCTCATTGTTTGGTTAATCGGTTACTCATCCTTGTAATTGTTTTGAACTTCAATAAATAAATGGTTAATCAGTTGGAAATATTTGGTTACTGTTTCTCATTATTTGGTTAATCGGTTACTCCTACATTTGCAGTCTATTATCAACCATGTACAACATTTATGCTTTATAGATATTTGTGGGTTTTAGTTTGTCAATTGAATTTTGATACGATAAGCTTGTAAATCGATGGTTTAATTGTGACATAACTTATGAAAGATCTAATTTGTGCAGTTTTAGTGTGGCACCCATAGTTGGATATCGATGGATACTTCAAATAATTATCTGCACGGTGGTGGTGGTGGTGATGATGGTGAAGCTGCTGGAGTTGAGATTGTTAATGATGATCATGAAAAGTGGGAGCCTGTAACAGGGATGTGCTTTTCTTCCATAGAGGAGTTTAAATAATTTTATGGCGAGTATGCTTCAAAAAGGGTTTTGGTTGGAAGATTAGAACATCAAGAAAAGGAGAGGATGGGGAGATCTGCTACCTGATGCTAGCATGCACAAGAGAGGGGTCCTGAGCGTCAGAAATTCCATGTACGTTGACAACACGTCCGACTAAGGTGAAAAATTGTCCTGCAAGAATTGTTATAAAGTTGGAGAAAGATGGACTGTTGTATGTTACAAAATTTGAACCCAACCATTCTCACGAGGTCAGCCCTACAAAGGCAAGGTTATTCAAGGCTAACAAGAAAATCAACCTCCACGTAAAGAGAACAATCCAAATCAATGATGAAGCAGGAGTGAGGATCAATAAGACTTTCCAATCTCTCATTACAGATGCAGGAGGGCATGAGCAAGTACCATTTGGTGAAAGAGACGTGAGAAATTATGTCCACAAAGAAAGGCGTGCGATTGGGAAAGAAGGTGATGCCAAGGCCTTACTAAGCTATTTTTGTCGAATGACAGAGCAAAATAAAGATTTCTTCTATGACATAGATATGGATGATGATTTTCATGTAAGGAATGTGCTTTGGGTTGACGCAAGAAGTAGTGCTGCTTATGCATCCTTTGGAGACGTCATCACTTTTGATACAACTTATTTGACCAATAAGTATGACATGCCTTTTGTTGCATTTGTTGGTGTGAATCACCATGGTCAATCAACATTATTTGGGTGTGGTCTGGTTTCTGCAGAAGACAAAGAGTCATTTGTCTGGCTTTTCCAATCATGGCTTCGTTGTATGCTGGGAAAAGCCCCTGAGGGTATTATCACTGACCAATGCAAGGCTATGCAAAATGCCATTGAGGTAGTCTTCCCTACAACTCGTCATAGGTGGTGCTTGTGGCATATAATGAAAAAAATTCCTGAAAAGCTAAACAGATATGGTGAATACAAGAGGATTAAGTCGGCAATGAAAGCAAGTGGTTTATGATACGATCACATCACCCGATTTTGAAGACAAATGGTCCTCGCTTTATTGAAAAATTTGAGCTTGGACAGGAATGACTGGTCGAGCCTACCAGACAACGAACGTCACAGATGGGCACCAACCATGCTGAAGAAATATTTTTGGGCAGGTATGTATACTTACTCCTGTTGATTAATGGGTCATTCTGATACTTCCTAAGTTTTATGGACATAATTTTTCATATATGGTGAATGGCTTGTAAATAAGTGGTTAATGGTGTGCATTATTTGGTTAATGGAAGAAAATCCTGAAGTTTCACTTTCACTATAATATATGGTTAATGAAATGCAATTATTTGGTTAATTCTATTTCTTATATGGTTAATGGTTAATCCCTTGTATGTACTTTGGCAGGTATGTCAATAACGCAGCGAAGCGAGAGCATACATGCTTTCTTTGACGGATATATCAATTCAACAACAAGTCTGAGTCAATTTGTGAAGCAGTACGATAATGCTCTCAATAGTAGAGCTGAAAAGGAATTTCAAGCTGATTTTCAATGCATGGATACAACAATTCCCTGCGGGTCAACCTCTGCAATTGAAAAGCAATTCCAATGTGCGTATACTCATGCCAAGTTTAAAGAGGTTCAAGCTGAGTTTAGATCAAAGATGAATTGTGCGTCCTCTTTGAAGGCTGTGGATGGTTGCGTTGGCACTTATAATGTGTTGGAGGAGGTCTTACTTGGAGATAGACCAAAAGAGTGTATATATATGGTTGTGTTTCGTGAAAACCATGATGTCTATTGTGAATGCTCATTGTTTGAGTTTAGAGGTATTTTGTGTCGCCATGTGCTCTGTGTGTGTACTCAAGAGAGGCTTAAAAGTGTGTCCGATAAGTATGTTTTAGCAAGATGGAAGAAAAATATTAAAAGGAAGCATTCATATATTAAGAGCAGCTACTGTGTGACGGAATTGAAGCCACAGGTGGACAGATTTGATAAATTGTGCAAGCATTTCTACGAGGTCGCTGAAGTAGTTGCAGAGTCTGAAGCTGTAACTAATGCACTCCATGAAAGACTCCATGAATTTAGTTCTAATGTGCCCACCATGGATGCTACAACTCAGGATGTTAACAAAAGTCCCATTCTTTGAATCAAATCCAGGACAATGCTCTGGCATTCGTAGTCCATTGCGAGTCAAGCGTAAGGACGACCTCCTACAAATAGAAAAATGGGGATAGTCGAAAAAGTTGTAAGAAGAGCCAAGAAGCGGTCAAAGCATACCGAAGACAAAGAGACTACCAAGGTATGTCTTTTTCACAAGCAAGAATGTATTAACCATATACAACACTTGATTAACCAATAATTTGAACGCTGTTAACCAAATATTTTGAAACAAATATGCAGGAGGCAAACACTGGAATGATGGGTAATCAGAGCCAAAGCAACGTCCGTGTAGAGTCATCTGTTGAAGTTGTCACCGGTGGACATTTCTTGGATACAAGCACCGTGGTTTGTGTCCATCATAAGATTGTGGTTAATGTGTAGACTTTGTTTTATTAGGTGTTGTGGGTTAAATGTACGCAATTTGATAGATCATGTGCCGGGAATTTATTATGTGTTGTGGGTTATATGTACGCAATTTTATAGATCATTTGCCGGAAGTTTATTATGTGTTTTGGGTTAAATGTACGCAATGTGTAGACGTTGTTTTATTATGTGTTGTGGATGATGAGCTGGAATTTATGTTGATTGATTGATTGTTTTTCTATACAGTCATTTGGAGGTAATATATCATTCATGGACCTATTGACAACGTCGAATGTTGACTTCATGGGGTCCTCGCAGTTCACTACAAATTTGGATGATTAGACAGATTTTCGAACTTATTTGTCTTGACTAATGACATGTTTTGGTATATAGTTGTCACATATTTACATGGGTTGGAAGATTAGGGATACAATTATTACACGATGGTATGCTGTTCATGAGTCCTTTATTGTGATTATTATCATCGTGGTACCTTTTTTAGTGTTTAACACTTTACTAACAAACACCATTGGTTGTGCAGGTTAGTCGGGGAACCCAACACCTTTGTCATTTTTTGATGTGCAGGTAGCAGCACTAAAGAAACCATTATTTTGTAAAGGAATTGAGGTCATTTTTTTGATGTGCATAACGCTTACCATGTATATGTAGTTCATGCAAGTTGGTGGGGTGCAACTCACTTTTGTCACTATTTTGCATGACAAACCCACCACTTGTTGTGTATTTATTCAGACAATCCTATATAAATGATCATGTGTAGATATCAAAGAAAGTTGCATGGTTAATGATCAGTGTCTGGTTTATTGCTTTATTGTGATGCTTAAGTCATTTTGCACAACCCATCAATTATGTAGTCAATCAACTTCACCTATATGGTTAAGCCTATTCATTTTCATTTATATTCAACCAGTTTGCCTATTCACTAAGGAATAGAATAATTTCATTAAAAAATGGAATGGTATAATATCTGGTTAATAACATACTGCAGCAACGCAGGATGTTGTTTATCTGGTTAATTGCGTTCATTTATGTGGTGAATGCTTAACAATATCTGGTGAATGCATAACTGACGTGCCATTTATATATCTGGTTAATTGCGTTCATTTATGTGGTGAATGCTTCACAATATGTGGTGAATGCATAACTGGCGTTTCAATGAATTTATGTGGTTAAGTGCGTTCATTTATCTGGTGAATCCTTCACAATATCTGGTGAATGCATAACTGACGTGCCTTTTATATATCTGGTTAACTGCGTTCATTTATGTGGTGAATGCTTCACAATATGTGGTGAATGCATAACTGACGTGCCTTTTATATATCTGGTTAACTGCGTTCATTTATGTGGTGAATGCTTCACAATATGTGGTGAATGCATAACTGGCGTTTCAATGAATTTATGTGGTTAAGTGCGTTCATTTATGTGGTGAATGCTTCACAATATGTGGTGAATGCATAACTGGCGTTTCAATGAATTTATGTGGTTAAGTGCGTTCATTTATCTGGTGAATCCTTCACAATATCTGGTGAATGCATAATTGGCGTGCCATTTATATATCTGGTTAATTGCGTTCATTTATGTGGTGAATGCTTCACAATATGTGGTGAATGCATAACTGGCGTTTCAATGAATTTATGTGGTTAAGTGCGTTCATTTATCTGGTGAATCCTTCACAATATCTGGTGAATGCATAACTGACGTGCCTTTTATATATTTGGTTAATTGCATTCATTTATGTTGTGAATGCTTCACAATATGTGGTGAATGCATAACTGGCGTTTCAATGAATTTATGTGGTTAAGTGCGTTCATTTATCTGGTGAATCCTTCACAATATCTGGTGAATGCATAACTGACGTGCCTTTTATATATCTGGTTAATTGCGTTCATTTATCTGGTGAATGCTTCACAATATCTGGTGAATGCTTCACAATATCTGGTGAATGCATAATTAGCGTGCCATTTATATATCTGGTTAATTGCGTTTATTTATGTGGTGAATCCTTCACAATATGTGGTGAATGCATAACTGGTTAATCAGGTTCATTTATATATGGTTAACAATGTAACTGGTTAACAAGTAACACATTAGTAGTAAGTTATATTGAACCTCCAACTCACAGAATTTCAATTCATGTTAACCTGTGGATCATGGCCTCAAGACGTGAGACATGTTGAGAAATCAATTTATGTGGTTAAGTGCGTTCATTTATCTGGTGAATCCTTCACAATATCTGGTGAATGCATAACTGGCGTGCCATTTATATATCTGGTTAATTGTGTTCATTTATGTGGTGAATCCTTCACAATATCCGGTGAATGCAAACTCGATATTCAATGAATTTATCTGGTTAATTGTGTTCATTTATCTGGTGAATCCTTCACAATATCTGGTGAATGCTCTCTGGTCCTCAGTTTTCTTCACCTGTGGCAGAAATCACTGTTGTAAACCTGATAAATAACCATAAATAAAGCGTCCATACATAAACATAACTTCATCCAAACAAGCGTCCATACATAAACCAAATAAACACCATATACATACTTTTCCAAAGAAGTGTCCATACATAAACAATTTTTCCAAAACAACCCTAAAATGGCAATAAACATGCAGTTGCATTACATTCATCCATATCCTAAAAAACATGATATACATTACCCACAAAAAGGTCTCCCCCACCCTTTCTCCTAAATCCAAGCCCCAAGGAACAATTATTTCTTTGTGGTCCTCTTGGTCCTTCTCACATATGCCCTGGTGACATATGGGGGGTCAAGTTTTACACTTTGGGTGCGCGACCTAGGGCCACTCTTTATTCTTGTTGCTATATTTGAACTGCGGTTTGACGCACCCTCCCCATTATCTTCACCTGAAAATGACAACCAAAATTGTACATGGTAAGTTGCCTATCTTTTTAATAAAATGGTATAGTGACCAATGTGCACTATGCATATCTTTTTAATAAAATGGTATGGTGACCAATATGCACTATGCATACAAATCTTCCAGCAAGCATTACCCCAAAATAACAACAACTTTCACGTAAATTACAAGTTAAACATATCCAATATTCTCAAAAGTTAACACAAAATATTTTATAATGCAACTTGAAACCACTATTTGTTCTTCAGCCTCTTGAAAACAGTCCTATTCCAACCAATTAAGTAATGGATACTGAATGGTACACTTACCAGTTTGTCCTTCAACAAGTGCCTCCTCCGGTCCACAGGCCATTGTTGTTGGAGGCTCAAAAGTTCGGGGATCAACAACCATCCCAGTATAAGTTACCATTTCTAAACCTGCATATAAAAATGATGTCTCTGTTATTAAAGTACCTATAGAATTAGCATTTCTACAAACAAAAGCACACGGTATGAGTCAAGAAGAAAATTTCAACCCGCAACTAATGCCATATATCTCAAACTTCAATTTATGTGGTTAAGTGCGTTCATTTATCTGGTGAATGCATAACTGGCGTGCCATTTATATATCTGGTTAATTGTGTTCATTTATGTGGTGAATCCTTCACAATATCCGGTGAATGCAAACTCGATATTCAATGAATTTATCTGGTTAATTGTGTTCATTTATCTGGTGAATCCTTCACAATATTTGGTGAATGCTCTCTGGTCCTCAGTTTTCTTCACCTGTGGGCGTAAATCACTGTTGTAAACTCGATAAATAACCATAAATAAAGCGCCCATACATAAACATAACTTCATCCAAACAAGCGTCCATACATAAACCAAATAAACACCATATACATACTTTTCCAAAGAAGTGTCCATACATAAACAATTTTTCCAAAACAACCCTAAAATGGCAATAAACATGCAGTTGCATTACATTCATCCATATCCTAAAAAACATGATATACATTACCCACAAAAAGGTCTCCCCCACCCTTTCTCCTAAATCCAAGCCCCAAGGAACAATTATTTCTTTGTGGTCCTCTTGGTCCTTCTCACATATGCCCTGGTGACATATGGGGGGTCAAGTTTTACACTTTGGGTGCGCGACCTAGGGCCACTCTTTATTCTTGTTGCTATATTTGAATCAAGGTTTGACGCGACCTCCCATTATCTTCACCTGAAAATGACAACCAAAATTGTACATGGTAAGTTGCCTATCTTTTAATAAAATGGTATAGTGACCAATGTGCACTATGCATATCTTTTAATAAAATGGTATGGTGACCAATATGCACTATGCATACAAATCTTCCAGCAAGCATTACCCCAAAATAACAACAACTTTCACGTAAATTACAAGTTAAACATATCCAATATTCTCAAAAGTTAACACAAAATATTTTATAATGCAACTTGAAACCACTATTTGTTCTTCAGCCTCTTGAAAACAGTCCTATTCCAACCAATTAAGTAATGGATACTGAATGGTACACTTACCAGTTTGTCCTTCAACAAGTGCCTCCTCCGGTCCACAGGCCATTGTTGTTGGAGGCTCAAAAGTTCGGGGATCAGCAACCATCCCAGTATAAGTTACCATTTCTAAACCTGCATATAAAAATGATGTCTCTGTTATTAAAGTACCTATAGAATTAGCATTTCTACAAACAAAAGCACACGGTATGAGTCAAGAAGAAAATTTCAACCCGCAACTAATGCCATATATCTCAAACTTCAAAATTGTTCACCTAAATATGCTCCCTGTTTTCGTTATTCTATCTAGGATTCAATTCCAACAAAGTAGAGCTACAACTTTTTACAAATAAAAAAAGAGCGGAAAAAAAATACAACAAATGTGCACACATTTCATATTGATTCAATCTATTGGAACACATATCAAATAAAAGTAAAAAAATTATGAAAATGCAGAGTCCCAAAAAATGAAGTAATCACACACCTGTTACAACACCTGCAACTCCTATGCCACCCACGCCAAAGATGCGGACGTTAGTGGGAGTTTCGTGAAGAGGAGATGCATCATGATGCCTACCTGAGCTAGAGCATCCACCATACTCAGTCACCGGTGGCGTCTGTGATCGGCGACGAGAAGCAACCTCTTTCAAGCTTCTGATGTCCGCCTCTAGAGCCTTTATCTTGTCTTCATGCTCCCTATGCTTCTCTTCATGCTCCCTAAGCTTTGCCAACACTTTTTCATGTTCATCAACATGGACATATCTGTCTGTTTGGCGCGGGCGCACTGCAGCCCTGACAATGGGATTACGAGCTCAAAGATCTGTTCATTAAAGCAACAGTTACCTACAAAAACGAGAAGCACGTCAGATACATATTGTGTATACAAATTTCACCTGTTGTATAGAAACAATGGACAACCACAGTTACCTTAGCATTCTCGAATGCTTCCTTCATTTTCTTATTTCTCAAAGCCAACCTTGGCCAATTTAGAATTCTTGGGAAAGGGTGCTCAGGAAGGGTTGCAGGTGTTTCCCCAATGGACAAGTGGTTCATTGCCCAAATCTATACAACAAAGATTAATGACCAATTGTAAGGTATAAATTTTTTTTTAACACAACAAAAGATGATAATATAACATATGCGAAAATAGATACCTGTAGGATTGCAGCACAGCCACACAGATGTATCTGGTGGTCAATTCTCCCACTATCTATGGCAGCAATAGCTTTTCTCAAGCTGTTAATTAGGTAATCGTACACAGCTCTTGCCCAATTGAAGGAGTTGGTTGCTTTTAGGTTATCAAGCAACCAAACATAATCAGTAAACAACAACCTCCCTATTGTTGGAAAGTAAAACTCGACAAACGCAAGGAGTATGTATGTCCTCGCAAAATCCCCCTCATCCTCAACCACAACCAACTTGTTGACGATATCCTCAATGGTCACCTCATCCCGTTTGAACATTGACATCGTATAACATTGCTCATTCTTCGCCTTACTACAGGATCACCTGTGGTGGGAGCCCCATTGTTAAGCATATGTCTGCAGGGGTAAAAGGGACCACCGTACCCCTAACAACGAATCCTCGGCCAGCCTCATTCCACCTTTTAACAAGTTCCCGCAACAACACATTTGAAATCTTCATATCTTTGGACAATTTGCTCACCCAAAAGAATGGGGTGGTCTTCAAATATGCAAGCTGATTGTTGGTAAGCCTTTCGTTAACATCAAACAAGCTTGTAGGATCACAAGCATGCCTCAAACGAACCTGCTAAGTATCATTAAATGCCAGTTGGATTGTAAATAAATCGCACACAGGAAAATACAAATAGTTACGAAGTTTCCTTACATTTTTATCATTTGCACCAGCCATATTCCTTGCTTAGAAACCACTTCTGTGTAAAACAACAAAGGGTTCAGTATATTTTTAAGAAAACTCAAAATGCAAAGATGAATATTGACCAACAAATTGGCATAACCAATTTCTATTGTAGGGTTTTTTTTTTTGCATAAATCATAACTATCAAGTAGTCAAGCCAACAAGTTTTGCCCACAAAGATTCACAAAATGCTGACAAATGAGATAAACTAGTAAGAAAATGAATTCAAAGAAAAAACTGAGAAATTGATTTGATGCCAAAAATTTGGATTAACAGATGTGTCAATATTGATCCATAAAAAGAAACCATATCAATAAAAGCCAAAACATTTAGGCACACCCCCCAAAAGACACATATTTTTTTGACCAAAAGATTTTGCACATATTAAAAGCCAAAGCATCAACACAATCAATATTCACTATATAGTCTTGTCCAACATAGCTTCCACCTTAAGCATGAAAATATTCATTTATAATACACATCAGCAAAGGATTTTACAAAGCAGGGAAAACACAAAATTCAGTAGTGGGTTTCTCTATTGTTAAGCATTCATTATACTCAGCTTATGTCATTGCATAATGCCACAACAGATATGGAGAAAGAAAAGTGAAAAAGTAAAATTCTTCAAAAGCATCTCATTTGCTTAAGAACTTTAATTTTGCTGACATAAAATTGTTTAGGCTGAATGATGCAAGGAGAACTATAGGATTTCATTGAAACAAACAAATGCACAAAATGTCAGTCACAATGATGCAAAAGGGCCTAGTATACAATTCTGCAGATAAGGATACAAACTAAAATAAAATTTACACACAAGAGTTGTATCATGCCACCTAAAATACAAATCATCGTGATTGTAGAGCTTTGGATGGATAATAATACCAAACCACAGTCACTTAAAGAGGAATGAATATAAAGAAAAACAGAAAATCATTGCAGAAAATGCAGCACATAAATATAAACAAAAAAGGAAGCATGATGAACAAATATAGGAGGTACACTTAACCAAAATTTTGTAATTTCTGAATTGAAAGACCTATATGGTTTTGCAAATTGAGGTGAGCTGACAGTTTCAATCTTGACCAAGTTCAAAAGCACTTGAAAGGTAGAAAGCGAACGAGAAGGGTGAAGAAAGCGAACCTTGGCTTGAGGAAGCCGCGGCTGAACGACAGTGCCAGTGACCAGTGTCCACAACTAGAAAGATCTTGAATAAATAACCCACAGAAAAGTAAGGACCTGCAGTGATAGCAGAGAAATCGTTGTAAGTATGCCTATATAATGCAGCAGTATAGGACACAAGTACATAACAGAACTCGGTCAAACTCCACAATGTCAATTATTCAGTAACTTCAAAATTGGTATATAATCACCGTTTTCGGTAAATATGTTCACTCCATGGATTGATTGTTGAAAATGGGAAAAAATGTTATTCACGTGATGAGATCAGCATTTGCTGGTCAATATTTCCCATGGTTAACCTTGTTATTAACAGTAGGAATTAACAGTCCAACAAGTGATAATATCATTGGATGCTACAAAGATAATTTTATATGCATGTATGAACACAAACAACTGCACAAAAATGGCACCACTATATAAAAGTACTCTGGTAATCTATAACGCACCATGTTAGAACTTAGAAGTATAGCAATACAGATACACATTCCTCAAGTTTTTTTTCTTCTTCTTCCAGTAATTAGCAACCATTAAATTTAGTGAACGAAATTCCTAACCATTATATAGATCACATAAAAATGTGAAAACATCAACTTGCTTTCTGGTTACTAATTAGAAGAATTAAGTTGTCCAAGACTCCAAGGTAATACTTTGATCCAATTGTGTCACTATCCAAAGTTACAGAATGAACAAGGCTCATAACTATCATCGTTGGGTAATATTTGTACTATATACTAAGATGTCAAGTTCAGGCATATCCTCATTAAGAGGCCTAAATCAAACACATGGTTATCTCAATCCCACCAAATAACTGTTGTATCTTCTAGAAGACCGTCAACAGGAGATCATACCTCTCCAAATCAGGTATTAAGGGATGGAATCATCTCCATCTCTAAATCATCAGAATAACCACATTTTAGGGTTATTTGGTGGGATCATGTAGGAATCACCCTCCCCATCCCTTGATCAAGTACCCATCTATTATATAAACAGGGTTTAACCCTCAAGTACAAGATATCTTCCCTCAAACACTTGCTACTGGTGCCATCTCTCACTTGCGCATCGGAGTAGCTTTTGTAGATACACACTCACACTCTTGTTCTGCACTAAAAGCATCACACCTTTATCCTTCTGCCGAGAATCAGTTAAGCCACAATCACTGATTCTGTGACGCAATAATTTAATTATGATCCTTTTGAGGAAATATTTTCTTATAAACCTCCTAATACTAAAAATAAAACATACTGGATTATCTCTTTCAAAAAAAGGGAAAAAAATCACAGATATGCCAACCATGGGTTTAGTGGATCCAACACAATATTTCAACAAATTCAATGGGAAATCCATACATAATCACTGAAATAAAACATAACAGTATTAAAGATTAAAATGTATATAAGAACACTCACACATGTTTACCTAGATTTAACTCAGATAATGACTAATCTCATGGATATCTGTTCATGCCTGATCTTTGAATCGCCCACTTCTATGTACACAGAAGATCAATTTGGAAACACAGAATGACAAACTTAAAGTAAGAAGCTATTCACAACCAAAACCAAAACCTAAAGAATCTATACATCATACATACGCCAAGACGCAACCTAGGATACCAACATGTATGTACCCTGCCAAATTTTCAAGAATACACAACATTATTACATTCATGAACATGCAACAATGTGGTTTTAGAGTTTAGACATTTCATTTCTTTCTCGAGCAAGATATTTTCTCCCAAACAAACAAAGACTAAATGCAAATATAAACGGAACCCGCAAAACCTAAATAGCAAGAAACGCAGAGAAGAAAGCGGCATTTACCTTAAAACTTCAAACTTTGATCCAACAAACAAAAGATTAATAGCATCCAAAGGATCAGACAGAAAATCACCACCTGCTTGGAAAACAAAAAACAGAGAGAGAGGGAAAGCAAATCAACAATCGACTGAGCTACGGAGGATGGAATGAGCCTTCGTTTCGAAGGAGGGGGCTTCGCGACGGACGGATGCTAGGGTTCCTTCTTGTTCTCTCGTTGGTTTTGATTTTCTGTTTTTGATTTCTATTTGTCTCAAATGAAAACGAGCGCGGCCCGAAAATTGAAACAACCAGAGGGAGTGCCGTCGTGAGTGAGCTTCGACGGAGTGCTGTCGTGCGCGTTCCTCAGTGATCGTCGGGAAATTTTTTGACAAAACAGAAGCAGACGCACGCGTTGGGTCGAACTCCCAATTTTTGGGTTTCAGAACCGATGGAGGGAAATTTTTTGACAAAATAGAAGCAGACGCACGCGTGATGGGTCGAACTCACTTGTATTTGTCTACATGTGTGTGTCACTTGTATTTTGTTACAGTAAATACGTGTGTCCAGTATTTGTGTCTATGTGTGTGTACATTTAACATTTCAGAAGAAAAAAAAAAAAAACCTAAAAAACACCCGAGGGAACTGTGTTATGGATCGCCGATTACCCTTGTGCGCCAAAAACACACCGAGTGAGTTAGTGCGGTGTCCCTTTTATGGCCGGTGCCGTTTCTGTACTGAGCCAATTCCTCCCCCCACTCGCCGCCGGCGCTGGCTCCACCACTTCCAAGGCAGTGATCAAAAGAATCCTCAAATACTTGAAAGCGGGTCGCATTCGAAAAGCCGCATCCATTCTCTCCGCCTTCTCAGAACCCGTCCCGTATCCTCTCTACGCCGACTTCCTCCGTCTCTGTTCCTCCCGTAAGGCCATCGTCGAGGCCCGCAGGGTCGAGTCCCACTTGCTCACCTTCTCTCCCAACCCACCCACCTTCCTCCTCAACCGTGCCATCGAGGCCTATGCCAAATGCTCCTCTATCCGCGACGCTAGGGAACTGTTCGACGAAATGCCCCACCGAGATGGCGGCTCCTGGAACGCCTTGATCACCGCTTATTCTCAATTGGGTTTCCCTCACGAAGCATTTTCATTGTTCCTGTGCATGAATAGGTCCGGTGTTTGTGCCAGTGAGGTCACCTTTGCAAGCGTTCTTGCCTCATGTGCTGCTGCTTCTGATCTTCTTCTCTCCCGACAGGTTCATGGGCTTGTCACAAAATATGGTTTTTGTGGCAACGTGATACTTGGGAGTTCCCTTGTTGATATTTATGCTAAATGTGGGGTTATGGTTAATGCTCGCAAGATGTTTCATGAGATTCCATGTCCCAATGCTGTCACTTGGAATGTTATTGTGAGGCGTTATCTTGATATTGGAGATGCAAAAGAAGCGATTTTCATGTTCACGCGGATGCTTTCTGCCCCAGTTAGGCCCTTGAATTTTACTTTTTCTAATGCTCTTGTTGCTTGTTCCAGTATGTCTGCACTTGAGGAGGGGATGCAAATTCACGGGGTTGTTGTGAAATCGGGACTCCAAGAGGATAATGTTATTTCGAGCTCGCTTATCAACATGTATGTCAAGTGTGGTAAACTGGAGGATGGTTCTCGGGTTTTTGATCAACTTGGTTCGAAAGACTTGGTGTCTTGGACTTGCATTGTGTCGATGTACGCAATGTGTGGGAAAACTTGGGAGGCAAGAAAGCATTTTGACGAGATGCCTGAACGTAATGTGATCTCGTGGAATGCTATGTTGGCGGGATATACTCGATCTTTTGAATGGTCTGAGGCATTAGATTTTGTTTATCTCATGCTTCACACTGTTAACGAAGTGGATTATGTCACTCTCGGTTTGATGTTGAATGTGTCTGCGGCCCTTTTGGATCATGAAATGGGGAAACAACTTCATGGCTATGTCTATCGACATGGTTTCCACTCGAACGTTATGGTCGGCAATGCCCTTCTTGACATGTATGGTAAATGTGGGAACTTGAGCAGTGCTAGAGTTTGGTTTAATCAGATGAGTAATTGGCGTGACAGAGTTTCTTGGAATGCTTTATTGGCAAGCTATGGTCATCATGATTTAAGCGAACAAGCACTAGCAATATTTTCAGAGATGCAGTGGGAGACAAAACCAACCATATATACTTTTGGAACCCTTTTGGCAGCGTGTGCCAATACTTTTGCTCTATACCTTGGCAAACAAGTTCATGGATTCATCATTAGGCATGGATTTCAGATAGATACTGTAATTAGAACTGCTTTGCTTTACATGTACTCTAAGTGCCGGTGTCTTGAGTATGCTATTGAGGTTCTAAAGGGGGCAGTTTCTAGGGATGTGATCATGTGGAATACTATAATTATGGGATGTTGTCACAATCATAGGGGAAGAGAGGCACTTGAACTTTTTGGGATAATGGAAGCAGAAGGCGTCAAGCCAGACCATGTGACCTTTCAGGGCATTCTTCTTGCTTGTGTTGAAGAAGGCCTTGTAGAGTTTGGCACCCAATGCTTTAAGTCTATGAGCAATGAATACTGTGTTCTGCCTCGGCTAGAGCATTATGACTGCATGATTGAGCTCTACAGTCGGCATGGATACATGGATGAGCTCGAGAGTTTCATGAAGACAATGACAATAGAACCCACTATTCCGATGTTGAAAAGAGCCCTTGATGCTTGTCAGAAAAATGAGTGCCCAAGATTGGGAGACTGGATTACAGAAAAAATTAATGAATTTGAACATTAATTGATTTCAACTTGAAGCATGCATGCATCATAGCAGGGAGCTGATCTTTGTTTCAGCATAAGAGCCATAAGTCAGATTGCAAGTATATAAAATGGAATATGACTATGATCAAGGTCCTGTTTGTAAGGATGACAATTAGATTAATACGTTGATGTGCTGCTACAGGATGACTTGTATATGCACTTGCTGTGAGCAGGACATTCTCTGGTTTTGCCGGAAGAAAATGAGCAGGATTTAAGGTGTACAAGTAGAAGTGAAATCTATTTTTCACGTTACAATCATATGAAATGAGGAAGACGAAGGACAAACTACATTTTTACCAGAATATTGCCAGCTGATCATGGCTTTGAGGGACAATTAGCAGACTATGAATTCCAGATTCAATTGAGGAAATTATATAACAGCAAAAACACTTTTGGGGAAGATTCCTATATGGGAAAAGCCTGATTCTTGTTTGTAGAGTAAGCGCCATGAAGCTTTTTCTGCATTTTGGGATTTGAATTCTGGTGAAGTTATAATTGGTTTGGAATTGATGAAATAATTTGCTAGAAAATGCAAAGGATCAGGTTTCATTCACTACAAGAATTTTTTAATTTTGCTACTAATTTTAGCTACCGATTTTATCACCAGGTAATCCCAAGCTAATTAACTATGATATATCTCTTGCTATTGATTTATATTAATTTATTTCTATATAATCACAGTTTTATTTTAGATTCATAATGACAAGTACCAAGCAGATTGTCTCATTTATTCATTTGGCAGGTTAATGGGAGTCACAAGTTGAGCGGTGCACAACCCCCCGAGGTCTTCTTGAGAGCTTTCCAAGCTGTTGCAAGTTGACTTTCAGCTCCTCAAAGTTTCTATTGTCTTCTGTTACAATGAAACCTCGGAAATAAGAAGCTAGTGCTAGTAGTACTCTTCAATCTTTCAAGATATAAGACAATGTTGAATGTTCACGTCTTCTATATTGCTTATTTCCATTGTTCTTTTTGCACTAAGGCCTCCTGGATGCAATAATAATAAATTAATAGAATTACTTTCTATTTAATTGAGAATGCAATTTTTTTTAATTGCTTGCCTAGATAAAAAGAGCTTTTTAGCCAAAATGTTATCACTGCAGCGTTTTATTATGAACTTTTCTAAATACCAAGTGTATGTTTGGTTTACGGTTGAAAAACCACTTAGACCCAAAGCAACTATAGATTTTCCTGGGGAAAAACATTGGTTTGATTTGATTTGATACATTTACAACTGTAAGCCAAACATACCATAAATATGAAGTATGAAAATAAGTACATTAGCCACGATAGATTTCCAAATGCCTACTCCAAATTAGGTTTCTAATGAAAAAAAAAAATTAGGTTTCTAATGAAAGCACCAAATTTATTACATGCAATATCAGGCTCTATACTGTCCTTAGTATTGAATTGAGAGTTTTTATTTGTAACTATTTTTCTTTATTGTATTTGATTTTACTGCCAATAACAAGGCAGGTTTAGATAGAGATAATGATTAATGAAAACTGTTGTCCTATTGTCTGAAGTCTTTAACATACTAACAAAATCTTCTTAAATAAATGTAGGTGAAACTTTCATACTATTTAACAAACAGATGAAGGGGAACAAGAGAGAGTTGATTCAGCCGGGGTGTTTCAATATTTAGCAAGATAAAAGATGATGTCAAAAGTAAGAAGAAATCATTGAATGGAAGATTTGGTAGCTTATACTCTTTCGTTATGAAGGTGTTAATGAAATGCTAAATTATTGCTATTTTAGGTTGTTCTGAAACAGTTTGGGTCTAATTTTACCAATAAAATTAATTAATATATAATCCTGAGCTAATTAACCATGTTTTAGCTTCAATATCCTTTCCTATGAATTTGTTTTTATAAACCTTTTTTTTTATTTTTTTTTTCCATATCTCATTGGATATTCAATTGATTGGCTCACAGGCAATGTTGATTTCCCATTAAATTATCACCTTTCATTTTGGAGTATTGAGATTACTGACTGTTTGTTTAAGATTTCCCCCTCTCCTATTCTACATCTCTTCTATCTTTAGTTTTCCCCTCCTTAATCTTTCTCCTGTATTTTTCTGCCTTCATTCTACTGTTTTTATTTGACCTATAACTCATCTTACAAAGAATAATCTGCAGAATTCAACCTGCAGCGTGATAAGCAAATTGAAATTGTCACTAGCATTGCTGATTTATATTGTTTTGACAAATCTTATTGTGGTTAGCCCCCCCCCCCCCCCAAAAAAAAAATGTCTAATATTTTAGCTTGGTAGTTACTGGTATTCTGTCATGGTTAAACCGATTGCTACAATGATACAATCTAATAAGTAATGAACTCTTTTTTTTATGACAGATATGCCAGATAAGATACACACTATCTGTTGTATATATGATTTGGATCAAGTTATTTTCCTTGTCAAAGGTGTCTGAAAGTTCGGTCGAGGTAACTATTTACTACCCCTGAGAAATTTATGCCAGAACATATTGATTTGGTTGAGCATCAGCCTTGCATGCTTTTTACCTATGCCGAAATAAGTTTGGACTTTTTACTATGTACCAGTTTTGATTGAGAGTGCCAAACATGGCCTAGATGATTCTTTTAGTTGTCACGTTTTATGTTATTCTGACGTAAGTGAGAGTTTGTTGGCTGGCTACTTCATTCTTATTTCCCCTTTCTAACAAAAGATGAGAAATTTACTTTCTGCATCAAATTTGATATGTGATCTGCTAATTGTATCAAATTTACTAGTATTTCTCTAAAAATAATACATAAACTAGCGGCACCTACTGGTTTATACTTATAATCAATAATATTAGTTAAATCTTGCTTGCTAATTAGTTGCAGTCTTGCAGAATAGGAGGCATGGCAATTTGTATTTGGTAAAATAACATTTGCATCTCTATTTAAATGCTAACATGCTGATCAAATTTAATATTTATAGATCGCTATCCAGAACTTGCATAGTGAGTACTTCTTGCCATATAGTCCAGCTTCTCGTTCCTTAGAGATCAGAAAGATTCTTATGCTTCAATTGAAAGTAGATTGAATTTTAGTAATTATTTCTTGAAGTTTTGAGTATATTAGTATTTAAGACGCTTTTTATCATTTGGATTTCTGTATACAGGCATTTAAGACTTGCTCCTTTCCTTAAAAAAAAAATAAAAAATGACTTGAGCTCCATGAAGGAGTGGTGACCTATCATAGTGGTCAAGCAGCATTGACCTCTGCAAAAGCAAAATTTGATTTAGTAAACACTTCATGTATATAATCTCTCTCTTATATGCAAGAAGAATGCAAATATTTCTTCACTATAAAATTTAATACCTGTAAGAATAGTTCCTTGTATTTTTTTTTTTTTTTTGCTATTTTTGATAATGCTGGTCTTTTTCAGTATTAGTGAGATAGTACTTTTGATAAAAAAATGCTGGTCTTTTGATAAAATTGGTTACTTTAGACCCAAAAAAAAAAAAGATAAAATTGGTTACTCCTTTTACATTCTTGATTGCTTGTTATGAAATGTGTGATTAATAATGTTTATCTAGTTCACTCTAGTATATGGTAATTAATGCATAACTGAAATGTCCCAATTTTGCTTTGAAAACTTATGTTGGTTTATAGTTTATACATGAAAAGGCTTAATTATTATAAAAAACTTGCACTTGAATATTAGGCTTTCGTGATGTTTTACAAGAGTTTAACCAAATACTTTTTGGCTCAGTTTCCAGAGAGATGCTGACAGTACACTGGATTGCTTGTGGCAGAAGAAGAAAGCCGAATTAAAGCAGATGACATTGTTGTTTGTTATGTATGCTTGTTGAGCTCAACTCTTGTTAGAGATATTGGAGTATTTTGATCTATGTATGCAATACTTGTTTTGAATTTTCTTTGTGCCTTCAACTAAAGTTGTCTTTTAACTGATTGACAGTGCTTTGAAAAATATTTAGATTTATGTCACGGTGATCATTTGTAAGGTTTAGTTTCGCATTTGTTATCTGCCCATGCTCCTGCTTCCTCCCTAATGGCTTGGCTTTAACATGGAGTTCCAAAATGTCCATTTGATATTTTATATTGTATTTTTATGCAACATGAAATCATTACGAAATACGTTGTATGATTAATTTACTTTTCTTAAAAAATAAAAACAAAAAAATGAAATAGTAAAATAAGGAATAGGTATAATGAAATAGAAACTAATAACTAATGTGGTACCATTCGACTAAAAAAGAAAAAAAATTAAGTAACCAAATTAAAAAAAAAATAAAATTCTAGATCAGCGATCAAAGAAATATCTAAGCCAGTTATCCGAGTAATTATTAATTTGACCCATTGAATGAATCTAACCCCAGTATCTCAGTCGATGTTCCGTTAAGTTAATGGGTAACGTACGAGTAAACATTCACTCTTATTTCCCAAAAAAAAAATGGAGGGTTCATTGGAAATGAATGGTTCATTAGGAGAGAATTTTTTTAAATGATAATTAATGATTTGAATTTTTTTAAATGATAATTAAAATTTGATACGTCAAATTTTTTATTTGTGTTTATCTCTCTCTTAAAAGAAGTCTCCATTCTTTTTGAGAAACAACTCGGTAACGTATTAGTAGGGGTGTTAATCGGACCGGATTGACCCGATGAACCCGATAATCCAAACCAAACCAATTAAATTGGTTCCGATTGGTTTGGGTAATCGGTTCACCTCATTTCAAATCCAAACCAAACCAAATACGATCGGTTTGGTTCTCGGATTTATCTTTTTTCAACCCAAACTAATCCGATCACACGATCAATATTTTTTTATTTTTGATTTATATATTTGAAGTTTTTTTTGATAATATGTATATTTTAACTATTAGAATTTAGAACTCTCCTATACTTTCATATTTTTTTTTTTATTAATCTTGATATTCTCATTTGTTATTACCAAGTACTTATGATTATATTTACTGTCTATTTTTGTTATTATATTTTAGGTAAGGAGATTAATTTTTTAACTGATTTATTATTTTTTAGATCATCAAAGAATAAACCTTTTTAAGATTGTAGTGATATAAAATTCAAATTTTTATACAAAAAGAAGATAATATATGAGGATATTAACTTTTAAAAACTAATAAATTATTTTTTACCAAGCACTTGGATTGTTGCGGACATGATTTGTTGTGTTAAGTTATTGCTTATTATCAATGCTAATGAAATTATGAATTTCAGCCATGTATAATTTGATTTGATAGAAAACAAATTGAAGTTTATGCCATTTGTGGGTTCGGATATGGAAAACAATTTGAAAAAAGTAGATAAAATTTTAGCCATGTAGAATTTGATTTGATAGAAAACAATTTTAATTTGATGGTATACCATAATTGAAGTGTTGGAAAAAGAGGTAAAATTTTATCTACTTTTTGAAACAATTTTTTATTATTTTTGAAGAGTTGAACCAAACATCCAATTCAAACCAACCCGTACTTCATTAGATTGGTTTGGTTCGAATTTTATAAAAAAAAACCTAAAAGTGAACCAATCATTTTTAATTGATTCGGATTCTTTTTTCGCAAAAATCCAATCTAATCCAACCCGTTACACCCCTTGCGTATTAGCGCCATCATAGTAGAAAAAGAAAGAAAGACGAAACGAGTAGAGTTGTAAAGAATGGAATGAGTATGGAGCTGCATGGCGTGAGCCGCACGCTTCGAGAAGCAAGACAACTCCACGTGTCGTTCCTGAAAACCGGTATTCTGCACTCCTCCGTCACCACCGCCAACGGGCTTCTCCAGTTATACTGCCGGCGCGGCTGTCTCGACGATGCATCCCAACTGTTCGACGAAATGCCACAAACAAACGCTTTCTCGTGGAACACCCTCATCGAAGCCCACATCAACTCAGGCCACAGAAACAAGTCACTGCACTTGTTCCACGCAATGCCCCACAAGACCCCCTACTCTTGGAACGTCCTCGTTTCAACGTTTTCCAAGTCCGGAGACCTTCCACTCGCCCACACTCTCTTCAACTCCATGCCCGTGAAGAACCCCCTTGTCTGGAATTCCATCATTCATGGTTATTCTCGATATGGGCACCCCAGAAAAGCGCTGTTGCTCTTTAAAGCCATGAATTCAGACCCCTCAGAAATGGTTAACCGTGATGCTTTTGTGTTGTCAACTGTTCTCGGGGCTTGTGCTGACTTGTTTGCTCTCAATAGCGGGAAACAGGTTCATGCACGTGTTTCCATTGATGGTTTTGGACTCGCACATGACAAGGTCTTATGCAGTTCCCTCGTTAATTTTTATGGGAAATGTGGTGATTTGGATAGGGCTGCTCGTCTTGTGGGTTTTGTGAAGGAAGTGGATGACTTCTCTTTATCTGCTCTTGTATCCGGTTATGCAAATGCTGGCAGAATGAGAGATGCAAGAAGGGTTTTCGATAATAGGGTTGATCCTTGTGCTGTGCTGTGGAATTCGATTATTTCGGGTTATGTGTGCAATGGTGAGGAAATGGAAGCATTGGCTCTTTTCAAAAGAATGCGTAGGAATGGTGTTTGGGAAGACTTCGCTGCTGTTTCTAACATCTTGAGTGCTGCAAGTAGCTTGCTCATTGTTGAACTTGTTAAGCAAATGCATGTTCATGCTTGTAAAATCGGGGTGATTCGTGATATCGTGGTTGCTAGTGCTTTGCTTGATGCCTACTCCAAATGTCAACACCCTTACGAAGCTTGCAAGTTGTTTAGTGAGCTCAAAGATTATGATATGATTCTACTTAATACTATGATCACCACATATAGTAATTGTGGAAGAATTGAAGATGCAAAATGGATTTTTGACACAATGCCTAGTAAAACATTGATTTCATGGAATTCAATCTTGGTGGGTCTCACTCAGAATGCGTGTCCGAGTGAAGCGTTGGATATTTTTTGTAGGATGAATAAGCTGGACTTGAAAATGGACAAGTTTAGCGTTGCCAGTGTTATCAGTGCTTGTGCCAGTAAATCATGCCTTGAACTTGGTGAGCAGCTATTTGGTAAAGCTATTGTTTTGGGGCTCGAATCTGACCAAATCATTTCCACCTCCCTTGTTGATTTTTATTGTAAATGCGGTTTTGTTGAGATAGGACGAAAAGTTTTTGATGGAATGATAAAAACTGATGAAATCTCATGGAATACAATGTTGATGGGATATGCCACAAATGGATATGGAATAGAAGCACTGACCCTCTTTAGTGAAATGAGGTATAGTGGTGTGAGGCCTTCTGCTGTTACCTTTACTGGGGTTCTTTCAGCCTGTGATCATAGTGGTCTGGTCGAAGAAGGAAGAAATCTGTTCCATACTATGAAGCATGACTACAATATAAATCCAGGGATTGAACATTACTCTTGCATGGTTGACCTTTTTGCCCGAGCTGGCTGCTTCAGGGAAGTAATGGATCTTATTGAAGAGATGCCTTTTCAGGCTGATGCAAGCATGTGGCTATCAGTATTAAGAGGCTGCATATCTCATGGAAATAAGACTATTGGCAAGGTGGCTGCAGAACAAATTATTCAGCTTGATCCTGAAAATCCAGGTGCTTATATACAATTATCTAACATACTTGCTACTTCTGAGGACTGGGAAGGATCAGCACAAGTAAGAGAATTGATGAGAGATAAGAATGTTCAGAAGATTGCTGGTTGCAGCTGGGCAGATTGTTGAACGAGAAACTCTGCTGAGGTTCTTAGTTTCCAGGTGAAGATTAATCAACCTGAGGAAAACAACTCCCCCGGGAAATAAGCTTGGATCCACCATTAGCTTCCAAGTTTTCGGGACCATTTTCAGTGTTGACCGTTGAGTTGACTAAACAATTTAAAGAGAATGAACAGCTTAAAAGTGGCTTGAATAGTTACCAGTTTAAGTTGGGTTAAGTCTATTTCTTGCTAACAGTGATGTGAAGCTCCAGCGGGATGCTAGAAGCACAAGATTTTACTCGAAACACATGCAATGCCTTGAGTGTTATGCATCATATTCTTTCCTGTAGATGACATAATCTAGCCAACAAGAAAAGAATGTTATGCTGTCTACAGTCTACACCAAAGCCTGAGGTCTAATGCTTGTATGTAGCTCAACCCCAGGCTTCATATTATGTAGTCAAGAAAACCTGCAGTTATTGGCACATCATCTCAAAAACGAATTTGAAATTGTTGGGGAAACGACTAGGTGATATGATTGTACCATAGCAATCTTTCCCTGCTAAAAGCCCTGTCCAGCTGTGATTCGGGCGTAAATTTGGAGCACAAAATGGATATATAAATCAGAAGAGCTACTTTTTGTTGAGGAACAAGGATAAAACATTCTTGTTTGAAATTGCATGACTGCTTTAATTTCGTTGTCCAATAATCGGTTTCATATTTGAAGGCTTGTGAGAGGATAATTGTTCTTGCCAATTTTTCCTTTCCATTCTACTCTCTCCGATACTTAGAGACGTTTATTATTGTTTTTTTTGTCTAGAGGTCTTTTTGACCCTGCTCGGTGTCCAGGGGAAAAGGCCCTGACTAATCCGGAGTTACGGTCGAGAGGTAAATAAAGTCTGACCCCAAGTTGTTCCTCTCCTGGGATTGAACTTGTAACACCCATACCTCAATATAATTGAAAGTACGACAAATTGTATTAAAGCATAAAAATTACTAATAATTTACAAACTTGATTACAGTAATCCAAGTCATAAATTAAACTTAAAGCATTAATCTAATGAATAGATTACAACTTATACAATACTTGGAATGTCAAATTCCATTACAATATAAAACTAATCTATAGGTCCCGAGCTTGGAGCTTCGCCTTGTCAATCTTCGATACCTGCTTATCTGTAAAACAATAAAATGGAACGAGGTGAGAATAAAATCTCAGTGAGCCCTTCATGGACTCATCACCATTCTCTCGTCGATTCTTAGTAGCCTGGAAAGACTAACTAGACTTTACCTGTCAAGACTTATCTCTTCTTATTAATCAAAACTAACTTTGAAACATAGCACTCGATAGACACCTTAAGTTTGAAACCCAAGGATGCACTACCTTAAACTTATACTTATACTTAAACTTGAACTTGAACTTGAACTTAGTACACTAAGACACTTAGAATATTGCTGGTCGTAATTACCCCTGTCCAATATTCACAGTGACTACTTGTGATAAGCTACACCTAGGATTGCATAGCAGACACACATAACTCCTATAAACATCTACATTTATTCTTATACTTAGCACGACATAAATGAAATGCAATGCAACTTTAACTAAGAACATATAGTTCTTCATTTCTTCGTGCATAGCACGCCTTATCTATTCCCTTTGATGGTTAACTTGGGGACTAACCAGGGAATCTATGTTACTGGGTTTTGTCATAGGCTTAACCTTAGACCCCAATTAATATAGCTATCGGTATGGTGGTTAGACGTCATTAACCTCCAAGCGGCGTCCTACTAGACTAACCATACCGTATTCTCTCCTCTTATGAGGAATCTTGGTGTCTTTTAAGACTCTTGAACATGGCTTATGCATTTATGCATGTCTGCAATCAAGCAAAACATTAAACTAGGATTTTAAATCCTCATAATCATTTAACTTTTCCAAGGAATTGTTCAAGACAATAAAGGAATCCAACTTAACATTTATTTGAATAGTATTATCCAAATCAAGCATCTATAATGATCATAAGAACAAGGCAACATAAGGTCATATGTAACTTAACATACATAAACATATCTTTTCACCTAACTCTTGTTTATCGTATAGTGGATTTAATCACATCTCATTCATTCTCATTTTAGACAAATAGGCCTCTTAATCTTATGAAATCTTTACTTATCTAACTATTACCAATGGAATTTAATTAAACCAAGGATTTAGGTTTGACAAGCAAAGAACATTACATACATGGCATTAACATTATTGACCATAATATGGCCGACACATCATTAAGCTCATATAGAATTGAACATCTCACTTGAGTCTAATTCCTTATGAGCCAAACACTCATCTCCATCTTAGCTCTATGGAGCTAACAAAGGAGCCAAACATCAAACATTTTGAGATAGAAATCGTAACTTAGGAGATTTAACTCATATTACATATAACTTCACATAATCATATAAACATGGCAAGACACATTTTCACATGAAACTCTACATAATCTTAAGTCAAGAAAACATTTCAAAACCAAGACACATTCCCATTGGAGCTCTACAGAACATCCAACGGTTCAAACATCAAACATACAACTTGTGGGGGGTTGGGGGCAGCCATCCAACCTCTTGCAGTCAAACCCACAAAATAGACATAACAATAACCATAAATTAAACTTATAATCAAAGGGGTTAACAAACCCTAACTTTGAACCCTTGGGGTTCAAAGACTTCTTTGAGAAAAAAATCCTAATGTGGGACTTATGGGTGCCTATCACCTAAGGGATGAAGAACTCACCTTGGTTGACCTTGAGCTAGAAGGGTATAACTTTGGCCTCTTTGATCCTCTTCACGTTTTTCCTCTTTTTTCATCTTAGGGTTTCTTCAACTTTTCCCATATCTTGATCTACACCTTTAATCCTCTTCTTCATGCCCAAGCTATTCTTGAATAATTTTGATCTTCTTCCTCCTTCATCATGTTCTTCTTCTTCCATCTTCTAGGGTTCCTCCAAATCCCCCATTGGAGCTCAATCTCACTCTCTAACTCTCATTCAAGTAAGAGATTGAAAAAATCCAACATGAATCTCTCCAATTCTTCTCAAACCATAAAACTCTAGCTCACTTATCCCTTTTCTTTCTTCCCTTTTCCTTCTTTTCTTCCCATTTTTTCCCATTTCCGCGTTCTGCCCGAACTACTGCGTTTTTAAGCATTTTTGAACCTGTGAATCGATTCACTACTTAGTGTGAATTGATTCACACAGTCAGAAATGTACCTGCTCAAATTTAAGTGAGTGAATCGATTCTCTGCAGCTCCCAATTCGACTCCCAGTGACTTGTTTTCGTGTGAATTGATTCACAGGGTGTGTGAATCGATTCACAACTAATCAACTTCGATTTTCAGAGGAATTTAAGTGTCTGAATCGATTCAAGAGGTGTGGGAATCGATTCCCACTGCATAGAAATCCAAGAAACTCAATTCTGACACCAAATTAACACTTCCAATTATCTTAGGATTAAATCCAACTCATTTATTAACTCAAAATCAACAACTTACTCCTTAAAACTTTATGTAATCATATTCTCTCAATTTGAAACCAAATTAAGCTTAAAAATAATCACACAACTCCTCATACTTATTCTCAAATTAAGCTTAGGGAATTTTGGGGTGTTACAGAACTCGAGTACTAACCGAGTCCGTCTCTTTAGATGGAGTGCGTTAACCACTCGCCCCCAACCTTAGAGTTTTTTAAGCGACGTTTATAGTAACAAGCATAGTAAAATATATAATTAATAATTTCATTTATATTAAAATTATTTTTATTTATTAACACATTTTATTTTGAATATATTATTGTTATAGTTTTTTTCTTAATTAATGGACGATAGAGGTGGCTAGTCAGTGTTGGGATTGGTGGTGCTCTCGTTGTTTCCGTTGCGGCTTGAGCAATGCGGTGCCGGTGGTGGGACAAGGAGTTGTGAAGCTGCAACATTTTCTTGTTCTACAGGTTGCAAATGTGAGACAATGAGGGATGGTTCGCGGTGAAGTTGAAGGCTTCACAACAACTATGAAGCAGCGGCTTGGGATGCGGCTTCGGTGGTCGGACTCTCGTTGTTGCTGGGTTGAACAGAAGGTGGAGAGAGATAGGAGAGATGGAGGATAGCTAGGGTTTGGAAAGAATGGAAAAGATACTTCATAGAGTCCACCATATGGTGGTGAGGATTAGCTGAACTCATGGTGAATAATTATGGTCCACCATAGACCATATGAGGTACTTTCCCACCCCAATCATTGCCTCATTTTTAAATATATGTTTTTCTTATTATATTTTAAAAAAGATATTATTTTAAAGTTGAGATTTTATACGATAAGAAGCAACTAAGTCCACCATATGATGGTGAGGATTAGTTGAATCTCATGGTGAATAATTGTGCTCCACCATAGACCATATGAGGCACTTTCTCACCCAGTCATTGCCTCATTTTTAATTATATGTTTTTCTTATTTTATTTTAAAAAAGATATTATTTTAAAAGTTGAGGTTTTATAGGATAAGAAGCAGCTAAGGCCTTCTTCATGCTTTAAATTGGGTTAAGTGAGTTGGGTTTTGAGAAAGTGTTGTAAATCCCTTGTTGATAATTGTCATATTAGGTTGCAAAGACATTTTTGAATTGAGGTTGATTATATAAATGTCTTGCATTCCTATCCAGGTTACTTGGTTAAGTCTATTAGGAGACTAGCAAATAGAGCAACTCATACTTTGTCTAGGATATTTTTTTTTTGATAATAATCTAGGACTCTATGTTTATATCAAGGTAATTAAAACCGGACCAGACATTGAACTGGAGAGGGTCAGGGTTCAGGGTTTTTGGATTGGACTGGGGTCAAACCGGGTTTGAATAAAATATTATTTTTTAAATATATAATATATATACATAATATTTCAATTTATATACAAAACAACATGTTGTTGAACTAATAAAATATTATTTTATATATATATATATATATATATATATATATCAAATATATAATATATATGGTGTATAACTGTATAAAAATCAGATGAATAAAAATTAGGAATAATAAATCAGTAGTAATAAAATTAGGAATATAAAATCAGATGAATCACTGATGATAATAAGCATAAAAGTAGCAGCAATAAAAATTAGGAATAAAAAAAATATGAATAACAAATTTGTAATCATAAAAACATAAAAAACACATTGGCGCAGTGGTAACCGGTAATGGAAAATGTCGAAAAAAGTGAACACTTTTCTAGTTTTATTATTGTAATCGTAATACAATAATTGTAATAAAAGTGGAAAGCGAAAGTCACGTCTTTATAAGCAGGAATAAGAAAAACAACATATGAATAACAAATTTGTAATCATGATAACAAGAAAAGCACATTGGCGCAATGGTAACTGGCAAGTCATGCCTTTGAAACCATCTAGACGCGAGTTCGACTCATACCTTGGTTATTTTGTAAATTAATTTAAACAGTTCTGACGTGTTGTGCGTGGGACCGGCCGGTTTAGCGAGTTCGACCTCGACCCTTCGGTTTTGAAGGGTCACCCGAATCGGGTACATGCCCGATTCCCAGTCCAACTGATCGGACCGACCGGTTTTGTCCGATTTTGATTACTATGGTTTATATAGTCCCAACATTTCTCTTTTGTAACTCGTAATAAATTAACCAGCAAAACTAACAGAACCAAGAGTTGAAGCTTATTATTATTACTCCCTTCCTTTCGTTACTTTTTATAAATTCTTTTTTAAAAAAAATTTTAACTAATTATAAGCCTATTTTCAAATTAAAAAATATATTAATTATTTTTTCTTAAAAATATCTCTAATTAATTGCATAGAATTTAAAAATCCAATACATGCATTAATTAATTAAAAGTATAACTAAAAGATAAATTTGGAAAAATATACACATTATAGACAAATTTAATTATGTTAACTACTTTTTTTAATATGTATTTTTTTGTCTAAGGAGCTTATAAAAAGTAATGAGAGCGGTAGTTACTTAGATAATCAAAAGTTCGGTTTTGGGCGGGAGCTAGGGAAAAGCTTGAGTGACTTTTACATATTACCGTCAAGAAAACTTTGCAATCTCCATCAACCACAGACCAGATACCACACATTGCTTGAGCAGCTATAAGAATAGTTAGAAGTTAGAACCCCCTGCAACCACAGTCGAAGGTTTTCCGAATATGTGAAATTGTGAACAGCGGAGGGCCTCCGGAGGCAGATATGCAGATTCGAGGAAGCGCATAAGTCACCGTGTAACTGTGTTTGGTATTGGAGTGTTATCACTACCTCTGCCTCTGTGCCTCTGCTTGTGGCATCATTTGCATGTACCCATTTTTGAAGCAAACACAAGGTCCTCACTCGTCACTTTCTTACTGTTATATTCTCCTAGACCACTGTTTGTCTCATAAATCCGTTAACTTTGTCAAAATCGTGCATGCCCACTTCCTCAAATTTGGTCTTAATACCTATACCTATTTGGGTAACCGCTGTCTTGATCTCTACACTGAGTTCGGCCACATTAATGATGCCTTGAAGGTGTTTGATGATATTTCTCACAAGAACTCCACGTCCTGGAACATTTGCTTGAAAGGGTTGCTCAAAAGTGGCCAGCTTGGCAAGGCCTGCCACTTGTTTGATGGAATGCCTGATAGAGATGTGGTTAGTTGGAACACCATGATTTCAAGTTATGCTTCTTATGGGTTTTCTAGTCATGCCTTGGACCTTTTTGTTGAAATGCAAGGTACTGGTGTGAGACCAAGTGGGTTCACTTTCTCAATTTTGACATCACTCGTGTCAAGTCCCTCTCATGCTAAGCAGGTTCATGGTAGGATGATCAGAAGTGGGATGGATTTGTCTAATGTAGTGCTTGGGAATTCATTGATAACCATGTACGGGAAGCTTGGTCTTGTTGGTTATTCTTTTGGTGTGATTTTGACTATGAAGCAGCTTGATGTTATATCTTGGAACTCTCTGATGTGGGCCTGTCATAGAGCCGGGCACCAAGAGCTAGCTCTAGAGCAGTTCTATAAGATGAGAGCTGCGGAGTTGTTGCCTGACCAGTTTACGTGTTCAATATTGATGAGTGTCTGTTCTAACTTGCGAGATTTGGACAAGGGTAAGCAAGTTTTTGCCTTTTGTTTCAAGGTGGGATTTGTTTATAATAGCATTGTCTCAAGTGCTGCTATTGACTTCTTTTCCAAATGCAACAGATTGGAGGATTCTGTCCTGCTCTTTGAAGAACAAGATCATTGGGATTCAGCTCTATGCAATTCCATGATTTCATGTTATGCTAGACATGATTTAGGGGAAGATGCTTTGGAGCTTTTTGTGCTGACCTTAAGGAAGAATATCAGACCAACGGAATACACGCTTAGCTGTCTTCTAAGTTTTGTTCCCATTTTCTTACCAGTAGAAGTGGGTAATCAAATCCATGCTTTGGTTCCTAAATTGGGTTTTGAGTCAGATGCAGTTGTTGCCAGTTCACTTGTTGATATGTATGCTAAATTTGGATTTATTGACGATGCCTTGAATATTTTCAATGAAATGAAAGTAAAAGATTTGGTATCATGGAACACTATAATGACGGGACTGACTTACAATGGCAAAGTGTCCGAGACCATGTACCTTTTAAAGGAATTGATTAGAGAAGGTATGCAACCAGATCGAATAACATTTGCTGCAGTTCTACTAGCATGCAACTATGGGAGTTTGTTTGATGAAGGAGTTAAAATATTTTCCCTAATGGAGATGGAATTTGGAGTAAAACCAGAGGAAGAACATTATGCTTATGTTGTGGAGATGTTAGGTAGAGCTGGTAAGCTAAAAGAAGCCATTGACATTGTGGAAACAATGCCATATGAAACTACCCCGGACATTTGGAGGTCAATTCTGTCTGCTTGTGCAATATATGGAGACTTGCATACTATTGAAATAATCGCAACGAAAATAATGGAGAGGGCACCACAGACATCCTTGCCTTACTTGGTTTTGGCTCAGGCATATCAGATGAGGGGAAGATGGGAGAGCATGGTTCGAGTGAGGAAGGCTATGGAACAAAGAGGTACTAATAAAGAGTTCATTGGGTGCAGTTGGGTTGGAATAAAAAACCATGTATATACTTTTGCGTCAAATCAATTACAGCATTATGGGGGCAAGGATATTTATCTGCTATTGAATTTACTGGTCTGGGAGATAGAGACCGAGGGTTATGTCAAAAAATTGTATAGCTCCCCCATGTTGTAGCAGTTGGCTGGGAATATGGATGTTGTATCGAAGTGGTTATAAACTACGACTGTTAATGCTTGGGGAAGGGATAAATATTATACTGTAGCAGTTGCAAATTACAGATTACATTAGCTTTTCTATATTAGTACTCAAAAGGAAATTATTTGATAGTATCTACCCTATGGCTGCGTATGAATGCGAAAAGAAATTAGAGAGAAGAGAAACCAATCCTTCAAAAAAATAATAGAGAAGAGAAAGTGTTACGTTCCGATTCATTCTCCATAGGCTGAAAGTTAGATTGGACCTTCAAAGATATGATCAAATTATGTGTTCCTTCTCTTTGGTCCTTTCAATCATGATGGGAGTGGGAATTTGCCAATGTATTCTAACACTCAAGTCAGTATGTATCTTAATCTTTAGCTAGAGAATAGGAATAATATCATACTTCTTGTTATTGTTCGTCCTCCTTATGTTTGAAGGGACGAAAATGGGAGAGCGGGTGTGCCGTCCTCTTTTCTCACTCGAACTCCCTGCTGATGTCTTAGCTTCTCTGCTCCACTAGATTAACTCTTTGGGGTTAGATGTAACATTATTTATCAACCCGTCAAAATTTATCTTTAAAGTTAATAATTTATTATTATTGACTTGTCAAAAAAAGATTATTTATTAAAGCATTATAAAAATTTTTATCTAATTTTTCTTGATATAATCAATAATACCCTTAGAGCACTCATTCTTAAGACTTATAAATACCGAAAATTGCAGATAACATAATTTTATTATTAAGTGCAATTTTTATTAATTTCAAAATGAATTTTATTTAATAACGACACATATTTAAGAGTGTGTAGTTTAGTTAGGTAGGTTTTCTCCTAATATGAATTGAAGATAGATAGCAACAACACATGAGTCTGACGTGGTCCCGTCTGCACAAGGATAGCTTGAAAGGTGTTCAATAAATTCACGACACAGCTCCACGTCCTTGCTGTTGCCACAACAGACAACAACCAAGATAAGAAAGTGTGGGAGGAATAGTGTATTGGAGCTTGTCCATTTCCCCCTCCCACTACATTATAATCTCTCACGTTTTTTCAATCCTCATTAATTTGTTTATATATTAGTAGCTTCTTCTAGCGCCTTCTTCTATATGAATATTCAATCATACTACTAGCAATGGCAGCTTTGTTGTTGGGATTGGGAAGGTCCAGAACCTTAGCTCATCGCCAACAGTACCTTCAGAAAAAGCTTGCCTTTTTGTTAGGATTTCCAGTTCTAAACCATAGCAGCTCTTCTCATATCCTTCGATCTGCTGCTGAGCCATTTGTTAAGGGCCGTGATAGACCAATTGCATCACCGGTTTACAACTCAGCCACCCTTTCCTACTTCTCGCGTTATGAATCCACCAAAGCCGAGGCACAATTGGATTTGCAGCACCATGTCCGCGACGATGACCATGATGATCAGGTGATAATCGTTATTTCAGCTTTAGTATGGCAAACAAATTTGTTTCTATTTAAACATCGTTTTAAAAATTCTAAATATCATTAGCTAATTTTTTTCCCCCTTCATTATAAGCTTTTTATATTTCCGATCTAAACTTGGGGAATGAAAGCCCCCTCCCTAGGATAACCGTTATCAATTGCTCTTTTATGAAAGCAAAACAGGGAACTATGTAAAACAAAGAAGAGTGGAGAGGTACCCTCACCGTTCAAAATAAATACTTCATCTCGTCCGAAATATAAGAAAAAATTCACTATTTATGGTCTAAATTATAAGCACATGATAACTATTTTTACTCTATTTAATGATATTATTCTAAAAAATACCCTTAAATTTATTGAGATCGTCTTTTCTAATAAAAACTTTTTTTACTTTAAAGCAATGGTACTTTAGAAAATAGAATTATTTTTTTTGATAATTTTAAGAGTATTAAATGAGAATAACCAATTTTCTTAATAAGTGTGAAATAAATTTATTTTGATTATATTTCATATCGGAGGGAGTATCACAGTACCTCTCCTATTGCCGCGCTTTGGGAAATTTTACTCCTTTTTATTTTGGGGAAATTTTACTCCTTGTTATCCAATTTTTTACACTCAATTTCGATATTTAAGAGGTAGAAAGGGAAAAAATAGAGAAAAAAAAAGTAATGTAATGGGGAACGAAAGAGATAATTAAGAGAATACGAGGTATAAAAATTGATGCAAATTAAGGAGTATGAGAATTTATACTCTTGCTTTTTTCTATAGCAAATGAGAATCATGTGGTTCGCCATGTTACGTCTTGTTGGCATCCAGCCAATATGAAATCAAATTGGTGAGTCAAATGGTTGGTGAGTCAAATGGTTGGTGGCCATCTAAGATTGACACAATTTGCAAGTGTTCACACCATTCATTTCTTCTATAAATAAGGAGTGGATTGTAGAGCAAAAATCATCCCATTCACAACTAAGTGCAATAAGCATTAGTTAGAGAGAAGCCTGCTAAGAGAAAGAGTGAGAGAAAAATTAGAGAGAGCCAATTTGTGAGAGTTTTATCCACAAATCGAGAAAGACAATCTTATTGTATTAATTTTGAGAGATCACCAAGGGTGAAGTTTGTAATCCCATTATTGTTATAGTGGAAGTTTAAGCGCCTACGGTCCCGTTGGTTTTTACCTTCAATTTTGGAGGGTTTTCCACGCTAAAATCTTTGGCGTTATTTTCATCTATTTGGTTTGGGAAATTATCCTGGGGTTCGTGGAAATTTATTTTATCTCACTTATACGCTTTTTCCCAACAAAGTGGTATCTAGAGCTAGGTCTGTGGAAAATTCTTAGTATGCTCTGGTTGCACTTTGTTCGATCTTCCACATCGTAAAAGAATTATTCACCTGGCCACTATTCATCAAGAAGTTTCAAGCACAATAAATTTGTTGATCGCCATCAAAATGGAGGAGAGCACCTAATATGATAAAGTCGATCGCATTTAATTATGCAACTGAAGCCAAAGATGGAAGATCTTTTATACATTAAAGATCTATGGAAGCCGATCGTGATGACGAAGGAGAAAGCAACAACTACAAGAATAACTCCGCCGGATGATAAGGCGACGCAAGGCGAAAAAACCAATCGACGCTGACCAAAGACATCGGACATCGACCGGGCCGTCTTGAATCGGAGTGTCTTGCCAAACCGTCGATGGATTGACAAGAGCATTTTTCAAAACTTTGCTAATGAACATGATGCTCATGCTCTTTGGCAAAAGTTGGAGAAAATGTATGCAAGAACAACCGTCTGAACAAAGCCAACTGATGCGACGATTAGTCAACCTAAAGTACAAAGGCGGTAGCGATGTATCGGAACACATGAGTGAGTTCCAAGGCGTTGTAGATCAACTCAACTTCGATGAAGATGACCATCGGCGATGAGTTACAAGCCTTGATCTTTGAGTTCTCTACCAAAAGTCGGGACACCTTAGTTGTGTCGGCCAAGAACTCCGCCTCGAAGGCAAGCTTACCATGGATATGGTAAAGGATAGGATGTTGAACGAGGAGTCTCGACGAAAGATGAAGGATATAATCGAATATGAAGCGCTTGTCACGTAAAAACAAGGCAAGCAAGAAGGACGTGGAAGAAGCAAAGGTAGAAGCTCTCAAAGCCAAAGCGGCAAAAAGGGCGATCAAAGTCGGATCGAGGTATGATAAGAAGTGTCACCATGCTGCGGCCTTCCGCACTTCATTCGAGAGTGCGAAAGTTGAAGCTTAAAGAAACAGGAAGCAAAAGCCAAACAAATGACACCGCAATCGCCACCGAAGATGTTACCATTGTTCGAGATGCGATTATGTCAATCTTGCATGTCAAGACTCTACCTGGGTAGTTGACTCAGTGCTTCCTACCATGTCACCTCAAGCGGGAGTTCTTCTCAACCTACACTCAGGGTGATTTTGGACGAGTGAGGATGGGAAATGATGATGCATCCACAATTATTGGCATCGACAACATTTATTTAGAAACTAACCTTGGATGCGTGTTATGTTTGAAAGATGTGAGGCATGTTCACGATATCGCCTCAACTGATCTCCACCTGAGTACTTGATGATGATGGCTACAATAGCTATTTTGGTGAAGGAAATTGGAAGCTCACCAAAGGAAACCTGGTGGTAGCAAAGGCAAGAAAGATACTTCTCTATTTAACGAAGCCAAGTTATGTAGGAGAAGTAAATACCAAAGAAGAAAGAAGTTCCAACCGAGCTATGGCATAAGCGGCTCGACCACGTGAGTGAAAAGGGTCTTGGATTCTTTCCAAGAAGAATCTCTTGCCGGAAATGACAAGTACATCATTGGGAAATGTGTTGATTGTTTAATGGGAAAACAACACATAGTTGCATTTGAAGTTCCCCACCATCTAGAAAGGCAAATCTTCTAGATTTGATACACCGATGTTTGCATGATGAATGATAAGTCACAAGGAGGTGCACTTTATTTCGTGACTTTCATTGATGACCATTCCAGAAAAGTGTGGGCCTTTGCTTTGAAAACCAAAGATCAGGTGCTGGAAGTTTTCAAGCAATTTCATGTGAAAGTTGAAAGAGAAGCGCGCGATTGAAGTGTGTACGAGCGGACAATGGCGGTGAGTATCGCGGACCATTCGAGGAATCTGCAGGTTTTGGCATTAGATTAGAAAATCGGTGCCAAAGACACCTCAACACAAGCGGTGTTCTTTGAAAGGATGAATAGAACCATCCGTGAGAGAGAGTCGGATGTATGCTCTCAAATGCAAAGCCAAACTCCTTTGGGGGAGGCAATGAGACAAGATCGATTTGATCAACCTTTCTCCATCAGTTCCATTGAACTATGATGTACCAGAAAGAGTCTGGATAGGGAAAGATGTTTCATACAAACACTTGAAGGTGTTTGGCTGTAGAGCATTTGTTCACATCCCAAAAGATGAGAGGTTCAAGCTGGATGCAAAAACAAAGCAGTGTATCTTTGTGGGATATGCCCATGAAGAATTCGGCTACAGACTCTGGGATCCAACTACCAGAAAGATCATTAGAAAGCGAGGACGTGGTATTTTTGAAGATCAAACAATCAAGGATTTGAAGAAACCGTAAAATCCACAAATCGGATGAAATTCGATTAATCTGGAACCGCCTTCTCCACCAATAGATTACGATGGCGGGGAGCTACACAGATACATCGATGATGTTGATCCACTGGTGAAAGTCCGTAACTGAAGCGAGTTCGAACAAGAGTTAGTTCCCTAACAGGTCCAATCAAAAGCCCGAAGGAAATCTACTGCAGAGCGGCGAGTCAAAGTATTCACCTACCGAGTATGTGATGCTCATCGACGGGGAGAACCAGAGCTATGACGAAGCTCTTTCTCACCAAAGATAAGAATGAGTGGTTAAAAGCCATGCAAGAAGAAATGAAATCCTTGCATGAGAACCACACATATGATTTGGTAACACTACCACAAGGAAGGAAAACACTCAAGAACAAGTGGGTGTACAGGTAAAAAGTGAAGAAAGCGACCACAACCACGTTACAAAGCAAGGCCGGTTGTGAAAGGATTCGCTCGAGAAAAAGGCGGAGTTGACTTTGATGAAATATTCTCACCGGTGGTGAAGATGTCATCGATCGAGTTGTTCTTGGCTAGGCCGCAAGTCTCGACCTAGAGATTGAACAACTTGATGTAAAACCGCTTCTTACATGGTGATCTTGACGAGGAAATATACATGCGGCACTGAAGGTTTCAAGTCAAAGGGAAAGAGAAATTGGTGTGCGGTGAAGAAGAGTTTGTATGGAGTGCACCGAGACAGTGGTATAAAAAGTTCGATTCATTCATGGAGAAAAATGAGTACAATCGAACGACGGCAGACCACTGTGTCTTCATCAAGAAATTCTTTGATGAAAATTTCATCATTCTTTTACTTTATGTTGATGACATGTTGATTATTGGCCGAGACAGCGGCAAGATTAGCAGGTTGAAGAAAGAGTTGAGCAAGTCCTTTGCAATGAAGGACTTAGGACCCGCTAAACAGATTCTTGGCATGACGATTACGTGCGGGGAAGAATCACAAAATTTGGCTATCTCAAGAACGATGACGTGGAAAAGGTTCTTGAAAGATTCAACATGGACAAAGCAAAATCTGTTAGTTCTCCAGGCTAGTCACTAAGCTCAAAGTGAGCGGTGTCCTCAAGCAAGGAGGAGAGAATAGAAATGAACAAAGTGCCATATGCATCGGTTGGCAGTCTAATGTACGCTATGGTATGCACTAGACCAGACATTGCACATGCAGTTGGTGTTGTGAGTCGATTTTTATCAAATCCTGGAAAAGAGCACTAGGCAGCAGTCAAATGGATACTCAGATATCTCAGAGGTACATCTAGTCATTGTTTGTGTTTTGGTAATGGAAAACCTGTATTAGAAGGATATACAGATTCAGATATGGTCGAGACGTGGATACCGAAAGTCTATTTCGGGTATCCGATAACATTTGGCAGGGGAGCTGTCTCATGGCAATCACGATTACAAAAGTGTATTGCTTTAAGCACCACGAAGCGGAATACATTGCAATCGAAGGTTGCAAGGAGATCCTGTGGATGAAGAAGTTCCTACAAGAGTTGGGACAAAACCAGGAAAACTATGTTCTATTGGCGATACCAAAGCGCAATACATCTCAAAGAAGAATTCGACATTTCATTCAAGGTCGAAACACATCGACGTAAGATATCCTTTGGATCCGTGATGTGTTAGAAAGAAAACTGAAAGTTGAGAAGATCCACACCAACGACAACGGGGTGATATGATGACCAAAGCTCTACCAAAGGACAAGCTAGAAGTCCGCAAAGAAGTTGCGCTTAATATCAAACCCATATTGATCTGAGGATATTTCCCGTTGGTGGAGGGGGAGATTTGTTGGCATCCAGCCAATATGAAATCAAATTGGTGAGTCAAATGGTTGGTGAGTCAAATGGTTGGTGGCCATCTAAGATTGACACAATTTGCAAGTGTTCACACCATTCATTTCTTCTATAAATAAGGAGTGGATTGTAGAGCAAAAATCATCCCATTCACAACTAAGTGCAATAAGCATTAGTTAGAGAGAGAAGCCTTGCTTAAGAGAAAGAGTGAGAGAAAAATTAGAGAGAGCCAATTTGTGAGAGTTTTATCCACAAATTGAGAGTACAATCTTATTGTATTAATTTTGAGAGATCACCTAAGGGTGAAGTTTGTAATCCCATTATTGTTATAGTGGAAGTTTAAGCGGCCTACGGGTCCCGTGGTTTTTACCTTCAATTTTGGAGGGTTTTCCACGCTAAAATCTTTGGCGTTATTTTCATCTATTTGGTTTGGGAAATTATCATGGGGTTCGTGGAAATTTATTTTATCTCACTTACACAGTTTTTCCCAACACGTCTCTAGTACGACCCACATCACGCTACTTTGGGTCCAACTATTCTTTTTCTAATGATATGTAAATTATCAATTAAAATCACATGGGGTGTTTAATAAACCCTTATATATGATAAGTTTGAGTAATATTCTTGAATATGAAATCACTTAATTTAGTATGCCATAAAGTCATGTTGTATTCTACTTCTTATAAAGTTATATATTGTGATATGTATTTTAATCTTCAAACTCAATTAAGGAGACTATTATCTTAATTTCTTTAATGAATATTTAAGTTTCATCTATCAATCAATTTTTTTCCCGACAAATTCAATCAATCAATATTACTCATATTGTAATATTTGTAAAAATAAAAATAAAATTACTAACCTAATTTTCTATCGATTGGAGTAAATTTTAAAATTAAAAATATCAAAACATTCATATTTTTCATATTTGAATTTAATAATTTTACACTTTTTTCACGAGTTAAATTGGACAAGTTTTTAATTTAATTTTACATTAACAGGACGTTAAATTGGACAAGTTTTTTAATTTAATTTAACACTAACAGGTGCCACTCATTGCATGATATATATATATATATATATATATATATATATATCTATATATATATATATATATATAATTAAATTAAAAACTTGTCCAATTTAACTCGTGAAAAAAGAGTCTTCGTGTTTTTTTTTTCTTTTGGTTCAATAAAGGGGTCTTATCTTAAAATAAAATGTAGGATTTGTTCTAATCCTTTACGGAGCAGATAGTATTCTTATTCTTAATGCTTCTAGCTAATTCGGGCTTTCTTACAAAGCCTACGCATGATTTTATACTTTTCGTGAAGGGATGCACCCGTGGATAACTTTTCAAAAGGCCCACCCTATAACGACCCGCACACCTAACAAAAGCTTTCCAATCTTCCTTTATTATTTCTCCAAGTCGAAAGGGACAATCTCCAATTGTTGATGAATTTATTTATCACTCCTCAAAGTGATCAAAATTAAAACACAGCTAGTGATAAAATCTAAAAATCTATAAGTGTTGGAAAGAGTGCGTTAGAGAGTATATTGCTAATACTTTTTTTTTATAACTAAAACACCTCAATATCATTACCACCACAATTCAGTAACAACGTCAGATACAATGCACTCCTTAATCACATTAGGAGTATCTTCTAACCAAACTGAATTAGGATTAACTAAGGCATTCTCTCTCTCTCTTTTTTTTTTTGGTCTGATGGCTCAGCGGCCTACAACGCACTCCTAAGAGCGCTGAAAAGGGGCATAGCGGGTTCGAACCCGCGCCCAAGCGTCCAAGCGGCAAATACTTTGCCAGTTGTGCTAAGCACCACGGACGCTAAGACATTCTCTTTTAATTAAAACATAACTAGAGATAAAAATTAAATTTATATTTTTAATTAATTATACTAAAAGGGTAACACTATCTTGTTCCAAGTGATTCATATACTTTCAATTTAAAAACTAATTTTACTTTCAAATAATGATACGTAATATTAAAAAATTACTTGGAATAAGGGTGTTGACAAAATATGTGATTGAGCCAAACAAAATCAGGTTCTAAAAAATACTTTGGCTTGGTTTGCCTTGACCTCAGTTGAGGGGATTTACAAGTTCGAAAGATGCCAAAATTAATTGCTAGCATTTTTTAATTTTTTAATTTTAAACAATAATTTATTTTAGTTTTTCATATAAATCAATTCAAATACCATAATATAAATTCATCAAACAAATTATTTGAAATTAATAATTTCGAAATATGAAAATACAAATAAGAAAAAATTTAAGTCAATCCAAATAGTTCACAGCCTACACAAAACTGAGTTAAACTAACACTTTTCTACCTGGGGGTACTGGGCCAACCAATCTAATCTGGCCCGTATTTGACTATTTGACCCGACCTATTAAAGTAAATTTACTTCTAAACCAAAATTAGTAAACATATACATAATTCCCCCGACGACATAATTCAATTCTGCCTCTCACTGTTTCAGGTTATTGATTTTCCTGGTGGGAAAGTTGCATTTACTTCTGAAATGAGATTCATCTCTGATTCTGCTCAGAAAAGGGTGCCTTGTTTTCGAGTTCTTGACGAGGATGGAGAGCCCATGAAGTACAGTAATAATGTTCAGGTATCTCAGTTCAGCACTTTCTGCAACCAAAACTTAACTTAATTCATGTGTTTGTGGTAATATCAAATATCAAATATGGGTCAACCACATAGGAATGTTATTTGTTTGAGATATGCTATTAGGATTTTGTGTCTAACTCATCCTTGCAAAACCGATTTGTAATAAATTCTTTTCAGGCCTCACTTTTAGTCTACGTGAGACTTGTGTTTTTCGCGATATATACATAGCTGATTTTTGAATAACTTCTGGCCCATAATTCAACAGGTCAGCAAAGAAATGGCTGTGAAGATGTATTCTGAGATGGTCACTCTTCAAACTATGGACAGCATATTCTATGAAGTGCAGAGGCAAGGAAGAATTTCCTTTTACCTCACCTCAATGGGAGAAGAAGCAGTTAATATTGCATCAGCAGCTGCTCTTTCTTCTGATGATATTGTGTTGCCTCAGGTTTGTTTGCCTACCCTCTTAAAACTTATATTTTTTATTATTTGTTGACAATGAAAATGTGCATCACATTGTCGCTGCTAGTACCGGGAGCCTGGAGTTCTATTGTGGCGCGGTTTCTCTCTGCAACAATTCGCCCACCAGTGCTTTGGAAACACAAATGATTTTGGCAAAGGCAGGCAAATGCCTATACACTACGGCTCTAACAAGCACAATTACTTCACTGTCTCATCCCCTATTGCGTAAGACATAGATACAATACGAAAACATGTTATAATCTTTGCAATTTAATTCTTAATTGGTGACATGCATTTTGAAAAAGTTAATGTTGTCTGGCAAGAAATTCAGAACGCAACTTCCCCAAGCTGTTGGCGCTGCTTATTCCCTTAAAATGGATGGGAAAAGTGCATGTGCAGTCACTTATTGTGGGGATGGAGGCACTAGTGAGGTTAGTGTTAGTGATGATGAACATTCTCTCATAGTTATAAAGTAATAGAATTAATGGAATATCACTATATGCTCATTGCTACTATCTGACCATCAAAATTTGTAGGGAGATTTTCATGCTGGTATGAATTTTGCAGCAGTAATGGAGGCCCCAGTTATATTTATCTGTCGTAACAATGGATGGGCCATCAGTACCCCTGTAGAAGAACAATTTCGAAGTACTCTATTATTTTCCTTTCATTTCAATTTCTTCCAACATTTTTTTATCACACTTTTTTTTCTGAATATATCATGTTGAAGTCTATGTGATTTATTTCAGGTATTAATTATTAGTACTTTCTGGAAACTTATATTTTTCATGTTTGATTAGGTGATGGCATTGTAGTCAAAGGTCAAGCTTATGGAATTTGGAGTATTAGAGTAGATGGAAATGATGCTCTTGCTGTTTATAGTGCAGTTCAAACTGCTCGCGAAATCGCTATAAGAGAACAAAGACCAGTTTTAATTGAGGTGGGATTGAGCTTCTTAATTTCATGCTATAAGATGATCATTATTAGATAATAGATACCAAATTGTTTTGAGTGTTTTCATCAAATTCATGCTGAATGATCTTCAGGCTCTCACTTATAGAGTAGGACACCACTCTACATCTGATGATTCAACAAAGTACCGGCCAATTGATGAGATTGAATATTGGAAGATGGAAAGAAATCCTGTGAATAGATTCAAAAGATGGGTAGAAAGGAATGGTTGGTGGAGTAACAAGGATGAATTGGAGCTTAGAAGTAGTGTCAGGAAACAGGTGAATTCAATTTGGTTATTGCAATTTAGTCTGTCTTTGTATGCAGCAACCTACCTGTTTTGACATTTTTTTTGGGATTTAATTTGTATTACTTTGGTACAGTTAATGGATGCGATTCAGGTGGCAGAGAAAGCACAAAAACCTCCACTTGAGGACTTGTTTACTGACGTCTATGACCAACTGCCATCAAACCTTCAGGAGCAAGAGAGATTACTTAGAAAAAACATTGAGAAGCATTCCAAGGACTACCCTTCTGATGTTCCTTTGTAGATATTGCCAATTCAAATAACGATTTGTACTTAAACTGACTGTCAGAATGTAAAATAAAAAGTTACCAAGGGTTGCATATTCTTATGATATCATTTATTTCGATGCTTCCTACGTTATTTACCACTAAATTAATGTGTTGACATAATTAGTTCCACAATAATCTGAGGTCAAAGTAACATTACATTTAGCCCTTGGAATGAAGTATGAAACCAAACACTTGAAACAGAGATAAGTTCACAGAAAGTTATGGGACCATCTATTGAAGATAAAATTACCATTCATGAAGAAGCACAGGTTAATCTTCTTGGTTCCATAAAAAAAAAAGTTGGCTACATTATTATGTGATATATCTATCTCGTAAATTACATCTAATAGTCTCATTTGGATTAGGACATCAAATCAGAGTATTAGAAGATGCATCAAATGTTGCTCTGTACCTTAATATAAGAGTATTATTATGATATACTCTATAAAGCATGAAATAAACTCCTTATAATGGTTTCCAGTCAAAAAACTCCTTATAATAGTTTATGAATAAGCACTTAATTAAACTCTTTAGAATAGCTTGTCAAATAAACACTTATTAAATTATTTATCCAAAGAAGCATAATTATTTTTTTATTTGTTGAGAACTTGTTTACATTAATTTGTTGTTTTCAACGGAGTTCATGTTGACTGTGGCAGCGGCAAGAAGGGAAAGGGAATACTGAATAATTTAAAGCTAAAAAATGACAGATTGAATTGTTCAACAGTGAAAAAAATGAATAGAATCTAGTATATTGAAAAGCATGTGCGAAGCAAGCAGTAACCAAAACCTGTCTTGAAGTTCCTCGTACTCTTCCCTTGTCGTCACTGTCCAAGGCGGCATACGTCCCACCATTTATCTCCCCCCGAATATTCTCAAGCACATTTTCTCGGTGTTTTCACAGTGAGAAAGATGACTATTGTTGCTGTTTTCTGTCCTTGAATCATTGGTCCATCATTAATATCATTGTTTAATCCCATTTCCACTAATCAGGTGATCATGTACTTTTCTGCATTAACCCATCTCGTGTCAACGTTTCCAGCTTTAAATTTAAAGCTTAATCTCCATCACCAGCACCACAAGCAGTTTCATTGTTTGGAGCATAGATATTATTACATAGTTAGCATGGTGAGCCCTCCTTCTGATCCTTCATACGTCGTCGTTGCATGTGATGCCACCAGAGACCGCAATGAGCATGAGATCAAGCTCGTCATTGATAACATTCGGGCCAAGTGCAAGGGTGTCATTCTCTCTTCTGGTGACAGGTTGCTTGTGCTCTGCATCTTGCATAAGGTGTCTCATCCCAGTAAGTGTTAAATAATAGTATAGAATATAGATATAGATTTGGGTCAAATTAACAGTATCTCATTCTCATTACATGTCTCTTTTGTTCCTTAATTTCTTTGGATTAACAGTGGGGTACCAGACATTAGCATGTCCCGAGTCTTTTGCTGGCACCAACTTTCGTGCCATGGAGGAAGAAGTCAGAAAGAAAGTGGATGTATATGCAAATGAGCTTTTATCAAGTCTTGAAGATTTTGAAAATGATGGGGTATGTATGTTAGTTAGACTCTAAATAACAGGTTTTCAAGTGTTGTTATTTTTAATCTTGATGCTAATTAATAATTATACGCACATACATGTCCCAGGTTAGTATCGACGTTCAAGTCACCGCGGGTTTTCCAATTAGACAGGTTATTTTACAAGAGGTTACAAAATATAATGCATCTTGGATTATACTTGATAGGTATTTGAGCCTCTCCTGTCCTACCATTTTTTTTTTCTTTTTATTTTGCATGTTATTTTCATCCAATGGTTTTCAATTTTATGCGGCAAATTAATTTAACAGACACCTTCGGCGCGACCTGAGATTTCACCTTAACAAGATGCCATGTAAGGTTGCATTGGTTAAAGATGACTTGTCTGTGGATATCTGGAGATCTCAAAATACACATGACACTAATGTCACAGTAACAAAGCTTGTCTATTCCTTGTCCAAGTTTGTGCCCTTATCAGATTGTCATAGCATGCAAGACATTGAGCAGTCTATTATCTCTTGCAAAAGTTATCCACATTCCATTCATTCCGATAGCTCTGGTGCCATTAAGAGCTATTTAATGCATTCATATGCCAACAGGTCAACGGACCACAGTTCTTCATTAGATTCTGGATCTTCTTCTAAGCATGAAAGATCAGGTCAGAAGCCTGTCTATTTTTTTTTTTTAACCTGCACTTACACATAATTTCATTTTCAATTTCTTAGATTTTGAGTCTAACTCAATTCCACGAATCCGAATTCAACGCGGTCAAATTTTTCACCCATTTACGCAGTTTTGCCTGTTCAAGCTTAATCAAACGGTGCAGTTTTTGAGTTGAGTAAATAAGATACAAAGTCAAATTTTGGAATGTACAACGTCTGATTAAGATCAGACACTCTAAATCGTTTGAGTGCGTGAATGCGTGAAAAAATTGACCGGAGGGAATCCGGATTCCAATTCCACAAAACCCTGCTTGTAAGGTGAGAATGGTGTCCATTCATTATAACTTTTTTTAAACTTTGGACTTTTCTCAATACATCTCTCACGCTCAGTACTATTGGACTTGGTGGCCCAATAGATGTAGGATATACTCTGATACCATTTTAGAATTTTTAGTAAAACTTAGCCTCACAAAACCAACTTGTAAGATAAGGAATATCCATTCATTATAAACTCACCAACGTGTGACTTGAGTTTTTCTCGATATATTATGTGTCACACTTTCTTCATGCAAGCTTAATTTCCTTGTAGCGTTACTAGTTCATTGTTTTTCGAAATAAGCACTTGTCACAGGCTTCCTAACTGTCATCCAGGCATAAGCATGAAAGGAGAACATAGACATTTCATTACTTCTCAGATTGGCGAAAAGAAAAACCAATGTGGGTTTCTACCAAGATCTTCAGATGCACCAATTCTCTGTGTTGGTTGTGGAGCAAGGACTGAGTTATCTATCAAGGAGTCAATGAGGTTCGGGTATTCGGAAATACAGCTTGCAACAAATGATTTTTCAAAGGATAACTTAATAGGTGAAGGTGGATATGGTCATGTATACAAGGGTGTGCTTAAAGATGGACAAAAAATTGCCGCAAAGGTAAGGAAAGAAGAAAGTGCACAAGGGTTTTCTGAGTTTCATTCAGAGGTGTATGTCTTGAGTTTTGCTCGACACAAGAATATAGTGATGCTGTTGGGTTACTGTTGCAAAGAAAACAAAAATATTCTGATATACGAATATATTTGCAATAAGTCTCTTCATTGGCATTTATTTGGTAAGTCTCCTCTTAAAAATATATTTTAGAGTATTCACTAAGGTTTTTCATTCTATTCTAAAAGTTTTATGAATCATTTTTGTAGAAAATACAGAAGCAGTTATTGATTGGCGCCAAAGGTATGCAATTGCGATTGGGACTGCAAAGGGATTGCGTTTTCTACATGAGGAATGCCGAGGTGGTCCTATTATTCATCGGGACATGCGACCAAGCAATATACTTCTCACTCATGATTTTGTTCCCATGGTAATGTGCCACTAATTAATTGCTTCATTCTCCTTTAACTACTAGAAAAAGCTAAAATAGCAATGGAAATTTAGAGACGGAAAAAGACAAATTCCGCCTCAAAATATTAGCGACGCCAAATTTGGAGACTAATTTCATTTTTTCCGTCTCTAATTTCCGTCGTCGTTTCAACTTTTTCTGTTAGTTAGATTTCTGATTCATGTATTGCAACTATACACTACTTCCTTATGGTGTATGCCACTGTTACTTTTGTTAAATGATCTATAGTGGATCTTTTATTTTAGGCTCAAAGAATTACTTTCTAGTAGTTATTCGATGATGGCAATATATAGAGAGGGTGGGTGGTTTCAATTAAGTGATGTGCTATTATAAATGCATGCAGCTGGGTGACTTTGGGCTTGCGAAATGGAATACTGGTGATGATCCTCTGCAAACAAGGATAATGGGCACATTAGGGTGAGAAATTGAGAATTTGTTCAAGCTTTTAATTTATTACTACAACTAACTGGCCGGATTGATTATATCCTTAAACAATAGCTAATTAAAATAAACAAGTTTTGTTGTTGTCATTGTTTATGTAGATACCTTGCTCCGGAGTATGCCGAAGACGGTATTGTTTCAGAAGGAACAGATGTGTATTCTTATGGCGTTACTCTGTTACAATTGATATCAGGACGCCAAGTAGGAAATTCCAATAATCCAGACCAACAACTATCTCTCCGACAATGGGTATCAAAACTAAACTTTTTAATTAATGTTAACTGCTAGCTTTTCAAAAAAAATTATAGTGATAGAAATTAAGGAACTTTAACCATAGATTTCAATTTGACTGACCTTGATATATATATGTACATGGATGGAAACATAATTAGGCTGAGCCAATCATTGAGAAGTTGGCTTTACATGAACTGATTGACCCTCGCCTGGGGGAATCATATGACACTTATGAACTGTACCTTATGGCCAAAGCAGCATACTTCTGTATGCAAAGAAAGCCTGAGATGCGTCCATCAATGGGAGGGGTAATTAACTAACTGCATGCACTTCAATATTAATTGGTCTTATATCTTAATTTCATTTCGTTCTATCTAATTAAGTGCAAATTACAATTAATTAATAACTTGTTACTGCAGGTTGTGCGCCTTCTTGAGGGAGAAAGTAGCCACTTCCATTCCCTGGAAGATCAATTTGTACCTAACCATAACAGTAGAGGAAAAGGCTGAATTGATATTGGTTCATTTTGTCAATGCTTATTTGTAGTCAGTCGTGAATCTTTTTTGTGCTTCTCCTTTCGAGGATTGTGACCAATCTATGGACTCATAAACATGACTCAAGGCAGATGCATTTTGAGATTTATATTAGTGTATAAAAATGTATTTACTTGGAAATATTCCCTACATTGCACTATACAGTTAAAATATAATAAAATGTAAATTCAAAACCTAAAATAATAACCATTTTAAAACGAAAGGGGTGCTTTTATATTAGTGGGTGCTTTGTGTTAGATTATTTCAGTTCAATTGGTTGCTTTCTTTGGGTTTTTTTTTTTTTTTTTTACCCTTTTGGCAAAACATCTGCAGTAGGGGGCTGTAGTTTGATATGCCAGAATTTGGACAGTGTTGGTTTAGGTGTGGAAGCAAACGTGTCAAAATCGTAAGTAAGTATGTTGCAAATATTTGGGAATATGATTCCATCATGAACATTGATGGAACTATTTGCAAAGACCATGATTCATGTGGATTGGTGGCGGAAGATGCTACTGCAGAAAGTTGAATCATATAGCCAACCACCGAATTCCCAATTATATGACTCTTGATTAACGGAAGTCAGAAGGGAACCCAAAAAAGAAGGGACACACACACTGTCGTGACCAGTAAGTATGGATATAAAGCTTACTTTGACATTAGTCAATTTTTTTTTTGTCAGCGAGTAGAAATGATAAACAACAAACACACACGTGTCTAAACGGTAATATTCGGGTTCGAACCCCGGTACCGACGTCCCCATATCGCTGAAATTGACAAAGCAACCAACAGTAAGGGGCTTTGACATTAGTCAATATAAAATAAAATAAGGCTTGCGTGGATAGTTAACAAGTAAAACGAATGAAATTAATTTCAAAGTAACTTTACTTTTCAAAAGGATTTTTCACAATTTATACAGTCACATATAATTATAATATAGACATCACAATTAATATTTAATCTTCACATTATTGAACCAGTCTTAATTTCTGTTGTAACACACGCACCAAGAATCTAAAGAGAAATCGAGTCACAAACACACGCAGAGAAATAAAGGACACGAGATTTAATGAGATTCGGCCAAGTGTGCCTACGGGAGCTATAACAGCTGTATTTCTTATTATTCAAATAGGGTTACAAAGCGCAGTCTAAATACTGTTTAACACTGCGATACACAACAATTTCATTTTTCCCCTTTCGTCCCTTGTCTATATTTTGTGAGTGTATAATAGAAGAAGTAGACAGTCTTATCTTATCTTTTTTTGAGAGCAGGCTCCCCATCCTTTTTTGTTTTTCATCCATACAATTTAAGAATTTTTGTTTTTAGTCCTTATTATTTCGTTTTAGTTCTTGTAATACTTTTTCATGTTTGGTCTTAGTCCCTAAAAATAGAGATCATTTTAATTTTAATCTCTGAAATATAGATTATATAAAGACTAATTCCAAAAATATAAATATAATACAGCGATGAAAAACAAAACAAAAATTTTGTAGAGACTAAAAACAAAATTAAGGAAATTCAAGGGACGAAAAACAAACAAATTTAAACCTTTGTTAAAATATGAAGATTAATAAAATGAATTTCCTTTCATATTTAACCATCATCTATGCTTTATGTACTCTTCAAAATGGAATGCGCATGCGCATCCTATATAAGGCAGACTAGTGAACAGTAACGTTCGAAATTTGACCAAACAGTACTCACCACCCCAAGTTGCGCATAACTTTAAAAGGAATCATTACGGTTTTGTCTTGCTCCACATATCAAAAATCTAATGTGAGATTCTCAAGATAGAGACGCACTTCTGATTTATGCCGTGAACCATCAAAAGTGTCTTCGCTTGCTCTCCTCTTATCCCTCTTCTGTGGCCTTGAAAACGACATGATCCATACCATAACAACCAACCGCAGTCTATAGACACACACGAATTTCCCAAATATTTGGCTTAGCTTAGCTGAATCAAATATTTCATGAAGTGTTCGCATTTCTTGCTAATAATAATATTCTTTTTGGTTTAAACAAAATCACTGTTACTGCCGCTATGTAACTGATTTTCTTCTAGCTCAATTAGAAATCTAGTTGATTGCCTTTTCTCCTATAGAAAATTGGCTTTTCTGCAGTTTTGGTCCCTCTATTTTCAGTAATCCGTAATTTTGGTCCCAAATTTTTAATTTCACAATTTTGGTCCCTAATTTTTAAAATTTCTGATATTTAGCCCCTCACTAAAATTGGGTTAGAAATTTGTTGATGTGGCAAGTGATCTACTGATGTGGCATCTAACTGGACTTGCCATGTGGCATTTTGGTGACACTTAAGTTGCCATGTCATTAAGTCAGCATTTAGTAATTTAAAACAACAAAAATAGATTTATTTTAATTTCTGAAAAATCTAAAATAATAAGATAAGGTTTAGGGGAAATTGAAAACCCTAAATACTCTTATCACCTTCGCTGCCCTCCCTTCTCAAATTCTCTCTGACAACGGCGCGCCACGAGCCTCCACACCTCCTTCGCCTTCGCAGACCGACGCCTTCAGCGAGACCTCGTGACGGCAACTTCGAACATAGTCTTCTTCCTCGACCCATTCTTCTTCCTCTGCTCCTTCTTCCTCACGGTCTTCTTCCTCACTCTCAGACAAGCTAGTCCACCACACGCTCAGAGAAGAACCAAGCCAAGCCAACAACAACCTCACACAGTCACCCAGATCTGTCTCGCTCTCGATCTGTCACCCTAATCTCTCTCGACCCTTTTTTCTTCCTCTGACTCCCTTGACCCTTTCTTCTCGCTCTTCGCTCACAGTCACTCTCGACCCTCACAGTCACTCTCGCTCTCCTTTCCAAAAACCCTAACCTCACACAGCCACTGGTTCCAGGTTTATGAAGAATCGAAGCAGATCGAAGAAGAATCGAGGGTTTCTGGGTTCTGGGTGTGAGTGAGAACGAGGGTTTCTGGGTGAGAGTGACAACGATCACTACAACAAAAATAGGCAATAAACAGCGCTTATTTTGGCCTTAAACAACGCTTAAAAGGCGCTGCTTATTTAGCCGCTGCTGATTGTTATTAAAAAAAACAGCGTTTTTGAAGCGCTGCTGAAAATTGACAATAAACAGCGCTTTCTTAAGGAAGCGTTGTTTATTGTCATTTTTAGCATCAATAAGCAGCGCTTCGTTAAAGGAAGCGCTGTTTATTGTCAATTTTTAGCATCAATAAGTAGCGCTTCCATTAAGGAAGCGCTGTTTTTCATCCCTTTTTTTTTAGTAACAATTCACGTAGATGTTTTTTTTTGAGACGGTACCAGAAACATAAAAATGAATAAAACACATCCAGTACAAGATTTTTCTTTCAATATAGATGAATATAGATCCAAGATTTTTCTTTCAATATAGATCCAAGATGAATAAAACACAAAAACAGTACCAGATTTTTCCTTCAATACAGATCCAAGAAAAATAAAAATTGAATACAGATCCAACAAAAAAACCTAAGCTACGATCTTTCTCTCGTTCTTCTCTCTGCCCCTTCTTCAATCGTTTCAAACGCTCTGCCCCTTCTTCAATTGTTGCTCTCTCATTTTTCCCCTTCTTCAAATACAGATCCAAGGGAAACTATTAACAGAGAGCTTGGGGTTAGGGTCTGGAGAAAAATTGGGAAATCAACAGAACATGAAAAACGAGCCAAACCAGATCCACAGAAACATGAAAATTGGGGAACTCACCATGTGAAAGAACAAGTCAAACCAGATCTACAACAATACTGCACCTCCTCTTCTTCTTGTTGTATTTCTTTGGAATGAGGCGGTGAGAAAGCGGGAGAGATGTGTCATAGCGAAATGCTAGTTGTGTTTGCGATGGAGAAGAAGATCGTGGGGTTTACGATGGAGAAGAGGATCATTTGGGGTTTGCGATGATGGCGAGGCAAAAGCGCTTGGGGTAGGTTTGTGATGATGATGAAGGTTCTAGAAGCGAGAGGTTTCGGTTTGCAATGATGACGAAGGTTCTAGAAGCAAAGGAACAAAACAAAAGCGAGCGAACCCCACACAACAGTGGGGTTTGCGATGAGATTGGGAGCGTGAAGTGGGAAGAGAAGGCGTTGTTGGCGATGAAGTGGGAGATCGGCGTGAAGTGAATAATTAATAGGAATTAAATGACCAAAATCGGCTTAAAAGCTTTAAGCGCTGTTTAATGTTTTAATCAAAATCGGCGCTTCATATTGAAGCCATTTGTATTGTTTAGCACGGACCAAAATCGGCGCTTCATAAAGGAAGCGGCATTTGTGTGTGTAGGACCAAAATCAGGCGCCATATTGGAAGCGGCTGTTATTGTGTAGGACCAAATTTTAGGACTAAAATCGGCGCTTCATATAGGAAGCCATTTTGTTATTGAGGACCAAAATCGACACTTCATACAAGCGTTTGTTTATTAGTTAAAGTAGCATTTTTTATTAAAGCGGCGCTTAAAGTAGCGCTATCTTTTACACATACATTTGTTGTAGTGGATGGAGGGTTTACGGGTTCTGGTGAGATTACGGGTAAGAGTGAAAGCGAGGTTTCTTCTCTTCTCTTCTTGACTTTCATTTAGGTTCTTCTTGAGGTTCTTTCGTTTCTTCTTACGGTTCTCAAATCATGTTTAGGGACGAAGATGAGAGGAAGGATGGGGTGGTGCTGATAGTTGCTGATGGGTGCTGATGGTTGTTCTGGGTTCTTAGTGTTGCAGAAGAAGCAGAAGAATGATGGAGAAGATGTGTTGGTGCTATTGTTAATTTGGTGTTTTTTTCAGAATTTGTTGAATTTCATTTTTCCAGAATTTGTTGTTCCCTGTTGTTGGTAATTTTGGTGCTGTTGATGATGTTGATCATCGTTGGTTGGGGTTGAGGTTGGGTTCCAGATTTAGGGTTCATATGTTATTTTTCCAGATGAATATTGGTTGGGGTTCCAGGTTCCAGATTTAGGGCTCATCGTTGGTTGGGGTTCTAGATTGGGTTAAGGAGCAAGAGGAAGAGATGAAGATTTTTCCAGATTTAGGGTTCATGTTGTTGTTGATGAAGATGTTGTTGTTGTTGAAGCTGAAGATGAAGGTGTGAAGATGAAGATGAAGCTGTGAAGAATCAGCGTGAAGAAGAAGAAGAAGCAGCCTGATTGCTGCAGATTTGTTTATTTTATTTTTTGATAATGGTTTGTTTGATTTTTTGATTTGTTTGTAATTTATTAAAGTTTATAATGATTTGTAAATTTGTTTTACTTATTAAATTAAATTTTATAATTAAAATAATAAAAAAGAATTAAAATAATAAAAAAGATGACATGTGTAACTGCTACCTCAGTATTTGACTGTCACATCACCTAATTTATGACCTAATTTTAGTATAGGGACCCAATTTCAGAAATTTTAAAAAATAAAGGACCAAAATTGCGAAATTAAAAATTGGGGAACTAAAATTACGGATTGTTGAAAATAGAGGGACTAAAACTGCAGAAAAGCCTAGAAAATTTTGATTGATAATTGATAATTCCACTTTGTAAAACGTATACGCTCTCTAGTTTCAGTTTTTTGCTAGAATTTATTTTGGAACCAAGAAAAGGAAGAAATTTTGTCCATCCTTAATTTATCTAATGGTAAAAAATAGTGTCAAAGTTCATCCTGAAAATTAAAAATAATGTCGAAAATGACTGCAAATTTATACTGTTACGTACTAGTATAAGATATCCTTTTTAAAAATGTGTAACATTAACATGTTTCTCCGAGCTTTAATTATATTATCTTCGCGGATTTTCGTCAAAAAAAAAATCTTCGCAGATATTTGGGACCGTGAAATTACTTTGATAAGATAATGGACTGGAAAGTATTAATTCCATGAAGTACGGAGAAGCATATGGGAGAGCCACAGACAGGGAAAGATCCGTAACGAATTTTCAAAATTGATGATTATACTAAAACTTTTTGTCATGTCGTATTTGCAGTGCTTGGGTTGGGCCACTTGAATTAGCTTTCATTCGATCTTAGTAGATATGGAAGAAAAATTATTTTATGCATTATTATACAAGTATGAGCGAACCAAGTGAAAAGGTTTGTTGAAGAATATCAAATATTTATGGCAGATTTTGGCAGTGCAGCTGAAGAACAATAATGGGGCACACCGAGAGCGACAGAGAGAGAAATGGGGTTGGTCAGAACTAGTTGTATTTGTGATAAACTAGGACACTACGTCATGAGAAGGAGATCCAGTTGCAATGAAGGATACGGAATCTTTAGCCACTTGAGCTCTTGAAGTTGAAAGGGAAGTGTTTCTTTCTCCTTCTCCTTCTCCATCCCCTTCTCTTTGCTGCTGCTCACTGCAATTGGCTTTGTGGTGTGGTCTAAAGCTGCTAGGAGAGTAGCAGTAGTGTTGATGGCGCAGTTATGAAATTTAACTTGGTTTTGTTATGTCTCAATATTTTAAAAATGTCGATTTCCTTTTATTGAGAGCTTACTCAATCGTAATAACCCAACTAAAGACTAGATCGGCTCCAAATGCTCACCCAAAGTAAAAAATCAAGACCAAATTAAAAGTCGTGATATTTAGATAATTAAAATATATAAATTTGGATATTATATACATAATTTATTTGGGTCACAGTGTGTTAACACGAAGTGTCAAACTTAACGTGTGGTAATCTTTCATCAGGGCATTTATTTGATAATACGTTAGATGTTTCCATCCTTCAGAAATTCTCAGTCTCTGGCAGGTTTGCTAAGGCCCCCTTTATTAGGGAGGTCTATTGGCATCCCCCTCTCTGTGATTGGGTCAAAGTTAATACCGATGGTGTTGCCAAAGTTTCTCCTGTGGTGGCTGCTTGCGACGGTATTTTTAGAAATTATAGAGCTTCTACTATGGGTTGCTTTGCTTATCATATTGGTATCACCAACGCCCTTCATGCTGAGCTCATGGGGGCCATGATTGCTATTGAGATTGCGTACTCCCAGGGTTGGCACAAGTTGTGGCTTGAATGTGATTCTTTGCTGGTGACCCAAGCCTTCAAGTCCACCCAGATCGTTACTTGGCATCTGAGAAACATATGGGATAACTGTCTAGCTCTGACGAAAAAAATGACTTTTAGTTATTCTCATATTTATATGGAGGGAAATAGTTGTGCGGATAGGCTTGCTAATTATGGCATTCGAGTCCAAGGTCTTAGTTGGTGGGACCTCATCCCCGATTTTATCAGGGAAGATTTCTTCTGTATTAGGGCGGGTCTTCCGTCCTACAGATTCTGTTGATCTCATGTTGGTTTTTTATTGTCTCCTGTTTGTTTTGTATTTTGGTATGCTGCAAATGAATGATAATGTCTTTGGTGCTAACATAGTTGGGATGAAAATCATTATAGTGATGTCTTTGCATGCCAATACTTTTTTTCTAGATATAGTTTCTTAATTATAGGTTGAGTTCTCCTTCCTATTGGTCTGTCTGTTTTCTTCATCCATAGGTTTTGGTCTAGTCCCCATGTTTTCCTATAATTCTTTTTTCATTTTTTAATAAAATTAAATGGGGGAGTACTCTTTTTCCTTTTAGTTTTTTTTTCCTAAGGAAGGTTTTGCATCAAAAGGTTTTAAAGAGATTCATTCTCTTTTCTTTTGCTTAAAAAAATAGTGTCAAACTTAACGTAATGATATATCAAACAACTTTATGTAAAATGTAAATTTTATCGATCTAACCATTGAAATAATTATAATGTATACGTAATATATTAACTTCACTCAAAAAATTATATGTTATATCTTTTAAAAGTATGATGTGAAATAGTAGTTGCAACAGCCGTAGTAATAGTATACCAATTTGATATTTTCAAACTAGTACAATAATAAAAATTATAAAAAAATAGAACATAAAGAAAGAGAAATGGGCTACTTACCTCGTGATGACGATTTCTGATGGGCACAACTTGTTGGACCCGGCATGCACCTCCATCTCACACTAGTGTAGAAACAGAATTTTATACCGGCTAAAATCGATATTTTACACCGGTTTTATTACCGGTATAGATGCTCCCGATATAATATGTTGATGTGTTTATATCGGTTATTTAACCTGCATAAAATGTTGCGTTTTACACCGGTTATATATCCGGTATAAAATTTCAATTTTCGTTTGTTTTTTATTTTTTTGAAGGACCTTTTACGCCGGTTATTAAAGATAACCGAGGTAAGAAACCAACATTCTACACCGATTTTTTTCAATAACCGGTGTTAAATATCTGTATTTTACCCCGGTTTCTTATATAACCGGCGTAAAAGGTGCACTTTTTTTTATTTTCTGTTTATTTTTATCTTTTCCTGCTCAGAGGCAATCTAAAATGACAATAAATAGGCAATAAATTTGACAACAATCAGCATTAGAATTGGCACCAAATGTGCCCAAAATTCAAACAATCAAAAGCTATCAAATGTAATCTATAAACATATCAAATCAAATATACACATAAACAAAGTTAAGATATATATATATATATATATATATATGTAAACAATATATAAATAATGTACAAAGAAGGTAGTGCTATAAATATCTACATATGTATCTAGTCCTAGACCTCGTAGGAGAGTAGGTTGAAGAATCATCCATGATGCCTGCAGTATAGACAAAAAAATAATATGTCAGTCAGACTATAAATAACGAACAAATAATAAACATGCATGTATTAACAAAAATATTATAATGTTACAAATAACAAACTTACTTGATCATTTCTCCTCTAATATCCATTCTTGATGATCATCACGAGTGGCATATACACCGTTCACTTCATTTTTATCAGTGAAAGAAGGTCTTTGTGTTGAGAAAGAAGGAGTGTCATAAATATCTATTGATGCATCTTCATTTTCATCATTCTGATCATGCATGTTTCTTCTTTAGAGTACTACAGACCACCTATTGCTAGAGGGATCTTTCACATAAAATACTTGTTTGGCATGGAATGCCTTGATGAAAGGCTCGTCCGTACAACCCATCTTGTCAAGGTCCACCAATGTAAATCCTAATTCATCGGTTTGTACATCACTGTTACTGTTAAACCACTTACATTTAAAAACAGGCACTTTAAATTTACAATAATCGAGCTCTCAAATCTCTTCAATGACCCCAAAGTAAGCTATGGATGCCAGAACATGGTTCTTATCTTTTGAACTAGAGAAGTGCATTGCAGAAGCCATGACCATAACCCCACTGTTTTACACAGTACTCCTGTCATCCTGTGACTTTGTATAAAAGGAAAATTTATTTATAGTGTACCCATTCCAACATAAGACATTAAAGCTAGGGTCATTTGCTAGCCATTTTAAGTCATCAGAAGCAGTATCTTCTTTCAAAATATGTGGTTTAAACCAGCTTAGAAATGTCTTGTTATGCTCTCTCAACACCCATTGTTCGTTCCTGTGGGGGTTTTTGGCCTTGACAATGAATTTGTGAGTAGACAAGTATGGTTCAACCTCATTAGTGTTATTCAATATGTACAGATATGCCTGCATCACTTCCGCATGACCCATGTTCTTAACCTTTAGACCTCGTGTACCCTTACCGTCACATCTCCCCTCATGACGAGACTTGGAAATCCCTACAGGTTCTGCTTCTGACAAGTAGTCTGTACAAAACTCAATAGATTCTTCTGTGATGTACCTTTCAACAATAGATGCTTGGGACGGTATGAATTCTTCATATACCCTTTCAAGATCTTCATGTATCGTTCGACAGGGTACATCCACCTTAGATAAATGGGGTCACACACTCTAATCTCCCTCACCAAATGAACAATTAAGTGAACTATGATGTCGAAAAACGAGGGAGGAAAGAACATCTCCAACTGCCATAAGATAATAACAGCCTCAATTTCCAATTTGTCCAACTCCTGCGGGTCAATCACTTTACTACATACAACATTAAAGAATAAGCACAATCTAGTTATGGCATGTCGAACCTTTTTTTGGCAAGATGCCACGAATCGCCACTGGTAGTAGTTGTTGTATCAAGAAGTGGCAATCGTGAGACTTTAAGCCAAGTAGTTTGAGATCTTTCATTGACACAAGACTCTTGACATTTGAAGAGTAGCACTGTGGAACTTTCACGCCCCGTAGCCACTCGCAGAAGCTTCTTCTCTCTTGTTTTGACAAGATATGACATGCTGGTGGCAAATATGTCTTGTTACCTCTTTCCTCTGGAGCTAACTGTTCTCTTATGCCCATCTCAACCAGATTTAGACGAGCATTCACACCATTCTTTGTTTTACCCTTGATGTTGAGAAGCGTACCGATTACACTATCACAAACATTTTTCTCCATGTGCAGCACATCAATACAGTGTCTCACATCAAGACTAGACCAGTATGGAAGATCAAAGAAAACTGGCCTCTTCTTCCATATGTTTTTTTTCAGTAGACTTCTTTTGTTTATTTCCAAAACTAACATTAATGTTGTTCACCCGTTCATAAACTTCTTCCCCAGTTAAGGCGTTTGGAGCAACTCCATTCTCCTGGCGACCATTAAAAGCCTTTTTCAACATCTGATACGGGTGATTATGTCTGAGAAATCTCCGATGCCCAAGATAAACAGTCTTCCTTCCATGTTGCAATTGATGGTAGCATGTGCCTTCTTCACATATAGGACAAGCTTTATGCCCATTAACACTATACCCAGACAAGTTCCCGTAAGCTGGAAAGTCATTTATGGTGCAAACTAACATGGCACGCATCTTGAAATTTTCATTAGAATACCCGTAAAAAACATCAATGCCTTCATCCCACAATATTTTCAAGTCTTCAATCAAGGGAATTAGATAAACATCTATGTCATTTCCTGGCTGTGTTGGTCCGGATATCATCATAGATAACATAATATATTTACGCTTCATGCACAACCAAGGAGAGAGGTTATAAATAATCAAGAGAACAGGCCATGAACTATTGTTACTACTTAAACTACCATATGGATTCATTTCATCCGTAGAAAGTCCAAGCCTCAGATTTCTTGGGTCATTGCCGAAATCCGGGAAACAAAGAATCAACTCTCTTCCATTGCAAAGAATCAGTTGGATGACGAAGCTTCCCATCACATTTCCTGTCATCTGCATGCCATCTAATATTCTTTGCGTCTTTTGCATTCGCGAACAATCATTTAAACTTTGGAATAATTTGAAGATACTATAACACCTTCGTAGGAGGACCTTTTGAGGTGACATCACAACCATCATCACCATCCTTCTTTTTGTATCGTGATTTCATACATTTAGGGCATATTTCTTTGTCTTCATTCTCCTTCAAGTATAATATACAGTCATTAGGACAAGCGTGTATTTTCTTATACTCCACACCCATCGGACATAATATTTTCTTCGCCTCGTAGTTTTGATCCGGCAATGTGTTGCCTTCTGGAAGCATGTCCTTCAACAACTCCAGTAACTCAGTGAAGCTTTTATCAGTCCACCCATTTATTGCCTTAACATTAAACAACCTCAAAACCGCTGACAACCGTGTGAAATTTGTGCAACCCGGATACAACGGTTGATCCTTGTCACTACATAGAGTATCATACACATGTGCTCGCTTAAAAGAATCTGGTCCAATATCACGAATCATGTCCTTTAGTCGATCGCCCATATCTACCTCAACATCCCCACTTTTGGACACACTTGGCGTGTCTAACACTTCACCATGCCATGTCCATGTTGTATAACTCTGGCTAATCCCAAAGACATCAAGGTGCTCACGTATATCTTTAACTTTTAGAGATGCCTGATTCCTACACTTAACACAAGGACAATAAAATTCTCCATTACTATTAGGAAGCTTTGTTTCAGTAAATTTCAGAAACTCTGACACTCCATTCTGATACTCATCGGTCAATCGATTTTTTTTCATCCAACTACGATTCATAACTATGTTCTGAAAAAGTAAACACACGTTTATTTAATGAACAATCACCACTTCAGGACCCTTCAACCACAAGTATCCAACAGATCTCTGTATATTTGGTATGAACTTATCCCATTCAAGAAGAAACTTTTTTCTTTATTTGGTTAATAATTAGTCATTAAATCCTTATATCTTGTACCTGACGAAATTTCGGCAGCATTTCCCATTGGTCTCCAAGTACACAACCCAAACATGGTGACATCCACCACGATCAAGCATGCACCCAGAGACAATAGGAAATGTAGCAATTTGAAATTTCATCATGTATTAGATAAAAGATTTAAAGACTAACTATTAACCAAATAAAAGAAAAAGTTTCTTCCCAAACTATCCTAATTGAACAATTCAAGATTCAATAAAATGAGCGGTACCATCCCCGGTACACACGCAAACATTTTATTAAATCTCAAACGGGAAACTAAGGCTTAACACAAATTAAATAGAGAAGCTTAAATATAAAAACATACATCGTATATCATAATCATAAGTCAAGATATTCATAAAAAGCAATGAAAAATACATTAATATATTCTCCTGATACATTTATCCAATTAAAATATTAAAACAATCAAATACATTAATAGATAACATGCATAATAAAAAAGCAAGGCTAGTGCTGGCTCCTTGAGGGGCCCCCAGGACAAAATCAGGCTGTAGATTCTTCTGAAGGAGTCAATGGAGTGTAATCCTCTACAATGGGAGAATACTCCGGTGTGGATGGAGTATACTTCGAGATCTCATCGTCATCACTGGGGATCTGAATGATCTCCGTCCCTCGATGAACATCCCTGGCAGCTATGGGCCTCCTGGGAGAGGGTGGTCTCCTCTGAATCATACGCATATGAAGGCACGCGCCCCAATGGTCAGCGTCGGCACGGAGATCACCATACTGGTTCATCAAATCACGATCCTCATCATGATAAGGATCGCGATGATGAGCATCGCGATCCTCAATCCTCACAAAGCTATCTTGATACTCCGTTACAGTCATCATCGACCTGCTAATAGAAGGACGTGATCTCCTGGAAGCCATGCGAGTATGACGCCCCCCACGACCACAATTTTCATCTAAAGACATTGTCTGTTGTCAACAGTGGTCATTCATGAGTAACAAAACTGAAATTTAATTGAATGACAACAAAAAGCATAATATACCTCAACAATTTAATTATTATTCATATGTAAGTGCAGAGAAATACCTTTTTATAAAATATATAAATTTAATGAAAATAAAAAACCCAGTATACCTTATAAATTTCAAACATTTGGCCATAAATTGAAAACAAAAATCCATATTATCTTTGTAGGTAAACTTATATACACATTGCAGACAATATTACTTGACATTCTTTGTCATGTGTTAAATGTCAAAAATCATGTACCAAATATTTCCATAAAACTTAACAGTAACACAAGTGGCAGGGAATTGAGGACTTTAACCTGAAATAGTGGCACAACCCGAGTGGCACAAAGTACATAGAAACTAAACATAGTACATAGCTCGCCAATGATGAATACCCATGAAGCTAGCTAATGCTAAACATTGGACCAAAGCTAGATTAGACGCTAAGGTGACTAGATTATCAAACAGATCAAAACCAAAAAGGGAAAAAAGCTATAAGGTAAAGGAAAAAAACCTATAAGCACGAAGAAGGAATAAGTGGGTGTGGTTGCTTCTGGTTTGCCTCTGAGATAGGGCTTTGAAGGTGAAAGGTGGTGAGAACCACGAGAAGGAGAACGGCGGCGAGAACCACGTGAAGTAGAGATTCGAACGGCGGCGAGACAGGATGAGAACGATGACAGTGCCACGGAGAGATAGAGGGCTCGAATGGCGGAGAGAACAAGGAGAGTGCAAGAGCGAGAGAGAAAGAGTAGGGTTATCTCAGAAAAATGCTTCCTGCGTATCTGAGAGTGAGAGGGAGAAAGTAATTTTAATCAAAGAGAAAGACTTTTAACACCGGTTATATAAAACTACGGTGTCAATTGTTTTCAGTTTTCAAATCCGAAACCTTTGACACCAGTTGGACAGATAACCGGTGTAAAACGTTACGCGATACTTTCAAAATTGCCACCGTGTCACTTTTTACACCAGTTAAACTCAAAATCGGTGTAAAAGACCTAATTCTTTTCCGTTTTGTGCACTAGTGTCAAAGCTCAAAGAGCAATCGAAAATAATCTCCAAACTTGTACCCGCTGTGTATTGGGGCAATTTCTAAAATAACACACTTAGTAAGTGCGGCACCATACATCGATCATTTGATTTTAGTAAATTTGAAAAGTTTTTTATTTTTTAAAAATCAGAAGTTGCTCTCCAACCTCATCCTACCGAAACCTACCCTATCAGAACCCCCTCTCTCTGTTGTTCTATAGACTCGCGAAACCCTAGCTGTTGAACTCTGTAACGACAATTTGAGCAATACTAGTCCAGTTACATGCACGTCTCTCCTGATGGGTCCTCTTCAGCGAACACAAAGAACTTGGCCGTGCATTCGATCAACATGGTGTTGGAAGGCAAGGTTGGCGTGGTGGTTGAGGAAAGGGGATTTCTGGTGATGATTGGACAAATGGTTGGGTTCGATGACAACACGACGAGAGAATGTGAGGGCAGAGGAGCACTGATGAACTGTCGTCGATATCTGCACTAAAACCAGCCCACCAGTTGTTATGGCCTATATACAAGGCAGTATATCCAGATATTAGGCCCAAGTACCATGAGCTACCTTGGGTGTGATTACATGTTAGTGAGAGTCAATGTCTAGAATAGTTTCTGTTATGATGAGTTATTGTAGTTTGTTAGATTTTGCTGAGTCATTGTGCTAGTTGTTAGAATGGTTACCACTATATAGGTAACCAGGAAATCAAGAGAATGAGAAAAGAAGAACATGAAAGAAAAGGCTTAGTTTTCTCTTTTAGCAAATTATCATTTTCGTTTCATTTCGTTTCTTAGCTACTGCAGTATTTTTAGTTCCTTACATTTAGTTGTTTCATTGCCATGACCTCACCACCCCATTTCCCTGATTAAATTCGGTCCATTCTCCTTGAGATTCTACAATCTCAATAGACCTGCCTTCACACCATGTCAGCTTGTGCTGATGAACTTTCCATTTTGTCCAACAGCCTCACACCTTCTGGCCTCACCCACGCTGGCACCGCCTTTCCACAGATTTCTTAGATTTCCCACCACCAACATCCAATCCCCAATACCTTGCCATGGGTTTCTTCGTATTCTTTCCACCAATAACCAGCATTCATCAATTCCACTAACCTCTGTCATCACCTACATTACCGAGACCCGATCCCTCCACCAGATCTTCCATCGCTCCACACTAATTTTGCGCATCTGTTCTTGGCTCAACCAGTGAAGCGAGAAGAAGAGGTGAAATCCCAAGCGAGCATCACAGAAAGCAAGATCTCCACCATCGCTGATGAGGAGAACTTCTCTGACATTGCCAATTTCTCCACCCCTGAAATGGACGAGCCATCATAGAAGCTTGTCACCGCTGAAGCAGAGTCTACAAACAGTTTGATCTTCCTTCTGGCGATTCAAGTCACATAGCTCCATTCTCTATCAAAATCTTTGGTGATTTTGGAATCACAAAGTTGAGCTCGCCTTTGCATATGGTTCCGGTAATTTTGGTTGCGGCAAAACGCTCTTTTGCCACCATCACTCGGCCATCGCTGCCGCCACAGGTGGATGTCGTCTTCACAGTCTATTTCTCTGGTTGTAGACTCTGCTTCGCCTTCATCTTCCTCGCATCAGATCTGATCCGTTCTTCAAGCTTCGACTTCGAGTTGTCTGCTTGGCCAGCCACCGTGCCATCACCGGAGAAGATGATGGTGAACACCACCTCCGCAGCATTTCCATAACGCGTGTTTGTTGTTTTTGATCCCAGCAAAACTCCAACGGTCACCGCGATTCGCTTCCACTACGAGTTCCAAAAGCGTCGTTTTCGTTTCGCCGTCACAGAACGCCTCGCCCTTCGAATAGCGGTGCGAGTCCTTAGTGTATCAACTCGCACGAATACAGATCTTCACATCCTTCTCACTGGCGGTGTCAATCATATTCAGTAGCTAGCCTCAGGGACATGTCTTAGGGTTTCACAAACAGAGCATCACGAAGAAGTGTTGTACGACCTCTACTACTAGGCTCAGTCCACATTGGGTTCCTTTCGTTATGGGCCCAACCCATTTTCAGTAGCCTTGAGAGATTTCCTATTGGATTGGACTAATATTTTTTCAAGATTAAAGTTTGGGCTCCAACATAATATTGTATTCAATGCACCTTGAGGACAAGGTACTTTTACAAGAATGGAGGGATGTTATGGCCCAAATACATGGCAGTATATCCAGATATTAGGCCCAAGTACCATGAGCTACCTTGGATGTGATTACATGTTAGTGAGAGGAAGTGTCTACAATAATCTCTGTTATGATGAGTCATTGTAGTTTGTTAGATTTTGATGAGTCATTGTGCTAGTTGTTAGAATGGTCACCACTGTATAGGTAACCAAGAAATCAAGAGAATGAGAAAAGAAGAATATGAAAGAAAAGACTTAGTTTTCTCTTTTAGTAATTTAACATTTCCATTTCATTTCATTTCTTAGCTACTGCAGTATTTTTAGTTCCTTACATTTGGTGCTTTCATTGCCATGACCTCACCTCCCCATTTCCCTGATAACCTTCGGTCCATTCTCCATGAGATTCTACAATCTCAACAGATCTGCCTTCACACTATGTTAGCTTGTGCTGGTGAAATTTTCATTTTGTCCAACAGCCTCACACCTTCTGGCCTCACCTTCGATGGCACTGCCTTTCCACAGATTTCTCATATTTCCCACCACTAACATCCAATCCCCAATACCTTGCCATGGGTTTCTTCGTATTCTTTCCACCAACAACCCGCATTCATCAATTCGACTAACCTCTGTCATCACCTACATTACCAAGACCCGATCCCACCACTAGATCTCCCATCGCTCCACACTAATTTTGCGCCTCTGTTCTTGGCTCCACCAGTGAAGCGAGAAGAAGAGGTGAAATCCCAGGAGAGCATCACAGGAAGAAAGATCTCCATCATCGCTGATGAGGAGAACTTCTCTGACATTACCAATTTCTCCACCCCTGAAGTGGACGAGCCAGGGGCTTTGATGGAGGAGCAACTGTGCCGACAAGGTCCAAGTGCCGAAGGGGCTTCTGTCGTCACACAGTGTTAAGTACGCTAGCTCCGGATCTAGCCCTGCTCCTTCCCCATGAGAAATCCCCATAACTATGATTTCTCTATCGTTTTGACGCTTTATAGCTAATTGTTTTTTTTTTGTTTTATGTTGGGAAATGATTTATTGCTGCCACATAACGATGATTTCGCAACGGTGATTTTTGCTGCCACATACACTTTGGAGGCTTCATCTTCGACATAACGGAGGATTAAAGGATGATGGTTTTTCCGATGGGAATAGAGGAGGGAAGGTGATTTGGAAAAAGGAAAGGGGCGACAACGCTACACACAGAGAGAGGGAGAAAGCTGCAGGGTTGGGTTTTGATTGTGTGAGATTAAGGTGTTTACAATGAAGGATTAATTTGTAATATTAAAAATTTAAAAACGTTTTAAAATACTATAACATTATGCAAGGCGTACCATTAATATGGTGGTACATCCTAGACATCGTCGTCTATTGATAGCATTATTCTATATATCTCGGCTTTCATGAGTTTTTCAAGAATAAAACGCAAGTACTCATAAAAATGAATAAAGCGCAAGTAATTGTAGTGGCGTAGAGATAGGGTTGGGCCCAACGAGTTGGCCCACTAGCCTGCCAAAACGAGGCGGGATAGGTTGGGGCACCCAGCCCACTAACCTGCCTAACTTGTCGTGCCCAACCCGTTGAGCTAGGAGAGGGGGAGCCAAATGACCACTTTTTAGGCTCAAATTTAATTTTTTTTTAAATTTTTTCTGCGTTTTTTATTTTTTGGCGGGCCAACTTGTGCGAGGCGGGGTCAAGATCTCAACCCACCAACCCTTGGCAGGCCGGGCCACGCCGACCCACTTTATCATCCCTACGTAGAGACACAATTTTGCACATATTCATCATTTTTTAGTTCTATATATTGCGCAATATATAAATACATATTGGAGTATATGTTCACGTTCATTTTAATATTTATGGAAAGAGAGTAGAGTTTGATATTAAAGAATTCGTGTTTATTCTCGTATTTTCTTAAGAAGTTTATACATATATATACACACATACATAATTACTTATATGTATACTCAGACACACTGTCTATACAATCAAATGAAATATGCTCTGTCTTTAACATGTCACATGTGGCAAACTACTGGAACAGCAATGCACTTTAAAATTAAAATTATTTATTTAAAAAAATAAAGAATATTAATTAAGAGAAAAACAGGTAAATTAACTTAAATTTTTTAAAAATTAAATATTAATTATAATATGTAATAAATATACTATGGATTTTTTTTGATCGCATATTATGGATGTTAAGACGACAACAATGCTATTTCATACGATACGAAGATAGTCAGGGACGGAGCCAGGATTTTTTTTTCCTGAGGGGGACCATGATCAAAACTCTATTTGTCAATTTTCCAGTTTAGAAAGATGTGGCTCAATTGGTTGCTCAACAACATTTTCAATATTACTCTCTAAATTTAAAATTGGAGCACCAGACCGTGTTTCATCATTTATTCTCTCTTTTTTCTTGAAAAACGAGTCAATAGTATTCCTCTTACTCGACCAATAAATCTAAAAATAAATTTTGTAAAAATGGTTATAGAAAATAAAGTAATAAACATCACACATTTCATAAATAATCATTATTTATGAAATAAATAATCAATACTAAAGTAGTTCAACAAGCAAAAACATTATCTAAAAAATAAAGCAATAATAAATGCTATAGGAACAGACATTGACGTTAATTTACCAAGCAAAAACTTTAACCAAACTATAAAATAATGCAATAAAAAAAGCAAGATACAAAACACATATGCAAAAATCTCCAAGGGGTTGGCCTAGTGGAGCCTGACAGGACTTGAATCCGATATGTCGTGGGCTCGAGTCCCCACTAGTCCCCTTTAGGTGAGATAAATGCAATTACCTTCGTAAGTGCTCAAAGAGCCTGGAGGTCTTCCCTGCCTTGGACTGGGGCGCCATCCCCTCACCCTAAATTTTTTCCATAAAAAAAAAAGAACACATAAGCAAAAAAAAAAATACAAGAAAAAAAATCGTGAAAACAAAAGCAAAGATAGGAAATAAAATAAAGCAAGAAAGTTTCCCTTCAGCAAATGTAAAGATGCAGAATCGCATATGCAGAAATCAGAATCATAGGACTACTAAATCGCAGTGTTGCAGAACGCCTCATAGACCCACACGATTGGCACCGCCACAACATTGGGTCTGTTTCACAGTTCAATATTTCTTGGTTTTGCAAATTACACAGGGTTAGAAATTATGTTTGGAATTGGGATTTTGAGAGTGGACTCTGTTTTTTGAGTCAGGATTTAAAGAGTTTTTGATTTCATTGATTTGAATGAGTGATACATGGAGCTATTTATAGATACAGATTTAAGTTTGAATTTACAAAAACTATTCAAACTCATTTGAATTCAATTACACGCTCTCTTCCTAAGATTACGGAGTTGAATAACAACTCCACAACTAGCAGCTGAGTGAGCCTGCACCTCAAAGCTTAGGATCAGGAAAACAGTCTTATCTCATGTAACAATGTAACTGCTGAACTATCTAGAAGCTTGTATGCATTCTATCTATTACGCCCCCTCAAGATGAGGTCACCATCAGTGACTCCAATCTTGTCTCTCAGCTGAGTGAATCTGACTCTTGCAAGTGGCTTGGTGAGTACATCTGCCAGTTGATCTTTAGTGGAGATGTGAGCAACTTTAAGTTTACCCATTTGAACTAGTTGGCGCACATAGTGGTAGTCAAGAGCAATATACTTCATCGGAGAATGGAAAAGTGGATTTGAGCATAAGTAGGCGGCTCCAATGTTGTCACAGAATAAAATAGGTTGTTGCAGTTTGATACCAAGTTCTCCAAGAAGGTTGAATAACCACATAATTTCTGCTGAGGTATTTGCAACTGACCGATATTCTGCTTCTGTTGATGATCTAGTTACTGTTTTTTGCCTTTTAGAAAGTCGTGAAACTGGATTACCTCCAAGACAGATGATGTATGCAGAGGTTGAGGTGCGGTCATCTAAGTTTCCTCCCCAGTCAGCATCACTGAATGCTTGAAACTGTAGGTGTTGTGGTTTCTTGAGTTTAAATCCATGATTTATTGTGGATTTGAGATACCGCATGACCCTTTTTAGCTGCTGGAAGTGGACTTGAGTGGGTTAATGCATGAATTGAGATAATTTGTTGATTGCAAATGACAAATCTGGCCGAGTGAGTGTGATATACTACAGTGCTCCGATGATGTTGTGGAATAGCTTGGCATCTGCTGGTGCTCATCCATCCATTAGCTTCAGTGGTGTTATTGGGCATAATGGAGTTGATGTTGGTTTGGCACCTGCCATTTTGAACCTGTCCAATAGTTCTCTGATATGTCCATGTTGAGAGAGGAGAATGCCATCTTTGTTTGGAATTAGTTCAATGCCAAGAAAGTAATGTGGATATCCAAGGTATTTAAGGGAGAACCTGTTGGATAGCTCTGCTATAAACTGATTTAGAAACTCACTTCGGCTTCCTGTCAAGATTAGATTATCAACATAAACTAAAAGGAAAGCATGCACTCCATCTTTATTGTAAATGAATAGAGATGAGTCACTAAGACTTGTGGTGAAACCATAAGAAATCACAAAGGATTTGAGTTCTTCATGCCATGCCCTTGGTGCTTGTCTTAGACCATAGATAGCCTTGTTTAATTTACATACATGATAAGGAAACTCAGCATGTGTAAATCCTGTAGGCTGCTGCATGTATACATGTTCAGAAAGTTTGCCTTGTAGAAAGGCATTGTTAACATCCAATTGATGCATAAACCAGCTGTGTGCTAGTGCCATTGTAAGCACCACTTTGATTGTTTAAGGCTTAACCACAGGTGCAAAGGTTTCCTTGAAATCTATTCCCGGTGTTTGAGTGTAGCCTTTGGCCACTAGCCGAGCTTTATACCTTACAATGCTTCCATCTGGATTCCTTTTGATTCTGAATAGCCATTTGCAACCTACTAAGTTTTTGGTTTCATCTCGTGGAACTGATAAGTCTTCATCACATGTAGATTTATAGTGCTTAATTGGATATTTGTGTTGTGATTGAAGAGAATTCAAAGTGATTACTTGCTTAAATTGGGTGATTTAGTGTATTCACTTGGATTCGTTCTAACGTTTGTGCATTAGTGTTTTCTATGATTTTTGTCTCTAAGTGCACAGGAATGGGAGCATAGCCAAATGATTGACTTGAAAGCGCGTCTGGAAGCGCTGTTTCCTGACAAAGAAGATTTCAAAAGATATATCTTGAGCCACACTAATCCAAATGATATGATCTTAGTCTTGTTGGAAAGATAGAAGAATTATCTACAACTTTGATGAAGAAATCGAGACCTAAATCAATCTCTAAATTGGGGTAATTTGTGCTACAAGTTGATAAGGTGATGCTGCCCCAGCCTGACACCTGTTCGGTGTTTTAATCATATCTGGAGTTATAGATGTCCAAATGATATGAAACTGGTGCCATTGGAAAGCTAAGATCCATAGCTTCAACTTTCATGAAGACTCCTTGAGCTAATTCAGAATTTACAGAGGTGAAAAATACATCACAACATGGAAGAACGAGTGCAGGATTGATCGCGTGCGCGTGGAGCGCATTTGGAGCGCATCCGGAGCGCAAATTTTGGTCCCTTGCTGTTTGTCTGCGCGCAGAGTGTGCGCGGAGCGCACCCGGAGCGCTTTTGACGTGCTGAAACGTTAAAAACTCGTGTTTTTGATGTTTTGGATCATTCTTTATCATATCTAAGACCTAAAAATGCTGGGAGGCTGGTCTAGGGTGCTAGGGTTTCAATTTCTTCCATCTCCAAAGAGGATTCAAGCTTGGGAACAAGGATTGGAGTCTTCAATGGAGTGGTTTTCTCTCTTTTCTCTATTTTTCTGGTTTGGTTCTTGTTTCTCTATGAGCAACTAAGCTTTTTAGACTAGGGTAGATGAACCTTGTGGAAACTCTTATGTAGTTTGATTATATTATTTCAATGCAAGTCTATTTCAATTATGATTGAGCCTTCACCTCTATTCTTAATGCTTTTTGGTAATTGATTGCTATCAAATTGATTTGGGGTTCTTCTCACGATTGGGAAATTGGGGTTTGAACTTGAACTGAGTTTGTTGGTCATGTTTAGGAGGATTATAGGAATATAACCTTATGAGCATGTGTTCTTATGAATCATTGATCTTTATGCTTAACTATATCATTGGTCACCTAAGGAATTAGGGATTTTTGGTTTAGTTAAAAGGTTTATGAGACAAGGAATTGTACTTAATCTAATTTCGTTGATTCGAACTTCAATTTGTATGGAATAACTTGCGTTGGTTGTAGATTGAATGCATAAGAGTGGAAACAAGAGGATTCGATCCCTAGTCATTTTTAATCCTTTGATTTTCAAATCGTTGTTATAGTTATTTTGAGTTGTTACAAATATTCTAAATTTCAAATACCAAAATTTGGGTCCTCGTTCAAAATAGTTACAAAGTTTGTTAAGTTAACTAATCGATCACAATCCCTGTGGAGACGATAACTCACTTACTCACTTTATTACTTGTACGATTCGGTACACTTGTCGAAATCTTCAACAGGAACCAAGGTCCAGGTGCCATTATGCATTAATGCATCAAATTCTTCTAAGCAAGCCTTTCTCCAATGTGGGATTTTGAGAGCTTGTGTCACAGTAGATGGCTCAAGATTTTCTGGAAGATCATGTTTGGTGGCAGCAAATATTTTCTTTGGTTTGAATATATTGTTTTGAGACCTTGTAACCATAGTGTGACTACGAGAATGATTAGTGTCAATTGAGATATTTGGAGTTGAAGAGTTAGAATTAATACCTGATTGTGATGGTGAAGGATTATTTGAAGACAGGGAAGGCACTTCTGACCAATTCAAGGCTCGGTGTTGGAGGTTGTTGCTCAGGTATAGTGGTTGTTGTGTGTGTTTGGTTGCGGCTAGTTGTGCTTGGTATGACCATGTGTAGTGGTGGCTTAGTGGGAGGTATAATATTGGATGATGGAGTTGGTTTGGTTAAGGTTAAGTAAGGGAATGAGTTTTCAATGAAATTTACATGTCTTGAGATGTAAATTCTGTTTGATACTAGATCAAGACAAAGAGATGCATGATGTGACAATGAGTAGCCTAGGAAAATGCATAGAAGTTATCTGTTTTGTAATTTGTGTTTGGTGTAAGGTCTTAACCAAGGAAAGCAAAGGCAGCCAAAGGAGGGTAGTTTGGTGTAATCTAGTTGTTTGTGGAATAGCATCTCAAGTGGGGATTTCATGTTGATGGTTGGTGAGGGCATCCTATTTATGAGATAAGCAGCTGTTGTAAATACAAAGCTCTAGAATTGTGCAGGCAATTTTGTATGATGCAAAAGTGCTCTGCCAGTTTCAACTATGTGCTTGTGTCTTCTCTCTGCTGTTCCATTAACTTCAGGCGTGTGTGGAGGTGATGACAGGTGGGTTATTCCATGTTTTGCTAGGAATGGGTTTAATTTGACAAATTCACCTCCATTGCCAGAAAAGAGAGATATAATGGACAGATTGAAATATTTTTCAACAATAGATTTAAATTGAATAAAAAGAGAGAATACATTTGACTTATTTTTCATAGGGTACAACCACACATATTTAGTGAAATGATCAACAAAAACCAAATAATATAAATAACCATCTAAAGAACTAATGGGAGTTGGTCCCCAAACATCTGAATAGATAAGATCTAGAGGTCTACTGCTGGTAAGATGATGATTTGAGAAAGGCAGTTTGTGACTTTTTGCTCAATGGCATGAGCTGCAATCATAGGATGCTGGGGGCCTTATTGGGATATGATGACTGTCTGCTAGATGTTTTATTATTTTGGAGGAAGGGTTCCCAAGTTTGTGATGCCATATGAAGGATGAAAGGATGCTGGTGGTGAATACCTGAGGGTTGGTGGATGGAATGGATGATGTAGGCAGGTGGTAGAGATCTTGTTTAATTGGTCCTTTCAGCAGAGCTTGACCCGTATTCAAGTCCTTCACAACAAAACAATGAGAAAAAAAATTCAACAGAACAATTGTTAGATTGACACAATTTGGAGACTGAAAACAAATTTGATTTAATGTGAGGAACTCGCAACACTTGATTAAGGTGAAGATGTTTGCTCTGTGTGTTAAGTGCTGTGTGACCAATGTGTGTGATATTCAAACCTATGCCATCACCAACTATGACTTGATCTTCTCCAGGGTAAGGATTTGCCAAGGTTAGTTGTTAAAGGTCTTGAGTGATGTGATGAGTTGCACTTGTATCCATGATCCAGTTGTTGTTTGAGGCTGCAGGCTAATGAGAGACAGTGTTTGTTGTTGGTTTGCCTCCACTGCGCTTTGGATAACCCTTAATCTTGTAGCAATTTTTTGCAATATGGCTTGGCTTGCTGCAATATTGACAGACCACTCGGTTGTCATGGTTTGCTGCCTGTGAGGTGTTGTTGCGATTGGATTGGTACCTTGGTTGCTGTGATCCTCTACTGTGTGCCACTATATTTGCGGTGGCAATAATAGTCTCATTTACTGCAGTGTCATTGCGCTGCCTGATTGTTTCAAAATCCATGAGCTTCTCATGGAGTTCAGCAAAATCAATTGGGGTCTCTCTACTGCAGAGAGCAACTGAGACTTCACGATACTCCACACTTAAACCATTCAAAGTATGGATCACCAAATCAGTATCATCCAATGGATGATCAATGATGGATAGCTCATCAGAAATGGCTTTGATTCCTTGGAGATACGCAGCCATTGATTGTGTACCTTTGGTGAAGGTAGAAATGCGCTGCTTGAGTGCCATTATGCGAACTCTGGATCTGCCCGCAAACATAGTGGTGAGAGTGTCCCAGGCTTGTTTGGCCGTTTTGACCATGACTAAGTGAGTGACCACCGTTGCTTCTACTGAAGAGACAATAGCATGAATGATTAGTTGATCTTGTCTAATCCAATGAGTATAAGCAGGGTTGACAGTGGTGGTGTTCTCTAATTGTTTGGATGGACAAGGAGTGCTACCATCAATGTAGTCCATGAGATCAAACCCTGTTAAGAGGGCTAGGAGTTGAATACGCCAAGCTGGGTAGTTGTCTCCATCCAACTTGATGTATAGTTGCGATCCGACATTGAGTACCGCCAGCTTGTCAGATGCGGTTGGTATACCGTGTGTGGAAGTGGTATCAGAAGTTGTGGAAGGCATGATGAAGGATCGGAAAGAAAAAAGATAGCCGTTAGGCTATTAAGCTCTGAATACCATAAAGAGTTTCTGATTTCATTGATTTGAATGAGTGATACATGGAGCTATTTATAGATACAGATTTAAGTTTGAATTTACAAAAACTATTCAAACTCATTTGAATTCAATTACACGCTCTCTTCCTATGATTAAGGAGTTGAATAACAACTCCACAGCTAGCAGCTGAGTGAGCTCGCACCTCACAGCTTAGGATCAGGAAAACAGTCTTATCTCATGTAATAATGTAACTGCTGAACTATCTAGAAGCTTGTAAGCATTCTATCTATTAGGCTTCACTAAGTGTTGTATAAAATTATATTTTATATATAAATAATATATGTATGGTAGTAAAAAAAATCTGAAGACGTGGGGAGACCATGAACCCAGTAGGTCCCCCTTTCCCTCCGCCTCTGAAGATAGTTATGAATGAAATGGACTAATCAAAGGTGACTATACATGTTGGGTTGAAATTCGATAAGTGATTGGATACGATTTTTTTTTTTTTTACGCAATTGGACAAGAATTTTTGAAAACCATTTTTGTACGTATTGGTTAAAAAATCCTTCGTACTATCAAGCATTTTCCATAACCCAATATATCTAAATCCATGTTCATAATTTTTTTAAGGTTAAATTGTACTTTTCGTCCCTTAACTTTATTTTAGTTTTCAATTTCGTCCCCTAACTATTTTAATTTTCATTTATGTCCCTTATATTACGAAAATTACGCCACGTTCGTCCCCTAACTATTTTACTTTTCATTTACGTCCCTTAAGTTACGAAAGTTACGCCACATTCGTCCCTTCCGTCTGTATTCCCTTTGAACAATAAAGTCAAAATCATACTCCCATCAGAGTTCTTATTGATGAAGTAACATAATAAATGGTAATGGAGCAAAAAAAAAAAAACAAAGTATCAATGACTATACACACACAATAAAGGGATTACAGACAGAAAGGATGAACGTTGCGTAATTTTCGTAACTTAAGGGATGCAAATGAAAAGTAAAATAGTTAGGGGCGAAATTGAAAAATAAAATAAAGTTAAGAGACGAAAAGTGCAATTTAGCCTTTTTTTAAAGAGGCGGGGGAAGGGGATATATTATTATTTCAGTGGCACTAATGGTCATATTACAACTATCCCTGAGGGGATCTGAACCATGTCCCTTGGGGTTACAAGGCCAAGCTTCTACCACTGAGTTAGCACCCCATGGACTCCATGTTCATACTCACTAAGGCTCTATTTGATAAAAAGTAGCAGATAGGGGGATAGCGGATGAGTTTATAGCGGATAAGCTAGCAAATTGAATTTAAAGTGTTTGGTAAAATTAGCGGTTGAAATGACTGATAAATACAAAATGACATAAAAGGATATTTTAATAAATGAGAGAGACGGTAAGGATTAATAATTTTTTCCTTCATTTAATTGAGGGTAAATGAGGAATTTAATTAAAATCATAAGGATAAAAACTAGAGGAAAAAATTATATGCTATAAGCTCAAACGCTACTCCAAGTAGCATATGAAAAAACGCTATAAGCTAGTGAAAAAATAAGCTAGTAGTTACCAAATACCTGCTACAAGCTTATATGCTATAAGCTAGCGTTTTGACAAAACAAAACAGAGGCTAAATATGTTTACACACTACTATCATCTAAACTCGACCAGGCATTTTATTTTATAAATAAAAATATACTACGACAGTACTTTTAGAGTGATAAAAAAAAGAGTGTGAATTTAATTTTAATATTTACCTCATTTTTATTTTTAGGCTTAAATATATTTTTTGTCTCTGTAAATATAGAGGTTTTTTTCGTCCCTGCAATTTTTTTTTTGTTTTTCATCCCTGCAATATAATTTTTTTTGCTTTTATCCTTGTTTTGTTTTAGTCCTCGTAATATTTTTTATGTTTGGTTTTAGTCCCTGAAATTAGAGACCAATGTGATTTTAGTCCCTGAAATATGAAAAATATAAGGACTAATTCTAAAATAATATATATTACAGAGACGAAAAGCAAAAATAAATTTTTGTAGGGACAAAAAAATAAAGTTAAGAAAATTACAGAAATAAAAAAAATTATAGGGACGAAAAATAAAAATCTTTGTATTTATCGGGACAAAAATCATATTTAAATTTTATTTTTATTATGAATTAGTAGTACTGTGCAAGAAAACGAAAGGTTAATTTCACATGATTTGGGTGATGGAGAAAGCAGCTTAGGTCCAGTAAATCAAATCAAAGAGACAGCACAGAAATCTTTCGTATTTTTCTTTCTTCCCCCAAAAAAAACATGGAGCACGTGGTTGCGTACGTGATGCTCACCTCTCCAACTTCCCAAGGGTAGTTTCGTAATTTCATATTATGGCTTTACTGTAGCCTACCGTATGTTACGTCCTTCCAAGGAATACGACGACAACACCCAACAGACATGGTACAGGTACAGCTCTGCAACAGACATTACTACATCTTCACGCTCTCCGAAAACGCACGCGCGAGACGACAATCCATAAACGAAACTGTTATGTGGCCAAGTCATTCTCCAAAATCATTTTGGATCGGTAATTTAGGTTTAATTTTTTTTATTATTTATATTAATTATTTATTGTTATTGACTTAATAATGGATTCTCAGCATCACCTCACGCCCACGCCCACGCCACTCGCAAGAGAAACAAGAGTTTCTGCATACAGGAGAGAGAAACGAGAGAGAGAGAGAGAGAGAGGGAGATAAATTGAGTGGTATTCCAACGTCGAAAGCAGATAGGAGAGACACAAAGGTTTCTTCTCCTAAAGTGCTCTGTTTTCTTCTCTCTTGTTCGTTGTTGCTTTCTCTCTCTGTCTATATATGTACATGTGACTCACTGACTGGCTCTGCTGCCTGTATCAGTATCACTATCCGAGCTTCCATGTCCATGATGTGAGAATTTGAGAGCTGTAAGCTCGTACTGTTGTTGTTGGAATATAAGAAGAAGTAACTTCTTTCACATAATCAAGCTAGGTACTTGTTTACATATTTATGTAGGAGTATATGCTATCCTTCACCTCCTTCATTAATTGTGTTGTGTGCTTGATATCAGCTGCAACCTTTGTGGTTGACAGACACTGATTCAAGAGTTTGTGGTCGAGTGTTTCATTCCACGCCTTTTTTATTTTTAATTTACTTAACTCTTTAATTTATTTAATAAAAAAATTATAAAAATTATATTTAAATTTTTCTCTACTGAATGTCAACGGCTTGCAAATTGCAGTGTATAGTCGGGTGACTACTTGTGCATAATTAGAATGTTGCTTTCGGCTTTTTATTCATTCGGATATGTATATGTATTGCTCAAGTGGTAACTTGCAGGAAAAAGAAGGCTCCTCATTGACTGGAGAAGCTGGTTAAATGGCTACAGTTTGTTGGCCATATTTTGATCCTGAATATGAGAACTTCAGCAATAGAATCAACCCTCCAAGGTTCACTTTTATCTTCTCCTGAATTACAATTTTGTTTTTCATTCATTCCAAACTACATAGCTTTATTTAGTAATTTAGTAATACTAATTAAAGGAAATCAATTACTAAATTATGATTAAAACTGATTTGATTTTCCTGGATATTAAAATATTTCCAAAGTGTCACTCAATTTCAACCTTGAGCAAAAAAGAAAAGGAGCAACAATACAACATACAAATTAGAAATAAGAGTCCTGCTAACGTGTGCCCTAAAGGCACAAGTTAAAAAACTCAAAAATAGAAGTTTTGTATTAAAAAACACAATTTTTTAAATAATTGAATGCACAATATTCAATACAATATTTCTATATTTGATCTCTTAACGTGTGCCCTAAATGTGCCTTAGAAAGGCACGTGTTAGCATTTGCCTATAAATAAAGCAATTCCTCATGTCCATTATTAGAAACAAGAGATCATTAATTCAATCCCTAGTGGAGTAAGGGGAGCCAAAAAAGAATTGACCCGTTGATGGTAAACTTTATTTGCACTTCGCAGGGTCTCCGTGGACAACGCTAGTTGCCATGATTGTACACTGATCAAGGTATAATTTCTCAAAATAAATTATGACTTTGTTTTTTCCGTGGCCTCTTTAGCCATGAGCTACTTACTCAGGAAGTCTAGGTTGTGTGGTTTTTATAGTTTCTTGAACACTATAGCTTTTTTTTTTCTTTTTAGTTTTTTTTTCCCTTCAAATTATGTTGAATCTTCAAACTTGTATGTTAAATGAGATTTCATTAGCCCTCAGTGAATTCAACCTAGAGTCAAAACTCCAGCCAAACTTCATCCACCTAGGATACCACTTTCTGGATAGCCTCTGGTTTGTTTCATTGCCTGCCTTTGCAGTAACTTTTCTTTAGCAATATTTCTTCCTTTTCTACTTTTAAGTTCATCAATAGGAGTTACAAATTTGAACCTAAATTTTATTAAATAGATAAAGTTCCTGTCAAAATCTCTTCCACCTAATGCTACAAGATTAGTTCCTTTTTCCAAAATTATGCCCCACAAGGGCATTATTATCAGATCAACCTTTTTTAAATAGTTATTAAAGAATCGTTTGTTTGGAGATTAGTAGATGCAATTTGGAACTGTAGTCTTATCCTGTACTATTGGATTTTTATTGTCCTCCCAAAAAATGCAGTTCGATAGTGTTAACAAACCTGGAATTCTGCTGGAAGTGGTGCAAATCTTGACAGACCTTGACTTCATAATTACCAAAGCTTACGTATCTTCTGATGGGGGATGGTTCATGGATGGTATGTTTGTGATTGAATTGAACTTTCATTCAAAATGTGTTAACTATACAGACGTGTCCTGTTCATGAAGGCATTACTGTTTTTTTTCTGTCTTGACTATATTAATGTGTCTATGAAGGCAACAAGTAATTCTCTGTGTCTTTGCATGTATGGGTAATTGAACAGCAAAGTGCACTTGTATGTATGTCATGAAAATGAATCTGACGTGAGTTTTAGACAAACAACGGAAATGCTAGAAACACGCTCTTTCCAACACACTTGTTATTGGGGTGAGTTTTATGTGAGTCCAGGTATTTTAGTGACTCATGAAATTTACTCAATTAAAGAGTGTGTTGGTAACATTGCTTTACATCCATATGTCTAATCTCTCTCTCTCTCTTTTTCACACACACACACACACACATTCATGCTCACATGTGCTTGACCACTCCCTTCCTGAATCAAGTATTTAAGCAGCTAACTTGTTCAACTAATGAAATACAGTATTTCATGTCACGGATCAGCAAGGAAAAAAGATAACAGATAGCAAAACCATTGACTTAATTGAGAAGGTATACATCTTCTTTCTCCAACATATTTATCTGATATATTCTTATCTTAAGATACGGTAGCTATCTAACCACCATGTGAAAGACTCAAGATCATTAATTAAAGTAGCACAACTCTTTCAATCTATGTATAAACTTTCCAAGGGATGATAAGCTTTATCAGGTTCCCATGCTAGTAGCCATCCCACTATTTCCTCAATTGCATGACACTATAGCACTCATGTAAAGCATATCAAATACTGAATGCTACTTGTTAACAGTTTTTCATACAATAGGCTCTAGGACCGAAGAGCCAGAGCAAAGAAGGGGTAAAGAATTGGTCAGGTAAACGAGTTGGGGTGCATTCTGTTGGTGATCATATAGCCGTTGAACTAATTGGGAGAGACCGCCCTGGTCTCTTGTCTGAGATCTCAGCTGTCCTTGCCAGCCTCGATTTTAACGTAGCTGTAGCTGAAGTTTGGACTCATAACAGCCGAATAGCTTGCGTCCTTTATGTCAACGATGCGACGAGACAAGCTGTGGATGATCCAAACAGATTGTCTCTTATGGAGGAGCAGCTCAACAACATCCTACGAGGATGTGAGGATGGTGAAAAAGTTGCTAGGACCAGTCTCTCTGTGGGTTTCACCCATATTGATAGGCGGCTCCACCAAATGTTGTTTGCTGATCGGGATTATGAAAGTTCTGGAGTAACAACAGACAATGATTGTTCTCCCTCTTTCAGGCCAATAATCACAATAGAACGTTGTGAGGAAAAAGGGTACTCGGTGGTTAGTGTCAGGTGCAAAGATCGGGCAAAACTCATGTTTGACATTGTTTGCACTCTTACTGATATGCAATATGTTGTTTTCCATGCCACAATCTCATCAGATGGCCCTTATGCATCCCAGGTACATTGCATTACTACTCCATTCTGCATGTTAATTTATCAATCATGCATAGGACTTAAATTGTTGATTCTGCTGATTCAAATAGCCAGGGTAAATCTACTTGTTTGTATGAAATATGTCTGGTTTCTAAAGAATCTTTTCTATAAGATAGAAAACATGAAATTGCTTGTTGAGGATTTGTGCTTTCAAATGGCATAAGCAAGAGATAGAATAATGTTTCACTGACAATAAGAATATCCTGATTTTCAAAGATACATCTCTTGTCTGTCTAAATTTGCCTCAACTTGATTGTTTCAAAATGTTTGGAGAAATTAACTACTTGGATTATTAATTTAGGAAATAAGAAGTAGGGATACCTAATTGAAAAAATGTGGGCTAAAGAGTTGATGTTGCACATCTAGGAGTACTTTATTCGGCACATGGATGGATGCACGCTTGATACAGAAGGAGAGAAAGAAAGGGTCATCAAATGCATTGAAGCTGCTATTCAAAGAAGAGTAAGCGAGGTAACTTACAGATTTAAATTGATTTGTGTTAGTATGTCTTCCGCGATCTTTGAAGGAACATGGTTTTTTTTGGAAGTTTTCCAGTAATATTTATTTTAACTATCTTAGCCATGATGACTTCATGATTTCCTGGCAAAGTTTTACTGTTATTCTGCTTGGTGTATAGTGTGTGTGATTCAATTCAACAACAGAAAGTTTTCTGAATTTAACAGAATAAATTTTGAATATGCAGCTATCTACTTGTATTGCTGCAATTGGTAAATGGTACAGCAGATACATGGGGCTAAGTTCCACTCAGATTGTATCTGTCCATCATATCCACTAGTGACAATGATGGTCTTTTGCCTTCAATAGAGCTTAAGAAAGAATCCATATTCTCCATGTAATATCATCCACATCCCTATATCTTAAAATCTAAAAACTTAGATAAAGGACACAAGTTTTCCCCTCAATCATATGCAAATTGAGTTTACGCCAAATTGATTATCATATTCTTCTTTTGTCATTTTCTTCACAGTGTTAATTTATTAGTTTTCAAGAAATGGAGAATATCTTAGTCTTACTAGTATTGAATTCTCTGGATTGTGGACACAGGGTGTGAGCCTTGAACTGTGTGCAAAGGATAGAGTGGGGTTACTGTCTGAAGTAACAAGGATTCTACGAGAAAATGGCTTGACAGTTTGTAGGGCAGGCATATCAACCAGAGGGGAGCAAGCACTTAATGTCTTCTACGTGAGGGATGCATCAGGGAATTCAGTGGACATGAAGACTATTGAAGCACTTCGTAAAGAAATAGGTAAGACAATGATAGTGGATGTGAAGAGGGTACCAACCAATGCCAAAGTACCAGAGACACGAGGATGGGCTAAAACTAGCTTCTTCTTTGGTAACTTGTTGGAAAGGTTCTTGCCTTAAGAATCATGCATCAGCATCTGGTCTAGTTGTTTTCTAAAAGACACAACATCATAATGTATAGAAGAATAAAGCTGTGTGTCTCAAACATTGTATTCTGCCTTCAGTATCTTCCTGTATCCTGATTTAGTTTTCTGGCCCTATTCATGAATATGGGTTTTTATTTTTTGTCACCGGACCAATAGAAACTAGAAAATGAATTACTAGTTCAACATTTATATATTGAAAAATCATTAAGTAGGTCTTGTTAAACCTATTGATCACGATTATTGGTTCTATTAAAAACGTATCATCAGAACATAATACTCCTTCCGTTACTTAATATAAGCAACAATACATAAACTCACGCTTATTAAGAAAGTTAGTTAACTGTAATTAATTTTCTCAATCTCATAAAAAAAAAGTATATTTCCTAAACTATCCTTAATGATGATTACTTGTTGGAAATAAATTAGGGTCATTGAAAAATAAATTTTGAATTAATTAAGGGCAATTGTGGAAACTAAACATTAAATAAGATGACATTAATTAATTTTTGCTCATACTAGGCAACAAAAATTTTGTTTTTGTTTTTTTTTTTGTGCTTATATTAAGTAATGTAGGGAGTACTCCATATTACAAATCGTCCAGAAGGGCTGAAGGAATGGGAAGGTGAGATTCATATATACATTATTAAAAGAGGCCAACATGAAATGTTGGGAGCCAGAAAATTGGGTACAACTATTAACACACCCACTTTAACTAAAACACCCCCACCTTTTTCGCATTTTCTAAAAGTTTATTTCCAAACAGCATAGATTGTGTCGAAGTTTATTTCCAAATAGTAAAATGAGAACGCAAAAATAAACCTCCGGAAATAAACTTTCAAGAGGGGTGTTAATACCAGGATTTTGATGGTTTACCTACATGTATTGAAACTTTTATTGCTAATGATATGATGTGATTTTATTCCGTTAAAGAAAAAGAGGGGTGTTAATAGTTGCACCCCAGAAAATTTGCATATCGTCGAGCTTTTAGAGGCCCAATTACAAAGAGAAAGATTGGGTTGAGCGAGAAAGAAAACGAAAGGCATTAATAAGCCATGGAGCTTAAAAAGGTCTAAGATGAAAAGAGAGAAACAATTACGAGTCCAATTACAAAAGAGAGAGATTGGTTCGAAAACAAAAGAGAAAGAAAAAGAGAGGGGCATTAATAAACAAGAGGAAAAAAGGTATGAGGATAAAAGAGGGGGGAGAGAGAGAGGGAGAGATAACCCGAAAGGAAAAGTACCACCAAGAATATGATTAGTAATTGTTGGCATAATAATCGTTATATATTTTTTTGGTGAAGAATAATTGTATAATATGATTTGCACGGAATATATTCATCATCAACAAATTACTCACATGTTCCACCTTTTCTTCATATACGTCTTCTAATGCAATCAGGAGACAAAAATTTGTAATAAAATATATTCATTGTTACATGATATGACAATATTTTATAATATCTCGATATGATCTTCGAGTATTTTATAATATTGCTCAGAATTATTTTCAATATTTCTTAGTTATTATTATGATTTATTTTTCTATTTGATTAGAAGAGTTTAGCTCTAATATATGTGCTTAGTGTTTTATATCATTAATCATATTAAAATAAGCATAATTCAATGTCTTTTTTTTTTCTTCCTACTTTATTTAAAACCCCAAAACTTCAACATAGCATCTCTATGATTTCTCCATGGTTTGTCCTCCTATCAAGTTCATCAAAATATAAAACTCTACTAAAATTTAGAACTATATTCTTTTTGTCCGTTCTCTCTCCAACCGGAAGCTTCGGGTACTTGAGAGGATCTTTTCTCGTCGTATACAGACTCAAACAGTTATTTCATTCTTAATTTTTCTCTTTGTTAGCATGATTAGAAGTTTTCCCTTTCATGTCATCTTTCTTAATGGCCAGTTTGTAAGCGAAGAAAGGAGCGAAAAATTTTGCTCTTTTTTTTTATTATATCTTACTTTTTCAGATATTATTTATGTTATTTCCTTATTATGTTCCGTTGTTTCTTCTCACTTTTTATCCAATCAAACAAGAGAAAAGAAAACTTTTACCTTTCTTTCTTTCTACTCTCTTTCAATTCTTCTACTTTCATTTCTTCTACTTTCTTTTCTTCTATTTTCATTCTGGAGCCAAACATAGCCTAATGCTGTGTTTGTTACGTGGTGAAATGGCGAGAGAGAAAAAGAAACGAGAGAGAATACGGAGAAAACAACATTTTCTCCGGTTTGGAAAGGGTAGAAAACGAGAAGAGACAAAAAAAATTTGGTGGGACCCATGCACTTTTTTTTCTCCTTGGATTAGAGAAGAAAACGTCTCTCACGCTGATTTTGTTGCCCTTTTCCATTTAATATCCATATTCTCTCTCTATATCTCAAACTATTTAAATTTTTAGTCAAGAATATTAATGTCTTTTCAAAAATAATCAACACTTCTCTCTTCTCTTTTTCTCTTCTCTTTCTCATAAACCAAACAATACCCCAAATCTACTCTATTTCTCACATATTTCTCTCTTCATATACTCTCTCTCACATATTTCTCTCTTCACAACTTTTCTCCGGAACCAAACGTACCCTAAGTGCTTAAAATGTATCCTCGTGCCGTGCACCTTTTTGGAGTGTTCAAAATATCTCGTCCACTGTATTACCTTTTTGACGTGTTTAGAATATCTTCGTTAGTACGTCACCATTTCAGGTTCAAAATCTCTCATCCTCCTTTTTGATGTGTTCCTCAAAAGACTCGTCCATCGTAGCAAAAAAAAAAAAAAAATCTGCTGAGTTTTTTCAATGAAACCACCACAATTACTATTAGAACCATTATTTGCCGATCTACAGTCTCAGGTTCAGTTGACATTGCACGCACTCACACATACCTCATCTCTCTACTGCCCTCTCTCACTAACTAACATGCCATTTCCACTGTGCGTGACAGCATGCAGAGTCTTCCACTACCAAGGTCACCCGTCCTCGTCACCTTGGATTTTTTAGGCCCAATCAATCACCGTCTTGCTTATGCGTTCTCATGTGCACCAATCTATCTCTTCTTGGTGTCGAACACACGTTTCAACGTCTCCTCCTCTATGGGTTTGACCACTTTAGGCTCCTCCACGTCTGTCCTCACGCCAGAGCCTCACGACTATTCCAGAGGTTTTTTTTTTTTTTTTTGAAACTGTTCCAGAGAATTTGATCACACTAGCATAAAGTCTTCAATAATATTATTTAATTATATATTTTTTCTTAAATAGTATATTTGTAACAAACTTAAAACTTAGTAAGCTCTAGTTTGATGGGAGTGTTACACGATATGAAAAAATTATAGCATCTTGATGTTATATTTAATTATCTCTAAAGATTAGTTTAAATATTTGTTATAAAAAAAAAGATTAGTTTAAATATTTTTTAGTTATTATTATGATTTAGTTCCTTATTTAATTAGAACTTATCTAAAAAAAAAAAAGAGCTAGAAGTTTGGTTTTAGTATACATAAGAGCTGGTTCTTAATGTATTATATCGTCCAATGTCAAACCATAATAACAATTCAAAAACTTTATTTTCTCACTTCCTTCTTTATCTGAATTCATATAACTTACACAATTCCTGGTAAACTAAATAAAAGTAGTTATACTTTTTATCGTTGAAGGCTAAATTAGTACACTAAAGCTTGGCAAAATACGTTTATGTTTCTAAAATTTTGTTAGTAAATTATAAAAATACTACTAAACGGGTAAATTAAACCAACTCTCAGGAATGCATTAATTTATCAAGTCGGGGCTTGTTTGATTTTAAAAGTGTTTTTTATTTTGTTTTTTATCTTTTTCTTTTTATTGTTTTATGTACAATATTAAAAAATAAAAAAAATGTTTATAGTTATTAATTATTAAATGTTACCGTGAATGTAAGCTGCCAACGTTGGATTGGTTTAAAACGCAAGCAACGGCAGGTAAGAAGTACGAATGTCAAGCAAATCAAAGACTGAAAACTGGTTCACCTCTTTCGTGTCTAGACGCACAAGGAATATCGTCTCCAACATGCTAGTGCTAGCTTCACGGATTTGAAAAATTCCATTCCCATACATAAAAAAATTATATCACTTTCTCTATTGCTATTTTTTTTGCATGTTATTTTATCTTAAAAAAATAATATAAAAATGCATAAATAATAAATTGAATGACCCACAAATTGCAACATATATTTTTTTAAATGTATGGTACAAGTTTTGTACCAGAGTAAAATAACATGCATTTTTATATTAAAATGTTTTTTTTTGGGTTATGCAAAGTCCAAACACATCCGTTTCATAGCTGTTACTTGTTTAGATTTAGCACGTCAAGCAATCAAGAAAAAAGAGTTCCGTGATTATACCCAAAAAAAACAAAAGAGTTCCATGATAAAAAATTACTAGCAAGTATTCGGATACTTTTGGAAAATACAAAAATATAAACAATCTAAATAAATTTTTCGAAAAGATAGAAAAATACTAGCAAGTATTCCAAAAGAGTGAGTTTTGTCTTTTTTGAAAATACAACAACTTTTTTGAAAACACAGCAACTTAAAACTAAAAAAATGAGTTTTGTATTTTGGACAGTTTTTATTAATAATCAATCCCTATGTTCATCCTATTATGTTTAGATTGATGGAAAAATGGAATGGAATATCCAAATATAAAAAAAAAGTTTAATTGTTTGGATATTTTTTTTTACTGGATTGTTTTTGTTTGGATAGTTTAAAATAGAATTAAATGAAATGAAATAGATTTAGTCTCATTTTATTTAGGTTCTGTTTGTTAATGTCAATAAGTTAGTTTATAGCTTATTGAAGTAACTTATAAGCTTGTTTGAGCAAAAGATAAATAGGAACCCCCTCTGGTTCACAGAAGAAGTCGGGAGAAAAATAGGAAATGGGAGTAAAACTCGGTTTTGGCATGACCAATGGTTAGGACATCAAAGTCTTAAAGACATCTTCCCTAGATTGTATCAAGCTGCAGAATGTAAAGATGCCTTGGTGGTGCAAATGGGGAATTGGAACAATGAGGAGTGGTCATGGATATGGTCTTGGCGTAGGAACTTATTCGTGTGGGAGGAAGAGGCATTGGTGGAACTACAAAATCTTCTTCTGTCAGTAGTAAGCAAAGAAGACGAGGAGGACTCTTGGACTTGGAAACCTCACAACACTAATGGCTTCTCTAAAAAATCTGCATATAACCTGTTAAGTGACAAACAGTCTTCAAATTCGACGAATGCAGGGGAAGAGAAGGTTTTTACAGCATTGTGGTCATGGCTACAGGACAGATTAGCAACTAGACTAACAACTTGCAAGGCAAAACATTATTCATGGCAGCCAAGGTGACTCGTTTGTCTTTTTTTTTTTTTTTATGTCAAGAAAGTGTTGGGAATTTGACTCTTCAAATTCTCTTCCCCAGAAACTGCACTTGTGGAAAATTGGAAAAACAAAATAGAGAAATAATAACAACACAAGTATTTAACGTGAAAAACTCCCAAACCAGGAGAAAAACCAAGACAGAGAAAACTCCACTATGTAGAAAATTATTACAACTACACAATTTTCTCTCTGCACCCCCGCACACCCACAAAGCTTCCTCACTAGCAAAACTTATTCTTCACACCTCTCATTTTACAAGAAATATTCCTAATAAATTCTTTTACGATGTGGAGGTTATCATAACCAACTACAGAGCATACTAAGAATTCTATTAAATTCTAAAACAAAGAGAGGAATTTATCTAGAGACAAAGTTGCTAGACAAGCTTTTGAATGGTGTACATAAAACCAAGGCCCAAGCCTCCTTTTATAACAAAGAGGTTCACTCCTCTTTACTATTTTACCCGATGTGGGACTAAAAGTTCCAACACCAACAATCTCCACTTGTGACTTTGTGGTCCCACAACGCCCACTTGATGAAGATTCTCATAGCTTTCGCTATCAGCAATGATCATGCTCCACCATAAAAGCATAATTACCGTAACTAACCATCCCAAGCATTTAAACTCGACACGTCGAAATATAACCTTCTTTGAAAAACTGGTGCAACTCCCATATTTGACTCTCATGGAAGTTAATCACCATCGACATAAATTTCACCACACACCTGCATCAATGTCCAACCAATGCCTGTGCAAAATGTGGTCTGCTAACATTTAATATCCTTTATCATGGCAACTTTGGGACCCATGCCATGGATATACATGTCCTTCTTTCAAAAGACATCAAGATCGGAGATAATGTTAGCCTCATTATCGATCTCCACTACTTTCGGGAGTAACCCGCCCTTCAAAGCCTTGTGTAAACGGTGAATCAACACATCCTTGACTTGTATTTGCCACAAGCCAAAGTTGATATTTCAGTCAAATTTCTCTACATCAAATCATTGCATTTGAAACTCGCTTCCGACATCCTCTTTGGCAGAACCTGTGCTCTTGATACCACTTGTTGGGAATTTGACTCTTCAAATTCTCTTCCCCAGAAACTGCACTTGTGGAAAATTGGAAAAACAAAATAGAGAAATAATAACAACACAAGTATTTAACGTGAAAAACTCCCAAACCAGGAGAAAAACCACCAGCACCAGAGAAAAATCCACTATGTAGAAAATTATTACAACTACACAATTTTCTCTCTGCACCCCCGCACACCCACAAAGCTTCCTCACTAGCAAAACTTATTCTTCACACCTCTCATTTTACAAGAAATATTCCTAATAAATTCTTTTTCTGGTGTGGAGGTTCATGCCGCAACCACAGAGCATACTAAGAATTCTATTAAATTCTAAAACAAAGAGAGGAATTTATCTAGAGACAAAAGTTGCTAGACAAGCTTTTGAATGGTGTACATAAAACCAAGGCCCAAGCCTCCTTTTATAACAAAGAGGTTCACTCCTCTTTACTATTTTACCCGATGTGGGACTAAAAGTTCCAACACCAACAGAAAGCAGCATCCATCTTTTTTTCACATGTCAATTTTCTTATCAAGTTTGGTTAGTAGTGTATGCTTGTTTAGGCTTTGAGGTGGTATTACACAGCACTGGTATTGATCATTTTGTGCAACATGGGTTTTTCTCGAGTGGTAGGTGATTTAGATCAGTAAAGTACATTATATGGCTAGCAGTAGTTTGGTGTCCGCGGATTCTAAGAAATAGAGTGTTGTTTCAAGGGTGTGTAGCAGAATTCATGGGTGTAATAGCACACGTAAAGATGGTGTCTTGGAGTTGGTTTATCCATAACATAGGTAGAAATTCAGGACTGTTGTATTCAAATTGGTGCAGTAATCCCCTGGCCTGCTTGCTCTCACTCTATAAGCATCGAAGGGGAGTCTTTATTGTAACTGGTTGAAGTACCTCTCGTACTCCTTCTAATAATATTTTGCTTATAAAAAAAAAAAAAAAAAACTAACCACTCCCTTGTTTCACGGATAGTTTGTTGCTCTGCGTGCTAATGTTGTTATTGTGCATCATTTCATATTCGGTGTCGTTCAAGGTTTTTTCATAAAGATTAAGTAGAGCATTAAATAACTTAATGGATGGAGTATTTTTACTAAATTGTAGGGGTGAGCATGGTTGGATATTTTTGAAAACCGATCTAGATCCAAATTTTGTCCTTTTTTTTTCTTCCTGGATCTGGATCTAAATGGATTTACAACTGGTTAAAACGTATAACCGAATATAAAATCAGTTTCTGTGTAATATGACATGCATTTTGATTCGGGACTGGAACGGGTATTTTTTTTCCCCAGCGTTTTCTGTCTCGGTTGATGCTCTGACATCACAGGGGAGAACTATTATCGGCTATCTTAAAGGGTCATATAGATGTAAAGAAATTTCAAATACTTGTGTAGCTTTTTTATTATTATGGATAAATTAAATTAATTAATAATGAATATTTTTTTGGTGGACAATTAATTATGAATATATTACTAAATTATGTTAAATAATTAAATACATTTAGATTACGTGATGATTTATTTTTATTGTAATTAAGTCTGCGCAACTATTTCTCATAAATTTGCTTGTGTCAAGACCAAAAAAAACTTGCTTGTGAGCTGGATGTTTGACCATTTATATTGAAGGTGACGCGGCAAATGTATATATATTATACATTGGGGTATATATAACTTACTAAATTTATATTTAACTTCTGTAAAAAAAAAAATTGGTTAAATTACCTTTTTGGTCCCTTAACTTATTTATAAGTTCAATTGGTCTTTTAACTTTTAAAAGTGTCAAATTAGTCCTTTAATTCAAGTTGGACCACGTTAGTCATTTCCGTCCAAACAGTTAAGTCAAGTTCAACAATTAGTTTTATGTGGACGTGAGGTGGCAATTACTTTGCAGACGTGGAATTAGAATCTTAAGTTCCCTCCCTCCACCGTCACTTTGACCCCCATCTTCTTCAACCTCTCTCCACCGTCAGTTTGACCCCCATCTCCCCCTCCCATTCGGTTACCACCCCCACCCCAATCTTTCCCCTCCCATTCGGCCAAACCCCACCCCCAAAAATCGCCAATCTCAACAACATCAACAAGAGATCTGTAACCACCCCTAGCCCCAAACCCAAATGGAAATTTTAGAAGAAACAAGTTGAGATGGGGGTAGGGAGGAGAAGAGAGGGTCTCAGTGGTTGTTTGCGTTTGTTCGCATGGTTGTTTGGTGTTGCAAAGCCCTCATCTCTAATCAATGAAAATGCATCAAAGGAAGAAACCCCATAGAAAAGGGCAGCATTGGAGATACCGATGTCAGGGTGAACTTGCTTCAAAACCTTGAAGATGTAGATCTTGTATGTCTCCACGCTTTTCTTGCTCCTCTTCTTCTTCTTGTCGCTGGCAGCACTTCCCTCCTTTGGAAGCTTCTTCTCGGCCTTTGGCTTCTTTTCCGCTGGAGGGGCTTTCTCCGCCACCGTCGACTTCTTCTCCTCCACGGGCTTCTACTCCGTAGGCTTCTTCTCTGCATTTGGTGCCATCACGATTTGGGAATTTTTTGCTCTGAAAAAAAATTAGGGTTTCAAATCAGAGATAAACCAAACGGGGTTTCAATTTCAATTTTCTTTTTCAAACTGTACGATCAAAACCATCAGTGAAAGAACACACAGAGCAAGAAAAACGATAAACCGAAGCAAGTATGGTATTTCAGTGCACCATGGGTTTGGTATGCCTTGATGGGTACAATCCTTAATAGAGGAAGGGGAGGGTGAGGAAGGGGAATGTGGAGAAGATGGTGGTGGGTGGTGGGTCAGAATTAGGGGAAAACGAAACTGACGGAAGGGGAGGGTGGGGAAGGGGAAGGTGGAGAAGATGGTGGCGGGTGGTGGGTCAAAATTAGTCTGTGTGGCATTGACATATTATATTATATTTTAGTCCATGTCATATTTGTCATTTGTTACGTATGTGCCACATCTGCAAAAGTTAATACAGTTAGTGTGGTAAACTGACGGAAGGACCAACTTGTGTTAATAGAGATAAATTAAGGGACCAAAGTGACATTTTTAAAAATTAAAAGACCGAATTGAACCTCAATAATAAGTTAAGCGATCAAAAAGATAATTTAACCAAAAAAATTTATATTTAACTTTTCACGTGAAGAAGAAGAAAAGAGTAATATGTAGGTAAAATCAAATATCCCCCGGCTGCATGTAGTCGTTACCGTACGTTGTTCAACTCACCATCGGATAAGATAAGGTATTAATTTGGTTCTGGGTATCCAACAAATTGGACATGGTTATCCAAGTGAGAGCATGGAATGGATCGGGTCAAAAAATTAAGTAAATTTATCAGGTTTTTTATAACTGGATTTGGATCTAGTTATGGATGATCCACCTATCCGGTTAATTTGATCATCCCTATTAAATTATCCTCATTAACTATTGAAATATTAATCATTGTCATAAATGTAATGACTTGAAAGTGATACACATAATAACTATTTCGGGGTAATATCTGGTAAAAAAAAATTAACATTGTATTGAAAAAGTAAAATGACACTTAGTATGAAATTTTTTTCTTTTACTAAAACGACACTTAATATGAAATGAATGGAGTATTATTCAACTCTCTCTCTCATAAACAAAAGTAGTGTACAATACTGTTTATCTTTTTTCTAAATAAATAATATATATTTAACCATTAACTTTAGTAGTAAAATATATATTATGAAAAATAATATAGAATGATTTTTTATTCATAAAAAAACAAAATTTATAGTATAAATTATGAATATGTCATTTTATTTATATCATCTTATTTTATTTAATAAAATATTTAAAAATGAGAATAACTTTAAAAATAATATTTCAATTTTTAAGAAAATAAATAATTTGAAATGAATTAATACATTAAATTTGGTAATTATTTAAAAATAAATAATATATATAATTAAATAAGCATATCCTTTTATATTTATCAATTAATGTAACAACTAATTTTTTTCAAATACCTTAATTTCAATTAGTTGGTTTTTCAGCTATCGGTTATAAATTAATAGCTAATTTTTCAATTATAAACTAGCTTATAGCTTATTTTTACTAATAGAGCCTTAATACACTACTTTTCCCACTCGTTGCAATTATTTTTTATTAAATATATAATATATATTATGACATTTTTATCACTTTGGGATGAAATAATTTTTATTGCCTATATTATTTGATATTTTTTTAGTAGATGGACCAATAATAATACAATTTTGTAAATGCTTATAGTATATTATACAATGCTAATATAATATATAGTTATATTATGTTGTATAACTTTTTTATGTTAAATTAATAAATACCTATGAATATTCATGGATACCCATTACTAGCGTAAATATCCATGGGTATTAACAGGTATGAGTATGGGGGAAGCACTACCCGCACCCGCCCCGCCCCATTGCATCCCTATACTCAGTCATTGCCTCTTATAGCTATTTTCAAAATATATATTATCCCCCCAAATCATATAGCTTTCCTAGTTTCTTTGTGGTAGTGCTTCGAGTTTTGAATATAAACAACAACAAAAATTTACACTAATTAAAAATAATAGTTAATTTTATTTAATTTTCTTGGTATAATAAAAGATAATTGCATTCTCCAAATTGTCATTCATGGAAACTTGTTTCATAGGAATATAAGAAATTATTAGAAAATAAAATCTAGGCTTAAATACCATTTTGGTCCCTTAACTTATTTTTGATGTTCAATTTAGTCCTTTAACTATTTTTTGGGTCAAATAAGTCCTTTAAGTTTTTAAGGTGGGCCAAATAGGTCATTTTCGGCCAAATAAGTCCTTTAAGTTTTTAAGTTGGGTCAAATAGGTCTTTTAAGTTTTTAAGTTGTGTCAAATAAGTCCTACATGACAATGACTCATTTGGCCCAACTTGAAAACTTAAACGACTTATTTGGCCTAACTTAAAAACTTAAAGGACTTATTTTGCTGAAAATGACCTGTTTGACCCAACTTAAAAACTTAAAGAACTTATTTGACCCAAAAAATAGTTAAAGGACCAAATTGAACCTCAAAAATAAGTTAAGAGACTAACATGGTATTTAATCCTAAAATCTAAATTAATTGACGATATTTTAGGAATGATATCAACAAATGAGATATATATAATTAGTTTATATTTTAAACCACCAAAAGTTAGAAATTTTTTTTTGCTTATATTCGAAAAGTGGAATTACATTCAATGGAATGCATCGAGACGAAAACTAGTACAAGATTCACAACGTATGTAGAAATATTCGCGCCCACAAAGGATCCATGATTTATCTCCGCTCAAATCACACATTACGTGTCGGACATATGCAAGAAGATAAGATTCAAAGTGCAAATATGAAAAAAAAATAAAGGCAAAGTGCTAAAAGCCGCTGTTATCTGTCAGTGTCAGACCGCAATACTGGTGATCGATAATTATTATTCATTAAGTTGTTGCGGGTTTGAGACTCGATACCAGTAGAATCAATGTTAAAATTACCAAAAAAAAGCCGCTGTTATCTGAAAAATTTGATTTGTAAAGTAATTCTACTAAATTCGCTAAATAAACAAATAATTAGATCAAACGATTATGCGTTCGACGAGTTACGTAATAATCTCATTTATAAACAATAGTCTTTAAATGGTAACGGTCATATTTTCGACAGGTTATCAGTTTTGAGTGTATTGGCTGTTTATTCTTTCCAACACTATTGCCAATTTTAACTAAGAATTACCAACTAGCGAATACAATACTGTTGGAATGGCATTCAACGTAAATAAATAGGACTAGTCGTCGAAGGCCAATGCTTGACATGAAAGTAAATGAATTTTGCAATTTACCCTCTTTTAGGAGGCTCGTAGCTGCCAAGGAGGTTCATCAAGGGTCGGACGTTGTTCAGATCCCCAACGATGAGGATGAGATCAGAGAGTATAGTCCATCCACACCAGAGTATTCTCCCATCGCACCAGAGTACACTCCATAGACTCCTTCAGAGGAATCTACTGCCCGATTTTGTCCTAGATACTCCTCTAGTACTGGCTAAAACTAGACTAAAGATGGACACTCGTCGTTGCTATTTTCGTTTGTGTCGGTTCCTTCTACTGATTCTTCAACTTCAACGTTGCCGATTAGGAGACAGAACCTTCCGAAGGCTTCATGATTCTTCTTCACATAATGCATATTTTCTAGGGTTGATGCATTAGTTGAAAAGATACAATGAAGAGCAAGCCGATGCATGTTGTCCACCAGTTGGTGGCGAAAACAAGAGTTTTTTTCTGGATTCTATAATGGTGTCATGAAAATAACTCTCTGGTTTTCCTTCTCGCTGAAGAAATTTGTCCAAAGATGATGGGAAAACCAGGGAGTTATTTTCTTGACACCATTATAGAATCCAGAGAAGAACTCATTGTTTCCGTCATCATCTGGTGGACAAAATGCATCAGGTTGCTCTTCATTGTATGTTTTCAACTAACACATCAACCCTATAATTCTTGCATTATGTGGAGAAGAATCATGAAGCCTTTGGAAGGTTCCGGTCTCCTAATCGGTAACGTTCAAGTTGAAGAATCAGTAGAGGGACTAACGCAAACGACAACAGGGATGACGAGTGTCATCTTGAGTCTAGTTTTGGCCAATCCTAGAGAAGCAACTATGACAAAATCGGGCATTAGATTCCAAACGACATTACTTTTTTATTTATGTAAATAATGTAAATTTAGATTTTTCCTGCTTTTTTTTTATTTATGTAAACAATGTAGTTATATTGTAGATCCTTCCTTGTTTTGAAAAGTTTAATTAGTATAATGTAGATATGTCATTCCTTTTTTTATAGATGTATAAAATTGATTGCTAAATTAGATTATTGTTTAAATTTTGGGCAAATTTGGTGCTAATATTTTCTGCTGTCAATATTTGTCAAATTTTCTGCATTATTTGTCATTTTAGAAAGCCTCTGGGCAGGAATAGATAGTAAAAAAATGGAGAAAAAGGTAACATTTTATGCCAGTTGTCTAAATAACCGGTGTAAAACGTCCTTAAAAAAATAAAAAATAAATGAAAATTAAAATTTTACACCGGATATATAACCGGTATAAAACATTCGACATTTTACGTCGGTTAAATAACTGGGGTAAAAACCCAACATACAACACCAGGAGAATCTAAACTGACATCAAAACCGGTGTAAAAAGTCAATTTTAACCGGTGTAAAATAATCTTTCTGCACTAGTGTCATCTTTTGCCTTGGAATCATGCTCCTTGCTCGTCAAATTCTTGACACACTGTCAAAAATCTAAATTTAAAATTTAATACCCAATACTATGTAAATATTTGTAAAAATATTTAAAAATAATAATATAACAAAATAACGTCGTGATAAAATTTAATTCGACATCATTGTAAAATAAAATAAGAGAATAAGATAGAATGTGAAAAAGTAAAGATATTATTATATTCTCATTAGTCACTAATACGATTGAGTGCGTTATAGTTTGCTAGTACTAGTATATTGAATAGATAGATAATAATTGAGCGAGTTGAATAAAACAAAATATTATGATATTGATTGAATAATAAAAAATAGTCAGTTGAATAAGATATTTAATCTCTGTTTTGGATATGATTAAAATGCTCGCCTGTTGTACCCAAAAAAAAAAAAATGTTCGCCTGAATGTGCTAGGCTAGGCAGTAGGCATGCCGCTAGTGCTTTCACTTCTTTTATAGGTTTTCATTTCATGGATGGTGTGATCCTATACCACGCGATTTGCACAAAATAAAGGAGCGATGGGGATGAGATGTGTCCAATTATGTAACCAAAAGGATAGTAGGGTAGTCACTCCGTTTTCGTTTATAATTCATTGAAAAATATATGTGTACAAAAATATATACATTTTTTAATAAATATAAAAAGTGACTTTTACTTATAAACGAATACGGAGAGAGTATTAGTGAGTGTCTTGATCATCTGGGGTTAAAGAATTAAAAAATAAAAGTTAAATTATGTTTTTGGTCCCTTATCTTTACTTTAGGTCTCAGTTTAGTCATTTGTCTATTAAAAGTTTCGAATTAGTCTCTTATCTTTATTCTAGGTTTCAGTTTGGCCCCTTATGTATTAAAAGTTACACATTGGTATAATATTTGTAACATAAGGGACCAATTCGAACGAAAAAAAGAGGGACCACATTTTACACATAATGGATCATATCTAAACTTTTTAATACATAAGGGACTAAATCGAAACCTAAAATAAACATAAGGGACCAAAAACATAATTTAGCTGCAAATAAAACATATTTAATAGTATGTTAGTAATTTTAAAGTTAAAATTTTAATAATTATTTTACTTTTACTTCTGCAATTAATTCAAAATTTTATTAGAAAAAAATTAAATAGTGTAATTAGTGTGATAATTAACATAAAAAGTGTTGTATTAAAAATTAATCCAAAAATAATAAAAATAGTATAATAATTAAAGTAAATATTTAGATTGCTTTTGATCATATTTTATCATGTTATCTCAAAGATAATAAACAAAATAAACATATTAACTTATAAAGGGGCAATAGCGTAGAGAGATATACGTGTGTTGTGATGGTGATGTTGAGGCTTATTCTTGAATTAATGGGGGTAAAGAAGGGATTTAATTAAATATTAAGGATAAAATGAAAAAAAAATTATACACTATAAGTTATAAGTTTATATACTACCTCGAATAGCATAAAGAACGATATCAGTCGGTGAAATAATCTTATTTATAAAATATTTCTATTTTAATCAAACAAATTATTTATATTATAAAATAATTAGTCATACAATGGTATCTATAAGTAACAAATAAGTCTCAATTGTTAATACAAAAATCTTCATTACCTATTATCAATATTATGGCTATATTTATTTATAAAAAAATTATGGCTATATTTGGCAAAAATAGCTAATAAATTGGTTGAAAGTTTTTTTTACAAGATAAGTTCGTTTAAAGTTAAAAACTAATTTTTAACTAAAATTTATTACCTGAAATTTGAAAGTTATTAAGTTGGCTTATTGAATTAGAAGTATATGGTAAAATTAGCCGTTGTAATAGCTAATAAATGTAAAATGACTATTTATATGATTTTGAATTCTTATCAATTTATTTAAAGAATTTTTTATTTAAAGTTAATATAAATAGGTTAAAATATATAATAATTAAAATAAATGGTTTAATATTAAAAATTGCGAGAGAAAAAAAACAGTAAGTTATAAAAGTAAAACAGAAATTTTATTAAAATATAAGGTACATTACACTTTTGTCTCCTAATAAAAGATTAAATTACTCTTCTCCCCCTCTTATTTTTAAATCTATACTCTTTTCTCTTCATATATAACAATGTATTATACTTTAATTTATTTTAACAAAAGTGAATCTTTTAATAGTGGACAATGACTATGAATCAGTCTTCTTGCAAAAACTTTCTTTCTCTATATTTTTCAATGTTATTTGTAACTACTTTTGAATATTTTGTCATTAATTTTAAGATTTTGAAAAATAAAATAAAGTTTTAAGTATTTATTTTATCAATTTTGAAACTTTATAAAAAAAAGTTGTTTGTCTTCTATTATTCCAAAATCGATAATTGGGTTTTCCAATTATATATCAATAATATTGAGAATCACAAATAGAAAAAATATTGACAAGAAGCTTGATTATAATAAAATAAGGTAAAGTACAATATATATTTACTTTTCAAGTGAGAAAAGTATTGCAGTTTTTAAAATAAGAGCGGAGTAATAATGTAATTATTTTTAAAAAGTTTTTCTAAAATATACGAGTAAAAATGAAAAGCAAAATATTAAATTATAAATTTAAATTTTATTTCAAACGGTATACAAATTATTATTAATATAATAAAGAAATAAATTCCTTTACTTGACACTTTTATTTTAATTAAAATAAAAATTATAAACTAATCCAATAAATTATTTGTCTAAATACTCTTACTGATGGATGAATAGCCCAACATTGGGCTATTGTCAATCGTCTCCAAATAGATATTTTCCACAATGACCACTTGATTGGCCTCCACAATGGACAAGGACATAGACATTAATGGATACGCATCAAGCAATTGCATATAATCATTATTTTGCATAAAAAAAATAATGTTAAAATTTCATATTGGATTATTATATTAAAATGTTATATTTATACTTACTATATATATAGATATGTATGGCCTCCACAATGGACAAGGACATAGACATTAATGGATACGCATCAAGCAATTGCATATAATCATTATTTTGCATAAAAAAAATAATGTTAAAATTTCATATTGGATTTGTTCCGGACTGGGCCGAGGCCCAATCCGGAGATCCAACCCTTTCAGGCCTATTTCCGCTCGTCTCTCCGCCTTCCCTCGATGCCACGTTTTCGCCGCCTCCGCTTCCCTCAACGCTACGACCCAACTTCTCGGCAGATTAAAGGAATTTACGACTTTTCCGCGGCATTCTTTCATCCAGAATCGCCCTCAACTCATATTTAAAGAAGACCGCGTCGAATCGGCCGAGGTAATGATTTTTCTACCACCTCTTCACTCACCTCGACACACACCGATTGAGCTGAGTGTTTGCGTGTACCACCCAACACGCTGCTGCCATCCGTCATGAAGACAACCGCATCGCTTCCCTCCTAAATTCATCCTCTCAAGTTCAGAACAGGATTATTATATTAAAATGTTATATTTATACTTACTATATATTTATACTTACTATATATATAGATATGTATATATGTATATATAATAAATACAAAATATTTATACAATAAAACTATAATAAAAAATATGTATTCTCTTTCGTATATGCCAAATTAAAAGGACTCCACATAAGCACCCAAAAAAAAGGACTCCACATATTTGTTTTTGGATAAGGAAAGGACTCCACATATGAACAAGTTTTTTTTTTTTTTTCAATATACATTTAAATGAATTCTCATGTCTCTAGTTAGGATCTTAATATACTTAATAATTTCTATTATCGTAATTCTTTCTTTAGTTTTTCATAATTTAGTTATTTTCACGATGTTTTAAGAGTTTCCGTCCCCTACTGTATCCTAATTATTAATACAAAATCAAATACTAAATTATTAATTTGAAGATTTTGGCACAACAATCACATACCTGTACCATTAAGCTTGCTATTCTGTATAGGACCTCATATTCGGGTTCTTCCAAGACGTGTCATGATTGTTGTAAGGGAGAAAGAGTCTATGCGACACGTAAATAAATTTATGATAACAAACTTGTCATTTTTGGACAACATAAACCGATTACTACCTTAACGAATGAGCGGGAGGGTGACGACGGGTGTGGCCGGAGTACTAATCGTCATAGCGACATAGTGATGGTAGAGAAGGTGGAGTTGCACCTACAAATATTCTGATGCTTAAGACAGTAGGTGAGAAAAAGCAAAGTTAAACAGGAAAAAAAAAAGCGTACATGAGCCACCAGTGAAGTGGCCTTTTATAGGAGAGCAATCCTGAGACTCAATGAGAAAGTCTGTTGCTTTGTAACCGACTTAGCGTACATTGCGGCGCTAATCACGAAATAATTTGCGATCTACTGGTTATTAGTTTAGGAGAACAACTACGATAAGGTCATGGTACGTGTAACATCGATTGATATACGATCACAATTAAGAGGAGCATCAATGGTAGTGATATCGTGATGTGCAAATTGTGTTATTCTCTCTACTTGTGAAACACACTTTCGAAGTGGGCTCCGAGGTGGGCCTTTATTTTCGCCCAGTCCAAAACACAACAATTTTTTTTTTAAGGGTGTCATGAAACATATTGTTAAACACGAGCTAAATTGTTTAGAGAGCACAGCCTGAAGCTAAAATATATGTAAGAGTTGTGTGGTTGATGAGTGTTAGAATAGCTCATTTATTGTATTGTACAGCTCATTTATGTTATTATTGTAATTTAGATTAGCTGTCAATTTGTTAAGTAGTTAGCCTAGTTAGTTAGCTAAATTCTGTTTTTGCTATTCTCTCAAGCTATGTATATATAGGGATTCATCCCTCTATCAATAGATGAGTTCATTTTACACAATGATTAAGTCTGCTAACATGGTATCAGTTGTTTGAGCGAGGAGACTTATTGGGAGGCTCATTTATCTTACTAATACTCGGCCAGATCTCTGCTTTGCTGTCCATAAACTTAGTCAGTATCTTGCAGCTCCACATCACTCTCATTATGATGCTGCCCTTCACATCTTAAAGTACATCAAGGGCTGTCCTGGTAAAGGACTTTTCTTCTCTTCTGACAATGATTTGAAGCTCACTGCTTTTAGTGATTCGGATTGGGCAGCATGCCCTGATACTCGAAGGTCTATCACCGGTTTTTGCATATTTCTTGGCTCTTCATTAGTTTCATGGAAGTCCAAGAAACAACCAACTGTTTCAAGAAGCTCCTCTGAAGCTGAATATCGGGCACTTACAAACACTGCGTGTGAAGTTCAGTGGCTGCAGTATCTTCTCACAGATTTGCATCATTCGGCCTCCTTGCCAATTTATATGTACTGCGATAATCAATCAGCTGTTAAGATTGCCCAAAATCCCACATTTCATGAGAGGACAAAGCACATTGAGATTGATTGTCATCTCATTCGAGAGAAAGTACAAAATGGCTCCATTCATCTCATGCCTATTGCTTCAAAGGATCAATTTGCAGACATTCATACCAAAGCTCTTCCCTTTCCTTGCTTTTCTACACTTCTTTCCAAGCTGAATATGGTTGATATCCATGATCCAGCTTGAGGGGGGCTGTTAGAATAGCTCATTTATTGTATTGTACAACTCATTTATGTTATTATTGTAATTTAGATTAGCTGTCAATTTGTTAAGTAGTTAGCCTAGTTAGTTAGCTAAATTCTGTTTTTGCTATTCTCTCAAGCTATGTATATATAGGGATTCATCCCTATAGATGAGTTCATTTTACACAATGATTAAGTCCGCTAACACTGAGAGTAGGGTTTGAACCTGTACCGCTCCACTTTCACTCTTTCTGCTATCTATTTGTACTAGGTTAAAAAAAACACGAGCTTAATTTAATAACAATCTGATGTTATATTGAAAGACATAATAACCACCGGTAGGGCCACTTGTTAATTTGATTAGAGATGTATTAACGGTAAATAAGAGAGGCAACCTCCATCATGAATGTAATAGTAGCCCTCCGATGTGACTTTTATCCAAAATTTGTATTTTGCTTTCTTGTCTGGCTAAGGAATTGGTTTGATTCGGCTACATACAGCCAGGACTCATAATCAAAATAGTAGTGTGGAGCATAAGTTGCGGAATTCTCAATAATTTGTGATTTGTGATTGGAGTTGTGGGCTCAGAATCAGTAAGAAGATAGCGATCAAAGGCACACAAATCAAAATCAAAGCAATTGCGTTACAGCAAGTAAATAATACTTTTTTCCCTACTCAGGAATCCAACATTTTATTTCATCACACAGCGGTTTCGAGTTTGGACAACCAGAAACTTCTACACACACCACTCTCAACTTCGCACCTTTATTCCATCCATTTCCTCTCCATCATCATCCCTCCGATTCCCCTCCTTTTTTTATTTCAACCATTACTAATCTTTATTTTTTTAAATACTACAAAGAAAGAAATAAAAGAAGTTTGCTTTATTTTCCTCCTTGCGTTTTCTTTTCGTCCTTTTTATTAGACTCGTTCGCTGGGGGACTGCTGACCTCCATTCTCATCAAAGGAGAATACTTTACTTGGGACCCACTTAACACGTCACTTCTTAATCGATCACGCATACACGTGGCAGGGTAACGTTTCTTGCCCTCTTCTGTTCCTTCCTTTCTCGTTTTTCTAACCTCTCTTCACGCTATTTAGTCCTTCTCCTCACCTCTCCCAATTTCAGAGAAGCGCGATCAGGCTTCTCTTCTCTATTTACGGGGAAAAAAAAAACGAAGAGGCTAAAAAAGGGGCGAACTTGCTGGCTTTTTTCCTCCTCTTAAGCTCACAGTGGTAATGATCACTTCACTTCCATAGCTATCATAGCTGTCAATATTTGTTTTCTGCATTCATGGTATCATGCCTTTGATTGATCAGAAATAAAAAAGTTTTGATTTTTATTTTGCCTAGTTTCATTTCTTATTGCTTCTCCCTTCCCCCTTCATGATTTCGGTTTCATCATTTCTATGTTATGTATGTCGAGTTTGATAAAGTTAGGCCTTTTAATCACAATTTTCATAACCTGTTGAGCTGTGTTTGATCTTTCTGTTGCGCCGCTTGTGCCAAGCTTGAAACTTTTTGCAAAATCTTAGTCATGTAAATATGTAATTGAGAAACATGTGATTGGCATTTATGTAATGTGCAAAACCCTCCTAATAGGATTTGACTCTTTATTTATTTATATTTATTTTTTATATGTTTTGTGATTGTGATTATCCTTCTTCTGTTGCTTTCTCTTTGCAAATTGCCTTATGGATTTTTCTTGGTTTGTGGTGATTATCGTTTTGTGAATTTCTGAAAGCCAAAGTCTTGGAATTTGCTATGCCTTATCAGTTTTCCTTTTCTGACAGCTGGGAAATTGGGTGCTTTTTGTTGGGCTGAAACCGAAATGGTTGGCAAGGATAATCTGGGAACTGAGGACTTGAACTTGTGCTTTGAGAATCTTATGATGGTTGCTGGGGGTGGGAATGGTGGGAAAGGCGGGAACATGAAAGCTGGGGTGATCACCGAATGGAAGGATATTCCTGTGGAGCTTTTGATGCAAATTCTGTCCCTTGTGGATGATCAGACGGTCATCACTGCTTCTGGGGTTTGTCGTGGCTGGAGAGATGCAATTTTCTTTGGCCTTGCTCGTTTGTCACTCTCATGGTATATCACTCTCTCTCTCTCTTAAGGTCTTGTATGTATAATTGTATACTTGTTAGCCATGATAACTATTTTTCTCTAATTCTGGATTCTATTGTAGTGAAGTTTTCTTGGTTCCTTTTGCTTGTTTGTTTGAATTGACTTTGCTATGCTATGCTTCAATTCCTTATCCTGGTACCATGTTCTTTTACTTATTTAATTGGTCACTACTCACTAGGGTAGAGACTTTCTTGGAAGGTTACCAGTTTCAATTTTGAATGCAATTTCTTAAAATCCAATTTTTTGCCCCCATACTTGGCACTCTTCTCAGAAATCTTCATAAAAGTAGTGGTTTTGAAGAATACTTATTCTGGTTCAGTGATATGAAGTTCTTGCTGTTATGCCCCGTTCCTGGATAAGAAACTGATGTATGTTTTTTGCATTATTGTGGAGTTCATGGAATGTAGTGGTAATAACAGGATTATGTAATTCCTCTCTTCAGGTGTAGCAAGAACATGAATGACTTGGTCCTAACTCTTGTTCCCAAGTTCACAAAATTGCAAACTCTAATCCTTCGTCAAGATAAGCCTCAACTAGAGGATAATGCTGTTGAGGCTATTGCAAATTGCTGTCATGACCTGCAGATCCTAGACCTCAGCAAAAGTTTCAAGCTCACTGATAGGTCACTATATGCTATAGCCCATGGTTGTCGTGATCTTACAAAACTAAACATCAGTGGATGTTCAGCATTTAGTTACACTGCTCTGGCTTACCTAGCTAGTTTCTGTAGGAAACTGAAAGTTTTGAATCTCTGTGGATGTGTTAGAGCTGCATCTGATATTGCATTACAGGTACGATTATGGCATACTAGTTAAAATTCATAATCATATTTCATATAAGAAATTGAGATGGCTTTGAATTATAACCCGGATGACTGAATGAACGACAGGCTATTGGACACTACTGCAATCAGTTACAGTTTTTGAACCTTGGATGGTGTGATCAAGTTGGTGATGTTGGAGTGATGAGTTTAGCTTATGGTTGTCCTGATCTAAGAACAGTTGACTTGTGTGGCTGTGTCCATATAACAGGTATTTTCTTCAATATTTCAGTAGTTTAAACATGTTAGTTTTGTGAGATTTTCTATATGTTAGTTCAAATCCTTGTAGCCCTTCTATTTGGTGTGTATGCTTTTATGTCTCATTGATGAGGGTAATTTTGACTTTGATGTTGTTGTTATTGCAGATGATAGTGTGATTGCTTTGGCAAACAGATGCCCCCACTTGAGGTCCCTTGGACTGTACTTCTGTAAGAACATAACAGACAGGGCAATGTATTCCTTGGCACAAAGCAAAGTGAATAACAGAACGTGGGGATCAGTGAAAGGAGGAAATGATGAAGATGGGCTAAAGACTTTGAACATCAGCCAATGCACTGCACTCACTCCTTCTGCTGTTCAGGCAGTGTGTGACTCATTCCCTTCTCTCCACACATGCTCAGGGAGGCATTCACTCATCATGAGTGGCTGTCTCAATTTAACGTCTGTTCATTGTGCCTGTGCTGTTCATGCACACCGCGCATTCACCAATTTTCCTCATCCAGCTCATTAAAGCACATTGCTTGCTTTAGAAACACTTACACTTCAAGGAAGTGTCCTTGAAGGGCTCAGAGAAGTGATGATGGTATAAATTATAATCCCCCTCCCCCCCGGGTGATATGTTTGTGTTGGACTATGTTGAGACTTTAATCTGCAAATGAGCAGACATTTGTTGTTTGTGTTTTGTAGTTTTTTGTTTTATTTAATCCCCGAATTATCAAGTCCAAGACATTTTGGATGCAAAAACTAGCTTGTTCCTGTTCCTGGTTAGCTGTATAAATTTATATGGGAAGACATGGACTTTTAAATTAATGTGTACTCGCTCCATAACGAATTATATATTTTTTTTTTTTTTACGTTGAATTATAAATGTTTGTTGGGTTGGACTAAGTATATTATACATCTATTTTTGTACTTATAATTTTTATAATTTATTTTGGAGGGAGTATGTTGTTTTTTGGATTGGATCAAATATATGTAAACTATTTTTCCCTTATATTTTCGTACTGCGGGAGTATTTATTTTTTTATCTTTTTTTTTCGGGAAGGAAATGCGCATTATATTTTTGTCTTCGTTATTTTCAATTCGAGAAAACTATGGTGGGAGGTTTTTTTTTCCCCCAAACAAAAACACTATGATGGGAGTTGATTTTTGAAAAAGTAAGAAGAAAGTAAAAAAAGAGAAATAACAAGGTTGACCGGAGGTGGAAACTTTATTACAGTATCTGGACTGTTGTGACTGTAGTAGCCATTGGGACCCTTCTAGAATTCGACATTATTGCAATCTGCACTACTCAATTCTGTTTTGTTTTTTTTTATATAAATAATATTACAAACAAAGATCAGATGCTGAATGTGTAAAAGAGTTTGAAATATGTGAATTACCAACTTGATATTGACGTTCTATTATTTTTTTTTCTTGCGAGAACTCTCATACCCAGGAGTTTTATTGGGTATAAATACCCAATGACCAATCATGTGATGCTATATTATTTTTTAACTTTTTTAAAGTGAAATTAAATGCTTAGTTTTCATACCTGTTATTAGTGTAAGAGTATAGGAGAAATTCCCTAAAAAATTTCTATATTTATTAATAAATTTTGACTTTCTCTAAAGAGTCTTTTTATTCTTTTTCTATTTTATTTTTTATTAAAATTCTTTCTCTATTTTTGTTATTTTGATCAATGCTAAATAATATTCTAATATTTGTGTAAGCTATTTACTTTCTTTTCTAGCTTATTTTTCTTTTCTTATTTCATTCCTAATAATAAAATTATATTTTTGTTAATTTTTTCTATTGTTTTACTTATTTCATACACGATTTCAATTTCTTTTGATATTTCAATTTATTTTTTTATTTCGAGCTTGTTTTGTAGGTTTTATTTGTTTTGTTATTTATAATTTATGTTTGAATTATAGTTTTTTTTTATTTTTATTGAAATTACTTTTGTTTGTTTAACGGATGGGTATCGATACCCACCTTTTTTTTTGGGTACTACCTTTTTTTTAAAGCAAAAATAGTATGCAGAAGTATCGTTTTAAAGACTGTCATCTCAACTATGTTGGCACTACAGTTTCTATCAATCATATATAGTATACCACTAATTTATTAAAAAATTAAAAAGAGAGATACAAGAGATGAACTTGGGGGATATGAACCTAACTCAAGTGAACATTATTGAAATCTATAACTGGCAAGTTTATTCCTATTATTGGAAAAAACCTCTGCTAGGAAAGTGGGGATTGTATTCCACCTAACATAGTTAGAGCTATGAATGCCAAATGAAGCTAACTTATCTGCACAAGCATTTTTCTCTCTATAAATATGAGAAAAAAAGAAATTCATTTGCTTTGTAAGCTCTATAGAGTTAAGGCACCTATTTTTCAAAGTCTAAGGAACCAAACTATTATTAAAAGCCTGTATAACAAGAATAGAATCACATTCCAACTAAAGATTTCTCCAACCTTTCTTGAAAGCAATTTCAATAGCCATCATAGCTCCCATGAGTTCGGCATGGAAGGCAGACTGAATACCAAGAGGCTAGGCAAAACATCCAAGAGATGCAGCTTTGAAATCACAAAAAATACCCCCACAAGCAACGGGACCAGGGCTACCTCGAGCAGCGCCATTTGTATTGCATTTAATTGTGTAGCACAGGGGAGGATGCCACATAACTTTCTTAATCGAAGGAGCTTTTCTCGGATGACCATCAACAAAGAATGATTTCAATATAACAAAATCTTTGATGGAGGAGGTCATAGAACCCAAGCTCAAATTCCCAGCCAAAGAGACATTGGAAATAATAAGATTAATAATGGACGGAACATGAATAACTTTATCATCAGAGCGGGCTTTATTTCTACAATGCCATATAAACAAAAAAACATAAATAATACTAGCTATAGCAATATCCTTCACCTGAGAGCACCATTGGCGATTGCAAACCGCTAGGATAGAGTGGAAGCTTGAACAATCAATCTGTGTATTAAGCATACTACCAAGCCAACTCCAAATTATTTGAGCCATGTCACACTTAAGAAACAAGTGTTTAGTAGATTCAACATCTTTCCCACAAAGAGAACAAACAGAGACTATAGTAATACCTCTCTCACGCAAGTTTTCATCAGTGGGAACTCTATCATGCAATATTCTCCACAGCAGTAAAGATTTAGAGGGATGTATACATTTATTCCAAATAACTTTGACCCAAAAAATGGATTGACTGGCTGAGTTAAGAAATAAATAGGCCTCTTTGAAAGATAAGGAACCTGAAGATGTTTTGTTCCATTGAAGCATGTCTTCACAAGATGCAGGGGGATTATAACTTTGTCTATCTCATTTTGGATAATTGGGAAATGAGATAGCAGAGAATTAGGAATAGACCACCCACCATCTACTATAAAATCTTTAACTTTGGATTGAAGGGAGCTTTGGAGGTGCTGAGACACTCCCATTAACGAAGATATATACATTGACAGCCAGATGTTATTCCAAAAATTTATTTTCTCCCCAGAACCAATTTGCCAAGTTGTGTTATCCATGATTTGGGGAATGAAATGTCTAATATCTGACCAGCCTCTTTATTGGATTATTGTTCTTGATGGTTCGCGTTTTAATCAACCTAGCCCATTGAAGATCTGAAGACATTGCCTCCCAGCTAAGATTAAGCAGACCTGCTTTATTGATTTCTTTAATAGATCTGAGACCAAGATCTCCCTCCGAGGTTGGCTTGCACACTTTATTCCAAGCAACAGTGACAACCTTCCCAGTATTTATACCGCCAGATCAGACGAAATTACGAAGCCAAGTATCAACTGTATTAAGGAGAGAAGTCGGCCAAGCATATATTCTGCAACTGTAGATGAGCATATCTTGTATTACAAATTGAACCAGCTGTAATCGACCCATTATAGAAAGAAGAGAACATTTTCAAGAGTAGAGCTTAGAACGAATTCTGTCAACAGTTGACATGAAATGAACTCGTTCTATTATTATAACAAAGTAAAATAACGTTATGTACACTATAATATTTTATTTGTATATGATTTTTATTAATTACTTGATTTTTAGCATTTGAATCTGCAATATACTACCAATGTGGGGTGACTTGTATTTTAAAGTCTTTTTTTTTTTGAGATATTGTATTTTAAAGTATGTGTCTAGCCTTATTCCACAAAATATTGATCACAATTTAGCTGGTAGATTGACTGGAGAACTTGTATTATCCGGTTGTTATTATTTTAATTACTTCTTTTGGTACTAACTTCTACAGACGTATTATCGGGCTATTAGCGTGTCTTAACGGTACATATGATTTGCTACGTGCACTCCTTTTTTGCTAGTACGACACTCCATGTCTCTTTTCATTTATTTTTCAAAAATAAACCAATTTGTAAGTTAATTTTCAGACGATGCTAAAAACTTATCTTTGAAAATACAAAACCCCCCATATCTTCTTTAACTTTTTGGGCGGTACGTAAACCACGTATTTTTTGAAAACAATTCTTGCATCCCCATTTCTTTTCTTCAGCACAACACTGCTTCTTCATCTTCTTCATTTGGAGTCCCACCCTAAACCCCCAAATCTCATCTACTACTTTTATCTTCCATTGTTGTCCAACGCCTGTGACCGCGCTTCAGCCTTCTTCGTTCTTCATCAATCATCCTCTAGGAGTCACTCGCAAGTATTTTTCCCCTTGTATTTTGATAATCACTGGAAGTTTACTTCCAAACAGTGTTTCTTTAAAATTTGAATATTCATATGAAAGTGTACTTCTGAAAGTGATTTTTATGACTTTTAGAAGTATACATCTAGACCCATTGAGAAAATAATGAACTCTAAAAGCAGTGCCACACTTAGGATCCTGGGCTAGGGGTGCAAATTTTTTTAAAATTATACGTCATTATTACTAAAAAAATTCTAATAGCAAATTATTGATAAAAAATTAAAGGACTATTGGTAGCGGTAATGAAAAGTAAATCCATAAAAACATTCCTAAACGAATAAACTATACAAAATTATATTAGAATACAACTTTGTGTTACGTGTATTGAAAAACAAATCCATCATTTATATTACTTATATACCCTTATAATTATTTATATTTATATATTATATAAGGTTTTAAATGATTTAAGCTTCCCTCCTGTTCCCTCTAAAAAACCTCAATATTGGATGAGAGCAAAAAATGAGTTAGGAGATATTTTGCTCTCCTCATCTCCTAAAAATTGAACCAAACATAAAAAATTTAAAATAACTCATCCCCTTCCCTCCATTCACCTCAAACCAAACACTATCTGTGAGAGGGTTGAGAGATTAAAGTGTGTGGGTCAGGGTGTGCAAAAATTTAAATTGAGTTGGGTCAAAAAAATTATATAAGAGGGTAAGTAAAATTTTTAAAATTTGAGACCCTCAAATATGAATAGATTGGCCTCTATCTAAAAGCATACTTTTGGAAGTCTTAAAATCTGCTTTCGGAAGTATATTTTCGGACCCATTAAGCCCATTTCAAAACATTCTGGAAGTGTACTTTCAAAAGTGAATTTTATGACTTCCAGATGTAGGTTTCCAAACTCCAAATTTGGCTTTGGAAGTAAACTTCACGAGTGTTTTTAAACGCATTTAAAATAAATCTAGAAGTATACTTTAGGAAGTCACATTTTTGTGCTGAGGAAGTATACTTCCGAAGTTGAGGTTTACTTCTAGAAGATAATAAAATTTTGAAAATTTAAAAAAATTGCTGCAGTTAAATTGTTTTACATTGTGCAGACATGGCACGAACTAGATGTGCTCACATTCGACGCTAGAAGCGTACAACTTCCGCACGCAAACATGCAACAAAGGTACTTAAGGATATACCAAAGGTTCCTACACAATAAAACAGGTTGCACTTGCACTGGAGGTACCAACACCTGATCAGGTACCCACACAAGTAGTGGATGTCCTCGCACTATTTGTGTGTGTGGGGGGGGATATGTCCATCCATTGGTCATTTTTGGACCACCTTGCAACTCGCATTTGGGTGGTAGAGATTATAAATATTATGTATTTTTAACTTTGATTTTCAGTTACAATTATTATTATAATTAACATAACATAACTTTTGTGTGTGTAAGGTCGTGGTACGGTTAAGATGGATGCAAGTTGAGAGAGATTACCATCAATCTCGACGATGGATGATTGTGGGACATCGTTGGCAACTCCTAGTTGGCACCACATGAGTGCATCTACACCACAGTGGACAAGGGTCTCTTGCCTGCCTTTGCTAAGAGGTGACAGAAGGAGACCAACAACTTTCACCCTATGCGACGAGTTGTTTGTGAACTTGGACTACGTCTGTAACTTGCTGCACTTGTTGGCCATCGACCAACTCACGTCTTACATTCATATCAATAGAGAATGGGTGCGAGATGTTAGTGGAACTCCTCAACTGCATGCCTAAAGAGGCCATTACAGAGTGCGATGCTACCAGAGGCGCACATGTGCACTTATGTTTGTTGCATGTGCTCTACACGTACGAGTTGGGACGTGGGGAGGGCCATGGATCATATGTAGCAAGAGCGTTTCTGATGCGCCTCATGGACACCACGATTTTTGTGGATAAGAGCTCCATGTACGTCATCGTGGTGTACATGGATCTCTTCCTCCGTCTGGAGACAGGTGGACAATATGCATGGGTATAGTTGCAGTTGCATACCTCTATGATCACTTGTGTAAGGAGATATGCGACCATACTACAAATAACATCCTTTATATATAAAAGTAAGGTTAAATCTAAAGCAAATTAAGCCCGCCTAAACTGGGGGTAATCACGTCATTTATAGTTTTCTTGGCCAATTAATGTCACAGTTACCAAACAATTACTATTTCTATTTCAAAAACCCTTTGGAAAAAGAGAGACACTCTGTTGGAAAATGAAGCAAGACACTCAACGCACGGGAGGAGAGATGCGGCTCCTCATTCTACAGAGCATTGATGATGAAAGGCTGTCGTACACATTGTTTTAGGGTTTGCTTTATTTGAATTCTCTTCCATCAAATCCTAAATATGCATTTCCCCTCTTCTCCTCCTCAGTGTTTTCACCTTTTTTTCTTCTGCCGGTTACAAATCTTTCCTCTCCTTTGTGTTTTCTTAATGCTTCATCTGCCTTTTTGTTCCATTTTGTCGATGCTGCTGGTGAATATGGTTATAATTTTAGATACTTAATTCATGAAGCAAAAAACATAGTCTTTGTGAGCGCCGCTAATCAAATGGACATTGTAAATGATGCTTCGCTCCTCTCTCAATATATTTAGTGGGTCTTTTTCTGCATTGCCATTTTAGACGCACTGCGCATGATTTTGCAAAGTTGTGGCCTTTTACTTCATCTTCATTGGTTCATGTTTTGTTCTATTTCATGCTCTTTGCATTTTCTGTGATCCTCTCATTTTCTCTTTGACAGTTGCTTCCTTGCCATGGTAGGGGTCACGATTGCAGAGGCATGCAACCGGTGATCTGATCTGACGCTGGCTTCATTAGAGGGAGAGAAGTTAGTTTAACTTTCGATTGTTCTTCATCGAGTGAGTCCTTTAAAGATTTCCATTCTTATCTATGTTGTTGGTGTATATATTAATGGTTGTTGGTATGGTTCTGTGTTTTTCTGATTTGTGGTTTTTTCTTACCTATTATTAGTTTATTTTTTTACTTCTGGGGCTTTTGATTTCTTGAAATTATTGTGGGATGCATTTTTTAGCTTTGTTGAAAAATATACTTTTCCGGTTGTTTTGGTGGGAAATATTTTTACTGCATTGTTAGAAAAGGAAAAATTTTGTTTCTAAGCTAGCTGAATATCATCATTTTGTGGGTTTTGTTTGGCTTCAATCTATAAATTGTTTGAGTCAAAACCATTTTTACTTTATTTTCTTTCAAATTTAATTATTTTTTTAAAATATTTGGTTATTGTCACTGGGTTATTGTCACAAGCCTTCACCCAGTGTCTCTTCTTTTCTGTTGTGCGTCTCATTCTCTCAAAATGTTAGATTTCACCCACTACTATTCAACAAGAACCATGAGTTTCCACAATGTGTTTTGAGTCACTACTTGATGAAATGAAGGAATAATTTCTTGCCATATACCAATGCATAGTCCTTCCTCTTTACTTTCTTATTTGCACACAACAATTATTCTTACTATTTTGAGATACTTTAGGTTCTCTAATGCATCAGTTGCTAATTCAACGAGTATAATTGATAAAAACTGATTGCTATCTATTTTTTTCAATAAAAACTTTGGGTTGATATTGCTTTTGTTGATTTATCAATACCAGGACATGGCCAGTCTGCATTCATACAAGTGGAGATCAATGAAAGTGAGCACATAACAAAGTTAGAAAGGTGCAAAATTATGCAGTCGGGCGGGATATTGTGTCTTGACATGAGCGATAACTAATAAATTTTAAAGGAACTAATATCTTTATGATGTTCTTTATTTATATTTGTTTTTTAATAAGCTATTTTTCTGTTCTGCCTTTTAAATTTATTTTGGACGACAAGGAGTTTATTGTGTGTCTTCTAATTTAGAATGGCAAGGTGATAAAGTAACGCACTTTGCTTCTTCTTCAATTTTTCTCTACAACTCTAGAAGCACCAATACTATTGGCTCACGATTCTTGAATATGTTCCAATATTTGTTTGAAGTTATTATCCCTCTATATAGCTGTCAATTCGGGTTGGCCCGGCCCGAAAAGACAATTTCGGGCTGGGCTGGGCTGGGTTGGGCCAAAATTAATTCGGGCCCCTATTTTACTAGCCCAACCTAGCTCTATGCGGGCTACGGGCTAAATGGGCTGGCCCATGGGTCAAGAACTTGTGCTCAACAGAATTAATTTTGAACATTTATATTTAATTGTGCTCGATAAAACGGCCGATCTCGCCTCGTGCTCGCATGAGAAATGTTAAACCATAGCTTCCACTTCCATGCGTGAATGAAATGTGCAGCCTCTGTTCTTGTCAAAAGAAATGTGCCACCTCTATTGAATCAAAAGAATTTAGAGCCAAGACATTTTGTACAGATCGTTTTTGCGTGTCTTTGTGATTTTTATTAAAAATTCAAAATATTGAGGAAAAAAAATAACATTGATATGTTAATACGCTTTAACACTATATAGAATCCATGGATAAATAATTTCACACATAATGGGTCGATCTGCTCACAATCTTAGTTCACGTAACAAAATTAAAAAATGTAATCAGAAAAATTCAAAAGTAATTCGGCCAACGGGTTGGCCCACCATCACGCCGACCATGATGGGCCAATAAATTTTCTGCCGGGCCGAAATTTGGACTAAAATTTTTTGGGCTAAGGTTTTATCGCCCACCACCTTTTTATCTAAGTGGTCACGGGTTGGGCTTATTTTGACAGCTCTATCCCTCTATACACACTAGTGCAAAAACCACTTTTAATCGCGGTTTTTTTGGACTTTTAACGTCGGTTTTCAATCCGGCGTCTTTTCTTCCGACGTTGTAAGTGTAAATATTTAACGCCGGTTTATAAACCGCGGTTAAAAGTAAGTTTTAATCGCGGTTTTTTATAAAACCGGAGTTAAATCATGATGTAAAGGACAAAAAATTTTGAAAAAAAAAAGTTTTAACAGTGGTTTTTTAGGAAAACCGCCGCCGTATGTTACTTTTAACCGCGGTTTTCAGAAAACCGGCGCCATAAGTAACCTTTAACCGCGGTTTTAAAAAAAACCGGCGTCATATATGACTTTTAACCGCGGTTTTAAGGAAAATCGACGCCATAGATGCATCAATTTTTTTAATACTACATTTTTGAAAATTCCATTTCCAGAACTGCCAACAGAACTGCCAATACATACAACCACTGCATACAAATCCAGTCATGTATTAATCATCATGAACTCCAAAACTCACACAAGAAGAAAACAAAACAAAACTCCTAATTAACATTCAGACAAAAAAACAAAACTCTATTGTCAAAAAACAAAACTTCAACTATCCTCTAATTAACATTCAGACAACTCCTAAATGCTACGAATTATTAGTTACACAATTCTGTTATCCCTTTTTTTCTTCTCTTCAAACCTTCTCATTTTTGTTGTGTTGTTTTTCTTGCTCGGCGTCTTGGTGGTTCTAGGTTTAGATTTTGCTCTTCAATCTTAGTCACAAAAAAACGCGCCCATGTTTTCCGAATCTCGACAATTTCTTCATGATTGTATGAGTTTGTGCCACGACCATCAAATAACTACAAGTTCAATTCAAAACATATGTAATTAACTAACTACAAATAGTGTAAGGTATAAAAAAGATCAAATAACAAGTTATGAAATATTTTATTATCAAATCCCATCCAGAGGTAATCCTCATCGTGACAATGGATAACATGGTTTTCATGACATAATAACCACACACCCATAAGTTGTCTTGGTAAGGCCCCTACAAATGACAATATAAATTAGTACAAATTATATATACACATAACTAATACGGCTTTCAATATGTAAATATCATATAAAGACAAACTACTTATCATGAGTATGTTCGATTAGGCCTCTTTCCTTTTCCCAGACCTTTCTTACTATTATAGTTCATCATAGCTCTGATAAAATAATATAGGTTATAGATATAAGATAAATACATATATGACATCACAAGTATGACAAGTAAATTAAAAGTTTACCCCTCAAGTACACGCTTAATCTGTAGGTTTGGCCTTTGATGAAGTGAGCATATCCAGACTATGAGATTATGCTTAGGACAAACGACAATCAACTGCCAATGATTACTAGGTAACAACAATAAAGGTATATTAGAAACACAGAGAGAAAAAGTATGCTATGAATAAAAATGTATTCACCTGTGCCAGTACGGTCCTAAGAAAACATATTTGTCCTGCTGAATTAGCTTATCCAGTAGGTAAGCTTGAACAGATTCATTAGACTCTTTTGGGTTGGGCTTGACAACCATCAACGTTGGATCCAAGAATCCATATACATCACTGTAGTTGTTCTGAATACAGATACGATGCAGATACCTAGGAGTTAAAACAAAATAATGTTAATTATATATAATTGATACAAAGGAGATAAAAATATACAAATATGTTAATTAATACTTACGTGCACCATAATTGCAAGTGTTGATTGGCAAACCAGAACTCATCACCGAGCGACAGATCCGTTAAGTCCTTTGCAAAAATGTAAAAAATTGGAAGATTGTCGTGCTCCAAGGTAATCTCAACTTGTCCATCGGGAAGATCAAAAGCCATGTGACCAATGCATTTTAAAATATCGTCTTTAGGATCCTCCTCATTTTCTGGCGAACAACTATCCTTGGTGCTGACATGCGCAGTGGCTTTAGGAGAAGACACTATCTGGCCGACTTAGTTGGGCTTCCACATCGACTTGGTGAGATTTGTAAGCTTCAAACTTAGCTTCAAACATTTGACTAACCTCCTGTATGATCTGATGTCTCATGGCATCCATGTCCATTTGCTTTGACTGACTGCGTGAAGTTCCTCTGAAGTATTTCTTGGAGCCCTCACCTCGACCAAAGAAGGCGACACGACCATGGTGCTCGGGTGTTCCAAGGGCAGTAGTCAAGATATCTTGACGTCCAGTTGGAATAAAAGTACCCTGAGATTCATCTTCAACCAATGACTCCTACAACCAAATTCAATCAAAGAGGTTTTTGGTCAGTCGACCTAAATTGGTTACAAATCACATAATATTAAATAAGGTAGATACACTTACAATTTTAGAAGCAACTGAGGCCACAACATCAGATGTATAGGATCCTGATGGTTTTGTTCGAGCCATAGTCCATAGCTCATACCGGTTTGGTTTTGGAGGGGATTCTAAGGCTTCATCTCCAGCCTCTTCCTGCAAGACTTTCCTTCTGTGTGTCATTACATTCTTCTCAAGTTTATCATAACCCTCACGAGACAATAAGTGGGGGTAGATATTCTTTGCAAAGATTTGTCCTTCCCTTTTCTCTTTTTTCATTTACACATAACGTAACACACCACAAATTAAAATAAGTAAAAATTATATTAAGCAAGTTAAAAATATAATTCAAACTAACCGTAAACGCTTCTTCATTGCGGCTCCTAACAAACTCATCCCATATGTCCTCTCGAAAGGAAATTATACTCGACAAGGATTTGTGCAACAGCTTTGTCTCCATTCCCAAATACAAATGTCTGGAGAGTTTATACTTAAAATCCTTCCAACGCCACCCGCATAGGACAACCATCGGTCCACTAAACTTTTTATCATGGGGAACATCAAAAATATCCTACAATACACAACAAAATGGTGGTGTTAGTAAATACATACACACAAAGATCAATAAAGTTAAATACAAATATGCATACAACTAGAGATAAAGGTCAATACCACGACATCTTGCCATATCATATCTTTAGTTTTTACAGGGACATCTCTCCATTTAGGTATCAGAATGGAGGCCTTGCTTCGTGCAAGGTACGCCAAATAAGTGCAAAAGCTGGCTGCATTATCACCATCAGGTCGCCCAGTATCTGGATCAAATTCAATAGAAAACTTCTGACCAGGAAGAAGTCTATTTTTCAATTGTGATGTAGTGGTAACACCTCTAGTCCTTTTTTTGGAGGACTCTGATGTGGATGGATCAGCCATATATGATGCATGTTTAAACAAACAAACAAATATAAGAAACAATGTGAGATAATCTAACAAACATGTATTCACCTATAAAATTCTTTAGTAGTCAAGTTTTAATGTCCTCCAATATCCCTTCTTGATGATCATCACGAGTGGCATATACATCGTCTACTTCATTTTCATCAATGAAGATGGGTCTTTGTGTTGAGAAAGAAGGGGTGTCATTAATATCTAGTGTTGAATCTTGATTTTCATCACTCTCATGCATACTTCTTCTTTGGAAAACCACTGACCATCTTTTGTTAGAGGGATCCTTGACATAAAACACTTGTTTGACATGAATTGCCATGATGAAGGGTTCATCCTTATAACCTATCTTGTCAAGATCCACCATTGTAAATCCTAACTCATCGGTTTGTACGCCACCATTACTGTTCACCCACTTACATTTAAAAACAGGCACTTTGAATTTATTATAATCGATCTCCCAAATCTCTTCAATGACCCCAAAATAAGCTATCGATGCCAGAACGGGGTTTTTATCCTTTGAACTAGAGAAATGCATAGAAGAAGCCATAACCATAACCCCACTATTTTGTACGGTGCTCTTGTCATCCTGTGACTTTGTATAAAAATAAAATTTGTTGATATCGTATCCTCTCCATGTCAAGACATTAAATTTAGGATCATGTGCTAGCCATGTTAATGTCTCAGAAGCAGTATCATCACTCAAAATCTGTTCTTTAAACCAAGGTATGAATGTCTTGTTATGCTCCTTCAACACCCAATTTTCATTCATTCGAGGGTTTTTGGCCTTGACATGATTTTTGTGAGCAGACAAGTAAGGTTCAACCTCATCAATATTATTCAATATATACAAATGTGCTTGTAACACTTCCGCTCGACCCATGCTTTTAGTTTTTAGACCTAGTGTACCCTTACCTTCACATCTTCTCTCATGACGAGACTTAGGAAGCCCTACAGGCGCCGCTTCTGACAAATAATCTGAACAAAACTCAATGGCTTCTTCTGTTACGTACCTTTCAACAATAGATGCTTCGGGACGATATAGATTCTTCGCATACCCTTTTAATATTTTCATGTATCGCTCAATAGGGTACATCCACCTTAAGTAAACCGGGCCACACACTCTAATCTCTCTGACTAAATGAACAATTAAATGAACCATGATGTCAAAAAATGAGGGAGGAAAGAACATCTCCAACTGACACAAAATGATAGCAGCTTCATTTTCCAACTCGTCCAATTTCTGAGGGTCAATAGCTTTGCTACATACTGCATTGAAGAATAAACACAATCTAATTATGGCATGTCGAACATTTTTTGGCAAGATGCCACGAATAGCCACCGGTAGTAATTGTTGCATCAAGACGTGACAATCATGAGATTTTAAGCCAACTAATTTGAGATCTGTCATCGATACAAGACTCTTTACATTTGAAGAGTAACCCTGTGGCACTTTCACACCCCGTAGGCACTCGCAAAAGCTTTTTTTCTCTTCTTTTGATAATGTATGACAAGCTGGTGGCAAATATGTCTTGTTACCTCTTGGCTGAGGAGCTAACTCCTCTCTTATACCCATGGCAACAAGGTCTAGACGAGTATTTACTCCATCCTTTGTCTTATCCTGAATATTGAGAAGCGTACCGATTACACTATCACACACATTTTTCTCCACATGCATCACATCAATACAGTGTCTTATATCAAGACTTGACCAGTATGGAAGATCAAAGAATACTGACCTTTTCTTCCATATGTTTTTCACATAAGAATATTTTTTCCTCTTTTTTCCCCCAAATTAACATTGATGGAGTTCACCCGTTGATAAACTTCTTCTCCGGTTAAAGCTTTCGGAGCAATTTCGTTCTCTTGACATCCATGAAAAGCCTTTTTCAACCTGCGATACGGGTGATCACGTCTCAGAAATCTTCTATGCCCAAGGTAACAAGTCTTTCTCCCATTTTTCAGTTGAAAGAAACATGTGTCGTCTTCACAAATAGGGCATGCTTTATGCCCCTTAACACTCTACCCGGACAAGTTCCCATATGCTGGAAAGTCGTTGATGGTGCAAAACAACATGGCACACAACTTGAAATCTTCACCTGACAACCTATTGTAGCGACCGAAAAATCCGGAGGGATTTATTCGAGTTTAATGGAGCCGCCACCAATAATTTATTTTCGAAGGAAAAATATTGGAAAAACCTTTTTTGAAGAAAAGTGGTCCTTAAGACCGGATTTGGGTTCGGGAGTCGATTATGCGTAGGGAAGGTATTAGCACCCCACGACATCCTTTCGAAAAAGGTTACCTCTAACTAATTGTGCAAAATTTATTAACTTCTAAAAAATATTTATTTCCCTTTTATTTTTAAAAAAAAATTAACCAAGATAAAAAAAAGGACTTAATAAAAGTCGTTTATTTTTGCGCTTGACAGGAGTGGGCTCCTGCTCCTACGTATCTCCGGGTGCAGTGGAGAAATCAAATGCTACGTAGTTCTTGGGTAGAAAATGATTGTGTGTTGGTTGATTATAAATGTATATTTTTTTTATGGAAAAAAAGGTAGGTTTTGTAGGGACCAAACAAGAAGCAATCAAGAGTGGCCCTTGCTACAACCTATTTTGTTTAGAAAATTAACGGTGTTCGTAATGATCAAACGGGAAGCAATCTCAAGTGATCATTACTAGTAAAAAAAGATTGATTTTATTTTTATAAAGATGATGAGTTTTCATGGGACCAAACAAAAAGCAATCAAGAGTGATCCTCACTAATAACCCATTTTATTAAGAAAATTAATATATTTGTAATGACTAAACGGGAAGCAATCTCGAGTGGTCATTATTAGTAAATTAATTTTCATGATTTTTTATCAAGTGATTTTCAAGAAAAAAAAACAGGGTTTCAAAACTTGTATGTGAAATTTAGTTGAGTGAAACTGTACTAGTTTGACTAGTAAATAAAAGTGCTCATGTTTATTAAATAAATGATAGGAAAAAGGGGTTTGGCAAATAAAAATAAAATAAAAAAGGAGAGAGGAGTTAAGTGGGCTAAAGCCCAAAGAGTAAAAAAAGGGGAATGGGTTGAGCCCACTAAAAAAACAACAAAAGAAACAAATAAAAAAAGTAAAAAAAAGAAGGAAGCAGGGCGTATGAACTAAAAAGAGAGAGGATTGGGGGATTAAAAAAAAGAATCGGGGGGGCGTAAGGGAAAGGAAGATTTGGGCTGAAAGCCCAGCCAATGAAAACAAAAATTCATTACCCTAAATTCTAAATTCATTGACAGCAACCTAACACACACACACATATTGACCTAAACACACATAAAAAAAAAGAAAACAAAGGAAAGCGAGAGGAAGGAAAGAAAAAGGAGGAGAGGGGGAGAGAGAAAGAGAGAGAGGGGGGGGGGCGAGAAGAAGAAAGGGAGGAGTGGGGGAGCGGCCTTGTATCGGCCTCTCATTGGAAGAAGGAGAGAAAACGATGGGGAAGGCGGCGAGGAGGGAGAAGAAAAGGGGGAAGGGGAGATCGTGAAGGGGAAGGCGCGGCGAGGAGGGAGAAGAAAAAGGGGAAGGGGAGATCGTGAAGGGGGAGGTCACGCAGAGGAGAGGGAGAGTGAGAGAGAGAGTGAAAGTGAGAGAGAGAGGAGGGAGAGGGAGGAGGAAGAGAGACTTGTTTTTTCTTCCTTCTGCTTCTTCTTTCTTGTTTGCTTCTTCTACGTTTTTTGCTTCTGTTTTCTTTTTTTTCTTTCTAGTTCTTCTCTTTTTTCTCTCAATTTTCTCTCAAATTCTTGTGTATAATTGGTACCAAGAATGAGATATCCAATTCTGAAATTAAATGTAATTTTTTTTCTGTCCCCCTGTTCTCTCTTCTTGCTCTACTATTTATATTAAAAAAAGGTTCAGTTTGTCAACTTGAGGTTGCAACTTGTATGCTAAGTGTGTGCTAAAATGATGCTGAGGAGATGGTAACACGTGCAAAGTCTGAGATGGTATCAATGGTTTGAAAAAATATTGCAATCAGCGACTTCAACAACGGTGCTCCCCCTTTTTTGATTAAATTGCATTGTTTGTCAAACTTGGTTGGCAGATGAAGAAAAAGCAAGAGGCCTATGAGGGACATATAGCTGTAAGACATAGTTTGTAGAGTGGCTGAGGAGATATGCAGAGGACTTTGGTGAAGATATGCAGATGACTTTGTGAAGGGTGAAGATAAGAGTGTGGAAATCTGACTTTGATTTTCAGTTTTGGATTTTAGTTTTTTTTTTTCCGGTTCTAAAACGCTTGTAATGGACTCTTGTAATGGACAATTCTTGCAATTGGGCTAAAATTGGCCCAAAATAATTAACAACAACAAAAAAAGAAATAATAATAATAATTGAGCCCAAGTATTATTAAAATTAGCCTGCTTCAAAAAAAAAGACACAATAAAAAAATGAAAATATGAGCGGACAAAATTGGGGTATAACAGCTGCCCCTCTTTAGTTATATTTTATTAGAAAATGCAAACAACAATGGTTGTTATATTTTTGTCATAAAATAGAGCTAAAGATAAATACACTAATTTTGTCTTGAACTTGGCGTGAGGAATGACAATGAGGATCAACGCTTGATGCGTTTAATCGGAAAGTGATAAGGAAGGAATACGGCAGGTCGGTCTTGTGAGGTAATCTAAAAGCAATAAAGAGGATTAACGCTCGGTCGTTCATCGAAAACTATAAAGAAGGATCACCGCCAGGTCAGATCTGCAGCGGTGATCAGCAATGAAGAGGGATTAACGCTTGGCGCGTTTATCGAAAAACTAGAAAGAAGGATCTCGCCAGGTCGGGTCTTGCGGTGATCGGAAAGCAATAATGAGGATTAACGGCAGCGCGTTTATCAAAAAACTATAAAGAAGGATCTCGCCAGGTCGAATCGACGCGGTGATCAAAAAGCAATAAAGAGGGTTCGACGTCAAATAAGGTATTGTGGCGTCGATGGGAAGCAATAAAGAAGGATCGCCGGTCGGGTCTTGCGACACGGTGATCGGAAGGTTCGACGCCAAGTAGGGTATTGGCGTCGATGGAAAGCAATAAAGAAGGATCAACATCAGGTCGGAACTGATATGTTGGTCAAAAAGCAATAATGAGGATTACCGCGGTCGGGTCTTGGCGGTAATCTTAAAGCAATAAAGGGGTGATGCTCGGCGCATTTATCGAAAACTATAAAGAAGGATCTCCGCGGGTGCATCTTGACGGTGATCGGAAAGCAATAAAGAGTGGCGATACTTGGCGTGTCGCTTAGAAAGCAAAATAAAGGACCAATGCTAGGCGCATTGTTTGTAGCAAGAGAATGAAGGATCAAAATTTGGTGCACGGACCAGGTGTAACAAAGCGGCTAAAGGTGGTGATATGAAGATGATGCATGAATAGATGATATGTGGTGCATGTATGCAATGTGATTATTATTTTCTTGATTCCTCATCCCGTATGATCTCTAGTGCTTAAAGATATTGGACGGATGAGATTCATCAGTTTAGTCATGCTATGCTTCGATTAGGAGAAGGCGCGAGTTATCAATGCGACACTAGTTACTTTTTAAAGGTAATCCCTTTGCCACTTTTTGAAACTTATTTATTGAGATTTGGTGTTTCCTCGTGATTCTTAAGATGTATATAATAACCGTAATGCTTTCCCATATCATCACATGCTTCCTGATTCAGTGCCTATTATCATAAAACAACATTTTGAAATACAAGAACGGAGGTGTTTGGTATTCAAAAGAAGAGTTATGTGTACAAGGGTGAAGTTTCTGACTTGAAAATACATCAAGAAAAATGCGGGAAGAAGAAAAAAAAACAAGAAAGACAATAACTAAGCGGATATTTTATAGCTTGTGTCTTTGTAGGAATAAATGTCGACTTCCCATATCCATAACTTTGATTACCCATTACTCTATACGAAAATATATAAAGCGCGATTGGGTAAGAGCCCCTTAATGCATCAGCCTTCTTCAATGACCGATTTCAGACCCTAACTTCGCTTGGATTGCTCTTTCAAGTGTTCAATCCAGCGGTCGCTCGATTTTTGCCTAGGTCGCCCTTTGGGTTTTCAACCTAGCGAGCTCACCTTTGCTTGGTTTTTATACGTTTTTAGGCATAATATTTTTGGCGCATCAAAGTTCACTTTGGGAGTGGGAGATCTTCACCGTCCATCCTTGTGAGGATTAAGGCTCCTCGGAAAAAGCTTTTTCACAACATACGGGCCTTCATAATTGAGTCCATTTTCCACGAGAATCCTTTTGGATGGGCAAAATCTTCTTGAGTACTAGGTCCCTTCTTGAAATTCAGAGAGTGAACTTTCTTTTAGTAAGCCCTCTTCATCCGATCTTGATATAGCTGTCCATGACATAAGGTCATCACCCTCTTTTCTTCAATGAGGTTCAATTGATCCATCCGATCCTGAACCCATTCCGCTTCTTCTAGTTTTGTCTCCATCAATACCCTTAACGAAGGGATCTCGACTTCAATAGCACCGCTTCCATTCCATCCACCAGCGAGAAAGGGGTTGCCCCTGTTGAGGTGCGAACCGAAGTTCGATAACCGTGCAAGGCAAAAGGGAGCATTTCGTGCCAGTCTCTAAATGTTACCACCATCTTTTGGACAATCTTCTTGATGTTCTTATTTGCGGCTTCAACTGCCCCATTCATCTTTGGCGATATGGTGAGGAATTATGATGTTGGATCTTGAAGTCATTCCACCGCTCCTTCATCATCTTGTTGTTCAAATTAGTCCCATTATCAGTGATAATCTTATTTGGCAAACCATAGCAACAGATCAAATCTCTCTTGATGATTTTGACAACCACATTTTTTGTCACACTCACATATGAAGCCGCTTGACCCATTTAGTGAAATAGTCGATTGCGACAAGAATGAAAGCTTGATGTCCATTGGATGCCTTAGGTTCAATGGGTCCAATGACATCAATCCCCACATTGAGAAAGGCCATGGTCTTTGTCAAGATGTTCAAAGAGACTAGTGGCACATGGATATTATCGGCGTAAATCGATATTTGTGGCATTTCTTCACATAACGAAACAATCGGTCTCCATAGACAACCAATAATAGCCAGCCCTCAAGATTTTTCTTGCCATTGCGTGCCCGTTTGCGTGAGTCCCAAAGGAACCTTCATGAACCTCTCGCATAATCTTTTCGCCTCGGTCTTATCAACACACCTAAGAAGTACCATGTCATGGTTTCTCTTGTAGAAACGCCAGCCGTTTAGAAAGAATCCCATTGCCAAACGCCTTAATGCTCTTTTATCATTCTCACGAGACATTAGGAGGATATTCTCTATTCGTGATGTATCGTTTGATGTCGTAATACCAGGGTTTGCCATCGTGCTCTCCTTCTATTGCTAGGCGGTGTCTTTGGCCGTCGTGATCTGTATTTTTATGAGCGGTAGGCTCTCACATGCGATTTTGAACATTGATGATAGAGTAGCTAAGGCGTCCGCTAGTGATTATCTTCACGCGGAATGTGATGGAATGTGACTTCATCAAACTGTTCCATCAATTCTTTGATGTAATCGTGGTAAGGAACTAATTTGGAATCTCTCGTTTCCATTCGCCTTTTAAGCGATGGATAACCAAAGCCGAGTCTCCATATACTTGAGAATCTTGACCTTTGATTCAATGGCGCTGAATGCCCATGGCACATGCCTCAATACTCGCCATATTGTTTGTACAATCAAAACACAATCTTGCGGTAAATGGAATGAAATGATTTTATGGGAAATCAGCCTGACTCAATCCCATGTCCCAATGCATTAGAGGCGCCGTCAAACAACAAGATCCATTTTTCACCATCGGGGTTTCTTTTCCTTCAAATAGAGCCATTATGTCTTCGTCTAGAAATCTGCTGCATTAATCGATAGTCTTCCACAGGTTGATGAGCCAAGTATTGACTAAGGTACGCCTTTAATTGCCTTTTGGGTGACATACACAATATCATACTCAGATAACAACATTTGCCAACGAGCAATTCTTCTGTGAGAGCAGGCTTTTCAAAAATATACTTGATCGGATCCATTTTGGACACCAAACAGGTTGTATGGGATAGCATATATTGTCTCAAAGCGATGTGCGGCCCAGGTTAACGCTGAACACGTTACGTTCTAACAATGAATACCTCGTCTCGCATGACTAGTGAATTTCTTGCTCAAGTAGTAAATGGCATACTCCTTCTTACCAGATTCATCATATTGTCCTAGCACACAACCCATTGATTCGTCCAATCTTTATTAAGTACATGATGAGGGTCTCCCTGGCGCAGGGTACCAAAGCAGGTGGATCTTGTAAATCTTGTTTGATTTTCTCAAAAGCTTTACGGCAATTGTCGTTCCATTTGGTTTCTGATTCTTACACACGACTTGAAAATTGGCTCACAAGTAGCGATTAGTGGGATATAAACCTGGCGATGTAGTTCGATCTTCCCAAGAATCCACGAACTTCTTTTGGTGCTGAGTCGGCATTTCGAGGATTGCTTTTACTTTGGCGGATCAACTTCTATTCCGCCGGCTAACTATAAACCCTAGCAGCTTGCCTGACCTTACACCAAAACTACACTTAGCTGCGTTTAACCGGAGTTTATACTTCCTCAGTCGCTCAAAAAGTTTTTGTAGGTTAATGGCATGACCTTCCTCTGTTTTGGATTTTACAATCATGTCATCCACATAGACCTCTATCTCTTTGTGCATCATGTCATGGAACAAAGCCACCATTGCTCTTTGGTATATTGCCCCAGCATTTCTTAATCCAAACGGCATTACTTTGTAACAGAAAGTTCCCCATAAAGTGATAAATGTGGTTTTTTCCATATCTTCGGGAGCCATCTTGATTTGATTATAGCCAGAATATCCATCCATGCATAAGAGAAGACAGAGTGTTGAGCTGTGCTATCTACCAAGACATCAATATGTGGCAAAGGGAAGTCATCCTTAGGGCTGGCCCTGTTTAGATCTCTATAGTCAACACACATTCGGACCTTTCCGTCTTTCTTTGGGGTGGAACAATATTAGCCACCCATTGAGGGTATTTTGCTCTGACCTAAAACCAGCGTCGAGCTGTTTTTACCTCATCTCTAATCTTGAGTGACATCTCCGCTTCATCCTTCTACCACGCTTGGCCGGTGGGCACTCGGGTTTTAATGGTAATTTGTGCTCGACTATGCTATTATCTAATCCAGGCATATCTCGGTATGTCCACGCGAAAACATCCGCATATTCAAATAGGAGTTTAAACAATTTTCTCGCTCACTTTGCTTTTCATTGTGGTTCCAATCTTAACTTCTTTCTTGTCGTTTTGATTGCCCAGTTGATTGTTTGATTTCTTCCTCGTGGGGTTGAATCACTTTAGCTTCTTGTTCCACCAACTTCATTAATTCGGGAGGGTATCCCAATTGTCCTCATTATCTTCCTCGGTATGATTAATGGGGTATTCAAAATTATAGTATGAGTTCTTGGCATCGTTATTTTCAAAAACAATGTTTTTGGATGCATTAGTTAAAAATAACGAAATGAAAAAGCGGAAAAAGATGAAGAGAGATGGAAAAGATGGAAAAGGAAAGAAAAGAGAAATGATTGGAAAATTCAAAGTGCATTTTATTGATAATGGTACTGAAATGAAACATGTGCGCCTTTTGACAATAAATTATTCTAAGGCCTTGGCGAGCAATAGAATTTGCATTACATAATTACTTTGAATCAAAGATCACGGAAACTCAACGATCTCCCAATTTCCAAGTTCTTCATTCGAGCAAGAGGCGGACAAGGTTGACATTGTCGTTTTACATCTGCGATCATCCTTGATATTTGCTATTTGATTCGGATCAATATTCTGCACTCAGAAAGCTTTGCACGATGTCACGGATGGGAATACTCTCATCTTTTGGCTCCCTGCCTTCCAGTCTAGCTATCCTCTTTTCTTTTCTTTCTTTGGCAATTCTCTTTTGTCAAATCTGTTGGTTCGTATCCCAACCCATATACATTTACATTATCTGGAAGTTCTATGACATCACGATCCCTTGTTCATATCTTCCCAATCCACATCCGGCACGATACCCTCCTTTCATCATAACTTTAGCGATCATCGTGGAGGTTTGAGACAACTTTGGTTTCTTCATTAGGACTCCTTCTCTGCGAAAGTGGCATTCGCAATCTCCAACGTTTGAAAAGGCGTCTCAAGAGCTTCTTCTGCAGCCTCAATATAGCGGCGTGGAGGACGGCTTGCTTACTAGCATCTCTTCTTCACGAGACAGTCACCAACTTATTATCCATTGAAAATTTCAGCTTTTGGTGTAAGGTTGAAGGCACAACTCGGTGAATGGATCCATGGTCTTCAAGGAGGCGTTTGTATCTTTGCACGATTTCCATCACCTGAAAGACTACCTCAAATGTGCGAGGGCCGACTTGTATAGGTAGCTCGATTTCTCCAATAACCTCTCTTCTAGACCCATCGAAGGCTCTTTCCACCATGGTATTGGGCTTCATATACGATCCATCAACAGACAACTTTGCCAAGGTAGATTTTGGCATAACATTTAGAGATGACCCATTATCGACGAGTACCCTAGCAAGGATATAGTCCCCACACTTCACAGAGATGTGCAATGCTTTGTTATGCCCCATTCCTTCATTGGAATTTCTTCATCGGTGAAGGTAAGGTAATTACTAGCAACAATATTACCCACAATCCGTCGAATTGGTTCACCGTGATGTCATGGGTGACATGAGCTTCATTTAGCACTTTCATCAGCGATTCCTATGGCGCTCGAGTGGCCAGCGATAACACGGATATTTTTGCAGGAGTATGATTCAACTGATCCACCACCTTGTATTCACTCTGCTTCATAAATTTCAGGAATTCACAAACCTCTTCTTCAGATACTGCTTTCTTGTTTTCTTCTGCTTTCTTTGCCTTATTACCCATATCTTTATCAATGGATTCTTCTTCTTTATCTTTTCCCTTGCGAGCTTTGTCCATGGGTCTGATAGGGGTATAAATTCGTCCACTTCGGGTCATCCCACCGATTCCCGAGATGTTAGTGATAGCAGGATTGCCAGATCCAGATGCCGCCTTTAACTGGTCATCCCCTAAATTGTCCACAAAGACCTTCATACTGTAATCCCATGGCACTGCATTAGCGTTCTTGAAAGGGAAAGGAGTTGGTACATGAATAGTTATCGGTTTAGGCACGCCTCGGACTGGCTTGTTGTAACAAATCTCCAATGGTTTTGGGAAGGTCGTGTTTTTATCTTCACTTGACTGAAGGGTCAATATGTTTTCATCTTTCTTCACACAACCTACCTGGATTAAGTGTCTGTTTAACAATTCTTGGAGAATTTTCCTGAATTCCTCGCATTCCTCTATGCAATGACTGTCATCAGGATGCAAGCTACATAAGTCCCTCTCATCGTATTTCATCTCAATTATACCGAACTCGCAGAGTTTGGCATAAATGATCTTCAAGGGAGTACGAACATCCTCTACTTTCATTATCAGGGGCTGATCCCTAAACTCTTCAATAATGGCGTTGACTGCTGAACCTCCATGACCTGGAAGGGGATTATTACCCACATTAGGTCCATCCTCCTTAAAACTCAACCATTTGGCATTGATCAGATCTTGAACCACGTACTTCAAAGCTTTGCAATTTTCAGTTGTGTGACCTACTGCCCCTGCATGAAACTCACACTTGGCATTTGGGTCATATCCTCTTGGGAAGGGAGGTTGGAGTGGTTTCATTGAGCGTGGAGAGATCAAGGAGTTACTGATTAGGTGCTGGAACAAATCCGTATAGGTCATGGGAATAGGATCAAATTGGACTGCTTTCTTTTCTTGGTCATTTGGTTGTTTCTGGTTTTGGTTCGGTTGGGTTGGAGCAACTGTCTGTGCTTGTGTTTGAATGGGAGAAGGTGGTCGAAAGGGCATCATTGGTTGGTTTGGCGGGGTAGGATTATGAGGCGGCAATGTATGGAGGTGGGAAATAGGGGTATGGAAAAGGATGTGGGAAATTGGTAAAGGTGGGGTGGTTTTCCTTGTGCTTGTCCTCCAGGGCTCGTCATCATGACATTGGTTTCCCTTCTTTCTTCTTTCTGAAGTTTGTTGGAGTCTCTTGATATTACTAGTTCTAGCAAAACTTTGGGCAATCTTTCCATTTCTCATTCCTCCTTCAACTCTTTCCCCTACGATGACCATATCTGAAAAGTTTGAGGATACACTTCCGATCATTTTGTCATAGAAGGGTGATTGAAGAGTATCCATGAACATGGCCACCATTTCTTTTTCAATCAGAGGCGGTTCCACTTGGGCTGCCAGTCCTCTCCATCGTTGGGCATATTCCTTGAAGGTCTCATTGTCTCTTTTTGCCATGTTTTGCAAGCGCATTCTATCAGAGTCATATCAATGTTATACTTATATCGCTTCAAGAAGGCATCCGCCAAATCTTTCCAACAAATGAATGTGAGATCGCTCAAGGTGTGTATACCAACTCGACGCTGCCCCTGTTAAACTATCCTGGAAGAAATGAATCAGAAGTTTGTCATCATGTGCATAGGACGCCATCTTCCTACAGTACATGGTCAAGTGGCTTTTCGGGCAAGTTGTCCCTTTATACTTGTCGAAATCCGGCACCTTGAACTTCGGTGGTACAATCACATCCGGTACGAGACAAAGATCTGAAGCGATACTTGAACCGAGATAGCTTACTCCTTCTACAGCTCTTAGCCTATCTTCGAGGATTTGCAACTTCGTATCAGACCACTGATTCCCAACTGGGATGCTCAGATTGGGTCCTCCTATAGCTGGAGACCAGGCAATGCGGTTAGTCTGGGGATTCAGCGGATTTCCTTGAATATAATAGGGGTAACCAAATGGTCGGGGATTCACCACGGGGGCCACTACGGGCATACTGACTCCTTGAGTATTTCCGACATGAGATGGTGCATAACCAGGTGGAAAGGTGTATGTCATGAAGCCAGGAGTTGAGCTTTGAACTGGTGTGGTTTCAGTTCCGGAGCCGGATCCTTGAGCCACATCTTGCACAACAAGTGCTTGGGAATCAGTTTCTGTAGAGTTATTGTTAGCACCTGGCGGTGTGTAACCGGGCGGGAGACCAAATAGTGGGAACTGTTGTGCCTGTGGGCCTTGGGGGTTATGGTTTGCAGTATCATCATTGGCCATAGGTGGCGTGTAACCAAAGGCGGAGTCCATAAAGTGGGAAGCGTGGTACTTGATTACGAGGGTTGCTAACTGGTGAGGTGTAGGACCCTGCGGGTAAATTGCAAAAGGTCCCATCATCCCTTGAGTATTGAGACCATATTGCACCTGCATAGGACCAAAGCCAGGTGGGTGGGAAGGTGTAGCTTGACTTTCATCATTCACTGCTGGAGAAGCCCCATCTGCAGCCTTGTCTTTGTTTAGGGATTGCAGAAGCTCCAAAACTTTGCTCATCTGTTCCTTCAGCTGGTTGACGTCCTCTTTCACCTCTTGGTCATCCATGATCTTTGATTGAGAGCGAGTTCGATAAGGGTGTCGAGGAACCAGTTTGTTTGATTATTTTCTGAGTGATTAAAAAAATGATATGAGTATGTAAGAAAGAAAAAAGAAAAAAAATGAATGAATGGATGGGGATGGATGAGTCTATTCATTTTGTACCAGGGACCCGTAGGCCTCATTGCTTTGTTGTAATTATCCATTTATTTATTTTATTTTTTTTAAAAGCGTTAAGTAATTTGGAGAATAAAATGGGATCAATAAGCAAAATGACAAATCCTTTGTTGATGAGAAACACAAATAGTACAATTCACTCAAACTAAAGCCTCAGCAATTAGCTGTCCTTTTTTTCTTCTTAATAGGACAACCAGCCTTTTCTCTCAATTCTTCTATCAAACTTTTACAAAATTCAATAAACTTGTAAACATTGACTGGAGTATTCAGTGGGTGCATCGCCGTATCAGCCTCCTCTAGACGCCTTGGGATATCTATGATTGCTTGATTGGCCAAACTTGCCAACTTTGAAAAACAGTCCCTCCAATGCATGCCTTCGTTCCTCAGTTCATTAAAGAGTGCTTGATTTTCTATCTGACTGATCAGTTTTGTAAAACGATTCTCCCAATACGTGCTCATTTTTTAGGTCGTCATAGATCTTCTCTTGATATTCAATATAGTCCCTCATTTGCATCCTCTTATTCTTTTTTCAGCGCATCTTGATATTTCACAAGCATTTCTTCTATTTCTTCCTTGTATTGCTGCTCCTTTTGGGCTCGGTTCTCATACCCAGCTACTACCTTCTCAAGATGTCGCTTTAAACCTTCAAGCTCCTCTTGCAAGTTCTTTTGATGTCGAGGACTTTTTCCACAATCCTTTCCATATATAGGCATTTTCTATAGCCTTGTCCCTTTCTTGATTACGCTTGACTCTAGCTCTTCATATGCTCCTCTCGAGACAAAGTTGCACATCATGCTTACTCTTTTCCTCTACTTTTGCCCTTTTGTTGCTTCTCTCAATGAACTTCCCTTTTAGGATATTTTCCGATCGAAAGTACTTGTTCTCTTGGAGTGCCTTTTCTAACCTTGCTTGTAATTCTTCCTTTTCCTCATTATCTTTTTGCAAAGGTATTTTATGCTCTTCCATCTCTTTACTCGGAATAGGGATAGATTTTGGTACTACGGTTCAGGTGGGGGTGTACCATGGAGCGACAATTTGATTTCTCGAACCCTACTTTCGATCCATTGGTGGTAACTATCCGTAGCACCAATGCTTCTTTTCCGAGAACTTTCCACTTCCGAGTGACTTGGTCCCAAGCATGTCGAACCTTTCTAAGCATTCCGCTATTTCCTTGATCGAACTCAAATACCACAAAGGGGTCGTCATCGATCTGACGGTGGATTCATCATAGAATAACCAAGTTGTCTTAGCGAGAGAAGGATTATAGTTAATACATCCTCTTGTTCCTATAAGTGGAACATTAGGAAATTCCTGACCGATAGATCACTTCATGTATATCCAACCACCCTGGGTACCATCGGACCGTCTTTTCATCAAGATCTGCCAGAGACACAGCCCACCGATCTCCATCTCTGACCCCTACATCACATGTGTTGAAGTCTGCAAAAGGACATGACATTTTCCTATTTCCGAATACGTGGGTGACAAGCCATACATAGAGAGTGGATAAGCAGCATGATAGTTTCTTCCCTTTTTTTTCATGACAATGAGTGAGGGCACAATAAGTATCCGCAAGAATGGTTGACACTGGGCTCTCTTTCCCTTTTTTAAAGGCTAGGAACACATCAATCGAGGCGAAGTCTATATAACCATCAATGCGTGGAAATAACATAATGCCAAAAATTGTAAGAGGCAACACTTCCATGAAAGACGCCCAATCTTGAACACTAGCCAAATGCCTCATCTTTTCTTCAAAATACTCTAGCGGAAACCCTTCAACAGCATTCCGGTTTAACTTTCTTTTCTTTAATTCATCCTCCTTGTCTTTCAGAATTATAGCAACCTCTTGCAGGAGATTAAAATCTCGAGTGCGTTGGTAAGGCTTCATGTTTTCGGTCGAGTATCCTAAAATCCGAGCAAATTCTTCCAGTGTGGGAGCCATTTGGAAATTCTTGAAAGTGAAGCACCTCATGGGAGAATCATAGAATTGGATAAGTGCAGAAATGGCATTTACTTGCACATCCACCTCTAGCAACTTGAGAATATTCCCATACTTTCCAATGAAGGTTATACGCTGAATGCTCGTCGTCATTAAATTGGCACACTTCTTCAGGCTTTCTATTTCAGGCTTTTTTATCCTCGGATGTATGTGCTTCTTTAAGGGGACAGGTTCGGGGGTTGATCCCATATTATCTCACAAAATACTTGCAGCCAAACTTTGAGTTCTTATGCTTCCCTGGCGACCTAAAATGAAATGAGAATGAATGACATTTTTTTTAAAAAAAAATTCAACATGTTTTTTTTTGGAAGTATGAATGCATGAAGATATAATGTTGAGTGATGATGATGACTATTCATGTAGCATGCACAAAGATATGCGATTTAGTAGACCCTTTTTATGCATGGACGTGATATAACAGATTTTTGGTGGAAGAACAAAAATGATATGATGCCCCTTGTGTCTTAAATGGGTTAAACCTAAAATTAGAGATTTTCTAGCCTAAGGGGTCTATAGTCTTGTATTGAATGATAGATCTCATGGTGGCTCTAGTCACATTCTCACCAAAGGCCTCTAAAGCTAAAGTCTCCTCCTGAATATTAACCACAACGATAGATAACTATCCGGTGCGGAATACCCAGAGGGAGCACACTCTAGATGAAGTTCTCGCAATAGTCAGAAGGAAAGCAAATTCCAATTGACTATCATCGAACCTCCACTCAACTTAAGCTTTGCTCGACCGGGTATAGGGCCTTACTCACATGTGTGTGCGAACATGTAGGTGCGGTGTGTGAGAGGGCAACACCCTAACACTACCCAAGCTGCAAAACAAATGAAATATACAAATATGGTCTTCTATCCTAAGGTTCAATATATGCATAATATTCACAACAAATATTCACAAAAGAACAATAAATAAATAAATAAAAACAAGGGAAATTAAACATAAGAGTTAACTATTTAGCACAATCAGTTATTTAGGCTTGACTCTCTAAAGTGTCCCAGGTGGAGTCGCTTGGTAGCAAGAAAAATCCGGAGGGATTTATTCGAGTTTAATGGACCCGCCACCAATAATTTATTTTCGAAGGAAAAATACTGGAAAAACCTTTTTTTGAAGAAAAGTGGTCCTTAAGACCGGATTTGGGTTCGGGAGTCGATTATGCATAGGGAAGGTATTAGCACCCCACGACATCCTTTCGAAAAAGGTTACCTCTAACTAATTGTGCAAAATTTATTAACTTCTAAAAAATATTTATTTCCCTTTTATTTTAAAAAAAAATTAACCAAGATAAAAAAAAGGACTTAATAAAAGTCGTTTATTTTTGCGCTTGACAGGAGTGGGCTCCTGCTCCTACGTATCTCCGGGTGCAGTGGAGAAATCAAAGGCTACGTAGTTCTTGGGTAGAAAATGATTGTGTGTTGGTTAATTATAAATGTATATTTTTTTTATGGAAAAAAAGGTAGGTTTTGTAGGGACCAAACAAGAAGCAATCAAGAGTGGCCCTTGCTACAACCTATTTTGTTTAGAAAATTAACGGTGTTCGTAATGATCAAACGGGAAGCAATCTCAAGTGATCATTACTAGTAAAAAAAGATTGATTTTATTTTTATAAAGATGATGAGTTTTCATGGGACCAAACAAAAAGCAATCAAGAGTGATCCCCACTAATAACCCATTTTATTAAGAAAATTAAGATATTTGTAATGACTAAACGGGAAGCAATCTCGAGTGGTCATTATTAGTAAATTAATTTTCATGATTTTTTATCAAGTGATTTTCAAGAAAAAAAAACAGGGTTTCAAAACTTGTATGTGAAATTTAGTTCAGTGAAACTGTACTAGTTTGACTAGTAAATAAAAGTGCTCATGTTTATTAAATAAATGATAGGAAAAAGGGGTTTGTCAAATAAAAATAAAATAAAAAAAAGGAGAGGAGTTAAGTGGGCTAAAGCCCAAAGAGTAAAAAAAAAGGGGAATGGGTTGAGCCCACTAAAAAACAACAAAAGAAACAAATAAAAAATAAAAATAAAAAGTAAAAAGAAGGAAGCAGGGCGTATGAACTAAAGAGAGAGGATTGGGGATTAAAAAGAGGTGGGGCGTAAAGGGAAAGGAAGATTTGGGCTGAAAGCCCACCAATGAAAACAAAAATTCATTACCCTAAATTCTAAATTCATTGACAACAACCTAACACACACACACATATTGACCTAAACACACATAAAAAAAAAAAAAAAGAAAACAGAGGAAAGCCACCAAGAAGAAAGAAAAAGGATGAGAGGGAGAGAGAGAGAGAGAGAGATGGGGGTGGCGAGAAGAAGAAAGGGAGGAGTGGGGCGCGCCGCCAAGACCGGTCCCTGGCCACGCGGCCGTCTTTGGAAGAAGGAGAGAACAGTGGGGGAAGGCGCGAGGAGGGAGAAGAAAAGGGGGAAGGGGAGATCGTGAAGGGGAAGGCGCGGCGAGGAGGGAGAAGAAAAAGGGGAAGGGGAGATCGTGAAGGGGGAGGTCACGCAGAGGAGAGGGAGAGTGAGAGAGAGAGAGAAAGTGAGAGAGAGTGGTGGGAGAGGGAGGAAGAAGAGAAACCTTTTTTTTCTTCCTTCTGCTTCTTCTTTCTTCTGTTTGCTTCTTCTGCGTTTTTTTTTTGCTTCTGTTTTCTTTTTTTTCTTTCTAGTTCTTCTCTTTTTTCTCTCAATTTTCTCTCAAATTGTTGTGTATAATTGGTACCAAGAATGAGATATCCAATTCTGAAATTAAATGTAATTTTTTTTCCGTCGTCTGTTCTCTCTTCTTGCTCTACTATTTATAAAAAAAAAGGTTCAGTTTGTCAACTTGAGGTTGCAACTTGTATGCTAAGTGTGTGCTAAAATGATGCTGAGGAGATGGTAACATGTGCAAAGTCTGAGATGGTATCAATGGTTTGAAAAAATATTGCAATCAGCCGTGACTTCAACAACGGTGCTCCCCCTTTTTTGATTAAATTGCATTGTTTGTCAAACTTGGTTGGCAGATGAAGAAAAAGCAAGAGGCCTATGGGGGACATATAGCTGTAAGACATAGTTTGTAGAGTGGCTGAGGAGATATGCAGAGGACTTTGGTGAAGATATGCAGATGACTTTGTGAAGGGTGAAGATAAGAGTGTGGAAATCTGACTTTGATTTTCAGTTTTGGATTTTGGTTTTTTTTTTCGGTTCTAGAACGCTTGTAATGGACTCTTGTAATGGACAATTCTTGCAATTGGGCTAAAATTGGCCCAAAATAATTAACAAAAAAAAAGAAATAATAATAATAATTGAGCCCAAGTATTATTAAAATTAGTCTGCTTCAAAAAAAAAGACACAATAAAAAAATGAAAATATGAGCGGACAAAATTGGGGTATAACAATGCCTTTCTTAGTTATATTTTAATAGAAAATGCAAACAACAATGGTTGTTATATTTTTGTCATAAAATAGAGCTAAAGATAAATACACTAATTTTGTCTTGAACTTGACGTGAGGAATGACAATGAGGGATCAACGCTTGATGCGTTTAATCGGAAAGTGATAAGGAAGGCATACGCCGTGCTGCAATCGACGAGGTAATCTAAAAGCAATAAAGAGGATTAACGCCGCCATGCTCATCGAAAACTATAAAGAAGGATCACCGCCAGGTCGGGTACTGACGCGGTGATCGAAAAGCAATGAAGAGGGATTAACGCTTGGCGCGTTTATCAGAAAACTAGAAAGAAGGATCTCCGCCAGTGCCCGCAATCGACGCGGTGATCGAAAAGCAATAATGAGGGATTAACGCTTGGCGCGTTTATCAAAAAACTATAAAGAAGGATCTCCGCCAGTGCCTGCATCGACGCGGTGATCGGAAAAAGCAATAAAGAGGCAACGACGTCAAATAAGGTATTGACGCGTCGATGGGAAGCAATAAAGAAGGATCGCCGCCAGGTCGGGGACTGACACGGTGATCGGAAGGTTCGACGCCAAGTAAGCTATTGACGCCGCGAAGGAAAGGAAAAAAGAAGGAGCAACATCAGGTCCTGAATCGATATATTGGTCAAAAAGCAATAATGAGGATTACCGCCAGGTCGCATCGACGCAGTAATCTTAAAGCAATAAAAAGGGGTGATGCTCGGCGCATTTATCAGAAAACTATAAAGAAGGATCTCCGCCAGGTCGGGTACTGACGCGGTGATCGGAAAGCAATAAAGAGTGAGCGATACTTGGCGTGTCGCTTAGAAAGCAAAATAAAGGACCAATGCTAGGCGCATTGTTTGTAACCGAGAATGAAGGATCAAAATTTGGTGCACGGACCAGGTGTAACAAAACGGCTAAAAGGTGGTGATATGAAGATGATGCATGAATAGATGATATGTGGTGCATGTATGCAATGTGATTATTATTTTTACTGATTCCTCTTCCCGTATGATCTCTAGTGCTTAAAGATATCGGACGGACTGAGATTCATCAGATTTAGTCATGCTATGCTTCGATTGGGAGAGAGCGCGAGTTATCAATGCAGCACTAGTTACTTTTTTAAAGGTAATCCCTTTGCCCTTTTTGAAACTTATTTGTTGAGATTTGGTGTTTCCTCGTGATTCTTAAGATGTATATAATAACCGTAATGCTTTCCCATATCATCACATGCTTCACAATTCAGTGCCTATTATCATAAAACAACATTTTGAAATACAAGAACGGAGGTGTTTGGTATTCAAAAGAAGAGTTATGTGTACAAGGACTGAAGTTTCACAGACTTGAAAATACATCAAGAAAATGCAGAAGAAGAAAAAACAAAGAAAGACAATAACTAAGCAGATATTTTATAGCTTGTGTCTTTGAAGGAATAAATGTCAGCTTCCCATATCCATAACTTTGATTACCCATTACTCTACTTCTGAAAATATATAAAACTGCCCCAGTTGGGTAAGAGCCCCTTAATGCATCAGCCTTCTTCAATGACCGATTTCAGACTTAACTTCGCTTGGATTGCTCTTTCAAGTTTTCAATCCAACGGTCGCTCGATTTTTGCCTAGGTCGCCCTTTCAGGTTTTCAACCTAGCGAGCTCACCTTTGCTTGGTTTTTATACGTTTTTTTTAGGCATAATATTTTTTGACTGCATCAGAGTTCACTGGGAGTGGGAGATCTTCACTGTCCATCCTTGTGAGGATTAAGGCTCCTCCAGAAAAAGCTTTTTTCACAACATACGGGCCTTCATAATTCGGAGTCCATTTTCCGCGAGAATCCTTTTGGATGGGCAAAATCTTCTTGAGTACTAGGTCCCCTTCTTGAAATTCCCGAGAGTGAACTTTCTTTTTGTAAGCCCTTTTCATCCTGTGCTGATATAGCTGTCCATGACATAAGGCCATCACCCTCTTTTCTTCAATGAGGTTCAATTGATCCATCCGATCCTGAACCCATTCTGCTTCTTCTAGTTTTGTCTCCATCAATACCCTTAACGAAGGGATCTCGACTTCAATGGGGAGCACTGCTTCCATTCCATACACCAGCGAGAAAGGGGTTGCCCCTGTTGAGGTGCGAACCGAAGTTCGATAACCGTGCAAGGCAAAAGGGAGCATTTCGTGCCAGTCTCTAAATGTTACCACCATCTTTTGGACAATCTTCTTGATGTTCTTATTTGCGGCTTCAACTGCCCCATTCATCTTTGGGCAGTATGGTGAGGAATTATGATGTTGGATCTTGAAGTCATTACACAGCTCCTTCATCATCTTGTTGTTCAAATTAGTCCCATTATCAGTGATAATCTTATTTGGCAAACCATAGCGATGCATCAAATCTCTCTTGATGATTTTGACAACCACATTTTTGTCACACTCACATATGAAGCCGCTTCAACCCATTTAGTGAAATAGTCGATCATGACAAGAATGAAACGGTGTCCATTGGATGCCTTAGGTTCAATGGGTCCAATGACATCCAATCCCCACATTGAGAAAGGCCATGGTGCTGTCAAGATGTTCAAAGAGACTGGTGGCACATGGATATTATCGGCGTTAATCTGACATTTGTGGCATTTCTTCACATAACCGAAACAATCAGTCTCCATAGACAACCAATAATAGCCAGCCCTCAAGATTTTTCTTGCCATTGCGTGCCCGTTTGCGTGAGTCCCAAAGGAACCTTCATGAACCTCTCGCATAATCTTTTCCGCCTCGGTCTTATCAACACACCTAAGAAGTACCATTTCATGGTTTCTCTTGTAGAGCACTTCGCCGTTTAGAAAGAATCCCATTGCCAAACGCCTTAATGCTCTTTTATCATTCTCTGAGACATTAGGAGGATATTCTCTATTCGTGATGTATCGTTTGATGTCGTAATACCAGGGTTTGCCATCGTGCTCTCCTTCTATTGCTAGGCGGTGTCTTTGGCCGTGATTCTGTATTTTTATGAGCGGTAGGCTCTCCCTGTTACTAATTTTGAACATTGATGATAGAGTAGCTAAGGCGTCAGCTAGCTGATTATCTTCACGCGGAATGTGATGGAAGGTGACTTCATCAAACTGCTCCATCAATTCTTTGATGTAATCGTGGTAAGGAACTAATTTGGAATCTCTCGCTTTCCCATTCGCTTTTAAGCGATGGATAACCAAAGCCGAGTCTCCATATACTTGAGAATCTTGACCTTTGATTCAATGGCGCTTTGAATGCCCATGGCACATGCCTCATACTCGCCATATTGTTTGTACAATCAAAACACAATCTTGTAGTAAATGGAATGAAATGATTTTATGGGAAATCAAAGACAGCCCAATCCCATGTCCCAATGCTTAGAGGCACCACAAACAACAAGATCCATTTTTCACCATCAGGGTTTCTTTTCCTTCAAATAGAGCCATTATGTCTTCGCCTGGGAAATCACACCGCATTGGTGATAGTCTTCCATAGGTTGATGAGCCAAGTATTCACTAAGGTAATCGCTTTAATTGCCTTTTGGGTGACATACACAATATCATACTCAGATAACAACATTTGCCAACAAGCAATTCTTCCTGTGAGAGGAGGCTTTTCAAAAATATACTTGATCGGATCCATTGTGCACACCAGACAGGGTGGAAGGGATAGGATATATTGTCTCAAGCGATGTGTGGCCCAGGTTAACGCCAAGAACACGCTCGTTCTAACAATGAATACCTCGTCTCGCAGCCTAGTGAATTTCTTGCTCAAGTAGTAAATGGCATACTCCTTCTTACAGATTCATCATGTTGTCCTAGCACACAACCCATTGATTCGCCCAATCTGTTAAGTACATGATGAGGGTCTCCCTGGCACAGGGGGTACCAAACCGGTGGATCTTGTAAATCTTGTTTGATTTTCTCAAAAGCTTTCTGGCAATTGTCGTTCCATTTGGTTTCCTGATTCTTACACAGCAGCTTGAAAATTGGCTCACAAGTAGCAGTTAGCTGGGATATAAACCTGGCGATGTAGTTCAGTCTTCCCAAGAATCCACGAACTTCTTTTTCGGTGCGAGGAGTCGGCATTTCGAGGATTGCTTTTACTTTGGCCGGATCAACTTCTATTCCCTTCTGGCTAACTATAAACCCTAGCAGCTTGCCTGACCTTACACCAAAACTACACTTAGCTGGGTTTAACCGGAGTTTATACTTCCTCAGTCGCTCAAAAAGTTTTTGTAGGTTAATGGCATGACCTTCCTCTGTTTTGGATTTTACAATCATGTCATCCACATAGCCCTCTATCTCTTTGTGCATCATGTCATGGAACAAAGCCACCATTGCTCTTTGGTATGTTGCCCCAGCATTTCTTAATCCAAACGGCATTACTTTGTAACAGAAAGTTCCCCATAAAGTGATAAATGTGGTTTTTTCCATATCTTCGGGAGCCATCTTGATTTGATTATAGCCAGAATATCCATCCATGAAAGAGAAGACAGAGTGTTGAGCTGTGCTATCTACCAAGACATCAATATGTGGCAAAGGGAAGTCATCCTTAGGGCTGGCCCTGTTTAGATCTCTATAGTCAACACACATTCGGACCTTCCGTCTTTCTTTGGGACTGGAACAATATTAGCCACCCATTGAGGGTATTTTGCTACAGCCAGAAAACCGGCGTCGAACTGTTTTTTTACCTCATCTCTAATCTTGAGTGACATCTCCGGCTTCATCCTTCTCGACCGCTTGACCGTGGGCACTCGGGTTTTAATGGTAATTTGTGCTCGACTATGCTATTATCTAATCCAGGCATATCTCGGTATGTCCACGCGAAAACATCCGCATATTCAAATATGAGTTTAACCAATTTTTCTCGCTCCCAGCTTTTCATTGTGGTTCCAATCTTAACTTCTTTCTTGTCGTTTCAAAGGCCCAGATTGATTGTTTCGCTTTCTTCCTCGTGGGGTTGAATCACTTTAGCTTCTTGTTCCACCAACTTCATTAATTCAGGAGGGTATCCCAATTGTCCTCATTATCTTCCTCAAGATGATTAATGGGGTATTCAAAATTATAGTATGAGTTCTTGGCATCGTTATTTTCAAAGACAATGTTTTTGGATCTGCATTAGTTAAAAATAACGAAATGAAAAAGCGGAAAAAGATGAAGAGAGATGGAAAAGATGGAAAAGGAAAGAAAAGAGAAATGATTGGAAAATTCAAAGTGCATTTTATTGATAATGGTACTGAAATGAAACATGTGCGCCTCTTTGACAATAAATTATTCTAAGGCCTTGGGCGAGCAATAGAATTTGCATTACATAATTACTTTGAATCAAAGATCACGGAAACTCAACGATCTCCCATTTTCCAAGTTCTTCATTCATGAGCAAGGGCGGACAAGGTTGACATTGTCGTTTTCTGTACTGCGATCATCCTTGATAGCTGCTATTTGATTCGGATCCAATATTCCTGCACTCCGAAAGCTTTGCCTGATGTCACAGATGGGAATACTCTCATCTTTTGGCTCCCTGACTTCCAGTCTAGCTATCCTCTTTTCTTTTCTTTCTTTGGCAATTCTCTTTTTGTCAAATCTGTTAGGTTCGTATCCCAACCCATATCTGTTTACATTATCCTGGAAGTTCTAACAGCATCACGATCCCTTGTTCATATCTTCCCAATCCACATCCGGCCTGATACCCTCCTTTCATCATAACTTTAGCGATCATCGTGGAGGTTTCAGACAATTTTGGTTTCTTCATTAGGACTCCTCCTGCGAAAGTGGCATTCGCAATCTCCAACGTTTGAAAAGACGTCTCAAGAGCTTCTTCTGCAGCCTCAATATAGCGCGTGGAGGACGGCTTGCTTACTAGCATCTCTTCTTCACCAGAGACAGTCACCAACTTATTATCCATTGAAAATTTCAGCTTTTGGTGTAAGGTTGAAGGCACAACTCCAGCCGAATGGATCCATGGTCTTCCAAGGAGGCAGCTGTATGCTGGTACGATTTCCATCACCTGAAAGACTACCTCAAATGTGCGAGGGCCGACTTGTATAGGTAGCTCGATTTCTCCAATAACCTCTCTTCTAGACCCATCGAAGGCTCTTACCACCATGGTACTGGGCTTTATATACGATCCATCAACAGACAACTTTGCCAAGGTAGATTTTGGCATAACATTTAGAGATGACCCATTATCGACGAGTACCCTAGCAAGGATATAGTCCCCACACTTCACAGAGATGTGCAATGCTTTGTTATGCCCCATTTCTTCAACTGGAATTTCTTCATCAGTGAAGGTAAGGTAATTACTAGCAACAATATTACCCATAATCCCGTCGAATTGGCTCATTGCCGAACTCCGGAAACAATGAATCAATTCTCTTCCATTGCAAAGAATCGGCCGGATGGCGAAGCTTTCCATCACATTTCCTATCATCTGCATGCCATCTAAGGTTCTTTGCATCATTTACATTGGCAAACAGTCGCTTAAACCTGGGAATAATTGGAAGATACGATAACACCTTCGCAGGAAGACCTTTTTTGCTCACATCACCACAATTATCATCACTGTCCTTCTTTTTGTAGCATGGTGTATTACACTCGGGACACTCTTCTTTGTCTTCATGCTCTTTCCAGTACAATATGCAATCCTTCGGGCATGCATGTATTTTCTTATACTCCACACCCATCGGACATAATATCTTCTTCGCTTTATAATTACTGTTTGGCAATGTGTTACCTTCCGGAAGCATGTCATTCAACAGTTTAAGCAATTCAGTGAAGCTCTTATCAGTCCACCCATTTATCGCCTTCAGATTGAACAATTTCAACACCGCTGACAACCGTGTGAAATTTTTGCAGCCCGGATACAAAGGTTTTTCCTTGTCACCGCATAGAGTTTCATACACATGTGCCCGCTGAAAAGACTCTTGTCCAATATCACGAATCATGTCCTCTAGTCGATCATCCATATCTACATCAACTTCCTCTCTTGTGGACACACTTGGCTTGTTTAACACTTCACCATGCCAGGTCCATGTCATATATCTTTGCCAAATCCCAAAAACACGAAGATGATTCCGTATCTCCTCAACTTTTAGTGTTGGCCCATTCAAACACTTAACACAAGGACAATAGAAAGTTGTTTGATTAGGAAGTTTTGCTTGGGAAAATTGTAAGAAGTCTTCGACTCCGTTCTTATACTCATCACCTAAGCGATGTTTTTGCATCCAACTACGATCCATAACTGTGTTCTGAAATAATATACACATACTTTTATGCTTAGATATTTAACTAACATTGACATGTTGTTAGAACAATTAATAGAAAGATGTATGCACGCTTCAAAATTAGGCAATTAAAAAGGGATCAAATTGGGATCTTATTTGGCAACACTATGTACACAAAAGCATGAAACCTTAGCAGAGGAAGCAGCAATAGAACAAAACAGGAAAAAGTAAAAATAAAAAAGGAGTTTATCTGAAAGAAAAGAACTAAAACAATTTCATAGAATCTAAAACACCAGATATATGAACGAACAAAGGGTTACAAGAAGCATTTACCTGAATAAAATAAAAAGGGTCAGCAACAAAATTACTGGGAAAACCAGAATCAGAAACAGAAGCACACGTCACCACAGGATTAGCAACCTGGCCAAGCAACACTCTCATTGTTCAATACATTAGGCGCACACAATCAAAACCATCACTTACAAAGAACAAAACCAATCCATCCCACAAACCCAACCCACATCACAAAAACAAAATTTCCAATTGAAATAATTTCTCATTGATCAGTTCATCAGAACAAAAGCAACACTTCCCACATCATAATTCACAATACACAACAAGGGTATTAAAAAATTGAACTTAAAAAACATTAACTCATGAACAACTCATGCCAAAAACATAACTTTGGTGGAGGATGCAACAACGTAAAAGTAAATAACTCATGTATTCATTGAAAAAAGTGCCAACTACTAAAAAAGAATAGTAGATTTTCAAGCTGAAATGCTGAATCTTGCAATTTCTATGAAAACCACTTCTCCCAACCTAATGGTCAAATTTTATTTTTTATTTTTTCTTTGGCCATGGTTAGAAATAAAGCTATCCTCTTTACAAGTATCATGAGAACAAGAAAAGAATGTTTCCAATAGAAGAAATAGTGATAACTCAAAATTTACTGTACAGAAATTTACCATACATTCAAAATCAATTTACCATACCAATATATAATTTTTTTTTACAATTAGTTCCCAAATATTCGTTAGCAGCAATCTAAAAGGAAGTACCACCTATATTTAACCTGCTATCTAATGGCTAACGTGGCAACAAATTGACATGGCTCAAAATTCTTGGTGGTATAAAAATATAGACATTATAAAACAGATTCAAAGGGTGATTAACAAAATAAAAACCTCCAAGGCATTCATTGATCGAAACAAATAACACAGATACTAATCAAGAAAGAAAAAGACCCGATTAGATGAGTGAACTCAGAATTGCGAAAGCGACTATTCCTTCGAGAGACCTGTTCCCAATCGCTTAACCTTTTCCCTCTCAAACTATGGCCTTCTGCATGAAGAAAGAAATGGGGAAAAAAAGAAATTGAAATCAACAAAACCATAAAAAAATGACTGAAAAAAAAAAATCCTAAAAATGAAGGTGAATGCGAAATGTGAAGAAAGAAATGGGGAAAAAAGAGAAATGGAAGCAGTACCTGAATGGGTGCGGCTGTGACGACAGCTGAATGGGTGTTGAAGGAGATGACAATGGTGGATCGTCGTCGAGGAGAGTGAGACGAGACAAGAGGGCCTATTGAAATGGAGGGACGTGATCTTTGTCACCAGAGTTAGAGGGCCTTCCTGGGTGCAGATACGGTGCTTCGCTGTGTTGCGCACGAAGAGGATGATAGAGGGATGGCTCGCGGTTTGCAGGTGCGGCGGAGAGGGAAAATGACGACGGCGAGGACGATAGAGGGAGAAAACGTTGAGAACGAAGAGGACGACGGCGACGAGAGAGAACACCAGGCGTGAGAGAGACAGCGACAGAGGGAAAATGAGAGAACACGTAAGTGAGAGGAGGGAGAGGGTCTGGTTTTGAGTTTTTAAAACACCTTATAACCGCGGTTGGCCAAAAAACCGGCGCTATAGGTTACATTTTAAAAAAAGAAAAAAAAGGGGACACTTTTAACCGCGGTTCTTCATATAACCGGCGTTAAAACTTACACTTTTAACCGCGGTTTTACTTAAAAACCAGCATTAAAAGTTTCGTTACATTTAAAAAAAAAGGGCCACTTTTAACCGCGGTTCTGCCTATAACCGGCGTTAAAACTTACACTTTTAACCGCAATTTTACTTAAAAACCGGCGTTAAAAGTTTCGTTACATTTTAAAAAAAGAAAAAAAAGGACACTTTTAACCGCGGTTCTGCGTATAACCGGCGTTAAAACTTACACTTTTAACCGCAGTTTTACTTAAAAATCGGCGTTAAAAGTTTCGCTCTTTTTACCTATTTTTATTGTGGCCTAGGATCACACTTATAACGCCGGTTTTAGAAATAACCGGCGTAAAAATTAATGCGTTAATTTTAAAAATGCCACCGCCTCATTTTTTACGCCGGTTATTGCCAAAACCGGCGTTATAAGTCTAATTTTTAGGTGTATTTCGCACTAGTGACATCACTTCTCAGTATTTCAACAAGAAAGTTGAGTCTTTTATTTTTTATATTTTTGCATTTGTCTCCGCACTTATTGCCATCAGCCTTGCATCTTTTTTTTTCATTAATAATGAACTTATAGTTTTTTATTTTTACTCTTCTATGATCACTTGCTACTGCACACTGTTATTTTTTTGTTTTTTATTTTTATTTTTAAGTTTTCTAAACAATCTCATGTATCTGCTTACTTTGTTATCAAAAAATGGGGTTTGCAGTAGTGGATTTTAGGGGTTGCTGTGCAACAAGACATTTGACCAGTTTCTGTTGTATCTTCCTTTACTGACATAGGGGTTGCTCTGCAACATGACCTTTGATTGGGAATTGTTTCAGTGAATTTCTACCCTCCTTAATTTCAAATGATCGTGGTGGTGAATAAAGTTGTATCAGCACATTATCTTCATGTTGATAAATGTACATATATCTTATATCTTATATTGAAAGAGAGAGTTACCGTTAATATATGTTAGTAGTAGAATATCAAATATTCATTGTACCAAAAAAAAAATATCAAATATTCATAGCCCCAAGGTCTTTGCTTTATCAATTTCTTGAGTATATTATTTGGTGCTTGCCAACTCAACCACAAAATTAAAATCTAATTTATTGGTTTGTTTAACAAGCATCAGAATCACCATTAAGTAAAGAAGTTTTGAGCAAGCTTAACATGTTGTGCTTCATATTAATTGGCTAGCTACTATATAGTTTGTTAATGCAAATATCCCGAATTGTAGACGAATAACTAAAAACTAGACGGTTGGAATAACTAAAAACTAAAAACTCATACTTCAATGGGGGAATAGTGATGGCGATACTCATACTTCATATTAGACAGTTGAAATAACTAAAAACTACGAAACTCTATTTGACTTACGGGTGAGGTGAGACCTTTTGGCATTACCATATTTGATGTCAGGGATAGTCATGGCAAATTTGCTGTAGATCAGTGAAGCTTAAGAAAATTTGTGTTCCATCCTATATATGACATCAAGATTCTGAATAGGACAAACAAGAACATCCACAACATAGAATATGTCCCATTTACATGCTATGTCACTAAAAGTTGGATAATTTCTACTACATATTTTGAGATAATCAAGGTTTCTTCTGAAACATCATAAAAATTGACAACAAGTCAACTATGATGCCCGCAGTGCTGCCATTTAGTCTTCTTTATTTGCATTACAACCTATTTTTCCGCCAAGATGCCTCTTATTATAGAATGTTACAAAAATTAATCATAACTTCTTTACGCTATGTTTCGAAGAAGCTTTGATACAATGATGTATCTCTGGGGTTGGGCTTTGGAAGCTCCATTTTGACAGTGCATCAAAATAAAAGGAGCTTTCATCAAGCGTATTCGTGAATTAAATTGAAGGAACTCATACAATAGATAGCATTATAGGTCTACCTGAAAGGAGCTAAAATTGTTTAAGAGGAAAATAAAAGATAGAGGTAAGTGGGCTTTATTCATAGCTTAGGTTATTAGAGAAAATGAGAGTCTGATGGCATATTATTTTCTAAAATCTTGTGTGTTTTCGTATTGAAACTCAAACGTTTTTAATAAATACTCAAGTATAATAAGGTGTTTATAAGCTAATAGTATGTATTAAAATTATTTTATTTCTATTTTTGTTATATTTAACTATTTTTTAAATTATATTGTACTTTTTTCGTGATTTGTATAATGAAGAAATTTTAATGGGACATGATTAATAATATTTATTTTACAGGATTTAACTTTTAGATCTCATTATATAATTTTAATAATAATTGTTAAATTGTTAATGAATTTTGTTATCTTACAGCATTTAACTTACAAAAAGATTCTATTTCCAAAATAATACAAAATTATTTACTCCACAAATTTTTTTGCCGTGCGATCACGGTCCATGATCTAGTTAGATTATAAGTTTTAATTGCTCGACTATTATTACTTATTTTTATAACCGAGTCCTTTATTTTGTTCTAATAGAGTATAAAGTCAAGTAGAGAGATATCTTGCCAAGCTGGCAATTGACTGTTTCATAGAGTGCCAGGTTGGCACATTCGGTTAAGGCAGTTAGCTTAACCTACACCATTGTATTAACCTGCACACCATTGCATCTGTTGTATATATATGTGTGGCAGTGAACATTGCATTGTAACAATGATTGAAATGAAATGAAAGAAAGCTTCTCTATGAATTCTTGAATTTACATGGTATCATCGAGCCCTACGGGACTCACGCTTCTTCGTTCTTCTTTTTGATTCGTTCTTCTTTTGATTGCGCGCTTCTCTGAACTTCTCGCGATTCTGCCATGGTGGAAGTAGAAGATGTTAATTCACCAGAGGTCACTATCAAAGATGTTAATTCACCAGAGGTTACGGAAAAATCGCATGCAGATGTCACTATGAAAGATTTGAGTGGCAAATCTTCTAGATCTGGTCTCACACATTCTCTCACTATCAAGCTTGATGAGAAGAATTTTCTTCTATGGAGCCAACAGGTTAACGGTGTAATTACATCACATAATCTTCATCACTTCATTCTTAATCCGAAGATTCCTCTAGAATTCTCTACGGAAGAAGATCGAGCACATGGAAAAGTCTCCGATGAGTATCGCAAGTGGCTCATGCAGGATCAAACGCTTTTTACATGGCTTTTGTCCACATTATCTGATGGTGTTCTCCCGCGTGTGCTCGGTTGTCGTCATGCCTTTCAAGTTTGGGACAAAGTTCATCGCCATTTCAATTCTCTGCTGAAGGCGCGTGCTCGCCAGTTGCGTTCTAGACTCAAGAACACGAAGAAGGCTTCGCGTTCTATTGGTGAGTATCTTCTTCGAATTAAAGCAATTGTAGATTCACTTGTTGCAATTGGTGATTCTATTACCGATCAAGATCATGCTGATGCTATTCTTGAGGGACTACCTGAGGAGTATAATTCCTTTGTAATGATGATCTACGGACGCATTGATTCTCCCTCGGTTGAAGATTTGGAATCTCTGTTAATGGTACAGGAGGCACAATTTGAGAAATTCCGCCAAGAATTAGCAAAACCTAGTGTTTCTGCTAATGTTGCACAAACAAATCTAACACCTGGTGATTCAAATCAAAACTCTGTTAGTCAAAATTCATTTCCTGAACAAGCTGCTTTCAATGGTTCTGGTCGTGGCCGTGGCCGTTTCAATGGTCGAGGCAGAGGAAGGTTTGGCCGTGGTAATAGCAATTTTGGTCGTGGCACCAGCAATTATGGTGGTTCTCGTCCACAATGTCAGATATGTGGAAAACCAGGGCATGAAGCACCTAGATGCTGGTTTCGATATGATATGAGTGCACAAGCTTCACACATGCCTTCTGCATATCAGCCTCGCCCTTCACACCTTACTCCTATGAGACCTACTGCTAATCTGGCTTTTCAGCAATTTGCTTCTCCTCAAGACAACATGATGCCTTCTACCTCTGTGAGTCAACCGTGGTATCCTGATTCTGGTGCTTCGCACCATTTGACTTTTAATCAGCAAAATTTACTGACAAGCTCCTTACAATGGGCAGGAGCAAGTGCTTATGGGAAACGGCCAAGGTTTGCAAATCCAATCCATTGGTTCTTCAAAAATTATGTCACATTCTCAACCTAATGTCTCTCTTTCTTTAAATAATCTCTTGCATGTTCCTCATATTTCTAAAAATTTAATGTCTGTCAGTAAATTTGCTCAGGATAATGATGTATATTTTGAGTTCCATTCATCTAAGTGTTTTGTCAAATCTCAGGCCTCTGATCAGGTGCTCCTTGAAGGCACACTTGGCTCGGATGGTCTCTACAAATTCTCACCATTTCACTTTCTTCCTGCAGCAAATTCATTCCCTGGCTCTGCATCCAATTCTGTTTCACAGAATAAGTCTGCTTTTAGTTGTAATAATGCAGTGATCACTGCCTCTCATTGTAAAAATTCATGTAATCTTTCGAATTCAGCCACTCAATGGCATTATAGGTTAGGCCACACTCACTCAAATGCTGTAAAAACCATTCTCCAACTTTGTAATATCCCATTTCATAGTAAATACATGCTTGATTTTTGTGGCTCATGTTGTATTGGAAAATCACATCGATTACATTCTCCTGCTTCTATTACTGTCTATACCAAACCATTTGAGGTTGTGCATTGTGACCTTTGGGGACCTTCTCCCTTTATATCTTCTTGTGGATATCAATACTACATAACCTTTGTTGACACATACACTAAATTCACCTGGATCTATTTTTTAACTGCCAAATCAGGAGCAATTCTAGCTTTCAAACAGTTTTTAGCTCTTATCCAAAATCAGTTTAATTCCTCCATTAAAGCCTTGCAATCGGATTGGGGGGGTGAATTCCGACCATTCACTAACTACCTTAATGAATTGGGCATTCACCATAGGTTGACTTGCCCTCACACATCCCATCAAAATGGGACTGTGGAGAGAAAACACAGACATGTAGTTGAAATGGGCATGACCATTCTTTCTCATGCTTCCATTCCCCTTAAGTATTGGGATCATGCTTTTACTCAAGCTGTTTTCCTTATCAACAGAATTCCCTCCTCAGCCTTACCTAATACTAGTTCACCTTATTTTGCTCTTTACAAGCAGTTACCCGATTACCTAAGTATTAGAACATTTGGTTGCTCTTGTTTCCCTCATTTAAAACCCTTCAATAAACACAAGTTTCAATTCAGATCTGCTGAATGTGTCTACTTGGGTATTTCTCCACAACATAAAGGTCACAAATGTCTAGCTTCAAATGGTAAGGTATACATTTCAAAAGATGTGATCTTTAATGAGCTTCAATTTCCTTTTCCAAAAATGTTTCCTTCAACTCATCGCAAAGAATTCAGCAAAGATTCCTATTCCTGCATCTATTCCTGTTTTATCTACTCCTGTTCTATCTAGTTCAAACCAAAACATCAGTGGTAGCAGCCCTATTTGTCCTTCTGTTCCTGCCTCAATTCCTGCTTCTGTGTCTCCACATATACCTGTTTCTGCTGCTCAAGTCACTGAATTAGTTTCCCCTGCAGGGCTGTCACCTAATTCTCAGCTTCAAAATACTTCTGTTGTTCCTTCATTCAGTTCTCCCACTGATATTGAAATGCATTCCACTCCTTCTAATTCTCCACCAAATGTCCCTGCTGCAGTCAGTAATGTTCACCCAATGGTCACTAGGGCCAAAACTGGGAATCTTAAACCAAAGTGCTACTTAAGTCATGTTGAACCAAATTCTGTAAAGCAAGCCTTGGCTGATCCTCACTGGTTTGCAGCCATGCAAGCTGAGTATAAAGCACTCATGGACAATCAAACTTGGTCTCTTGTAAAACTTCCACCTCATAGAAGAGCTATTGGGTGTAAGTGGGTTTTTAGAACCAAAGAAAACCCAGATGGCAGCATTAATAAGTTGAAGGCTCGGTTAGTGGCTAAGGGGTTTCACCAAGTTGCTGGTTTTGATTTTTCAGAGACTTTCTCTCCTGTCATTAAACCTGTAACAATCAGGATTATTCTTACTCTAGCTGTCACAAATCGGTGGCCAATTCAGTAGATAGATGTCAATAATGCATTCTTAAATGGTCACCTACAAGAAGAGGTTTATATGGTGCAGCCTCAAGGCTTTGAAGTAGCTGATAAAGGACTTGTTTGCAAGCTAAATAGGTCTCTCTATGGCCTAAAACAGGCACCACGGGCTTGGTATGAGAGGCTTACAACAGCTCTAATTCAATTTGGCTTTCATAAAAGCATATGTGATTCTTCATTGTTAGTTTACTCACATCAAGGAGCCTGCATCTATGTCTTGATCTATGTGGATGATATTCTTCTAACTGGCTCGGCTCCTCACTTAATTCAAGATCTTATTCACAAGCTAAATAATCAGTTTGCATTGAAGCATCTGGGTACACTTGATTACTTCCTAGGTGTGGAGGTTAAACATCTATCAAATGGATCTTTGTTGCTAAACCAGTCCAAATACATTCGGGATCTGCTCACCAAAGCCAATATGCTTGATTCAAAAGGTATTAATTCACCAATGCTCAGTAGCTGCAGATTGAGTAGGTATGGAACTGATACTATGGCAGACCCTACATTGTATAGATCGATAGTTGGTGCATTGCAGTATGCCACATTGACTAGACCTGACATTGCATTTAGTGTCAACAAGGTCTCTCAATTCATGGCTCGACCTCTTGAGTCTCATTGGAAAGTTGTTAAAAGGATATTGAGGTATCTCAAAGGCTCCATAACACACGGTCTGCTTATTCAATCTGCTCCTCCAGGCCTTCCCTATACATTAAGAGCCTATAGTGATGTCGATTGGGCCACTGATCAAGATGATAGGCGATCGGTTTCTGGTTTCTGCATTTATCTTGGTCCAAATCTTGTGTCCTGGAGCTCCAAAAAGCAGCCTCTAGTTGCCAGATCTAGCACTGAAGCGGAATATAGGAGTATGGCTCATACTACTCAAGAAATTATATGGATTCAATCTCTTTTGGCTGAGTTGAAGATTTCTTGTAGAACACCAGTCCTGCTGTGTGATAATCAGAGTGTTGTAGCACTCACACACAACCCTATACTTCATGCAAGAACTAAGCATATCGAACTAGACATTCATTTTCTCAGAGAAAAGGTAATTGCAAAGAATTTGGAAGTCTGTCATGTTCCTGTTACAGATCAGTTAGCTGACTCATTTACTAAACCTTTGTCTCCTTCCAACTTTGCCAATATCCGAAGCAAACTCAAGGTGTTTTCAAGCTCCCAACCACCTTGATTTTGGGGGGGGGGGTAATAGAGTATAAAGTCAAGTAGAGAGATATCTTGCCAAGCTAGCAATTGACTGTTTCATAGAGTGCCAGGTTGGCACATTCGGTTAAGGCAGTTAGCTTAACCTACACCATTGTATTAACCTGCACACCATTGCATCTGTTGTATATATATGTGTGGCAGTGAACATTGCATTGTAACAATGATTGAAATGAAATGAAAGAAAGCTTCTCTATGAATTCTTGAATTTACATGTTCAGACATAATTAAGTTCTAGAGCTCTTCTCAAATATTACATCCCACCATGGCAACACCCAACCGCGAATTAGACACACGAGTTACGACTCTAATTAGCATTTCTATTGGCAACCCCGTTTGCAATGTGAAGTTTCTTATTAGCATTTCTAGTACAGTAACAGAACTTTAATTTATCTCAACTAGAAGTTGCCATGAAATTCTAATTTGTCAACTTATCAAATGACCAATGGAAAGGAAAAGAGCACGTCAAAAAAAAAAGGGAAAGGAAAAGAGATGCGGGATTCAAATGAGAATGTGAGTTTCGGACAAGAGCAACGCCACATGTGAATGAAGACAGCGACGTGTTTAAATAATTAAAAAAACCCAATTTATTTTTTTTGTGAAACAACAAAAAACACATAATCATATATTACATTTAAATATTTTGGGGAAAAAAGGTCCTACCGGGAGTCGAACCCAGGTCACTGGATTCAAAGTCCAGAGTGCTAACCACTACACCATAGAACCACCTGTTGCATCACTATCCAGTGAGCTCTTATTTCTACTGTCGTAATATGTCTAACACGTCTAATTCCTTCAAAGAAACTTCTATTTTTAAGTACTATTTTTTCGACAATATATAACCAGTGAAGTTAGAAATATTTTACATTTTAAATTAATAGTGTCAGAAATATAACATTTAATATATTTCATTTAATAAATATAAAATTTAACAGTAATAATTATACATATTGAGAGAATTGTAATAAATATTCATTATCGTGAAAATATAAGGCTCAATTATTAGTTTAATTTAAATTTAATATTTTCAGATAATAAGGCTAAATTATTAATTTAGTCTAATTTTTTTTTCATTTAGCAATATTTTACATTTTAAATTTAATAGTGCGATAAATAATGACATTTAATATATTTCATTTAATGATATATAATTTAATAGTAATATACATATTGAGTGAATTGTAAAAAAAAATATTTATTATGGTGAAAATATAAGACTACATTATTATTTTAATCTAAGTATAATATTTTCAGTATATTTGACATTTTAAATTTAATAGTATAATAAATATTTGTTATAGCATTGAATATATTGCATTTAAATAAATATAATACAAAAAGGAGTAGTGGTAACAATTATACATTTTTTTTGAAAGAAGTAATAATTATACATGTTGAGTGAATTATAATAAATATTTATAAAAGTATTTAATATATCATATTTAATAAATATAGCGTTTAATTTACTCAAGTAATTTTACTAAATGATGATGATGATAATAATAATAATATTACTAATAATCAATTCCTTTTAAGCTGAATGTAATAGTGAATTGGCACGTCTTCTTGGTGTGCCCATTTAACATCGAGTGTTGGAAGAAAGTGGATTTGTGGAATATCCTGGAGCCTCTGATGTTGAATGCAGAGGGCTTTGCAGAATTCTTCACGCAGATCCGGCAAATTCTTACAGGGGAGCAATTAGAGATCTTTTCATTGACGGCATGGAGCATTTGGAAGCGAAGGAACATGCTATACTGGGAGGGGACAAAGGAGACTGTGGTTCAAGCGAAGGAGCATTAGTAATTTTACAAACTACACTATTCAATAATAATTTTAGAGTATTTATTAGCATTTGTACAGGACAATTATAAGTTGGGCAAAACCGTTGCTTTACTCCCTAAAAGGTTTAATCTATAATATCAAGGGTCTAAACTTTTGAATTTTTACTATGAGAACTTTAACTAACCACCACTTTGAGCTCATTTGAGAATTTTTAGTCAATGACCAAAATAAAGATAAATAGTGATAAATTAATTAATGTTTAAATTTATAATATTTGTATATTATATTAATTTAAACATAATTTAAACACAAATTAAAATTTAATTAAAAATCCCGTGCATTGCATGAACATTAAAAAAAAAACTAGTTTAAAAGGATCTATGTTAAAATTCAGTATATTAAGTCACAGGTATGTAATGGTTAGATTCTTTTTTTATGACTAGAGGAATAAACACGAGTGCGGCATGCATGCCCTCACCGTTGATATGATATGGATGAAAATTTTCTGTCTCACTTATCTGTCACATTTCCTGTCTCCCACCAATAACAATTTGTCACATAATAAAATAAAATTATAACTTATTAACACATATACGTATCATCGGCCTTTGATTGATGGGAGATAATGAGACACAATTTTTTAGAACAGTTTGTTGGATCTGATATGCAGTTCAAAGTTATTCCCCTGAACCCTTGAAACCGTTGCTTCATGCAAGTTAGTGATGATGGTAAAGGATAACTGAAATCATTGAAAAAGAAAAACATCCTATGATGTCAGATAAGTATTTTAAAACTAATATATATGTCTCGCATTGTTTAATGGCCTTCTCCAGTGTCAAACTAAACGTGTCGCGTTTTCAGAGAACCAGAATAAGAAGACATGCATGCAAGGGTGACTAAAGTACTAGCTAGGTGGGACGCTCTCCCTAAATACCGTGACACTTTTGCATGCAGAGAGAACCAGCCACAGCTAAGGTTCATTAATTTGTTCTCCCCTTTCAGTTTACTTCTAGGAATTTGGTTTAATTGTCGACTCTGACTAAGATTCTTAGTAACGCAGTCTATATGGTACTATGTCCGTATTTTAATTTTTTTTTGGGTAACATTGTCTTAAAGACAATGTTTAAAAATTAAGAGCATTTAATGAATTGATAGCATGTTACTTTTTTTAATAAAATATTTTCACTTGTAATTAAAAGAAATCGATGGTTCATTTTGACTGTAGAAGTTTGTAATGTTGGATTTGAACCACTTCTAACATTTTGTATGGCAGCAAAACCTTCCTAAGTACTCCTACTTCGTCTATGCCATCTACATATCATGTGGTTCATTTCTAACACATGATCATAGGATTTTTCTTACAATATTTTGATTTTTATTAAATTTAAACTGAAACAAGTGTAGAATCATTTATTACTTAGTCATCACAAATTAAGAATATTTGACTGTACATTTTTTGAAAAAATCTTTTAATTAAAAGACAATTTAAAAAAATGTATAATAATTTATAAATTTTTCAAGAAAAGCAAAAACATAAAATGACTATTTTAATACTTTTTTTTCAGAAGTTAAAAATAGTAGTAGTTTTTTAAAAGAAAATCTTTAAAAAGAAATTACATCTAATCACTCTTTTAAGTTTAGGAACCCAACCTTGCTTTTCTTTTTCACAAGAAGAATGTTGAGGAAGGCTGAAATTTAAAATAAATAATTAGCTGAAAAACCACAAAATGGTAAAACCTAAAAAAAGGTAACCGTTATCAAACAACTAAAAGCATTATTAAATTTTACTTCTGACAGAAAAACAAAAAAAAAAAAAATTCTTTCCTGGCTATAAACATATATAGCCCTCCTCGCTGTATTAATGCCTGGCAATAGAAAATTCTAATTTATTGCCCCAAAAAAACCAAAAGATCTTATTTTATATTCTTTTTTCTGAAATTTGCTTGACTGTTGCCTGTTGACCAAAAGAAAAAGTAAAGACTAAACAAGGTTCATCATTCTCTGGATGGCAACTCATGAACATGCCAACTAAACCATCTAGGTGCTTATAAAAGCAGCTTCTTATGAGCAAAAACCAAAACAAACATAAAAAAAACCTGAAAACCAAACATGGAGATTGATGTGCCTGTTGTGATTGTGGGTGCAGGGCCTGCTGGCTTAGCAACCTCTGGATGTCTTAACAAACTTTCCATTCCCAACATTATCTTAGAAGGAGATGATTGTCATGCATCTCTTTGGAGGAAAAGAACCTATGATCGTTTGAAACTTCACTTAGGCAAAGAATTCTGTAACCTTCCTCACATGCCTTTTTCATCTGATTTACCCACTTTTGTCCCTAGGATTGACTTCCTTCGCTACTTAGATAGTTATGTGACACATTTTAAGATCTGCATTCGGTACAACCGGTATGTGGATGATGCTTCTTTTGATGACAAGAATGGGAAATGGAGGGTCAGTGTGAAGAACACTATGTCAAATGTTGATGAGATTTACGTTGCTGACTATCTAGTGGTTGCAACTGGGGAGAACTGCGAACCGTACATTCCTATGATAAATGGGCTCCAAAGCTTTGAAGGAGAGTACATGCATTGCAGCAAATATCTGAATGGAAGACCATGGTATGACAAGAATGTCTTGGTTGTTGGCTGTGGCAATTCTGGCATGGAGATCGCTTATGATCTCTCAAATTGGGGTGCAAATACCTCTATTGTTGTTAGAAGCCCTGTAAGCTCTCTCTCTCTCTCTCTCTCCATACGTTTTACTTGCATTCAAGGTTTTAAATCGCATTTGAGATTGTTGATACGGTAGAGAATTGCAGTCAAATTAATTAGCATGCAGGCTCGATCGCAGACATGTTACAGTTGCAAGATATCAAAACCTCGATGACACAAACCAGATCACAGCCGCATACATTTTTTTTAAACCTTACTTGCATTCTTCTTATTGCAAGAGAAGATCGAAGGCCTAATAAAAGGATGTAAAAATATATTATTTTAAAAGCCTCAATCACGTTCGTGTTACTACTGGAAAAAGTTGAAATATTGACGAAAATTAAAGACAGAAAAAATGAAATTGGTCTCAAAATTTGGTGCCGCTAATACTTAATAAGTAACAAAATTAGAGACAATTTTTTTCTCTTTTTTGTCTCTAAATTTTTGTCGTTATTTCAACTTTTTTCTAGTAGTATATTGTTGCAGATATATCAAAATCTCGATAACGTTGCACAGATCAATACCGCAGACATTTTTTTTTGAAACCCCGCTTGCATTCTTCTTATTGCGAGAGAAAATCAAAGGCCTAATAAAAGGATGTAAAAACATATTTTTTTTTAAAAGCCTCAATCACAGTGGCGTGGCGGAGATATCAAAATCTCGATGCTGCAGCCCAGATTACAGCTGCAAACATTTTTTTTAAAACCCTGTTTGCATTCTTCTTTTTGCAAGAGAAGATCCAAAACCTAATAAAAGGATGTAAAAGTATAACATTTTTTTTTATAAAGAAATGAATTAAAATTCTTGGTTAAAATCGAAATATATATATATATATATATATATAATCATCTTTTTCCTGTATATTTTTTTGTCAAAAAAAAAAAAAATCTTTTCCTGTATGTTGGCCGTCTAACACATCTCTCTGGTGTTTAGGTACATTATTTTACAAAAGAAATGGTGTACGTGGGAATGCGTTTGATGAAATACATCAAAATGGAAAAGGTGGACAAGCTCATGGTGCTTATGAGCAAAATGACGTATGGAGATATGTCCAAGTATGGCTTGACCAGACCTAAGGATGGACCCTTTGCCATGAAAGTAAAGGGTGGTCGTACGCCTACCATTGATGTAGGTTGCGTCAAAAGGGTCAAGAAAGGCAAAATAAAGGTAGATATATAGACAGTACACTTGATTTCATTAATTACTTCATTAATGATCACTGTCGATTTGATTATCATGGTTCAAAATCAGGTTTTCCCAGGTATTTCCAGCATAAAAAAAGACAAGATACTTGAGTTTGCAGATGGACAAAGTGGTCAATTTGACGTTATAATCTTTGCTACCGGATACAGAAACAATGTGCTGAAATGGCTTAAGGTGAATGATAATATATATAGTATTATACGTAGACCGTAGTATAATTACAAAATTATTTTTGTCCCAAAATGTAGATTTTAGGATCGATGTGGCATGACGAGCCTTACAATAATTAATTACTGTTTGTGTCACTTAATTAATTCCATGCAGGATTACAAAGATCTGTTCAATGAGAATGGAATGCCTAAACCAAGTTTTCCAAATCACTGGAAAGGAGAAAATGGCATTTACTGCGCTGGATTCTCAAAAAGAGGATTAGAAGGCATCGCTTATGATGCGCAGCAAGTAGCAAATGATATCAGTCTGACTATTAATGCAAGGAAGATACGCGCTGCTGAGGCTAATGCTCAACTCAAGTTATTATTAGAAGATGAATGAGTTTTACAGTAATGTATCAGTGCTTTCCGCTGGCGTACCTTTTGCACAGGATAATATTAAGTTATTTACATCGGAGTTAATTACATGAGCCATATGTATATGAACCTATTTCTCTTTGCAAGTAGCGTTTAGAAAATAATAATATGAGCCATGTATAATATACATTGAAATGATAGACAATAAAAAATGTCAAATATCTAATATAAAATGTAGTTTGTTTTATGGACTATATATGCCCGCTTTCTTTCCACTTGCTCAAATTTCTTTTAGTCTCTCCACTAAGACGTTTAAGATTTTTTCACAAAAATATAAGATAGATAATAAATAGTTTAATAAGTAGAATAATTTTATTAAATTATTTTTATTAACTATTGAAGTATTAATCATTGTGATAAATGTATATTAGAGTATATTGACTTAGGAGTGATATACACACTATTTATTTGGAGGCACAATTGAAATTTTTTTTTGATAATACAGAAAACATAAAATGACACTTAATTTAATTTTTTCCTTTTTCTGAAGTGATAGTCAATTTAAAACGAATTGAGTCACATTCATTTCTCGCTATGCGCTATAATTGTAAATTTATACTCCCTCGAGAATGAATTATAAGCAAATTTGATCTCATGTTTTTTGGAATGAAATATAAGCAAATGTTAACTACTTTTCTCCTATTTAATGATAATATCTCCAAAATACCCTTTATTTAATTGAACTTTTTGTATTTTCAATGAACCAATTTATTAGTCATAAAAGATAATTTAGGCAATAGAATTAATTTGTCAATTAAGATTATATATATTAAATGTGCTAACTATCTTAATAATCGTGAATTAGTTAATTTTTAATTATAATTCATTCGGGGGGAGTAGAAGTATAGAGTCATAAATGCATAACATTAAATTGTGTATGTATGAATTGTAAGGGTTTTCTTTTTTATTAAAAATATCTTTTTTTTGGTCAAATTTGACTAAAAATATCTCGTCATATTAAAACATCACCCAAATGGGCCATATTAGAAACAATTACTAGGCTACACAAGGAGGCCACTCTTCCATCCAAATAGAAGCCGGATTTTGGAAAGAGCCTTCTTAGCTAAGAATTGAGCTACTTGATTTCCTAGTCTACGTCCATGTGAGAAAACTCAATGCATTGAAAAGGCCCATATTAAATATACCTCCTACCTATTGAGTACACCCCCAAATTTATCAATTTTCCAAAATACTCCTACCAAAAATAACAAAATATCAATTTTTATTTATTCTCCTCACACATTCTGGAAATTCCAAAATCACGAACTAAGACGCTGCTATTGTACCGGAAATTCGAATTTTCAGTATGTTTTTTTTTTTTTGTTCTGAACTTAGTTCCAGAAATTCCAATTTCTGGTATGCAATTTTTATATACCGAAAATTGGAATTTCCAGTATGATTGGATTTTCACACTAAAAAAATTGCATACCGAAAATTCATAATTTCCGGTACGCATTATTTTTATTTTATACCGGAAATTCACAATTTCCGGTACGCATATATTGTATTCCGGAAATTGTGAATTTTCGGCATGGTGTGTTTTTTTTTTAGTTTTTTTTAATGAATTTTAATATAATTTATTTAAATAAATAAATTTATTTATTTGTTTAAATAAAAATATATTTATTTGATATATTTAAAATAAGGTATCTTAATTTTTTTTTAATTTGTATTACTAATTATTTGGATATTTTTTTATGGTTTCAGATATGTCTAAGACGAGAGGAGGGAGAGGATGAGCATCCAATTCTGCCAGTGCACCACCTCATAGAGTGCGGCCGCCTCCTACTGTCTCTGAGCGTAGGAGGCGTGTTGATGACAGACAGCCTCACGATGAGCATGTGGAAGCTCAGGACGAGGTACCTCATATTGCAGACGAGGTCCCAGAGGATGTAGCTGGAGACCAGGATCCCTTTCCTGGAGGACCTTACGATAGGTCGTTGCTTACAGACTTTGAGCATCACGTTGCCTATCAGATATAGCAGGGGCAGGTGTACATCTGGTTGTTGTTTGAATTTTGATCAAATGTTTATTTTTTTTTGTATGATAAATGATGTTGACAAAGTTTATTTGTGTGCAGGATCTTGATGCGCTTAAGGTGGCCGCCCACGGCCTGAAGTTACAGAAATGGCTGGGGAACCGTATACCACTGCCTCGCCAGGTAGCAGAGGTAGTCAAGCGAGCCGGGCTGACATCCTTGATGTACTGCAGCTTCAGGATGGTTGACAAGGCCTTATTATCCGCCTTTGCTGAGAGGTGGCACCGGGAGACGAGCACCTTCCATCTGCCATTTGGGGAGATGACCATCACGCTTGATGATGTGTCTTGCCTCCTAGGCCTTACTGTCAGTGGCTCTTTCTATGTAGCCCCAGTGATGGATGTGGACATTGCCATATCTTACTTACAGACATTGCTGGGGTGTACATATGCGGAGGCATACAAGGAGACACACGATATGAGGGGTGCTCATGTGTGTATTGACTTTTTGATGAAGACATATGACGACCGCAGGAATGACGGAGAGTGGGACTATGCAGCCAGGGCCTTCATAATGTTGTTGCTGGCTTGTACCATTTTGGCAGACAAGAGCCATATATACATTGACGTCAGGTACCTGGACTTGGTACGTGACTTGTAGGAGGTTGGAAGGGTGTCATGGGCTAGTGCTGCACTATCAGTGTTGTACGGATATCTTGGCGACGCTAGTCTGTATGACACTAAGCAGATTGGCAGATATATGACACTTTTTCAGGTACGTGGCCTATTATTGTAAACAATTATTTATTTAAAATATTGGTATGGTGGTTGATTCGTTATTGCTGTCACAGGCATGGATATATGAATATTTCCCTACTATCTGTCCCCGGAAGGATCTTGGCTTAACCGAGGGCATGGCACGAGCCATGGTCGCCTGTTAGGGGTAACGGACAGGTGGAGCCCATCAGGAGAGCATTGGATGTGTTAACACCTGATGATGTTTGTTGGTACCCGTGGACTACACACAGGACGTAGCCTCATCTCGCGTCCCTGTTTTCAGGGTACATCCATTGTGCTTCGTTCGTAGTGTCGTACCTGTCTAAGAGGGTAGTCAGACAGTTCGGCTATATCCAGGACATTCCCCAGCCACCACCACTTCATCCCACAGCTGAGGAGATTGCGGATGCGTGGATATCTTTTCCTCTGCACTCTATCCTTTCGACTGTCCCACTAGACGTGGCCTCTCATCCAGCAGAGTGCACTGAGAGATACATCCAGTGGTACCGCAGGATGTCGCATCCACTTCTGATAAATCTGGCCGTAGAGGCTGCTCCTGAGGCTGGGCCTGAGGCCGATTGTGTAAGTGTTTACATATAAATTATGTATTTTTTGTATTTCTTTATTTCCTCTGATGTCTTGTTGTAATTTCCAGGCGAGTTGTTATGATATGACGGAGAGGCTGAACTCAGTCACCGGCATTCTCCATACGATGTCTGAGGATGAGCAGATCCCAATGGACCCCGCTAGGCTTGCCGAGTATATTGCCTAGGCACTACAGATAGCGCAGGGTGAGACAGAGACATCCACATTTGGGACGAAGCGTCTGTTGGGGAATTAAGAGATAGACTTTTAAAAATTCTTTTTAAATCAATCTCGAGCGGAAAATCCCCTTGCCAAGACCGCTTAGAACTACGAGAATCACAATGATGTTATGTTTACCTCTTGAAGCGTGTTTTCTCAATCACCAAGCGTTGCAAGTGAGCAACACCTCTACTCAGTCCACGCGAGCAATATCCAGAGCCAGGTGCGTCGGTGCTAGCAGACGGCTTAGAAGGAGAGCTCTGACCATCACCTCTCATGTGCCTCAAGTGTATCATCATATAATAAGGGAAGCTAATGTCCTATTTATAGGCACATCAGCACTTGATATTCACACCCCTCAAAATTAGTCTTGCACCTCCCTCATCAAGTCTTGTACATTACAAGCCTATTTCATGTCTTATTTAATTAAATCATATTTAATTAAATTCATCATCAATTAATTAAATAATATTTAATTAGTCAACTATTACTATTTATTAATTAAATCATATTAAATTAATAAATCATTACTATTAATTAATTAAATCATATTTAATTTAATCAATCATTGACATGAATTAAATCACATTTAATTTATTTGCTCCGAATATCCACTCTATGTGTGTGACCCGGTAGGTTCCCACTGAGTTGACAATGATATTAAACATTATATTAATATCCATTATTTAAGATAATATCAAATATCATAAACAGTGAGTGACATCTAACAATGCATCACTGCTACCCAACCCGTGAGAATATCGGTGATCCGATCAGAACCTTACTGCAACCAAAATCACTGTGAAGCTATCGTCCCTTCGTCCATATGTCTTGATTGAACATGAGACATAAATGTGTCATCCTCGTTAAGTCCAATCATATGTTCCTCGATCTCTAAGTAAACGTGTAATCACGAAATGAGCCTAATATCCCATATTGACCCATCTCGGTGTGGCCACGCATATTTTCACGTCATACTCAATCGAGAGGCCCGAGACATTACTCCTGTTAAGTAGGAGGGACGAATCCGGTCTACATCACTCACACCCCTCAACATGATTCATTGCAGGCCCAAGTACTACCTTTATGATCATTCTGTTACAAATGGCATTTGATAGCATTAAAGCCTACAACTCCTCATGTAGGAATCGTAGTGACTTCAAGTCGCAGGACTACTTCACTATGGTCGCCATGAGGAGCGCCTATGACACTTACATAACTATTATGAAGTGTCCTCATAGTGGGTCAATCTAGTATAAATATTACTCCTAATATTTATACATGTGTGCCGACTTGATATCACATATTAATGACCCGTGAGATGTGGTCATCAGTCTACACACACAATAGTCTCTATGTATTATTGACGTCCTAGTTAACAATAATACTTTGACTACGGATACTTTAAGAATAGTGTTCTATAGTTCAATGGGGTCTCACGATCAAATCGTATTTGATGTTCCATTGAACAAACTGTCTATTCTAAGGACTTTATTATGCTATACACTAATAACATAATAAATGATGTCTTTACATATATTAAATATATGACTAAAGTCATGATACAAATAATATTCTATACAAAATAGATTGGCCACTAGGGCTTACACCAACAGTGTCGACATAGGAGACGCTAGTATTTTTTATATTTGTTATGTTTTTTTTGTTGTTATATTTGGACATCTTTTGTTGTTATATTTACATTTGGTTTTTGTAATATTTGCACATGATTTTTTGTGTTTAATCGTTGTTTAAGTTATTATTTCGTTGTTTCATCCTTATAAGCAAAACATGAATTATTAACTAAATAAAATGACTCGTTCAACAACAAAAGACAACACCATAAATAAAAGTCTGATGCGATCTGAACCATTAAAAGCGTCGGTCGCATATCATCCGTTGATATTTTTCAACTGCAAGGACAAAAAGGAATTGATTCCTTATGGCCCACACGCATTAGCAAACGTCAACACCATAAATACACTACAAGATATCTCGCCATTACCGACAGACTTTTACCGACGACCCCGAGTCCGTCGGTAATTACTAACGGCTTCTCTAATTACCGACGGCTTAGTTGTCGATATAGAATTTTTGTAAAAATTAGAATTACCGACGGTTAAGCCGTTGGTATGTAAATTAAGCAGTAAAAGTTTTGTCCCGTATTTAATTTTAACTGTACCGACGGCTAAGCCTTCGGTAATCTTCAAATTATAATTTCACATTTATGTTCTCCCCTTTCAGATTTTACATTCCCTCTCCTTCTCAATCTCAAAAACCCTTTCCCTCTCCTTCTCCATTCCCACCTTCGACGCCTTATCCTGCTTCGCCTTCTTCGCCTCCCACGGCCTCGCCGTCCGCGCCGTCGCAATCGAAGTCGACGACGCAGCCACCGCCTTGGCCACCAGCGTCAACCAAGGCGCACTCCCGGTGTCTCCCCCGGTCCTCCTCGACAACCGCGTCAAACTCGCCGAGGTTCGCCTTTACGGCGACGTCGTTTTGCGCTACGTCAGCTACAATGACCCAACCCACACATCCGACCTGGACCCGAAACTCTGGTTCCTCCCCGGATTCGAACCCGTAGAAGACACATCATCTTTCCCGTCGCTGGACTTCGGAATCCGACGACTAGACCACCCTCGGCCTCACTCACCCCGCCAACGTCGAAACCCCTGAGGTCAAACTCATTACTCGTTTTTCTTCCTCAATTTCGCATGCCCATGTTTTGTTTGATACTTTATTTGCGTTAACGATGAAAAAAGTCACTAACTTGTGGATTTTCTTGTTCTGGGGTGTTTTTTGAATTCGACTTTTTTTTTGCATTTTCAATTTTATTTGTTGAGGTTGATTGTTATGCCTGGTTGGATTCAGAATGTGTTACTATTTTTGCGTTTGATTGGTGTGATACTGAGAATGCCTATTTTGTGTTTGTGAAAATTCCTGGAAGATCTCCTTTTCTGCCAAAGATGTTGATGTGACAGAATGGAAAGGAGACATACTGGCAGTGGGTGTTACGGAGAAAGACTTGACCAGAGATGCAAAATCTAGGTTTGAGAATCTGATTTTGAACAAGATTGACTCAAAGTTGGGTGTTCTGCTAGCTGAAGCCTCTTCTGAAGCGGATTTCTCTGGCAAAGTTGGCCAATCAACTGTTCTAAGAATACAGGACTTGGATCAAAGCAGGTTGGCTTGATTGGTCTTGGACAGTCAACTTCTACCCCAGCAGTGTTCAAGGGTTTTGGTGAGGCCGTTGTGGCGGCTGCTAAGTCTGCTCAGGCAAGCGATGTTTCCGTTGTTCTTGCCTCTTCTGAAGGATTTTCTCCACAATTGAAGCTTAGCACTGCTTCTGCAATTGCATCTGGTATTGATCTTATGATTTATAATTGTCTGATGTGTGTGTGTTTGTGTGAATGTAAGCTTGTGATTTTTATAGTTACATTTGATGTTTGGACTTGAACTGTGCTAGGGGCTGTGCTGGGATTATTTGAAGATAATAGATACAAGTCTGAATCAAAGAAACCAGTGCTTAGATCCTTTGACATTATTGGTCTTGGAACGGGATCCGAATTGGAGAAGAAACTTAAGTATGCAGGAGATGTTTCTTCTGGATTAATGATTCGTTTGTTTGATTCCAACTTCATGTGCATTGTTATTTTGTTACAATCAAATCAAAGTTCTTTATTATTTTGTTAATTTTTGTTGTTTATGTTGTTGAATCTTGCATTGTTTGGGCACAGGTTGTAACAGTTGGAGTTGTTAGGGGTTAGCTATAAGTGGCTCTTTGGTTTCTGATGTTGCAATTAATAATCACTAATTCCTTTTTGACTATATATTACCTTTACTTTACTTTGGTTTTTATAAGGGGAAAAGGGGTGGGGTTAGGGCTGCGGAGTATACACTATTATATAGTACTATACCCTCTTGGTTATTACTTTGGTTGCCTTAACTTTCCTTCACTATGTATGTGAAAGGTAGCTGCCTCTTCTTCTGCGAGTCATGCTAAAGCATGTGGATTGTGTTTTGACTTTAATGGTAAATTTTGTGGCAAATTGATTTTTTTGTTTTTGGAAATGCGTTTCTGTTATGAGGTTGATTGGGTTTTGAGTTTTGACTGTTGTTCTCTTTAGGTTGCGATGAGCGTCATTGACATTGTTACTTCAGGGGCAAAGCCTTTGTTTTTCCTTGATTACTTTGCCACTGGTCACCTTGATGTAGACGTTGCTGAACAGGTAATAGGTGTGCTTAATTAGTTTGGTTTGGTTTGAACTTTGAGCTTGTTGTGATAATGCTTATTTGAGTTTCTCTCCTCATTTAATTTCTTCTTCTCCAGGTTATAAAAGGCATTGTTGATGGTTTTTTTTTTTTTTTTTGGTTTCATGATAGTATCAACTCTTAAAACAAGATAGGATCAAATCTTAGGTAGTATTGATTCATGATAAAGAACAATACATATATGAAATATTGATATGTAGGTACTATTTTGAATCAAGTTCAGAAAGTTTTATTCTCTTTAATTAGTGACATGGTTTCTTATGTGAAGATTATATTTATATGAATAGCTGGATTGTCTTAATGGTGAGTGAAATTGAAGAAACCTAGACCTGACTACAGTTTAACATTTTTGAGTAAATTGAATCTAAGTATGCTCTCTCATGAGTCATGACAAGCTAGTGTCCCAGACCCATTGCTTACAAAGTGAGAAATTGGTTTTGGATTTTTCCCTCTTAAAAATGACCATCAACACTGTGACTACTATATAGATTCATCACAGTTATTGTGTATTGCCTGCCAACTTTATGAGAAAGATTGTTAGAACTCCATCGTTGAATTTAGTAAAGTTTGAAATTTTTACAAGAAATTGTATTGATCTTGGGAGTTTCAATACCATATTTAGCTACAAGAAAACATTTTAAACGAACTACAATTTGTTGCACTTTTTACTACCTCTATTTTTCAATTTGTTTTTTCAGTATCTTATTCTTTTAATTTATTTTCCCCCAATACTGAAAGGAAAAGAATAAAGAAATTAAGATTGAACTGCTCATCCCTATAGCTAATAGCTGGAAGTGGAAACTTCTAGTTATTTCATGCAACAAAATGAACCATCCATTTGAGCTTTTTTGTTGATCAAGCATACCACTAGTTTTGTGGTTTATGTAATCTCACAGGAATCATTAATGTTTTCTATGTTTGTCTTCAGTCAAGCTTATTTATCATCTTATAACATTCTACATACTAGATGTAAACTCTTGGTTTTAAATACATCATTCTTCACCAAAATATGCAAGTTATCTAGACCCTTGGGACAAAGTTTTTTGTGTTTATTTGCTGTTATGGTTACACATGTTCAAATGAAAGATGCTTTCATGATTGTTTTTGGAATTTGTTGCTTTCCACTTAGTTTTTATCTAAGTTATAACATGGAAATTCTGATACCTAGATTTGGTCTTTATCAAGGTTATGAATCCATTTCTCAGCTGCATATGTCTTCACTGGAGTTGTTTGCTATCTTCTTTATTATGTAATTTATTGTTCAAGTTTGCTTTGTAAATGCAGTCAGATTTTTCCACTTCTTTTATAAAGTTAGTGATTGAATTTCTTGTTTTATGTTAATCCCTTTCGTAGGAGTATCGGTACATTTCATCAAAAAGAATTGCTTGCTTTTATTCATCCGAGCCTCATCAGTTTACCTTATTAGTCTGCGGTATTCCTATTCCACCTGGAAGCACATGTAGTGATGCTGTTGAGCGTTTTTTCTTGGAGTATCACCCTTCTACATATCTTTCACATTCAGTGGTCTGCTGAAACAACAAACTACAAAGCCTTATTGTAAGCAGTTTTTTGGAGTTCAGTGTCTTTTCCCTTGACAGTTGTTTAATTTTGTTTTGTAAATTGCTTCCATGTAACACCTTACCTTGATGTTATGGGAATGGTATATCTTCCAAATATCTGCATGACAACTTTGGAGCATTGATTAAATGGATTTTTTTTTCTGTTATAGAATTTATTAAGAGGGCTGAAGTACAGTAATTAAGAATAAGACAATATTGTATTTTCACGGTTATAGATTTTTTGTTTGTTTTAATTTCTAGATTACAGTGGACTTAGCCGTCGGTAATTTCTGATTTGTGTTTTTTGTTGTTTTAATTTGAAGTTTACCGACAACTTTCTGTGTTTTTTGTTTTAATTTGTAGTTTACAGTGGACTTAGCCCACTAGTGCAAATTCGGGATTTAAAATCGGTTATTTGGGGGTTTAAAATCGGTTGGACAACCGATTTAAATGCTCCGGATTTAGTAAGTTTAGGGATTTTAAATCGGTGATTTAACCGATTTAAATTCAACTTTTTAAATCGGTTATTTATATTAACCGATTTACAAAGTCTGGATTCGAGTCACAATCTGGTCTGAAATTGGGGATTTAAAGTCGGTTGATTAATAACAACCGATTTAAAGTATATTTTGAATCGGTTGTGTGTATAAAACCAATTTAAAAGTTTAACCTTTTAAAATCGGTTGTTATTAATCAACCGATTTAAAATATCTTTTAAATCGGTTGTTTGTAAACAACCGATTTAAAAAGTAATTTTTTTGTAAATTTTATATTTATTTTTACAGCAACCATATATACCTGTAACAATTTTTCCAGCAACCAGAGAAATCACTGCAACCAAAATTTTAACAGCAACCAAAAAATCATAGAAACAAAATTTTTCCAGCAACCAATTTATATACAAATACAAACTAAAACTAAACCAAATCAAATACAAACTAATATTCAATACAAACTTAACTAAATCAAAAACAAAAACTTAAACTTCACTATTTGTTTTTTCCACCATTTTTTCTATTCTTTTTCTTCTTTGGCACATATTTCAACGTGTTACGGAATTTACAAAAAATTCTGCCCAGAGTTGTCTTATGCTCAAAATCGCATCATTTGACATTGGTGTTGTATCATTGAATACCTGTAAAAAAAAATATAAACGCTAGTTAATATAACCAAAATAATGCTTAATTAAGTACGAAATCAATTAAGCTTATTGAGTTTTTAAATATTACCTCCATCCAATTTAGGTTATCCCCACGAGATAATGGTCATCATATTCCTCATTACATATATCCCACATGCACACCCGTCGATTTGATGAGCCACCTACAAATAAATATAAAAGTTGTGCACTCAGTTGATGTTAAATATCCTAATATATTGTAAATGAATATTTTTAATTTAAACTACTTACTTTGGGCAATAACCATTCAAAGCATTATTTCTCCTAACTCCTTTAAGCTGTTATATCCATCGATTACCGATAAAAGAATATTCATGATAAGTCAAAGTTCTAAAATTATATCATAAAGTATATGTTAAGAATTAAATTGAATCTTACTTATTAATTCTTTCTACAATGGTTTGATTAGGCCGATAACCCAAGGAGCACATCCAGACGATAACGTGGTCTTCAGGACAAATGACGGCTAACTGCCAATGGTCACTGCAATATTGGAAAACAATAATGGTATGAAGAAACAGACAAACAAAAGAAAACTATATAAACACGCGTAAATGAACTTACCTATAGCAGTATGGTGCTAAATAACATTGCCTCTTCTCTTCCCACATCTTGTTCTGGATGTATGCTTGAATTTCCTCCAATTTTTTGGGAGCAGACTTGGGACATAAAGAACCAATCTGGTAAGGCAAAAAAATTCCGTACCTATCACCATAGCCCTATCCTTACATAGGCGCCAACAGTACCTAATATATATTTTTTTTAACTATTAAAGAGGGGGAAGGGGCCTCGTTAAAACCTTCTGATGCAAAACCCTCCTAAGGGAAAAAACATCAAGAAGGAAAAAGAGTACCCCCCTCTAAATTTATTAACAAAATGAAAAAAGAAGAAACAAAGACACATGGGGGGACTAGGCCAAAACCCATGGAAGAAATTACAAGAAACACCAAAAAGAATGAAAATCCAACCAAAAGTGGCGATTCTAAAGCTAGGAAAAACAGAAATGGCATGCAAAAGCATCACTATAATACCTTTCATCCCAACTATGTTGGCACCAAAGGTATTAACCATCATTTGCAGCACACCAAAATTAAAAACAAAGAAAAGGAAGAAGGAATCCAACATGAGATTAGCAGAACCTGTAAGCAGGGAGGCCCAGCCTATTACGGAAAAAGTCCTCCTTTATAAAATCAGGAACCAAATCCCACCACATAAAACCCGTAATAGAAGCACCGAAGTTAGCAAGTCTATCAGCACAAGCATTACCCTCTCTATAAACATGAGAGTAAACAAAAATCATACTCCTAGTGAGATGCAATCAATTTAGCCACCTATTTTTAAGATGCCAATGAACTATCTTTAAATCCGTGAAAGCATTTACAACCAACATTGAGTCACATTCCAACCAGAGCTTAAGACAACCCTTTTGATAAGCAAGCTCGATTGCCATCATGGCACCAATTAACTCAGCATGAAGTGCCATAGCCTCTCCAATGCGAAAAGCAAAGCAACCTAGAACAGCGGCGCTTTTATCACGAAAAATTCCACCACAAGAAGCTAAACCAGGAGTACCTCTCGCTGCACCATCAGTATTCACCTTTGTCCAGTAGCAAATAGGAGGACTCCAAGACACCTCTTTAATCACAGGGGCTTTTGGAGGTTTAATATTGATATTGAATTTCTTTAGAATGATCAAGTCCGCACAACCGAGTTCATATGACCTTTCGAAAAATTCCTGTCATGGAAATGTTAGCGTAAATCATGTTTATAAGACTACCAAAGGGAATAGCTAAATTATCAAACGACATTTATTCCTGGCTAGCCAAATGCCCCAAATAATGTTGCAAACACCATGAAGGACCACATCGCCAGCTTTGAGAACTCCAATTGTGCTTACAAATCTCCAAGACAGAATGAATAGAAGTGGTATCAATCAATAAGTCCAAACAGTTACCTAACCAACCCCAAAGACGAGAAGCAAAGGAGCAAGAGAAGAACAAATGGTTAGTAGTTTCATAATGATTCCCACAGAGGCTGCAGGCAGACACAATATTGCATCCCCGCTTCCAAAGCTGGTCATCTGTTGGAAATTTATCATGAATAAGCTGCCAGATCAAGAAGGATTTAGAAGGAGGAATGGAATTTCTCCAGAGAAGTTTACCCCAAGAACAGGCAGGAAGAGATTGCCTAGTAAATCGATAAGCTTCTTTTAAAGTAAGATCACCAGAACAACAGATTCCCAAACAAGATAATCTGAATAAGTTACAATAGGAATGGTAACCTTTTTAATTTCCGTAACAATGGCAGGGAAACGCCTACACAAGTCATCCGGAATTTGCCACTGACCGCCTTGGAAAAAATCATTAACTGTAGCATACAACTGTGAATGGAGATTAGGTGGAATATTCATCAAATCAACAATGGGTTTGGAGAGCCATTTATCCCGCCAAAAATTAATTGTAGTACCATCTCCAAGATGCCATCTAGAGTTTTCCAACACAGTATTAACATGCTCTTTTAATCCAGACCAAATTGAGGAACTCACATGATAGCTAATAGGCAAATTATTCCTGTGTACTCTTGCCCTCAACAATAATGCCCATTCTTTGTCAGTGGAAAATAACTCCCAACAAAGTTTGGTCATAGCAGCTTTGTTAATAGCTTTTAAAGGCCTTAAATCAAGACCCCCTTCATTATAAAAAGTACAAACCTTATGCCAGGCTACCGTCACAATTTTCCTAGTCTCGGTGTCTCCAGACCAAATAAAATTCCTCACCCAAGTGTCAATTTTATTCAATAAAGAAATAGGCCAAGCATAGACATGAAAAGAGTAGATAAGCATACCATAAGTACCTAATATATTGAAAAACATGTTAATTAATATTACAAATGATTTAAGCATGCTTACAATATAAACTTAGAATGACATATACTTACGAGCCCCATAATGCCAGGTGGCGTAATTCAAGCCAACGTCCACCCATAGTAATGTCGGTTATCTCCTTCTCACCAACCCAATAATGTTCAACGGACACGGGGTCATAATCCATCAGTAGCCCCTGTGACTGGCCCCCAAAGTCATATAACATGGCATATAGCTCTCTCAACCAATTAGTGGGGGTTGGCATCCCCGGTTGGGACGGTGAGCAACTGTCCTTAGCGCTTTCGTGCATAGGAGTCTTCATAGAGTTGGGCTGGCCAAATGAGGGTTGACTTGCACAAGCCATATTTGCAAGTCTCTGCAAAATGAAATTTTATAAATAAATAAACTTCGCAAATTTACTTAAACTACTGAATTTATATTGTAACATTTTATACATACCTCAGCTACTGCCTTCTCTACCCTCTGACTAATTGTCTCCTGTAACTCTTGCATGTTGATGGTCATGTTGACTTACGCAACCCTGAGATGCAAGTCTCTGTAAATGAAATTTTATAAATTAATATCTTCCTAAATCTGGTTAAATTAACTGCTTATTTTATATTGTAACATATTATACATACCTCGGCTACTGCCTTATCTACCCTCTTATTGAAGGTCTCCTCAAACTGCTGCACCAGCACTGCCTTGAAGGACTCCATCTCCGCATAGACTTTTCCTTTGCCACGAGGTGCAGCACTTCCATAATATGTCTTTAGGCCGACACCAAAAGGGGCAACGCGGGGACGACCACGGTGATCAGGTGTCCCAATGGCAGTAGTCAGGATATCCATACGTGTATCAGGAATAAAAGTTCCTTGAGTGGCCTGATCCACAAGGTCATCCTGCCAACATATATGTAAGTCAATGTTATGTAAGATATTACACTAAAAATGATATATTGAAAGTTTTACTTACAATTTTTGGAACATGATGGCTGTCTCCTCATTTATATACCCTCCGGTTGGCTTTATTCGGGCCAACTTCCATTGCTCGTGGCGTGATGGAGAATCAACATCATCCACCGTCAATAGCGTATTGCCACTCTCTTTTTGCATTTCCTTCAGCCTATTCTCCTTCCAGGTGGCCTTCAAATATGCATAACCACCACGAGAAGTTCTGTGGTAGTACTTGTTCTTGGCCTGATTTTGTTTTCCCTTTGCTCTTTTCTCCTGTTACAAATAACGTACATGTAAATTAGCTAAACGTAAAATCAATTAACATGAGAAATTAAGAAAAAGTACTAACCAAAAACACAGTGTCATGTCGACTCTTCATAAACAACTCCCATGTTTCTTTTGAAATGGATTTATACTTATGACATGGGGTCTTATATCCGTCCTTATCACCAGGGCCAAAAACATAAGTCCTGGTGAGCATAGTCTTGTGTGACTTCCAACGATCAGCAGCATAAGATAGCCATCTCTTCTTAAGCCCCTTATCGTCAGGAACATCAAATGTTTCCTTAAATAGACAATAAAATGATATTAGTAATAAACAGATTTAGTTAAATAGTATAAGAGATTAAAGGAGTTTGTAAAAAGAGGTATTACTGTCACATCCTGCCAAATTAAGTTTTTTGTGCTGTCATCCACTTTCTCCCATTCATTTACCAATATGCTAACCTTGGTTCTAGCCAACATAGCCACAAATGTCTTGAGCTTAGTTGCATAGCGCCCTGTAGGCTGGCCTGTCTCCCCATCAAATTCAATTGGATACCTATATCCAGTCGGACGTCTAGAAGTCAACTCCTGACAAGAAGTGGCTGATCTAGTCTTCTTTTTTGTAAATGTCATACTATCTACAGGATCAGCCATGATATCTGTTTAGAGGACATAAGATAAATGTCAGAAACAATAATATAGGACAAAGCAGAATATAAATCCTTAATAAACACAATAACAAATGTAAATTTAAATACAAAACAAAATAAGCACAATCAATGCCAATAACAAATAGGTATTAACCTTTAAATTTATTCCATGGGTGAAATACAGATGTTCTCCCATATCCCTTCATTATGATCACCACGAGCGGCACATACATCGTCCACATCCCTTTCTTCAATGGAAGTAGGAATTCGTGTTGTGAAGGAAGGAGTCTCAGAAATATTAAGGGTTGAATCATCATTTTCATTATTATCATGAATGTTTTTTCCTTGTAGGACCACTGACCAATTTTTTCTAGAAGGATCATTGACATAAAAAACTTGTTTTGCTTGTTCAGCCATGATGAAAGGCTCTTCCTTGTAACCTTCTTTGTCAAAGTCCACCAATGTAAAACCCATTTCATCGGTTGTTACTCCACTATTACTGTTAACCCACTTACATTTAAAAAGAGGCACCTTAAATTTGTAGTAATCCAGCTCCCAAATCTCTTCAATTACCCCAAAGTAAGCTATGGATGCAAGAATGTGGTTTTTATCCCTTGAACTAGAAAAATGCATTGAAGAAGCCATTAACATAACCCCACTATTTTGAACGGTACTCTTGTCATCCTGTGACTTTGTGTAAAAGGAAATATTGTTTATATCGTACGCACTCCAACACAAGACATTAAAACCAGGTTCATGTGCTAGCCTACTTAATGTATCAGAAGCAATATCATATTCCTTCATAACCTGTGCTTTGAACCAAGATAGGAATTTCTTGTTATGCTCTCTCAACACACTTTTTTCGTTCATTCGAGGGTTACTGGCCTTGACAATTCTTTTGTGAGCTTCTAAGTAAGGTATAACCTCAACATTGTTATTCAATATATACAGATGTGCTTGAAGCACCTCCACACGACTCATGCTCTTAACGGTTAACCCTCATGTACCCTTACCCTGATATCTTCCAACATGACGAGTCTTAGGAATCCCTACAGGTTCCACTCCTGACAAGTAGTCTGTACAAAACTCAATGACTCCTTCTGTGATGTACCTTTCAACAATGGATGCTTCGGGGCAGTATTGATTCTTAACATACCCTTTCAAGATCTTCATATATCGCTCCACTGGGTACATCCACCTTATCGTTCATTTCTACATCAGCATTCTTTCCTTCAAACACACTTGACATTTCCTTCGTCTCACCATGCCATGTCCATGTTGTATAACTGCTACAAATCCCATAGACAATTAGATGTTCCCATATTTTGTCGACTATTTGTGGTGTCTGGTTCACACAAATAACACACGGACAAGACAATGTTCCGCCACTTTTAGGAAGCTTCGTTTGAGCAAAATTCAGAAATTCTTCTACTCCCTTCTCATACTCTTCACTCAATCGATTTTGTTGCATCCAACTACGATCTATAGCTACGTTTTGAAAAAATATACACTTCAGGGAACGTCAACCATAACTTGTTATCGTCTACCTAGTTGAAATTCACAACTATTTCTAACAAAATATCAATGGGTGCCAAGAATTAACAATAAACAGTCTTGCTCCACACACCCATAGGAGCAAGAAAACATGCAATCACATTCATATTAACCATAGACCAAAGACAATGAATCAACAATAAACATCATAAATGCTCTCCACATGACATATATCCCACATGCCCACCCGTCGATTTGACGAGCCACCTACAAATAAATATAAAAGTTGTGCACTCAGTTAATATTAAATATCCTAATATTTGTAAATGAATATTTTTAATTTAGTTTCACATTTGCCATTACCATCTCCAAATCCAAAGCATGGAATCAAGTTATCTCCCATCTCTAATTATTTACACCTTGATTAAAATTTCAGTAGTATTTAAAATATGCACAAAATACTCAGGAAGATAATTGTAAATGCAAAGTAAAACAAACTGAGTATTTAAGCCAAGCCACACAATAATGGGGAAGCAATGCAATGCAATACTTTGCTACTTACTTTGCATTTACAATAATGGGGAAGCAATGCAATGCAATACCTCAAGAAGTGCTTTGACAACAGAAATTGAAGCAAGTAGCAAAGTCCCATCAACAGCTAAAGAAATAATGGGGAAGCAATGCAATGCAATACTTCAAGAAGTGCTTTGACAACAGAAATTGAAGCAAGTAGCAAAGTCCCATCAACAGCTAAAGGAACCTGAATTTCCCCATTCACATGGAAAGCAAAAAGAGGGACTAAAAATAAAAAGAGAAAGCAGTCAGTCAGGGACAAATTACTTAAAGGTTAAATTTCAGTACATAATAAACTTTCAGAAAAGCAGCAAGCAAAGAAAGACATTCAAATTCTACCTTGCCTAGCGTCTAGAAATCAAAAGGGAAACCATGAAGCAAGAAAAAATCTATTTACATACCCAGATAGAAATCATATGTTAGTATCCATCTATTTAGTAAATTTTCAATTAAAAAAAGTCTCCCACGACTAAATCCACAAAGCACTTGACCAATAAATCCTCCTCACTAAAACCATCTAATTGGAATACTTGCTATTTAATCTCCCATATTAACCCATCATTCATTCTTAACTTGCACAAAAAAGCCATAGATCTTAAATCTAGTCTTTCATTCTATTTTGCCTTTTACTTTCAAAGATTCAATTACCACAAAGAAAATGAAGAAAGAAAAAGAAAGGAAAACAAAAAAAACAATTGCATGAATACAAGACAAACCTTATTTCTGTGATTTCAGCAGCACCCCTTTTATGCTAAATTGATAAATTCACAGTAATTAACTAATAAATCTAATGGTTTCCATGTTTTCTTAAATGTGCTATTAATACAAATGCTACATGCTCAGGAGTCATCAAACACGAGAAATGATTTTCGGGTAGTCAAAATGCTCACATTTTTATTATTTCTTAGGCATTAGGCCTACTTATTATTCACTTGCATAAACCCCCAATCTAAAAGTCATGACACACACAGATTAAAAAAACATTGGTGGTCTTTAAAATAGCGTACAATAACATTCTTTCTCAATTGAACCATCCTATTACATGACAAAACAATATTCAACTAAGAAGCATTACATCAAATTGAAATTTCAACATGTATACCAAACTACAAACATTCCATTCAATATCAGAGATAAAAAGATTTCAAGATGGAAACAGGTAACAAAATAACATATCAGATGAATTTATTCCGGAAATAGAAAATGAAACGAAATAAAAAACTTACTATCAAAAGAGGTTGAAGTTGAAACAGCCTAGCAAACGAGATTCACTGCAAAATTAACACATAAAAAAGCCAAGTGAGGTGTTGAACAGGGAGAAACTACATTCAAATGAAACATATATGAAGCACTACACTGCATTACCCCTTGTGTCTATATATATCTTGAATCCTCCAAGAACTATCATCGAGAGAAAAACTGAGAGAGTTCGAACGATGTCGGCAGCGGCTTGAAGAAGAGGACGAGTGGCAGCGGCGGCTTGAAGGAGAACGAACGGCTTGAAGAAGAGGACGAGTGGCAGCGGCGGCTTGAAGAAGAGGACGATCGTGGCTTATTTGGGTTTCAGGGGGAAAAGAAGAGAAGAGGACGAGCTAGCTGTAGGGTTCGTGAGGGAAAAGAAGAGGGAAAAGAAAAATAAAATACGCTGCAAGCCTCTTCTAAATCGGTGATCATTTGGATAGATTTAAAATATTAGGTCTTTTAAATCGGTCACCACAAACAACAGATTTAAAATCTCATTTAAATCGGTTCTTTATCACAACCAATTTAAATTCTTTTTTCCGTAAAATCTTTTAAATCGGTTGTGATAAACAACCGATTTGAAATGTCAAGCTGAATTTTAAGACTTCACTTTAATTTCAAAAATGCCACCGCATTTTTTTTAAATCTGTTGTTTAAAACAACAGATTTAAAATCCCTGTTCCGAAAGTCTATTTCGTAGTAGTGGCCGTCGGTAATGACAACAAAAAATGGTTCTTTTCGTGGATTCTACCGACGGCCACGAGGTGACTTTCCGACGTAAAAGCCGTCAGTAATTTTGGCCGTCGGTAAATTTAGCGACGAGCAATTTACCGACGGCCATGGGTAATCTCGAATTACCGACGGCTTTTTGGAATTACCGACGGCTTTTGGCCGTCGGTAACGACGAGAATTCTTGTAGTGATAACAAAACACGCACATTTAAAAATAATAAAGTTTACTACAGATCACTACAATGTATTCAATCGTCGTCCAATTGTATGCGGTCATCTGGATCCTGTGGTGTATTCTTACGCAACGGTGGAAATAATATAAATCATTCCTGCAATTGAGCAGCATACAGTGTTGCCCATGAATGAGCCTCAGGATAACAATGTCGACACCAACTAGGAGCGACATTAGGCAACAGACACTCGGAATTCAGAAATAACTGAAAAATGCAAATTAATTAGACATATTTTACAAGTAAAACAAATAGATTAAGTTAAAAATAACACATTGTTATAAAAAATTACCTGTACCCAGTGATTACGGTTGACAAACCTAATACAAATTATAGGGTTACTTGACTGAGTTGGGTGACACATGCCCCTAAGAGAAAAAAAATGTCCAACACGTCTGAGTGCAGTCATTCACAATATCAAATAATAATTATATTACCTGTGTAGTAGTGAATGCGTCACTATAATCGACAGGTTAGGACACGTTAATAGGCTTGTCGGCTTCATCAGAATTAAAGGCACTAAAATCATCCATTTCCAATAAACCTAAAATAAAACAAACAAAAATAAATTATTAGTTGAACAAAAAATTTGAAAAAAATAAAAATAAAAATTCAGTATATACTGAAAATTCATAATTTCCGGTACGTATTTCGATTTTTTACAACGGAAATTATGAATTTTCGGTAAACTACTCGAAAATCATTATTTCCGGCACGTACTAAAATTCCAAAAAAAAATACCGTAAATTTGTAATTCCGGTACTCCCAAACAGTATCGTAAATTGCAATTTACGGGAATGAGTCCGATTTTGAAAAAAAAATGAGGCAAAAAATGTGAGAGTGGGTATGAGTTGAAAATTGTTGGGGGTATTTTAAGTTTTTCAGAATTTGGGGGGTGTACTCAATAGGTGGGGGGTGCATTTAATATGGCCCCATTGAAAATGGGCCTTTAAACTATTACACTCACTCACAGTAGAGCCCATGTAAGATAGGTATAGGGTTTCACCACCGAAAACTTGTATCACTTCTCTTGCATTTTTTTTTGATAAGTAAAGAGAATTTTATTCAAGGAGTATGAGGGGTACTCCAAACCATAACAACATGGAAGTGCCTCGTTAAAACCTCCCTAAGCCAAAACCCATTAGAAAAAAGACAAAGGGAGGAAAAAGAGTACAGCTGCCATGAAATACAAATGTGATAAAATACATCATCCAAAGAAAATCAGCAACGTAGAAGAGAAAGAATCACTTAACTGAATGTAAACAAGTCAGAGGATTCGAACACCAATCAGAAAATTGCCAATCCACATTTCTCCCAGCCTTAGCAATAAACCAATCCCATGATACTGTCTTAATTTTTGCCACAATGCCAGAATGTGTAGCGACATCTCCTCTAAAGAGAATATTGTTACTTAGCAACCACAGCGCCCACACCACAACCCACCAAATCAGGTACCTAACATTGGGGGGGGGGAAAGTTTAAGGAGTGGCTCGGCTTATTGCATTTGATTCGACGTGAGCTTGAGAAAACTTAAATCCATCGCAAACCCTAATCCCAATCTGCTATCTATCGCATTTATTGTTCAGCTATATCATCGACACAAGGTCGACTCCATGCAGCGGTCGCCACAACCATGCCCTTACCATCACGAATTATTGTGCCAAACCCCCATCTACCGTCATTCGATCTCGTATTTATATCACCAACAAATTTTGAACGCAACTCTTAAAAACCATGGCATGGTGCTTAATTTTGCAAATACTTGATTCGTCAATTGTACAAGATGTAAATGTAACTTCATTGACGAAACTAAGATACTAGGTCACTTTATACTATCTTTTTCTTTTCTTTCGTAATTGTGAGATTTGTGAACGTGTTTAAGTCGAGCCACTCCTTGAACTTTTTTTTTTTTTTATAACTGAATATTGTCACTACTCTTTTTTACGTAACTCATGCGTAATGGAGGCTGGATAAAAGATATGTCACTCACATAAAATGATATCTTCCATGCTTTTTTGGTATTTATTTAAAATAAAAATGAAGAAATACCAAACAAAATGTTTATAAGATTTCCATCATTTGAAGTCATATTAATGAGAAATCAATTCATTTACTGATGTGATGAATTTGAAAGGAAATTTATATAATTCATTGAAAAGATTTGTGTTTTTTGTGAAATTTGGTTTTGCTAGTTTATCTATCCAAATTTTCAACAAACGAGTTATGTGGTAATCTGGCTAAAATGGTTAGTCTAATGGAGTTACATACTTTGACAAGAAATCAACTCGACATAGCGATGTCAAGTATTTTGTCAATATCAATTATTTGACAAAGAATCAACTTAAGCAAATGCTAAGGATTCTTGTCGATTTGGAAGTTACATAAACAAGAAAAACAATGGTAAAAGAAATAATTAAAAAATATTAAGGAAAGAACGTGAAGAGTGGAATGAAGTGAATAATGAAATGAGAGCAAAGAAGGAAAAGCAATACAAGAAATTAAAAGAGAAAAGATGTGTAGATACTGAAAGTAAAGAAAGAAAAACATGTAAATCTCAAGGAATGTAAAATGCACGAAATGAAATGGTTCAAAAATTTAAATGGACATGAAAATAAATGTTTGCGAAAAGATTGAAGGTTGCATAAATGTAAAAAAAAAGCAAAAAAAGCAAAGAGAGAAGTTGAGTGTGGGAAATTAAAGAACATAAATGTAAACTAACATTAAGTTAAAGTGCAGAATTTGCAAAGGCGTATATAACGTAAAGGGCAAGTGTGAAAATGTTAAATGAACGTGAATTTAAATATGCATTAATGAAAAAGGATGGAAATACTTGATGTTTACTCCATTGATCTACTTGGTTGAGATGTATAGGAGAGAATTCAAGTTTCCAACCTTTTGTACATCAAATGGTTGTGGAAATGTATCCATGATGAAAAAACTATTTGGTTTGAATTGCTAACATTTAAATATGGTTGTTTGTCCTCATAGGTCCTTGGTGAATTTACTCCCACACAACATCCTTCTCTATGGTGGAAGGATTTGATCTCATGCAATTCTAATTGGTTTGCAAACGCTGTCAAAATGAAGTTAGGATCCGGAATGCGAGCTCAGTTCTGGAAGGACAAGTGGTTGGGAGGTTCTGCACTTTGTGACAGCTTCCCTAGGCTGTTTCAAGTGGCACAGAATAAAGAAGCATTGGTAGGTGAGTCCGGTGAGTGGCTAAATGGATCATGGGAGTGGAAGTTGTCATGGAGAAGGCCTCTCTTTACTTGGGAAGAGGATTTATTATGTGATTATAGCATATTTTAGCAAGACAAACAATTACAAATACTGGTTTAGACACCTGGACTTGGATGTTTGATCATAGTAATTTATTTACTGTGAGATCTGCATATAATCACTTATTGAATGCATCACAGTCTTCGGTTTTGGATCATTCTCTGCAGAAAGCACTGGCAGGTTTGTGGAAATGCTCTATTCCATCAAAAGTTGCTGCTTTTGTCTGGAAATTATTGTTAAATAGGCTGCCAACAAGGGACAAGTTATATAGGAGGGGCGTGATCATGGACCCACATCAACTTAGCTGTGTTTTTTGTTTTCAATATGAGGAATCAGTTGCACACTCTTTTTTCAATTGCCACTTTGTGTACAACATATGGACACATGCATGTCTAAGCTTGGATGGGACTAACAGGTGCATTGCATAATGATGTTACTCAACACTTTCTAATTCATGGTGGTCAATTGAGAGGAAGGAAAATCAGAAAGGTGCGTTACCTTATATAGGTAGTGGTGGTGTGCTAATGATACAAATAAGGTGGTGGGGTCATCACATGACTTTGAAGTGGCCCAAAACTCTGGCATTGGGCTGGACTCACAGCTCGAGTTTGGTGATAACGCCATTGGGGTCACTCAGCAAACCTCAACTCCTCTCAACCTCTCTAATATCACGGTGAGAAAGAAAAATAGATCTCGAAAACTTGAGCTAGTCGAAGTAGTCGAGACCGAGCCATGCTCCTCCTCACAATCTTCACATTTTTCTGGAGGTTCCATCTTGTGCTGTGAGTCCCTTTCATCTTCTGACTTGCGAAACTGCAACACAGTCTTCTGGGATAAACGAGCTGAAAAGAAGGCTATTTTATTATGGAATGGGGTGCAAAAACTTGGGATTGATGGGGAAGAACCTGATGCAGTGTATGTTGAACAATTAAAGGAGATGGAAAATGGTCTCTTAGATGCAGTAAATCAGAAGGAGAACAACAATGCACAGTTTTAATGATTCTCACATTTAATGTTAGAGGGCTGAGGGATAAGGCAAAGCAGAGAAGGATTCAAAGCCTTGTAAGGTCAGGTAACTTTTCTTGCTATCTTTTCCAAGAAACAAAGATGGAGGTGATTAATAATCTGTTGGTACAAAAATTGTGGGGTGGGTCTGATGTAGCTTGGATAGCAAAACCATCTGTAGGGTTGTCAGGGGGTTTGCTCACAATTTGGAAAGAAGGGTTCTTTAATGTTAAATTTCATTTCTCTGGTACTGGTTTTATTGGGATATGTTGTGAACAAGTGGATTATTCTGTTGTCTATTTAGTCAATATATATGCTCCTTGTAGTATGGAGGGAAAGAGACAGATGTGGAGTGAACTGATAATGTCTAAATCTGGATTCACAGTAGGTAAATGGTGCATCGCAGGAGACTTTAATGCAGTACTATCATTTAGTGAGAGGAGAGGGAAAAATGGGGTTACTAAGAATTTGAGGGAGATGGAGGAATTCAGAGAGTTCATTGATAAAATGAAGGTGGTTGATTGTCCATACTTAGGTAAGGATTTCACTTGGTTCAATGAGGATGGGCGTTCTATGAGTAGAATTGATCGTTTTCTATTAAATGTCGACTTATTAACAGATTGGAAGATAGAGGCTCAGTGGATTGGTAAGCGAGATATCTCCAATCACTGCCCGGTGTGGTTGAAGACCGCAAATCAAAATTGGGGACCAAAACCTTTTAAATTAACCAACTGTTGGATAGAGCATAAGGAATTCTTGCCATTTATTAAGGAGTGTTGGCTGGAGCATACAATTGATGGGAGGCAGGGATTTATTTTGAAAGAGAAATTGAAGTTCCTCAAAGAGAAACTAAAGAAGTGGAACAAAGAAGTGTTTGGTATCTTGGAATTGTCAATTGATAGGGCAGTGGATGAGATGAACCATCTTGACGAGGTGGTTGCGGGTGGGGGCGTGCCGGATGTAGAAAGAAGAAGACTTGTCTCTACGGAGTTTTGGCAAAAAGTGCATATGAAGGAAAGCCTACTTGCTCAAAAATCAAGAGCAAAGTGGGTTCTAGAAGGCGATTGTAATTCAAAATATTTTCATAACTGTATCAAAACAAGGAGAAGGAGAAATGGGATCTCAGCTCTGAAAATTGGAGATGAATGGATTGAGGAGGTGGGTGAGGTAAAACAAGAAGTGAGGAGACATTTCAAGGACAACTTTTCTGAGGTTCCTTGGAAACGTCCGGTGCTGGAAGGTATCATTTTTCCACAAATTTCTGACGTGGATAACGAATTTCTTTTGGCACCATTTTCAGAGGTTGAAATCAGAGAGGCGGTTTGGAGTTGTGATGGAAATAATAGTCCAGGACCGGACGGCTTCAACTTCAACTTCCTCAAAACTTGCTGGGAGACTATTAAATCTAATGTTTGTTCTTTTATGCAGGAATTTCACACCACATCCCATCTCCCCAAAGCTATGGTTGCCTCCTTCATAGCTTTGATTCCTAAGAAGGATAATCCACAAGGACTCAATGATTTTCGTCCAATTTCTCTCATTGGTAGCATCTACAAGATTTTGTCTAAGCTTCTAGCTGCAAGATTGAAGAAGGTATTGGGCAAAGTGATTTCAAAGTGTCAAACTGCCTTCCTACCTGGAAGACAAATTTTGGATGGCGTGGTAACGGAAAACGAAATTTTAGATTTGGCAAAAAGAAGAAAGCATAAGTGTTTGATGCTGAAGATTGATTTTAGAAAGCCATATGACTCGGTCTCTTGGGGTTACTTGGATTATATGATGTTAAGATTGGGTTTTAACCAACAATGGAGAAAGTGGATGATGTCATGTGTCTCATCTAACTCGGTCTCAGTTTTGGTAAATGGAAGCTCGACGGAGGAATTTTCTACTTATAAGGGATTAAAACAAGGTGATCCCTTGGCACCCTTTCTCTTTCTTATTGCAGCTGAGGGGCTGACCGGTCTTGTGAAGCAGGCAGTGGACATAGGGTGGTTCAAAGTGTATAAGGTGATTGAACAAATTTCTTATCCCATTCTTCAATATGCAGATGACATAATTTTATTTGGGAAAGATACTTGGGACAATGTGTGGTGTATGAAGACGTTACTGAGAGGATTTGAGTTGGTCTCTGGGTTAAGTGTAAACTTCTCCAAGAGTAGTCTGACTGGTGTAAATGTTGAGGAGAGTTTCATGATAGCTGTATTGACATTTCTAGGCTGTACAATAGGAAACAATTCGTTCAAATTCTTGGGCATACCTATAGAAGCGGATCCGAGGAAGGAAGCAACTTGGAGGCCAGTGATTTCTTCATTCAAGAGAAGGTTATCTACTTGGAAGAGCCGTCACTTATCTTTTGGAGGTAGATTATCATTGACTAATTCAGTCTTAACTAGCTTACCATTATATTTCTTCTCCTTTTATAAAGTGCCAAAGAAAGTACTCAAAGCTCTTGCAGCATTGCAAAGGAATTTCTTGTGGGGAGGTAGTGAAGATTCCAAGAAGATTTACTGGGTGAGTTGGAAACAAATCTGTCTCCCAAAGGACCAGGGTGGTTTGGGAATAAAAAATTTGGAGCCTTTCAATAGAAGCATGCTTGTTAAATGGAAGTGGAGGTTTTTAACTGACAAAGAGGCAATATGGCAAGATTTATTATTGCATAGATATGGCTGCATCACTGGTAACTCGGAAATTCTGTTGCTGGGCCGAAATCCTCACTTTGGTGGAGGGACATAGTGAGTCTAGACACTGCCTAGTTTACTGCGATGGTGCAACTAAAACTCAATAATGGTTTGGAATTGGGTTTTTGGACAGATGATTGGTCACTTCATGGAAAATTGATGGCATTATTCCCTCGATTATACTCGGCTGCTGCAAATAAGGAGGCAAGGGTTTCTAATTTGGGGGTTTGGGAGGATGATAGATGGATTTGGGATGTCGCTTGGAGACGGCGAATTTTCAGTTGGGAAGAAGCTCAAATTCTAGCATTATATGACATTCTGAATTCGGTTTCTCCAAAGAAAGATGTGGATGATGCATGGATTTGGAAATTGGAAGGAGAAGGCATCTTTACAGTCAGATCCGCCTATAACAATTTGTTACAAGGGCTTATTGATGGTGAACAGCACTCTGAGTTGGACCGCTTTTTAAAAAAGGTATGGAATTCTTTTGTGCCTTCTAAAGTTTTGATGATGGTTTGGAGATTGTTTCTCAATAGGCTACCCACTTGTGATCAGTTGCAACGGAGGGGTATTGATCTTGGTAACCAAACATGGTTATGTGCATTTTGTTCTATGCATAATGAGGATAGAAATCATTTGTTCTTCTCTTGCACATTTTTTATTGAAATTTGGCATGCAGTTCTGAAATGGTTAGGGGTTGATGTCGCTTTGTCAATTCACTGTTTGGAGCACTTCACACAGTTTGGTAAGTTTGTCAGGGGTAAGAAAAAAGGCAGAGTCAGATATTTGATCTGGTTGGCTGTAATATGGAATATATGGAATCTTCGCAACGCTGTCATTTTTAAAGAGGAGAATAAGGACGCTAGCAATTTAATGGCTCAAATCAAACACATTTCATGGGGGTGGTTCATTTTTAGGGAAAGACATAAATGGCCCTTTACATTTTCTGATTGGTGTATGAATCCTTTACAATGTCTTAACTCTCATTGAATTTTGGGTGGCTGCTGCATGAATTCGTGGAACTGAATTTGCTGGGTTTTGGTGGGGTAGGCTGTCAGTGTGGGATTTAATTATTTGGAAGGGTTGGCAATATAATCATCAATTTGGAAGGGCTTTAATAGCTTGGAGGGGTTTTGTGATTTTGGTGGTGTGCTGGATTTGCTGCTTCGTGTCAGGTTAGTTTCCTTGCAGGCTGTTGGCATAGGAACGTTGACTACATGTTTTCATGGGAGGGGTGCTTGGATTGGAAAATTATATGGCTGCTACATCGCCACTTTTACTTCCTTTTTATAGTATGCGTTTGTAATTTTTTAGAGTCACCAGCAGGTGGTGCACATTTATAAATACGTGTTCTATGGTTTGTGTACTCTTTTTTCTCCCTTGGTCTTTTTCCCATTGGGTTTTGGCTTAGGGAGATTTTAACGAGGCACTACTATGTCGTTACGGGTTGGAGTACCCCTTGTACTCCCATAATAAAACTTCTTTGCTTATCAAAAAAAAAAACCGCCTAATTTTTCATCCAAGTAATGGTCTTGACTCCTTTTCTTACTTGAGATAGCTTGTCTCCTAATCATCACAACTGCTTCATTTTTTACATGTCTTTGTAGTTATTCCTTACTAAACCTGATACTTAGCCATTTTTTCTAATCTTCCAATAATTCAACGGTTCTATATAAACCTTTTCAACAAAATTTTGGCTTCCAGCAATCTTGTTGAATCACCCCTCTTTATTGGCATAACTTGCCTAATTGTAACTTAGACATTTTTAGCATTCGACAAGGCTTGGTCATTAACAGTTTCCATTGAATCATAACTTCTTTCCCCCATTTGATTATTCCTTGTTGATTCTAGCTTCATTAGCACACTTTTCGTATAATTGCGTGTCTAGGCAAAAATGGAAAATCATCACCCAATAATTTGCGTACTAGAAACTTACATCTTAGTTTCTACATCTCCAGAACCTCTTTCCTCAGTTATTGGTACTTGTGGAGTTTAGAGTGCCTTAAAATCAGTTTGGAGGATCATGGAATTGCTTGGAAGTGTTTCTTGAACACTGGGAATCGATTCCCTTACTATGTGAATCGATTCAAGCATGTTTGGTTCTCTGGGAATCGAAGCACGCCTCTGTGAATCGCATGGGAAGCCTGCAGGAATCGATTCACTTCATTAATTCGTGCAGGGGAAGCTTTTTGTACTAGGTGAATCGATTCACCTTAGACTGTGAATCGATTCACAGTCGGGTTTTTCTATAAAACCGGCGCTGCAGAATTCAGACGACGAGCAGATTTATACTAGGGTTGTGTGCAGCCGTTCTTGAGCGTCTTTGTGAGGTTTTAGGGGCTGGGAAACACGGGTAAACACCTTGGGATCTTAAGAGAGAATAGAGTGAGGTTTGAAGGCTCTCTCTATTGTTGTTCTTGAGAGTTTATCATAGAGGGAAAGAGAGAGGGATTGGGAACTCTTGGATTTGTTCTTTGTGGACATTGTAAAGGGGTTCAAAGCAATTGTAATCTCTTGTAAGACTCATTGATAGTGAAACGGAGGGCTGCTCTCTCCCGCAGACGTAGGCCATCTTCTTTGGGGTCGAACTGCGTAACCAAATTGCGGTGTCTTCTTCTCAACTTTTATCTCCTTTGTTTGTTTGTTTTATTGCACCTTATTGATTGAGTGGTTGATTGCTAATATTTAGTTATTGGTTGCCATTGAAGTTTGTTCCATTTATCTTGTTTGAATCTCAACAAGTGGCGCCGTCTGTGGGAAAGGAACAAATCATTCAAGTGAGCACCATGGGTACTAAATGGGACATCGAGAAATTTTCTGGTAACAACGACTTCGGTCTATGGAAGGTGAAGATGGAAGCAATACTTATTCAACAGAAGTGTTTTGAAGCCTTGAAGGGTGAGGCAAGAATGCCGGCAACTCTGTCTCAAACGGAGAAGAAGGAGATGATAGATAAGGCAAGAAGTGCCATTATCTTGTGCCTTGGCGATAAGGCATTGAGGGAAGTTGCAAGAGAGAAAACCGCGGCGGAGATGTGGGCAAAGTTAGAATCGTTGTACATGACAAAGTCATTGGCCCACAGGTTATGTCTGAAACAACATCTCTACTCATTCAAGATGGTAGAGACCAAACCTATTGTGGAGCAACTAGCATAATTCAACAAAATTATTGATGACTGCAGAACATTGATGTGAAGCTTCGATGACGAGGATAAGGCTCGCTCTTATTGAATTCGTTGCCTAGATCCTTTGAACACTTTAAGGATGCACTCCTCTATGGCAAGGAGTCCACTATTACTTTGGAGGAGGTCCAACAATCTATTAGGACCAAGGAGCTAACCAAGCTCCAAGACTTGAAAGTGGATGATAGTGGTGAAGGCTAAGTGTGTCAAGGGAAGAAGTGAGAGTAGAGGAAACCACAACAAAGGGAAGAATTCTAGGTCGAAGTCCAAGTCAAAGGGGAACAATAAGAAGTATAAGTGCTTCAATTGTCACAAGACCGGTCACTTTAAGAAGGACTGTCTGAGAAAGAGGCGGGGGTGATTACGTGGATGTTGCAATTGCTATGGAGGATGGTTATGAGAGTGCGGGGCTCTAGTGGTGTCGAGTTTGGAATCAAAAGAATCGGGTCATGGACTCGGGATTTTCTTATCACATGTGTCCTAAGAAGGAATACTTTGAGACTTTGAAGCTTAAAGAAGGTGGAGTCGTCACCTGGGTGACAACCGAGCTTGTAAGGTGCAAGGTATGGGTTCGATTCGTCTCAAGATGTTTGACAACCGTGAATTCCTTTTACAAGATGTGAGGTATGTTCCTGAACTCAAACGAAATCTTTTATCTATAAGCATGTTTGATGGATTAGGCTATAGTACTAGGATTGAACATGGCATGATTAAAATTTCGAATGGTGCATTAGTAATGGCTAAAGGATCTAAAATGTGTGGCTTATACATATTAGATGGTTGTACTGTTATAGGGCATGCATCATTAGCTAGTCAAGCTCCGCATGATAAAACTAAACTATGGCATTTAAGGTTAGGGCATGTTAGTGAAAGAGGTTTAGTTGAACTAGCTAAACAAGGTTTGCTAGGTAGTGATAAATTGGATAAGCTAGAATTTTGTGATAATTGCATACTAGGCAAACAACATAGGGTTAAGTTTGGAAGTGGCATGCATCATTCTAGCAAGCCCTTTGAGTATATTCACTCGGACCTTTGGGGTCCCTCAAGAGTGACAACTCATGGAGGGGGTTCATATTTTCTCACCATGATTGATGATTTCTCTAGGAGAGTATGGGTTCACATTTTGAAAAATAAAAGTGACACATTTGAAAAATTCAAAGAATGGCATACTCTCATAGGAAATCAAATAGGACGGGGTCATTGAACGCATATGGGAGTTGGATTACAAGATGTTTCGAGTGCCTGTATTCCAATGCAAGTGGGTTGACAATAACAACGGTGTACAAATGGATGAGTTGGGGTTCATGCGGGTGAACTTTAATAAGTTGGGATATCAAGATGAGCCCTTTATTTTAGCATCACAAGCTCAACAAGTGTTCTATGTTTCCGATCCAGTTGACGAGAGTTGGGTCATTGTTCTATTGACTAACAAAAAAATTGTTAATGAGATTGATGATGAAACACATGAATATGCTGACATTGAGGATGACCCTTTCTTCAGGACATCACAATCATTGTTTGGGGCAAGTACACCTATAGAGGAGGATGTGTATATTAGAAATGATCATAATGAAGGGCTTTGGATCAATCCATTATTTCATATGGGAAGCGCAAATGTCAACAAAACGAGAAAAAGGAAAAGAGTTGCTTAAATGTACACGTATGTAGTGAATGCTATTTAATTTTTATTAATTTGTTAATCAATTAAATGTGTATTCATTGATTTCTCTTTTAAACCTGTGTGATTATGAACTGTCATTTTTTAATTACTTACGTGTCTAGTTTTTTTTTTTTTTTTTGCAGGTAAATGGCATCTCACAGTGATGATGGTGCTCCCGAGTATGATGGTGCTCCCGAGTCCACCCAAAAGGCGACGAGCCGTGGACCAACTTTTAAGAAGAAAATCATCCGCGATATGAGTAAAGGGGCTCCAAAACGTGTGGTAGGATGCTTATGAATTAATCTAATTCCATTGTTTCATTTTTTTATTTGAGTATCTAAATTTGTACACTTATGCTATATTTTTAGGTTACATGGAATGTTAGGGGTCAACCTATTGGTAAACATGCTAATGACTTTATTCAATACATTGGGGCCCGGAAGACAGTCCCAATTACCCGCGATAATTGGAAGGATAAGGATCCATCTATGAAGGAGCTAAAAGATGAGATCTGGAATGAGATACAGGTATATAAATTAGTTAACATTTGTGGATTGTATTGTTTCTTAAGTAATCTAAACATACTTATAGTCTATCGCTTTTGTTTATAATGTTTTTGCAGAAATCCTTTGATGTTGATGAGGATCGAAAGAAAATTACACTTAGGATAGCGGGAAGAGCACAGGACATTCCGAATCGCCTTGGCTCACAAGTGGTTGAGAGACAAATACGGAACATCAATCATAAGCCTCCATCAATATATGCATCATTCATAGAACAAGATGATTGGAGCGCTTTTGTGAGAAAACGCACGTAAGATGAAGAATTTTTGGTATATATGACAATAATCTTTATAACTTGTATATATGACATTAAACCATGCATTGATATATTCTAATGTATTTATGTAGAGAATAAGCAATGAAAACCGTGAGAGAGCGTCAAATCCTCCCTATCCTTACAAAGCGAGGGTAAAAGGGTATCCGCGTTGAGGAAGAAATGGTATGTACAATATCGTTAATTATAACTTGTTTTTAACGCATCTTTGGTTTTTTCTATTAGTAATGGTGAATTTCAATTTGTTTGGCGAATTTCAATTTGTTTGTTCATATGTACAATTTGTTGGAGGCAGGAGAAGATGTAACATCTCAATCAATTGATCGACATTTATTGTGGATAGAAGCCCGCCAAACAAGGAAGGTCGATTGAACATCCACCCACTAGGGAAGTCGATAGAATTGTAAGTATGATTAACGTTTCCATTTGTTAATAATAGTGATAATATTTAAAAATATTTGTTAATAATAGTTGTGTGTCATAGGATACCCTATCACAGCCTATGTCACAAGGGGATGTATCGATATGTCACAAGACATCCTTTCTCGTGCCATACCGATCAAGGAGTATCCTGGTCGGGTAAGAGTATGGGATTTGGTGTCTCTCCAGCGCTATCTTCGGATCACATAAGCGCACAAGACGCCATGCTGATGCTAGTGAAACAGAAGAGTTGAAGAAAATGGTAGCTCAATTGTACAAAAAGGTTCAGGAATTGGAAGATAGCAAAAAGGATAAGGAACCAGAGAAGGATGAGCATGAGTTACCTAACCCAAATAGTGTTAGAGATAGTTGCACTATTGTGTCTCCCGAGGTAATAATCGTTAGATTTCTTTCTATACTTGTGTCACCTGAGTATTCAATGGTTTAACATATTAATATTTTGTTTATCATTGGTTTAGGACATTCATGAGTGCAGACCTATATTTGACAAGCCCAACGCAACGAATGGTCGGTAAGGGAATTTTATATAACGGACCAGGTGTGTTACTACACAACCTACCCTTACCTCCTAATCATGTGAAGGTTAGAGTTGACGTTGCATTTGAGGGGGATGCACTTGTCTGTACCACAGGAGGTGGCTGATGTGATGACAGTGGAACAGGCAATAGGTACCTATGTGGCATGGCCAAACCACCTTGTAGTTACAAGTGATACGATGACGTATATATTAAATTATATCTTTGCATATATTTATTAAATTAAGTGGTCACTAACTAATTAATGTATTGGAATGCAAAATATGTAGGTATCCCCAAGATCCAAACCCAAGGACAAGGGCAAGAGCAAGCAGAGTACAGCTAGCAAGAATGTTGGCAAGGAGCCAACAATTGGGTCATTTACATCTCCCGTGAAGAAGGTGGTTGCATCTACCTCTCACCTCCTACACTCTTGCTCTGATTTTTCAATTTTTCTAAGAGTCCATGTGACAACAATGATGAAGGGGGAGGATACCATTAACGTACCAATGGATAAATCAATTTTGGGTTATAAGCACGTATTAAGACTTGGTGCTAATGCTGAACTTCAAGAAATTCTTAATGATAATGAATGGCTAAGTCAAACTGTTATTAGCGCATATCTCGTAATCTTGTATTCAACTTTAAAGTATCCAATGTTTTTATTGTTTCAGTTAAATATTTATGTTATTGTTAATGTATTAATTTGTATGCATGTTTTAATTTAAGGTACCTGTATCAAGAGATATTGGTCCCACAAGAACAGACTCGAGAGGTTTGTGTTTTTGTGCCCACAACAAACCAATTTGCAAGCTTGGAATGCTATCAGATCTCAATATATAGTTCAGCGTTTTCATTGGCAAATCCTGAGTATGAGACTTTGTTTCTGTAAGCCTTGCCACATAGTGTGAGTCATTTAATTTATACACACACACACACACACACACACACACATATATATATATATTGAAATGTGATTACCTGCTTATGATTTTTTCCTCCAACATTTTTGTAGGGATCATTGGTTATTGATAACCATTAATCTAAATCAAAATATTGTGTACTATTTGGATCCATTGCACGATTACACTTCACTGCAAAAAATTGAAAGAGACATACAATCAGTAAGAGTGTGTGTGTGTGTGTGTATATATGAATTTTCTTAATAAATATATATATATGCACTTTTATGCATGTATTGGATTGATTATCGTTATGAATCTGAAATTGAATATTGGAATGCTGAATTTATTATGTTTAAGGATTGTGATTGATTTGTTTTTAATGACTTAAGTATTTGGATATTGTAATGTTGAAGTTTTTATTTGTTTATGTTTGGTGAATTTGAATCCTTGTGCTGGCTGGTATGGTATTTTATGCTGTTACAGGTGTTGTATAAATTTTGGAATGCCCATATTTTAGGGGAGACTCTGCCAAAATTTTGTTAGAAATTTGATATAGTTTATGTGTTCATGTTAAGAGCAGTCTTATGCATGTATTGGATTGATTATCGTTATGAATCTGAAATTGGATATTGGAATGCTGAATTTATTATGTTTAAGGAATGTGATTGATTTGTTTTTAATGACTTAAGTATTTGGATATTGTAATGTTGAAGTTTTTATTTGTTTATGTTTGGTGAATTTGAATCCTTGTGCTGTTTGGAATGCCCATATTTTAGGGGAGATTCTGCCAAAATTTTGTTAGAAATTTGATATAGTTTGTGTGTTGATGTTAAGAGCAGTCTTATGAATGTATTGGATATATATTGAATGATTTTTGGATTTTGCACTCAGTGGCTATCCTTGTACATCGAACACTAAATGTCAAGTCTCGGTTTTCTAAATCAACGACACCTAAATGGATACCGATAAAGGTATTATACCAAATTTTTATGCAATTATTTAAATTACCAAAATAAAAGCAATTAATTTCATATTTTTTGTTTTATAGTGTCCTCACCAACTGAACTCTGATGATTGTGGCCGGTATGTATTGAAGTTTCTCAAGGATATTGTCATTCATAACCAAACACAAATTCCAACGGAGGTATGTATATGTAATAATTAATTTCAAGTTTATATAATTTTTACTTTTACACATACCATTTGGAAGCATGTATTCAATTCTAACTTGATTTAATTTTTATTTCGCAAAGATTTTCCTCGATTGTCAATTCGACGCATATCCTCGATCATACCGTACTCAAGGAAGAGTGGTGTCGATATTTTGTTACTGAACTTTATTATGTATAGGCACATAGAAGAAGAAGAAGAAGATGATGATGATGATTAGTGTGTAATGTTTAGGTACTAGCATAATATGTGTTATGTTTTAGTTAATGTATTTTAATGTTTTATTTATGATACTTTTGTTAATATTTGGTTGAGAATTATTTCATGTAATGTTAAATTTGGATTTTGTGAGCTTTGATATTAGCACAAATTTGAGTGTTGATGATTATTTTGTGGTGTGCAGTAACCACTATATGCATATATAGGTTTGTGAATATAACCAAAAAAAAAATCATTATTGAGAATAAGTAGCGCTTATTATGATAAGTGCTACTTATTCCTTGAGAATAAATAGCGCTTTTTAAAGGAAGCGCTACTTATTCTCAGGAATAAGTAGCGCTTGCTAAATGAAGCGCTACTTATTCTCAGGAATAAGTAGCGCTTTATAAATGAAGCGCTACTTATTCTAAACGAATAAGTAGCGCTTCCTAACTAAGCGCTATTTATTCGCAACTTTAAGTAGCGTTTAACAAACGCTATTTATTGAAGATACAATCAGTAGCGGCACGATATATAGCGCCTTTAAGCGCTATTTAAGGCAAAAAAAAGCGCTATTTATTCCCTTTTTTATTGTAGTGAACAAAATTAGTTAAAGTATATGCAATGTTATTAAAAATTAACATGTCATTATGATGCATTAGAAACAAGCAGTTGAAACCAAGTTTATAGAATTTTCCCTTCAATCATTTGCATCTGCATTGACAAAGCTCCTATAAAGAAGTACCATTCTATTTCTTACCTTGCAAATTTCCATCGATTGCCAGCATAGCCTGATTTTCCCATCTGCACCAGCTATAGATCTACAAACAAATACAACAAAGAAAAACTTAACCACTGCTTACTTAGCATATAATAGACAATGTCTACCCCACATGAAGGTGAAAACATATTTTTATGATTCAGAAACATTGGAATGACCATATACAGAAGGATATGAACCAAGCAACTTAGACAACACCAAGTGATTGGAACAAGCATAGACACTAATTACTGAGTTATCACTACTTACAAGAACAATGACACATTTTAGGTATCATAACTGTGAAAGTACTGCAGATTTGGATAAAAAAAGAACTTTGTGCGCATCCAAAATCACTTTGTGCGCATCTAATGTACTGCAGATTTGGATAAAAAAAGAAAGTAAACATTAAATTTGGAAGTGATATATGTAGAGGGAGAAACAGCAAAAAAACCTGAACGAAATGAATCACTCTAAGTATCCTTAGCATGGCTTCACAAACCGCCCAGCATAATCAATATATATTGTAAATATGGACGGATTCCACCATCTCCTAATGCTATAATACTATTAGTTAAAGGCTTAAAGCAACATTTCATTGGATTAAAAATGTTATTATAAAACAAACGGCAAGGCTTTATTTGAGGATGAAATTTACCTTCTGAGGCATTGGAGCGAGAACCTTGGGGATTGAATAAACATCTGTATCCGGAGGAGTAACATACATCTACAAACAACCAAAGATTCGACAATGAAAAGAGTAGCAAGAAGAATAAGAGGTTGATTGGAAGGGTACTACCAACCTCTCTGAAATCATAGACATCGTTGTCAGGGTCGGGGGGTTTCCTTATGAAGAAATCGCAGTCTAACAAGCTAATCTTGTGAAACTCGTCTTCGTTGATTCTGTAATCAACGACGGTCTCGGGGTCCCGTCGTCGGGCTCGTACTCGATGTCGAGGTCGATGTCGAGGTCGTACAGTTGTTGAAATTTGCTCTGCTCGATGTCGAGGTCGCCGCCGTCGGGCTCGTCCTCGATGTCGAAGTCCTTCTTGTTGTCGACCTCCTCCATTTCGTCGTCGTCCATCTCGTAGTCGTCGAGGCCGGCGGAGTCGACGTCTCCGTCGTCGCCGGGTCGAATTGGTTGTGCCTGGACCTAGACCTTGAGCGGAGGTTGGAGGATGAGAGTGGTGTTGAACAAGGGTTTGAGTTTGAGAGTAGGGAAGGAGGAGGGTTGGGAATTTCGAGAGAGCGAAGGTAACAGTGGTGATGAGAGGAAGAGAAGGAAGTTAGAGGAAGTGGTAGTAGTTGACATGGTCAAGGCTTTCAGTGAAGCGAGGAACCTCGATGGTTTGGGAAGCGAGGAAGTGGTGAACAAGAGAAGGGGATTATGAGCGATGATGCTGTTGTGGTTGGAACAGGTTTCAGAGAATTTGAGGAGAGCAAAGGAAGAAGACGAAGAAGGGTGAGGAAGTAGGCGAGAGAAGGAGGGAGTTGATGCGTCTATGGCGCTGTGCTGATATTATCACATTGTTTTGTGGTTCACATTGCTTTGTGGTCAACAAATTTTGTCTGAATATTACCGACGGCTAAGCCGTCGGTAAAGCCCGCCGTCGGTACTTCGTCCACCGTCCGCCAATTAAACGCGGGACAACAAAAATTTTTACCGCCAACATAATTTTGTACCGACGGCTTAGCCGTCAGTAACGTAGGAAAAAAATCAGTTTTTATATTTCGACGTTTCCGACGGCTTAGCCGTCGGTAATGTCGGAAAAAAATAATTTCGCAAGTCATATTTTTCCGACGCCTTAGCGACGGCTTAGCCGTCGGTAATAAAAATATTACCGACGGAGTCGGGGCCGTCGGTAAAATTCCGTCGATAACGAGCTGTTTTCTTGTAGTGTACGGGCTTATCCGCTATAAGCTAGCGGTTTGGTCTCATCAAATATAGTCTCAATGTTACCATAAATAAAATGTGCATATTTGCATTTATTTGATTTTATTCCAATTTTAATTTTGAAATTCTGACAATCAATTCACCGTTATTTATTTTATTTCAAACTTTCAGGAAAAGGTTTTGTGAAGGGAATAATCAAATTATGGTAGAGGAAGGCCGCAGATCAGAGTATTATTCTTGGACACGTTTGTTGGGTTGAGAGATGCAGATAGGCTTCATAAATATTTTTCTGATAGTAACCGTGATTTTCAATAATAAATCTGGGATAACATTTTTGACAATTTTTTAAATAGTTAATATAGTTTACACATGTGGTTAATAAAATATTGGATTTGGTTAATAGGTATATCAAGTGTTATTACTCATTGAACTAGAGTACAAGCAGAGTTTTGTCCCTTTAAATAGAGTGCGTTAATCACTCACACTCAATTTTGGGGTTTCTTCGTTAGGGGTCTATGGTGAAACTATATTTTGCAAGACCTTGACGCATTCCATGGATTGCATAAAGTACAGACTATCCACTAGCTTTATTAATAAAATGTAGTTTTGATGGATTGCATGAATAATTATAATAATTCAGCTAATTGTTTTTTTTTCCCAAATAGAAAGATGTACATAATATGCAATCAAATAGTTTATAATTTCATTCTTTTTAAAGTAATATAAACGTATGTACCAAAAAAAAAGTAATATAAACGTATTATATATTTTTAAATAAATATTAAAATTTATAGATGCATATTTATATCAATCTATAACATATAGTACAATAGTGATTTCGTACAAGAATTCATAAATCAAAGACTAACAAATAATATGGCACTTTTCATAATTAATTAAAATAGTAACAATTTAATGTATAAATCAAAAGTAAATGTACATGAAAACTTTTTTTAACAGAAATTTACATGAAAACTTAATGAACTAAAATTCAATGAGGATGAATATTTCACATAAAGTACACTAATAACTTGATTTTATAAAGTATTTTCTTGAAATCAAATAAAGATTTAGAAATGAATATTTACTTTGGGAAATGTCAAAACTGGGAAAAATCTAGAAATATGATGCTTTTTAATCTTACTAGTGAAATTACCCGTGTCATGCTCGAGTACTAATTAATTATATTAAGCAATTATACACAAAAAATTGTTGTCATATAATATATAATAATTATTAACTTTTGTAAGGTAAATCAATAATTATTTTATTATTAGTAATAAATATAATAAATAATTATTGATAAAGATGAATGATATATAATTTAAAATAAGTAAGTCATTTAAGAAAATATAAATCTAATTGTTAATGACAATTAATTGAGATAATATAATAATAACTATCTTAAAATAATAATAATTAAAAATTAATTTTTATTTTTGGCTAAAAAATATATGAATATGGAGGTGACACGTGACATAATCTTACGTGACAAAACTCTTTTTATATAATATAGTATATTAATCTTTTCATTGCAGTTTTATTAATTTTTTTTTGACCCGTGAATCTTATTAATTTTTAAAAACTTTTTTTATAGGAGCAAGGTCAAGTCATTTCATTCATAATTAAGTCCAAAATACAAGTGGGAATGTCAAGAAAGGTATGAGAGCTAGCCATATATGAAGCCATCCTAACTAATATGTGGGCAATTTTATTGGTCTCTCTCCTAACGGACTCTACTTGAGAGTGTGTTTGTTTCAGGCAGGGACGGGCTCAGGAATATTTAGTTGTGGAGGCAATATTTCTCTTATAATTATGTTTGATTTTGAAAAAATTGAAAAAAAAGAGTATATTACCTCTATTTCTAAGTATTATTTAAAAAAAAAATTACTTTTACTTATTTACTATTTTAAAAATTGAATATTAATTATCATATTATCAATTATATTTTTATATTTAATTAATAAAACATCGTAACTGGTTGTTTATTTTCCAAATTAAATACAAACTATTAATAAAAAAAATTAAATACAAACTAAAAATGCAGTGGCATGATTGACTTAATATTTTTTTGTTTTTTGTTTTTTTTATCAACACCGTTTTTTGTTTTTAATTGAATTAATATTAATATATCAACATCAGTAACAAACAGCCCACTTTCCATTGACTGAAGGCCCGTTATTATTAATCTGTGGGGCCAAATCTCCCCAAGACACATTGACACATACATATGATACCACCCAAGTATTTTGAAAATTTTGTGTCAAAAAAGAAGTATTTTGAAAATTTAACTGGGGGCAAATGCCCACATTGTGTGCAACATGGGTCCGTCCTTGGTTTCAAGTCATCTTACAACATTTCAAGGAATATATGAGTAGGAAATTTGTATTCTTATATTTGTTACAAGCTTTCAAGATTTTATTTATGGGTATAAAAAGTTCTTAGGAAATAAATAATTTCAACATTCCAATGGTTTTATTCCCATAGAGAAGAGATGAGAGAAAATATTCTCCTGAAGGTGGGAATAAACTCTATATGTAATGCCATATATATCCACCCTTACAATAATTCCTAAAAAATGTAATAAATGTTTGCCAAATACATTTTTTAGAATATCCAGGAATAAGATTCCTGTCATTTTATTTTTAAGAAATTATTCCTGAGAATAAAATGACCTAATTTGAAACAAATGCCCCTTGAGAGTTGGTAAAAAGAGTGTTAAAATATGATTTACAATCATTTATTATGGTTCCAGGTTCTAACTTGTCCTCATGTGAAGAACAGAAGGCATCCACCACACATTTTGCATCAAGCTCAAAAATAACATTTTTCAATAAGTGTAATGAAATACATAAAATGCATTATCAAATTACTTAAAACCAACATTAAACAATAAAATCCGATAAAATAATACATATTATAGTGCAATAGAAATGTAACGCTAGTAATAATAATAGCAATAAAAAATTTATTATTTATATTTGTTTAAATAAGCCGATCTGATAGACCTAAAAGACTTTTTGAGTTGTCTGAAACCTGGTTTTTTTAATTAAATAGACTTCTTAAAAAAATCTAGGCTTTGTCTTTTTAAAAAACTCTGGCCTAATCTAATATAGGTTAGGCCATAGCCCCTGTCGGACGGTCTGACATATTCCCACCCCGCTCACAACCATAGAGGGAGGTTAAGCACTTAAACCAGAGCACACGGACATACATAAGGACTGTGTGAACGCTGAGATCAGGATTCGAACTCGTATCGCTCCACTTTTCCCTCCCCTCTAATTTCCCCTTTCTCCGCTAACTAACCGTGTGACTAACCGTATGACTCCACTTTTTTCTCTTTTGAATTTACCAAAAAATTTAGAGAACAACTGATAAGAAATATCTTTTTTGGTTCGGGGACCATCGCTGGTTACCCACACAGTGTCCCAACGCTTTCAATAAAAGACTAATCTGCGCTCGTCTGTAGAGACTTAGACTGGCCAAGGCTTGGTTTTGCACCCGGGTGGAATCGATCCTAATACCAACAGGTCAACCTCCCCAAACACCCTAGTGTTCTAATACATTTTACTAATGATTGTAATTATTCTTTATGTTTTACAGAATTTTTATTTTTAAACAATTTCTTAAATGCACATTACGTAATATTAATGTATTATCGATAATTTATATTATATAAAATAAGTTTTTTTAGCAAAAATAAGATTTTGTTAAAGAGACTATAATCACGTCATTTTTTGGCTAAAGTGGTTTTGCCTTTTTATTGTTACTTGAACAACCTTAATTCAAAAACTTGAATAAATATATCAAATCAAATATCGACTTCAATCAAATCTATAATATTGTATTGATTTGCTGATCAAGCCAAATGTGACAACTCGAAGGTTTATTTGATGGATAGGATAAGGGAGACAGGATAGAATAACCTATTATATCATATATTAATCTAGTATTTGATGAGCCAACATGATAGGATAAATCAATCATGTCACTCTATCATATCCTGTCTCTCTAGTGTAATTCTTATCATGGGCTGGGGCAGACCTACTCACGGTTCAGGGTGTGCACTTGCACACACTGAAATTTTAAAAATTTCAATTGGAAATAATAGCATACATTTTGTACAAATTTAATGCTAATAACTAACAAAACTCATTTTCTTAAGGGACGTGAAATGATAAAAAAAAGTTCTATATTAAGGGATAGAGGGAGTATAAGTTATACATTAATGACTTGTGAAAAAAAAAATTGATGTTGCTTTCCGATATTAACTGTAGTTTGGCTAATTTGACTAATTGGTTTTTTTTTTTTGACAAAAAATTGACTAATTGGTTGTTACTATTTGTTACCAATGTCATAAGTATATTATACAACCAATAAAATTGCCCTACGTATCTTCGGCCTACTAATAATTGAATTGACAAATAAATCAAATTAAAATTTTCACTTTACTTAGTTTCCTCAATAATTAAATTTCTTGAATTAAGCATTGAATATACTAAAATATTTATATATAATAATTAAAATATTAAATGTATTTAGTATATGTTTTTATATTAGATTTGTTTTATTACTATTAAAAAATCTGTCAATTGGATTGATTTTTCAAAAATATATTTTGAATTTAATTTTCATGGTCAAATGTATGATGGAGCTAGAAACATGCATTATTATCATGCATATTATATTCATTGTCTTGCCCATAAGCTACAATTCACTCTAGTTGCAACTTCTAGAGAAGTTAGTCATGTTTATCAATTGTTTTTCAAATTTAGCATTAATTATGAATGTCGTAACGATTTCTCCTAAGCGACATGACCAATTATAGGTGCTCAATAAGTCAAAAAAAAAATTATAGGTGGCTCAATCAACAATCATAACTAATTTAGTTGCTCATGATGATATTGAACATTTACTAGAAAATGTTTTCAGCCCTCCGTTTAATGGATTTCTAGATCCGTCATTGACTCAGACAAGAGTTACTCCTGAAATACTTGATCTCTTCCCATATATATATATATATATATGGTATTGCAATAAATTTTGCTTTATTTTGTTTACGTTGTTCATTGTCTATCAAACAATATATAAGATAAAAAGTGGTATCTTGTACAGTTCTGCTTGTCTTGTACCGTGACTCAATGTGTTCTCACATGTAGTACTTTATTTCTAACTGCATTCCTTAAAAAAAAAAAAAGTAATAACATCTACAAGAATATTTGGATACATAGCTACAAATCTTTCAAGATCGAATATTACACATAGAAACTGAGCTTAACCATAATACTTCCTCTCTAGTTATGTCAATCAACTGAACAGTAACATCAAAATCCAGAACAAATATCTGTTACCCCAAAAAATGGTGTCTCTCTATCTCCCACCAATCAAAAGCTAGAGATATGCATATGTGTTAATAAGTTATAATTTTATTTTATTATGTGACAAATTATCATTGGTAAGAGACAAAGAATGTGACAGGAAAGTGAGACAGGAGATTTTCATCCCAAAATCCAACCAACCCCGGTATCAATATCACGTCTTTATCCGACAACAAAAAAAAGTTATGGCGTCTTTATAAAATTTATACGCACTCAACCAAACAGAAACAAGAGAGTTTTTCCAGATGGTTTCAAGCTGGTTATCACGAGAAGACCTGCATCCTGAGTCATTGCTACACAAAAATAAAAATAAAAATACTCTAATGAGTTTTATATCTCAGTGGGCATACCATTGACAAAGTAAAAACATTGGATAAAATTAACAAAGATAAACAAAGTAGCCAATCATGTAAAACATATGTACATTTATCCTTAGTACCTTTTTCTTTAATCCTTAGACACATAGGCCAAGTACAACAGGTGTACTAATATCCTTGGTAATTAACCTCTTTTGTTCTTTACTTAGAGGTCACTTGTGGCACTATTTTGTTTTCTAACCTTGCCTCACGACAACTTATATCATGCATGCCACATCTCTTACCCTTCCCTCATTGAAGGGCTTATCTTTTATTTGATATCATAATAATACAATGCATATAGGCATTGTTTTTTTCTCATAGCAAAATAATATACCTCACTACTTCCATAATAACTTCACATAGTTTTACAATTTGGAAGTTAAATATAGTCACGAGTACCCACCGTATCTAGTAATACGAGAAATAATCTCCTTTCGACAAGGGGACTCACTGTCCTCGTATCTCTTTATTGTGTGTGCAGAGGGTTTAACAACCCTCATAAAAAGAACGGAAGCGAGAGGTGATATCCATGGAATCAAAGTGTGTGGGGGAGCTCCTATCCTCACACACTTATTATTTGCTGACGACTGTTTTCTGTTTTGTAGGGTTGATGAGCAGGAGTGCACGCACCTAAAGAACATTTTGGCAACTTATGAGCGTGCATCAGGCCAGGCTATTAATATGCAAAATTCAGAGATCTATTTCAGTAAGAACACTACCCCAGAAGTCAAACAGACTATCACAAGTTTACTGGAGGTTACTGAGTGCTTGGAAACGGGGAAATATCTTGACTTACTATCCATGATTGGGAGAAACAAGAAGGCCATGTTTAGTTTCTTGAGAGACCGGGTATGGAAGAAGATCCAGCATTGGTCAGGGCGTCATCTATCCAAAGCTGGGAGAGAAGTTCTTACCAAGTCAGTGGCTCAGGCAATCCCTCAATACTGCATGAGTGCTTTCCTCATCCCCACTTCACTGGGGGAAGAGATGGAGTGCATGATTAATTCCTTTTGGTGGGGTTCGAACAGAGGAGGAGGGCGTGGTATCGACTGGATGAGCTGGGAGAGATTGTTTGTGAGGAAGGAATATGGTGGTTTGGGTTTTTGCCACTTTCACAGCTTTAATTTAGCTATGCTAGGGAAGCAGGGTTGGAGGATTGCTACCAACCAAGATACTATCTTATCCAGAGTCTTCAAAGCTAAATACTTCCCAAAGGGGGATTTTTTGGGGGCCCGGTTGGGTCATAACCCGAGTTATGTTTGGCGAGGTATCTACACTTCCCGGGTGGTGGTTAAATCAGGCACAAGGTGGCAAATTGGTGAGAGGTACAAAATAAATGTTTGGTGTGATCCGTGGCTTCGAAACAGTGATGACTCATATATTAAGAGCCCTGTGATTCCGGGTATGGAGAGCCTGTGTGTAAGTGATCTAATTGACCAACAAAACCGTTCGTGGAAAGGAGACCTCATTGCGGCCTGATTTCATCCACCGGATGTGTCCCATATTTTGAACATCCCCTTATCATATGTAGGCCGAGAGGATCACTTAGTGTGGTTACCAAGCAAAACAAGTGATTATACAGTTCGCTCTGGCTATCACAAGCTAATGGAGGTGGTTATAGATAACTCGACAATAAGGGTGGAAGGAGAGTGGAAAATACTTTGGAAAGCAAAGGTGCCACAGAAGTATAAGTTGCTTGTTTGGCGTGCCCTTAGAAATGTACTACCCACGCGGCAGAATTTACGAAGAAAGGGTGTTGAGTGCCCGGTGGAGTGCCCACACTGCGAGGTCACGGAGGAAAATGCTTGGCATGCTTTCTATGGTTGTCCAAAGGCCATTGATTGCTGGAGAGATGGGGGTTTGTGGGACACGATACAAGACTTGGTGCAACAAGCTGAAGGTTTTAAAGAGGCCTCATTTGCTTTGCTAACTCTCTTGTCAGGTGAGCAGCTTCTTGATTTCTTCATGCTTATTTGGCGCAATTGGCGGCGTCACAACGATAAGGTGTGGAAGGGGCTGGAGTTGCCGGCTGATATTGCGGTGGAGCTAGCATGCGAGTTCGCATCTAGCTGGAAGAAGGTGCGCTTGAAGGAACCAATTCCCAGCTGACATATTTCTAGTGATGTGGATTTAATTTGGAAGAAACGTGTGGGCATCTGTGTTAGAAATGATCAAGGCGCTTTTGTAATAGCAAAGACATTGTGGTTTTCGGGATCTCCCACTTCAAAAGAAGCTGAAGCCATAGCACTACTAGAAGCCATCAAGTGTGTGAAGGATGTGGGCTTCACCGGCATGACTTTCGAGCTCGACTGCAAAGCTGTAGTGGAGGATATTATCACCGTGCAACCCTTTAATAATGAGCTAGGTACCATCTTGGAATCTTGTAGAGAACACCAAAAGAGTTTACAAAATTATGAGGTTAGTTTCATTAGAAGGCAAGCAAACTTCGTTGCTCATAGCCTTGCTAGAGCATCTAGGCTTTATGCTAGCTCCCAATTGTTTAATTCAATTCCCTTGTGTATTACCGGATTACTGTTGAATGAAATGAAGTGAGTTTGTTGCTTTAAAAAAATAGTATGAAGTTTTACATGAAGACTCTAGAAAAACATAATAATAATAATAATAATAATAATAATAATAATAAGTAAAACTATACATTTAGAATAAATTATACATCGCTCAACGCTAGAATATAGAAAATCAAGGGATTTCCCTCTCTAAAACAACACAAGGGTCAAGCCGATTTACACAATCCACAACTCATACCTTCACACTTGCTAATTCTAGTCTTACATCAAAGAAATTTCATTTTTCATAAGTACTACAACACACCGAATAATCCATAAAGGATCTTAAATGTGAGTGATGCTTTAAAATTTTCAAATTCTTTTAAAGTAAATGTATTTTAATTTTTAAAGTTTAATTAAATATAAAGTTTACCAAAAACTTAAAGCAATATATACTTTTATAATTTTATCTTGAGAAAAAACTTATTCTAAATAAACTTTATCTAATATTTTGCCTAATATGTATTTTTGTGTTGACTATAGAAACCTTTTTTTAATCATCAATAAAAGATCTACATTTTTTTTGACGGGAAATAAAAGATCTACATAAACTTCCGTAAATAGAAAATAATAATAATAGTTAACTCTAAAAAAATTGCAACTTTTATTTAAGAATAAAAAATAGGTAAAATTGCTCTTTAGGTTCTTTAAGTTATTTTAAAGTTTCACATTAGTCTTTTAAGTTTTTTTTGTGTCAATTAAGTCTCATAAGTTAGGTTTGGATGACAAAATAAAGTTTTTCTTTTATTTTTACCATTTCTCTATCTCCTCTCCTATTTGTCACTCCTAAGCCTACGTGGCAGCTGATGTGTCAATAATTATAATAAAAAAATACTTTATTCATTTAACTTATTTAATTAAAAAAAATCCTTCACAATAAAAAAAAAATCCTTCATCTTCAACTCTCATCTTCTGAATCCTTCCTTCCTCTTCTGGATCGTTCCTTCCTTCCGAACCACCCATGGCCTTCCTCTCTCAACCCTAATTTCTCTCTCTCTCTCTCTCTCTCTCTCAGCGAACTCCCTTCCTTCTGGATCTGGCTCCCTAACCTTCAGCGAACCCTAATTTCAACATATCCAATCCCTCTGCGTCGAAATGGGAAAACCTTCATCTTCAACCTCCAGCGAACCCTAATTTCAACAGATCCAATCCCTAATTTTTTTTATGTGTATCAATTTTTTTGCGGTTATGGATTGTAGAGTTTGTTTCTGAATTGCGCTTTTCGAATGGGAAAGAATATTGATAGTTTCATTTTTGAATTCGACAACCACATGCCCACCGGTGCAAGCTTCGTCGCAACGTACGGAACCTCACCACGTTTTGCGCCGTAGCAGCCCCTTGCTGGGTCTGTCTTGTTCCGCCATCAACTGCCAAAATCACGAGCCACATACTCACCTGGACCGGACCAAGACCCTTGTTTTCCGGTTCTTAAAAAACAATATTGGTTCTACATTGAACCGTAAATACCTATTTAGGGTATTTCCGGTTCTTCAAAATTTCCTTTCTCCTCTGCCCCTTACGTTCACGTTCACGATCCTGAGGCTTTCTCACCCAAGGCCGTGTGGCCTCTTCCCAATCGCGACCCACGGTGGAAATAGCCATAACAAAATTAAAGAAAAAACAAATATGAGAAAAAAAATGTTGTTGGCACCCAAAAGAGTTAGAACCCGCTTTTGCTGTCAATGTCTCTGGCACCACCATTGGCGAGGGTTTTCAAGGTTCTCTCTTACTTTATAATTCTGTGAGACCGGCGTGGGGGTTGATGGGAAGGACCGCAGTGGTGACCGAGGGCCAACAACTTCCGGTGAGTGAATTTGCACGATCATTTCTAATTTTTGGGAGCTTCGCAATGAAATTGTTCCTCAAGATCCCAACCACCACCACAATTCCTCCACCCCTAACAACAAAAAGCTTCGACCCGAATCAGCCTAGACACCCACCCAAAAAGAAGAAACGCAGAACTGTGATGGTGATTACGGTGGACGACCAAGTGGTGGAGGCGAGGTTTCATCGAGAAGGGAAAAGCTGAGTGGAAGGGATATGGGAGAAGATACAGTGTGGAAGGACTACTGTAACATCTAGTAAAAATTTTCAATCCAATGGTACAAGAAACTTATGTACAATACAGGACCCATACGACTTATCTAAAAGTAATAATTAACTAGTTAAATAACCTTATGTGTCGTACATGACCCATCCTCCTTAGGCACGATAGAAGCCGCCAAGTTTGAAAGCTTTTTGTTGCATAATGAAGTAGATTAATTTTGTTGACAAACGTATAGGTGAATATGGATTTCATGTAATGGGGTTTTGTTTCTGAAGTAAAATTTTTGTAATGTTTCTCTGTTGGCTGGTTTTTATTATTGATTCTCGTAATGAATCTCAGGAAAATGTCTGGCGATATTATGTTATTGCAGTAATGGTAGATCTTAGCAGATTCATGATTTTTTTTAATTAAATGGGAGTGGTGGTGGTGATGATCTGTTTCTGGTGGTGAACGAAGGAGAAGAGGGGTTGAAGATGAAGTTGGCATTGAAAATGAGGTTGAAGATGAAGATGGAGGTTGAAGAGGGGAACGAAGGAGAAGAAGCAAATTCTTTTTTTTTTAATTAAATAAAATATTTTTTTATTATAATTATTGACAAAACAATAGCCCTTTAAGTTTTTTTTATGTCAACTAGGGCCAATAAGTTAGGTTTAGATGATAAAATAAGACTTTTTTTACCATTCATTCATCTTCTCTCTTATGTGTCACTCATTGGCCTATGTGGCAGCTGATTTGTCAATAATTATAATAAAAAATATTTTATTTAATTAAAAAAAAGAATCTGCTTCTTCTCCTTCGTTCCCCAAGACGAAGATGGAGGTTGAAGAGGGGAACGAAGGAGAAGAAGCAGATTTTTTTTTTAATTAAATAAAATATTTTTTTATTATAACTATTGACAAAACAATAGCCCTTTAAGTTTTTTTTATGTCAATTAGGGCCAATAAGTTAGGTTTAGATGACAAAATAAGGCTTTTTTTACCATTCACTCATCTTCTCTCTTATGTGTCACTCATTGGCCTATGTGGTAGCTGATTTGTCAATAATTATAATAAAAAATATTTTATTTAATTAAAAAAAAAGAATCTGCTTCTTCTCCTTCGTTCCCCAAGTTGAAGATGGAGGTTGAAGAGGGGAACGAAGGAAAAGAAGCAGATTCTTTTTTTTTAATTAAATAAAATATTTTTTTATTATAATTATTGACAAATCAGCTGTCACATAGGCCAATGAGTGACACATAAGAGAGAAGATGAAAGAATGGTAAAAAAAGCCTTATTTTATCATCTAAACCTAATTTATTAAACTTAATTGACATAAAAAAAATTTTAAAAGACTATTGTGAAACTTTAAAATAACTTAAAGGAGTAAAGTAACAATTTTGCCTAAAAAATATGAAACAAAAATCGGAAATTAACAAACACAGTAGCACCGAGTCCACAAAAATGTTATGCTCGGTAACCTTAGCCTTAGGACCTGAACTTCTAAATTAATCTCTCCACTAGTTTCTTCGATTTTCTCCAATCTTCCATTCCGAGCTTACCAAATTCAATCAATCTTCGTGGACATGGCAACAGCCTTGTCCACAACCAGTGTGATTTCCTGGAGGAACCCGCAGCAGCACATGCATATCCAACCCTCTTCACAAACACTTTGCCACTCTTCAATTCAAAGTGGAATTTCAAGAACTGCAGTTGCTTCAGTCTCAAAAGATAGTTGTTTGACCAATGGAGAGAGTGAGAAATGTTCCTCTTTATTGGCGAACAGAAGAACAGTTTTGGCTTCTGGGCTTTCCTTGATGGGTTTTCCGGGTGTGAGTTTGGCTGTGGTGAAACAAGGTCCTCTAGCAGGGAGAATCCCTGGCCTGTCAGAGCCAGATGAACAAGGTTCGTTAACTTTGTGTTTTTACATGTATTCAAGTTTGTTTGAATTTCCAATTATCTTTTTTTTATATATAGATTTTGAGCGGAAATGAAATAATGTAAGCAAGCTTTTGATCAGACAGGTTGGAGGACATATCGCAGGCCAGATGAGAAATCAGGAGGACATGGTGTTGGATGGAGTCCTATTATTCCATACACCTTCTCAGTGCCTCAAGAATGGGAAGAGGTGATCATTAATGATTTCTTCTATTAAATTAATACTAGCCATGCTCGGCACAAGTGGGCGATTAAAAACGGAACCTACAATTCTGTTAAGTTTTGTGTGGAAAAATAGTTCTTTGTGAGAAAGCAGATGAATGAGTTTTTGCCACGTGTCTTTAGTGTCGTTAAATTAATAGAATAAATAGATTGGAAAAGAATCGTATATGTTGAGTATGGCTTATAATTATGAAAGGTTGACGGTATGGAACAAGGTTATTATTGTAAAATGTATCGTAGTATTTGAACATAGCTTTGTAACCCTATTTGATCATAATAAGAAATCAACCGCTCTAGCTCCCGGTGACGTAGGCACACTTGCTTTCCGAACCTAGTTAACAAATCGCTTGTGTCCTTGTGTGCGTTTTATCTGTTTTTCTTTAGATCCGTATTCGCTGTTCTAACACTATATTTCTTCTGCATAACAGGTACCTGTATCAATAGCGGATCTTGGTGGCACAGAGATAGATTTGAGATTGGCCAGCACTAAGGAAGGACGCCTGTTTGTCATTGTTGCTCCTGTTCTTAGATTCGCTGATAGTGAGTTTTCCTAATTTCATTTTATTCATTCTAGTTTTCTGGAGACAAGGAGAATAAAATTGAAGCAGAAAGAATATGGTTAGAATTTGTGTATATTACTTGTTTTAGATGATAACAATTTTTACTATGCAGATCTTGGTGATGATGCTACAATAGAAAAAATTGGACCTCCAGACAAAGTGATCAATGCATTTGGTCCGGAAGTGATTGGAGAAAATGTAGAAGGGAAGGTTCTCAGTGCAAGTGTAGCAGAACATGAAGGAAGAACTTACTATCAGTTTGAGTTAGAACCTCCTCATATTTTCATTACTGCCACTGCAGCTGGCAATCGCCTATACTTGTTCGGTGTAACTGGCAGTGGTATAGTTATTTATCCTCTTCTAAGTAGTTTTACAGCATCAAGTCTGAACAGCCATAAGGAAAGTATATGAACAAAAAGAAAAGAATCTAATGCTGTTTTTATTGCAGGCCTTCAGTGGAAGAGACACTCCAATGATTTGAAGAAGATTGCTGACTCTTTTCGAGTTGTATAATTGGAATTTTCAGTTAACTGAGAGATCATGTGTATGCAATTTTCTGTATCTGTAGAGTAGTGTACTGTAACACGGAAGTTGTTCCCCACTACTTTGCCTGATTGGGATTTGGGACTTCTGTAAATTGATAGATCAAATATGTAAAGTCTTTGCACCTTCAATATACCAAAACAGTTTTGTTACATTGTTATGCTTAGTCTAGTCAGGGTGGAAGGTATATAGTCTGTTCTGAAGTTGACATTGCTTGGTTGTTGCTGTTCTACCTGCTAAGTACACATTAAATGCTATTCTTTCAGGCTTGATCATGAAAATTCATAGTGATAATTATAACAAATTCATATGTGCATTTCCACGGGACACAGTAGAGGCTCATCGTGGTAATAATTATAACAAATGCATATGCATATGCTTCTCTTAGGAGAGGAGTGCTGGAGTCTGTTAGGCTCATACTTTCCGTAAATTGAATTGTTTTGTCCTCACCACCTAAAAGCAACCATAAACAAATTTGTATGAAGAGCATGACCAATCCAACATAATTCAAAGATGTATGGCTTCTTTTAGTCAACAAGTTATAAAACTCAAGCCTTAAGATCAATAAATTTTGAATTAGACTTGAGATAAGAGAAGTTGGAAGGAAGGAAAATCTCTTACTCCTTACACTTCTTGCATGTCTGGAAAATATATATATATATGCACATGAATAATAATTATAACTAATGAAACCATACAGAACAGGTATACAATCCATTTGACATACCTAAGCAAGCTACCAGGTATCTTTCAAAGCAATATAATGCAAAAGCCTCACTGATACTAATGTTTGTTGCAAGTTACTAAAGATGGTCCTTTCTAGGAAATATAACCCAAGCTTTTCTTAAGTTATATTATCAGTTAAACAAGAACAAAATCTGATCTGAGTATGTTATAAATAAAAAGGATGCAGTTTTTCTTTTCAGTATCAATTATCAGTCAGATATCATAAAGATCACTATTAGATGATGGAGCATTCTCAAAAAACCCAACTAACCCAACATAAGTATGCATGCGAAGAAGTGAAAAGAGAAGCATTTTAGTCTGTCAAAAGAATTCTTTAGAATTAATAGACCCAAGTAAACTCCCACAAAACCTTCTATTATGTTTAATTTTCCCTCTTTCTGGCTTTTCTGTATGGAAAGTGGAAACCAGCACCCTGTAAGATATAGTATATAAAACACGAAAACTGCCTTTTTGGTAGAAAAGAAGTAGAATGATGAAGAATGATTTATTTTTCAAATCTAAACTCCTATGTGAATGATATGGTTGTGAAGAAACTAAAAAATAGTATCAGAGCCACATCAATGAGATTTGACAGCCATTAAACATGAATAAATTAAACAGCCACCATAATCATGTTACAAAATTTAAAATTAAGCAAAACGAAAACGAAAGCAAATATACATCGAGTCTCGCCATACAGTATTTAAATGAAATATTGGAATAACAAGAATTGCATTTAGTAGTCCACCCACAGCTGCAGAAACAATTTCAGTGATTCTTTGTATAAGATAACAGCAAGGAGGATGCAACAATTAAAACAGGTTTTAGATATATACCAGATTTACAGAATGAGGAATCCGCGACAATGCAATAGGACCAAAACCAGTGTCACCCTTGTAGGTTCAGTTGAAAACTAGGTTGAGTTCTACCATACAGTGACATTAATTCTATCCCATTTGAATTTAGAAAATCAAAAGCTGCCGAAAGTCAAAACAATATAAAAAAATGAGTATTTTCTTCCACAGAATGAACCCGGATCGCCTGCAGTCAATTTATTGACGCATTCACGCAGTTGACATATACATAGCCGTCCGATATGTTTTTTATTTTGAGATGTGTGAAAACTGGACCGCATGCGGTAGGCTTCCCCTCACAACTGCGTGAATGCGTTCTCCTCCTGACTGCAGGGGATCCGAATTACCACCACAGAATATGTATATCGAAACATAATGACAAAAGTACCTGAAATATCTCATAATGATAAAATGTATTACTGTTCAAGAACATAATGGGCTAGAAACTAGTGTTGCCAACTCTTGTAGATGAACAAGTATTAGTAGAGGCATTCCATGGGTAATCAGTCTTTGCATCCCTAACAATCTGCTTTGCCACATCGATATTAGCTGCTTTGCCAACATATACATGACATATTCCATCTGCATAACAAAGATAACAAATTTACTAGAATCATTTTGATCACAAAAAGGAAACTTAAAATGTATATATTACAAGCATGACCAAAAGAGCTATCACATCATCAAGCTGTGGCAGAGTTTAAGATAAATAACTCAAGCCAGAATCTGCATGGTGAAGTTCTGTTTTATGTGCCTTCTTATTTTTCAAAAAGATATATATTCTCTTGAATCTGTTTTAAGTTCTGTTGATTGGGTTTCTTTGATATTCTATATGGTATGAAGTTGTGTGTTTGGAGTATAGCTGTTTATTTTGAGGGTATGAAGTTGCAGCAACGGCTTCTAGTGGTTTTACTGGTCAAGCAAGTATAAGTTTATTTATAAAAAAATGCAGTTTGTGTTCCTGCAGACAGAAAACTATATTGAAGAGGCATAAAATAGTGTTGTTTGTCTTTTTTTTTTTTTTTGGTCGAAATTTGTCTTCTTAAATTGTCTAAAAGCTTCATCAAATTTCCTTCTTTTATTTCTGTTTTGCTCACAGGGGTAAGGTTGACTAATAAGTACTTGTTGGCTTTATATTGTGGGTCTTCAAAGTGGGAAATTGTTGAGTTTGGTCTAGCTTACGTGTGTACAAGTGCATGTCTCTATTTTTTTTTTTTTTTGTTTCGATACATTTCATCAAATGACTGAAATTTTTTTAATTTACCGAGTGTATTGAGAGAAGTTAAGCAGAGTAGTAGCTGCTCATTCTTTGGACTTCTCTTTTCCCCTTTAGATCCCTATATATATGTTATGATTGAAAATGCAATTATTGATATGACAACTGGCATAACAGAATCAGTGATAAGAGAAGGACAGGTGTCGATTGATCCTCATGATCAGGAGGTGAAGAGAGAAAAGAGGGAAAGAAGACCTAACCGAAAATATGCTGAGGACCATGTGATATAAGGGAATGTTTGGAAAAGGGGAGACAGGCTGATGTCAGGATTATTCTCTCCTCTCTGAAATTGTCTCTTTCCTTTACTGCTGCTGCGGATTCCCTTTTTGCTTTATCTCCTTTACTGTCATTTCCCTTAAATGGATTGATTCCATATTTCCGTTTAAGTCCATTTATATTGTACTTCCTCTAAGGCTCCCTTGTACTATTTCATTGAATTAATACAAAGGACCATAGTACTTTACTCATTTGTTTTTATCCTGCGATTATAAATCAGGGAGAGTCACTCTCTCACATTGGTGCTTTCATTCTATACTTCCAACATGGCAGAAAACACGAGACTTAAAGAACTCCAAGCTAATATGAAAAAAAATGATCGAGATGATGGAAATCCGCCAGCATGAGTACTCGCAACACCGAGCTGAGGATTTGGCTCGCTTGGACTACTTGGAGTCAATCCTTCGCGAACCCTTTGCTCCACCGCCACCGTCTCAACCTTTTCAGGTTCGAAACCTCAAGCTGGATTTTCCAAAATTTGATGGTGTTGATGTTTTACAATGGATTTTTAAGGCTGAACAATTTTTTGACTATTATTCCACCCCTGATGAGCATCGTCTCACCATCGCTACTGTTCACATGGAGAAAGATGTGGTACCCTGGTTTCAGATGATGATACGAAACCACCCTTTTCAATCTTGGTCTGCCTTTACTAGAGCATTAGAACTTGAATTTGGCACTTCCCCTTATGAATCACCTAGACAGACTCTCTTTAAACTCACCCAAACCAATTCTGTTAATGACTATTACCTAGAGTTCACCACTCTAGCTAATAGATCTTAGGGCTTTACCCCAGATGCCGTCCTTGATTGCTTCATCAGTGGCCTCAAACTTGAGATTAAACGCGACGTGCTTGCTCAGAGCCCATTCGCTATGTCTAAAGTAGTGGCGTTGGCCCGATTATTTGAGGAAAAATACCCACCTAAGCCTAAACCATTCCTTGCCTCTTCTAGCTCTAAACCCTTCACTCAGCCTTCTCACTAAACCACAAAAACCTCCACATTACCCCCATTATTACCCACCCCAAACCAGAAACCATTTGCTTCCTCTTCTCGTACCCCTACTATAAAAAAATTGTCCCCTGCTGAAGTCCAACTTCGCCGATAGAAAGGACTCTGTTACACTTGTGACGAAAAATTTTCCCTCAGCCACAGGTGTCCTAACAAGCAATATTTGATACTCATGGGAGATGATGAACCGGAGGACCTTGACCAATCCTCCAAAGCACCTGACCCCCTGATTTTCCTCTTCAGACTGCACCTCCTACTACTGAGGAGCATCACCTCTCTTTCAATGCTCTCAAGGGCTCTTCAGGGCTAGGCACATTGAGATTTCAGGGGTCAATTCAAGGGGTATCACTGTAAATATTGTTGGATAGTGGCAGTTCCGATAATTTTTTGCAACTAAGGATTGCTCACTGCCTCAAATTGTCGGTTCAGCCTGCTGACAATTTTAGAGTTCTGGTTGGCAATGGAAATTATTTGACAGTTGAGGGGTATGTTAGTAATTTACAAGTTCAGGTGCAGGGTCACTCCCTCGACTTACCAATCTATTTGCTACCAGTCACAGGAGCTGATTTAGTTCTAGGTGCCCCTTGGTTAGCCACTCTAGGTGCTCACATTGCGGATTACAGTGCCATGACCATCAAATTCTACTAGGGAAACACTTTTATCGCTCTTCGTGGAGAACAGCAGCACTTGCCTTAGTAGGCTCATTACCATCACATTAAGAGGTTAAGTAATACTCACTCTATTGATGAATACTTTGCAATACAGTTTCATTATACACCTGTTTCTCAAGTGGATACATTACAATTTCCTGTTGACTTACCTTGTGAGCTGCAACATTTGCTTAATACTTATATGGATGTCTTTAACACACCATCTGGTTTACCACCAACTAGATGTCAAGATCATGCCATCCCCTTATTGCAGGCAGTAACCCTGTCAAGGTTAGACCATATAGATACCCCCACAGCCAAAAAACGCAAATTGAAAGAATGGTTCAAGAGATGCTTGACCAAGGCATCATCCAACCTAGCACAAGTCCTTTCTCTTCACCTGTCTTACTTGTTAAGAAAAAAGATGGCACATGGCGTTTTTGCACTGATTACCGGGCTCTCAATGCCATCACCATCAAGGATAGTTTTCCCATTCCTACGGTGGATGAACTTCTGGATGAATTATGTGGAGCTACTCACTTTTCAAAGTTAGATTTGCGTTCGGGGTATCATCAAATCTTGGTCAAACCGAAGGATCGATACAAAACGGCTTTTAGAACCCATCAAGGTCTCTATGAATGGTTAGTGATGCCATTTGGCCTCATGAATGCCTCGGCCTCATTTCAGAGTTTGATGAATTAGGTTTTTTGTCATCAACTTCGCAAATCTGTTTTGGTGTTCTTTGATGATATCTTGGTTTATAGTCCTTCATGGTCCACACACTTATTGCACCTTGAGGAAGTTTTGCAGCTCCTGAGGCACTATGGATTGTTTGCTAAGCTATCCAAGTGTAGTTTCGGCCTCACTAGGATTGATTACATAGGCCACATGGTTTCAGGCCAAGGAATGGAAATGGACCAATCTAAAGTACAAGCTGTGTTGGATTGACCTTGTCCAACAAATATCAAACAACTTAGGGGTTTCCTTGGTATTACAGGGTATTATCGAAGATTTATTAAAGGGTATGCCTCCATTGCCTTACCCTTGACATCATTACTTAAGAAGGACTCCTTTAAGTGGGATGCTACTGCTACATCGACCTTCAATGCTTTGAAACAGGCAAACACTCAAGCCCCAGTCCTTGCCCTTCCAGATTTCACTCTACCCTTTGTAATTGAGACTGATGCCTCGGGTTCAGGCATAGGTGCAGTCCTCAGCCAAGGCAAGCATCCTATTGCATGTTTTTCTAGGAAATTGAATCCCAGAATGTAACTACAATCTACATATGTTAGAGAACTGTTTGCCATCTCTGAAGCAATTGTAAAATTTCGCCATTATCTTTTGGGACATAAATTTATCATCCGGACCGACCAAGATTTTGAGAGATCTTAATGATCAAACTATTCAGACCCCTGAACAGCAAGTGTGGCTTCATAAGTTCCTAACATATGATTTTTCTATTGAGTATAAACCTGGAAAGGAGAACATTGCTGCTGATGCTCTATCACGGTCCTTCTTCTTCGCTGTTTCTGCTATGCAGCCTACTCTGATACATCAGATTAATTAGGCCGTAAGTGAGGATCAACCTCTCAGTGAGATCAAAAACCAATGCTTGCAGGGAATTGCACCTGATATTAATTACCCAGTTCATAATCAGATGCTATTTTGGAAGTCCAGGTTAGTGGTACCTCAGCAATCCCATTTGATTAAAACTATTCTACATGAATTTCATTCATCTCCAATTGGTGGCCATTCTGGAATTAGCCGTACCAGAGCTAGAATTGCTAGTCAATTTTATTGGCCAACTATGAACAAGGACGTCAAGTTGTTTGTTTCAGAATGTCTTATATGCCAACAAGCCAAGGCTGCCAATACACTTCCAACGGGTCTTCTGCAGCTTTTACCAATCCCTGCTCAAATATGGGAGGATGTAGCAATGGACTTCATCACTGGGCTTCCTCTCTCAAATAGTTACACAGTGATTTTTGTGGTGATTGACCGCTTATCTAAGTATGCTCATTTTGCCCCATGCAAGGCCCATTTCTCCAGCCTCAAGGTGGCTGAAACCTTTATGCATTCATTTGTAAAACTACGTGGATTCCCCAAATCCATTGTTTCAGACCGTGACAAGGTCTTCACAAACAAGTTTTGGCAACATCTCTTTAAGTTAAGTGGCACTTCCTTAGCTATGAGCTTTTCTTATCACCCACAAATTGATGGACAATCTGAGGCTCTAAATAAATGTCTTGAACTTTATTTGAGATGCTTCACGGGTGACAACCCAAAGTCTTGGTCAAGAATCTTAACATGGGCTGAATTTTGGTATAACACATCTTTTCATAGCAGCATTAGTATGACCCCCTTTAAGGCAGTTTATGGCCGTGACCCCCCAGCCTTAATCAAATATGAGCAATCCTCTTTAGACCCTCCTTCTCTGCAGGATCTGTTATTAGAAAGAGATCTGGTCCTAGTGCACTTAAAGGCCAATTTGCACAAGGCTCAACACTTCATGAAGAAATTTGCTAACAAAAAGAGAAGAGCATTGGAATTTCAAATTGGAGATTTAGTTCTGGTTAAACATCACCCTTACAGGCAGTATTCAGTGGCATTACGCATCAACCAAAAACTTGGACTGAGGTACTTTGGACCTTTTCCAGTTATTGAAAGAATTGGGGAAGTTGCTTATAAACTATTATTGCCTCCATCAGCAAAAATTCATCCTGTGTTTCACATTGCCCTGCTCAAACCATGTAAGGGTATGCACTCAAGTCAATATGTGCCCCTGCCTCTCCTCACCAATGAGCACGGGCCACTATTGATTCCTCACTCTATATTGCAATCCCAGATTCTGTTGCAGAATGGTATTCAAGTTCCACAAGTTTTGGTTAGCTGGGAAGGCCTTCCTATTGAGAATGCTACTTGGGAGGATTGGGAACCATTGCACAAGTCTTACCCTTCTCTCAACCTTGAGGACAAGGTTGAATTCAATGGGGGAAGTGATGTTATGATTGAAAATGCAATTACTGATATGACAACTGGCATAACAGAATCAGTGATGAGAGAAGGACATGTGTCGATTGATCCTCATGATCAGGAGGTGAGGAGAGGAAAGAGGGAAATAAGACCTAACCGAAAATATGTTGAGGACCATGTGATATAAGGGACTGTTTGGAAAAGGGGAGGCAGGCTGATGTCAGGATTATTCTCTCCTCTCTGAAATTGTTTCTTTCCTTTACTGCTGCTGCGGATTCCCTTTCTGCTTTATCTCCTTTACTGTCATTTCCCTTAAATGGATTGATTCCATATTTCCTTTTAAGTCCATTTATATTGTACTTCCTCTAAGGCTCCTTTGCACTGTTTCATTGAATTAATACAAAGGACCATCAGTACTTTACTCATTTGTTTTTATCCTGCGATTATAAATCAGAGAGAATCATTCTCTCACAATATATTGGCATTCCAGTAGAAGATGTCCCTCTCATTGGACCTTTCAAATACCGACGTTGCATTAATCAAGTCCCCACATTTTGCAAACATGTCAACCAAACCACTCAAAACAAACGGGTTCACAGTTATTCCTTTATCTTCTATCATTTGATGGATTTGCTTACCAGGATCCTCAGCTGAGCAAGCAGATAAAACACTAACAACAGTGAACTCATCTGGCTCAAACCCTTCCACTCCCATTTCCTCAAAAGCCTGCAGTGCTTTCTCACCAAATCCATTCTAAACATAGCCAACAATCATGGAATTCCAAGTCTACAAATTCACTGCAAAATTACCTTTCTACGGATTTTCAACTAAATTTTTCTACAAATTTTTTTTGTAGATTTAAATTCGCAGAAAAATCCACAGAAAACATCCAAATACTTCTTGTGATTTTAAATATGTAGGAAAATCCACGGGAAATGTCAAAGTTTCCTACAAATTTAAATTCACAAGAAAAAACCACATTTTAAATAAACTCGTGGATTTCTAGTAGTACCTTACAAATTAGCTTTATGAGTTGAGTTAGTCTCAAATTCAAATTTTAAGATAGTATCAGAGCCTACTGAAATTTGTTGGACGGCGTGATAATGATATGACAAGAATCGGGCAGAATCTATGTCCAAGAGAATGGGGGCACTTGCCCTCACAAGTAATTTTATTTCCTTTGACATACTTAATAAAATTTTGCTTTGCCCCGTAAAGAAATAGATGTTGCCCTTACACTCTCTCACGCTATCTTTCACTCAATTTCTCTCTCTTACATGAATAAATCATGCATATAAGTAAGGATTTGTTTGATTACATATATAGAGATAAATTTTTAAAGTATTGACAATAAAAAAATCATACAATATTTTTAAAATACGAAAATTAATAGAGAATAATTATAGTACGTAAAAGCTTAGGTATTTTAGGTTTTTTTTTTTGGTTAAGATATTATGTAGTTTGCAAAAGCTTATTTGATCCAAAAATTTTGATTAAAGGTTTAAAGTGGCCTTGAGAAAAAACACAAGGACATATAATTCATGAGAAATGAAAAATATCAATTTGGTCATCAAAATCTCGCATGTCGAATAAATTAGTCATTTTTAAGGATATTTTAATCTCCATCAAGAATTAATTTAACTGATAATTAACATTTTTAAAGACAAAATTGATAGTTTTATTTATCAGAAACTAAATATGTCTTCGAGCTTTTTCTTATAGATATATTTTTTGTGTCCGCTAAATTTTTTTTTTTTGGTTCCGCCACTTAATATGAATAGTACCGTCAAGCTAGTTTTTATGGTTATTCTAATCCGATTGCAGACCAATTTCTCATGACATGACATCATGACTTGACTTGTGGAGCCCATCTATATCAATCTCGTTTCCAACACGCTTTATATCCATACTCTTTCTGCTTTTAATATTGTATTGCCAAGTCTACTGCATCATTAATTAATTATGTATCGCTGAGTCGACTTTAGAATCAAATCCAATTGACATTTGTCGGGACGGCATCATGGCAAACTAAAATTCTTCTCATAACAACGACAAAGAATAACGGCTATCGATAATTACAAATGCGAATTCTTTTACAGAATATTGTTGGCAAAGCACATTATGAGTACGATTTTGCCTCAAATATTCACTTAGCAGGTGAATTTTTCCTATTCTACCTATATTTTTGCACTGCCTTAAAGCAATGTTTCTGAAATTCTTTATCTATATATTTAATTATATTTTATTGTTGATAACTGAGAGCAGGAATTTTGGGATGGTAAAGACTAGTACTGAAAAAAAAAAATCTTTTATGAGTCAAGAATAAAACTGTCCTTAATGTGGTTCGGAAATTGACAATAACTATTGGTAATGGGTAAACTGTAGTATGTGATTATTTTACAAAAATCAACAAATGTTAGAAGGGCACGTACCCCAATGGAACAAATTATGGAACCCAAAAATGAGACGTGCTTTTATATTCTCAAGTTCAAGCTCATGGCAATTATTCTCATTTTGTGGTGCAGATTGCTTTCAGTACTGGAGCTGAGAGAGCACACAAATTATAACATAGCCAATCATTAATAGACACGTGAAGAGGGCACTGACATATGATACATGCGAGGAAAACAATCTCCCTGTATTCAACGTAACGCCCTAAAGCGGAGAGGTAGATGGTGGTGGGTGCAATATATGGCAACTTCGGTTGTCTCTTCCCACAAAGTTATGGCTTAATTAAAATTCTGGACTTCTGTGTTCGATGGTTATTTTCCGTCAGCTTAAAGGTATATTACCATTTAATTTAAATTAAGGAATATTTGGTAACATGCTACTGGTAGACCCTAAGATAAGGTATTGATAGGTGTGAGTCGAAAATAGGTTCTTAGACTTGCATCAGCGGCCAGCATATTTTCAAAGAGAGTGAAAAGGACAATTAAATGCAGAGATCGGGAAGTGATTTATACAGAATGATAAAGGACCGTCCTCTGATAGCCGGTCATAAAAATGAATAAAAAATGCATGAAACTAGATAGTGATGTTATGCTTGTATATATCTAAAGTTCATTGTACCTATGCTGGTGAAATGCTTAATCATTTAAGCTACATTGATTAGGAATGTTTACCCGCTCCCCACCCTAATTGAGAAAGGGTCCCAGCTTAGTATTCCCATATAATGAGTTCACACGAAAACAACTTCTCACAAGTTTGGAAGTTTTTGGTCATAACTTGCTCATGTACATTAAGGCAACCTCACAAGAACTAATTAAGAACGTCCGCGGTAAAATGCGCCCTCCTCTCTAGGGTGGTGAGCCTCTCCAATGATCTACGGGGCACACCGGTGCAGCCATAGAGAGAATAAAAGTGTAAAACAATGTTTGGTCCAACGACTCCTACCGTTTTCGCACCATGCAGTGGCCGCAGAGGATCTGCACACCTCTCCAATGAAGTTAGTTAGTGTCTAGATCTACGGTGGTGAAAATTGATTTTGAATGAACTGATTTTGTAAAATTGATTTTAGTTAAATTGAGTTGAATGTAAAGTGATTTATGTTTGAATACATTCGCGTAAAGTGAATTGAACAATAAATTTGAGAGTAAAATTCATGTTTAGAGGTAACAACTCTGAATCATACCCGAAAACACGCAAACATGTCAAAATCGAGTACTTTATGTCTGTGAAATCACTTTTGGTTCTCTCAAAAAGTGATCTAAACGATGAGCATAAAACACGTGTCTGAATGAAACGTGTAGAACTAGAAGTCTCTAACGGTCATCACATACCTTTGGTGGAGACATAAAATGGTTAGAAAAAGAAAGCAAATCTAAGTGAAAGTTTGCAATCTTGGTCTGTCATTCACCACAATTGTCTCTTCTTGACGTGTGGATCCATAATTTTGGTGGTAGGTAATGGTCCGTGGGTGGGCTTTGGGATTTAGTAGGTGCCTTAAAAGAATGATATAAACTACATCACAAATTTTGAATAAATCACTGAAGATGGAACTGTTAAGAACAATCAGCCATGTTGTTCTCTTTAGTAGAATGTTTGCACATACTCTAATTTTTTTTTACCCTAACTGCAGTCCCTAGAGCGATTGAAGCAGCCAAAAGCAGAAGCCATATATACTAATATATATTGCAAGATTCTGTAAGAATATTAAGAATTGATTAGAATTTAGTAAAACAATAAATTGCTATAAAAAACTAAAATTTGTGCCAATTTTATTCTGATAGATTTAACACAGTAATGATATATAAATAATAAGGATGAAAATCTTCTGTCTCACTTTCCTGTCACATTCTCTGTCTCCCACCAATGACAATTTGCCACGTAATAAAATAAAATTATAACTTATTAACACATATGCATATCCTTGGCTTTTGATTGGTGGGAGATAGAGAAACACCATTTTTTGGGACAGCAAATGTTTGTTCAAATAGTAAAGCCTATTGTCAGATATTCTATAATTAATCCCTGTTCTTAATTAAGAAATTCATGCGCTTCATTTTCCCCCACTTGGAAGATAAAATATATTTTACTTCCATGTTCTTACCAATTGCACAGTTAGTTAGTGTACAGGGCAATGAGTTGAAGCCAAGAGTATAATAATTGAGGAATAAACTGTTGGATAGAATGATCACCACTAAACTAAAATTTAATCTTCACCTAATATCCCTCTCCTTGCATTTGCCAGGAATCACCCTCGTGACCCCAGCTTTGACTCCATTCGGTAGATACTTAATTTTTTACAATTAGATTAAAATTTATGGTTAATTATTAGTCTAATTAACGCATGCATAACCTTTCTTAATTACTCACTTTTCAATTTGACTAGCTCTGCCTCTGACCCTCACTCCCAAGCCCCGATATAAACGGCACTATCAACATAGTAAACCACTATCATAATTGAGCAATGACAACGAAATTGCGTGCAGATATACGATTTCATCTGAATTACGGTAAGAACAGACAAGCTGGGTCATGTGTTAGTACGTCCATCAACTTTGCTGGCTTATCTATATGTGTCCAAAAGGATGAATTGGAAGGAACCATTTATGAAGTGTTTAGTGTGTGTTACACTTCAAGCCACAGGCAGGAAGAGCCCCTTCTCTGAGGCATATCTATGCTTACGAACTTTTGATGTTAACCCTACATGGTTCAATCAGTTTGTCATGTTTTCGATTAATTTGAACAATGACACTATCAAAATGAAGGATACTTCTATTGTTTCTTTCTATCTGCTCGTACTGAATTGCACATGAAATGAAAACTTCTACCTGTGGGTTGACTAAAACAAAAAAAATCGTAAGGACTCAAACAAAAAAAATAGGAGAACCAAAATAAAACAAAACATTTTACGGGAACTACTTCGAAACAGAAAATTAAATATATTACAAGGATAAAAAAGATATGTAAGCCTAATGTTTACTACTAATGTGATTTTCGGATTTAAAAATATTTAAAAATAATCTTTACTGATTTATTCTTTTTAAAATAATTTATATTTTATGTTTTTTTGAAATATCTGTGTAACATATGTATTTTTATTTTTTTTAATAAAATTGGCATGTTAATGTATCACTGTAAGAAAATGAATTCCAACTATGTTGACACCCTATATCCTACCAATCATGTGCAGCTCACTAAGACTTCATTAAAAGAGAGGAAAAAAAGAAATATGGAGCATGGAAGGACTATAGACCAAAACCCGTGAGAGAACAAATCAACAGAATCTAAAGCAAGAGAGGCCTCGCTTGTTACCGAAAAAGTCCTCCCGAATAAACGTTGGAATTAAATCCCACCAGAAAAACCCCATATGATTAGCTCCATAGGATGCTAATTTATCAGCATAACAATTTCCCTCCCTAAAAATATGAGAAAAAATAAAGTGAAAATTTTTACAAAGAGAAATGCAATGATTCCAACAATTTCAAAGACCAAGGCACTACATGAGGCGATTTAAAAGCTGTGATGACCAACATAGAGTCGCATTCCAACCAAATTTTCCGCCAACCCTTAGTATAAACAAATTCAATAGCTATCATAACAATAATGAGCTCTGAATGAATAGAATTAGTGATACCAATATAGGAAGCAAAGCAACCCACAATTTTCCCACGGCTATCTCTCACTACAACAGATTATTAAAAAAATGGCGCCACCTTAAACAGCGCTTCTTTTTTAAAGCACTAGCTAAAAATAGTGTGGGCCTTTACTAGCGTTTTACAGAATAAGCGCTAGTTAAAACAAACAAATAGACAGCGCTTCTTCGGTAAAACGCTACTAAAAATACGCATAAGGACATCGCTAGGGCTTCCTCCAGGAAGTGCTATCAATTTTCTGATCTTCACTAGCGCTTCCCTAGGGAAGCGCTATCTATGATTCTGTGGCTAGCCTTCGCTAGCGCTTCTCCAAGAAAGCGCTAGCTAATATCCTTACCTAATCACTAGATTTTAACCTCTTCCCTCTCATGCGTTCCCGCATTAATTTGCTCTCTCTCGCTCTGAAACCCTATTTCCTCCCACGCGTTCCCTCTTAACCTCTACCCTCCCACATAGTCTCTCCCTCGACCTCCTCCACTCCATCTCCACACCCTCCCGACGCCGTTTCCCTCGCTCAACAGTCCCACTCCCCAGATTTACCCCGCGGCAAGCTTCACATACAGAGCCTCCTCGACTCCCTCCTCGCCACCCTCGACCGCCATCTCACCGACTGCGATGTCCTTTTCTGCAGTGGCGTCCTCCTCGAAACCCCCGCCTTTTCCAAAAGAGAGGCTGTTCGATCCCAACCTAGAGCCAATCCTCCCATTCTCTCCCCCATTTTTGGATCCTCCTTCCTCTCTCTTCTTCTCTCTTTCCTTCATCCCTCCACTATTAAACCCTAACCTAGGAGATGGTCGCGGCAGCCACTCCCTCTTCCTCTATTCTCCTCCTTTTTTCTTCTATCAACCCTAACCCTACAAGAGAAACAATGCCTAGTGTGAAAAACTGACAACAAGAACCCAACTCAACATAAATTCCCATGCCCCCTTTTCTCCCAAACTATCCAAAACCAGTTGCAACAAGAGCGTTTCCACAGCGCTGAGCTCCAGGTCCAATGGAAGCAGCCCCAATATGCCATCATGAAATGAAATATAGGAATTGTGTCTTGTTGTCTAAAACATGTTCATGTTTTAGGAAACAAGACACAATTGCCTATATTTCATGTGATAGGCAGTTGTGCCACGTTTTATTCAAATTTCTTGCCCTTTGCAATTTTTCTGGAATTGAGAAAAGAGGATCAAGTTGAGAAATTTGATGGTAAGCTGAGATTAAGAAGAGGTAAACAAGTGATAAGAAGGTCGAATTTGTTGGCGAAGCAGGTGATAAGCATTCGCTCTATTCTTATCTTTGGATTCGTCTCGCAGCTTTGGGTGGACACCACCTCTGTGAGTAATAGTAGCACTTTGATCATTTGTTAGTAAGTTTGGTTTCTTTTTTTTTTTGGGAATTATTTATTTGTTGGATTAAGAAATTTATTTGTTTCATTAAGTTTTTTGGTGAATTTTATTTCCAGTGGATGGTGTTATTTGTAGAGGTGAGACCAAATTTGCTTTATGGGGATTCAGAAAAATTCCTTCTGGAGGATATTAGTCAGGTATAACAAGTTAGGATTGATCCCATTCTCGGTTGAATATCTATATGCTTGCTTTAGACATATTCGATCTACCTGCCTATGTTTTACCTTATGGGTTGGAAAAAGTTGGGGGAGGGGGTTTCTAAATCTTTTTTCCCTGAAATTTCCGATTTATTGTATTTGAATTTGAATTTGAATTAGAAACTCAATCTTCAAAACCCTAAGTAAACTTGCTATTACTACTGTTAATTTTAGTGTTTAATGGACTGTCAAATTATAGATTGAGTGGGAAACTATCATTTAGGTAGCACATCTTTGTCAGAAGCTCCTTGTTTCATTTTAATATATACTTGCATGTTTTGGGTTTATACACTTTGGAGATGGATTCAACTTTTTTATTTTCATTATTTTCTTGGAATGCAACTGATACAGAAATCCATCTACTTTCCAAACTCTCATCAAGCCCAAGCACCATGAATGCACCGTCCACCCCCACCGTCTACTTAAATGCACCGTCCACCACTTACTTTGAACCATTTCCAGAATTTTCTTGTATCACTAAATGTTTTAAATGATTTTAGATTTTTCTGTATTTTGATAGCCTTCCTAGAATAGTATAAATATGGCTCATCACTTTGTACTTTCGCATAAAATAATACAAGTTTCATTTGAGCAACTGAGAATTCTCTTTTTTCCTTCTGTTCTTGAGCCAGCAACTTTCCTTGTTTTGTCATGATGTGTTTGTTGGGAGATATTCTTTGAGCCAACTACTACTTCTCGTGGTCACAGGTACATATCAAATCCAGATTATACCATGATTAAGTGTGTCTCTCCAAAAAGCTGGAGTTACATCTTCATCATCGTCTATGTTTCATATCCATTTGCTTTTTATGCTCAGCATTTTTAGAATGTAGTTGTTCCTTTATTCTGGATTCAACTGCATTCTAAAAACGTTGAGCATAAAAAGCAAATAGATATGAAACATAGATGATGATGAAGATGTAACTCCAGCTTTGTGGAGAGACAGATTTAATCAACTCAGGGCAGAACATTGTGATATAAACGAGGAAGCTTCGGTATTGGAGATTTTCATTTGCTACCAATGTATAATTTCAGGCATGTCAAGGGATCTCTGGTATCTATGTTACTCGAGTGCAACCTGTTTCAAGAAGTGAAGTTTTTCATCTGTTCTCTGTTAGAAGTAGAAAACCTGAAATTTCTGAGGGCATGTGGGCTCGCATAAAAGAGTGGTAATTACAAGGGGGACTTACAGTACCTGTGCTAAATCCCCCTTATAATTACCACTTTTTATACATGTATCATTGATACAAAATGCTTTGTGTCACGTACTGCATGAGTACCTGGCAGATTATTGTTTGTGTCAAAATTATTATTTGTTGTCAATTTAATGTAATTTATGATTTTTATAATTTTAGGTTAATATATTTGAAACATTTATTATAATTTGTTATACAACTACTTATGTTATACTGCTACTGAAAAAGCGCTATCTATTATCAACAATAGCTAGCACTTCCTTGAGAAAACGCTATCTATTGTTGATAATAGATAGCGCTTTTTCAAGGAAGCGCTATCTATTTTCAGTGAATCACTAGCGCTTCCTTGAAATAGCACTATCTATTCTCAAAAATAGCTAGCACTTTCTCAAGGAAGCGCTAGCGATTCCAGTTTTCACTAGCGCTTTTAAAACGATGTCTTTTCAAACCAGGATCGCTAGCGGCTGAATAGGTAGCGCTTTTAAGCGCTAGCGAAGGCTAAAAATAAGCGCTATCTATTTCGTTTTATGTTGTAGTGTCTAAAGATTCCTCCACACCCTGCGTGACTGGGAGAACCTTCAGCTGAGCCACCAATATTACACTTGATCCAACCAGGCAAAGGAGGATTCCAATCTATTTGCTTTATCAGTGGAGCTTTAGGGGATGAACAACAACAGAGAAGAATTTAAGAATACTAAACTCTATAATGGAGGAAGCCAAGAGTCCCTTGGAGTAAGTACCTGATAGGTATGTTGTGAGGCCTGAGGCTGATGAGGGCGGGGAGTGATCGCCGGTAAATTGAGCATGGACAAAGAGCGGCTTCTGGCAGCTTCTAAGCTAGGGGACACGTGAATGAACTGAATTTACACAGGAATGAGAGGGATCCTGAGGCTGTGCTGGTATGAGACTGCACGGTTGAATGATGACTTAAATGAATTGATTGGTACTGTCTATACCAACAAGATGCATCTTCTTTTCGGGAGCTCTGAACATAAGAACTCCATAGTTAAGCGTGCTTGACTTGAAGCACTCTTGGGATGGGTGACCTTTTGGGAAGTTTTTCAGAAAGCGTGTGAGTGAGGACAAAACACGCTGAAAAGACCCGTGTTGGTTTGTGGGAAAAGTTTGGCAATCCTGAAAGTAGTCCGGGCCATTGCATATGTGGCCAACATGATTAAGGACTTAGCTAAGTAAATTGTCACCACAAACATTTTATATCTCTTTTGATTTCTAGCAAACCAAATGGTCCAAATGGAATTCAGAATAGCAGCCATAATAATTGGTTTGAGAGCTCCAATTTTTATCGACAGTATCCAGTAGACTAAAAAAAAAGAGGAAGTATCAATAGAGCCTTGGAACACAGTTTGAAGCCATTGTCAAATAGTAGTTGCAAAGCTGCAATTAACTAGAGCTGGCAAAATGAGTCGGCCCGGTCGGGTTGGCCGGAAAAAGCCCGATAAATGATAGGGCTTGGGTAGTAAAATTTGAGCCCAAATAAAAATGGGTCTTTTTGGCCTGGTCCCGATAAAACCCGAGCTCGTACTGGGCTAGCCCGGTCTGGCCGTGGGCGGCCCGCATGTATGTCAAAAAAATAAAAAGTCAAAAATAAAAAAATAAAAAACTGAAGTATGTTAGTTTTTATAAATTCAATTTCAGGAAAAATGGACAGAAACTTGTGTTAATGCCATTTATTCTTGTACGCAACCACAGCAGATGAATGATGAGGATATAAAACCTTTTTCTCGTATAAATAAATGTAGTGGTATAAAATTTCAGGCTATCGCCCTTCAAAGTTCCAGTTTTTTTCAGCTTGGCCTTTATACTAACAAAAAAGTTGTTTCTTCGTTCCATCAAACTCGCTTCAAGTATGTTAATAGGTCTAAGCCAGCAACAAGTGCAGCTCCAGCAGCAACGGTACTGTATGCTATTTTTTAAAACACAAATCAGTTCAATTCATTCTCACAATATTAATCAATTAGATCAAAACTAATATAAAAAAATAAGCGTTTTGTATAATCCGGGCCGGCCTGAAAAGCCCGCAGCCCACATTGGGCCAGGCTGGACTGTAAAATATGAGCTCGAATTCCACCTCAGGCTTTTTGGCCCTGACCGATAAAGTCCGAACCCAATACGGGCTGGGTAGCCCGTTTTGCCAACTCTACAATTAAGAAAGAGATGGATGGATGTTTTCTCATGCTTACCACAAAGACTACACGTTGAAACATATGTAACATATGCAATACTTATTAGTAAATAAATAAATAAATAAGCTGCCAGCAAAGATGCCATTGATTACTTAATTCTTGTTATCAAGAATATTTTTCAAGTATAATTTATAAAGATGATTGGTATATACTTATTATTCATAATTCATATACTTATTAGTAAATAAATAAATAAATAAATAAATAAATAAATAAATAAGCTGCAAGCAAAGATGCCATTGATAACTTAATTCTTGTTATCAAGAATATTTTTCAGGTATAATTTATAAAGACGATTGGTATATACTTATTATTCATAATTATGTTTTAAACATTTTTTGTTCAAAAATAAAAAAATTGAAAAATATATAAAAAAAGGTAGAATAAGGTGAAAGTGAGAAACTATGGTTGGATGAGTTAAAACATAATTTCTATTTCCATGGAAATATAAGATTTTCGCTCTTCAATATGGAGACAAAAAGTGAGAAAAATATAGGTAAACTAGATTCCTGAGAATAACAATCCCCAATAACATTTTTAAATATTGCAACGAACATAGGAAAATTATATTCCCAAACCCAAATTTCTAGGAATAAGTTTATATGTCTTGAAACAAACTCATAGTATATTCAAAATTTGCCAATATTCATGTTTACAGTATATCAATGGCATTGGTACCTACAATTCTGCATTACATAAATATACCTTTGTAATGGGAGGACAAGCGTAAAAAGAAACAAAAGTATAACTAATAAAGCAGAAATTCTATCTACCACGAGTCAGGATGTTTATCAAATTTTAAAAATGTGTCCCAAAGTTCTTCCCCAAATGTACCTGATTTGGGTCTTTAGATCGAATTAGATCATTGTCTTGGCGATGATTTTTGAGTAGAGGAAAGTCTGCACCGTGTATATTCTATGAGTGGTATGTAGACCCCCTTACATGTATTGCTAGGACTTAATTAGTGTCCGTAGTGATTGAGGATTGGTTCCTTTTTCTTCCCCAAATGAAATCCTAACGCCACCTCTAAAGTCATCTCTCATCACTCCCCTTTTCCTCCTCATACTCTGCCGCAGTGTCGCTTGCTCCTTTAGTTTGTTGCTTGACTCATTTCACTATTAGAAAAATTGAAATAACAACAAAACTTAGAGATAAAAAAAATGAAATTTGTCTCTAATTATGTCACTAAGTGTTAGAAACACTAAATTTGGAGAGTAGTTCCATTTTTTATCTCTAATTTTTGTTGTTATTTCAACTTTTTTTATTGATGTTTGTTTTCTAAAATTCTGAACAAATGTTAAATTCGACGACCAATCACCAAATGTGGCCATGGGTTGAGTTGGCTCGAGTTGGAAAAAATATGTACCCAAACCAAACAAATTTGATTGGTTTAGTTTGATTCAAAATTTTAAAAAATAGGTGACTGACTGAACAAAACGGCGTGGGCACATTCTGGTTGGTTTGGGTCGGGTTATGAAATTTAATAGTAATCAAAATAATCAAAATTTCAATGAAAAATAAATAAGTTAAAAGGGAAAATTATAACAAATGAGAAAATAATGGAAGAGAACATTACACAACATACTTGCAAGTTCATGAAATACTGATTTGCTTTCAAGACTTGTGTGTTGCACCCAAAATATAATTATAAAAGAGTAGAATTATTGTCATGTCAGAAGTACACAAGTACACAACATACAATTATAATTGTTGTTTTCGGAAATTCTATTTTTAAAATTCATGGAATACCATTAATTTTTATTAAGCTCGTAAAAAAAATATTAAGTAGAATTACTCACAGTCGTGGTGGTGTTAGGCAGTGGAGGCATTTGAGGGTACTCGGTTACAATGGCAGTAGGGTGTCAGGATGAAGCGTGTCAGCAAAGATCGATGGTGGAGGGAGTCAAGCATTGGAGGGGGAGGGTGTCTAGCAATGGTGGCTAGGGGTGGAAATATTAACCTATCAGTCAACATCCGTGGATAAAACCCGTACCAAGTTGGATATGGATACCTTAATAGATATCATATATAAAATAAATTAGTATTTTCTCTACCTATTTATTAACGAGGCAAGGCGGATATGGAGGTATCCATACCCTCAATGTGAAAGATTTTTTTATTCTTATTATGTTTTAATGATGTTTTTGACGGGTGTTAAAAATTATTTTTGTTTAGACTTATGGGATTTTTTTTTTGACAGGAAAATATTTCCATTAACAACCTCTCAAATCTGAGGCAACAGCAATAACAATACAAGAAGGAGTTTCTTCAATCCAAATAGAATCAACATTAACCAAAGCAAATTTTGCTAAACAATGAGCTACTTTATTAGCACCTCTCCTAACATGACAAACCTTAAAACGATGTAATTGTGGAACAAGAAGGTTGCAATCATTCACAACTATGCCAAAATGTGTGGGAATTGTTGAAAAAGAGAGCATTGCTTGCACTACATTTAGAGAGTCAGATTCAGCAATCAAGAAATAGAAACCAAGGTCAATAGCAAAATTAAGGGCATGTTTCATCCCCAAAGCCTCCACTAAATCAACATCATTGAGAGCATTTATTCTCTAAGTTGCAGCAACCATAACCTCACCATTTTCATCTCTAATAACCACACCAATACCCCACACTCTCTATCTGAGAATCCAGCAACATCCATATTTACCTTATACCAAGATGTTGGGGGCTTACACCATTTATCCAAGTCATGAGCAACATTCTGAACATTTGAACTAGTTGCAGGCAAAGAATGCAAAGAATTTATGCTATTTGAATATTAAAGAGCAACATACCACGCCTTGTTAGCTGAAACTAAGGGATCAGATGGTGTTCCCTCAAAACAATGCTTATTGCGAGTTTTCCAAATTTCAAAACATATTGATAGCATATGCATTTTCACCTCATCTGTATTGTTAATAATAATGTTCTCATGCCAGCTATGAAAAGTTAGCTTCTAAATTTTATTAGTGTGTTTATTGAAGTATTAAGTTAGTTTTTTTTTTTTGCAATTTTTAAAGTTGTTATATTTTAACATATATCCACATATAACTGCAAATATTTATAAATATATTTAAAACCTGCATGATGCATACCTGCATGGATATGAGATAAATATGAATAGGATAATCATCCAGTGGGGTGGATAACGGGGCTACTATCCATACTCGTCGTGCCCATTTACATCCCTAATAATGACAATGGTGGAAGATGTTAGGCGGCAATTGTGGCGGTGACTGTGCTTCCTATCCTACATGCTCATTTCTAACATAGCTATAGGATAAAATTTATATTAATAAACATGATATGATAAACCAAACAAAATAAGTTTATCATATTCTATTAGCTCAAGAAATACTTTTTTTTCAGTAGCTCAACAAATACTTGATTATAGTTTTTTTTATTAATCAATAGATATGATAAATCAACAAAATAGGCTTATCATATTTTATTTGCTCAACAAACCCTTGATTATAATAGGAAAAGATACAAAAGATAGTTTATCCTATTTTATCATGCTTATTTTGGCATTCAAATGTGTCCAAAGGAGTGAATAATCATTTCAGTCATTTGAAAATTTTATTGTAAATTTAGTACTTCTATTATGTAAAGAATTATCAAATTATTTTTTTTACCACATTGAATGAAATGAATATAAAAAAAATTCTAAGTTATAGAAAAAAAATTCTAAGTTATAGATTAATCTGATGCAACTTTTATTTTTAAATGGTTAAAAGATTAAGCTAAGGACTCTTAATGGATCACATATTGATATTAAAATATGTGAAAAACCAAAATGATAACACTTTAGATCATTGAAAGAATCCGGTAACAAAAAACATTTAAGAACCAAAATTAGCAAATTCTAGGGTAGATCACCTTGATATGTTGTCTACATGGACCGGTACTTGAAAAATTGTCTGAAACTCTGACGATGATTGACCTCGCTCTTTGGAAGCAGAAGCTCACGATTTTCCATGTCTTCAAGACTGAGATAGTGACCCAACCGGTGTAGTTTCGACAAAAACAAGTAGAAACGAATACGAGTGACTCAAAGTTCAACTTATAGAAACCGTCTCACCCGTGAGAACAAGGAAGACCGTGAGTTTCTGCTTCCAGGGAGCAACGTCGCTTGTCGTCACAATTTCAGTCAATTTTTAAAGTACCGATTCACATACACCACATGTGAAGGTGGTCCACCCTAGAACCCACCCCAAAGTAACATACTTATATTTTTAGAAGACAAAAAGTACACTTCTATAAAATGTGATTTTATTTACCATTATATATTAAACTTGTGTCGTTACTTTTTAGAATGCGATTACCTTAGTACCTACTCTAATTCTGATGAAAACACGTTGTATTATTATTTTTAGGACAAGACTTAGGTAAGGTTTTATAGGTGTGGTTGGTGTTGTTCTTCTCACAAAATAGATAAATTTTTCTCTCTATCCGTTCCTACTATCTTTAACCTATCATAACTACCACTATCAAAATAGTTTTTATCATATTTTGTGAGAGGAACAACACCAACCACACCTATAGAACTTTTCCTAAGTTTTATCCTTATTTTTACCAATGTTGTGAAAATCAGACTGTCACCTATCCAGTTCGTTTAACCCATAGAGTCTGATTGTTTTAACACCACCGGCCTATTGTTTTCCTCAGTTTTTTTTTTGAAAATATTTTGTCTAGCCAATTAAAGGTCAAATAATAAGTTATTATTTATCCTTTTATTAACCGATTTTTTATCTTTCAAAATACATAATGTGGTCATTTTGTGCTTATTATTGTCTTATTTTCTTAATTTTTAAACCAAATTATTACTTAATATACCATATAATGTTAAAAATATATATTTTATTATCACCGTTTAAACCACAGTTAAATGATTAAACTGTCAATCAGTGTTTTTGCTAGTTCAATATCTGGTCTGGTTATTAAAAAAAACATTGATTTTTACTAGATAAAAGGTATATTTTTAGTTTTTGTATTAATTTAAAGTAAAACCAATATCAATATTATTTTGTTATTTAGTTAGTTATTTGATTAAGATTTATTTTCTCATCAATTTTTTAATAGATTTTTATTTTTGAATTTCATTAAATTAAGATAAGAATATATTTTCAATTAACCCCAAGGGTTAGTCTAGTAGAGTATGACTGACAGGTTGTATCAGTCTCTCTCTCTCTCTCGAAAGTAGAGGTGCACCATTCCTTCACCCTAATTTTTTTTTTTTGTGATGCTAACACCCTAAATTTCTATAATCAAACAAAAAGAAATAAATTAAATAATGAATTAATAAATAGATTTATTTTATGCAGCTTTACATTACCGGCAGCAAATTTCACAATGCACAATGAAAACGGAATCCGCTGATTTATCCGCCTAAGAATTCGTGAAATTCTATGATCACCTTGGAGAAACCTAGAAAGACTAGGCCGGTTGATATTTTTGCAAAATTATCACAGTGAAGCTCTTGCTGAATCTACTATCCCGGATAATGTTCCCAAAGATAAACATAGAAATGGACGGCACAGAATGTTGACACTTAAGAAGCAAGATACAAAGAGTTGATGACAAATTAAAGAACCTATCCCAATGTATAGATAGGACTCTTCCTGTCATTTAAGCCTCTACAAAGAATCGATCTCGAAAGTATTCCATTCGCGTGACAATTCTCGTTTTTGAAAAGCAGAATACAATTGTCAAGATCAGAAATTCATCAAGTAAATTCGTGTGAAAGGGTTAATTGCAGGTTTATCAATCCTGCTTGGCCGTTGATACGGGGAATTAATTCATCAAGTAAATTTGCGGGTGTTTACATTCTCATATTTTATTTATTATTTTACTACTTCCCTTTGCCCTTTTGGCCTATTTTTGTATTTTTTTTATTAAAAAAAAACACTTGAGTTAATTGAAATCTCATTGCAACTGTTTTCTTAATGGCAGAAGCTGCACTGTTGCACACACATGTCTCGTACTGTCGTGTTGATGTCATGTTGAGCTACCGTTGTCCTCTAACACATCCCGTGAGTTGTGTTATGTTATGTTATGTAGGAGTAATGTATGTGACAATGATACATTAATATAAACAGAATTAATAGAATGAGGCAATGAGCATCTGTATGTATCCATTTGGGTAACGCAAGCAACTCAGATACAGGACACTGAGTGAGTACTGACCATGAAGGAAAACAGCTCTCAACATCAAATCCCACGGATAACATCATCTTATACAGTGTCATACTGTTTTTAACTTTAACCATGCACTTGTTTCCTTTTCCTATAGATATATAACCCTGCTAACTAGTACACTCCTATCATCGTAACCCCCGTTACCATTTACAAAGAAACAACCATTCTTTCAGCACTTTAAATTGCTTACATCCACTTCTGCAGATTAGATTAGGCAGAAGAAAGGGTTCAAGGTCATGGATGTTGCGCATTTTATATTTGGCATATTTGGTGGGTTGATGATCCTTCTTCTCTAGGATTTCTTAGGTTCCTTCTACTACACTTGTAGTATTTCTGTTTCTTATTGTTCTTCTTTGTTTGTACAGGGAATGCTTCGGCTCTGTTCCTCTTCTTGGCACCAGTGTATGTATCGTATCACATAGCTCCTTCCTTCTCTCTCTCTCTCTCTCTCTCTTGTCTTAATATCATATAGCAATTTTTTCTCATATTTTTATTTTTTTTTATTTTCTGGTTGTTTCTCTTTTCTGTTTATGAAATTGAGCGATTCAACTAGTTTTGCATGACATCAGCATTAATTTAATTTTCGGATGCGTGGGATTGATATTACAAGTTTTGAGTGAAAATTTGTGACAAATTGGGCTTTATTTGTAGGATAACATTCAAGAGGATTGTAGCCAACAGATCCACAGAGAAGTTCTCGGGCATTCCATATGTCATGACACTGCTCAATAATCTCCTTTCTGCTTGGTGAGTTTCTTCTAGCTTTTCCTTTCTTTTACTTTATTGCCACCTCCCTCCAAATCACGTGTACTTCCTTCCATATCCATTTTTGTGTGGTTATTATTGCTATGTCGTCCACCTGTCGAATTATCACCACACCATGTTTGTTGGTTAATCCTTTTTGGCTTTTGGGATCAATTTGTAGGACTAAAATTCAAATAGCAATTGAATTTTTATTTTCAATTGGTAAATCTTCACATAGAAAACTATATCCTAAATTTTATTTGGTGCTTTATTTTTTAGTGAGTTTAATTTAATTCTAGTCCCTTTTGATTTATACAATCTGCAGGTATGGTCTGCCTTTTGTGTCTCCGGACAACATACTAGTATCAACAGTGAATGGCACAGGAGCGGTGATTGAAACCATATATGTTTTGATCTTTATCACATTTGCACCCAAGAAGGAAAAGATCAAAATTTTTGGCCTCTTCACTTTCGTACTCTCCCTTTTCTCTGCTGTTGTTTTCATCTCCCTTTTTGCCCTCCATGGCCTTTCCAGGAAGCTCTTCTGCGGCTTCGCCGCCGCCATATTCTCCGTAATCATGTATGGTTCCCCACTCTCAATCATGGTAAGCCAAGCCCACATCATCATGTTTTGTTTATCTTGGAAAATAATGATAATTGTCACACGTTTTTTATCAATTGAAGTTTTTAAAAGCAGTTGTGTTGTGCATATTGTAAACTGTATTGTAGTTTTAAATAAATACGCAACGTGACCCTATTTTTTATTGATAGACTCGGGGCCGTAGACACATTTGTCGAACCTGGTTAACAAATTATGTCTTCTCGTTTTTGTGTTTTATTGTTTTCTTTAGATTCCGTCGTGTATCAAAATTTTCATACCATTTAATAATGACATAATTACTACTCCTAGTTAACAAGCTGTAACACTAGCAAGTCAAATCATGCTATTTGTTGGCAACAATGGTTCATGATTCATTGCGGTAATTGTGGATTTGAAATTATTATGTGCAGAGACTAGTGATCAAAACAAAGAGTGTGGAGTTCATGCCATTCTTCTTGTCGCTGTTTGTGTTTCTATGCGGCACTTCATGGTTTATCTTCGGTGTGCTAGGCCGTGACCCATTTGTTGCTGTAAGTACACACTTTGCAAGTTTAATTTCATAATAATTTATTGTAGTTTCCAATTTTTATTTTTCTTCAGTGGTTGTGAAGTGTGAAGTAGAACAGACTCAGGGTAAGGGAATTTTATTTATTTATTTATTTATTTATTTATTTATTTATTTATTTATTTTATTTCAGGTACCAAATGGTCTTGGTTCTGTTTTGGGGACACTGCAATTAATCTTGTATTTCATATACCATGATAAGAAAGGTGTTCCAAAAAAGCAGAGCCCAACAGAGGAGGAGGAGGAGGAGGAGGAGGAGGAATCCATGGAGATGGGTAACGCAAAAACCCATCAAGTGAAGCAATCCAATGGAAGTGAAATTCAAGGATGACATGTTTGCTTCAAAACATCTTTCCCTGGTTGAGAAGTGATTTTCTGTTTTAGTGGTCTTTACCCACTGTAACAGGGTAACCCACAAAATAAAACTGTAAATTTGTTATTTTCTATATTTTGGGGTGTAGTAGGAGTTTAAGCTCGAATGCTGCTTCAAAGCAATGAGAAGGAGCTATATAAGAAGAAATACGATTAGCTGAGATGACCATAAGTTTGGAATTTTGTCCCAATCTGAAAGTGGTTGTTGGGTTTCAAACACTCGTGGGCCACAACAATGGTTTTAATACTACTTCAAGGTTCTCACCGCTTCATGACTTAATCATGAAATTCCAAAACTACAAGGACTGATTGAAGTTTTTAAATTATAGAGTCTTGATTAAAAATGGTTTAATTGCATTTTTATCCCCAGCTTTTTTAATTTGACGATTTTGATCCCTTAATTTTATTTTTAGCGATTTTGGTCCCCAACCTTCTCAATTTAGTGATTTTGGTACTTATACTTTTTAATTATACTTTTGGTCCCTGAAAATCATGGATTTTTTACACTTTTGGTCCCAAAAATTTTGGATTATAGAAAAGTGAGGACCAAAAGTGCAATTAAAAAAAGCATAGAGACTAAATTTGCCAAATTGAAAAGGGTAGGGGACCGAAATCGCAAAAAAAAAATAGGGAGACCAAAATCGCCGAATTAAAAAAGCTAGGGACCAAAAGTACAATTAAGCCATTAAAAATATAGTGATACTATTGATCATATAACTTTTATGAGCATCACTTGTAACTATTTTTTTTTCTGACAAGGCGTCACCTGTAGCTATGGCAACTTGATAATGTCAAAATTTTAAATTCAATCAAATGTATTTTCTAATATTAATTTTTGCAAAAAGTCTTTCCAAAATTTAAAAAAACTCAAAAATATATTTTAAAGAATGGTTTAATTTTAAGTTTTTTTTTGTTATACTAAAATAAATGTATAGGCAGGATTTATCTAGTCAAGTTAAAACTATATATTTAAAATTTTATTTTATCTAAAAAACAGTAATAGGATTCTATGAAAAAAAAGGGTAATAGGACAAGTGCTTAAAATTATTAAATTTGCACAACTTGGGATAATTAATTTTAGGTTGATGTATTGAGAGTGTTGTATAATTAAGTTTTCGCACTTTTTTATACATAGACCTCAGATCCAATCTCATTTTTTAAAGACTCAATTTGCCAAAATAAAACAGTTTTCTAATATATGAACAGGTCCACAAGTATGTGCCAAATGCATATTTTTCGCCTTAGCTCCCTGATGCCATGCTCCGTAGGACGAACAGGATTGAAGGCGGGTCCATGTCCAAAAATGTTGGGCTCTTCCAAGTTCCAACTTCCCATGACCATTGTATAAAGCCTTGGATGGGCCAGCAAAGAAATTTTTTGAGGGGCATTGATTCCTGCACCCCCTTTTCTTATCCATACACTCCTTCCCTCCTTCCCCCTTTCCGCTACCCACTCCCCTTTCCCCTCTCCAGGTGCGATCTTTGGCAGGGGGAACCTGAACATTTTTAAAATAATATATATAGCCCCTCCCGGCTTCCCCCTCAAAAAAACGATAAGCCCACGGACGACTTATTTTTCTTCTTTGTTCGGCTTTGACAACGTTTTCGAACCTATGGAGTAATTTGCTGTTAAAATTACGGTTATAGAGTCAATTAAATAAACTAAAAATTTAGAGAAAGTAGTATTTTTCAACATGAATTGGTCTAAAAAAAGTGTGATTGCTTTTTTTATTATATACTTCATCAACTTTTTTGGAATTTAATATAAAATAAAAAATCATAAATAATAGATATGAAGAAATACAGAAATAAGTCATACTTTTTTTTTTTTGACAGGAATAAGTCATACTTATAAAATAAGAATTACTTTTTTATCATTTAATAAAAATGTTGTATCTAAGATACAACTTTTTAATTGAAACAAGGAAGTAGTCATAGACAATTAGACACAGTAATATACGAATGGTGTTTTAAGAGAGGCTGTATCCTTTATATTGGAGTTTGACTATGCTTTAGATACTGCTATTAATCAATATCAATATGTAATTTCTTTTCCATGTTACAGTAGAATAACAATCTAGCTGTTTACTCAAAAAAAAAAAAATACCAATCTAGCTCCGTTAAATTAGCAAAAGAAAGCTTAACAAGAAACAGGGAACAACGTAAAATGAGCTGATATATCTGATCTTATGAAATTCACATCATCTGAAAAAGCATAAGGAAGATCAACTACATTGCTACAACAAATTTAGATACACACACTTCAAAATATGATTCTTGACTCAAGTAAATGAGCTTGGAGTAAAATGAAATTGAAAAACACTCTTTTTGTTTTGTTTACTTATTTTAAGATACAACTTTTTAATTGAAACAAGGAAGTAGTCATAGACAATTAGACACAGTAATATACGAATGGCGTTTTAAAAGAGGCTGTATCCTTTATATTTGAGTTTGACTATGCTTTAGATACTGCCATTAATCAATATCAATATATAATTTCTTTTCCATGTTACTGTAGAATAACAATCTAGCTGTTTACCCAAAAAAAAATACCAAACTAGCTCCGTTAAATTAGCAAAAGAAAGCTTAACAAGAAACAGGGAACAACATAAAATGAGCTGATATATCTGATCTTATGAAATTCACATCATCTGAAAAAGCATAAGGAAGATCAACTACATTGCTACAACAAATTTAGATACACACACTTCAAAATATGATTCTTGACTCAAGTAAATGAGCTTGGAGTAAAATGAAATTGAAAAACACTCTTTTTGTTTTGTTTACTTATTTTGGCTCCCCAAATTTTTAGTTCAAACTCCCCCACTCACCTCTCTCCTAACCCCCACCCCAACTCCCGTTGCCCCACTCCCTCTTCGCCCCCAACCCTCCCCCATAGTCCCACACCCTTTCCCCACTGTGTTTTGATTTTTTATTTTTTTGGAAACTAAGTTTTGATAGGCTACATTTTGGCTTGCCAATTGCCATTTAGAAACTGAGAGTTTTAGTCTATTAAAAAAGTTCCAGTTGAAAACTCGGTTTTTGTATGACAAGGAAAAATGTACCCTATAGAAAACTTTTAGTTAAAAAAAATGAAAATGGAAAGGGGGAGTGGGATTGTTGAAGAGGCGATGGGGGGAGGGGTTGCATGGGATTGGGAGGGGAAATTGTAAGGGTATTTATTGAAAAAGCAGGAGGATGGGGGTGTGGGAATGAAAATATGGGGTATAGGAATCAAGGGCATTTTTTGAATGCTTCCGCCTGTGGATTTGAACACAACACCAAAATTCGGGCTAGGCCTTTGCAATTGAGGCTGAGTGTTCGAGGGCCTAAGCTAAAGCTGGCATAATTGACCCAAAAAACAAGCTGGCATGGGATGTGGTTTTAAATATGATTTGATAAATAAAAAAGTATGAGATAAATGATATATATCTTTCGCTTGGGTACGGGTAATTACCCGCAAAATTGAATAGATAAAATGTCTCAAGAGAACGTTGTCTGAATGTACATAAAATTTTCGTGTTTTTTAGATAACACTTCCGGTTGGAAATGTCATCTGAAACACCGTTATCTGAACACGTTTTTGACGTAGTGTATATGTAGCCTCTCCAGCTAATGTGTGAGCAGCTACATGAACTTTCCTCCTAGTAAACTCTATCGAAGAGTCGGGAAATGAGAAGATTAAAGATTCATTTAATCCAAAATAATAACCTCATATTTAGCTTGGTTCTCATGATTACTTTTAATGATATCCATGGCATACCTTGATTCAACTCGAAGATCACCTTGGTTGAACCGAACTCAGTTTTCCATTGAATAACATGTAAGAGGCCTATGGCTTCTCCTGCATGCACTTGGAGTCTGTGAGAGTACTTGTAAGATTTAGTTTTGAAGAAATATCTCATTTCATCACGTAAATTGAGGCCAATACCAATTCCCAGTTCACCGAGACTTCGTGCAATCTACAAAAAAGACTCAATATACTACCAATAGTTTTCCTCTCTTGTAAAATTATCAATATGTCTTTTTGTCATTTTATATTTATTAATGAGTTCAATCACACATTTTACCGAATACTTTAAATTAAATCAATAACTTATTTGTTATCAACTATAAACTCATTTGTTATTCATTCAACACTCCCTACTTAGAAAAACTTTATTTGGATACCAATCAGAATCGTTGATACCTTCTTTGCAGCTTTAAAAAAAGGAAAAGAAGTACAAGACATACTGGCCAACACAAAATTAATCAAACTGATTCTGCCACCTAAAGAGAAATGTCTCCCCTTTCAAGTTGCCAACTTCTTCCTAATAGATGATACTATTTGTTTTCATGTACTATATTTTCTTGGGTTAGCATTAATCAGTAAACCGTGAAACTTAAAAGGAAAATTTTCATCCGTTATTAATTATAAACTCATTTGTTACCATTCAACGTATTCACTACTTTGGTCAAACAAAACGTTTATCTTTCGATTCACAAAAATGTGCTCATTTTTTATATAAATTAAAATATTTTATTACACTATATATTAGCGAATATTACTTTAAATCTTTGTCAACACTTTTGTGACATGTCTTGACTTTATATAAGACAACCTATATCAAAGTGATTGCTACCCAAAGAGAAATGTTTCCCCATTTCAAGTTGCCAACTTCTTCCTAACAGATAATCAAGCTAGCTCTGAGCATCCAACAAAAGGTGAACCTTGGCATCTGGAAACCTATTCATGTTTCCAAAGGAGGGCCGGGGCTTTCTCACCTCCTCTTTGCGGCGGATGATGTTCTCTTGTTTTGTGAGGCTTTTACTCAACAGGTTAAAATGGTGATGGACACTTTTGATGATTTTTGGAAAGCCTTTGGTCTTAAAGTTAATGTTACTAAATCCAAAGCCATGTGCTCCAGAATGGTGCCGGGTCATATTAAAAGATCTCTCAAAGAGGCCTCCAACATTAGATTTGTAGAGAACCTTGGTAACTACTTGGGTTCCCCCCTAGTTCAAGGGTGTGTGACTAAGCAAGCCTATGAGAGCCTCATTGATAAAATGCAACGAAGACTTGCTGGTTGGAAGGGCAAGCTTTTGAATAAAGCAGGTCGTGCCTGCCTTGCCAAGTCAGTGACAACAGTAATTCCGGTCTACGCTATGCAAACCCACTATTTGCTGCAAAACATATGCGACCGCATAGACAGAATAACCAAGAGCTTCATATGGGGTGGTGATGGTCATGCTCGCAAGTGGAACCTAGTTAAGTGGAACACTATGACCACCCCTAAACGTTTTGGAGGCCTATCAATTAGGGAATCTGTTAGGTACCAGAGTATCGGAATGGTATCACACAACTAAAATAAGAGATGAGAAAATAAGGAAATGAACACACAAAATTTACGTGGAAAACCCTCAACAAATAAGGGAAAAACCACGGGGCAAGACCAGAAGAATTTCACTATGTGGGAAAATATTACAAGAATACCTCTCACAAAATACCTCACAAATACTCTCACTATACTCTTGTTGAGTATAAGAAATAATAAAATATGAGAAGAGAAGAAGATTTGGGATGATTTAAAACATCACACCTTGGCCTCCTTTTATAGGGCCAACCAAACAAAATCCCACCGATGTGGGACTTGAGGTTCAACAATTCTCCCACTTGAAGATTTTGATTGAGTCAATCATATCTTCACACCACTCTTTCTGCCTTGCCATTCCATGTCGCTACGCTTCGATAGGCCATAGGAGGATCGACACCAAATAAACTTGTCAGCATTGATTGGCTTCGTCATCACATCTGCTAGGTTATCTTTGGTGTGAATCTTTTGCATATCCACGGTTCCTTTCTCTACCACTTCACGAACAAAGTGATACTGGGTATCTATATGCTTTGTCCTGGAATGAAAAGGTGGATTCCTTGCAATGTGCAAGGCACTGACGGCCACAATACACGGTAATCATCTGTTGCCAGTGCCCAAGTTCCTCCATTAAACCTTTAATCCAGATAGCTTCCTTGCAAGTCCGGGTAATGCCATGTACTCACCTCTGTAGTAGACAAAGCTACAACAATCAGAATTTAGATAACCAGCTCACCGCTTCTACAATCGTGAATACATACCCAGAAGTGGATTTCCTTTTATCAAGATCACCCGCAAAATCAATCAACATAACCCCCGACAATGAATTCTCGATCCTCCGTAACATAATGCAACAACCGAGGTTCCTTTGATGTATCTAAGGATCCTCTTATGATATTCCAATGCTCTCTACCTGGATTTGCCATAAACCGACAAACCGCTCCCACTGCTTGTGCAATGTCTGGTCTTGTACATATCATGGCATACATAAGGCTTCCCACCGCTGATGCATACGGTACTCGAGACATTTCCATCCTCTCCGCTTCATTGCTAGGACTCATACGTGAGGATAATTTAAAATTGACAGGAAGCGGGGTAGAAATTGGCTTACAATCTTGCATGTTGAAGCGCTACAAGACCTTCCTTAGATAATTCGTTTGAGAAAGCCAAATCTTCCTATCATTTCTGTCTCGGTGAATTTGCATCCCTAAAATCTTGTTTGCGGGTCCTAAGTCCTTCATATCAAACTCCCTAGCCAATTGTGCCTTCAATTTCTGGATTCGATCTTTGTTGGGGCCTACCACTAACATGTCATCCACATATAACAGCAAAATGATGAAATCATTATCATCAAACCTCTTGTAGTACGTACAATGGTCTGAACTCAGTCTGTTGTAACCAAGGCTAATTATGAAGGAATCAAATCTCTTGTACCAACATCTGGGCGCCTACTTTAGACCGTACAGAGATTTGGTCAACCTACAAACCAAGTTTTCTTTTCCTTGTTCTTTAAAGCCTTCTGGTTGGAGCATATAAATTTCTTCTTCAAGCTCTCCATGAAGAAAAGCAGTCTTTACATCCAACTGTTCAAAATGTAAATCAAATGCAGCACACATTGCCAACACTACCCTGATAATAGTAAGTCTGACAACTGGAGAAAATATCTCGTCAAAATCTATCCCTTCTTTCTGAGCATAACCTTTGACTACAAGTCTGGCACGATACCGTTCCACTTGATCATTGCCGTCTCGTTTGATTTTGAACACCCATTTGTTCCCGATGGCTTTCCGACCCTTTGGAAGTTCAACAAGTTCCCAAGTCTTATTTCTATGTAGGGCTTCCATTTCTTCCTGCATTGCTGTCATCCATTGAGAAGCATCTGAACTGTTCAACGCTTCTTGAAAAGCTGATGGTTCACCTTCTTCGGTCAAAAGACAGTATGCATCATGACAGGCCATAACATAGTCTGAGTGCCACGATGGTGCCGTTATCTGACGTGTTGATCGTCGAACTTCTTCATCATTGACCTCATCCTGTTCTTGTTCTATGTGTTTTGGTTCTGCTTCAGAAGAATCATCTTCTTGAGTCTTTCTCTCCAACTGCAGTATAGCAGTCTCTTTAGAAGTGCTGTCATTTTTCTGCTCACTTTGTAATTCATTTTCTGCAAAGACTACATCTCTGCTAACAACAAGCTTGCGGGCAGTGGGGTCCCATAAGCGATACCCCTTGACATTGTCAGCATAACCCAAGAATATACATTTTCTGGATTTTGGATCCAACTTTGTTCTTTCTTGGGAGTTGTACATTACGTACGCAGGACATCCGAACACATGTAAAGAAGAATAATCTACCGGCTTTCCTTTCCACATCTCCATTGGTGACTTCAAACCAATCGCTGTTGATGGCGATCGATTTATCACGTAATGTGCGCTTTGATCGCTTCGCCCAAAAAGATTTGGCCAATCATGTCGTTCTCAAAGATAGCTCTTGTTCTTTCTAGGAGAGTCCTGCTCATCCGCTTCGCTACACCATTCTCTGAGGTGTATGTGGCAAATGTTGAATTGTCTCGTAATACCCTCTTGCTTGCAGAATGATAGAAAGTTACCATCTACATATTCTCCTCCATTGTCTGTCCTCAAGCACTTGATTTTCTTCCCAGTTTCAAGCTCTACTTGTGCTTTGAACTCCTTGAATACTGGAAACACATCTGACTTCTTCTTGATCGGGTATGCCCACAATCTCCTGGAGTAGTCATCAATGAATGATACAAAATACTTTGCTCCCCCCATGGATGTTTCCGGCGACTCCCACACATCAGAATGTATCAAGTCTAGTATGTGTTTGCTTCTGGTAGTTACTTTTGCAAATTTCAATCTATGCTGCTTACTTGTCACACAGTACTCACAGAAGGGTAAAGTTACCGTCTTGAGCCCGGGTAAGAGACTGCGTTCTGCAAGGACTTTTAAGCCACGCTCTGACATATGGCCTAGCCTGCGATGCCACATCATCGTTGATTCTTCATGGCTCGCTGATGCAACTGATGCATCCGCCTCTTGTAACATATCTCCCAAAAGCATGTATAGATTGCTTGTGATCTTTTCTGCTTTCATCACCACAAGATTGCCCTTCACTACTTTCAAGATTCCACCTTCGATATGGATCTTGCACCCGAGGTCATACAATTGCCCAGTGGACAATAGATTCCTTTTCAAGCCCTTCACATGTCGCACCCCTTGTATCTTGCGAACAGTACCATCTTGCATCTTTATTCTGACAGTACCGATTCCAACGATTTCTAAGGCGTGATCATTTCTCATAAACACGGATCCTACCGAGACAGGCTCATAAGTACAAAACCAATCTCGGTGTGAAGTCACCTGAATCCACTATCCAGACACCATTGAGCTTCCTTCCACCTTTAGAACTTGTTGCTCCGCTATACAGGATTTCTCCATCATCTGAGGTACTTGCAACACAACCTTGCGAGGTTGATGCTTCTGAGGTCTTCTCTCCATTCTTCTTGTTCCAACACTCCTTCTTCAAGTGCCCTCTCATGCCACAGTTGTAGCATTTGAGATTCTTTCTTCTTCGAGATTTTGATCTACCACGATCTTGGCTCCCACCGGGTCACGCTACGTTGATCCGCCTCGTCATCGTTAAAGCTTCGCTTGCTTGAACTTCGACCTTTCCTCCTTATTCTTGCGCCTGGATTCTTCTTCAAGGATTGCACCGGCAACATCATCAAAGTGAAGAGTGTCAGCAACATTGTTGTTTGTAATGTTGATGATGAGTTGATCATACGAATCTGGTAAACTCTGAAGTAAAAGTTCTGCACGTTCATTTTCTGCTATTTTGAAATCAGATGTTGTGAGCTGAGCCAATAGCGTGTTCAGGGTGTTAATGTGATCCGTCATTAATGTGGATTCACTCATTCAAAGTCTCATACAATTTGTTAAGTACATCCCAAATCTCCCTTGCAGTCTTTTTTACTGCAACACTTGACAAAACTGAATCCGTCATTGCTAGGTGCAAATTGGCAACAGCATTGTCATCCTTCTCTTTCCACTTTTCATCAGTCATATCTGTGGGCCTGCCTTCGATTGCTTCAAAGAAATTATCCTTCCTCAGAACTGCCGCTACCTTCAATTTCCACAGGGAGAAATTACTCCCATTGAACTTCTCTATCTCAAAATTTGCTGCCATGGTTGTACACGAACCGAACCGGATTACACTATTTCACCGTGAATAGCACAAAGATATCGTGGAAAGATTGCACGTATCCCGTATAATTCGAACAAATCCAAAGATATGTTAACAATTACCATGTAAAAGTATACAACCACACGTGTGAATAGTAGCGTAATGCGTGAATAGTACTATATACCTGAAAAAGTGATCAGAGTCTGTAAAGAGTGCACCAAGTAAGTTCCCAGGAAAGAGAGGTGTCGCTAAGCGTACTTAAAAACCTTGTCTTTCCTTAGCCAGAACTTTACTAGACATACACTTTTACACTACCACACTATTTCCGATAACAATTCTTTTCTGATATGGCAGATCAGACAATGCTGCAACCACAGAGCATACTAAGAACCAACACCTTCCTAAAGTGACGCAACGGAATAGTATCACCAACCTTGGAGCTCTGATACCACTGTTAGGTACCAGAGTATCGGAATAGTATCACACAACTAAAATAAGAGACGAGAAAATAAGGAAATGAACACACAAAATTTACGTGGAAAACCCTCAACAAATAAGGGAAAAACCACGGGGCAAGACCAGAAGAATTTCACTATGTGGGAAAATATTACAAGAATACCTCTCACAAAATACCTCACAAATACTCTCACTATACTCTTGTTGAGTATAAGAAATAATAAAAGATGAGAAGAGAAGAAGATTTGGGATGATTTAAAACATCACACCTTGGCCTCCTTTTATACACTACAAAGGGGCCAACCAAACAAAATCCCACCGATGTGGGACTTGAGGTTCAACAGAATCTAGACTTACAAACCTAGCCCTTCTTGGTAAGCTACTTTGGAGCCTTCTTCATGAGCCCCAGAAGCTGTGGGTGCAAGTTCTCTCTCATAAATACCTAGGTGGTGACTCTCTTTGGGTATGCAACTGGGAGGCCAGGCATCAGTCACTTGGAAGGCGATCACTAAGGCTTTAGAGGCACTAAAGCATAGTTTCAAGTTCAGGATTGGGGATGGAGAATCCCTTGTTTGGTACACTGACTGGATAGGGGCTGGTCGTCCCTGTAAATTGGTTGACTTTGTAAACATTTCTAATACTCAATTGCGGCTGCGGGACGTGTGTGAAAATGGCCTCTAGGACTTTAGCAAGCTCATGACCATGGTGCCACAACACTTGATGCAGGAATTTACTAAAACTCCTCTTCCGGTTTGCCTGAACCCAGCTATCCCTGATAGGTGGGTGTGGGGGGGATCGAAATCTGGTATCTACAGCAGTGCTTCGGCCTACCACTGGCTCTTGGAGCAGCATAGAGATTGGGATCCGGATGTCTGCTGGAATTGGATCTGGAAGTTGAGAGTTCCTGCTTAGATTCAGCACTTCCTGTGGCATTGCATGCATAATGCACTTCCAACTAACTCCCTACGGCACCACTGTAACATGGCACCTTCTCCTGTTTGTCAACGGTGCTCCTTCAATGAAGAAAATATCATCCATTGCCTTAGAGATTGCTCTCACTCTAAAGAAGTTTGGATGCGCATTAACATGCTCCCAGCTCCTGGGTTTCTCTTGCATCAGAACCCTGCAGATTGGACCACAGCTATGTCAAGAAGTGATACTGCTATTCTTTTTGCTGCTGCTCTTTGGTGGGTCTGGAGGTGGCGCAATAACATGATTTTCAATGATGATGATCAAAGTGGTTCGCAACATTTTCATCACTCATGATGAGTGCATTATTCACTTCCCTTCCAAGAATGCAGGAGGTCTAGCAGATAGATTAACTGCTCGGTGGTGCGCTCCTCTGAGGGATTCGGTGAAGTTGAATATTGATGGTAGCTTCTTGGATAGCTCAGGCTCGATTGGCTCCGGTGGGCTTCTCAGAGATGATAAAGGGAACTGGCTCGGAGTTTTCACCTCTAATGATGGGCGCGGCGGCACTTTGCTTGCAGAGTTATTTGGCATCTATCATGGGTTGAATTTGGCAATGCAGCTTGGCCATCATGGCCTCAAGTGCAAAACTGATTCCCTCGACGCGCTTCACTTAATTGCTGCTCGTGATACTCATCTATTTCATGAGTATGTTGATATTTTGCTCAAAATTGTGTCTCTGCTTGATCAAGACCCTTTGATATCTGTGTGTCATGTGCTCAGGAAGTGTAATAGCTGTGCGGACTTCTTGGCAAAAGAGGGTGTTCGTGCCTCTGACCACTGCAGAATCTTGGCCTCCCCCCTAGTGGACTTGGCTCGCTGTTGCTCAAGGATGCTTTAAGCATCTAGTTGCTCTCGTGTTTCTGTTTTTGTTTTTCTTTGTTACTTTGTATCTTCACCAAAAAAAAAAAGATGATCCAACTTGTTTTCATGTACTACATTTTCTTGGGTTAGCACCAATCGGTAAACCACGAAACATAAAAGGAAGATTTTCATCCGTTATCGGTTATAATTAAACTCATTCCTTACCATTCAACTTATTCGTTACTTTGGTCAAACAAAACGTTTATGTTTCAATTAAAAAATATGTAATCATTTTTATAGAAATTATTAAAATCTTTTATTATAATGTCATCAATTAGTAAATATTATTTTCGGTCTATGTCGAGACTTTTGTGACATAAAATATTATGAATACAAATTTTAAAAATATATAACATATGCTATTCAGTATTATACATATTCAACTGACTAATAATGAAAAGTGCTACGTTCAAAATCCAATGTCTATGATCCGACGACTCTGCAGAGGCTGCACCGTGTGTCGTGCAACCAAGTCCATATATTTGATAAAAGATGCTAGCTATATGCACTTTAACAATTTCTTTATGACCAAGATAAATAACTGATTGAGAAAACAAATTTATATATTTTATTGGGTATATATTTATTCAGCAAACAACGAGATATATCCACTACACGATTGCAAAGGATTCTCAGGCATTGTTTTGGTACAAAATATTTTTATTCGCAAAATAACATGGATATCTTAGGGTGCTTTTTTCTCTGACACCTAGCTAGTTGTTCCTTGTTCGTTTTTTCTTCCTAGTGGCAGCCGCTGCGAGCAACTGCACTCCATTGTCAATGCCAGTTTCCTCCTTCACATTCGCAGATCCAGCAGCTACTGTATTCACTTCCTGATGAAACCATGCATATTTTAACAATAAAAAAATTGAACAAATAGTTTAAATTTGAAGACTATCCAATCAAAAGCATTTGAAAAACTTACAGATGATTTGTCTGCGGTATCCTGCTCTTTAGTTTTAAAAACACGAGCAGCAGCTTCCTGCAGATTGTCACGAATAAAGGGGGAAAAAATGCTGCATGAATACAAAATAATAATAATAATAATAATAATAATAAAAAAAGAAATTATGGATATGAAACTGGTTCACAATTCACACCCTCACCAATAGCTTGTCCAGCTGTTCTTGAGTAATTGTTTTGTCCTGCATGGCTTCTGGTGGCCTTGTAAACCTTGCTGGTCGCCTGCTATATGACATATTTGAAAGGTATAGTGTATGAGGGAGAAATTGTTAGCAAGTAATGACATAAGTAGGGAACTATATATAGGGACAGGGAAACCGTGCAGATTGTGCAAGCTTTATTTTGGAAACAATTTAACAAATATTTTATACATATTTGGCATAGCAGTTCATTTTGTTTGCTCTTCAAAAAGAAACCGTCCCCTGGGCTCAATACTGACTCACTGCACACCATACACATGAGCTAGCAGTGGGTCCAAAACGTGATCAACGTTAGAGGTAGGCAACAAAATGAGCCATATGAAAGTATTATCATGATCTATTATATGAAATTAGAACATTGATTTAGAGCACTTACTTGTTGAAGACATTATTAGAGTTATCGGGAATTGCTTCTGTCTCGTAGAGCTCCTGAAAAGATCAAAGACAAGTCTTCTTTTGTCTATTCACACACTCTGGGATCTCGGTTCTCAATGGGGCAAACCATAGAGTGAGCAACTAATCACGTGACGGCAAAAGGGACCTAGTCAAAGTATTATTAACCCTAGGCACCTCCCATCATGGGTAGGCTTGGCAACAAAAACCGACCCCGCGGGTAGCCACCTGACCCCGCCCCGATTTTGACGAGGTTTTGACCGGGGGTGGGACAGAGTTAGGGATGTCGATACCCGCCCCGCCCCTGACCCGAACCCGTCCGGCTAAAAATAATTGTTAATTTTATTTTATGCATGTATACTCATTCAATTTGTTTCATATATTTTGTTTATTTTTAATTTAATCTCTTTTCAATAGAAAATTTTATTTTGATGTTTTTTATTTTATTTTATCATTGTATAATAATTATAATTTTATTCTATTAATTATCCTAAATATGATTTTTCAATTTTTCTATATATATGAAGCGGAGTCGGAGGCCTGCAAGAAAACCTGACCCTGTCGGGACGGGGATGAGGGAGGCAAAACCCGACCTCGTTAGAAATGGGGACGGGGACGGAGGAGGCAAAACCCGCCTCGTTGCCATGCCTAATCATGGGCCCAATGATTAAGCCTACACTGTCTCCCACATAGATTAGTATTAGGTGTCCCGACCTATTACAAATTGATGACTTAAATAACGGGCATAAGCATAATCAAATGGATCATAACATTAGCTCTTTTTAAAAAACCGAAAACCACAATTGATCGTAGCCGATAAGAATTTATTAGAAAAAATTCTAACACCGTATACTAAAACCCACCGTAACCATGTCATCGTGTAATGGTAATTTTATTTTATTTTATTTTATTTTATTATTTCACAGCTGCATGGTTTCTACTTTTTAGGGTAGTGCATAATTCAGGAGCCTCAAAATTTTCACAAGAACCCAGACTTGCACCTTGTTTGGTAAGGTGAATTCCCGTTAGCTTAGAGTTGATAGCTTATAACAAATAAGGTTATGGAACCAAAGTAGATGTGTTTGGTAACCATTAATTTATAATGCTTTTTTCACTAGCTTATAGTGTTTTTTCAGACGCTATTTGAAATAGCGTTTGAACTTATAGCTTATAGCGTATCAATTTTTCTTTCTCTTTTACATTTATTGTTTTAATTAAATTTATCGTTTACCCTATATTAAATGAAATAAAAAATTATCAACTTATGTATTCTCTCTCTCACTATACATGTTTCTATTGTTACATATATTTTTATAAAGCATGAAAATAATAAGAATGATATTTAAAATGATACATTTAACTAATAAAAATTATTTTAATGATAATAAATAAGTAAACAAATTATATTATTAAAAAATAAATTTCAAAATTGTAACTTCTAAATATCTTAAAATTTAGTTTAATTAACGTTAATTCATTTTAATAATAATTTATAAATCTTATATATATATATAATTGATAAATATTTTGTAATGTTTAATATTGATTGAAAAAAATTTAAGCATTATTTAAAAATATCCTTTTATGTCATTATACATTTAACAGTTGGTTCAACCGCTAATTTTACTAAACACTTCAATTTCAATCTATTAGCTTATTGGCTATCAGTTAATTTTTATGTCAAGAATTACTGCACTACCATGCACTTGTAATCTCACCATCCAATCCATATCCATTTAAACTATGTTTATCAGGTTTCTCCATTACGACTCTGTTTGACAATGCCAAACTGCTAGCTTAGAACAGATAAGCTCATGAGACAAAAGTATAAGTCTTTGGTAATCACTTGCTTATAGCATTTTTTTACTAATTTATAGTGTTTTTCTAGACGCTACTTGAAGTATCATTTAAGCTTATAGCGCATCATTTTCTCTATCGTTTTTACCCTCATTATCTTAATTAAACTCCTCATTTACCCTCTATTATATGAAATAAAAAAAAATTTAAAACTAGTTTTCTCGCTCACTATACACATTTCAATTGTTATGTATATTTTATAAATACATATATTTTTATAAGACATGAAAAAATAAATACAAATAGTATTTAAAGTAAAATTTTTGACTATTAAAAACCATTTTAATGATAATAAATAAGTAAATAATTTATATTATTAAAATATAAATTTAAAAATATTAACTTCTATATATCTTAAAAATTAGTTTAATTAATGTTTATTTATTTTTAATTTTTAATTTTCAAAAATTTTATTTTGAAATCTATTACCTATTATATTATATAAAAAAATTAAAATATTAATTTTCAAAATATCTATCTACTTCTATTCTATCTATCGATTATCTATATAAAAAAATGTTTTATTTTTCCGGCTAAATCTTTCCTACACTTTGAATTTTAAAATATTAGTTATTATTTATTTTATCCAATATATATAATTTTTTCATGCCAAGCACCACCTAAATTCATTCAAAATAATTTTAAATGAACACAATTTTATTTTCAGGTATATTTCAAATTATAATTAATTTAAATTATAGACCATTATTCAGAATATAATTATCAAAAACTAAAAATTAGTTTCTATTTTTTTCATATTATTTATTTCAAATTTCAAATCTAGAAATAAGAAATTAGAATTTCAATCAAACGTAACTTATATCAAATTTTAAATAATTAAAATCTAATTTTGAAATCAATTATATTATATAAAATTTTAAAATTTTAATTTTCAAGTAGTTATTAATAAAAATCCGAGATTACTCTTCCAAATATAATCATCATTTAACAAACACTTCAAATTTAATTTCAAAATTTTACGCCATATAATTTGTATATTTTATTTCTAGTTTCAAATCTATAAAACTTCTTCTTATAAACTAAATCTATAACATTTCATTTAGAATTTTAACTAATTAGAATTTATTTCAAATATAAAAATTAATTTTAAATTATATTATATTATCTATTAGATTTAAAATATAATTTTATTCTATATAATATATTTCAAATTTCAAATCTTGAAAACTTAATTTAGACTTATAATTAAACATAATTTATTTCAAATTTTAAATGTAAAAAATTATTTTCAAAATCTATTATATTATCTATTTATTATCTATTATCTATTATATTATTATATACAATCAAATATATATATATATATATATTCGTATCTTTTATTTCTAGTTTCAAATCTATAAAACTTCTTCTTATGAATTAAATCTAGAATATTTCATTTAGAATTTTAACTAATTAGAATTTATTTAAAATATAAAAATTAATTTTAAATTATATTATATTATATATTAGATTTAAAATATAATTTTATTCTATATAATATATTTCAAATTTCAAATCTAGAAAACTTAATTTAGACTTATAATTATATATAATTTATTTCAAATTTTAAATTTAAAAAACTAATTTCAAAATCTATTATATTATCTATCTATTATCTATTATATAATTATATAAATGAAGGTTTGTTATTTAAGTTATGTCACGTGGCATGGTCTCATTCATTTCTGTTTAAAAATTAAAACAAATTCTAAAATAAATTCTATTTAAATTAAATTAATATATAAATTAATGTATTTAAAACAAATCTATTATCTATTTATCTATTATCTTCTATCTATCTATCTATTTTATGTTTGTTATGTCACGTGTAACCACCAAATTCATTCACAACATATTTTAATTAATTAAGAAATTTTTAATTCTTAGATATATTTTAAATTTCAAATTAGGTAGTTTATTTTTAGAGCATATACTTATATATTTTCTCTCTACAGTGTATACTTATTCATTTTATTATATCAACAATTCATATGTTTTTTCTCCTATATCCCTTCTTTTACACTTTTTCTCCATCTCTCGCAACTTTTCTTTCTCTTATACGTATTTCTTATTATTGATTTTCTCTCTTCAACTCTTTTTCTCTTATTCTTCTTTGATTCTTTTTTTTTCTATTTCTCTCATTCATTTATTTATTTTTTAGTTGGAGGTATAGATGACAAGGAAAGCCTTGATTTTTTTACTTTTACATTTATATTATTATTATTATTATTATTATTATTATTATTATTATTATATTTTATTTTTTTGTTGTCTATCTATCTATATATTGATATATTATTATTATTATATATAAAAAAATGTTTTTGTTATGTGTTGTTACGCCACGTGTCTACACAACATTCATTCCAGTTTGACTATTAAAGCAAAATTTATTTAAATTAAATTATCTTTTTAAATTAAATTAATCTGTTATCTGTTTTTTATTTGTATAAAAGAAGGATTTGAATTTAATTTTAGATGATATTTCAGTTTTTTATTTTAAAAAAATTTAATTTTGACTTTTAATATATCTTTATATAATATCTATATCTTTATATAATATCTATATCTATGTTTATAATATTATTTATATAAAATAATTATGTCGCATGTCATCATCTCCATATTTATTGATAATAAATTTTAAAAATTTGAAAATTAAACGTAAATAATCTAAATATTTTTACTGTAATAGTCAAAAACTATTTAAATATAAACATTAAATATAATTTCTAATAATAACTCTAAATATAAATTATAGTATCACTTTCTATAAATTTATTTGTATAAGTTATGAGACTAAAAAAAAATATGAAATGATAGAAATTTTATTTATACTGTTGGTTAGTTATTATATTTATACTAAATTATATCTATGATATTTAATAAATTTTTAAATTTTATAAATGTTATAAAATATTTAATTTATTAAAAATATATGTTTGTAACACTTGTGATAATATAAGACATATATACATTATATATTATAAAACTACATCGGTATTCGCATATTCATATTCATATTTACTAACATATAATATTATTAAACTTAAAAATAAAATAAAAATCTCAATTGAAAATTTAAAAGATAAATATTGTTTTATCGATCAGGCACTACAACAGATTATTAAAAAAAATAGCACCACCTTAAACAGCATTTTTTTTAAAAGCGCTAGCTAAAATTACGTGTGGGCTTTTACTAGCGCTTTCTAGAATAAGTGCTAGTAATAACAAACAAATAGACAGCGTTTTTTCAGTAAAATGCTACTAAAAATACGTGTAATTCACTACAAGAAAACACGGGATTACCGACGGCCTAAAGCCGTCGGTAATACATAAAAGCCGTCGGTAATCCAGTTTTACCGACGGATAACCGACGGCCAAAAACCCGTCGGAAATATGGTCGTCGCAAAGGATTACCGACGGACTGTTCTTTACCGTCGGTAATACCGACGGCTACACCCGTCGGAAAATGATGGTGGATTCCGACGGGCAAAGCCTTCGTTAAATTTCCGACGGTGTTGATCGTTTGTTACTCGACGGCTTAAAGCCGCTTCAGAATCGTAATGTTTTTTTCGTAAAAATAAATTGATTAATAAAATATTTACTTTAATTAATTTTATTAATAAAATTATTAATTAATAACAAAATTAATTTGATTCTTTAATTAATTAATTAATTAATTAATTTAATTATTTATTTGTTTAATTATAAAAATAATTTATTCTCATATTAAAAAATATTTATTTATTAATTTAATTAAATATTACTTGTAATTTAATTTAATTTAATTATTAATTGATTTCCATATATAAAAATGTGATAACGTAAACTAAAAAGTAAATTAAAAAAAGAAAACATAATAAATAAAAAAATTTGACGAATAAAAATCAAGAACTAAAATAATATCCAAACGAAAAAAATGATATCCAAAAATATGAAAAAATATAAGTACAAACAGAACTAATAGTCCTGGTACTTCGATCATGATCGAGATGCTCTACATCATCCGCATCATCGACATGACCATCAAGACGCTGGAGGCGAAGGCGAGGCGAGGCAGAGTCGATGGAGTAGGTCAGCCGGGCGAAGCTAGCATCTGGTACATCCGCTCTGGCGCCGCAAAGACTCGAGTCAAAACCTCCCCGCCGGGGCCACGGCGGCGCTTCAACTCGGCTTATCTCCTGGTCATCCGCGGCAGAGCGACCGATGGCAAAGACTACTACTCGACGACGCTCCAACGTAGGCGGCGGGCCCTTTGTAGTTCTTGGCAAGGTCGCCAAAGACCATATAGGCGCTCTTCTTCTTTCCGCCAACCACTTCCGCCAAACCCTCGGCGGTGTAGATAGATCGTCAGTGGCTCGAGATGGAGAACATGATGAGCTCGAGATCTAAGCCGAGACATCCTTGCCTCAAACTCCTCCTGTTAAAGAAACAAATAAGTCAAGTCTTTTTTTTAAACAAAACAATATAAACATTATTAAAAAAAATATTTATTATATTTTATAATTACCTGAGTCCGCCTCGAACGGTCATCAACGAAATCACTAGTACTCCTCTTCATATGAGTTGCAAGATGGAGCTCGTGCAACTAAACTTCTCTCCCCAACCTCTTCGACTGTGATTGTATTAATAAAAAAACTTAAATAAAGCATAATAATAATAATAATAATAATAAAATAATAATAATAATAATAATAATAACAATTTTATAACACGTACAAGTCTAATCAAGGTCGCTACCGACCGATGTAACCTCCATTGTGCAAGCCGCCACCCTTCTCGAGAGGCCCTATTCTTCTTGGCCTTCACTGGTCGCTTGGAACTCGTGGGTGTTCCAAAGGCGCTACCAGTTGCCGCCAGAGCTCATCCCCTATCCAACTGGCCGGGCGATCCCCGATGCAGCATCTCAAGCATGTCGAAAGGCGGTGGGAGGCCTTCATATGAAAATTCTTCTCCATCGCCTCCTCATCTTTTTTCCTCCCAAGCAACCTCGTCAGATCAATATAAGACATTATTAAACATAATTGAAATTTACGAAAATAAAATAATATGCAATAAAATAAAAATTGCAGCTTACTCGAAAGAATTAAACATATGGTCCCGCTCAATATCCTTCGGCCCCCAGGTGGGCCAAAACTCCTGGTAATTCTCCTCAATTGTTGCTGTGATAGCTAACGCAGCTGGCTTTGAGGGAAGAAACCTGAACAATAAAAACATGTTAAATAAAAAAAAATATATATACATGTAAATTATTAATAACTCAAAAATTGCAAATACTTACCCTTTACGGATGGCACGATAACAACTCGGCCATCATACAAAGATCTCAAGAGTCTCGGGCTCCCGCCCCTCCCCGCTCAAGAACCTCCTCTGCTGAACCTCCTGCTCCTCCCCGTCCTGCCCAACATCTGTGTGATCAGCTGTATGGCCCGTACTATAATCATGGTCGGACTGATGAGCATCGGCCACCCGATCAGGCACAACATGGGAACTCGAAGCGCCATGTGGCTGCTGGAACCCCGGGGTGGGGATCATGTCAATGTGAGGCAAAGGTGCCGAACGTGCCCGAGTCTGTGTAGCTGGTGTCGAATGTGCCTGAGTCTGTGTAGGTGGTGCAGAAGGCTGTCTAGGTGCAGGAGGTGTATCAGGCTGTCTCGGCGTAGATGTACTAGGACGACGTGTAGATGACAACGTCGAAAACCCAGTAGGGTCACGCCTAATGATGGTCGGCCTCTGACGACGAGGGGGGTCGAGGGCGATGCCCTTCCCCTTCCATTTACCACCACTGGGTGGTCTGGGGGGGTCGGCTCCTGAACCTCCTGATGCCATAAAAGTCTATAGAGCAATTGAATAATAACAGTCATGAAATATTATATTTAAACATAACAATATTACAAATGAATTCCATAAAAATAAACAAGTTATGAAAATAACTGACAAATTAAAATATATTGTTACACATTAATTTCTCAAATTGTAAAAAGTTAAACAATTTCAATCTGCCCATTCTGCCCACTCAATTTCGGCATCGTCTTTAGATGTTGATGGTTCTGCCACTTCTTCATTTAATTCCTCATCCCCATCTACATCTTCATATGTGATTGGATTGTCACGTAGTCGAGTAATGGGTTCCACTTCATTTACTACATTGACATGAGACATCTCATCCACTTGATAAGCCACTTCTTCCTCTCTATCAGCTGCTTCAATGCGACCCCGTGGTTTTATCTTTATTGCGACACACCAACCTTGTTTGTCCCTTCGAGTTGATGGATAAGGGACATAATACACTTGTCTTACATGTTGTGCCATGATAAACGGATCAAACATTTGGTATCTTCTGCTTATGTGTATGTCAACAGTATTATATTTTCGATCCACTCTTGTGCCTCTATTTGACGGATCAAACCAATTACAATAAAATAGCACTATTTTTTTAGTATAGTCTAAAGTATTGTATGTCAGTTCATATATATGTTGAATCACGCCGTAAAAGTCATCTTCACCTCCATCTGTGGCACCTTTTACATAAACCCCGTTGTTAACTGTTTTTTCCCCTCTGTTTTCAACTGGGTTTGGAATTTGTATCCATTTACAAAGAATGTGTGCCATTCTTTTACACGTGATTTAGGACCATGAGATAAATTTCTCAAGTGTTGGATTTTAGGGGATTCTGCCTCGCTATACACCTGTGTACACACCATGTGCAAACAAATTATGGTTCCTATTTTCAAACAATATTTTTGTATTTTCAAACAATAAATAATAATAATATATATATGACTACTCAAAAAACATACCTGGTTCCTAAACCACGTTGGGAAATATTCATGAATATAGGCAGAAGAGTCTTGTACGCTTGTGGGCTTAGTTAACAAGAATGCCCTGATCAAGTCATTATCAAACAAATGATCAAGAGCAATTGTGGATTAAAGAAACTGAAAGTGGTCAAGAGGAGACATACGTGAGATAGGGTGATATACGCACGGTTGATAAACACGTGAACGTAGGGTCGACTTCCACACTTCGCCCGTTATCCGATTATCCACCTCCTTTCCACCATGACTAGGAAAGGCAAAATCTTGATAAGGCAAGCGGGTGTCTTTCACTTTCAATTTCTACTTCATTCCTACTATTTGTTGGTGTCAACATGAAGTTCAGAAAATAATGGGAACAGAAATGGATTGTCTCACGGTGTAAGTAAGTTGCACAAATAGATCCTTCAACCCTGGCGTTACTTTTCACCAACCGCTTTCAGCCACGCATAAATCTACAAAATAACAACGTTGATGATAAAAATTGATACATTTAACCCTTCAAATAAATATTTATTCTAGAGAATACTTTATTATAGTACCTTTCGAATGGATACATCCATCTCGTATTGAACAGGTCCACCAAGTCTAGCTTCATGTGCAAGATGCCCGCTAGATGCTCCATAGAATCAAAGAAAGCAGGGAAATATTCTCTCCAACTTACAAAGAATGACTGGTATGTTACGTTTCTATCCTTATGAGATCATCCTCTGTCAATGTCGCAGAACACAAATCTTTAAAGAATTGGTGAGTTGATCGGTGGATTTAAAACATTTGACGGCAAGGAACTAAATGCAATAGGAAGTAAACACTCCATGAATACATGACAATCATGGCTTTTCATCCCAATCATGGTTCCTTTGTTCACATCGGCACATCTTACCAAATTAGAAGAATAACCATCTGGCATCCGAAGTTCTTTTATCCACCGACAGACTGACTTGGCTTCCTCAGCAGTTAAAGAGTAACAGGCTTTGGGTTTCAGGGTCTTCCCATCCGACCGATGCGTCAAATGCAAGTCCTTTCGCCTACAGTAAAGTGGTAAGTCTAGTCTGGCCTTCTCATTGTCTTTTGTAAAGTCCTTTCGCCTACAGTAAAGTGGTAACCCGGGAATCCAAAAACCTAAAAAGAAAGAAAATGCAATGTAAAACCCTTGTCACCACCAAAGGAATACAGAAACCCTTGTTCATAAGTAGCAAATTAATTCTAATCACAAGATCCATGTACATGCAGCTTCATGTTCTCTTTCTTATCATACAAACCCCATATACGTAGTTTGGTGATTGGACTTAATTATTTATAGAGTAGAAAAAAAAGAAAAATAACATGTACGTAGCTAAGCTAGGGGCCATGCCATGTCTTTTGATATCCGATATCCCCATCAAAAGAAGAACCTATTGAACTCCCAAATCAAACTAGCATCATTCTTCTATTGCCATTCATTCACTCATTCATTCAGTTACATCTACTTTTTTCTTTCCTTCCATCCAATATAAATCAATTTTTTTTTTAACTCCCACTTCTCCTGTGAGCAAATGCTATAGTTTATTAGTATTATTTCATACTTATACATACCTGGCAATGCCTTTTCATCATCCAAGTAATATTTTTCCAAGACATAGGCTTAGTTTTTTTTTTTTAACAAATACCTACAGATAAATTTTTCCAAGACTCAATCATATATACACACCAAAAATTGAAGTCATCTTCCTAAACAATATTTTCTGTGTCTCCAAGAACTTACATACAGATTTCCTGAATCCTACTAAAGCTAAGAAGAAAAGGATGTCCATTTCTATTGATCATCTAGGCATCATTTCAGACAAGGTTACTTCATTGACAGAGATAGAAATGTTTGATGACGACCCTCTTTCAATGACAGCCCTTCCAACAAAAAAAATGCACCGCACGTGGGGACGGGGAGAGTCACTGTCTCACTTGCAAGCATGTGAACAACGCTTGACATTGTAGGTCTATCTACAGCATCTTCTTGTACACACAATAGGCCAATGTGTATACATTTCAGAATTTCACTAGGTACACATGACTTTTCTATCAATGGATCCATCAATTCCAAACCTTTGCTTTCACACCACAAGTTCCATGTCTATAAATAATTGTACATGCCTTTTCATTAATAAGCAATTTTTTTTAGTAACAAAACATACAAGCATAAATTAAGAAACCTACATAAATAAGGACATAGGCTTAGTTAGCTAGACCAATATATGAAATATGTGTTTTTTCGAATAGTTATTTTGCATTCTAAACTCTATCTCTTTGCTTTTATATTATTTACTAAAAAAGTCTGAAGTTTGCTTCACTAGGTTTTTCAATTGTTTTCTCACTAACTTTTGAGAACGCTCTTCTGTCTCATACTCTTATTTTGGAGAACCAAGATTGCAAAGCTTTAAACCTACCTAAGTTTTTAGAAGACAAGCTTCCAGTGGGTTTTGAACCTCAACATTTTAAAAGTCTACTTATGGTGATAGCAACATTGTTTTGTTATTGGCAACAGAATTTCCAGCAACAGAAAAAAAAAATTGCCAATCAACAAACGATGACAAAAAAAAATTGCCAAGCAACAGAACACCCAGCAGCCAAAACAAACAGGGATGCCAAAATTGTCAAATTTATTTCACAGCAGAACAAAAAAAAATTAAAAACCTAATCTTCAACAAACGATCAAAAACGAAAAAAAGGATGCATCGATCTATTGTAAGTTTCAGAGCAATTGGGAGTGCAAAGAGTGAGAGGGGGTGAGTGTTTTGAAAATAAAAATTATGAAGAGTCAAACCTGAAAGGTCTCGAGCAGAGTGTGGCAAGCCCAATCGTGCGTCGTCCTAGCAAGCCCAATCATTGCAGAGATGAAGCTTCACAGCAATGGTTTTGCGATGCCGTCCGAGTGGTCGAGGGTCGGTGCGGTCGAGAGCGCCGATCCTGCGAGACGATCGTGGCTGAGACGGTGAAAACGGGCGAGAGAGTCACGGTTCTGCGAGTGACGGCAACGGTTGTAGACTCGAGTGGCTGAATGAAGAAGAAGACTCGAGTGGGTGAGTGTTTTGAAGAAGAAGAATGAAGAAGAAGATGGTGCTGCGAGTGATGGTTCTGTTCTGGCCAAATAAAGAGCTTACCGACGACCATTTTAAACTTACCGACGGTCTAACCCATCGGTACACGACACGGGATTAGGCCATCGGAAAAACTACATTACCGACGGTCAACAGCCGTCGATATTCAAAAAAAAAGCGCGAATTTCCCAAAATTCACGGTTTACCGACCGACAATCACCGACGGCTTGTATCCGTCGCTAAAAAAGCGGGATTTCCGACGGCTTTACCCGTCGGTAATATCCAGAAATACAACGGGTGCGTTTTCCGACGGGTTTGGCCGTCGGAAATCCCGCTTTTTTTGCGACGGACTCAAGCCGTCGGTGAAAGGCCGTCGGTATATGAACTATTTCTTGTAGTGTAAGGCCTTCACTAGCGCTTGGTGAAGCGCTAGCTATGTTCTGACCTTTGTAACATCCTGATTTGCAGAAAATGATAAATAAACATTATAAATTCTAAATTGAAAGAAGATAGGCCTAAATGTGTTAGAGAAACATTCAAAAAGACTAAAAATACCCCTAAGAAGGATCTGGGAGCCCTAGAAGCGTCTAGAATGGAAGAAATTACACATGTCCTTAGTGTTGGTGTAAGCCCTAGTGGCCAATCTAGTTTTAGTAGATTATCATTTGTGTCATGACTTTGATTATATATATTTGATATATATATGTGAGGCATTTCATTTATTGTGTTATTTATTTTATAGCATAATAAAGTCCTTAGAATAAACAGTTCGTTTCATGGAACATCAAGTGCGACTTGATCATGAGACCCCATTGAACATATAGAACGTTATTCTTAAAGCATCCGTAGTCGAGTATTATTGTTAATTAGGACGACAATAATGCATAGAGACTATTGTGTGAGTAGACTGATGACCACATCTCATGGGTCATGGATATGTGATATCAAGTCGGCACACAGGTATAAATATTAGGAGTAATATTTATATTGGACTGACCCACTATGAGGACGCTTCATAATAGTTATGCAAGTGTCATAGGCGCTCCTCATGGCGACCATAGTAAAGTAGTCCTTTGACTTGAAGTCACTGCGATTCCTACATGTGGAGTTGTAGGCTTTAATGCTATCAAACGTCATCCGTAATAGGATGATCATAAAGATAGTAATTGGGCCTTCAATGAATCATGTTGAGGGGTGCGAGTGATGTAGACAGGATTCGTCCCTCCTACATAACAGGAGTAATGTCTTGGGCCTCTCGATAGAGTGAGACGTGAAATATGCGTGGCCACGCGGAAGTGGGTCAATATATGATATTGGGCCCGCTTGTGATTACACGTCCATTCTGGTATCGAGGAACGTATGATTGGACTTAACAAGGATGACACATTTATGCCTCGTGTTCAATTAGGACACATGGACGAAGGGACATCGACTTTACAGTAATCTTGGTCGCGGTAAGGTTAAAATCGGATCACCGATTTTTCCCCGTTAATTGGGTAGCAATGATGCATTGCTAGATGCCGCTCATTGTTTATAATATTTAATATTATTTTAATATTTAATATTATTGCCAACTTAATGGGAACCTATAGGGTCACACGATAGAACGGTTTAATCGGAATCAGATTATTTAATTAAATAATGATTTAATTAAATAAGAAGGAAATGAGCTCATATTGTATGAGGCCCATTAGGGTAACATAATGAAAGGAAGGGAGTATATAAGCTTAACGCTCCAACCCTAGTCTAAGTTTCTTAGAACTTTCTGTGCCTCCTTCCTGTTGCCGTCAACTAGCAAGACGCATTCCGAAGCTACCGTTCGTGTGGACTGAGTAGAGACACTACAAGATCGTGGTGTTGGTGATCGATCTCCTCTACGCTTCAAAGAGGTAAACACTACAAACTATCATGTTCTTTGTGATTCTTGGCAATGACATGATCCATGGGAAAAGGGTTTTTCCGCTCAAGAGGATTTTTCTATAATGAAAATTAAAAATATTCCTCTTGAAAACCCAACAGTGGTATCAGAGCCTCATGTTTGATTGCTTGAATCCCTTTGCGTGTTTGCCATGTTTAAAAGCATGTTTTAATTTTATATATGATATATAAAGTCGATGAGTACCGGAGAAGTTACGAAAACTTTTTGAGTAGTACAACAGTACCGGTTGTTGTTGAAAAATCAAAGAAATCAATTACTTGATATTTTCTTTTATTGGCTTTTAATATGACAGCTTTTGTATAAGGTTACACGTTGTTGTTAAAAACCTATGAAATCATTTCGTGATTATTGTTTTTGATTTTATTACTAGCTTCTAAATTCAACAAGAATTTAAAACGTGAATGTTTTTCGGTTTTTGATTTCCGTAAAATTGGATTGACCAAGAAACATGTAGCACTAACTGAAAACTCATTTTCGGCTGAGTGTGCGTTTTTGCGTTCAATTGGCCCATAAAAAGTGTTTAGTGGCTGTGCGTTTTTGCAATCAATCGGCCAACACCTTTTATGTTCTTGTGCATTTTAACCGTTTGATAAAATGTGAGCATTGACATTTATATATGTGTTAGCATATTGATATTTTGATGTTTAAAATATTTTAATATAAATAATAATAATAAAGGGTTTATTATTATTGTTTGTTATTAAATATTTTAAGCACGTGGTTTATGGTTATGACCTTAGTATTTTGGTAAATGCGGTCTGCGTGTTGTGATTTATTTAATATTTAAATACGACCTGCGTGTCGTGCCATTTTATTTAATTAATTTATTTATTTGTACTGTCATATAAATAAATGTAATTCTTCAAAGAGTTGAAGATGAGATAACGCCATATGAGGATGCCAGTGGGAGAAGCTTGCAAAACTTGCTCGTGGGTCAAAGGATTGTAATAAAATAGTTTATTTAATTCTTAGGCGTTAGGAGGCCATAACTGTACCACCACGTCTTGCATGATTTATGTATGTGATGCATGATGCATATGTGATGTATGTTTAACATGTTTTTGAATGTATAAGATACATGCATGTATGCTTTATGAGATTGGATGTATGAGATGCATGTTTTATATGAAGTGTATGCACGTATGCTTGTATGTTGTGCATGTTTGAGAAACGCATTTGTATGTGATACAAAAGCCGGTGAGATCGCTTAAAATAAAAATTCCCTCAATCTAAATATTAAGTCTAAATGCCTTCTGATGTGTGGCACTCGTCAAGGCCAGGATAGAGTAAGTGTGGGTCATGCCAAAGCTGAGCACCTTATTTTATCTTGGTGAGGCGCGATAGGTGAAATATCCAACTGCCAACCATCGGGTTTGACTAAACTAGGCCGAATTCAATAAGAAGGAAATGGGACTAGAGGCAAGAGTTGGGCTTTAGTTCATAAGATGAATTAGAATAAAGGGTTATTCACCCAGCTGATCCAAGAGTTGCATATAGATGCAATTGGAAATAGTTTCCTACCTAAATAGTCGAGTTCTGGGCGATCAGCCAAAGCTGACTCAGGACGTGGCGAAATATGGATCTTGGCCCACTAGAAAATCTTCCAACGGGATTTTTCGAGCCAATGTGGAGGGTCATTGGTTTAAGTAAAATAGTGGGAGCGTATTTAATAAAATTCCTTATTAAATATGTTATTGTCATGATACTTATCTCTGCATGTTTATTTTGTTTTAGATTACCATGTCTGGCAACACCGCTAATACCATGTCATTGCGATCTGTCCTTGAGAAGGACAAGCTGTCTGGAAGCAACTTTCTCGACTGGCAGCGAAACTTGAGAATTGTTCTCAAGCAAGAAAGGAAGTTGTATGCACTTGATGAGCCAGTGCCTGAGGCACCCGCTGCTACTGCCCCTAAGGCTGAGAGGGATGCTTACCAGAAGCACCTCAACGACGCCATAGATGTTGGATGTCTCATGCTAGCTACCATGACTTCGGAGTTGCAAAGGCAACACGAGAACATGGAGGCGTTCGATATGATCGAACACCTCAAGATGCTTTTTCAAGGGCAAGCTAGGCAGGAGAGATTTGACACCTCCAGGGCCCTTTTCCATTGCAGGCTGGCTGAAGGAAACCCAGTAGGGCCTCATGTACTTAAGATGATTGGGTACATTGAGAGTCTCGAGAGGCTGGGATTTCCTTTGGGCCTAGAGCTGGCAACGGACCTTATCCTGCAATCGTTGCCGGATAACTTTAGCCATTTCGTCATGCAGTATAACATGAACGATTTTGCTAAACCGTTGCCAGAGCTTGCAGGCATGTTGAGAACTGCTGAGCAAAATATTAACAAGGGAAAGGGAAAGGCCATTATGATGGTCAACTCTGGAAAGGGGAAGGGCAAAAGGCCTGCTTCTTGGGCTACAAAGGACAAAGGCAAGAAACAGTTCAAGCAAAGTTCTTCTAGCCAGAAACCAGTAGGCGGGGTTGCTAAGGATGCTTCCTGCTTCCATTGTGGAAAACCTGGACATTGGAAGAGGAACTGTCCAAAATACCTAGAAGAGTGCAAGAAGAAGAAAGGAAGTGAGACTTCCACTTCAGGTATTTATGTTATTGAGGTTAATTTATCTACTTCAGCATCATGGGTATTAGATACTGGATGTGGTTCTCACATTTGTACTAATGTGCAGGGACTAAGAAGGAGTAGGACTTTGACCAAGGGCGAAGTGGACCTACGAGTTGGAAATGGAGCAAAGGTTGCTGCATTAGCTGTAAGGTCTTATGTTTTGACTTTGCCCTCTGGGCTTATTTTGGAATTGGATAATTGTTATTTTGTTCCAGCAATTAGCAGAAACATTATCTCTATTTCTTGTTTGGACAAGAAAGGTTTTAAAATTATTATTAAGGACAAATGTTGTTCGCTTTATTTGAATGATGTTTTCTACGCTAGTGCACCTATGAGTAATGGGCTTTATGTCCTTGATCTTGATATGCCTATTTTTAACATAAATGCGAAAAAGGTCAAACCAAATGATTTGAACCCGACATACCTTTGGCACTGTCGTTTAGGCCATATAGGTGAGAAGCGTATTTCCAAACTCCATAAAGATGGACTCTTGGACTCATTTGATTATGAATCATTTGAGGTATGCGAATCTTGCTTATTGGGAAAGATGACCAAGGTCCCGTTCACTGGACAAGGTGAAAGGGCTAGTGATCTTTTGGGCTTAATACATAGTGATGTATGTGGTCCACTAAGCAAAACTGCTAGAGGTGGTTTTCCCTACTTCGTTACATTTACTGATGATTTCAGTAGATATGGGTTTGTGTATCTAATGAAACACAAGTCTGAAACCTTTGAAAAGTTCAAAGAATTCAAGAATGAAGTGGAGAACCAACTTGGTAAGAGTATTAAGGCCATACGATCAGATCGTGGTGGTGAGTACTTAAGCCAGGAGTTTGATGACTATCTGAAGGAGTGTGGGATAGTATCCCAACTCACACCACCTGGAACACCACAATGGAATGGTGTATCCGAAAGGAGGAATCGTACCTTGTTAGACATGGTTCGATCTATGATGAGTCAGTCAGACCTCCATGACTCTTTCTGGGGATATGCTTTACTTACAGCTGCTTTCACCCTTAACCGTGTTCCATCTAAGGCGGTTGAAAAGACACCATATGAGATATGGACGGGCCGAAGACCCAGTATGTCCTTTCTAAAGATTTGGGGCTGCCATGTTTATGTGAAACGTATGATTTCAGATAAACTTGGACCTAAATCAGATAAATGTATATTTGTGGGGTACCCTAAGGAAACTAAGGGATACTATTTCTACAACACCTCCGAGGACAAAGTGTTTGTTGCAAGGACTAGAGTGTTCCTTGAGAAGGAATACATCTCTAAAAGAGCCAGTGGGAGGAATGTAGAACTTGGAGAAATCCAAGACCCACAAAATACTAAACCACCTGTAATGGAACAAGAACCAGTACCACAAAGTGTTGTGGTTCAACCAATGGTTCAAGTAGCACAAGATCCGCGTAGGTCTAGCAGGCCACGTCGCCAACCTAAGAGATATGGACTTCTCCTAACTCAAGAAGGTGATGTGCTGCTCATGGATCAAGATGAGCCTGTGACTTACCAGGAGGCCGTAATTGGCCCAGAATCTGAGAAGTGGCTAGAGGCCATGGGATCTGAGATGGAGTCCATGTACACTAACCAGGTATGGACCTTGGTTGAGCCACCCAAAGGGGTAAAACCCATAGGGTGCAAGTGGGTCTTCAAGAAGAAGACTGACATGGATGGTAAGGTGAATACCTTCAAGGCACGATTGGTGGCGAAAGGGTTCAAGCAAATTCATGGAATAGACTATGATGAAACCTTCTCCCCAGTCGCAATACTTAAATCCGTCCGGATCCTACTTGCCATTGCTGCATACCGTGACTATGAGATCTGGCAGATGGATGTCAAGACTGCATTCCTTAATGGGAATCTTCTTGAGGATGTGTACATGACACAACCCGATGGTTTTGTCGATCCAAAAAATGCTGAAAAGGTATGCAAGTTGCAAAGGTCCATTTATGGATTAAAGCAAGCTTCTAGAAGTTGGAATCTTCGTTTTGATGAAATGTAAGACAGTTTGGATTCATCAAGAACGAAGATGAGCCTTGTGTCTACAAGAAGGTTAGTGGGAGTATAATTGTTTTTCTGGTATTGTATGTGGATGACATACTATTCATCGGAAATGATATCCCTACACTGCAAAATGTGAAAACATGGTTAGGGAAATGTTTCTCGATGAAAGACTTAGGCGAGGCATCCTATGTGCTAGGAATCAGGATCTATAGAGATAGATCACTGAGGCTACTCGGCCTTAGTCAGAGTACATATGTTGACAAAGTGCTTAGGCGCTTTAATATGCAAGATTCCAAGAAAGGTCTCTTGCCTATGTCACATGGCGTGTATTTGTCCAAGGGACAATGCCCTACCTCATCGGATGAAAGGAACGCATGGGTAAAGTTCCATATGCTTCGGCAATTGGTTCTATCATGTACTGTTGTGATGTGTACTAGACCGGATATCTCGTATGCTTTAAGCGTAACAGTAGATATCAATCGACCCTGGTGAAGTCCATTGATACCGGCCAAGAACATCCTTAAGTATTTGAGAAAGACTAAGGATTCGTTCTTGGTTTATGGCGGTGAGGAAGAGCTTGTTGTAAAGGGTTACACCGATGCTAGCTTCCAAACCGACAGGATGATTCCCGATCGCAATCGTGGTTTGTGTTTTGCCTAAATGGCGAGTCATAATGGAAGAGTTCAAAGCAAGAGACGATTCTTGATTCTACTACAGAGGTCGAGTATATAGTCGCTTCTAATGCACCAAAGAGGCCGTTTGGATCAGAAGTTCATTAGTGAATTTGGCATTGTTCCTAGCATTTGGACCCGATTGACCTCTTTTGTGACAACAATGGAGCAATCGCGCAAGCTAAGGAACCTAGATCTCACCAACGATCTAAACATATACTTAGGCGTTTCCATCTCATTCGAGCGATCATCGATAGAGGAGATGTAAAGATATGCAGAGTACCTACATCGACAATGTTGCGGACCACCGACAAAGCCTCTTGCTCAGCAGAACCATGATGCTCAGACTAGATCGATGGGTATTAGATTGATGCCCGATTGGCTCTAGTGCTAGTGGGAGATTGTTGGTGTAAGCCCTAGTGGCCAATCTAGTTTTAGTAGATTATCATTTGTGTCATGACTTTGATTATATATATTTGATATATATATGTGAGGCATTTCATTAATTGTGTTATTTATTTTATAGCATAATAAAGTCCTTAGAATAAACAGTTCGTTTCATGGAACATCAAGTGCGACTTGATCATGAGACCCCATTGAACATATAGAACGTTATTCTTAAAGCATCCGTAGTCGAGTATTATTGTTAATTAGGACGACAATAATGCATAGAGACTATTGTGTGAGTAGACTGATGACCACATCTCATGGGTCATGGATATGTGATATCAAGTCGGCATACGGTATAAATATTAGGAGTAATATTTATATTGGACTGACCCACTATGAGGACGCTTCATAATAGTTATGCAAGTGTCATAGGCGCTCCTCATGGTGACCATAGTAAAGTAGTCCTTTGACTTGAAGTCACTGCGATTCCTACATGTGGAGTTGTAGGCTTTAATGCTATCAAACGTCATCCGTAACAGGATGATCATAAAGATAGTAATTGGGCCTTCAATGAATCATGTTGAGGGGTGCGAGTGATGTAGACAGGATTCGTCCCTCCTACATAATAGGAGTAATGTCTTGGGCCTCTCGATAGAGTGGGACGTGAAATATGCGTGGCCACGCGGAAGTGGGTCAATATATGATATTGGGCCCGCTTGTGATTACACGTCCATTCTGGTATCGAGGAACGTATGATTGGACTTAACGAGGATGACACATTTATACCTCGTGTTCAATTAGGACACATGGACGAAGGGACATCGACTTTACAGTAATCTTGGTCGCGGTAAGGTTAAAATCGGATCACCGATTTTTCCCCGTTAATTGGGTAGCAATGATGCATTGCTAGATGCCGCTCATTGTTTATAATATTTAATATTATTTTAATATTTAATATTATTGCCAACTTAATGGGAACCTATAGGTCACACGATAGAATCGGTTTAATCGGAATCAGATTATTTAATTAAATAATGATTTAATTAAATAAGAAGGAAATGGGCTCATATTGTATGAGGCCCATTAGGGTAACATAATGAAAGGAAGGGAGTATATAAGCTTAACGCTCCAACCCTAGTCTAAGTTTCGTAGAACTTTCTGTGCCTCCTTCCTGTTGCCGTCAACTAGCAAGACGCATTCCGAAGCTACCGTTCGTGTGGACTGAGTAGAGACACTACAAGATCGTGGTGTTGGTGATCGATCTCCTCTACGCTTCAAAGAGGTAAACACTACAAACTATCATGTTCTTTGTGATTCTTGGCAATGACATGATCCATGGGAAAAGGGTTTTTCCGCTCAAGAGGATTTTTCTATAATGAAAATTAAAAATATTCCTCTTGAAAACCCAACACTTAGGTACGGCCGTGACGCGACCGAGATTGAACTGGAAGCCATCGCGACGCGATGGAGAGGATTCTGGAACCAATAGGTCGGTGACTAAGTCGGTGATCACAGCTAATAAAAGCTTGACACGTGGCACCATCGCGACGCGATGGAGATTATGCCTTGGTCCATCGCGACGCGATGGGACCAATTTATGTCTATATATAGCTCGTCACCCCCTCATTCCAACTCGCCCCAAATCCTCTTCTCTCTCTAACTTTCTCTCTCTAGGGACTTCTAAGGAGTGAATAAGCTCTGTGCTTGCCTCTAATGAGGATCTGGCACATCAGAAAACCATTAGAAAGTAATCTTAGAGATTGAGAAAGGGAGTGAGCCTTAGAGGGCCACTAAGGAGCAAGTATGCTCTGCACTTGCCTCAATTGAGGATCTTGTGCATCAGAAAGCCCTTAATTAGTAGGTAATTCTCTGAGAAAGGGAGGATGAGAGTGGCCTAGTAAGTTGGGTAGGAGTGTCTAGGGGCAGGAATACGAGTAGTAGGAGCGGCGAGGATACACAAAGTGGCAACAGCTGTAACGATCTTCTAAGCCAGGTATGGGAGACCTGAACGCTATCCACTAGGGATTATAGGATTAGAATAAGTGTATAACTAGGCATAGGGTGACCAAAGCCCTACAAGAGGTTGATAATAGCAGCACCTTAGGAGAGGGGTTGTGACCTATGATAGCTGAGGACAGTTTTCAGAGGTCTATCAACCATAGGAGTAATCTATTGATATCAGTGGATGAATATTGATTGATGTGATGTTGGTTCCTTATGATTTCATTATAATTATGTGTGTAATTGCTGGTGTGTGGATTGATAACATGTCAGTAGTAGATCGCCTGAGCGGCACTAGGGTTGACTCATGTGTGGATCGAGGATGGTTGATGCTTAATGATGTGTTGGTTGACCTATATGTTGATCAAGGATGGTTGATAAATGATGTTACGTTATATATAGATAATTGTGTTGTATAGGATGGTTGTTCCGCTTATGCTGATTTGATGATTAAGTTATTACAGTGTTGTGTGTGGGAATATGGTTGAACTATTTAATTATAAAGAGTTGAATAGTGCTAGAACAAGACATTAAAGTTGGTTGAGCTGATAACCTGATAAGTGTTGAGATAAGATGATGATATTAGCTGAGATAAAGAGTTGATGTATTGAGCTGATGAATAATGAAAAGCTGATAAGGTGCTGAATAATAAATAGTCATATGCATGTGCTGTAATCCACCGCCGTGCACATAAGCTGTGTACGAGGCCAGGTGCCAGAGTGTAGGCACGATGCAGTCGGTATAGGACACGCTTCGCGTGGATCCTTGAGAATAGTCTGGGTCCGACAAGGCTCCTAGGTGACCAGTGATTTGGCCCCACTGTGTCGGGACGTCGATTAGCCTGGTTATCCTGACGGGTTACTATTGCATCATTGTCCATAGTGTCGATCCCGAGTGCCGTCCTAATACCTGATCTTATCGAAGAGCAGGGATGCACTCTTAGGGGTATGATGAGTGGGATAGGGGGATGGACAACTGGCTTGGCCTATCGAGGTCGCTATTATCTATAAAGATAAGGTGGCTAAGGTGGGGCTACCTTTGTCATATTGTAAAACTGTGTGGCCACGCAGGCATGTAGATTTAAGCTACATGGTTATGGGTAGTTAGGCGGAGATCCTAACAGTTGACTAGGAGATGTGTGGTTTGATCTTTCCTATGTGTTATTATTCTATTTTGCTTATGTGTGCTTGCCTTTTTATACATAAGTTCTAAATCCTACCTTCCCATTTAGCAGTGCGTATAGTGTGTTCTGAGTCTCTTGTGCTATTTCTTGTTTTGCATATATTTGTCCTCGGACATTGGCAGATGTCAGCTGAGCCTCAAAAGAAAGATAGAGATTGTGGGTCCACAGCCAGTGAGTTAGAGTCAATCCCAGATGTTAGATATTATGTACAATTAAAAGGTCTTAAGGTTGGCTATTTTTGAATATATTGATATACTTCTATCCAAAATATTAAAATAAACTTATTTCCACAATAGTTATATAAATTGAAATTTTAGGATGTCACAACCTTCACTAGCGCTCTAGCTATTTTCCTTAATAAACCCAAAAACCTAATCGCAAATGCAGCTCCCTGTTCGTGACCTTCTTCTTACTTTATCGCTGCGCACACACAAACATCTCTCTCTCACTCCCATTTTCCTTTTCTTTCCTTAACCGGATCGAGAGAGAGAGAGAGAGGAAAGGGTACGGTTTGAGAAAGACGAGGGAGGGACAGAGACTGGATCCATGAAGAAGAAGGGGAAGGGACAAAGGCAATGGTGGTGATTTCGGATCTAGAAAGGGGTACAAAGAAAAGGGGTACAAGGAATGGTGGCTCCGTTGACACTGTCAGTCCCCACGACCGCCAACTTTCACGCTCACGACTCCCTCGTCATTGTCACCGTCGCGGTTTGGCCCACGAATGAAACCAAAAACCTACATGTTACTAGTTCCCAAGTCCGATGCAGGAGAAGAGCAACCACGACGCCACTGCCTGTTCGATGAAGCTGTCGTTGTAGCACATCGCCGTGGACAGCCAACCCCGTCGTTGTTTCCCTCTCATCTCCCCCCCTTTGTTGAGTTACCATTTTCTTCTCCCATCTTATATGTTATTCCCAAAGCCCATGGTTTAACTCTAGGATCCTTGAGCTTAAATCCCAATTCTCACAAAACCCTAACCCAAAATGTCATTCTAATCTCTATTTCATCTCTGTTTTTGATGAATTTGAAAATTTCACTTATGATTGTTTGGGCTATTGATTTATTGGCATGAAAGATTCTTCTTCTTCTTACTCTATCTGTGACTTATCTCTAGTTTCATGGGTCACTGCTTTTGGTTCTGTCGTGGCTCTAAATGAAGACAGCCGAGGGTCTTGGTTGAAGGCTTGGGGTTTGATTTCTGGTAGGGGTGCACATGGTGGCTGCTGGGTTCGTGTGGTGGCTAAATGGCGGTTGCTGGGTTCGTGACTACGATTTCTGCCAGTCTTTAATGTTTAGTATATGTTGTAAGGCTTGCTGTGATTATATTCCTTTGTTTCTTCCTTTTGTGTTTGTTGAATAAGTTGGGTGAGTGTGAATGAAGGATTTATGTTATTGTTTGTTACTGAAGGACTTGCTTTTATTTCATATTAAATGATAAGTTGGATTTGGACTGAATTTGGAATGATTTAATGATCATGCAGCATGATAAGAAGCTGAATTTTTTACCCAAATTATGCATCTATATAAATTATTTACCAAAATTAAGAACTTTTCAAGTTCAAGGTATTTATCAATATAAATCAGTTTCTTTGGAAAGCAGCAGAGCCATGTATAACTTTGAACCTAACAAGTCCAGTAGAATCTGTGGCTTTTGACTTAGCAGATGTGTTGGTTCTTGTTGGAGCATCATCTAGGGTAATAAAGCTTTGGGATTTGGAAGAAGCAAAGAGTAAGTTAATTAGTATATGCTAAGGTAACTGTTTTTCACTCACAAAAAACATATAGCTGGTATATGATAAGTGATGTGCTTGAAATAGCATGTAGTTTAGTGTTAGTTTTGCATTGCATTTTAGTCTTTTTAGCATTTCTAATCCATGTTATTTATGCATTTTTTGTTTGAATTAAATAATACACTTGGTTTTGGTTCTTTTGTGCTTAAAGGAAGGTATTTGGCCTAGGAAAAAGGAGAAGAATCACTTGGACGGGCGTTGGGACCATGTCGGAGGCCAAAACACTAAAATTGGGCAAGAATTGAAGAAGCACGGCCTTCCCGTGTGGTGAAGCACGACTGTGCCTCGCTGTTGCTGATTTGAGCGAGAGTCAGAATGAAACACGGCCCAGCAGTGTCACCCAGCACGGCCCGTGCCTCGCGAACATCTTTGCACGCATATCTGCAGTGCAGCACGGCTAGGCCGTGTTGCGACGCGTTCCAGACTTCGCATAACTTGCCTTCAATGGGTTTCTGTATGCCTTCAACACGTTCCAGACTATCACAATTCTTAATGAGTTTTATTCGATTTCAATTACCACGAGAGTAGGAGTTGTATCGTTTAAGCACGGTTTCTGTATGCTGAAAATGTACTTTTACTAATTTTGGATAGATTGCCTTCAATTTTATTCATTCGTTAATAAGAGAGCAGTCATTTAGGATTTCAGAGCATCATTGTGGTACCCCCGGATCCTAGAAGCTTTTCCTATATATATTAAAATCACCAATTGCATTGTTCTCATTGTCAATTTATTTTATTTCCATCACAACAACAATTTTCTCTTCTTGAACTAATTTAATTAGCGTAAAGTAGTCCATGTGGGATCGATATTTTATTACTTGACGACAACTCCGTGCACTTGCGGTTTTGGCACATCAAGTTTTTGGCACCGTTGTCAGGGACTGCGTCTTATTGCTTTTTAAATTGATTCCTGTTAATATATAAAAAAAATTGTTTCTGTTTTAATTTTTATTTATTTTGTTTTTCTTTTATTTTGGTGCTTTGATCTGTCTGCCTTCCTGTCTACAGTTACTTTTTCCTTGAATGCGAAGAACTCGAAGCAGTGAAAACATTGTTGAGGCTGACCCTGAAATTGAAAGGACCTTTCGCATTCTAAGAAGAGAACAAAGGCAAAGAAGAGTTGAAAATTTGATGTGCTTGAAATAGCATGTAGTTTAGTGTTAGTTTTGCATTGCATTTTAGTCTTTTTAGCATTTCTAATCCATGTTATTTATGCATTTTTTGTTTGAATTAAATAATACACTTGATTTTGGTTCTTTTGTGCTTAAAGGAAGTTATTTGGCCTAGGAAAAAGGAGAAAAATCACTTGGACGGGCGTTGGGACCATCTCCGAGGCCAAAACACTAAAATTGGGCAAGAATTGAAGAAGCACGGTCGTGCCTCACTGTTGCTGATTTGAGCGAGATTCAGAACGAAACACGGCCCAGCCGTGTCACCCAGCACGACCCGTGCCTCACGAACGTCTTTGCGCGCATATCTGCAGTGCAGCACGGCCAGGCCGTGCCAGGTACTACGGTCGTGCTGCGACATGTTCCAGACTTCGCAATTTTACGTTTTAAATCGTTTTCACTTACTTTTTACCCCTTTGGTGACCTAAACTATAAATAGGCATTGTTAACACTTGCCTAGGGTTCGAACTTGGTTCGTTGGAGGCACGATAGAGGATTGGAACGGATTTCTTCATCTCTTTGATCTCCATTTACTGGTTTAGATGTTCTTATCAATGGATTCTTTTATAACTATGAAGTTAGAGTAGTTTCCTTTGTTCTAGGATTTGGGGCTTCGCCATTTGATGTCTCTTGGATGAATATTTGTTAGACTCTCTTATTACTATGAATTGCAATTTGATTCCGTTTTTATCATTATTAATATTTCTTATGAGTTCGATGGCCACGATTTCATATGTGTTAGATTCCTAGGGATGAACTGAGAGGTGAACCTAGTAATCGGAACTATAAGAATGGAACTTAGGATTAAAATCACGAGAGTAGTTTTTAGTCCTTCGAGGGTAAAACAAGTTATCACAATTCTTAATGGGTTTAATTTGATTTCAATTACCACGAGAGCAGGAGTTGTATCGTTTAAGCACAGTTTATGTATGCTGAGAGGGTACTTTTACTAATTTCGGATAGCTTGCCTTCAATTGTATTCATTCGTTAATAAGAGAACAGTCATTTAGGATTTTAAAGCATCATTGTGGTACCCCCGGATCCTAGAAGCTTTTCCTATATATATTAAAATCACCAATTGCATTGTTCTCATTCTCAATTTATTTTATTTCCATCACAACAACAATTTTCTCTTCTCGAATTAATTTAATTAGCGTAAAGCAGTCCCTGTGGGATCGATATTTTATTACTTGACGACAACTCCGTGCACTTGCGGTTTTGGCACATCAATAAGGTAACTCGAATATGCTTAATCTCAATTTGCATGACTTCTGGATGCAGAATGTTTTATCCAGCGAACACAGTCTTAGCAACAGGATGCTGAAAGTCATATTGGCCACACCAAAGGTCTTAATCAATGTTTTTTGTTGCTTTTATTTTGTTACACCCTCAAAATAAAAGTTTTTTTTGTTGCTTTCTTGGGGCTCAATTTGATGGTAGTTTACTGTAAAATACTGCATATCAAACCTATCAACTCGGTTGTCTGTGTTATATAGCTAATGATCATGCTTCTCTTGCTTTGTTGTTCTACTTTGATGAATTTAATTAGAGCATATACTCCCTATTGCAAGTTTTGCAGTTCAGGAAGTATGAATATACATGGGAAGGCTACTTTAAAGGAATTGAGATGTGTATACTCTAATATCATGCTTGTACATGTGCACCTGTGTGACACTGTAATTCGGAGATGTAGTTACTGGTTTTTAAAAATACTGTATCACTGACTTGGAGCATGCTGATTATGAATAATTCATAGTTATAGTTGCTGTTTTAAGGTTCTGTTTGTCACTGATTTGAAGCATGCACTGTTGTGATTAATTTATGGCTATAGTCATTGTTTCTCTCAGTTGTATTTGAAATTACATAATTAGGCTTTTATTTAATCTCAATTGCCTTATTTTGGGAAACTACAGGGTAAAACTCTGGCATTTGTGTTGCCTATATTAGTCTTTAACAAATGGTCCAGCAAAAGCATCAAGAAAGACTGGCTATAGGAGGACTCCAAGCGTTCTTGTGTGTTTACCTACAAGGGAATTGGCCTGTCAGGTACGATAGTGTTTGCACTTGTGGTTGGTTGTAGGGTGGATTTTTTACTGTGGAGTGTTGTGCATTAGGTGCATGTTGATTTTGAAGTTTATGGTGGGGCACTGGGATTGTCTTCTTGTTGTTTATATGGAGGAGCTCCAAATCAAGCTCAAGAAATTAAGCTTAGGATAGGTGTGGATATTGTTATCAGCACACCGGGTCGCATAAAGGTAATTACTTACTAATTGATTATATGTAGCTGCATTGTTCTTTCTTGATATGAATATGAATTCTTGCAAAGGTAGATTTAACGAAAGATTCACTTTTTCTTTGTGTGTCTAAGACAATATTTGGCAATATTTTTTTTAAAATTTTCATGTGTCATGCGCTGGTGCAGGATTATATAGAGGGAAAATACTGACCTGAGCCAACTAAAATTCTGTGTACTTGATGAAGCAGATGAGATGCTGAGGATAGGTTTTGTTGAAGAAGTTGAACTGATTCTTGGTGTATGGTTTATTTATTTATTTGTTCTCAATGCATGGGGTACTGCTTAGTGCTAAGTGTCAAATTTTGCAGCAAATAATGTTATGTTGAACTTTTTGTGAAACTATTTACCACTTACCTTCTCAATTATTGATTTTGTTTTAGTTAATTTCATAAGTTCTTTTTGTATTTATGTGGTAGCTCAAATCAAATATCAATCAAAATCAAAACCTTCATACAAATAGTGATCTGTTCTGCATCATTTATGCTATGAAGGACTATAAGTAAGAATGAGTTCCTGGTAATTTTTTTGATTTAAGGAACTAATTATGTTCTTTCTTTGTTAAATAACTTCGTTGTTTGTTTAATATATTTTAATGTATTTATTAAGTAAATTAATTATAGTAGCAATTTTTTGAAATTAAGAAATTTGACTTTTAGTGATAGACGAGGGCTGTAGATAGAAGTCCAATAATGCATGGCCTCAATGTCCATTGGTAAATGTCAACTTGACATTTACCTACAGAATTTGATATTTAGTGACAGCTTTTGTCTGTCACTAAAAGTCAAATTTCTTAAAAAAAAAGGAATAATTAGCGCTTCCTTGAAAAAGTGCTAGCTATTATTGATAATAGCTAGCTATTATCAATAATAGCTAGTACTTTTTCAAGAAAGCGCTAGCGATTCCAGTTTTTGCTAGCACTTTTAAAACGTTGTCTTTTCGAACCAAGATCACTAGCGGGCGATTAGGCAGCGCTTTTAAACGCTAGCGAAGGCAAAAAATAAGTGCTGGCTATTTCGTTTTCTATTGTAGTGAGGCACGAGTTAATACACTAGTTTAATATAGATTGAAGAAATTTAAGTATTAATTAAAAATATCTTTTTATGTCATTTTACATTTATTATCAGCAGTTTCAACCATTAACTTTACCAAATATTTCAGATTCAATTTACTAGCTTATCCGCAATAAGTCTATTCGCTATCAACTAACTTATCCGCTATTAGCTAGTTTATCTGTTATCCATTACTTTTTGCCAAATTGAGCTACATGTCAAATTATTTCTATGGCTTGATCCTCATCCTCTATATTTATTTTTGATAACCTGAGCACCTTGAGTTGATCTAATATACAAAAAATGCATTGGTTTAATTTTTTTCATTTTTTTCATAAATTTTAATTTTTTAATTAAATCCAGTTACCTCACTAGAATCAAATAAAAATTAAATTCGATTTAAATCAACCATCAATTTTTTAAATAAAACCAAATCGAACCGAATAAATTTGATTTGTTGTGAGAAACTGATTAGGACTCGCGGCAGACAGAGACACACATTACTCTCGCTTAGTCAAAAGTTATCACGGTACTCCCTCCGGTCTCATATATAAGCAACAAAAAATTTAGAATTAATGGCCCAAAATATAAGCAATTTTTAATTACTTTTACCGTATTAAATGACATTATTCACACAAAAAAACTCTTGAATTAAATTTAGATTGATTTAAGAATTATAATAATTTTTTTATTACTTTAAGACTATAGTATTAAATAAAAATAATATTTTTTTTAAGTGGTGTGGACCAAATAAATAGAATCTTTTGCTTATATTGGGTAACGAAAGGAGTATCGTTTTTCCAACTCTCGAGTAAGTATATATCTTAGGCTTAGCCGTTACTGTAACACCCTTCCGAGACAGGGAGTAACCTTATTTATTTAGTACAAAAGTAGTTCAACTAAGACAAATACATAATTTATTTATTACAAAACATATTACATATACAAGTACAAACATGACGCTACACCCACATGGGTGACAATAGACACACTGGCCGTGACGTACGTATTCATCTTTGTCTCCAAACAGGCTACTCAAAAACCTTCCATCCACTTCTTATAGGTTGTTCTTGCTCATCTGTTATTTAATAACATACAATAGAAATACAAAAGAAAACACTGGGGTAAGATATCCATTAACCTCCATCAAACAGGAAAATAGCATAGTAGAATACCTGTTACCATGTCCAGCACAATATACCATTACCAATACAACTGATACATAACCACAACCATCTGGTTTACAGACACATCAGACTTGACTACATAGTCACACATCACATCGTATTCCTGACGTCACAGACCGACACATGTCACTGGTCATCTCAGGCTCAGTTACTAGTCTCTGAACATGTCAGGCTCAATTACCAGTCCTACGGATATGTCAGGCTTAACTACCAGTTACTGAGCATGTCAGGCTCATTTACCAGCCCTGTGGACATGTCAAGCTGTTTCAGAGATTTCAGGCTCATATCCAGCCCTACTGACCCAATCCATCACTAAACATTGCGGGCCATTAATGCCCTTCTCCCTAGACCGATTACTAGTCTCAGGGTACCGAGTATGATAAGTTGGTTGTCCAGAAAACAAATCTTATTACACTACCATCCCCGATTATTGGCTATGGCATCCCATACTACCATACCCAATTACCGGAGTAAGGCACCGTCCCGTCCACTAGGATGGCATCCCCCATACCGGGAATGGCCAAGACTATCCACCCGTCAGACGTGGAGTCCTGGAGCTCGGTCATACCATCGATCATATCTATCTCAGGTACACCTACTCCACACTACTCCGTACCATTGATCATATACATCTCAGGTACACCAACCTCGGGTACACTGACCCGGCCATCACCACTATCACAAGGTATCAATGGTAGTACTTGCTACTACCATCTAGGCATTCGCAAACCTCTAACTAAAGGGTGTCACCCTTGACTATACAATCATGCATTAGATTCACACGTATTATAAGATCCAGACATAAGTATCAGGCACATATCAGAATAACATCAATCGGATCACCATAATTAACAGCATATTAATTATTCTCTACGTCGCATAAGTGACTGTCTACTAATCTTATAAATTTATCAAATATAACCTATGTTGGTTGATAGGTCTACAGTGACTATCCTTAGCCACTGTACACCGCAACCCCTCTCTTGAGGTGTTGCTACTACCAACCCCTAGTAGGGATAAGGAACCCTACTCATGCTAACAATTCTACTCTACTACCTATTTTGCCTAGAGATTAAGGTATCTTCCTTCTTACCTGGCCTAGAAGACTGTTGCCGCTCTCGTCCTTCGCTCTTCCCTCTCTCGAGCTCCTCCACACCCTTCACACTCTCCCAAAGGCCCTTAGAAGAACTTGGGCTGAATGGAGGGGATCAAGCTATTTATAGGCATAAATCGGCGCATCGCGTCGCGACCATATTACACGTGAATCCCATCGCGTCGCGATGCGGAACACGTGTCAGCCATCACGCGTTTTGATCCACCGACCTACCATCGCGTCCCGACAGATTCTTTCATAGTCCCCGTTGCGTCGCGAGCCACTCAGATTTTAAAAATTTCACTTTTGACCTTCTAGACACTTCTAGGTTATTCTTCTCCTTTCTAAGGCATTCTAAGCCTCTTATTAATCAATTTAAGCTCAATTTAATTCTAACTAATATTTTTAGTACTCAATTGTTATTTAATCATTATTCTAATTATTTTAAGACTTATTCAAAAATCAGGATGACATAGTTACAACCTCACGCAAAGGAGCCAGGGTTGCTCACGTTGTACTCACATCACATGTGTGTGCCTAAATCCTAATGTCTATAATACCTAGCTCATTTTCCCTCATGAGGAAACATTGGACTTTTGTAGGTCCACCAAAATTATCTGTATGCGAGGATTATACTGATACAAGTCAAATTTAATCCGATCCGCGAGGAACAAACTTGAGCGCTTCATATACTTATATGGTTTATTTAATTCATATTCACAATTAATTGCTCTCAACATAACAAATGACAAACTGTACTTGTATTCTTTTTTTTATGAGTGTTATCAACACATTTTTCGGCACTCTTTTTATAATACCCACTCTTTTATTAGTTGAAATTCAAATGGACTCACTAAGGGTGTGTTTGGTTCACGAGAGAAATTATGAAGAGAAAAAATGTGAAGAGAGAGTATAAAAAGAGAGAAAAATGTGAGAAATAGAGTAGATTTTGGGTATTGATTGGTTTATGAGAAAGAGAAGAGAAAAAAAGAAGAAAGAAGTGTTAATTTTTTTTTAAAAGACATCAATATCCTTGACTAAATATTTAAATAATTTGAGATATAATGAGAGAATACGGGTAGATTTGGAAAAAGCAAAAAAAAAAAAACGTTGCACCGCCTCTCTCCTCCCTTTCTTCGCAGCAATAAAGAGAAAAAAAAAGTGAGTGGGACCCACCAATTTGTTCTCTCTCTCTTTCCAATTTCTGCTCCAACCAAACTGAAGAAGTGGTCCACTTCTCACCAACTTCTCTCGTGCAGCTGTCTCTCGTCTCTTTCCACCCGCAACCAATCACACTGTAAATCGTATAAGTCTCACATAAAATTAGTGGGACCCATATGAATTTTAACAAATATGAGATAGTGTATTGAAAAGAAAGTATTAGAAACTATGTTCCTAGGATTTCTTTCTTTTTTTTTAACCTTTTCTGTTTAGCTTGCTTCCGGCTATATTTAACAAAAAATATTTTTTTTTTCTAAATATGATTTTTTTTTCCTAAGATCAAGTTTTCCCTCGACAATCCAATTTGTGTTACTAATATACAATATACATTTTCCATTACTGAGTTGAGGAAAAAAAAGAAAGTGAAAGATAGAAAGACGGTAGAAAATGAGATGATTGTTTAATAATTTAGTTTGAGAGAAAATAAAAAGAAAGAGTGAGTGGAAAAGGAAAAAAAAAATATTTGTGAAATGACATAAATACCTTTAAGTAAAATTTAGATATGATAAAGAGAATGAAATTATAAAAAAATAAAATAATTATTTCATTAAAATCACAGATAAATTAAAAATATCAATACAGTAAAAATAATTATTTTATCAATAATACTAAATAAAAATTAAATATATGAAAATGATAAATATTTTTATTTATTTACATGCTAGGAGTAGGAGAAATCAAAAATGACAGTTACGTTATGTTTATTTATTTGAAAATGAAAAAAAAGTATTTTTATCTATTTATAAACAAAAAAAAAGTATTTGCACAGTAGAGGGCATGATTGTCATTTTATTTTAATTTGCATCGCACAATGGGAGAAATGGTGATTATCGTGGGACCCATTATTTTTTTTCCCCGTTTCCTTCAAGGTCAACCATAGGATGGAAAAAATGTTTTGAAAATCGTGTTTTCCGTTCACTCCTTTCTTTTCTTCGCGCATTCGTGGTTTCCAAACATAGTGCAAGTTTAAAATAAAAAATTGTGCAAAAGGTATTATGTTTCCTCCAAAATTATGCGATAACAATAAGGATTGAGATTTTTTAACAACATCTGTAACATTTTTAATGGTAAGAATGCATTCTAATTAACTCTCTAGCTCAAACCCATAGGACCCCCTACCGGCAAGAGAAACAACCCGTTGGATCTACACACTATTCATAATAGAGGCATGTCCCTTTAGATGCCCTCCCCAAAAACTATACTACTTTTATTCTTTTTTAGATATTGTGTAAGGTTGTTTTACACAAAGCAAGAAAACAAATAAATTTTATTGTTATTGATGAAATTACTGGTCTTTTTCCTATGATACGTTGACTGTTTATTACCTCATTACACTTATTTTTCTCTCTACAATAAATAATTTGGTGGTGATGTATTATTGTTCAGGAAAAATAAAAAATAAATGCTAATTTCATTTACGAGTATTGTTATATATCCATTACCTCTGGTTTGTAATGAGTACCTTTAAGAACTACTCTCTCCGTCTTTTATTATAAGCAAAAAAGTACACATAATTTAGTCCAAATTTAAAGAACTTATTTAGACTTATCTAATACTATAAGCATTAGTATGCTTGGAAGAGCTTATAAAAATAGTTTATAATATGCGAATAAGTTGTTTTCAACTTATTTTTATAAATTATCCAAAATAGTTTATAGAAATAATTTTTAAAGACTTTGGGTGAATTTCTCCTATTTCCCTCTTCAATTGTAAAAATGACTTATACATAAATAATTACACAATAAGCACTTGTCAAAAAATAGCACTTAATTAAATTTTTTATCCAAAAACCCTTTAGTAATATTTAAATGGAAAATGATAACAAGTGTCCTTAGGGCATTGGTTAAAGAATCAAAAGAAATAAGTTTGTATGAAAAAATGATATATTTATTACATCGAAAAATATTTAACTTGTATTTTCAAAACAAACTTTCTTTTTATAGATTCTTTAACCAACGCTCTTAGGGGACAATTTAGGGTCATCTCTAATATCATATTCTACCTTTGTTTCTTTTCAAGTGTTTATTTTTTAGAAAAATTTTGTTACAACTTATATGTCATTTTCAAAATTTAAGATTACATATTTACATTAACTATTATATATTTTCAATTATACCCTTAACTATTTACTTGAGAGAGAGAGAGAGAGAGAGAGAGAGAACTATGTGCATTGGGGGCAGTGGCGGACCTAGGACATTGGGTCAGCGGATGCATAAAATTTTAAAATCACTGAAATTATAACAAGAGCATCCGCACACAGTTTTTTACAAAAAAATAACAAGAGCAAATGATTACTCATATTGCAAAATAACAAGACCATGATTTCTAATAAAATAAAATAGGTTTTTGGACTTGAAAAAATAGAAAGTTTTTCAGAATTAAAAAAATTACAAGAGAAAATAACAAAACAACATAGACCGAATTAACAGAGACCTAATTACAATAGAAAATACAAAATAAAATTAACAGAGGGATCAGATTAGATTTTAATCTAAATTGTGGGAAATCTGAACTTAGTAAAAGAGGGAAACAGAGACCGAAATGACACTCACCAACAGGAGAGAGAGAGTGGGTCGAGATATATGAGACAGTGAGAGGAGTTATGTTTTGAGTTTTGAGAGAAAGATGACTGAATCTGGCTGACGGAGATGAAAGAGGTGACGAAGTGAGGGTACTAGGTGCTAATTATTATACGGAGATGGGTCAAAATATAAATATTATAGGGGATAAGTAGTATTTTATTTTTTAGATGGTGCAAGTGCACACTCTAGACAACAACTAGGTCCGCCTCTGATTGGTGATAATGAATAATCACTACTAGAAAAATCAATTTTAAAGAGAGATTTTAGAGAGGGATGCTTATCCGTCGCTAATAGCGACGGATTTAGTGACGGAAAACAAGGTTTCAGGAAAGCTTAATTTGGATCACCTTTGTGACGGATTTAGCGACGGAAAAAATCTGTCGCTAATTTGTTCGTCACTAAATCCGTCACAAATTGACTAAAATACATTTAGTGAGGAATTTAACGATGAAACAAATCCTTCTCTTAAATTTTAGTCACTAAATCTATCACAATTAGTGACGGATTTAGCAATCCTTCTCTAATTTTTTATTTTTATGTCTTTTTTTTTATGATAAACATACCACTAAGTCTTCCCCTCATAAAAAAAAAAACATACCCAAGTCACAGTCAGAACTCAGAAGAAATTAATAATTTCATCAAAAACAAAAATAATTAATTTTCTTGATTAGTGTACAAAAATCTTAAACAACACTTAAATTATTATTTTCCTAAAAAAATACTTAAATTATTCTATTAATTTTATAGATTCCTTAACCAATGCTCTTAGGGCACTTCTTCGTGAGGGTAGAAGTTATTTTACTCCCTCCGTTCCTTTTTACTTGTCGTTTAAGGTTAATTTACAATAAACAAAGAAATTAATAAATTTTGTTGCTTTTGATGAAATTATTAGTCTTTTTCCTATATATGATACTCTTAACCATTCATTACTCCATAGAACATATTTTTCTCTCTCTGCAATAAATAGTTAAGGGTATAATTGTCAAACAAGTAATTAATGTAATGTGAAAGACAAGTAATTAGAAAAAAAAATCTCTAAAAAGCCTACATGTAAAAAGGAACAGAGGGTGTATTTTTCTACGACGACCTTTTCAATGATTCTCAACTCGTATTTTAGGACGGAGAGAGTATTACATGTGACATTTTTAATAAAAAATTACTACTTCATCCATTCCGTATTAAGTGTCGTTTTAGCAAAATAAACAAATTTCATATTATTAAGTATCATTTTAGTTTTTTCAATGCAAGATTATTTTTTTCCTCCAATTTTGCCTTCAAATAAATATTGTATGCATCACTCATAAGTTATTATACTACATTTTACTATGCATTTATGACTATTGTTAAATGTTAAATTGTTAATACTTTAATAGTTAATAAGGACAAGTTAGTAAAATTGTTCTATTCAAAATTTTTTACCGATTTTCTTATATCTTATGAAAAAAAACCCTTAAATGTCACATGGAGTAATAAATTTGTTAACCATAAGGGCACTTGTTATCAGGAATCATTCTTTAATAGTACACCCTCTAGTAATTTATGGATCACATTTGAGAAGCTTTTGTTGGAGCATTAAATATATTAAGTCTACCCTTAATATCGACTAGTAAACGAGCATGTTAATTAATTACTCTACACTTTCCAATACACTTTTCCACTTTCCAATTTCGGTTGCTATACTTCCTTCTTCAAAATTGGTGTGTGATTGGCTGGAATGAAGTTGAAGACCACAACTAGTATAGTGATCAAAAGAGATAATTAATGAGATATTGAAAGAGATGTAGGTGGAGAGAAATAAATTAAATAGGATATCAAAAGAGACAATTAAGGTGGGAAGAGAATTTTGAAATTTTTCGCCTAAAAAAGGTAATTTTGAAATATTCAGATGTTTTTTATAAACTAGACTATTAATTTACTGAATAAAAATGAGTATATGTACAGGACAAGATTTTAGTTTTGTTGACATCAGCTCTAAAGTCCGTGGTGCTTAGCACAACTGGCAAAGTATTTGTCGCTTGGACGCTTGGGCGCAGGTTCGAACCCGCTACGCCTCACTTTCAACGCTCTTTGGAGTGCGTAGTAGGCCGCTGGGCCATAAGACCAAAAAATCAGCTCTAAATAAAAATAAAAAACCTTTATTGACACATTTATTAAATCAGAAATACAGATACAATAATTTACCGAATAATAAAAAAGAAATACAGATACAATAAATGCTTCATTTTCAATACAAAAAATTTCACTTTTATATCTTGAATATCAATTCTAACGACTCAATATCATAACAAAATCGTAAATATTTTACTGTACATAACTGGTTGATAAATTATGTAGTACCTCCGTCCCTAATTATAAGCACTTTAGGACAAAAATTTACAGATTAAGAAAAATAGTTAGTCTAATTAAATTTGTCAAAAATGTATATGCTTGTCCAAATTTACCCTTCATTTATTAGTGGCTTGTCATCTCCCAAAAAGTCTATTAAGAGAAAAAAAATGTTAAACTAATTGTATTAATTAGGGGTAGTATTGTAAAAAAATAATTAACGTATCTTGTAAATTGAAAAAGGACTTATAAAAAAAGACAAATTTTTTTATTCTAAGGGGCTTATAATTAGGGATAGAGGGAGTATTTACTCCCTTTTCACTAATATGAATTCATAAATTTAAACAATATCCCACCTATATCATCATGAGCCTTTGATTATCTGTACTTATTGGTTAAAAACAATCCAGAATGAAATTCAAAATTTTAAAGTTTTAATCTAGCAAAGGAGAAGACATTACAAAGCAAAATGGATTAATTATATCAAATACAAAAATTCCAGAATCCAGATCAGTAACATTCCAAATCGAATTCGAAGGTAATGAACTGTTTAATAAGTAAGTAAGAAACCACAACAACTAAAACAAAGAAATTAAGTACTCCTCAGGATTTAGATTTTCCAAATTCCAGTCGATGGAATCTTCATTCGTCATCATAGTCCGCTACAACAGCGTCCTCTTTTGCCTGCTTTGAGCTTGCCACTGGGACCAAACCCTAATACCACCAAAAGACAATATGCATATATATAAGCTTGCAATATTCCACATTTCGGTTTTCACTCAAAATTTTAAGTTGGAATATTTAATATATAGTAATTCTAATCTGACATTAATGTTCACAAAGCTAAGTATCATGCATTTACAAATGCTGAAATGCAGTGCCTGTTAGATCGGCCTGTTGCATTCAGAAAAAAACACTTCTGAAAAACCAAGAGGATCCGAGTATATATAACCCACCCTACATTCTATATAAAATAAAATGCCCAATATTTCTGTTGAATTGAAAGCGAATCATTGTTAATTAATAAATAAAAATTTATGTTACCGTAAGAAATATTTTGAGAGCTTCTTCTTTGGGGTGAGTGTTGATGATTTTGAGGGCTGCCTCCTGCAGCATAAAGATTTTCAATAATATTGAAAAAAAATGAGAGAAGTTTAGCAGAAGGTTAATTTGTTTGGCAGAGAAAAATATATAATTATAGTAACAAATAAAATGAATAGGAAGAGAGAAAAAAAAAAAAAAAACAAACCCGGGCTAAATTGAGTTCGTCCTGAAGTAACGTTTTAGGTTCAGCATCAATGGAAAGCTTCCTTTCAAGTTTGGGGGGAGGAGGCATTGGTGTTAATGGCTTCTCGTTTTTGTCCTTATTCTTCTCTGCGTGATCCTTCATTTTCAGTCGCAGAGATGCACACACACACACCCCCGACTTGAAAGGCTTGGAAATTAAATAGAGTGAGAGAGTATAAATTAATTAATGTTGTTTTTTTATCCCTATTTGTAGTACTTTGTAAGCGAAGTGCGCACTGTACAATAGCAAAAATGGGCATCTTTGACTGTCATTATGAAGAGGGTGAATAGTGTGATATGCACGTACAGCTGTGATTTCAACAGATCAATTAACGTGGCAGCCATGGCGGGGAAGAAACAGAAACGCATATACAAATGGCAGAGTAACAGCTGAATCTAGGCTTCATAGGGCCTAATACCACATGAAACAACAGGCACAGTAGAAGCCAAACGCAAAAGGTTGCCTTTTGATCCCTGGGTGGTTACAAGATTATTACTTATTATTAACCTCTTGTCTTGATTATAAGAAAAAATTACAAAAACATAAATACCAATGAAACATATATAATATTATAAAATTAAACTCTATTTTCAAATGTACTCCTAATTATGTGCATAGGAAATATACACGTCTATTAAATACTATACAAGTCTACTAAAATAGAGGTATATGAGAATTAAAATATCTAGAAATAAGTCTTTTTTTTATAATTATGACAAAAAAATCCTCTAAAAATCCTCTTATAATTAGGACCGGAGGTAGTATTATTATTATTGTTGTTGTTGTTGTCGTCGTCATCATCGTCGTTGTATACACTACAAGAAATCTGGTTATTTGCTACAAAAATTTCCTAGGGCTTGTGACCCTAGGAAATTACCTAGGGCTAAAGCCCTAAGAAAATACCCATATGGGAGTTTCCTATAGGTATATTAAAAAAATCATCGGAATTATTCTCTGACTTTCTTTTTTTTTTTTTTTAACAATTGGGCAGTACCTAGGGCTAAGCCCTCGGTTATGTCAGCCTTTTTTTTAAAATTTTTTTTGCTAACCGAGAGCTGTGCACTCGGTAATGTTTATGTGGGGTTAATTTTTTTAAAAATAAAACAACCAGGCCCAACATCCACCATCTCTTCTCTACCCTAATCATTCTTCTCTCTAACTAATATTTCTCTCTTTCTTTCTCTGCTGCTTCTCGCTTCACAAAGCAAAACCTAACATTCTGATCGACGATGGTCGCAAAAGGAGAAGGTCCCGCAATCGGTATCGATCTCGGCACCACCTACTCATGCGTCGGAGTATGGCAGCATGACCGCGTCGAAATCATCGCCAACGACCAGGGTAACCGAACCGCCCGACTCTCCGCCGCAGCAACAAGCACCACCAAACTTTCCACCGCAGCAGCAAGCACCACCAGCATTAGGCACTGTCCTCCCAACCGGCGTGCGGCACTGTGTGCGGCTTGATCTCTTGAAGGGGAACAGAACAGAGGCGATGGTGATGCCTCTGAGAGAAAGGATGAGGGAAGAAGGGTTAGAATTATGTGTTGCGGTTGTTGTTGGAAGTTGAAGCACTGATTACAAATCCAAGTGTTGAATTTCTCAAACTATTTTTTATTCCAATTTTTTAAGTATTTAGTCCCAGATATTTTGCTTCTTTGCTTCTCATCTTTTTCATTCTTCTCTGTCTTTATCTTTCTGTCAGTTTTCCTTTTTTTTGTTTCTGGTCTAAACCTTCATCTGGGTCTACTATGGCAACCTGAGTTTTATCAGAATGTGGCTTAAAGCCTCTTGCTCCATTATTTTCTAAACCCAGAACTGGGTTTGTTGTGTCCAACCCCTCAATGGTTAGGTTTTTAGGTACAAACAAGGCAGTGGCAGATCTAAAACTTCAATCCAAAAGCCTTTAAAGTTGTAATTTTAGGGAGAGAAACTGGGAGTTACAGTGTCGCAATTCTCTCTTCCTTATTTTTTTATGTTTTGCTCTCTATTTTGTAAATTTTAATTTGTTTGATTTTTCTATTACTTGATTTGTTGGTTGTCTTCCTTGTTGTTTGATTTGCAGCGAATGTTTGATTTGTAAACTTATATTACCAGAACACATAATTTTAGTTTAAAATAATTTTAGTTTAAAAAAAAACAAAGAAGAAGAAGACAAAGGGCCGAAGGAGTTCAGAAAAAATTAATTTTTTATATTAAAAAATTGGCATTTCCTAGGGCTCAGAGCCCTCGAAAATTTCCTAGGACTTTTTAAATTTAGCCCTTGGAAACCGTTTCCTACCAGCAAATACCCTACCGCCTCATGGCCCTCGGTGGGCCCTCGAAAATTTGGTGTTTTCCCACGGCTTTTGGTCATTTCCTAAGGTTTTTGGCCCTAAATGTCAATCATTCTTATAGTGATATAAATGGATTAAAGAGATGAAAAATTGAGTGATTCTTAAGCTTCCTTTACTAAAAATAGAGTTAAATATAATTCTACTATCTGGAAATAGAGAAATTAGCAGTTTAGGGTCTGTGCAAAAAATAGATGATAGTGGATAAGTTAGCTGATAGCGAATAAGCTTATAGCACATAGTTAATAGCAGACAAGATAACAGATTGAATTTAAAGTATTTGATAAAGCTAGCGATTGAACTAACTGATCATAGATATAAAACGACATAAAAGGGCATTTTTAATTCATGTTTAAATTTCTTTAATCAATATATTAAATATAATCAAATATTTGTAAATTAATATTAAAATAAACTATATTAACTAAACTAATTTTTAAGATATTTATAAATTAAAATTTTGAAATTTATATTTTAATAATCTAATTTATTTACTTATTTATTCATTTATTATTGTTGAAATGTTTTTATTAGTTAAAAATATTATTTTAAATATTATTTTTATTTATTTTTTATGCTTTATAAAAATATATGTATTATAGAAATATACACAACAACATAAATGTATATAGTGTGAGAGAGGCTTAAAGAGTTAATAATTTTTTATTTTCTTTAATAATGTGGTGTTTGGAAGGGCTTTATTTTATGTGAATAAGGGCTTACGACTCTCATCAATAATGCAGAGAAATAAGTAGTTTTGCATGGCACTAAAATTTGTCGTGGGGCCCCCTATTGTTGCAAGTTTTTTTTTTTTTTTGCAGATGATTGCTTTTTGTGTTTCGGGGCCAACGAGAAAAGCACGAGTGATGAAAAAATTGATTACAACTTGTGAGGGAAGCTTTAGGGCAAGTGATCAACTTACAAAAGTCAGAGGTGTTCTTAAGTAAGAATGTAACACTAGATTGTATATTTGTGATGTAATCTATTTTGGATGTCCATGTTTTCCTAGGTATCGGCAAATAAATAGGGCTTATGTCCATGATTCGAAGGAGTAAGAAGGCCACTTTCAAATTAACAAGGACTGCGTTTAGAGGAAAATCAATTCTTGGAGTGGGAGATATATCTTAAGAGCGGGCGACAATTGCTTATTAAATCAGTTCCCCAGGTAATTCGCTTCTGCATTATGAGTAACTTTTCTATCCCCCCTAATCTTTAGGCGACGTGATCTAGAAAATGATGAACTCCTTTTAGTGGGAATCATCTGGAGGCGGAGCTAGAGGGATCAACTGGCTTTCATCCACAAGCAATAAGCACAGTGGTATGGGATTTCACAATCTACACGCTTTCAGTTTACCAATGCTTGGAAAGCAAAGGCGAAGGTTGATGACCAGCCCAAATTCTCTCACCTCTAGAATCTTCAAAGTCAAATATTATCCTCAGGGAGCTGGTTTTATGGGGGCACATCTAGGTCACAATCCAAGCTTCTTTTAGAGAAGTATGTGGAGCTCTTGAGCATTGCTAAAAGAATACAATGGAAGGTGTATAGGCAAGGGTGACAAGGTTAAGGCTTGGGAGGACCTGTGGCCACGTGATTAGGAGTACCTCATCCGAAATGCTCCTCACGAGTTGCACTATAGTCATATGAGAGTCTAGAATCTCTTCATATAAGGAACAAAGCATTAGAATACGTGTCTATTATCAGCAATCATGAGCCGAGAAAATATTGCAGTAATTAGGTGAGTTCCTCTTTTGAGCACAGTAACATAAGACACTCTTATGTGGTGGCGAAACAAGATAGGCATTTATACCGTCAAGAGAATAAGTCATTTATACCTAAACAAGATGGTGGATACCTCACACTTGAAGGTAGTAGGAGAGTGGAGTCTCATCTAGATAACGCGGGTACCACCCTAATTAAGTGAAAACATTTCTCTAACAAATATATATGGGTTGCCTTCCTTTTAGAGAAAAGCTTTGTATGATGTGTAACTTTCCCTCTTATATGTGTCACGTACGGTCTGAAAGTAGAAATTGCTGGTATTTGTTTATCATATGTCGAACCAGCATGACTTATCGGCAACAAGAACGCTACTAGCAGTACATAGAGCCTTGGTTGCATGAAGCCAAAAGCTTTGGTGAGCTTTTCTTCAAGGTTCTCAAATCAATGGAAAAAACTGGAAGACAATCATGATGCATGATCCTATGGAGTCTATGGTGAAGTCGCAACCTCCAGTTATAGCAATTGGAGAATGTGGAGGAGACCCCTGCTCATATATTCATGTGTGCCTTAGTTGTCCTAGTTCAGTGGCAAAGGGAAAAGGCAAACCAAGGTCAGAAACAGGTTGCAAATTCAATTTTGATCCCTCCATGTTGGTATAGAGACCACCTTAAGGAGCATACAAGTGCAGCATATATGCTTCTTTTGGCAGGCAACATGATGTAGTTGCCATTGGCCTTTGTTTGTGCGACAAAGAAGGTAATTTCTTCTAAGCCAAGACTCCATGGTACACGCCAACATTTAAGGTTCATGAAGAGGAAGCCCTTGGCCTTCTGAAAGTTATTCATTGGACCATAGAGATGCGTATGAATGAGGTGGTGTTCGAACTGGATTCAAAGACTATTAGTTGATAGTATAAACAATTTTAGGAGTACCTATATGAGTTATGAGTTATTATTTCAAGTTGTAGTTCTCTTTTATCTTCTTTTTTTGTCAAACTTTCAGTAGAGTTCACTAGTAGAAAAGTCAATATAGTTGTTCACACCTTTGTAAGGGTGGTTACATTTATGGCTAGCCTCAAGATTTGACGATTTTTTTACGTGTTGTAGACTTGATTATTAATGATATGACATAATTTTCATATTGTCAAAAAAAATGTTTTTATTAAATTCTCGTTGCAATAATTTTAAAGTAATTTCTTTTATTCTAGATATAGGAAATTATAATATATTATGTTGTTTATGCTTTTGTGTTGTATTAAGTTAAAAATTTAATATTTTTTTATAATAAAAAATTTAATTATAACGCATTGGAAAATATAATAAAAATTGTGTAAAATATGAAAAATAATGAGGAGTCAATTTAATATGTTTATTAATTTATATGAAAAATATTTTATTAATTTATTAATTAATATGAAAGATAGTCAAAACTACGGCCCAACATACATTAGAGGAGACCATATTTATTTTGAAATACATAAGAATAAGGCTTTTCGAAAAGCCTATTTAACTAAAAAGCTTTTATATAATGTTAAAATTATATATTTATTTAGACTTCTAAAGATTTAAGCATATTAATCTATATAAAATATTTGAATAAACAAAAGAGTCTCAAACTTAGAAAATTTATTCTAGCCTAATCTATTCCCACTATTATGTTTCATGCCCTCAGGTAGTATGAGTTTAGTTTTTTTATAATTTATAGTTTATGAGGCATATAGTTTATACTACCTCTGTCCCTAATTATAAGCACCTTTTGATAAAAGTACGGAGATTAAAAAACCAATTAACCGATTTAATTTGTCTAAAAAGAGTACTGGTTTTTCCATACTACCCTTCAATTATTTAGACAAAGTCTTTAATACTCCATTTTGGCTTCTCATCTCCCCAAGACTGTCTAGGGGTATTTTTGTAAAGAATTAATTAATGCATGTTGTAAATCGAAAATGAGCTCATATTTAGGAACAAAACTTTTTTACAAAAAGAGCTTATAATTAGGGACGAATGTAGTACTTATTAGCCCATTAGTCCTTTAACTTATTTAGATATAGGTCAAATGAAAACCTTTAAACAATCTAACATGTCAGATTAGACATTCAAACAGGTCAGGCCAAAAGCCTAAAAAAGGCCTATGACGAACAACAAACCAGACTTTGACATTAAAGTTTTGGAACAAGTAAGACATTTTTAAGCAAAGTTTTACTCGACTCAACCTACTTCCCCACCTGGTCAAAATCTATAATTGATAAAGATATTTTTATTAATTTAACATGAAAATGACCGTTAATTATTGACTTCCGTAAAACAAACAGTTAATTATTGACTAAGATTTTTTTTTTTGTGGGTACAATATTGACTAAGATTTTTATCAAGTGTACAAGCGAAATAAAAAAATGTTTATATATACGAAATGTTTTGTTATGTATTAAACATAAAATAAATGGAAAAAAAATAATGGTGATGTCGATAAAAGAATCTTCCTTTAAAGAAGCCAAGGTGATGATCATCCAACTGTCACCTGATAAGTTTTTGCAATCATGTTGTTAAGCTTTCAAGGGCCGTTATATATTTTCTCCGTAAAAAATGGCGTGAGTAAAATACAAGAAAATAAGTTTCCTAAAATGGCGTGAGTAGTCTCCTGATATTTCTTTCAAATTAAATAGGATAAATTATAATTATTTTAGGTTTTGATTTGGTCCTTTATGTATTAAAAATTTCGAATTAGTCTCTTATATGTTAAAGTTATATCAATGTGGTTTTTTTGTTCTGAAATGGTTCATTATGTTACAAAAATTATACCAATGTGATCATTTTTTACCTTTTATTTTGCAAAAAAAATAGACCATACTGGTATAATTTTTGTAACATAAGAGATCACTTTGAAACAGAGGAACCATATTAGTGTAATCTTTAGACATAAGAGACCAATTCGAAACAAATAATACATAAGGGAACAAAATAGAACCTAAAATAAACATAAGGGACTAAAAATATAATTTAACTAATCAAAATAATATTCCATTGTTAATTTTTTTTTAAATTGTAAAAAAGTGCAGTTTCGTAAAACTTCTTCGTATGCAAGTTAAGAAAATTCATTGTGAAAGATTCTTTGCCACAAAACAATAGAAATTGTAGAACTATTTTAAAATATATATCTTGGGGATAAAAATAAAAAATAAAATTGAATTAAGGGTTAAATATATTTTTGTTCCCTATAAAATGGATGAATTTTGATTTTGCTCCCAGTAAACAAAAATTCTTTAGTTTTTATCTCTCCAAAATTCAAAAATATTGTTTTTGGTCTTTGTAAAATGGACGAATTTTGATTTTGGTCCTGTAAAATGTTTTTCTATGATTTTCATCCTTTTAAAACTTGAAATCATTGTTTTTAGTCCCTAGTATTTATTTTAGGGCAGATAAACAAAATTTATTTTAGAGGTCAGAGATAATTTTTTTAGTAGTTACATGTTAACATGGCATCACATACGTCATTGGGTATCACCTGAGAGGCCACAGTAAGACGCATAAGTAGTTAATGGACGTAATATGATGGCAAGGACAAAAAATAATACTTTCATATTTTAGAGAGATAAAAACCAAAAAAACAAATTTAAAGAGACCAAAACCAAAATTCACTCATTTTACAAGGACAAAAAACATATTTAATACTTGAGCTAAATACACGTACACATCCAGGGAAAAAGTACAAGAAAATAAATAAATAAATAATCCAAATATATCCTCAACCAGAAAACGATTTTGATCCAGATCAAACATTAAATCCCAAGTTTGAAATAAATAAATAAATCCATAAAAGAGTGAGAAAAGGAGAACTAGATAGAGAAGTGAATCTCGAACAAGTTAATGAAATCTTAGAAGGACCCATACCCTTTTAGGGTGTGATTGGTTCACGAGAAAAATTGTAAAGAGATAAAAATGTGAGAAATTGGATAAATTTTAGGTATTGATTGGAATAAGTGAAAGAGAAGAGAAAAAGAGAAGAGAGAAGTGTTGATTATTTTTTAAAGGATATTAATGTCTTTGACTAAAAATTTAAATAATTTGTGATATAGGAAGAGAATTGGGGTATGAAATGGAAAAGGAACGAAAAAACCACCCCTCACCCAATTTCTTCACAGGTCTGGTGAGAAAATAAAAGTAAGTAGACCCCACACTTTCTTTTTCTTTCGTCGCTTTTTCAATGCAAACCGATCAAAAGAAAATCGGATTTTCTCGCCAAATTTGCTCGCTGAATTCTCTTTCTCGCCATTTCAGCCTGTACCAATCAGGCTCTTTTTTGTTTTTTTGTTTTTTCAAATACTGTAGGTTCCTCAATGTCTTCACTCACAATTATAATATAGATAGAAATGTATCAGAGGTGGAAAATGTGTATTCTGCATGATATCACAAAGCTGATACACGATACAAATATATACACCTTTGAGGTGAGAAACAATAAATACAATTCCTATAATTATAGCTAAGAATCAGGGATTATATTTGACCAATGAATCAAATCATATCACACATTATCACAGAATCAAGGGACTGCATATCAGTAATTATTTGGCAGCATATCTCAGTAATTACTGGGCTGCATATCAGGGTCAGGATATGCTCATTCCTTAACTGCCCCCCTCAAACATGTGGGTGTAGCTATCACCCCAAGTTTGCTTCTGAGTTGACTGAACCGTGAGTGAGTGAGGGGCTTAGTTAAACAGTCTGCAATTTGGTCTGCTGATGGAACATAGGCAATGGTAACTTGATTTTGTAAAACTTTATCTCTAATGTAATGAACATCCACCTCAATGTGCTTTGATCTGGCATGTAGAACTGGATTTGAAGCTAAAGCCTTTGCACTTAAATTGTCGCACCACAGAACAGGTACTCTTGGTAAAGGTAACTTGATTTCCTTCAGGAGAGACACTGTCCAAGCAACTTCAGCAGCTAAATCACCGAGCTCGTATTCGATTCGGTGCTTGATCGAGACACCACCCTTTGCTTCCTAGAGGACCATGAAATGAGTGTTTCTCCAAAGTAGATACAGTTTCCTGCTACTGATTTTCTATCTTCTAGGCTAGTGGCCCAATCAGCATCAGAGAAGCCACTTATGTCGAGGTCTGCAGATGGCTTATTGTGTAGGCAGTAGTTTTTAGTTTCTTTCAAGTACCTTAGGATCCTTTTTACTCCTTGCCAATGGTGCACAGTAGGGGAGCACATGTATTGGCTCAATTTATTTACAGAATAGGAAATGTCAGGTCTAGTGTTAACTAGATATTGTAGTCCCCCGATTGCTTGCCTAAACAGTGATGGATTTTTCAGTGACTCACCTTCAGTTGTCAATTGTTTTCCTGTCACCATGGGCGTTGGACATGTAGAAGCATTCTCCATATTGAACTTTCTCAATAAATCTGATATGTACTTGGTTTGTCTCAAATACATTCCACCTTCATCTCTGTTGACTTCTATTCCAAGGAAGTAGTGTAGGCTTCCAAGATCCTTCAAAGCAAAGGGCACATTTAGCTATTTGATGAATTTGCTGAGAAAATTAGAATTGTTCCCTGTTACTAGTATATCATCAACATATATGAGAATGAAGGTGATATTATGCTTCTCCTTAAGAAAGAAAAGAGATGAGTCACTCTTAGTGTTCTGAAATCCCCAAGTTAACAATGCATTCTTGAGTCTTTCAAACCATGCTCTTGGAGCCTGCTTTAATCCGTAGAGAGCCTTTGTCAATTTACAAATGTGGTGTGGCTTGCTAGGGTCAGTGAAACCTTCTGGTTGGTACATGAACACAGTTTCTTTGAGATGGCCATTTAAGAAGGCATTATTTATATCCATTTGTCTAACCTCCCAATTGAAGTGGACTGCCATTGACAATACAATTCTCACAGTGCTTGCCTTGACTACTGGACTAAAAGTTTCCTCATAGTCCAAACCTTCTGTCTGTTGAAAACCTCTTGCTACCAATCTAGCTTTCCTCCTTTCTATTGTTCCATCTGCCTTAAACTTTGTCTTGAATACCCATTTAGAATCTATGACATTTTCCTGCCCTTGATATGGAACTAGTGTCCATGTGCCATTTGAGTGTAGTGCCTTGAGTTCATGCTCCATTGCTTCTTTCCATTCTGGTTTCTGCATTGCTTCAGCTACTGTTGTGGGCTCTTTGTCATTAACCTCCTTCTCGGCTGCACCAACATAGGGGTGTTTTGTCTTGAAGATCCCACCCTTGCTTCTGGTACACATTCTATGTGTATTTAGTTGATGTGTGTGTTCTTCTGCATCATGGTGATCAGTGGCTGCATTCTGAATTGATGGTGTCTCAGGTGAGTTGCTGCTGGCTGGTGTTGCTGCATCACTCTCAGCAGGAGATGAGTTTGCCGAGTCAATCTTCTTACTTTCTTTCTTTGCATCTGATGCATCATTTTCAATTTGCCAAGTCACCGGTGTTCTTTGTCTCTTTCTTTGCATCATTTTCGATTCTTGAGATGAGTTTCTTTGAGTTACTTGTGTTCTTCTTTGTTCTTGCATCATTTTGAATGACTTCCATATATTTGAGAATTATTTGCTCCTGCAAAAGAAAAAGGGTGAAGAAAACGGCGGAGTTACATTATTATATCAGGTGCTTTCTTAGTATTCAGAAAACCATCATGGAATGGAAAATCATTCTCATTGAACACAACATGTCTTGATATGAAGATCCTTCCGTTTGAGTTCATGCATTTGTATCCCTTGTGATTGCTGCTATATCCAAGGAACACACACTTTGTGGTGTGAAATTGGAATTTATGCTTGTTGTAGGGCTTGAGACAAGGATAACAAGCACATCCGAAAGGCTTTAGGGAGTTATATTCTGGCTTCTTATGAAACAACAGGAAATAAGGAGTTGTGTGTTCAATAACTGAGGTAGGCAATCTATTTATCAAGAAGACAGCAGTTGTAAATGCCTCCCACCAATAATACAGTGGCATTTTAGCTTGTGCTAACAGTGTTAATCCCAATTCTACTATGTGTCTGTGTTTCCTTTCAGCCCTTCCATTTTGTGCAGAAGTATATGGGCAAGACAATCTCAATTACAATCCTGAATCTTGTGCCAATTTTTGAAAACATTTGTATTCTCCACCACCATCACATTGTAGAGCTTTGATCCTTTTATTAAAAAGATTTTCAGCCATATTCAAATTGAGTAAAGGCTTGCAAAGTTTCAGATTTCTGTTTTAGAGGATAGATCCAAGTATGTCTACTAAAATCATCAAGAAAATGGACATAATATTTAAAACCAGAGGAAGAATTTATTGGTGCCGGACCCCATACATCTGTATGCACTAAGTCTAGAGGTTCCAAGGCACGAGAGGAGGAATTTTTAAAGGGCAATAAATGGGATTTTCCATATTGGCAAGCTTCACAAAAGAAAGACTGATCACTTGAGGGAATTCTCACACTGCAATTCTTCAAAACTTCATCTAATACCTTGTTACTAGGGTGTCCAAGCCTCCTATGCCAACTCTCTTTGATAGAAATGTAAGCACTTGGTTCCTTGTTGAGACATGAGTTGTAATTGGGAAGCTGGTACAGCCCATCTTTAAGTTTCCCTTCCATTAGAATCTTTCCTGTCATCGTGTCCTTCACAAAACAATGCTTTGCATGAAACTCAACAAATATATGATTATCAGCAGCAAGCTTAGAAACACTCAACAAATTCTTGGTAATATCTGGAACATAAAGTACTTCATGCAGATTTAAAGGTTTCTGATTAGTTTCAATTTTAGTGGATCCTGAGGCTGAAATTTTAAGTTTGTTACCATTGCCAACAACTAAATTGCTCTTACCATCATGTTCAGAACAGTCTTGGAGATGATTTGAGTCATGAGTCACATGATTACTAGCACCACTGTCAAAATACCAATCAGGATCTCTAACTGAGTTTGGGCTTGCAATAAAGGCATTATAGTTGTGTCCACCATGCTTTTCTTGTTTTTCCTCGATGAATTTGCCCATATAGGCTTTGTCAAATCGATAATAACAATGGACAGCTACATGTCCTGTCTTGCCACACACTTGACATTTTGGCTTGTCCCTGTAGAAACGGCCTCTACCTCGTCCTCCTCTTGGGCTTCTTGGGTTTCCACCTCTCCAGCCTCCATTGAAGGCTCGATTTCCCCTGTTTTCAGATCTGGTAGCAATGTTTGCAGAAGCATTTACTGTGAGACTTGAGAAGTTATTCAGAAATTCAATTCTGTTCTCAAAAGCAAGAAGTTGTGCCTGCATGTCAACCCATGTTAGATCAAGCTTATCAGAAAGTTGAACAACAATAGCATTATATTCACTATCTAATCCAGAAAGTGTCTGAATTATGAGATCATTGGTGGAGATCGGGCTTCCAGCAAGCTTCAGATTGTCAGCCAGATTCTTCATTTTTATCGTGTACTCCTCCATCTTCAATGTTCCTTCATGGTCTTTGTGAAATTCGATTTGAGAAGAGTGACTCTTGATCGTGATTGTGCTCTGCTAGGCTTTGGGCAAAGATCCCAAAGTTCCTTTGAAGTGTCGCGGTCAGGCAAAGAATCGAGTTGCAATATCATGAGTCATTGAATTGAACAACCACCAAGAAGTTCGATCATTTGCAATCCATTCTTCATAAGCCGGATTAACCTGCTGCTTTCCTCCTTCAGTAGTAGACTGCTCGGGACATTTGGTGGTGCCTGAAATGTAGCCATACATTTTGTTTCCTTTGATCATGTGGAGAACTAGTGATCGCCCAAAGATATAGTTATACATCCCAACTTGACAGAGCAAGAGAAGGAAAAGGGGCCATTTTTCTGGTTTGTGGTGGATTCCATTGTTAAAAAAAAAAAAATGGGATGAGGGAAGCGTGTTGGATCTTAGAGTGCTCTGATACCAAGATAGAAATGTATCAGAGGTGGAAAATGTGTATTCTGCATGATATCACAAAGCTGATACACGATACAAATATATACACCTTTGAGGTGAGAAACAATAAATACAATTCCTATAATTATAGCTAAGAATCAGGGATTATATTTGACCAATGAATCAAATCATATCACACATTATCACAGAATCAAGGGACTGCATATCAGTAATTAATTGGCAGCATATCTCAGTAATTATTGGGCTGCATATCAGGGTCAGGATATGCTCATTCCTTAACTAATATGACGACGTTTACCACTAGCATCTGGATACACTGTCCCGCAAGTAGAAATTGAAACATATTTGTCTAATCCTAGTTTACTTTTCACCGTAGATATATAGTTGCCTTTCTTAAGAGACGTGTGATAAAACTTTACCACAATTATACGTGTTCCATTGTTTGGTATTAGCAAGCATCAAAGGTAATTATCCTCTCATTCTTGTCCTTAAAGAAGAACTCCCCTTCAATAAACAATGCAATCCTTGTTGCATCCCCCCGAAAAGTGAATTTTTCGGTAGAAATATTGCGCTTGGCCCATATGTTATCCCCCGACAAAGCATGTGCAGTTGTAATTCATAATCACTGTTGCAGATAATCACGACAACAATGCAATCCTGAGAAGTGGGAGCAGATGAAAATGCTGCAATATCTTGGTCAGTTGGTTTTGTGAAAGTACAATTTGGAAGCTCTGTTTTTGTTCGGGAGAAGGGGCAAAAGAAGAACAATGAACCACCTTGAAAGACAAGCAACCATCCTTCATAGGATGCTAGGCAAGTTGCCCCATCAAGTTCTGGAATGTTGATAGAATAGACTTCATTATTGTCAGTTAGCAGGGAACACATAGAACCAGCTTTCCCATCATACAAAAGAAAATAAGGATCACATTTAGAAAATTTATCTTCGAGTAAAGCTATCGAAGTAGCATTGAGGCAATCTTTGCAAACACGACGAAAACTCAGAAAATCAATCGGTCCCAGACTATTTGCAATTTGTGACAGCGTGTCAAGTGGTAGATTTAACCACTCCACTCTACTTGTCCTTTTGCATATGGTGGAATCAACTTCTGACATCTCGCGGGAATTCCAGCTTGTTTCACATAGCTGTACAAAAGCAAATAGGTTAGAAGTATACTCAAAATAGAAAGCTTAACAACACTATGGTGTAATATGATTTATATTAACTTGAAACAATAGATTAAACACTAACCCTTATTTATACTAATACAAGATTCCAAATCCTAAGCCTAATTAATAAATAGAAAAATCAGGAAACAAACGACGATAATGACTAAGAAGTATGAAAACTAATTTTTAGAGATAATATAATAAACTAATCTTATGGGATAAAGTAAGATACTCCACATAATATAAAGATAATAAAATTTATTTTCATATTTTTTTACGGGTATTTTCATGTATTATTCTATAACAATGAATAACCAATGTGGGAAACGTGCTTGACAAGTTAACATATGAAAATAATATATAAGATGGATGAAAATGACCAACAAGTGATTCCTAGCTATTTCTATCTTTCTAAGCTTTAGCTATATATAAGAGCATCTCCTATAGATAGTCCCTTAAGCTACTCACTTTGGGTTCCTTAAAAGGTCTGCACACGCCACATCATTTGTTAGCAACACATGCTTATTTTGCTCCAATGTTTGGTTCCTTAAATGAGTTTCTTAAGTGGCACCCACATGTCACACTTTAATACTTTAATATTTGCATTTAATTTTGTTTCAAATTAAAATATTAATTCAATTATGTCTGTTGGAAACAATATGCTGGTTCGGCCAATGTAGCTTGGCTCAACTGGTTCGGCCTTCTTTTCGCACACGCTGCGACTTGGGTTCGATTCCAGGTGGCTGCGTTAGTAAGCGTCGTAAATTCCAGCGTAAATCACTTTCGAGGTTGGTGGTTCTCCCACTGTGCAGGTGAGCCTCCCCCAATCTAAACTTTTTGTCATCAATATATATATATATATATATATATATATATATATATATATATATATTTCAATGCTTTGGTCTCTCAAATTATAATTGTTGAAGATATTTTTTTTATAGAATTGGTTATTTATCTCAAAATATATTTTTATGGAGGGTTCTAAAATTGGGTTTCCGGGTTAACAAAATATTTTTATTTCAAATTGGCTCTCTCCCTCCCTCCCTCCCCCCCTCCTCTCTCTCTCCCTCTCAGTTGCTCAACTCCTTTCTCTCTCAAAGTGGGTCTCTCGGTTTTCTCTCAATAAACACAACTCCTTCTTTCTCTCTCAAATAGCCCCACCTTCGGCAAACGAGAAAACCATATCGCCCAAAGTCCAAATCTTGGAAGAGAAGTTGGAATTTCTCCCGAAGTTCAAATTTCACCCAAAGTCAAGATCTTGGAAGAGAAGCCAGCAAACGAGAAGGCCAAAGTCCAAATCTTGAAGCAGAAGGATGAAGAATTCAAGGCCAGCATCTTCTCTCTCAAATCGCCCCCCCCAAGACCAGATCTTGAAGCAGAAGCATGAAGAACTCATCCTCTCTCTCACATGTAATGCGGCGGATCTCTCTCACATCCTCTCTCACACATGCAGAGCGGCGGATCTCTCCCATTAGGACTAAAATAAATAGAGGGGGGAAAAAAGAGTTCGACTAGGACTAAAATAAATAGAGGGGGGGAAAAAGAGTTCGACCGAGTGTTTATGCAATTAATTATTAATGGCACATGGTAACTCGAAAGATGAATCATTTATTCCAAACAGTTGGGTAGAACCGATCCATAAAAATCATGCACCTCTTAGAACAATAAGAATGATTTAATATTGAACAATAACATGCGTAATTTAACAGTGGAGAATTTAAACATATAGAACACCATGATCGTGTTACTGTGTTGAAAAACAATATTAGTGAGAGGCAAAAACAAGCTAGGATTTATTATGGATTGCAGTTGGCAATTGCATAAATTTTGAAGTATGAACACATAAAAACATGGAAGAAAAGAAGAGTATTGTTACCTCAGGGTTTTGAGAGGAGTCAAGACGAGCAAGAAAACTTATATTCTGTTTGGGTCTTGCTAACAAGTGCCCTAAGGGCACTAGTTAAGGAAGTAGAAAATAGAAGTTTTGTATTGGAAAGAATAATTTTTAAACTTCCAAAGAATTGAATGCACCACTTTCCAACACAATATTTCTATATTTGTTTCCTTAACCAATGCCCTAAGGGCACTCTTTAGCATTTTCCATTCTTTTTTTAAGGATTAATATTTAATTGTTACTGCTTTCACTATTTATCTTCATGTTTCAATAACAATATCAACAATGACTTTTCCCCCCTCGATATGGGGAGCAGCCCAAAAGTACCCACTTCCTTTATTTGCGGCTACAACGAAGATAATAGTATGTAAAGACTTCTCTATTCTCAAACCGGAAGTTTGACTATAGATTTTTGGGTTAGATATGGCTGTTTTGAGTCTACATTTATCACTGTTGTGTTAAAAAAATTGTACATGTTTAATTGCTTGTAAAGATAAAAAAATACTAAAATTATTGCCGTGGTTTACAAATGTGTTACTAAAATTATTGCCAACACGTTAAAACTTATCCTGCCTGATATCATAGACCCCAATCAAAGTGCCTTTGTTCCGGGGAGAGGTATTACTGATAACATCTTATTGGCACATGAGCTTGTTCAGGGCTACATCGTGTACTTATAAACTTATATAGAGTGATGAGTCTTAAGACTCAAACTAGCTGCACTGACAGAAAACTATTATGTTGGCTCAACATATATTCAAATGCAACCACTATATTGGAATGAGACTCCAATAAACTGAAAATGTATGCAAATAAATTTCAGACCTAGAACAAATAAATGATGAAAAACATACCAGTCATGCAGTGCCAGTAGCCATTGGTGGTGAAGGTTTGTAATTTTGTTTTATTTTGAGCATGATCCATGTCAAATAACTAACAGTAACTTAGTATATATCTGTCAAATAACTAACACTTACTCTCCTGGCACATTTATTTTTACTGCCCAGTCCCCTCTTTCAATTCTCAAACGTTTTTGTATGTTCATATAATATGGAGGCTGAGGTACATGAACCTGTAAATATTGATTAGGACTTACTTGTTGCACCAGATATGTTGTAGAAGTTCTCCAAAGGCTTGCTTCTTAACCTGAATCAAATTTTGCTTTTGGTTCTGCAAGAAGTGTCACAAAATGAATGGCCTTAGATTTCTTATATTGTAATAATATATAGTATACATATACATGAATAAATGTACCAACCACTGTGGTAAGCGAAGTCGAGAAAGAAGGAAAAGGTGAGGGGACACAGAATTGATAAAATATCATATATCATAAAAATCAAGTCACCACAGAATTGAAGCAAGAATTAATGCAGCTTTTGGTTAATAACATTGATAAAGTAGCTCCTAATTATTTACTGTGGCTCCTCAATGTTTTACAAACTGAAGTTGCATTTGTTGATGTAGTTTTTTCCTCACAGAAATAAATCAATTTTGTCTAAATTTTCTTGCAAAACTTTAATATCTACATAACCAAAATACTTGAAGTTTCATTAGAGAACTTCATCAAGACAAATAGCAACACAATGTCTAGAATGACAAATATGAAAGGCAGCACATATAGATGAAATACTAACAGAGTTCAGGAGCTACCGCACAAAATCTCTAGGAGTAACGTTGTTTGAACAGGAAATAGCATATACATAGGCAACGAATTTTAACAATTATGCCTGGCTTTTCAATGTGGATTCAACATATAGGATAGAATCAATAAAATAATTTTACATGGATGATCAAAATCATCCATACACCACGGGATGAAGGTCATGCAAATGATGTAAAAGGGAAAATTCAAACAGCTGAAGCCAAAGATACTGAGGAGAAATATACATGGTTAGTTTCCAACAACACAACAAGCATGCTTGAAAATGATTCATTGGAAGGAGATAGTCATGCAAGTGACATAAACATGGAAAATCAAATGCATCCAATAGCTGAAGCAGAAGATGTTCAGGAGAAAGCTACGGGTCTGGCTTCTGAAGATACAACAACTGAACTTGGAGAAGTTTCAGTGCAAGAAGAAAGACGTGGAGACGATGCGAAAGAGGATGGTTGACTCAAATAAAAATATCAGCCAAGCAGTATTAAAAAAACTTGTTTTGCTATAATGAAAGGGAAGGAAAAAGGCACAAATCTCACGAAGGTAAAGGACACGCAAAATAATAAAATGACAAAAGAAACAAAAGGGGTAATTTTTAAGTTTATTTAATAAAGTAAACGAGTTCAAATTTGACTTTTTGAACATAATTGTATTATTATCTATTGTATTGTATACTTGTAATTCTAATTGTGACATTGTATCATAAACCTTGGTTGTTTGTTTGTATTGTGTGTGTATGATTTAACTAGTTCACTCAATGACTCACCACTTCAACTAGTTCACCAATGACGTGTTACCCAGATCAAATTGTCGACAGCATCAGGCAAGTTTAACGACACTGGCGGAAAAATCTTTCGCGCTATAGGCAAGGCTTGTAGCTACTTAAGCTTTTAAAGATGTACATGAACTGAACAACAAAAACTCATCTTAATCTACCAAGGCTCTTCAGTTGAATGATAACTCTCTATTACGCTCCCTTTGTCTCACACACACTGCGAAAAACAAATTTTCTAGAAAGACGAAATTTCCACCTCTCCCTTCCTCCTAAAAACATGTCTAGAATTTTTTTTTTTAATTATATGAAATTTTTTCCAGGCATACCTATCTGGAAATTAAGTAGTTCTGCATGAATAAATCCGGTCCAAATACCATAACGCATATTGAACAGAATTAAAGAGCAATGCCAAGGAAGATAACGGAATCAGCCAATATGAGAGATGAAATCAACTTACTAGGAATAGCATAACAAACGAAGAAACATTACAAAACCCTAACTGGAATGTGAATTTTAAAGGGAATTAACATGAACTTGCCCGAACTCAAGTGTCAGCTGCATGTACAATAATAACGGTTCCTAAGCAACCCCAAAACCCGAGAGAGAGAATCAAAAGACGAGAGAGAGAGAGAGAGAATGAGAGAAGAAACTCCACAAGCAAATGGTTAGAGAATAGAAGAGGCAAAGGGGTTGCGCACCTTCGGGGAGTGCTTGGCTTCGATTCAGGTTGTTGCGATTGCGAGCGAGTGGTTTCAACTTTCTCCTAGGAACTAGCTATTTCCCTTAAACCAATCAAGCCATAAGCGTCAGTTTGTGGCCGGGAAAACAAAAGGAAAAGAAAGCTGGGAAATAAGGATGGAAATAGGCCGGTTTGAGCTAGGCTTTGTAAGACTCAAGTCTGGTTTGATTAAAATATTTAAGACCTAAGTCTGGTATGTTACTTGTTATAAGCTTTTTTTCTAGGCCTGACTTGACCTTTTTGAAAACTCGATATGGCTTGTTAGCCTACTAAAAGGCTATTTGATATTAACGTCTTTGAATAATTCTCCTGACCGATCATTAAATAGACTAACGAGCTGATAGGCTAATGAGATTAAGTTCTATTTATAATAAACTATAAATAAAAAAAATTAAAGTCACTGTTACTAAGAGACATTGGACATAGGAGTGGAAATAGATAAGACGAGCAGAGTTTTATAATTTCAGATTCTGATTTATTCGTATGATACAAATCTTTTTTAAGGTCTAACCTGACTTTTTAAAGAAATCTTATATGATAGCCTATTTAAATTTTATTTTGCAATAAGGTCTTTAAATATTTCAAAAATTATATAAGCTAATATGCTTAAATTATGGAAAAGTCAACAAGTATATGATTTAACACAATGTACAAAATCTAATATAATAATAATAACAATATAAAATTATTATATATATTTATTTAAATAAACCGGTGTGTTAGGCATAAAAGATTTTTTGGGTAACCTGAAGCCTGACCTTTTTAGTTAAATAGGTTTTTCAAAAAGCTTTAACCTTATCTATTTGAAAAAAAAATCTAGTCTAACCTGAACTTGATATAAGATAGGCCATAGGCCCCTGTCAAGCGGCCCCATTGGAAAATAAGATACTTTGAAATATGTGCTTACATCGTTTGGACGCAATGTTAAAAGCGAATGACAGGAAGAAAAAAAAAATATGCAGGACCCACTTAAAATTGCTTCCTTCCGATTTGAGAAGAAAGCTGAGGAAAAGTACAAAATTAGACCAAATTGACAAAAAAAAATACCGTATGTAAACACTCTTTTAAACACATTATTCGTTTAGTAGATATTTTATATAGATAAATAAATATTTTATTTTTAATTTATTTTTCTCTGATAGATATTTATTACAAATAAATATTTTTAATTTATCTTGACTTTTAATGCTATATTTATTTCCTCTTTCTCTTTTTTATTTTTATTCTTTTTATTATATTTAATTTTTATTTAGGAATATTTGTGTCATTTTATAAATATGCTTTTTTCTCCTCTCACTTTTCCTTTCATTTTCTCATAAACCAAACTACTAAACAATCATCTCATTTTCTACTTCTTTTCTCTTCTTGTCCCTTCCTTTCCTCCATCTTTCTATCATACACCAAACAAACCCTAAACGAGCGTAAACATAAAGAAGTAACACAGTAAAATTAAAATAAGATTGTTGAGAGTGGGACTTGAACCCTCGCACTTTCGGGCCAGAACCTTTCGGAAGAGCTTATGAAACGAAAATAAACAAAAATGTTCAGGAGAAAACGAGATCAAGTATAAGGGTAACATATTAATGAATTTTTTTTCAATAAACATATTAATGAAATAAAACATTAATAACTTCGATTACATGATTAGTTTTCTTCTCAGTTTTTTGTAAAAAACTTTATCAATCCGTTCTTGTTTTATGAAAAACTACACGGTCATTCATAAATATATTCAATATACGATCAAATCTGAAATAATATTTTTTGGTTAATAAAATAAGAGATAAGAACCTGGAGAATGCATATATTTTGTTTGAACTGAAATGAGCTAACATGGCACATTCTACTTGATATTTCATTTTTTAGGTTTCCTAAATTTAAAAAATATGTTAGTATTGATTTAAGTTGAAAAATTGGATATTTTACAGGAATCATGCCGCATTACCTATAAACTCTTTGAGTCAATAATTCTCTTGCCGTGAAACCCCAATCAATAGAATATCCTTTTAAACGATGGATCTACTATAAGAAACTTAGAGTATTATTGATTTGATAGTGAAATAATATAAAGATGTTATTGCACAATTGAAAATAACCCTGTTGTCAATTGGGCAAGTAGATGTTAGTGATAGCTCATCGTTCCATAGTTTCCATTGCCTTCCAAAGACTCCCTCCTAAAAATATTTGTTAACTTATTTTTATCCCATAAATGAAAACAACAAAGTCAGATATGAATATTTAAATTATAACTTACCTTTTTATCAAAGTACATGTCCAAATCATTTGTTCTCAACTCTTGACATAACTAGAAGATTTCTTTGTATTTTAGTTTGTCTGTGAAACAAAAAATAAATTATTGTATAAGACAAAAATATTTAATTGTGTTGTCTTCTAATATAATATTGGATAATTTAGTTAGTGTAATATGATTAATGTATAGATGATGCAATTTAAACGTAAAAGGACAATACATGAGGTTAAGATAACAAAATATCTTTGCAAACAACATTTATAGTGAAAATTCTGATCTTCACCTTCAATTTTTCCATCTTTAATTAGGACTTTTGTGGTAGCTTGAGAAGCACCTCTTGATAAAGCAACATATAATTGAACATGACTAAAAACATGTCGTGGAAAATAAATTCCAACATTAAGAATGGTTTGTCCTTGTGACTTATTTATTACTATTGCAAAACTTAGTCTCACAGGAAATTGTTTCCTAATAAGCACAAAGGGAAGTCATGCATTCTCGGTGGTCTTAAGTTTAATTTTGGGCAAGAAAGCTCTCTTTCCAGCATTGTTGCCTGTAAGGATTTCCACATCCATCATATTTATAAAAAAAAACACAACACAACAACCTTGTCCTATCACAGAGGCCAAATTTTGGGTCTACGTTTCGCAACAACATCAAGGGTGCTCCTTTTTTTTTACCTTTAGAATATGTGGTGCCAAACCATCTGGAGCAATGGAGTGTAAGTACTCCTGCTGATATAAGTTGTGTGTGTTCCCTTCGACCACGTTAAATCATAACAAATTTTGCTCTTTTCCAGGAAATTGAGTGATAATCATGTTGTTCAGTTTCTCAACATCATCATTTCTTGGTGTAAGTATGGTTCTTTCTACCATATAAGATGCATCCCATCCATGGGATTCTAATTGAGGAAATGTTTGTTGTATGAGATTTTGTATTGAACCTTCTCCTTCCCATGCTATTACAATTTGGCGGGGGGATCATTACCATATCATCATGTTTTGTAGGTTCAACACCATCATCAATGCACATAAGAAATTGTGTAAAATCACGATCTTGCTATGATCGCATATTTTGGCGCAAATGTAGGACCTTTGTGCTAGCCCATATATGAGACTTGACAATGGATGCAGATATCATCTGTGCCTTGGTATCTTTTTGAATAACAGGAAGTACTTAACGAAAATCCCCTCCCATTACCATCACCTTTCCACTAAATGGAGCATCACAATCTAGAATATCCTTTAACGTACGGTCTAATGCTTCCAAAGCATATCTATTTGTCATGGGTGCTTCTTCCCAAATTATTGTTATTGTCCCTCTAATTAGTTTTGCAAGATCAGACTGTTTACTTATGAAGCAGACAGAGCTTGGCTCTATACTAATAGGTATCTGAAATCGAGAGTGTGTTTTTCTACCACCAGGTAATAGTGTTGTAGCTATACCAGATAAGGTAGTTGCCAAGACAATATAACCCTTATTTCTCAAATATGCGATAAAAGAGCGATAAATGAATGTTTTATTGTTCCTCTCGACCCATCCAAGAAAAAACACTTGACTCTGCTTTTGCTCAATAACATTCATAATAGTATTGAATGCAACCAATTGGTCAATATTCACCTTCTCCACAGATTGCATATCTTCATTAGGAATCTGCGGTGAAAGTTCTTCATGTATAACTCTTAGCACTGGATTATTTTGAGTTGTCTTCAATGTTAATGATGGCAAATCATAATTTGTGATGTGTTTTCCGTGTTGAATAAGAAGATCATTCAAATCTCTTAATAGAACATTAGTCAAGCTTGATCCCATGGCAATGCTTGTCGCCCAACCTACGCATGAACCTTCTCGTGAGATTCTGCAGCCAATTTCAACAGTTATATTCAATGAAAAATGATGGATAAACCCAAATTGAGTAAATCAGTTTCCCTGCAACAAAAAACAGAGACCATTGTAACCAATCTCATTAGTATCTCAGAAAACAAAAGAGACAAATAAATGCAAAACACCGACTTTCCTACTGCAGCAAAAGGCTTCCAAAGTGATTATCTTTCCACGATATGAGCATAAATGGTGACGCAGAGTACAAAGATTTGAAGATGAAAAAATATTAAGATAATAAGTACAATGACAAAAAGAGAATTTGGGTTGCTCTATATTTATACCTGTGCGCGAAAACGGGACAAATACACTAAAAAAACCTTCCTAACCTAACTGAATTTCTTTGAAAGCGTAAACAATTATGGGATTTCACAGTATATTCACTTTCAATTTATCAATGCTTGGAAAGCCAAAGTGGAGGTTGATGACAAACCCAAATTCTCTCACCTCTAGAATCTTCAAAGCCAAATATTATCCTCAGGGAGATTTTACGGGGGCACATCTGGGTCACAGTCCAAGGTTCTTTTGGAGAAGTATATGGAGCTCTCAAGCATTGCTAAAAGAGTATAATGGAAGGGTGACAACTGACAAGGTTAAGGCTTGGGAGGCCCTATGGTTGCGTGATAAGGAGGAGTACCTAATTCGAAATGCTCCTCACGAGTTGTGCTATAGTCATATGAGAGTCTAGGATCTCTTCATACCCGGAACAAAGCATTAGAATACCGGTATGTTATCAGGGATTATGAGCTGATATAATATTGCAGCAATTAGGTGAGTTCCTCTATTGAATACAGTAACATAACACACTCTTATGTGGCAGCCAAACAAGATAGGCATTTATACAATCCAGACAACATGTCGTTTATGCCTAAATAAGATGGTGGACACCTCACACTTGAAGGTAGTAGGAGAGTGAAGTCTCGTCTGGAAAACGTAGGTACCACCCTAAATCAAAACATTTCTTTGGCAGATATATATGGGTTGCCTTCCTTTTAGAGAAAAGCTTCATACGAGTTGTACCTTGCCCTCTTACATGTGTCATATACAGTTTGAAAATAGAAATTACTGGTATTTGTTTATCACATGTAGAACCGATATGATTTATCAGCAACAAGAACGCTACTAGCAATACATAGAACCTTGGTTGCATGTAGCCAAAAGATTTGGTGAGCTTTTCTTCAAGGTCCTCATATCAATAGAAAAAACTAGAAGACAATCATGGTGCATGATGATATGGAGTCTATGGAGAAGTCGCAACCTCCGGTTATGGCTGTGGGAGAATGTGGAGGAGACATATGCTCAAATATGCATGTGTGCCTCAATTGTCCTAGTTTAATGGCGAAGGGCAAAGGCAAACCAAGGTCGGCAACATGTTGCAAATTCAATCTTGATCCCTCCATGTTGGTAGAGACCACCTCAAGGTACATACAAGTGCAACATAGATGCTTTTTTTGGTGGAAAACATGATGCGGTTGGCATTGGCCTTTGTTTGCACCACGAGGAAGGTAATTTCTTCAAAGCCAATACTCTATGGTACACGTCAAAATTTATGGTTCATGAAGGGGAAGCTCTTAGCCTTCTGAAAGCTATTCATTGGACCATGGAGATGCGTATGAATGAGGTGGTGTTCGAACTGAATTCAAAGACTATAGTTGATAGTATAAAAAATTTTCAGGAGTACCTATATGAGTTGAGTCTATTATTTCAAGTTGTATGTCTCTTTTATCTTCTTTTTTGTCAAACATTTTAGTAGAATTCACTAGTAGAGAAGTCAATGTAGTTGATCAAACCTTTGTAGGGGTGGCTAGCCTCAAGACTTGACGAAATTTTTTTACGTATTGTCGATTTGATTATTAATTATATGACATGACTTTCGTATTGTCAATATTTTTTTATTAAATTTTTGTTGTAATAATTTGAAAGTACTTTCTTGTATTCTAGATATAAGAAATTATAATATATTATGCCTCTCCGTTGTCATAATGTAATTATTTAATAAATTTTTTATAATAAAAAATTAATTATAATGCATTAGAAAATATAATAAAATTTGTGTAAAATATGAAAAATAAAGAAGAGTTCATTTAATACTTTTATTAATTTATATGAAAAATATTTTATTAATTAAATATGAAAAATAGTCAAAACTATACGTGTAAATAGGTTGGGTCGGCTGACAAGGACCTATGACCCAACATATAGTAGGGGACACTAGATTTATTTTTAAATAGACAAGGCTAAGGCTTTTTGAAAAGCTTATTTAACTAAAAAAGTCAGACTTTAGGCCACCTAAAAAGTCTTTTAGGCCTAGCAGGGCAGCCTATCTAAATAAATATAAACAATATAATATATTTTTTATTGTTATTATTATAAAAACTTTTGTATAGTGTTAAAACTATATATTTATTTACACTTCTAAAAAGATTTAAACATATTGATCTATATTAAAGATTTAAACATAGTGTTAAAACTAACATTTTTAGGGATTTAGTTTTTTTTTATAATTTATAATTTATCATACATAAAGTTTATGCTTATTAGCCTATTAATTTTTTAACTTATTTAGATATAGGTCAAATGACAAATCTTTAAACAGATTAAGATGTCAGATCAGACATTCAAACACGCCAGGCTAGGCCTAAAAATGCATATAATAGGCAACAGATCAAACCTAAGTCTTAACTTTTTGGAACAAGTAAGATCTTTTTAAAGAAAGTCTAACTCAACTCCACCTACTTCCACCCGAGTCAAAACCGAAAATTGATAAAGATATTTTTATTAATTTAACATGAAAATGCATAGTTGTTAAAACCGGACCGGACCGGCCGGTCCGACCGGTTGAACCGGGAACCGGACCCTGTCTCATCCGTTTGAACTCGAAACCTGACTCAGTATAAGAACCGGCCTAAAAACCGGAAAACCGGTAAAAAAACCGGCCAAAACCAGGAAAACCGCGATAAAACCGGCTAAAACCGGGAACCGGCCGGTTCTTAAAAAAATTAATTTTTTATTTTTTATTTTTTTTTAAAAATGGTAAATGACATTATCTTTGACACATAAGAGATTTTTTTATCTATTTTTTTCATGTTGATGGATTAAATTAAATATTATAATAAAATTTAAAATTAATTTATATATTAATATTATTATGAGAGTACTTACATTACAATATTTGTGATTATTGAATATTATAATGTTATTATAACATATTTGTTTTAGTTTAATATGTAATTTTTACATGTTATATGTTGACTTATAACATTTTAAGCGGAGTTTAATTTTTTATATCGTGATGTTATAAATATTATGTTATTTTTTGTTTATTAGTGTTTTATATGTTATATTAAAAATTTTGAAAATATAATTTAATTCATTTCCTGGCCCAACCTGCTCGACTGCCGACTTTCAACTGAACCAAGACTCTACACCGCTCAAAGGTCTGGTCCTGGTTTTGATAACCTTGTGAAAATGACAGTTAATTATTGACTTCCGTAAAAAAATGTTGACTGAGATTTTTTTTTGGTTACATATTGACTAAGATTTTTATGAAGGGTAAAAGCGAAAAATAAAAATAATATGTTTATATATACGAAATATTTTTTTATGTAATAAACATAAAATAAATGGAAAAAAATTAATGGTGATGTCGATAAAAGAATCTTCTTTTAAAGAAGCCAAGGTGATGATGATCACCAACTGTCCCCTGATAAGTTATGCAATCATATTATTAAGCTTTAAACGGCCGTTATATCTTTTCTCCCTAACATGACATAACGGTGCTTTTCCGTCAAACAACGGGACCCAATCCGAATGCTATTTCATGCCATCTATAATGCATCTTTATCTCATGTCATGTCACCAGCAACCATCGTGCATCCCATCGTATTCGTATGGCTTAAACCTGTTTCAGAATTCAGAATGTTTCCGTGTTGTGTTTGTGGGGGCGAATTACACGGTCCTTCGAAGTGAGGTGCATCGCTGCACCTTGAACTTGAACCGTTGAATTCGCCGTCAAAGATATCAACGGCTAAAAGCAATTTAGGCAACAGGATGAATGAACTTTAACACACACTAAAAAATAAGTAAAAAAATCAGTAAGCACAGGTGAAAAAAATCAGTAAAAAATAATTTTTTATATAAAATATGAAGATGCTATCACACGTAGCGTAACGTGTATAACCAAATTAACTGTAATTAATTTTCTTAAATAGGAGATAATAAAATATGAAGATGTCAATACGTGGCGTAACGTGAATAATTAAACGAAGTGTAATCAATTTTTTAAATAGGTAATAGATTTGAATGTAGATTAAAAATGAGAATAAAAAATAAAGAAAAAATAATTAAATTTTGTATATTTTTTTAAATAGAAAATGGTTAGTAAGACAAATTTAAATTTATTTATTTGTTTGATTAAATAGAAAAGTGAGAAAATAAAATGAATAATTGCTTTAATATTTTCTTTACCTAATGTGAGGAAATGGAAAATGAATCTACACTCTTTTTTTTTACGGGGAAAAACTTTCATTAGCAACCTCTCAAATTTGAGGCAACAACAACAACAATACAATAATGAGTTTCTTCAATCCAAATCGAATCAACATTATCCAAAGCAAATTTTGCTAAACCATGAGCTACTTTATTAGCACCCCTCATAACATAACAAACCTTAAAACGATAAAATCTTGGAATAAGGAAGTTGCAGTCATTCACAACCATGCCAAAATGGGTTGGAATTGTTGAAGAAGAGAGCATTGCTTGCACAACATTTTAGAGAATCGGATTCAGCAATCAAGGAATAGAAATGAAGATCAATAGCAAAATTAAGGGCAAGTTTCATCCCCAAAGCCTCCACCAAATCAACATCATTGAGAGCATTTATTCTCCAAGTTGCAGCAGCCATAACTTCACCATTTTCATCTCTAATAACCACACCAATACCCCAAACTCCATCTGAAAATCCAGCAGCATCCATATTTACCTTATACCAAGATGTTGGGGGCTTACACCATTTATCCAATCTATGATCAACATTCTGGACATTTGAAATAGATATAGGCAAAGAATGCAAAGAATTGATGCTATTTGAATATTCAAGGACAACATTTCACGCCTTGTTAGCTGAACAAATGGGATCAGACAGTTTTCCCTTAAAACAATGCTTGTTGCGAGTTTTCCAAATTTCAAAACATAATGACAGCACATGCATTTTCACCTCATTTGTACTATTAATAATAATGTCCTCAAGCCAGCTATGAAAAGATACTTGTTTAAAGGATCAAAGTTAATGCCAAGGGAGGAGGCAAACCAGGCTTGCTTAGCCCAAAAACACCTGCAAAAAACTATGATCTATATCCTCACAGCATGTGTTACAGCGTGGGCATAAGGGGAAAATAGGAACGCATTTGGAATTGAGATTCATTCTAGAAGCAAGACTGTTATGTAAGATTCTCCAACCCAGATGAACATGTTTAGGGACAAACTTGATTTTCCATAGGTGTTGCCATACCGTGGATCCATTAAGAGTGCTCGATGGCAAAGAAGAATCAGCGACTTCCCAATTTTTTACACAGTGGTATGCATTCTTTACAGAAAAATAACCACGTTTTGCAGGCCCCCAAGCCAATCGGTCTAATTGCATGAAAGAGGATATAGGGGTTTGAAGAATTTGCATAGCTTCAAAGGGCAAAAATAATTCATTTACCAGTTGGACATTCCACCTCACCTCCTCTTGAATAATCAACTCTGAAACTTTAGAGATTTGAGTATTGGGGGGGTTTAGGCGACCATACCTTGTACCCATTCTGGTGAGGGAGCCAATTATCACTCTAAATATTAATCATATACCCTCTCCCAACTGTCCAAATGCAATCTCTTTTGAGAATCCAAATAGCCTGATGAATGCTCCTCCATGAGTAACTAGGCCGGTATCCCAAAGAAGATGTCATCAAGTTTCCTTTAGGGAAATACCGAGCTCTTAAACAACGAGCCAACAAGGAATCAGACTGAGTTAAAAGGCGCCATTCTTGTTTCACCAACACGGCCTTATTAAAAGCTCCAAAACTATGAAAACCCATACCACCACTTTTTTTTGGTTGGCAACAATAGTTCCAATTAATCCAGTGAATTTTTCTTTTCTGCCCATCTCTACTTCCCCACCAAAATTTTCTGATCATGCTCTCAATGTGATCACATAAGGTAGCTGGCAACAAGAAATAGCCCATAACATATGTAGTGATTACCTGAACTACTGCTTTAATAAGAATTTCTCTGCCCACTGTTGATAAGAACTTCTTCTTCCAACCCTTCAACTTCTTCCACACTCTATCTTGGACGAAATCAAAAATTTGTTGCTTTGATCTTCCCACATAGGAAGGAAGCCCCAAATATTTGGATTGAACCTCCACTGCCTTAATTTCCATCCATCCTTGGAATTCATGTCTTTTATCTGTTGGTACATTTCGACTGAAAGAGATTTCAGACTTGTCAAGATTAATGAGTTGTCCAAAAGCTTCTTGGTAAAGTTGGAGAATATGTTTCACACAATCAGCATTTTGTTGAGTAGCTCAACAGAAAATCAGGCTATCATCTAAAAGATGTGTAGTCAAAGGAGCTCAGCGTGCAATCTGAATGCCATGTAAACTTTTTGCTCCCGAGCTATAATAATGAGACCTGAAAACACCTCAGCACACATAATAAAAAACATACGGCGATAGGGGGTCCCCTTGTCGCAACCCTCTTTGTGGGATACAATTTGAAGTGGGACATCCGTTTACAAGGACAGAGAAAGATACAGATGAAACACATCTCATAATAAGGCCCACCCATATATTAGAAAAACTCATACTAGCCATAACAGCCTGTAAGAAAGACCATTCAATCATATCATAGGCTTTTGACATATCAAGCTTAATCCCCACATACCCTTTTTTCCATCAACTTTTTTCCTCATGTAATGAAAAGTATCAAAGGAAATAAGTGCATTATCTGTAATTAACCTACCTGGAACAAAGGCACTTTGAAAATTGCCAATAATATTTGGTAGAATTAATTTCAGACGATTTGCAATTACCTTCGTCATAATTTTGAAAATAACATTACAGAGAGAGATGGGTATGAAATCACCTGTGAACTTTGGATATTTTTTCTTTGGAATAAGACAAATGAAAGTATTGTTGATGCTACTAGCATCTCCACCATGATTAAGAATATTAAGAACCACCTTCGTAACCTCATCTCCCACAATGTGCCAAAACTTCTGAAAGAAAAGAGCTGGCATCCCATCAGGACCATACACTACAGTTGGCTTCATAGATTTCAAAGCCTGAAAAACATCCTCTCTAGTAAATTCACGATCTAGCTCTTGGCAAAAATCAGGCATTACACGCCTTCGAACAACCTCGACCGCCTCAGCAATACTAGATGGGTCAGATGACTCAAACAAATTACGAAAATAAGAGTTGAAGACATTAGCAATATCTTCTTCTTTCGTGAAATTCTCTCCATAATCATCAGTGATGGAATCAATCCAGTTACGACTCCTTCTTTGGGAAGCTTTTTGATGAAAGAATTTTGTATTTTTATCGCCATGTTCAAGCCAAAGAGCTCTTGAATGTTGGCTCCACCACACTTCTTCACTCTCTAACAAGTCATCTAATTGAGTTTCCAAATCATGAATCTGACTTGTCATCCCAACCTCATGAATTCTTTTATTTGCTTCCATAAGCTTGCCATGAACATCTTTTATCTTCTTTGGGATATCACCAAATCTGTTCTCCCCCATCTTGAAAATGAATCAACACAGTTAGGAATTTTCTGAGATATAGATGAACAATTAGTGCTCCATACCCTTTGGACAACATCTTCAAACCCATCATCTCTAAGCCAACATTGCTCAAATATCTTGAGCCTAACAAAATTTCTCCTCCTTCTTTTAACTGCCATCAAAGTAAGAAAAATTGGCATATGGTCAGATTGATGTCGCAGCAAGTGTCTCACCTTAGCTTGAGGAAAATAATTACTCCACTCTAGTGTAGCAAGAAACCGATCCAACCGAGCTTGAATATTATCCTCACCCTCTTGCCTATTATTCCACGTGAAAGGTTCCCCCTCAAATCCAATATCACATAGATGATGCACCTGGAGAGTATCGCGAAAGAAAGTAATAAGATTATGAGAAACCAAGTTACCTCCTTGATACTGATACGTAGAAAAATTCGAAACAAGTGAAATTTTTACTCGGATTATATATCTTCTTTTATTTAAAGAGAAAAATCTTAATGAAAATCTCATATCAATTTTTTTAGAAATACATTTTTAGTCCCATATATTTATTTTAGGTTTTGATTTGGTTCTTTATGTATTATTTATTCCAAATTGACCTCTTATGTTACAAACATTACGCCAACATGGTCCTACTTTTTCAGCTACTGATGCCGTGAAAGTTAGCTTATGTGGCGGTTAACTGATCATCTAACAGCTAAGTCAACATATGGGGACCAAATTGAAACCAAGTAATAAGATAAATGATCAAATCGATACTTTTATCGTTCTTCATTTCAATGTTTATTTTTGAAGATTTATCATTGCTTTTTGGGTCCAAAGTCTTTGACCCCGCTCCGATGTCCAGGGAAAAGAGGCCCTGACTAATCCGGAGTTCGGTTGGGAGGCAAGTAAAGTCTGACCCCAAGTTATTCCATCGTCAGGATCAAACTAGGATACTAGCCAAATCCGTCCTTTTATATGGAGTGCGTTAAGGACTCACATCCAACCTTAGGATTAAAAAATTATAAGATTTATCATTGTTAGTTACTCATTTAATAATTTAAAAATATAAAAAAGATAAAATGGTAAAAGCTACAAATACATCATATTATTCATTTAAAAGTTTAAATATAAACATAGAATATAAACTATAAAAATCTTGTTATTTTTTAAAATATTAAAGATAAATATAAAATTACATTATAAATATTTTCTCTCACACATTTCAGTTATTTTTTATGTTTTTAACTTTATTATTTTCAAACATAAAATAAACACAATAGACTAAAAGTATAATTTGTTATCTTTTTTCATCTTTCCTAATAAGTGAAAGTGATTTGTCACCTTTCTTTTTACGATTTTTCTTTTATTTTTATGATCTTTTTACGATTTTTCTAATATGTAATTACCCTTTTTTCCATATTAATCATGTATTTTCTTATTTATTTTATGGATTTACCTCTATAATTTTTCTCTTCCCACTAAATAAGAAAATGAATAATTAATAATAATAATAAATGGACAACTTATCATGTGCAATATTGCACTGTTAGAAAATTGTTCTTTTTATTATCTCTTCTCATTTTCCCCTTGTGCTTTTCCTAAAAAAATAACATATACAGAATATTTGTAAATTATTTGAAAACTAAAGATATTGCAAAAATGATGCCGGTCGCGCCTATTCCTTCCATGGAGGGTAGGGCTGGACAACGGGCGGGTTCGAGCAGGTTCGGGCCCAAAAATCCCAATTCGGCCCAACCCGCGGGTTTCATATATGAGACCCAATTCTGCCCAACATTGTCTACGGATTGGTCGATTTTCGGATTGGTCGGTCTTCAGTTGGGTCGGTTTGGTTAAGGCGATTTGGGCCCAGAATGAGAAGAAGACCCAAAAAATTAATCGGATCCCAGGAACAGTAGCATCGTGCGCTGTTCTTCCTTTGTTCTACCTCTGTGAGAGAGACACCTTGCGAGCGCACAAATGGCGATCTGCGACTGACACATTGTTGTGTTTGGAACATCAACGACAAGGTGAAGAATCAATGGGAAAACGGTTGCGATGGGGTGGTGGTTCTTGAGGGTTTCGCGAGACAGAGGGGAAAGGGAAAGGGAGCTGTGATGGCGTGGTGGTTTTTTCTTCTGGCCTATGGGTTATGCGAGTTACTGAAATGAAAAATTTAGGAATGAACCAGTTGAAGTAGAGAGTTAAGTGAAAAGCAAACCAGAGTGCTATAATCTCAGTCATTCAATAAGTGTTGGTCCTCGTCATTTTAAATCGAACGGTGTTAAAAGAACCAAGAGAAGCGCATCTCGTATCACTCAATAGTCAGAATTGCAATATGGAAGAAAAGTCACACTGTAGTACAAAGTAACAATACCCTTTCCAAAGCAAAAGCAATAAATTATATTATTATGCACTCTCTCTACTAATAAATCATCATTTCGAAAGCAAAAACAATAATATTATAGCAATCTCTCTCTTCCATAAATTGTAAAGCTGCCAGCCCAACAACCATGAGGAGGGATTCAAAGAAATAGGAAACAATAAATATGGTTGGTGAGAAGGAATATAATAAATGGGGTTGAGCAAGTCAAATTGTATCACTTCGGTCGGCAAGTCAAATTGTATCACTTCGGTCGGATGTGGTTTTCGTCGGAATTTTTTTTCTAAAACTGCAACCGTCCGCGTTAACCCAACAGAAACCGTTTTGCAAACCCGCCTAAACCCATAAAACCGCCTGACCTGCCCAACAGTCCTTTTATTCATTCGGGTAGTTCGGGTACGGGCCGGGTCTCGGCATTTGTCCAGCCCTAATGCAGGGGCAGAGCCACATAAGGTTCCAAGGGACCGAGGCTCTGCCGATTTACCATAATCCAAATCCGAAAGGCATCTTGCTTTGAACTTAAATATTACAAACCCAATAATACACCCGTGTGTTTGCTAATTCATGTTGGACCAATCAGCTCTGTCAAAACACTGAATGGTATACCACCGTACAAGGCTTAATCCAACCCTTTCAAACAAGTGGGAAGATGACTGACCAAGCTCTCACAGACTTGGGTGTTGACAAGATCCAGAGAGGGTGCGATAGCACCTTTGGAAGGTGTCTCTGGATGTTCTATGTGCTATGCTAACCGGTTGAAGAGATGCTTGACTAATTCAGACCCGTGTCCGATCTATATGGCTGGAGCTGAAATGAGTATACATTTGTTCAGAGACATGCTTCTGAGACCCGTGATAATTTGCTTCCGAGACATTTTGGCCACTTACCACCGGTGGCAGATCCATAAATTTTCATTCGTAGGGGCAAAAAATAGTTATAATATTTTCATATAAAAAATATTATAAGTTTTTATAAAATACATAATCTTTATGACTAAAAAACCTAAAATATCTAACCTTCTACAAATTACAATTGTGTTCTATGCATTTTCATATTTTGAAAATGTCATATAATTTTTTCAATATCAATACTATAAAAAATATACCTCTATGTATGTAACAAACAATCATTTTAACATTTTTCAAAAAAGAAAAACGATCATTTTACAATTCATCTCTCATATGCTTTTCATTGGTATCACTTTTTGTATCTTAGTCTAATGATATTGATAGAAAATCATCAAAAATTTGTCTCTGTTTTTTGAGTCTCTTTATCTCTATCTCTATCTTGAACGACGTTTTTTTGTTGAAATCTAATGTGTTTTGTCACTGTATGAGCTTAGCGTTTGAGAAGTGGTAAAAATTAAAAGGATAAAGAGATAAAATTAGAACCAATTTATTCTCTCTTTTTATCTCTTATAACTTTTTTCATTTATTTAGAAAAAGTGTCATATATGAGGGCAACACCTAATTGTTTATGGGGGCAAAATAAAAATTATTAAGTATATTCAACTAAAAAATAAAGATATTGTGGGGGCAATTGGCCCCAACTCTCAAGGTGCATCCGCCACTGAGGTACATTGGTGTCAAAGTCAAACTCAGTCTAATATCACAATGAAGTAAGTAAAAATGAGAGGTACATTGTATTGTGAGGAGATGCCTTGTATATAGTTATTAATTAGGTTTCATAGTGGGTTGTATGCTTTGGGCCAGGATAGATAACTAATCTGGTGGGCTGACTCTATAAAAAAAAAGGGGAAGACCGATCAAAGTTGATATGTATATGGGCTTTGATGGACCTAATACCCTGGGCTAACGGATGCATAAAATTTTATAATCACAAAAATTATAACAAGAGCATCAACACATTTTTTTTAAATAACAAGAGCAAATGTTTACTCTTCTTACGAAATAACAAGAGCATGATTTTTAATAACACAAAATAGGTTTTCGAATTAAAAAAATAGAAAGGTTTTTGGAATTAAAAAAATTACGAGAGAAAATAACAAAACAATATAAACCCAATTAATAGAGACCCAATTACAACAAAAAAATTACAAAGAGAAAATTAAGAAAGAGATCAGATTAGGGTTTTAGTCTAAATTAGAGGAAATTCATACCTATTAAAATGGGAGAAACAGAGACCGAAAATGACACTCATCAACAGGAGAGAGAGTGAGTCGAGGTGTGAGACAGTGAGATGAGTTGTGTTTTGGGTTTTCGGAGAGACGATTGAGTCTAACTGAATGAGATAAAAGAGATAACAAGGCGAGGGCGCTGAGTGCAAATTATTATACTAAGAGGGTCAAAATATAAATTTTATAGGGGTAAGTAATATTTTTAATTTTTCAGAGAGTGTAAGTGCATACTCTGGATAACAAGTCTGCCTCTAGTTGAGATGAAATGAATATGAGTGTAGCTGTGTAGGTGCAAAATTTAAATTAATAGGGGTCAAAATAAAAATTATATAAATGGGTAAGTGAATTTTTTTTAATTTCAAGATGTGTAAGTGCACACCCGCACTATATATGGGCCAATTTATACTTTTAGGAGTGTGCCTTAGTATTGTTAGTCGGTCAGTATATGTTGAGATTCGCCTAGTAATCGACCAATATCTCATATTGCCCCCATAGAAATATATAGTGGGTATAAATTAAACTTTTTTTTTGAACACAGGTATAAATTAAACTTTAAAAGCACGTTCTCCGTATATTTGATTTTGATATAACTTCGATAATACCATTTTACGTACATGTTTTGTGTACTGAATTTTTTTATTCAGAACCTATTCTAATTAGACATTTTGGACTGGACGAATCTACCAGAGTATCCTCACAGCTAATATCATTTGAACCTGCTATAAAACTAATTCTGATTCGACTGATTAAGCAAGATTTTATCCCGTAATTCTCAACCTTTTGAAAAGGTGACTCTACAATGATTCGAAATCGAGTTCTCCATGTTACACAAATTCTTTTATTATTAGGATTTTATGTAGGTAAAAAAAGTAATATTTGAGTTGTAAATTTTTGTAAAAAAAAAAAATATAAGCTAATAAAAATTCATTTTTTTCCAGCCGTGCAATGCCGTTACGGCGTTACGCTAACAGTTTAATTTAATTAATTAATTAATAATTACAGCAATTGGTAATAATTGCATAAAAGATTAAAAAAAAAAACTAAAAAGGCAAATCCGTTAGTACTTGCTCATTGGATACGAGGCGGGCACGCTCCTGCCTCATGCTAAAGGCAAGTATGCGACTCCGGGCGCCATAATAAAATGGTAAAATGCTTGACATAAAGTTAAAGGCGTGTGCTCGTCAAAAAAAAAAAAAAAAAGTTAAAGGCGTGTGAATTGATTTCAGGGACGGTTATATAGTAATACTAGACGGTGCACCCGCGCGATGCGCGGGTTATCCGAGAATACTATTTAAAAGGAATTTTATATGCAAAACTGTAAAAAATGTAATTTATATTGGAATACTATTAGAAATATAAGCTATAAGGCAAGAAAATATCTCAAAAACATCATATAGGTAGTTCAAGCATATTTCTTTGTAATTGCAAAATACTCCTTCATCAACCATTCTTTCAAGCATATTATTTCTTCAAACCACTTCTTGATTTCGCAAGTGTAGCACGTTGAAAATCTGTAAAGAAAGTAAGAACTTATATTTCTATGATTCAGATTATAAATTTAACATGTAAAGAAAATATTGATCCTTGATGAAAAAGAACCAAAGGAAATTGCCTTCTTTGAAACTTAAAAGGAATCCGTTTATCTGAAGGGATAGAAGAAAGTCTAGGTATATGCACAATTTGACCAGTTTTACTTCCTGAGATAATCTTCGCCTGGACAATGTATTTCCCCATTTTTGTAATTGTTAGTCTAGTTCCATTGCACAAGCCCAAAGACTGATCTATGTTTCTGAGCAACATGACAGAAACCCCTGCCTTTAGTTTCAAGACATGATTTGGAAGCCCTGAAGCAGCAAGTGTGTTTAAAAATTCAGGAGTATGGATGTCATTTGCTTGAGAAGAATCCAAGCTGGGTGAATAAGGACTATCAAAACTCAAATAGGTTTTCTCATCACCAGGAACAATAGATGGATTGACTGACTCTTGATTTGCTACTTTTACAAAGTTGTTTCCCTTGGAGATTTGTTGTTAAATTAGTAGAGGAATTTCGTGAAAGATTAGAACATTTGCTACATGCTGGTTCACCTTCTTTGTTGCCTGTTTGCATCTAATCCTTAATTGCACAACCTTCAAGATGCCGATTACATCTCATATGTGGAAATATGTGGATGAGAAAGCAAATCCAGCATTTCTTTCTGTTAGTAGAAAACTACTTCTGGCCATTTTTTTTCTCATATTGCCTATCAAATGATGGATCATACTAACCAAATCACACGTCTCATGCTAAAATAATTGAGAAATTCATAAAGAAATGAATATATTAAAATCATATAATAAAATGAATTTATTAAAAGATGATGACTGGGGAACTTGATGCCAATGAATGCATAATATCTTTCAAAGGATAAATAAAGCCTTCTTTCTGTTAAGAATTGCCATTAGCCAAATACTTTTGGTCAATCATCACATATACCCAACTAAAAAGTGCACTACATTATAATTTAAACAGAAAGTTACATTACTTCATTTACAGGAAAGGTTCTAATAGTTTTTGAAAACACATGACCAAAGTTATAAAAAAATTAGATGCTGCCATTAAAAAGATGACCAACATTAGATGTGTTTTAAAAAAGACTACTGAAAATCATAGAGATTAGATTAGGTTACTGATGTTCACCGAAAATCAGTAACCTATGCAAATCTATGCAATCTCCTTTGGATGGCTGAATTCCCTTCAATATCTCTTTTCATCTTAGTGCACCAAGCATGTATGATGCATGGTTCTGCTTCCTAAACCTTGCACATGCTATCTAAATATAATACACTCCCTTCTATAAAGAAATCCAAGTAAAACACCGTTAAACAATAAACCTACTTGCAGGGAAATCTAAGAAGAAATGAAGCCACATGAAGCCACCAAACAAACACAACGAAACCTTTATCAAGAGTCAATTCTATAATTGAGATAATTCAAGAATTCTAAGATGCCACCAAAAGTAAAACCCTCATTCTTATCAACATAAGTCAGTGGGATCTGAACATGTGCCAAATGCAAGAAAAAATATACCACATGCTAAAATCTTCTCTTATTTGTATTTTTTTTCTGATAGGTCCATAAAAAAGAAAGCAAGGCCTAAAAGTTATTCCAATTGAATGTTCCTAAATATCAAATGTTGGCAACATCCCTTTGGATTCTATTCTTAACAAACCTTAAAGCTATGCCTCAAGAAACCATCTGTGTAAAATTGGCCAAATGCTAACATGATAACATGATTTGTTCAACCGAGATGTAACAATCAGGATGCTTGGTTCAAGCTGCAAAACAAAAGAGTCAACTACAACAAATCTCAAACACAAAAGAAATATGGGAAATGAGAACTTGGAGTGAAAAAAGACTCCCATTTATTCTTATTCATCCATTCAAGACATAATTTTTTTTGTAAGAGGATAGCTTCAAAAAAATTTACAGCAAACAAATACTTGTCCAGTAGCTTCTATACTTACAAAACTAATACATATACTCACATCCAAAATCAACAGAACTTTTTTCAAACAGAGCCAACTTTTAATTATACACTCTCATGAATGCCATCATTTTTCATCTGCTACTGGAAAAATTGCATTGGATATCCTTGCTGAATTTTGAACCACCAACAATGAATCCCTGTCATGTAAGTCAACATTTCCAGCATGCCTTAGTCACCTGGTTATAGATGCCACCTCCCTTACAATGGCCATAGTTATCTGCATCCAACCCACAAAAATAATATTAGGCGGACCATAAGATATAAATATTTTAAGCATGAAATTTTGATAGTTGAGCAGAAAATGGAGGATCCTCAGTTCTCAAATATAACCCAGGAATATGAAGCATTTTATTAAAAAACTATACATGAATAGCTTCACAGCCTTTAAAGAGAATAGTTTAATTCTTAAACTCAGTTTTCCCTTTACATCCATTTCACATAACAATTTCTACAAACACAACCCTCTTTGTCACCAAGTCAGTGTTTTTTCCAATACAATGGTATATATAAAGGACATTGATAATGTAAGAAATGAATTTATAGAAAACATGTATCACCCTTTTCATCCTTTTACAATAATTTTCATCTTAGAAGGCTTAAAAAAAAGGTAAAAAATGATTAAAATATTATCACAAAAGAAACAAAGGACATACAACAACCTAGTGATTCAACGTTGATTCTAAAATTGGAGCACCTTTCTCCGGCAACCACCGTACCAGAAATTGCAATCACTGTGCCGGAGTTTCAAAGATCTATGGCATGAGAATTGAGATGAGAGGGTGGTATTATTGTTATTGTTGTTGTGAGACTCGATGAAATGATGGAAAGGTGGCAGAACAAATAACTAATCAATGGAGAAGCAGGGAAGCAAAAGCAGTGGGTGAGATGCCAAGGAAGCAAAAACAGTGAGTAAGATGGTTTTACAAAGAGGGAAAGGAGTTTAGGCGCGGGAGCACGAGGCGGGAGTAGCAGCTCGCTTTAGAAATATAAAAGATAAAGATTCAAATACCCAACAATATCAAGTGTCAATCTGACAGTCCAAGCTTCTCTTCCTTTGAAGAAGGTACAAAGATCTCCCTCCCTGCACAATAGGAAATAAAATGAAGAAAAATTGCACAAATCAAAATCAAAATGATATAGACAAACCCTTGACACAATGCTATTGAGCAACTCAAAATGAAAACAGTCTAAAAATAACAATGCTATACATAAAGGAAATGAGAAGATAAGTCAGAAGAAATTACAAAATAAGATTTTGCTACTAACTTTGAATAACATAATGGTCTATCTTGCAAGAGAAGGATAATCAATCTTCAAAGGACTATAACTGCAAGAAAGAGAGTCGAAAATACAACTCTCAATGTATGGAAATATGGCTGAACAATTTTGTTTGAGCTTGTATAGAATTTATTTTAAATGATTGCAATTTTTTTGTAACCCAACAACCAAATTAGGAAATATGAATAATTAGAATACCTTCGGATTGGCAGAATTTTTGTATTGCTGGATAACAGGGGTGTCTTGGCAGGACAAAAATCACTAATCATAACCTACTGTGAATTAGTATTTTTTTCAGTTGGTTTAGAATTCTCAATTTACACTTATGGCTTCTGAAGTATTAATTCATCTTAATTAATTATGCATGTAAAAGTTAATAATAGTTAAATAGTTGTAAGTCTCTTCAGATCCTGTTTAGCTATATATAGCAGGTTCTCCCCTCCATGAGTGTCATGCTGCTCCATAGTACTATAGACAAAAAAATATATGGAAGAATAATCTTCTGATGTATAAACAGTTTGCAAATTCTCCCATATCCCCAATTATTGAGATATTTTATAGTTATGACTCCTAAGAATAACTTCATACCTTAGCAACTTTACTTAGGAATATTCAGATAGCTATCACATGCTGTTAAATCAAAGAATTAATTATAGTGCAAAAAAAATCTATTCGACCAAAGAATAGTATGATCTTATCCTATAGTGTGTATATGGTGAAGTACACAAAGCTATACATATGAATAGTGTAATCACAAGAGGATAATAGTTATAGCATTATAGCAAAGATGTTTTTGTGAATCATATATGTGCATAATTTAGGTTCATATCTGATTTTAAAATGTTTTTTTTTTTTTTGGTATCCATAGAATGGCCACGTTTAGTGCAAGTTTTCCATTTTGTTTTGTATAACTATTGAAATAGCCTTGGTCATTCCCTCACTATCAACAAATCACATATAACCTTTTAAACTTTTAAGATGTCATTCACTCACCATGAGCAGAACAAATATTTACCACAGTGTTGAACTTTGAAGAAGAAAAACGAACTGAATGCAAATTGATTGGTCACTACTCAGTCACTGCATGGACATATATGTATTCTCTATCACACTTTGTTGAGAAATCTGAAATTGAACATGAACGACAGATTGTAAAGTGAAAAATAACTGAATCTTTAGGATAGTAGAAGGATTTTTTCACAAAAGGAAAAAGATGAATAAGCAAATGTCAGATTTCTCATTCAAATTCGTATTGATACAAATTGTAACTTAGTCTTACTTGCATATGATTGCACAAATTCATAGTGGTCGGTGGCGTACTTCAGTTTGATCTCACGAACAAATGTATCATCATCGAGCACGGGTTGCCCTTCCTACTGCAGAGAATAGAAGATAAAGTTAATGAGCCGTCAAAATTGAGAGAGGAAGTAAAATAAGAAGTAAAAGGTTAGGAGTATAACCGGGAAAGGTATGTTAACATGTCCATTCTGGTTGGAGGGCATATTGTTCAAGTTTTTGTTCTGGTTATAAACGTCAAATTATGTCCTAGAATGTGTAAGCTGAACAAAATGTGCAAATATAGTTTGATAATCTACACAATCTCCTTTGGATGGTTGAATTTCCTTCAATCTACTTCCTATAAAAATTCAAAAAAATCAAGGGGGAATAACTTAAATCTAAAATGGGAAAAAAGAGAAAGAAAAGTGGCAAGATGACAGTCAGAGTAGCATTAGCAGAAGTAATTCGTGGGCACAATAATGCTTAAAAGAAAGAATAAAACAGCAAATAAAAATCATTGTCTGAAATGATATTGGTTCATCAACATGTTATGCTTACACAAATAAGCATTAAGATCCATTATGAGACTTGCAATTGTCTGGTTCCTCTTTCAAAACTAAATTTACTGCAATAGATATGCACATAAACAGTTATTTTAAGATATTGAAAATAAACAAACAGAAAATGAGATCAACAATGGAAACCCCTAAAGGTTAGCATGTATAATGAGTATAATACAAAAAAAATACCTCCAAAGGTTGAAACCCCAATTTGGCAAGAAGTTGGGACGGTGGAGCTATTGGTTCATAAATAAAGCCAAAAACAACTTCATAGTTGCTGTCATTGCTAAAGTTTCACCTGATGCTGGAAATCGAAACCCATAACACTGAACGTCATCGAAAATCAACTTCCGCGTAGCAAATCATGTGAGCTGAATGGTGACCCACCACAAGCCACCTTTCCCCAACAAACACCATTGTGTTCCGCTATGCTCGTCCGCCGTGAACGACAATGTTGTGCCATCATGAGGTGAAACATAACACAACCCAACAGGCACAAATCATTATGAATGAAAGATGAAAACACCAACAGCAAGAAGAGGGAAAAACTTAAAGAAAAGCAAAATATACCATGGTAAAAGATATACAGAAAACTGAACCTGCTGTGTTGCCCAGCTGGTAGCCTTGGTTTGGGCCTCGGCCTGGTCTTGGCTTCCCCAAATAGAACCATACTGTTGCTTCACCACTTGCTGCTGATACTAAACCTACACACACAAAAATTAAAAATTAAAACTAAAGAAACCCTAGTAAATAAGTATAACATAAAAACGCTGCTAAAGTGCACATTTTCACAAACGGTTAGAAGATGGCTTGCATGGGAAAGATTCTGGGCGCATTTTCACAAACGGTTAGAAGATGGCTTGCATGAGTGGTAGGAAGATGGAGAGAACAGAAGCAAAAACCGCACGGGGCAGTTATCCTGTAATGATTCTAAAAAAATAGTTTTACAGGAATAATATTAAAAAAAGTAATTATACAGGAATGATATTAAAAACAGAAGTTCTACGGGAATGATGTTCAAATGATATTAAAAAATGACATCAAAAAGAATTTTTCTAGTAATTTCGATAAGTGTAACCTTCCATATTTTCTATATTTAACTCTCCTTCTTGTAGAAAATTTTCTTTGCAAACATCATATACAATAATCCTTTTGACATCTTAAAGGCAAACAGCAGTAAACCACTATTAAAAGAAATAGAAAGCAACCTAACTTATTGTTGCCATAGAAGAAAGAGTATTGTACTGCAACTAAAACCTTAGAATGTACAACAATGAAAACTGAAAATATAAATTCAAAAGTATATATCATTAACTAATGCTATCTTTTAAAATGAAAAAGACGCCAATTTAGTGAATCTGAAAAGTTACTGAAATTTGGGGTTTTGCGTTGAAAGAGTATTGCACTTGTAAAAGTTGAATGAAGGCATTTTGCAAACCAAATATAATAAGTTGATTTATTTTTCAAAGCAACACAATAGCTGCATAGCCCTCTGCTTTTTCATCAGCGGTTCAAAATCATAAATTTAATAATTCACTAACCTTTCCCCCCCCCTCTATTTTCACTCCTTTTAATTGTCTCGTTGTGTTGTATCTTAACTACTATTGACCACTTAATAATCGCCTCTTATGGCTACTTTCGTTTAGTAAAACACATGGAAGGCACCATAAGAACTATTAAAAGTTAACAATATCCCAACAATACTAAGCATGTGCATTAGTGAGTGCCCAACATCTATTTACTGATTCCATTAAATTTGATTCCATTAAATTTGACAATCTGGACTCTACCAAAATAAAATGCAATAAGATGGAATGATCCCTTCTTTTTCTGGGAGGTTATTTATAGCAATGTATCAATAGGGTTGGAAAGAAATGGTATGGTACCTGTATATAAATATGAGAAAATTGAAGACTTGAAACAGTGTCAGAGCTTGACTTGTTACCTTGCCTGCATAAAGTTTCTTAGAGGTGCTCATTACAAATATCGACTTGGCATCCTGAGAATCTTAGCTTGTGGATAATCCTTCCCTCGCAGACAATATATTCATAGCTCTATCTTTCTCTTGCTAATTTAGGAAAGTATTAAGAAGGACCAATTAGTCAGAAAGCAGGAAAAGTCTAGAACTTCTGAAATAATGCAGTATAAGTCAATATAGTCAAGGTCAACTACAATTAACAAAATTAAAAAAAGTAGTAAATGAAATCAGCAAATGCAGTTACAGGTCCAAGATACTTTATGCATTGTTTTCGGAGCTTTGATCGAGGTCACTGTTCAAGATCAAGAGTTTCCCCATTAATTCCATACAATAAAGTAATCCATAATTTACAAAACCATGAAAAAGTAGCAAAGTAGAAAAGTAGAACCGACTCTGCGATTTCCAAATTCAAACACATTATTAAGTAAAAAAAATAATAATAAAGCGTCTATATTCCAACAAAGAAAATAATGAAGTCTACTGGCAAAATGATCTGATACATATAATTAAAGTTCCTATACATTTGGAGTAAGCATTCTAACTATTGTCCATTTCTTGGTCACGACAGTGTTAAATCCTCTTCCATTGGTTGGAGTAAGCATTCAAACTTAATGGTCCTTTTCAGCATTAAAATTAATTGTTTAAAATATGAATGTTTGTAAAAGGAGGCAAAAGAAAAATAACCGAATCAGAAGAACACCTTACGCTCCCTCAATAGATGTCATACTCACTTTGACAATATGTAAAACTAAACCTTCCCTGAGCTCTTTTTCACTTCAGCTGGCATGTTGTGCAGAAAGTGCTTCTGAGTTCTTATAGATAAAGACACTACTTCAGCATATATACCATTATAAGACATTACTTCAGCATATATAGCATATAACTATTTCAGCATATATGACACTACTTCATTGTACCCATTAAGCACCTTTCAATTTAATATAAGCAAAAGTGAAAGAAAGTAGTATCTGCAAGATTGCAACCTTCACGCTAGTCGGTTGTCCCGTGCAATGCACGTGGGTTATATAGGAGTACTATTAAATAGGAATGTTAAATGTCAAACTTATTAAGGAGCTAATTTATATGGAAGATTTCATATTCATGCCTAATTTATATGGGAGAATTGATAAAATAGAGATAACTTATAGAAGAAGAACAACAATAATCAAGAGTTTATATTGTAGTGTCAACATGGAAAAGAGTACCATTGCTACAAATGATGATGCATAATTATGAGTTCATCTATTGCTGAATCATGTTATAGTATAAAATAGATGAATACCTCTTTTCATCTTAGTGCACCAAGTATGCATGATGCATGGTTCTGCTGAACCTTGCACACGCTATCTAAATATAATACACTCCATTCTATCAAGAAATCCAAGTAAAACACCATTAGACAATAAACCTAGGGAAATGAAAGAAGAAACGAACAGAAATCTTTGGGTAGCACCACAAAGGTAAGAAAACACTTTATTACACAAATATGCCATATTCTAGCATTTTACTCAAACTATTGGTACCAAATAATAGCAAAAATACATTGTAATTTGATCTTCCAATTCAAATATCTGGATTCTGAAAATATCTCCAATTCTTTCATTTGCTACCTCGCATTTTCTAATATTCAGCAACTTGCAAATCTAGTCCTGAAACATGTTCTTCATGTGTTCTTTCTTTTGGACATTTCCATATCTTGCTTAAATGAGAAATCTGATTCACTGCTAGCTTTATCTTTCTTTAACCGAGAGAAATCATGCTCTTATGTTTCTTCTTCTCCTGAAATTTATTTTGTTCAAGCTATAAAGCAAACTAAAGATACAAATGATCGTAGCAAGTTAGTAGCTAACAGAGATCACATTGGAAATCAGAACAACTACCAGTTTTACAATTTGCAAGTTAGACATTTTGGTTCGTTTAAGCAGTTGCTACTTGCTAGTGAATATACCAACACACAAAGCAAATATCCAGTCAAGGGTAAATTATATCAAATTATGGTAAAATACCAATATAAAAAAATGTCTCTAACTGTTCAATTTCTCCTGTGTATATATATTGATAAAAACATCGGTACTATAGTATACACTGCATATAGCCAAGGGGCCATGGGTTCCAAAACTAATTTTAGGACAACAATAATGAAAAATATAATCCTTCAAAAATAAAAAATTGGAATCTCAATCTGATTACCTTCAGACTCAAGAATTTAAGCCCTTTTTTTCTGTTCTGCTTCTGCTTGCATAAAATGCTACAGCAGCCGAATGTATAAATTGTATCAAATCGTAACATTCAGCGCACAAAAAAGAATAGTTGAAATATAACATATAAATGATGTATAGTGCTTGATGTAACCATTTTAAATTTAGAAATTGACAAAACTACTTAACCATGAGCCTAAGAAAAAAATCTAAGTTATATATCATAAGTCAATGAGGGAAATTCTATATCTTAAGTCTATTACAACACTTGTGATGGATGAAACTTAGAACTAAAAAAAGTGGAGGCAAATGATGTTGTTGAAGTTAAATGGAAGAGAACAAATCAATGAGTTATAACCGTGGGGATAAGGATAGTGAAAGAAAGAAAAGTTTACCTACATAGTTCTCTTCTACTCAATTCTGTCCAGTGTCCACCTGTTCATATTAAGTAATTGATTTTCAAAAGTAGATACACCAAGCTTCTCTTCCTTTGAAGAAGGTACAAAGATCTCCCTCCCTGCACAATATATCTACAACATTACATTTAACTTCACCAGGCTAAGACAGAGATCAAAAAACTCAAACAGAAGCAATAGGAAATGAAATGAAGAAAAACTGCACAAGTCAAAATCAAAATGATATAGACAAACCCTTGACACAATACTATAGAGCAACTCAGAATGAAAACAGTCTAAAAATAACAATGCTATACATAAAGGAAATGAGAACATAAGTCAAAAGAAATAACAAAATAAGAATTTGATACTAACTTTGAATGACGTAATGGTCTATATTATCTAATACTCGGAATCAAATTTAGAGTGAACAATGTAATTTACAATGGGAGGATTTATATTCATATGGTTTCTAATATTGTTTAAGGCATGTATTTTTCTAACAAAGTAATTAAGTTTCCTAAGTATTAATTAGTATAGCAGAAGCGAAGATTAGGTCTTAAACCTTGCGAAGCATCCTAAAAAAATTGTAAGCCCTACTCAAAACTTTGTCCCATCAACACTTTTATTAATCTTGATTCATGTTCCTTGCTTATTCTCCAAACAGAGACAACTTCAACTTTGCTAATCTCATTCGGAGGTCCGAGCCCTCCTGTAAAAGTAAAGTCCTTCATTTAGACCACACAAAGCTCTATTTCCCAATGTTTGTGTTGTAATTTTTTTCTGATACTGAGACTTTACATGATTTATTTATAATCTCCAGCTGCAAGATACGAAGATTCATATACCTCCAATGTCTCTATGAGCCTTCCAAATTTCAATCTACTATTCCTCCAAACTTGGAAACTTCCATATTATAAAATTAAAAATAGTCAAATATTCAAATTACACTAAGAGAGGACTAATGAAATAATGAAATAAACATAAAAAATTTTACTTGCTCGATTGATAATTAGAATGGGTTATTATTTCGTTGCTCAGGATCCAATTCAGTTTCCATACACTTTGCCAAGGAATTAATGACAGGAATTGTGATTCTCTCCTCCAGTGCTTACTAACTTCTTTAAACATCTCACTGTTGATGGTAACCCATTAATCACAATGTCAGCATGATAGCATCCCATACATTAGAAATTAACTTACAAAGTTGCATGGTATATAAAATTTGATATAGCTGAAGAAAAAAACTCACTATTACTCTCTATTGCCCCCATATATAAATGTTTACATGCTAAAAAAGAAAACTACTCATGAGAAGAATCATGGTCTAGATAGCTTAATTGAATCTCTATCTCAAAGCCAAACCACAAATGCTCATAGTAATGTGGTACTACCAACAGAAGGAATTCTTTGACAACTGCAATTTAAAGTTGTAGGAGCTTTCAATCTCCTACTGCGGTATAGTATTTTTTAAATCAACATTTATAATCATCTTGAGTAACTATTGATACACTAAAAAAAATATTGTACACAATCAAAATGAAAAACTCACAATTGGTTGCTTTCCAGATGCTTTTGCCTCGCTGAGTTTCACAGTCCAGCTCTTTAGTCCTAGGGTCTTGAAAAACAGGAGCTGGTATATTAAAAGAAAATGAAATCAATGAAATTAATAAAATGTAGTGAAATTATATTATTTTGTTCAAGGTATGATAATTTAATAAACCTGCCTCTAAAAGACTAACATGGATAGGTAATAGACTTCTCTAAAATCAATAGGAACAAAATCAAAGGAGATGAAAATGAAGTTAAAACAAATTTGAGATCCTTTATCCAATTCAATTGCCACAGAAGACAAATATTAACAGAGGCACCTCACCTATTACTAATGGAGCATTTAAGATGAATGAAATAAATAAATACCACAATAATACCAAATATATAAATAAAGAATCTCAGAGCAACAAAATTGCAGCACATCATAGTGGACTCTCTCCCCAGAAGCACATGCAATGGTATCACCCAAATGAAGGTGTTTGACAACATTTAATACCTAAAATAAATATAAAACAATTACTAATATGTAACAATCAATTCTTTAATCAACTTTGTTAATTATCAAGTAGCGTTCATCAAATTTTTATCTAATGTTACAAAGTGTGCAAAATACCATAAAAAAATAATGCAAACAATGAACTTAGTGGTGTATCTATTCATATAATTGGTGTCCATCAAATTAAGAAGGCTCAAAGTATACCAAAAGATGAATTTCTTCTCTTAAGCACAGCCCATTGCTCCAAGAACTTTATTTCTGCACCAGGCCTAGTTTAATTAACTAACTAAGTTCAAAGGGGAATGATAGAAAATAACACGACATCATTCAGCCTGACAAAAAGATAAGAAAATAGCATAAAGTTATCAATATAACAAAGAACAGCTCATAATCATAACTTTCATGTCAGCAACATATACTCAAATGCCATATAAACAAAATTTATCTGATTTATCACAAATCATATCAGCAACAACATGGATCTTATGACTCTTGTAACATCATACAGTAGAACAATTTCAACAATCCAAATGAGAAGAGAAAAGCTGAAGCAAAACCGACAATAAAACCAGGTGAAAGCTATGAGGAAATTCTTAACTTCTTCATCAATTATTCACATAGTTTATTTAAAAGCTTTGGGGTGAAAACCCCAAATTTCTGAACCTGATCCTCCATGGAAGCTGGTTCCTAAGCTTCAATCTCCATCTCTATTCTTCAATTTCTTGAATCTAGGGCTGGTACTTCCTTCACCTTCACCAGATTAACACATGCAAGGCTTTCTTCTTCTTTGATTCGAGTTCCCTTTCTCTTTCTCTCTCGTTCTATTTCTGCTTCTCTTCTCTATTTCAGCCTCGTTCTTCCTTTCCATGGCGCGGTGGTGCGCCACCACCCCTCACCCTCGTCGCGGTGTTCATGGCCGTTGCTGGAGCTGTGAAGCTCCGCCCTTCTCCTCTCCTTCCTCGCTCTCGGTTTCTCTATCTCTTTCCCTCACTCGTTTCAGTTTTCTGTGGAACCTTTTCTCTTTCTTTAGTTTCTGTTTTCCCCTATTCTCGAGGCACCGAATGATGGACCATTGCATGTTTGCTTAGTTGCAGGATTTTTCTGGGTGAGCAGAACATTTGTAACATGTGGCAGTATGGTAGAAGGATGATTGAGTGGAGAAAAAGGAAGCTGAAACAAAGAGAGGGAAGAACGAATGGAAGGCGGGAGGGTTGGGCGGGAGACTCTATCCGCTTTAAAGATATAAAGATGGGGGGCTTGTTGATGTGGACGTCAAAGCGGGAAAAAAAATTATAAAAAAAAGGGTAAAAAAAGGATCAATAAAATGGACCCACGTCAACGTACATTCTTTTTATATATTTTTATCAATTTTTGTTATTTTATAAAGAAAATATTAAATAAAAAATTAAATATGTTAACACATTGAAATTGTAAATAACATTTAATATTTTTATTAGTGATTAGGAGAACCATTAGGAATAAGAAGTAACAGTATTTAGAAATTTTTTTTTATACTATAAAATTTAGATTGGAGGAGGCTCACCTCCGTACAGAGCCAGGGAGAACCACTAACCTGAGCCAGTATTTACGGTGAAATTTACGTATCGCCCACCGACGCAGTCACATGGAATCGAACCCAAGTTGCAGCATGTGCGAGCAGAAGGCCGATCCAGTTGAGCCAAGCTACGTTGGCTTAGAATTATTTTTTATATGTTTGTGTTTGGAACACTATCATATTTTTATATTTACTAGTTTTTTGACCCGTGCGATGCACGGGATAAACAAATTTGTCATATTATTTCTGCGTTTTTTTCTAAAGAATATATTTTGTAGACAATGAGTCACCTTAACGAAAAATCTCAGATTAAAAAAATGAAAAACAAATCAAATTTGGTTTATAGCATGAAAACAATCATGTTCTTTTAAACTGAAAAAATAATGTCATAATTTTTTTAAATGTAATTACAATCTTAAAAAATGGTATGTCCAGTTTAAGTACCCCAAAAAAATATAAACTGGTAAATAATAATTATATTTTTTTGAAAAAGGTAAATAATAATTATATAAAGTAAGCAACATATATAATATTATAAAAAGTAACTTTATTTACCATGTCAAGTTAACATGTAGAATATCAAAAATTTATTAATGCTAACCCAAACAATCTAAGCTAAATTCTGAAAAACTTCTCTATAAACTACATTTGAAGTGGTGGTTGTCACATCTTCCTCATTGTTACATATGAGTATCTTCAAACCACTGCATGATGTAACCCTTGATATTGCAACATATAGTTGACCATGGAAAAAAACTGATTGCGAAAGATAGATTCCCACATGTTTCAAGGACTGCCTCTGACTTTTATTTATAGTAATTACAAAATAAACAAACAATAAATTATGACTCTTTTGGCAGTAAAATTCCTGACCACATTGACTATAAATGTATACTTAGATTTTGTATTATTTAGAACAACAGAATTTGAAGCAAGTTGTTCATTTTTTTTGCAAATTGCATTATAATAAAATAAAATAAAATTTAAGATAATTGCACACAAATCATTATTATGTGGTGATGTTGCATGTAGCAGAACTATAATGAAGTACTATAATGCACCTAACTACTGCATATTATCAGTGGTGATGTTGCATGTAGCAGAACTATTTGTATCAATTGAAAGCTTTTGATGAGTACTACCTGTAAATATAAAGAAGACTGATTATAAAAAAAAAAGTACTACATATATCTTTATAATTATAAAAAGAGTCAGTTTAAATTATTGTTTACGAATTATATAATCAAATATTTAATTTATTTCATAATTAATTATATACATATAATATATGAATATTGATCACAATTTCAACGGTAATTTTTGTAGTTATTGACTATAAATTTTACTGTTTAAAAAAACTATAATTGTTACTTTTTCTTCTCTTAGAAAGAGTATGCTCCAAATATTTTATACTATTTTTATAGAATAAAAAAAGTTTTGGGTAAAAAAAAAAGTGTGTACATATGTATATTTTTTTAAGGTTTAATTACATTTTTGTCACCAACTTACACTTGGCGATTTTGATCCCTCTATTTTAATTTTTGCGATTTTGGTTATCCAACTCTCTCAATTTGGCGATTTTAGTCCCATACTTTTTAATTACAATTTTGGCCCCTCAAAATCATGAATTTTTTGTACTTTTGGTCCTAAAAATCTTGGATTTTGGGAAAGTGAGGGACCAAAAGTGCACAATCTATGATTTCTTGGGAACCAAAAGTGCGATTAAAAAATATAGAGACTAAAATCGCTATATTGAGAAAGTTAGGGGACCAAAATTGTAAAAAATAAAATAGGGGGACTAAAATTGTCAAATTAAGAAAGCTGGGGACCAAAAGTGCAATTGAGTCTTTTTTTTATTACTATCTAAAATGGAAATAATATGAGAATAATGTAATTGCGTGCTAATATCACTATTGTATGAAAAATATTTAATGACTTTAATTGATACTCATTTATTTTTTGTATTTTGACGTTTAGAACCTAATTGATTACCTTAAAAATATAATACTTCCTGCAAATTATATATATATTTTGTAATTGCCGATTTTAAAATTAATAATGAATATTAAATAATTCTTGGAAAAAAATTTCACTATTATCATTAGTGCAATAATTAGAGAAGTTCTATTTAGTATCTTATAGGTTTAATTATCCTGGAGGTCCCTGAACTTTTTGGGGATTTTGAAATAGGTCCCTGAACTATTTATCTTTTTAATCGGGTCCCTGAACTTATTTTTCATTTTGAATTAGGTCCTTCGATTAACCATCCGTTAATGGACTGTTAACTAGTGCTGACGTGGACTGTGACATGGATTTTGAAATAGGTCCTTAAACTATTTTTATTAAATAGGTCCTTGAACTTTTTTAAATAGATCCCTACTCCTAAACTATTTTTTAATTCCTGCACTCTTTTATTCCAAAATAAAAAATAAAAAATTCCCAGACTCTTATTTTAATTTGTGCTGATGTGGACTCTTTTATTTTATTTTAGTTCCTGTACGAAAATTGGCAACAAGTAAAAAAAAAGAAAAAAAAGAACACCCATTGGTTATATCACGGTTCAACATTACTTGTATGGGTTTTCAACATTGTATTACGGTGTAGAACCTGAAGTTATCTAAGAGTTTTTTCTCTCCTATGTGAGAAGTTCTCTCCCTGTGAGAAGATAGGCGAAAGAGTTTGAAAGGTTGTCCGAGTGATGGAACGTATTATGTTGGGAAATGATGAAGAAGAATTGGAGTTCAACATTGATACAAGTCCAAATGATGAAGCTAATCCTTCGTTGTGTCTTGTGGGTAAATTTCTCACAGATAAACCAATCCGGGTACATATCATGAAGGAACGAATGGCTAGAGTATGGAGACCTATTAGAGGGGTGTCTATAAAATAAGTGGATCCTAGTGTTTTTTTATTTCAATTTTTTCACCAAAAAGACATGCAGAGAGTGATCACACAAGGGCCATGGTCCTTTGACAAGCATTTGCTTATTCTAAGTATTCCGCAGGAGGGGATTATTCCTAGTCAGGTGCAGTTGTTCAACGTCCCGTTCTGGGTCCAAGTTCACTATGTTCCGGTGGGTTTTATGTTGGAAGCAGTGGGGAAGCAACTAGGAAACTTCATTGGTGAACTCTTAGAATATGATACTAAAAACAATTCAAACTCCCTCAAAGTTTATATGCGGATCCGTGTCATTATTGATGTTCGAGTGCCACTGAAGAGAACTAAGAAGACTAAGAAGCCAGGTGGTGAACCAAAAGAACTTAGATTCAGATATGAAAGACTTGATCAGTTTTGCTACTGTCTCATAGGACATGTTGAAGACTTTTGTGAAGCTTTGTTCTCTCAACCCAATGATGATGGCTGCCGCCTCTGGGGACCTGAACTCAGAGCAGAAAGAAAGAATGTAGAGAGCATTTTGTATTCAGCTTGTTTTAGTTGTTTGGGCCTCTGTTTTTGGGCCTCTTTACTTTATTTCTCGGCCTTGTAGGTGTTGTTATAGATAGGTCTTTTTTGTTTGTTGTTAGTTGAAGTCTGTTACTCAACTAACTTTCTGTTGTAACTTGTATATAGTTTTCCCTGAGTAATACACAATTTAGTTTTGCAATTCATTCTATTCTATATACCCTAACAACTGGTATCAGAGCTCCACAGGGGCCTGATACGAAACTGCATTTCTTGAGTGTGTGAAGGAGAGAAAGAACCGAATCGAATATGGTAGAAGAAAGCAAGTTCTTGCTACCAGCCGTTCCCAAGTTTGACGACTATTACGATCATTGGTCGATGCTTATGGAGAATCTTTTGCGATCTAAGGAGTACTGGAGTTTGATCGAGAATGGGGTTTTCGTTCCTTCTACGGGCGCAACTACAGAGCAATTGATGACAGGTGAAGAAAGCAAACTGAAGGATTTGAATGTAAAGAATTACCTGTTTCAATCCATTGATAGGAGTATCATGGAAACGATTTTCAATAAAGAAACCTCGAAGGACATTTGGGATTCTATGAAACAGAATTATCAAGGCTCAACAAAGGTGAGGCGGGCTCAATTGTAAGCTATCAGAAGAGAGTTTGAATTACTGGGGATGAAGGAAGAAGAAACTATTGATGAGTATTTTGCAAGAACCCTCTCTATTGTGAACCGGATGAAGATCCATGGAGAAAGAATGGAACAAGTGACAATAGTTGAGAAGATTCTCAGATCTATAATTTCAAGATTCGACTATGTTGTGTGCTCCATCGAAGAGTCGAATAATGTGACTACCATGATAGTTAATGAACTACAGAGTAGTTTACTGGTACACGAACAGAGGATGAAAGGCCATAAAAAAGAAGAACAGGCCCTGAAGGTTACTGAAGCAGGCAGAGGAAGGGGCAAAGTAAGAGGTAGTGGAGGAGCAAGAGGTGGACGCGGTAGAGGAAGGCAATCTTTCAACAAAGATTCGATTGAATGTTACCATTGCCATAAATTAGGGCATTTTCAATATGAATGCCCTAATTGTGAAGAAAAGGCAAACTATGCAGAATTTGAGGAGGAATAAGAGATGTTGCTGATGGCTATTACAGAACAGGAAGGAACTCAGATGAAGAAGGTACGGTTCTTGGACTCATGGTGCACTAATCATATGTGTGGGTCTAGGCACTGGTTCTTTGATCTTGATGAGAATTTTAGAACATCAGTAAAGCTTGGTGATGATTCTAAAATGAGTGTAATGGGAAAAAGGAATGTGAAGTTGCAAATTGAAGGAATAATTCAGGTTATAACTGGGGTTTATTTTATACATGAATTGAAGAACAACCTTCTGAGCATTGGTCAGCTACAAGAAAAGTATCTAACCATAATCTTTCAACAGAACATGTGCAAAGTTTATCACCCCAAGAAAGGATTAATCATACAGTCCCAAATGTCATCCAATAGGATGTTCTCGGTTATGGTCAATATCATTCTTCCTTTGTGCTTTAAGGCAACCAGTGAAGATGCTACACATTTGTGGCATTGTAGATATAGGCACCTTAGTCATAAATGGTTGAAGATCTTGACTCAAAAAGGAATGGTGAAGGGGCTGCCAAGGTTGGAGGAGTCCTCAAGAGTTTGTGGTGACTACATGGTTGGAAAATAACATAGGGAACCATTTCCTAAAGGCACTGCTTGGAGAGTATCTGAGAGGCTTCAGTTGATTCATGCAGATATATGTGGACCAATCAAGCCAGAATCTAATAGCAGGAAAAGGTATTTCATAACCTTTATAGATGATTTTACTAGAAAAACATGGGCGTATTTTTTGATTGAAAAATCTGCTGCTTTAGAAGTGTTTAAAATCTTTAAAACTGCTGTTGAAACAGAATCTGGGTGTGTTGTGTGTGCTTTGCGGACTGACAGAGGAAGTGAGTTCACCTCTATAGAGTTTGATAAATTCTGCAGAACCAATGGTGTGAAAAGGCTGCTGACAGCTGCTTACACCGCTCAACAAAATGGGGTGACTGAGAGGAAGAATAGAACCATCTTAAATGTGGTTAGAAACATGTTGTCCAACAAGAATGTGCTAAAAGATTTTTTTGCCAAAAGCCGTAAAATGGTCGGTCTATGTGCAAAATAGAAGTCCAACAATTGCTATGAAGGACATTACCCTTGAGGAAGCTAGGAGTGGAGTTAAACCATCTGTTCATTTCTTCTAAGTGTTTGGGCGCATTGCCTATGCACATGTCCCTGATTCACAAAGAAAGAAATTGGACAGCAAGAGCATTAAATGTGTACTCCTTGGTGTTAGTGAAGAATCAAAGGCCTATAGGCTTTATGATCCTTTGAACAAGAAAGTAATAATCAGCAGGGATGTAATCTTTTCTGAATCTGAAGAATGGGACTGGAAAGCAGTAAAGAAAGATGAAAAAGGATATTTGCTTGACTTGGGGGACAAAGAAAGTCAGTGAGGAAGGAGCTAAACAAGCTCAAACTGAAGCGCACAATTAAGATACTGCAGGAGTGTTAAGTGATCAGCCCAACACCAGTGTTTCTGCAACAGAACCTAGTAATAGCATTGCTTCTGCTAGTGCTTCTGCAGCAGAACCCGAAAGTGAAGATCAAGGGAGGATCAAAAGAAAACTAGCTTTGTTGGAGGATTATGTGGTAGATGACGATGAGGGGGTGGAAGATGAGCTTCTCAATTTAGCTCTCCTTTCACAACCTGAAGATCCTGTGAATTTTGATGAGGCAGTGTCAAGTGAGAAATGGAGGAAGGCGATGGATTTGGAGATTCAAGCAATTGAGAGGAATGCAACTTGGGAATTAACAAATCTTCCTAAGGGAGCAGAGAGGATTCGAGTCAAATGGGTCTACAAAACTAAGCTAGATGAAAAGGGTGAAGTGGTGAAGCATAAAGGTAGATTGGTGGCAAAAGGGTACTCTCAACAACATGGCATTGATTATAAGGAAGTATTTGCACCTGTGGCTAGATGGGATACCATCAAAACTATTATTGCTTTTGCTGCACTTAAAGGTTGGTGTGTTTACCAACTTGATGTGAAGAGTGCTTTTTTGCATGGGGAGTTAAGTGAAACAGTTTTTGTTGATCAACCAGAAGGTTATGTGCAGTAGGGGCAGGAGAACAAAGTCTACAAACTGAAAAAGGCCCTATATGGGCTGAAACAAGCCCTACGGGCTTGGTATAAGAAAATAGACTCATACTTTAAGAGAGAGGGCTTTGAGAAATGTCCATGGGAACATACTCTTTTCATCAAAAGGAGTAGTAATGACATAATTTTAATTGTTAGCCTCTACGTAGATGATTTGATCTACACTGGAAGTAGTGATGAAATGTGTGTTGAATTCAAGGAATCAATGAAGAAGGAGTTTGATATGACGGATTTGAGGAAGATGAGTCATTTTTTGGGAGTTGAAGTTGTTCAAAATTCTACATGAATTTTTATTAATCAAACCAGATATGCTAGAGATGTGTTGGACAGATTTGGGATGAGTGATAGTAATCCAGTTCAGAATCCAATTGTTCCTGGTTGTAGACTGTCAACGGAAGGAAGTGGAGAAGATGTGGATGTAACAAACTTTAAGCAAATTGTTGGAAGTTTGATGTACCTAACAGCTACAAGACCCGACTTGATGTTTTCTGTTTGTTTAATCAGTAAGTACATGGACAAGCCAAGCATGATACATCTCCAGGATGCTAAGAAAATTCTGAGATACATTCTAGGGACTCTCGAGCTTGGCATTCATTACAACAGCAGTGGGAAGGGAGATTTGTTGGCCTACACGGATAGCGATTATGCCGGTGACGTTGATGATAGGAAGAGTACATCTGATTATGTGTTTCTACTTGGAACAAGTGCAATTTCGTGATCCTCTAAGAAGCAGCCTATGGTAACTCTCTCTACCACAGAAGCTGAGTTTGTTGCTGCTGTAGCCTGTGCCTGTCGGGCAGTATGGCTTAAAAGAATTCTCGAGAGAATTTGTCATTTAAAGGGGAAGTGCACTACTGTGCTATGTGACAATAATTCCACTATTAAGTTGTCTAAAAATTCTGTTCTACATGGGCGAAGCAAGCACATAGATGTAAGATTCCACTTCCTTCGAGATCTTGTAAGAGATGGAGTGATAGAACTTGTTCATTGCAGTTCACAAGAGCAATTAGCTGACATAATGACAAAGCCATTGAAGATTGAAGTTTTTTAGAAAATGCGCAGTAGACTTGGTTTGAGCAAAATGCAAGATTAAACTGGTTGCAATACTACAATCAGTTTAAGGGAGGATTTTGTTGGGAGCATTTTGTGTTTAGCTTGTTTTAGTTGTTTGGGCCTCTGTTTTTGGGCCTCTTTACTTTGTTTCTGGGCCTTGTAGGTGTTGTTATAGATGGGCCTGTTTTGTTTGCTGTTAGTTGAAGTCTGTTACTCAACTAACTTTTTGTTGTAACTTGTATATAGTTTTCCCTTAGTAATACACAATTTAGTTTTGCGATTCATTCTATTCTCTATACCCTAACAAAGAAAACATCAAGCAGTGGAGGCGCTCGCTGGTTGAGGGAGGAAGGGAAACTGTTTACGGCGGAGTAGGAGGAGAGGCAATGGGCCAAGCAAGGGTACGATGCAAATTCTAGCATTAATGGGCCAATTAATGCTCCATGCAATGTCCAAATGAAAGCGGATGTTATTAAGCTGAATAACAAGGAAATGCCGTTATCAACAGTTTTCTGTAATCCTGAGCTTTTATTTGCGAATTCATTGACAATGAATTGCGAGGGGCAATCATCAAAATATGTGGTATCGATTACCAATCCGAAAGAGGAAGCTATCATTCAGAGAAAAACAGTTAAAAATCGTGGCATAAATGACGGGGAAATGGTGGAAGGAGAATTAATTACAGGAGGAAAGAAGAGAATTATACCTGATGCACACAGTGGGATTAATATTGATGTCTCTAATCAAGTGGCAGTGGTGGAAAACAATGAACCTGGACATAGCGCAAGTCAAAGTGCTCTTTACACCTCCCATTTGGTTGAAGGTACCCCTATGGCCGAGCCACCTCCTCCTGTTTTGGTTCCTTCTCGGCCTCCGCCAAAACCATCAGATGAAGCACGAAGCCTCAATGATCTGTTCTTAGGTATTAGTTTCATTTTGTGTGGAGAATGTTTCCTCAAAGCTAAATCTTATAGCTACTCTCCAAGGATCCACTGTTCTGAAAGAGAAATCCTAAGCCTTCTGTATAATCAGGAGAAAGCTGAATATAGAACTATTATTTTAAATTATAGGAGTTTTTAATCTTTTTATGTTAACAACTCAGTAGAGTTTGGTAGGAAGAAAGTTCATGTAGTTGCTCACACTTTGTTAGGGGTGGCTGCATATATCACTATCTTCCAAAATTGTGATGAAGTTACTAAATGTATTGCTCTTGATTATTATGGAATGAATTAACCTTGTTTTTGTCAAAAAAAAAACATTATATAACGGTTCGAACTAGCAACGGGAGTTCTTTTTTAAGTTTGACATGAAAGTCATCAATTTTTTTTTATAAGTTTGACATCATATAAAATTAGTGATAGGCGAACGTGAACACAAGAAGGGGGGTTGAATTGTGTTTACAAACTTTTTGCAAACTTTGATTTAAAAACACTTTAGAACACTTGAAAATGAATCTGTTTGAAATCGGATGCTAGAGTAGGACCAGACTCTGGAAATAAGATTTTTGAACACTTGTTTTTATGCGCAAGATAACTGTAAGTATAAAGCAGTAAAGCAAGAGACACAGAGATTTATACTAGTTCACCACCAACCTGATAGCTACGTCTAGTCCCTTCGTTCCTGAAGGATTTTCCACTATAATCAACTGATTACAAATTTCCTTAAGAGTATTCTACTGTCACAAACTTGATAATACTCATTACTTCTCAAAATGACTCAGTACGTTCTAGCCTTTGAGGAACAAAGCCTTAACTAGGCAATACAACTTTCACAAAGATAGTTTTGAATACAATCAAGATAACTCTCACAGAGAGGATGAAAAGATTAAGTTCAAACAAATAACTTTCTAAAAGAAAGAATCAGACGCTGAGGTTCAGTTCTTGTAGTCCAGAGACTTGACACGAAACTTGATTGCTCACTTGAGTAATAACCTTTTCGGAATATAGTCTCTTACAGTTTTTCTCTCGCCCTTCTTCAATGAATATCTTGAAGTATTTATAGGAGTCTTAAGGATAATATCGTTGCAGATATTTCAGCTCCAAAACATTGGGTGAGGCAATTTCAAATCCTGTTTTTTTCTTACTTTCCAGAGAATATCAGAATAATACATATTTCCGTTATTGTACTATCTGCTTTTCACCAATTGCCTTATACGAATTTGTCTTATTCAAAAGGTGCCACCTTTGATTCCTTGTACATAAAATTGAGCGCACAAAATCAAATTCGAATTCTGTTCCAAAGTAGCTAAGGTGAAGAGCAACAACGTGATCATCACGTGATTCATTAAAAGACCAGATGCTCGGTCAGAACAGGAGACAGACGCTCGCAGCAATTGAGTAATCCACGTGTCAAAGAATAACACTACCGGACGCTCGCTGTACGCAAGACACTGGAGTGAACCAGATGCTGACACACATGGAATGTATTCAGTACTTGTGAATTTTTTTCTTCTTGCTTGAGTGAGATAAAACATAAGAGATTTTAATACCTGCGCACTTAAAGACTATCAGAAGATACTTTGTTATTGTATGAGTGTATAATTAGTAAACTGCAAAACTGCAAGTATAATAAGTAATCTGTAAAGCTGTAATGCAACAGCTGTCTTCTTTATAGTTAGTCTTTGATAATGCATTACGATGGATCTTGTATAAATACTGCTGTTGTGCAACTGTTCAGTTTAATGAGAATGAATTCACTATCTCATTCATGAATCTCTCTAGTTTTAATTCTCTGTTTCTCTAGATTTTACATGGTATCTAGAGCCTTCGATTCTTGATGGCCTCATCAAATTCAACTCCTTCTTCTCCACCGCCTCCTCCACCACCTCCACCACTGCCAAGCAGCTCTCTGGTTCCGGTTCCTTCAACCTCTTCCTCGATGGTGAAATTTTCGCACAAAATCACATAAAAGCTCGATGAAAACAATTTTTTGTTATGGCGTCAACAAATCGAGCCTGTTCTTCGATTTCACAATTTGTACGAGTTCATCGCTTCCTCTATAGTTCCTCCGCGATTCAAGTCCGATCATGATCATAATGCAAACCTAACAGATCCGGCGTATCTCACCTGGATGCAGCAAGATCAACAACTTCTATCGTGGCTTCAATCAACGCTGTCTAGCACGATTCTCTCTCGTGTTCTTGGATCGACGCATGCATTTGAAGTTTGGGAGAAAATACATGCTTATTTTCATCATGCTACTCGTGCTAAGGCTCGGCAATTGCGATCTGATCAAGCGCAAAGACTGCGCTTGATAATCGCACAGTAAAGGAATTTCTTCAACAAATTAAAACCCTAGTTAATTCACTTTCCTCTGTTGGAGATCCAATTTCGCAACAGGAACACCTAGATGTGATTCTTGAAGGTCTCTCGCAAGAATATGATCCTGTTATTTCTCTAATTGAAAGTCAACCTGATTGCATGACGATTGAAGAAGCTGAAGGTCTCATTCTTGCTCAAGAATTGCGAATTCTGAAGTATCGCAAACGCACGGTCAATGACTCTGCCTCTGTGAATCTCACTCACACTCCTTCGTCGCAATCTCAAAGCAATTCTCCTGTGGTAAATCAAACTTTGGCTGCTGCTCTTCCGTCGCATTTTCAAGGCACCGCTGATCAGCGCTCGTAGGAATATCAGAGTTATGGCCGAGGACGTGGTGGTCGTTTTGGTAGAGGTCGAGGTCGCGGTGGCCGGTACTCTATTCAATGCCAAGTATGCTTCAAATTTGGGCACACTGCTGCTGTGTGTTATCACCGCTTCAATCAAAGTTTCCAGGGCACTCCTTCCACAGGATTCTCCAGGTTTCAGAATCATCATCCTAATACTCAAGGTTTTTCACCAAACCTTCAATTATCACATAATGCCTGGAACACCAATCCATCACAATTTTTCTCTCCTCTGCAAATGCCTTCACCTCAGTCTCAACCCTCTTCACAGTTGGCTCAGCAACAGCAATTTCCACCACAAGCTATGATGCTCAATTCTGCTCCTTCAGGTAGTCAATCTTGGTTTCCGGACTCAGGGGCTACTTTCCATGTCACTGGGAACTCACATCATATTCAGCAACAAGCACCTTTTGAAGGTCCTGATCAGATCTTCATAGGGAATGGACAAGGTTTGAAAGTTTCATCTCTTGGTTCCTCTAGTTTTCAGTCACCTATAAATCCTAATGTCTCGCTTACTCTTCACAAATTACTTCATGTTCCCACTATTACCAAAAATCTCATTAGTGTTAGCAAATTTGCCCTTGATAACTCTGTGTACTTCGAATTCCATTCTAATCATTGTCTTGTAAAATCTCAGGAAACTCATGAAGTCCTTCTTCGTGGCTGTGTTGGAAAGGATGGCTTATATGAGTTTCCACATCTTCTTTCTCAACCGACTTCTTCTGGTTCTTCTATTTTGTCTCAATTACCTTCTGTCAATAATGTGGTTGCTGCACAGCATGCTGCTGTAGCACCTCCTAGTTGTTCAAATTTGAATACTTGGCATCTAAGATTAGGACATCCCAATCCCCATACTTTGAAACTTGTTCTTCAACATTGCAATATACCATTTTCAAATAAAACTGCACTTGATTTTTGTGCTGCTTGCTGTGCTGGCAAATCACACAGACTGCCTTCTCATTCATCCACTACAATTTATTCTTCACCTTTGGAACTAGTGTTTAGTGATCTGTGGGGACCAGCTCCCATAACTTCTACCAATAATTTTCTCTATTACATCACTTTCATTGATGCTTATTCTAGGTTTACATGGATTTATTTGCTTAAAAACAAGTCTGAAGCATTTACTGTTTTCAAACAATTCAAGGCCTTAGCTGAAACACAATTTAATGCTAAAATCAAATCCCTTCAAACAGATTGGGGAGGTGAATTTAGACCTTTCACCAAGTTTCTTACTGACCTAGGTATTTTACATAGGCTAATTTGTCCTCATACTCACCATCAAAATGGTGTCGTTGAGAGAAAACATCGACATATAGTGGATCTTGGCCTAAGTCTCCTTAGTCATGCTTCTTTACCACTGAAATTTTGGGATCATGCCTTTTTAACCTCAGTTTATCTCATTAATAGACTTCCTACTGCCTCTCTTAATTTCCAGGTTCCTTACACTACCTTGTTTCAGCAACATCCTGACTATTCTTTTCTAAAAGTGTTTGGTTGTGCCTGTTTTCCCTTACTTAGACCATACAATGCTCATAAGTTTGATTTTAGATCTCATGAGTGTGTTTTCTTAGGATATTCCACAGCTCATAAAGGTTATAAATGCTTGTCACCTAGTGGAAAAATGATCATATCCAAAGATGTTATTTTTAATGAGAAAAGATTTCCCTATAATGAGCTATTTTGCAAGCCTATCATTTCGACTCATGTCCCTGTTTCTTCTGTTTCGGCTAGTATTCCCACATTTTTCTTTAATTCACCTACTACTTCTCATAATTCTGTTCCTACTACTCCACAGATTCCACTATGCACTAGTTCCCCAAATTCACCATGCACTAGTTCCCCAAATTCACCATGCTCTAGTTCCTCAAGTTCACTGCCTAAATCCAATTCTTCTTCCTCTAATTGTATATCTCATTCCAACCCTGATGCTACTACTGATTTGCATACAGCTGGTAACTCTGCAGATTCTGTTTCTGCTGCTTCTTCCTCTCCTTCATCTTCTCACCAGCCCTCTGTTGCCATTAACCCAATCAACACTCATTCTATGATTACTAGGTCCAAGAATGGAATTTTTCAGCCTCATCCAAAACTGTTGCTGGCTCATGCTGAACCCAAGACAGTAAAGCAGGCTCTGCAGGACTCTAACTAGACTGCTGCCATGACAGCAGAGTTTGAAGCACTTCAGAAAAATAAAACCTGGTCTTTAGTTCCTTTACCTCCTAATAGACATCCCATTGGTCGTAAATGGGTTTTTAGAATCAAGGAAAATGCAGATGGTTCTATTAACAAATACAAGGCTAGGTTGGTTGCCAAAGGGTTCCATCAACAATTTGGGTTTGATTTCAAAGAAACCTACAGTCCTGTCATCAGACCAGTCACCATAAGAATAATTCTCACTCTTGCCTTAACTCATAAATGGACAATTCAGCAGCTAGATGTGAATAATGCGTTCCTAAATGGCCTTCTTGAAGAAGAGGTCTATATGTCACAGCCTCCTGGTTTTGAATCACATGACAAATCTCTGGTTTGTAGACTTCACAAGGCACTTTATGGTCTAAAACAAGCTCCTCGGGCTTGGTTTGACAGGCTCAAAGGAACTCTAAAACAGTTTGGGTTCAAGGATTCCAAGTGTGATCCTTCCTTATTTGTTTATAAACAGCAGCACCTTGTAGTCTATCTACTTGTCTATGTAGATGACATCATCATGACTGGAAACTCTTCTGCACTAATTCAACAGCTGATTCAGAAACTTAATGCTGTGTTTGCTCTAAAACAGCTTGGCAATCTTGACTATTTTCTTGGAATTGAGGTCAAGAATTGCTCCAATGGTTCTCTCTTTCTAACTCAAAGTAAATATCTTAGAGATTTGTTAAACAAGACAGACATGGCTGCAGCAAAACCCATCTCTTCTCCCATGATTTCAGGCAGCAAACTCTCTAGACAGGGATGTGATTTGTTCTCTGATCCTTCTTTATACAGATCAGTTGTAGGGGCCCTGCAGTATGCCTCAATTACTAGGCCCGAAATCAGTTTTTCAGTTAACAAAGTTTGCCAATTTATGAGCAATCCTCTTGAGTCTCATTGGACTGCAGTAAAGAGGATTCTAAGGTATCTCAAGGGCACTCTTCATCATGGTCTGCTGCTGTCTCCAGCTTCTATGCAGTCTCCTCTGGCTCTCAAAGCGTTTTGTGATGCAGATTGGGCTGCCGATCCTGATGATCGAAGATCCACCTCTGGTGCTTTAATATTTCTGGGTCCAAATTTAGTTACTTGGTGGTCTAAAAAGCAAACTATAGTTGCTCGATCTAGTGCAGAAGCGGAATATCGAAGCCTTGCTGCTGCCACTGCTGATATTCTTTGGATTCAAACACTGCTAAGTGAACTTGCTGTTCCAATTCAGCCTCCTGTGATTTTCTGTGACAACCAAAGTGCAGTGGCTTTGGCTCACAACCCAGTCCTACACTCAAGAACCAAGCACATGGAGTTGGATGTCTTCTTTGTGAGAGAAAAAGTCATTTCTAAGCAGCTGCAAGTAGTACATGTACCTGCTCTTGATCAGTGGGCAGATGCTCTCACCAAACCATTAGCTCCCTCTCGGTTTCTTGAACTCAGAGACAAGCTCAAGGTGTTTGAGAATCCTTTAACTTCTCACCCACCTTGATCTTGTGGGGGGTGTATGAGTGTATAATTAGTAAACTGCAAAGCTGCAAGTATAATAAGTAATCTGTAAAGCTGTAATGCAACAGCTGTCTTCTTTATAGTTAGTCTTTGATAATGCATTATGATGGATCTTGTATAAATACTGCTGTTGTGCAACTGTTCAGTTTAATGAGAATGAATTCACTATCTCATTCATGAATCTCTCTAGTTTTAATTCTCTGTTTCTCTAGATTTTACATGTTATCATCAAAATTAATGAGGGTCTAAACTTCTCAATCGTTTAGGTTCCAACAATCTCCCCCTTTTTGATGATGACAAATATCCAAGGTTGATGAACAATTTAATTTTAAAAATAATTTCAAGGGTCTCCCCCTGAGTTCAACAACTCAGATAAAATTAAATATATCAGGTATCAGAGCGATTTATGATAATTAGAGCATTTATGTGATTGCAAAAATGCATACAAGTATCAGAGCATATATTTGATTTAAACGATGAGATCAGATACTGAGAACAATGTACCAACAATGAATATACTCTATCAGATGCTGAAATTTATTGTACAAAATTGAATAAAATTGTGCCAACAGATATTGAAGATTATCAAAGCACAAGACAATGAATATCAATGAATATCTAAGCAATTAAGGAACATGCTATGTATATGATTTATGCATGAAATTTGTGATACTTCAGCGTATCCATCGGACTTTCAGCGAGTTCATCAGACCTTTCTTTTACTCCCCCTTTTGTCATCAAACAAAAAGAGTGTAAAACACATCATAGTCAAAACAGTAAGTAGTAGTATATTAGAAAAATTTGAAGATAAGGTCAGATCAATTGAAATATAATTGTACCAAGTAACATAAATATTTGATTGTATCAAAAATAGAAATTGTAATTAGCACACAAATACAAAGTAAAAAAAAATAGGGGTTTGGTGGAGGTGGAGGATCTAGATTGAAACGTTCCAAGATGAATTTCAAAGTGCTTTCCAACTGAGCCACTTTTTGATTGGTTGCCATGATAGCTTCAAATTCTGCTCTAGGAAAAATGACAACATCAGCATTTGCAGGTGCAAGTTCAACATCAGTTTCTGGAACCGATTCAACTGTAACAGCCCTTTGAGATTCCATCTTCTGGTGCTCTGCTAGCACATCTTGTGACAATCTCAGTTTCCTTTCCTTTCTTGCCCTAACCTGCTGAAGGAGGTCATCATTTGGTAAGGACCATTTGCTGAATCTTCCTAGCTTCGGTTTCTCTTGATCTATTTCCCATTCCTATCTACACAGAAGTTCTCCAGGATACATCATAAGCATAAAAACAGTTTCTCTATGCTGAAGCAGATCTTTAGTATAAGCATCAAATTGCACCAAGGCAGCTTCTCCAAAAATTCTTCTTATAAAAACTTTCATTCCATCAAAAATGAATGCGAGTCCTTCATTTTCAGCAAGGAATAACTTATGCAGAATGGCTAATTTAAATTAGCTCAACTAATAAAAGAAGAAAAATATCAAATATAAGAAAAGAAAAATATCTTGAGAGGCTTAAAACAGGGCAGAATTGCTTTGTCTTTTCAAGACATAGTCCATTGTCTCCAATTAAAGCCAATATCAAAATATTTGCAAACAGCAACCCATTGATCTTCTATTTTCATAGCATTCAGGGGCCTTACAACAGAACACATAAATATATCATCGAAATGAATAGTACCAAGTTTTGTGTCTATTACCCTGCTAATGAAGCCAACTGTAGGAATGGTTGCTTTCTCTGCATTGTAGCAGCCAGAAGAACCAGTGCTCCAAGCATCTTTATTGAGCAAGTTCAGGTATACTCGCCGAGCATGGTCTTCACCAAGCTTGTTGACCAGAAGCTGAGAGATGATTTGACATCAAATCTTCTAGGAGCTTTCTCATATTCCTTCAGTCCAATTCTGCTGAATGGCATTTTCCTAGGGGCTGGTTCCTTCCTTTTTCCAGGAATAGACCAAGGCAACCACCTTTGCCTATCGGGTACAATCTTGACAGACGTTGAAGCAGGATCTCTGTATTAATGGATCAGCTCAAGCCTTTTCATCTCCAGGCAATGAGCCATAAAAGCCGCTTCTTCATCTGTTATCCACCTTCCGCATTCTTCAAGAGTAAGTGGTTCATTATGTGGTAGGAACCTGGGAAGATCAATAGAGAAGGGAATTGTTTTTCTGTTTGATTGAGGTCTCAATCTTCCCTTGAAGGACATATCAACTTGCTTATCTCCTTCTTTGAATACAACTCTTGATGGAGAGGCAACTTCCAGTCTTGCAACTCCAGAAATGAATGTTTTCAAATGCCATAGAGAGGGGTGATCATAAATGGAGTGATACACGTCTTCTCTAACAAACCTTGGTCTGTTAATGGCAGATACAAACTTCTTTGCCCTAGAAAAGGAGGTAGGTTTGTAAGTGAGGGTAAGTGGGAGAGGTGAAATCTTCTTGACAGTGTAGTTTTTGGGTTTGTTTGGATTGATTTTGAAGAGTTAATTGAATGGGTGAGAGTGGAGTGAGGGATATGTTTGATGAGGTAGAGGTTTGTGGTGAGGGAAATATAAGTGTTTTGGACTTTGTGGTTAATTGGGAGGTTTGTGGTTTGGTGGATGGAGGTTGTGTGCAGTGTGTTTGTGGTTGTGCAACAGACAATGGTGGTGCAAGAATAGTATCATCAGACTCAAAGGTAGTTACAGAATCATCAATTGTAAAATCTAGTACCTTTGGATTTAGCTTCTCAGAATGCCTAACCAATCTCTTCCTTTTGCTTTGTGGAGCAGCAGCAGGAGGAGGAGGAGGAGGTGGAGGAGCTTGCTTCTTAGGGCCAGACGCTAAAATAGGCTTTTCAGCTTCTGCCTTTCTCTTCTTCTCCATAATGCTTCTAATGAGGACTCGGTCCTCATCATCTTTTGGTACAGTTTTACCTTCTGGTGCAGGAGGCACCTTCTGCTTTTTGCTTCTTGTCTCCCTTGCTGGAAACTCACCAGTTCTCTTCGCACCAGATACTGAGCTTCTGGTGAGTTTTGTTTTAGCTTCTTCACCAACAGAAGCACCAGCTTCTTCTTCTTCTTGTTGCTCCTGTTTTACTTCCTTCATTCTTTCACCAGTTACCAGTTGCATTCTTACCAAACTGTATACACTGAATACATCAGGATGCACAAGAGCACCAACACCAAAATACTTTTCCCTTTCTTTTTCTTCCAAAGCTCCAAGCTTTTTGGGAATACCAGCTTTAATCAACAGGGCAGTAAGATGAATACCATAGGGTATCTTCTTGTAGATGTTCTTCTTTTCTATAGTACCTTTCCTCGAACTCACAATGGCTTGAACCAGATTGTTGTAGACCAATCTATGCAGTTTCACCTTCTGTTTTGCCAAGTAAGTCCTCATAATGAACTTTTGCTCATAGTTCACTATGTCACTAGACCCAGCCTTCAGAAGAACACTCTTGACTATGATCTTGTGAAGTACTCTGAAGTGACTCTTCAGATGCTTGGCAGTAGGAGTTTCCCTAGATTCTTTCAACTGCTTATAGTTTTCAAACAAGGCTTCATTCACTTTCTCCATACTATTGAAAGCTTTTTCCCAGCCATTGTAAAAACTAATTCCTTCCAATGAACAACCAGTAACATCGACAATGTCGTTGATAGTAAACTCTAACTTAAATCTTCTGACATAGCCTCCGATCTTTCCATCTAGAAAAGTAATATTTCCCCAAAGTTCTTTAATAGCAGTAACCATAACTTCAGCAGAAGAACTCGAGAAGAAATATTTTGACCAACCCATAGCCTCAAAACCTTCATCGAAGTTAAAACCATAGACTTTGAACTTTTCCAAATCAATCATGTTCTCATTCAAAAGCTTTGCTTCTATCATGATGTCAAAGATAGCAGTGTAGTCACCGACCTTAACGTTTGCCATGGTAGCAGTTGGAGAGTGATTTGATGGAGGTTTACTGTTTCAGAGAAATTCACACACACACACACACAGAGGGAGAGAAAATAGTTTTCGCAGACAAAAACAAAGAGTGGAGCGAAAGTGAAGGAGTAGTGGGAAAGTTTTGATAAATGGTACAGTTACTTTTTCAAAAACCTCTTTACATTTCCTCTGAATAAGAATAATTCAAAACGAAAATAAAATAAAGATTCCTCTTTTTTTTTCATAAATGCAGTTGCCAAAATAAGGATAAAATCAAGAAAAAGATTTTATTGAAAACATAAATAATCATGACTCAGATTAGGTGTGATGAGACGCTTAAGTCCCACACGAGTTCAACACGTGTGTACTCGGACGCACGCACGCAACCGAATTCACCGGACGTTGAGTTATGCATTATGAATGACATATCATATGAGTATACGTGTGAATGCTTATGTCATACTAGATGCTGAATGATGCGTATCATAAGACGCTGAGATTAATCATTATTCTATAAGATGTAAATTTAGATTTCTTCTTATAAAATTGAATCTATCTTCAGCAAGGGTTTTGTAAAAATGTCAGCCCACTGATGATCAGTGTCTACAAATTTTATTTCAAGAATACCCTTCTAAACATAGTCTCTTATGAAGTGATGTTTAATCTCAATGTATTTTGCTTTAGAATGCAATATAGGATTCTTAGTGAGACAAATTGCTGATGTATTATCACAGAAGATAGGAATGTTACTCTCTTTTATCAAGTAGTCTTCAAATTGATAATTCATCCATAGAAGTTGAGAACTGCAACTTGTTGGTGAGATGTATTCAGCTTTTGTTGTTGAGAGTGCAATTGTGCTTTGGCTTTTGCTTGACCAAGATACAAGATTTGCTCCAAGGAATTGGCAGCCTCCACTTGTGCTTTTTCTTTCAATTAGGTCTCCAGCAAAGTCAGCATCACAGAAACCTACTAACTTGTAATCTTTTGATTTCTTATAGAGCAAACCAAGATTAGTAGATCCTTGCAAATATCTAAATATTCTTTTAACAGCACTCAAGTGTGATTCTCTAGGATTAGACTGAAACCTAGCACACATGTAGACGCTGAACATAATATCAGGTCTTGAAGCAGTAAGATAAAGTAGAGATCTAATCATACCTCTGTACATTTTCTGATCTACTTTCTTACTAGTTTCATCTTTACCAAGAATGCAAGTGGGATGCATAGGTGTGCACATTGGCTTGTAATCCACCATCTCGAATTTCTTTAGCAATTCTTTGATGTATTTGCTTTGATGTATATAAATATCATCATTGCATTGCTTGATTTGAATTCTAAGGAAAAACTTTAATTCTCCCATCATGCTCATTTCAAATTCAGTCTGCATTAACTTAGAAAATTCTTTGCATAGACTTTCATTAGTAGCTTCAAATATAATATCATCAACATAAATTTGAACAAGTATAAAATGCTTGTTTGATGTTTTTCTAAATAGAGTAGTGTCTACTTGACCTCTGATAAAACCGTTTTCCATTAAAAAGGAACTCAGTCTATCATACCAAGCTCTAGGAGCTTGCTTAAGACCATACAGAGCCTTTTTAAGTTTAAAAGCATGTTCTGGAAATTCAATATCTTCAAAACCAGGAGGTTGTTTCACATAAACTTTCTCAGTTATAAAACCATTTAAGAAAGCACTTTTCACATTCATTTGATAAAGAATTATCTCATGGTGTGTAGCAAATGAAAGCAAAATACGAATAGATTCCAACCTTGCAACAGGTGCAAAAGTTTCAGTAAAATCTATACATTTTTCTTGTGAGTAACCTTGAGCAACTAATCTTGCTTTGTTTCTCACAACCTTACCATCTTCATCAAGCTTGTTTCTAAATACCCATTTAGTACTAATAGCTTGCTTATCTTCTGGTAGAGTGACTAACTTCCAGACATCATTTCTTTGAAGTTGATTCAACTCTTCTTGCATAGTCAGAATCCAACATTCATCTTCCAAGGCTTGATCAATCGTTTTAGGTTCCATTTCAGAGAGAAGTGCAATATCTGCATGCTCTTTGAAAGCTCAATTTCCAGTTAAAGAGGTTGTCCTTGTTGGACCCAAAAGATCAAGATGTAAAAGCTCAAGTTGTCTAGAGGTTGAAACAACATTTTTTGAATGAAAAGAAGTTTTAACTTGTTTTCCTCTTTGACATGCCTCACAGAGAGCATCATATTGAAATTTAAGATTTGGTAAGCCTCTAACAAGACTGTGCTTGTTTAGTTTTGAGATTAATCTCAAACTGGCATGACTCAATCTTTTATGCCAAATCCATTGTTCATCTTCAACAGACATGAAACACTTGACATCTTGTTGTGCAAGTTCAGAAATATCAATTTTATAAATATTTTATTTCCTTTTTGCTGTAAAGAAAATAGAGCCATCTTTCTTGCTTTTTACTGAACATCCAGTTTCTGTAAAAATGACATCATAACCATTGTCACATAATTGCCTTATGCTCATTAGGTTATGCTTTAGTCCTTCAACATAAAGTACATTATCAATAGAGGGAAGAGAACCTTTACCAATGCGACTAATCTAAACTATTTTACCTTTCTGGTTTCCTCCGAAACCAACAAATCCTTCTTCTCTAGGCCTTAGCTCTTGGAACATATGTTTTTCTCCCGTCATGTGACGCGAGCATCCACTGTCTAAGTACCAAGATAAGTGTGTTGACTTTGTTGCTAAGCATGTCTGCAACATAGACTATTTTATCTTTAGATACTCATATCTTTTTGGGTCCTTTCTTGTTAGTTCTTGAAGGATACTTGTCCTTCTTAATCTTAAAAGCAGTACATGCACTTTTCAAATGACCAGGTTTGTTGCAGTAGGTACAATGCAATCATTCACTGTGATCATTGGATTTATCAGATACAGGAGTTTTTTTTTAAAGAGAGTTCATCTGATATGTAACCAAGACCTTGAGTTGTCGTTTTACTGGCACCTCAAATTATTGAAACTTGCTTGCTTCGAGTTACACTTTCTGTAAGAAACTTTTGAAATGCATATTCATAATCATTTGATTTACACTTAGGATTGCCTTTAGCTTCAGAGCTTTCAGGTTAAGAGCTCTCAGCTTCTGGTTGCTGACATGTCACCAAACGCTGACTATCTACCAGACGCTGATTTTCAGTTTTCAGCTTCTGGTTCTCTTCACTGAGCTTTGAGTTTTCATTTTTCAATACTTGAAAATCTTGAGATAATTTTGAAAATTTCTTTTTCAAAGCTTTATACTCAGTGGAGAGGGTGGCAGAGTCCTTAAGGAGATCATCAAATGCAAGTTGAAGTTCAGAATAAGAATAATATATTATTACCTCTTCAACTTCTTCTTCAGAGTTTGAGTTAGTATTTGCCATAAGGGCAAGATTGGCTTCTTCATCATTATCTTCCTCAGAGGATGATGAATCTAGATCTTCCCATGTAGCCATGAGACTCTTCTTCTTTCCCTTGAAAGAACTTCTTGTGGGCTTCTTCTTAAGATTAGGACATTCAGATTTGAAGTGTCCAGGCTTTTTACATTCATAGCAGACAACTTGGCTTTTGTCTTTGTTTTCCTTCTTTTCATCGACATCTTTCTTGTGGAATTTCTTCTTGAAGTTTCTTTTCTTCCACATCCTTTGGATCTTCCTGGATATGAATGTGAGCTCATCATCCAACCCATCAACGTCTCCTTCTGAAGCTTCATCTTCTGGTTCTTCTTCAGCTTGAAGAGCTTTAGAAGTACTGGCTTTATATTTGTTGACTTTCAAAGCAATAGACTTGCTTTTCTTTACAGGTTCTTCCTCATTTAACTCAAGTTCATGAGCTTTCAGAGAACTCAAAATATCTTCAAGTCTTAAGACATTTAAATCTTTTGCTTCTTGAATAGCAGTGACTTTAGGTCTCCACTGCTTGGTCAAACTTCTCAAGATCTTTCTCACATGGTCAGGTGTGGTATAACTTTTTCCAAGGGCCTGTAACCCATGAACAAGTGTTTGGAATCTTCCAAACATAGATTCAATGTTTTCACCCTCTTCCATTTTAAACAACTCATATTAGCGAACCAACATGCTAGCTTTAGTTTCTCTTACTTGGGCAGAGCCCTCATAAGACAAAACAAGTGAATCTCATATTTCTTTGGCAGTATCAAATTTGCCACATTTGTCATATTCTTTTTCTGATATAGCACATATAAGAATGAATCTAGCTTTTTGATTGATTTGATATCTCTTTTTCTGCTCATCATTCCAATTTTCTCTGGCAATGGCAACACCAGCAGCATTAGTGGGAAGAATGTAACTACTTTCAACAATATCCCACAACTCAAGTTGTTGTGTCTCAAGGAAAGCTTTCATCTTATCTTTTCAGTAGTCAAATTTTTCTCCAGTAAATAGAGGAGGACGGTTCATGTGATCACCTTCGACAGACATGTTCACAGTATATGATCTTTTCTCTTAACACTTTTAAGTGCTCAACCAAGAGGCCGAGCTCTGGTATCAACTGAACGTGAACACAAGAAGGGGGTTGAATTGTGTTTGCAAACTTTTCGTAAACTTTGATTAAAAACACTTTAGAACAGAAATCGGATGTTGGAGTAGGACCAGACTCTGGAAATAAGATTTTTGAACACTTATTTTTATGCGCAAGATAACCGTAAGTATAAAGCAGTAAAGCAAGAGACACAGAGATTTATACTAGTTCACCACCAACTTGATAGCTACGTCTAGTCCCTTCGTTCCTGAATGATTTTTCACTATAATCAATAGATTACAAATTTTTTTAAGAGTATTCTACTGTCACAAACTTGACAATACTCTTAATTTCTCAAAACGACTCAGTACGTTCGAGCCTTTGAGGAACAAAGCCTTAACTAGGCAATACAACTTTCACAAATATAGTTTTGAATACAATCAAGATAACTCTCATAGAGAGGATGAAAAGATTAAGTTCAAACAAATAACTTTCTAAAAGAAAGAATCAGACGCTGAGGTTCAGTTCTTGTAGTCCAGAGACTTGGCACGAAACTTAATTGCTCACTTGAGTAATAACCTTTTCAGAATATAGTCTCTTGCGATTTTCCTCTCGCTCTTCTTTAATGAATACCTTGAAGTATTTATAGGAGTCTTGAGGATAATACCGTTGTAGATATTTCAGCTCCAAAATATTGGGTGAGACAATTTGAAATTTTGTCCTTTTCTTCCTTTTCAGAGAATATCATAATAGTACATATTTCCGTTATTGTACTATCTGCTTTTCACACAATTGCCTTGTACGAATTTGTCTCATTCTAAAGGTGTCACCTTTGATTCCTCATACATAAAATTGAGCGCACAAAATAAAATTCGAATTCCGTTCCAAAGTAGCTGAGGTGAAGAGCAACAACGTGATCATCACGTGATTCATTAAAAGACCAGATGCTCGCTCAGAATAGGAGACGGACGCTCGCAGCAATTGAGTAATCCACGTATCAAAGAATAACACTACCGGATGCTCGCTTTACGCAAGACGTTGGAGTGAACCAGATGCTGACACACAAGGAATGTATTCAGTACTTGTGATTTTTCTTCTTCTTGCTTGAGTGAGATAAAACATAAGAGATTTTGATACCTGCACACTCAAAGACTTATCAGAAGATACTTTGTTATCATCAAAATTAATGAGAGTTTAAACTTCTCAATCGTTTAGGTTCCAACAATAGGAATTATCATAATGGCAAAAATTGAAAATAATAAATGAAAAACATGATATTTTTTTAAACTATTATAGTGAAAGCAATATTTTTTTTGAGGGGATAGTGAAAGTAATTTTAATCTTCAAAGACTAAATAATGTATATAGTGAAAACATAAGATCAAGTGATTAATTTAATTTAATTTAAAATAAAATAAAATAAGGTATACTATAAACGTATGATATCATGTTATACGGTAGATCACCATACCCATTTTCAAAAAAAAAAGATTACTCTCTTTTCAATTTTTGATGAACACTTTCTATCATTTTCTCTCATGTATAACGGTTCGAAGTGCAGGAATAAAATAGCAGGAATTAAAAAAAGTTTGAAGTGTAGGAATTAAAAAACAGTCTAGGAGTAGAGATCTATTTAAAAAAAATTCAGGGACCTATTTAAAAAAAATAGTTTAAGGACCTATTTCAAAATCCATGTCACAGTCCACGTCAGCACTAGTTAACAGTCCATTAACGGATGGTTAACGAAATGACCTAATTCAAAATAAAAAAATTAGTTCAGAGACCTAATTAAAAAGAAAAATAGTTCAGGGATGTATTTTTAAATCCCCAAAAAGTTCAGGGACCTCCAGGATAATTAAACCTATCTTTTATATAAAAGTTCGTAAATTATGGGTAGTTTTTCCTCCTAATTTTCCCACCTAAACATCATTAGTCCGCCAAAATGTAATAATATTCAGAAAAATTAATTTAATATTCAATCAATCGAAATATGTCAAGTAGCAATTTCTGCAAATAAATATACCTAGCCAAAATGTAATAATATTCAGAAAAATTAATTTAATATCCAATCAATCGAAATATGACAAGTAATAATTTCTGCAAATAAATATATCTGTAATTAATTTTATGATATCCAAGTGATCTATATTATAAATTTATCTCTTATCTATAAATTATGGAGCAAACCCATCACGAAAATATTGGCAACAATTTTTTCTTTTTCTTTTTTGGTATATAAGGTCACAATTTAATAATATTCAGAAAATTAATTTAATATCCAATCAATTTTTTTGCAAATAAATATACCTATAATTAATTTTATGATATCCAAGTAATCCATATTATAAATTTATCTCTTATCTATAAATTATGGAGTAAATCCGTCACGAAAATATTGGCAACAATTTTTTATTTTTCTTTTTTGATATATAAGGTCATAATTTAATAATATTCAGAAAAATTAATTTAATATCCAATCAATCAAAATATGTTAAGTAATAATTTCTGCAAATAAATATACCTAAAATTAATTTTATGATATCCAAGTGATCTATATTACAAATTTATCTATTTTATAGATAAGATTATTAATTCTAAAAATATAAATATCATGTAGCAATCTATTAAAATATCAACTATTCGGTGGGTTGGTGAATTATGAGGTATTCTTATCTATAAAATATTTGCAGAATTAATGGAACAAACCCATCAATCGAAAATATGGAGCAAACCGATCACCAAAATATCACATAACTATGTAAATCTTATCTATAAATTATGGGGCAAACCCATCACGAAAATATTGGCAACCATTTTTTCCTTTTCTTTTTTGATATATAAGGTCACAATTTTTCTGACAAGTAAATCTTGAGGAAATTAATATCATGCAATATCTTGAATATCTAGCCATTTAATAAGTCCGAAAAAATTAGATTTGTAAAAATTTATTCTCCCCTTATATAAGTATCATTATCCCAACTTATTAGCTTATGTGCTTATTGGTATTTTTTAAAATCCAACTAGGTTTTCATCCTGTCTTCAGTATTCACTATTAACTGTAGGTGCATTATTGTTTGTGTTATCTACTGAGTTTCAAATATATGCTTATAAAACTTCTAAATCCTTATAAGTCTAATTGTTTTTGTGCAAACTCCTTGCAGGATGGCACCACCACCACTAATTTCATTTGTTGCAGACATTAAATTTGGAAAAATTGATTGGAAGATTAAGATTTGTACAATGCTGCTGTGGAAAGTTACTGACAGATATAATCCCAATATCATCAGATCGTTGGAAATGGTCTTCCTTGATGAAAATGTGATTATGTTTTGTTGTATTTTTCAATGTTCAGTTCTTACATGAACCTTACATTGTGCGGTATGATATTTGATAGTCTTCTAAGATTCAAGCTTCAGTAAAACCAAATCTCTTCGACACATTTGAAAGCAATCTGCAAGAATGGTCCTGCTATATTATCCAGAATTTGTTAGTTGCTCAGAATGATCCTATGTTCAAAGCTACTAATCATAAATGGAAGCTTATGTTCATGAGAACTACAATGTGTATGAAGACCGATGCTAGGCCATCCCATAAAATATTTTCAAGTTTATTTCATTTCCTGAAATTAGCACTGGCCTAAATGAGACCTATCTAATAGGTTAGTTTATTTAAAATTTAGAGGCATTTCATTTCATTAGGTATTTAGTTTACAAATTAAATAGAATATATTGGCTTTTAACACTACAAGAAAATTCGGATTTACCGACGGGCATATACCGACGGTCAGAGACCGTCGGTTAAACGTTGAATTTTCCAACGGCCAAGCCGTCGGTAAAACAACAAGTCCGTCGGTAAATGGAATCTGATTTACCGACGGTCAATGCTCGTCGGTAATTTCAAAGATATTTCATTTCCGCGCCTATTTTTCAAATACCGACGGCCTTATACCGTCGGTAAGTTAAAAACCCGCTTTGCACGTTAAACAGCTTTACCGACGGCCTAGTCCGTCGGTAAAAAGCCGCTTGCACGCGCGATAATAACCGAAGCCAGCCTTCCCTTTCTCCTCCATCTTCATCCCTCTTCTCTTTCACTTCCCTCTTCCTCCGCCCCACCACTACGCCGCCACCACCACCACGCCCACACCACCACCAGGCCGCCACCACCACCACCACTCTATTCTCTCTATTCTCTCGTTTCTCTCACCGTTCTCACTCTTTCTCTCCACCACCACCACCACCACCGCGCCCACACCACCACGTCTTAGTCGCCACCACCACCGTGTTTCCTCCGCCACCACCACCACCACCGTGGTTCCGCTCTCTCTCTCTCATCTCTCTCTATCCGCCGCCACCTCCACGTAATCGCCCGCCGCCACCTCCACAAAGACCGTCCCGCCACCACCTCCACAAGACCTTCCGCGCCACCGCAAAGACCGTGGTTTGCCGTCACCTCCGCCACCACCGTCTATTCTCTGTCTCTATTCGCCCTTCTTTGTTCGTGTTTTTCTTCCGAATCCCAAATTGATTTGGTGTTCCTTTTCGATGTTTCAGAACGATTGAAGGTTCTTGAAGTGATTTGAAGGTTTTTGACGTGATTTTGAAGGTTTTGGTGCATCACAGGTATTCTTTTGTGGCTTGACCTCCAATTTTGTGTTCTGTGATTTTGGGAACTAAGGTTTGTTTGTATTTCCTGTTGTTGGTATTTGATTTTTGTTTTAGTAGCTTTGCAAGAGTAGCACTGCGTGAGATTATTAGTTGTTTGATGGTTGTTCTGCTCTTATTGATTTTGTGGATTGTTAGTTGTTTGACGGTTGCTCTGCTCTTATTGATTTTGTGAATTGTTAGTTGTTTTAAAAGTTTATGATACTTATATTATGTCCAAGGTTAAAAGTTTGTCTTAAGCATGCTAATTAGAAGGGGAAAAAAAACAATTCTAGTTGGCGCATCCTGCTCGGTTAGCATCATGATTTGAAAAAAATATTGAAAAAAATATTGGAATAAAGTCTTAAATACTGCAAACCTATGCCTTTGTTCGTTTTGTTGTAATTCGATTATTTTCAGTTTATATGCTCATGATCGACCAATGTTGACAACAAATGCACAATGTCTTTAGATGGAAACCGTGGTCGAGGTAGGGCTTCCAGGAGGCCGATGATGTCTGCAAGGGAGTATCGGAATAGCTTTGTGACGATTGAGGATCGCGATGCTCGCCATCGTGATCCTCCTATGATTTCCAGGAGGCCGATGATGTCTGCGAGGGAGTATCGAAATAGCTTTGTCATCGTGACTAAGGATCGTGGCCGAGGATCGTGATTTGATGAACCAAAGATGGTGATTCCAGGAGGCTCAGTAGCTACCGGTGATGCTCATCGAGGGACATACATCGCTCAGGTCTCCAAATGATGACGATGAGATCTTGGAGTATACTCCATCCACACCGGAGTATTCTCCAATCGGAGAGGATTACACTCAGACCTCACCGGAGTATTCTCCAATCGGAGAGGATTACACTGGCCCACACCAAAATATTCTCCCACCGTAGCAGATTACACACCATCGACTCCTTCGGAGGATTCTACCGCCCGATTTTGTCCTGGGGTCCCCTCAAGGAGGCGCCACTAGCTAGCCTCTATTTTATATTATGCATGGTATGTACATTAGGATTTGATCGCTTTAACATTTTAATTGGATAAATGTATTAGGATAATATATGATGTATGTCTTTACATTTGTGCTTTTCTATTTAATTTTTGTGTTAAGCCTAAGTTCCAATTATTCCAACGTTTCAACGATTGTTCGCGAAACCAGGCCGCCACCACCACCACCACCACCACTCTATTATGCTCTATTATATGTTTTACATGAGGAGGTTAAATAGCTTTTGAGAATTCATGATTTGATAAAAATAGTGAAAGCCAAAAAGCTTACTTGGGGTTTATTTGGAATTATTTTATAACATGATTGTTGTTTGGTTGGCATCCCGCTCATTTTTGTTGATTGCTATTTGGTAGCTTGTTAGTTAAAATTTTCTATGTTTTTTCTCAGATTTTTAGTTCGAGGCCACGACATTGCTCGAGATCGCCACTCACATCGAAGGACGTGGACACTCTCTTGTTCTCGAGAATTAGGTATGCACTCTAACGAAATGTCGGTTGACTCATTGGGTGGAAAAGGGTTGGTCATTGACCCCCACACCGACATATTTATTTGATTTGCTTCATAGTTCTCTCCAGAGAGAGAATTTTGAGGTGATGTGTGTTTTGGCTAACAAAGGATGTTTTATGTTGAAGTGATGTATAGTTCTCTCCACAGAGGGAATTTTGTTTGATGTATATTTTATGTTAGAGTAAGGTAGCATGTAGATTATTCATTTAGCAAGCAACACATAAACTCAATTTCAGTAAGTGAATCTCTGATCCTATGTTCATGCTACGCCTCGCTATACTTATAGAAACCAATTTATATTGAGATAGTAACCATATTAATCTCCAAAAAATTTACTGATTATAACTATATACTATCAGTAAATACAAACAACGTTTATTAAACTAAAAAATTTAACATATGAAAGACATATTATTACACAAAGACATGAATTCTGTCGAGGAAATTGATTCCCAAATTAATCGTATCAGACAATAATTATAAACTATTAAAATCCTATATTTGATGAATTTAATTATGTGATGATCTTATTTTTTTTAAAAAATAATAAAGTAACCAATTTTATGTTGTTTAGAGATACCATCAACTGCCTTGGTTAATGTAGTAGATTATGGTGCTAGGCTAGTTTTTTAAGCAGAAATGTAAAATGATTGTTTTTTGGCCAATTAATGGATTAGGATGTATGGTAGATGTGACCATATAGGAGCTCTAATTGCATGGCATATACCAAGCCAAACCACTATGAAAACAAAAATTGTTAAAAGGATTTATGCTTCCCTTGCCGTCGGTATGCTTGTTTAATTCTATCCTTTAAGAGGATGTCAACTTTCAACATGTTACTTTTTAATTATTGATGAAATGGAAGTTTGATTGTTGTTATTAGTATCGGAGAAAAGCCTTAGCTTCCCGTTTGAGGTTCAATATATTATTGAGTGCGTGTACTCTTTTAGATACCACGTGTTCATTGTATATTGAACCTTGAATTGTCCAAGTCAGACAGTTTGGGAAAAAACTTTTTCTTTACTTGTATAATAGTTGTTGCTTGATTCTCGTATCTTGATATTTGATGAAATTTCGTTAGATTCATTTCCTTTTGTTCTCTGGGTGCATACTTGATTGCCTTGTTCCTAATCTGCGATCATTTTGTGTACTCAGAGACCAATGGGAAATGTCACTAAATTTTGTCAAGTATAAGATATGAGAATTACTGAATGACTATTATACGAAGTTCTGAAAAAATTTCCTCGAATGGGATAGGGTCATACCATTTAAAGAAAGAGAGCGGTTGTAAGAATGTCGTGCTGCTGAAATTGTCATTTTTTTTGACATGCAGAAGATGGAATTTTTTCCTTCGAATCGTAGTTGGATGTACGATAGGTTGTATCCAGGAAGAGGGGGTTTGAAACAATCTTTTTGCGATGGGATTGATCACTTCGTTCAAGTCGCAATGGCACACGAAGATTTCGAAATTAATGGAGGGATTAGATGTCCGTGCCTTAAATGCGATTGCAGAAAGATCAAGAGCCCAGAGAGGTCATGCCGCACTGCAGAGAGTTGGATTTATGCCTAATTATCGCATTTGGACTAGACATGGTGAAGAGTTACCTCGGGTTGGATTAGGGGTTGGCGATAATTGCACAGTGCTTCAAGTAATTGCGTAGATACGGGATATGGTGAGCAGATTGAATTGATGCAAAATATGGTTTGTGATGCCTTGGGGTCAACGTATCATTCGAGGAGCCACGATGATGACACAGATGAACTTCCAAATGAGACTGCACAAAGATTTTATAATCTCTTGTTAGAAACAAATAAGCCGTTGTTTGAAGGGTCCGCGACTCTAAGTTATCAATGTGTGTGAGACTTTTAGCTCTCAAGTCCAACTGTGGTGCTACGGATGTGTGCTTGGATCTCGTGAACAAAGATGATGTTGGACTCGTCACCCATCGAGAGATGGTTTGCCAAAAAGTTATTACGAGGCTAAAAGCTTAGTGTCCAAATTGGGGTTGGAATCTAAAAGGATTGATTGTTGTGTGAGAGGGTGTATGTTATATTACGACAATGAATTTGGTGAAAACGATAAGCGCTGGTTGAATGCAAATTCTGTGGTGAGCCAAGGTATATGTCACATACTGATAATGGGAGCGGTAGACAAAAACCACGGCCACGGAAGGCAATGTTTTATTTGCCAATTATTCCAAGGTCAGAGAATGTTTGCGTCAACACGCATCGCAGACAAAATGACTTGGCACTATGAGAATAAAAGCACTTGTATGTTGCGACATCCATGTGATGGTGAAGCTTGGAAGCACTTTGATCGTGTGAATCCAATTTGTAGCAGATCCCCGTCATGTACGCCTTGCCTTATGCTCTGATGGTTTCACCCCATATGTTCAATCAACGGCGAAACCTTATTCTTGATGGCCAGTTATTGTTACCCCATACAATCTTCCTCCTGATATGTGCATGTCTAAGCCCTATATGTTCTTGACTTGTATTATACCGGGTCCAGATAATCCAACAGATGGTATTGACATCTACTTACAGCCTCTCATTGACGATCTCAAAAGGTTGTGGAATGGCGTTGTGACTTATGATGTTGCACGAAAGAAGAACTTTACAATGAGGGCAGCTCTTATGTGGACCATTAATGACTTCCCTGCATATGGCATGTTGTCTGGTTGGGGTACTCATGGTAAGATGGCATGTCCCCATTGCATGGAGCATATAAAGGCCTTTACCTTGAAATTTGGGGGGAAGAGTTCTTGGTTTGACTCACATCGCAGGTTTTTACCAGCAGATCATCCGTTTAGACGGAATAAGAATGCCTTCAAGAAGGGGGAAGTTGAATTAGATGGCCCGCCCCCGAGGTTGACATCCGAACAGATTTTTACCAGAGTTATGGATCTGCCAAAAATCACAGATTTTGGTGAATTAGATCGATTTGAAGGATATGGACAATGGCACAATTGGACTAAAAGAAGTATTTTTTGGGATTTGCCGTATTGGAAAGATAATTTGTTGAGACACAACCTTGATGTTATGCACATTGAGAAGAACTTTTTTGACAATGTTTTTCTCACAATGATGAACGTTAGAGGAAGAACGAAAGACAATGATAAGGCCAGACTGGACTTACCACTTTACTGTAAGCGAAAGGACTTGCATTTGACGACTCAGTCGAATGGGAAAACCCTGAAACCCAAAGCCTGTTACTCTTTAACTGTTGAGGAAGCTAGGTCACCGTCGGTGGATAAAAGAACTTGAATGCCAGGCGGTTATTCTTCTAATTTGGCAAGATGTCTTTGATGTGAACAAAGGAACAATGATTGGGATGAAAAGCCATGATTGTCATGTATTCATGGAGTGTTTACTTCCTATTGCATTTAGTTCCCTGCCGTCAAATATTTTAAATCCACTTACAGAACTCAGCCAATTTTTTAAAGATTTGTGTTCCGCAACATTGAGAGATGATGATCTTATCAAGATGGAGCAGAACATACCAGTCATTCTTTGTAAGTTGGAGAGAATATTTCCCCCTGGTTTCTTTGACTCTATGGAACATCTCCCAGTGCATCTTGCACATGAAGCTACGCTCGGTGGACCGGTTCAATACAGATGGATGTATCCATTCGAAAGGTAATATAATCAAATATTCTTTAACATAATTATTCACTGCCCCGGGTTAAATGTTGAAATGTTGATCACCAACCTGGTTATTCTGTAGATTTATGGGTGACTCAAAACGGTCGGTGAAAAATAAGGCCAGGGTTGAAGGATCTATTTGTGCAACTTACTTATACCGTGAGACAATTCATTTCTGTTCCCATTATTTTACGAACTTCATGCTGACACCAACAAATAATAGGAATGAAATAGAAATTGAAAGTGAAAGGCACCCGCTGGCCTTATCAATGTTTTGCCTTCCCGGTCGTCATGCCGAAAGGAGTCAAGTCCTGGTTAACGGAGAAGATTGGAAGTCAAAGACACGCTCACGTGTTGATCAACCGTGTCAAGTATCACCATATCTTACGATATATACTTTTGACCACTTTCAATTTATTTAGTCCACACCTATTCATGATCATTTGTTTAATAATGACTTGTTCAGGGCATTCTTGTTAACTAAGCCCACAAGTTTAACAAGACTCTTCTCGCTTATATTCATGAATATTTCCCCACGTGGTTTAGGAGCCAGGTATGTATTTTTAGTCCTATTTCAACTATTTGTTGTTTGAAAATACAAAAGATTGTTTGCAAAAAGGAACCCTAAATCACTTGTGCATGTGTATACGCAGTGTATAGCGAGTCGAATCGCCATAATCGAACACTTGAGAAATTTATCTCATGGTCCTAAATCACGTGTAAAAGAATGGCACACGTATTTCGTAAACGTTACAAATTTCAAACTCACCAAAAACAGAGGGGAAAAAATAGTTAACTGGAGTTTATGTAAAAGGTGCCACAGAGGGAGGTGAAGACGACTTCTACGACGTGATTCAACATATATATGAGTCAAGGCGTACAATACTTTAGACTATACTAAAAGAATAGTGCTATTTTATTGTAATTGGTTTGATCCGTCAAGTAGAGGCACAAGAATGGATAGTAAATATAATACTGATGACATATGCATGAGCAGAAGAAACCAAAAGTTTGATCCCTTTATCATAGCACAACATGTAAGACAGTGTATTATGTCCCTTATCCACAACTCGAAGCGGACAAACAAGGTTGGTGTGTTGCAATAAAGACAAAACCAAGGGTCGTGATTGAAGCAGATGATCCACAGGAAGAAGTGGCTTATCAAGTGGATGAGATGTCACATGTCAACGTAGTAAACAAAGTTGAACCCATTTCTCGACTACGTGACGATCCAATCACATATGAAGATGTAAATGGAGATGAGGAATTAAATGAAGAAGTGGCCGAACCATCAAGATCTGAAGACGATGCCGAAGCAGAGTGGGCGTAATGGGCGTAATAAATTTGTTTAACTTTTTACAATTAGAGAATTTAATGTCTAACAACATATTTTATTTTGTCAGTTATTTTCATATAACTTGGTTATTTTTTGGAATTCATTTTTAATATTGTTGTGTTTAAATATAATATTTCATGATCAAGTATTATTGAATTGCTCTATAGACATATATGGCATCGGAGGTTCAGTTCGACTTCCGACCACCCAAAGAAGGGTCAGCGGAAGGGAAGGGCATCATTGCCGACCCCCTCGTCATCGGAGGCCGAACATTATTAGGATTGATGATGTCGGCTATGCGATGTTGTCATCCACACAGCCGCAGATACATCTACGCCTACACAAGCTCCAGCCGAGTTCGCCCCCACGCAGCCTCTACGCCACATTGGGCACCTACACAAAGATGCAGACCTTCTCGTGATCGACACCCATTTACATGATGCCCACCCCAGGGTTCCAGCAGACACTTGCCGCTTCTTCCTCTCATTTTGTGTTTGAGGCGGTTCGACACTCATGTGTCCGATCAGAGTATAGTGTGGGCCAGGCACCGATCGGCCGGGTTCGGCAGACGAGGAGGTTGAGCAAAGCAGCAGGATGAGCAGGAGGTCGCTGATGATATTCAGATGTCGCATGATGACCGAGTTGCTATCGTGCCACCGGTAGAGGTGAGTATGTAGGTTGAATACACATTTTTGCCCCTTATCTTTTTAGTTTTCAATTTCGTCCCCTTATCTTTTTTAGTTTTCATTTAAGTCCCTTAAACTTCAAAAATCACATCAATTTCGTCTTTTCTGTTTATTTATTCATATTTTCTTAGACGAATCACCATCTGACACGTGGCAGAAAAATAAAATAAAATAAAACAAACTGCCACGTGTAAGATGGTATTTCGTCTAAGACAAAAAAAGAATAATTAAAAAGAAAGGACGAAATTGAAGTAATTTTTATAACTTAATGGACTTAAATGAAAACTAAAAAAAAAAGGATAAGGGACGAAAATTACAGTTTAACCTATATATTTTTAACTTGTTTGGTATGTTGTTATTGTTTAGGTTCCTTCCGTCAAAGCCAGCTGCGAAGGCTATCACGGAAGTAATTGAGCAAAATTACCACGCCTATTGGCCCACCTGGGGGACGCTGACGGTGGCTGAGTGGAGGCACATGTTCAATTCTTTCAGAGTAAGTTGTTTATCAGATTATTTTGTTGCGTATTATTTTTTTATTTCATGAATCTCAATTATTTTTTATAACGTATTATATTCATACAGGAGAGGGTTTCTTGGAAGGAAGAGCAGGAGGAGCAGATCAAGAAGAACTTCCATATGAAGGCTTCCCACCGCCTATCTGATATGCTTAGAGATGCCCGCCTCAATGGGCAGCCCACTTGGATAGGAGATGAGATCTGGCAAAGAATACAAGCGCACCGAACTCCCCGAGTTCAAGGCTGTAGAAGGCGAAGAAGAATAGAGCCTCGAAAAGGGTGGGAGCTTGCATACTTGGAGGTTCTCGGTCCAGCGCAAAGACGCAGTTCGCCTTGTATGTTTTATATTATTATTATTATTATTATTATTATTATTATTATTTAGTTAAGCTTTTTTTATTAAATAATTACAGTCTCGTGATTTGCAAAGGGAGGTTCATTGCACGAGCTCCATCGCAACTCATATTAGGAGAGGTACCGATGAGTTTGTCGATGAGCGGTCGAGGCGGACCCAGGTAATTATAAAACATAATGAATAGTTTTTTAACAATGTTTATATTGTTTTATTACAATAAAAATTGACTAATTTGTTTATGTTTGACAGGAGGAGTTTGAGGCGAGGATGTCTCAGGTTAGATCTCAGACATCCTCATGTTCCCCGTCTCAGAGCCCAGAGGATCCAGCTGTGTCGCTGATGGTTTGGGCAGATGTTGTTGGTGGCAAGAAGAAGGGTCGCCTATACGGTCGGGCGACCTTGCCAAAGAACTACAAGAAAGGTGCCCGCACGCCTCTCGCTAGAGAGTCGCCCAAATAGCCGTGGCCGCGGATGAGCGGGAGATAGCAGAGTTGAAGCGGGCCATGGCCGAGCAAAGTAGCCGATTAGCGTCGAAAGGGGATCGCGTCAGCCAGAGGAGGCTCACGACGCCGCCATGTTGGCTCAAAGCCGCAATGGACAGGAGGATCTGCACCATTTGCTAGCTCGCCACCGCCTCCTCCACCGCGCCTCGCCTCCGCCTCATAGTACCGGGTGATCATGTCGATGATGTAGATAGTGATCATGATCATGATTATCGTGACTATTAGTTATGTTTGTATCGATATTTTTATATTTTCGGATATTTTTTATTACCGCTTTGTTCGTTTAATTTTTTTATTTATTTGTTACGCTTTTTTTAATTTGTTTTATTGTTATGTTATCGCATTATATTTTTAAATACAGGAAGAAATTAATTATTAAATGTGATAACTAGTAATCGTTAATTAAATGGATAAATAAATTAAATTGATTACAGAAATTAAAATTAAATAATTTAAAAAAGTAAATAATTTTTATTTTTTTATATTTTCGGATATTTTTTATTATCGCTTTGTTCGTTAATTTTTTTATTTATTTGTTACGCTTTTTTTAATTTGTTTTATAGTTATGTTATCGCATTACATTTTTAAATACAGGAAGAAATTAATTATTAAATGAGATAACTAGTAATCGTTAATTAAATGGATAAATAAATTAAATTGATTACAGAAATTAAAATTAAATAATTTAAAAAAGTAAATAATTTTTTAATAAAAATTTAAACAATTTTCAAAAAAAATTTAAAGTTCGGATTTACCGACGGCCTGGCCGTCGGAAATGTCATCGGAATTATCGACGGGTTAAAACCGTCGGAAAAGCCGTCGGAAACTTACCGACGGGTTAAAGCCGTCGGAAATGTCATCGGAATTATCGACGGGTTAAAACCGTCGGAGAAAACCGTCGAAAATTTACCGACGGGTTAAAGCCGTCGGTACGTATTTGCGACGCGCAGTTTACCGACGGACATTAGGCCGTCGGTAATCCGTCGGAATTTTTTTTATTACCGACGGTAATCCCGCTATTTCTTGTAGTGTAACCATGGTTATGAAAAAATATTATGGCTTGGACATGTTGTTGAGAAATATGATTTGAAGGAGACTGAAAGAAATGGGATCAAGAGCATACTTATGGACATTGAGCTTCAGAATTTACAGTATGCAACCTATTATAAATTCTAACATTTTACATTGAATCATTGAGTGTAATACAATATTTTAACATATTATTTTAAATAAACTTGCAGGGGGAATATGTTAGATTGTACTATGTGGGGAAATTATGCAAAAGATTTCAACAAATATCTTATGGATCATGATCCTAATGGTTTAGTTATTGTCGTTTTGCAATTATGCAAAATAAAGATCTTCAGTAGTATGTTGTTATGTTGAATAGTCTTTCAAATTCATTCAAATTTTACTAACACAAACACTTTTATTATTCTGAAATCTATGGGTTCAGGAAAGATTGGGATTTCAAATGTTTTTGATGCTACAAAGGTTTTCATAAATGAAAGTTTCAACGAATATACTCAATACAAAGAGCAGTGAGTTTATTATTTTCTTACTCTATGTATAGGTTCATATATTGATAGTTTATAGTTTATGAAATGAATGTTTCGTTCTTTGTCTCCAACTACAGATTAGAGACTGGAGATAATTCTCTCACACAAGTAGTAAGTTATGTGTCTGGTTAGACCTCTATGTGTATGGGTGATGAGTTTCTTCAAACAAAGATAATGACTATTTCAGATGTCATTGACACAGATAAGGTATGGAAATTGGTTACTTGGGTTTTAAAATATAGTATCAGTAAATATTTAAATTTACACATATGTTTGTGTATGCTATAGGTCGGTGTTTGTGTTGTGATGGCTAAAATAATGGATTTTGACACGGCTAAGGGCTGGTACTATAAAGCATGTATCACATGTTCAACAAGGGTTACCAAGCCCGTGGGAATATTGTACTACTGTGGCAAGTGTGAAAAAGTAGTTCCATCAGTTTTGCAGTATATTTTTCTATCTTTTGTGCTTACTTTCATGTAAGTTGCATTTACTAGAACTTAATTGTGGCAATTTTTTTAACAGCTGCAAAATTCAAGCTCAAGTGATGGACTTAACTGGATTTACTTATTTTACTTTGTTCGAACGGCAAGCTACCCAATATTTAGGAGATTCTATTTCCAGACGTCTGAAGTCTACTGATAAGGTTTATAAAATATTGTGTTTTTATTTTGAGATAGTGCCTAATCGTCATATAAACTCCAATCAAGTATTTACTTATATTTTGTCTTCTATAGGGAAGTGATTTGGTTTCATGGCCGAAAGACTTTGATAAGTTGTTGGATAAAGATATGTTGTTCAAGATTGACATAACTAAGAAGAACATCGCCAACAACTGGCAAACTTATACAGTGAAAAGGACAACCTCTGATGTGACTTTGATTAAGGAATTCAAAAAGCAACATGAGATCAAAGTAAGATATGACGACTATTTTTTTTTCACTTAACTAAGACATGACGTTAAATATAATGTGCTCAGTGTATAATGGGGACACAAATATGCAGAATGTTGTTTCACCTGAAGTTGCAGATAACATAAAGGTCATTCTTTTCAATTATTATGTCAATAAATTTGACAAGATACTGTTAGTCATAATCTTGAAAACTTAAATGAAATTAACGATAGAAATTTAAAATGTCTATTTTGTGATCTATAGGCTTCTGGCAATGATGATGAAACTGTGCAGATAATTAAAAAATCTGCAGAGGGTAACAATCTCACGGTAAATACTATATAAAAATATATAAATATAAATCATACATGACTGTTGATGTTCATTTAAATATTTACATGACATTTAGCCTGCTTTTTTACTTTTTTTTCCAGGTTGATGGTAATGAAATTACACCATGCAGCTAGAAGAAACGGAAGGTAATTGTTGAAGATGTAGATTGTTCTAGCCCTATTGATGGATGTGGGACTCAAAACTCAATCACTAAATTGCCAAAATTTGTAGAAGTTAAGAAAGAGCCAAGTAGATGAATACCAAATTGATCTGAAGGTCTTGACGTATTAAAGAAAGAACCAAGTAGATGAATACCAAATTGATCAGAAAGAGCCACCATCTTAACCAAGGCTTATCTACCATTGTAGTATTCACTATTGTTTCCACGTGGAGAATATGGTTGGCATGAGGGTATTCCACTAAAAGAAAGTTTAGCAGACACAACAAAGAAAAGATAGTCAGTTTCACTCAGGGAGTTTTTTTGCATACATGATTCAATACAGAGAACATGAGCAGAGACCATTACTATTCTCTAGAAGGTTGTTTCAGCAATTTTTGGTTGATGCTTACAGCATGGTAGAGTCAGGCAGGTTAAAATTTGTAAGAACACACCAAAAAGAGTTGAGAGCTGAGATGTATAAAGGTCTTACAGATGCAATACTATGGGGGGAAACTGATCCCACTACATCAGGAAAAAGAATTGTCTTGTCGTCAACCTTCATAGGTAGCGCTCGCTATCTATTTCAGAACTATCATGATGCTATGTCCATATGCAAATGGGTTGGATATCCAGATTTGTTCATCACATTCACTTGCAATAAAAAATGGCTAGAATTACATAGAATCTTATCAAAACATGGACTGAAACAAGAAGATAGACCAGATTTACTTAGTCGTGTTTTCAAAATTAAACTTGATTAATTGATTAAGGACATAAAGCAAGAACATGTATTTGGAAAGATTAAAGCAGATATGTAAATTTTTGAATTCTTATTGGGAATATCAATTTTATATATTACCTATATATAATATATAATTTTTATTTCATTAACTAATTAATTTATTTTTACCTATAGTTGTTTACACCATAGAATTCCAGAAACATGGATTGCCTCATTCACATATTTTGGTTTTCTTGCGTCTTGAGTTTAGATTGAAAAATCCTGATGATATTGACAAAATCATCTTTGCTGAGATTCCTGATGAAGGAAATGATCCTGGCCTTTTTTCCATTGTGTCATCACTAATGATTCATGGTCCATGTGGCGTTCAAAACAGGAAATCTCCATGTATGCAAAATGGCAAGTGCTCAAAACATTTTCCTAAGAAATATGTTGACAATACTGCAATTAGTGATGATGGATATCCTATATATAGAAGAAGGGATAACGGTAGAACCATTAAGAAGGGCAATTCATTGATTGACAATAGATTTGTTGTTCCTTATAACAAATATTTGCTCATGAGATACAATGCCCATATCAATGTTGAATGGTGTAACCAGTCAAGTTCTATCAAGTATCTCTTCAAGTATGTCAACAAAGGCCAGGATCGTGTTACTGCAACATTTTATCAAAATGTTGTTGATGAACAACAGCTTCAATATGTGGATGAAATAAAGTTGTATTATGACTGCAGATATTTATCCTCATGTGAAGCAGCCTGGAGGTTATTTGCATTTGTCATCCAATACAGAGAACCTTCTGTTGAGTGATTATCGTTTAATTTACCAAATGAGCATGTGGTTATCTTTAATGATGATGATCCGATAGATCAGGTTTTAAAGAATCCAAACTGTCACAATTCAAAATTCTTGGCATGGATGGAGGTAAATAAAAAATATCCAGAAGCAAGGGGACTCACTTATAATCAATTCCCTTCAATGTTTGTTTGGCACCAAAAGGATAAATAGTGGGAAAAAAGACAGAGGGGTTTCAAGATTGGAAGGCTGCATTTTGTTCATCCAGGAAGTGGAGAACTTTATTACCTGAGGAATTTGCTTAATTATGTCAAAGAAGCAAAGTCATTTCGTGATATAAGAACAATAGACAATGTTGTCCATCCGACATTTAGAGATGCTTGCTATGTAATGAATTTGTTGGATGACGAAAGAGAATACATTGATGGAATTATAGAAGCAAGCCATTGGGGTACAACACATTATCTAAGGAAGCTGCTTGCAACTTTATTGGTGTCAAATCAGCTGACTCAGCCGAAATTGATTTGGAGTAAAACTTGGCAAGATTACTTAGGCGATTTACATACAAAGAAAGGCAGAGAAGCAATCTTCAAATTGATGGTAATTTTAAATCTTTTTATTTATAGAGAGTTTTCAGTTGATATCCTTTTTGGTTTTTTCAATATTGTATAACATTCGTTATGATTCAATGTGTCAATTTTATGCAGATTTGGTTTTGACAGATAAAGAGTTGAAAAATTTTGCTCTGGTTGAGAAAGAAAAATTATTATAGAGCAATGACAGAAGTTTGAGGGATTACCCTACGATGCCGCAGCCAGATTTTTCATTGGTATCTGATGCTCAAAACAGACTAATCCATAATGAGCTTAATTATGATAGACAAGCTTTAGCTGAGGAGCATGTAAAGTTATTGTCTACAATGACCTCTGAACAAAGACATATATACAACAAAATAATGTTGCATGTTAGCTAAAACCGTGGTGGACTGTTCTTCATATATGGATATAGTGGAATGGGAAAAACATATATTTGGAGAGCCATCTCTGCAGCTTTAAGATCAGAAGAAAGAAATTGTCATCACAGTTGCATCAAGTAGAATAGCAGCATTGCTAATACCGGGTGGAAGGACAGCACATTCGAGGTTTGCTATCCCATTAAATATTGATGAAGATTCTACTTGTAACATTAAGCAAGGCAGTCCTTTGGCAAATCTTATAATAAAGTGCAAGTTGATTATATGGGATGAGGCTCCGATGATGCACAAACACTGTTTTGAAGTTGTTGATAGAACTTTCAGAGATATCCTTCGATTCTCCAATAATAATAGTCTAAATGTTCCTTTGGGAGGTAAAGTAGTAGTCTTAGGAGATGATTTTAGACACTTCCTTCCTGTTATACGTAAAGGAACAAGACAAGAAGTTGTTTATGCTAGCATGAATTCATCTTACCTATGGCAATTCTGCGAGGTAATGACTAAAACTATGAGGCTTCAGACAGGGTCTTCAAATTCTAATGTCAATCAAATGAAGCAATTTTCATATTGGTTGTTGAGTATTGGAGAGGGGAAAATTGGGGAAGAAAACGATGAGGATATGGTCAATGAAATTCCAAATGATATGATCATAAAAAATTCAGGAGACCATCTTGCTTCAATAGTCAATGACATTTATCCATCTTTCTTGGATAACTTCAATGATCCATCCTTCTTTCAAGATAAGGCCATTTTAACGCCAAAAAATGAAATCGTTGACACAATCAATGATTATATGTTGGCTTTGCTTCCAGGTGAGGCAAAAACCTATTTCAGTTATGATACACCATGCTCACGGGAAGAAAATATTGATGCCCCACGCAACATTCATACCCCATATTTTTTGAATACAATCATAGCTTCAGGACTTTCGAATAATGAGATAAAATTGAAAATAGGTGTACCTATTATGTTGCTTAGAAATATAGACCAATCATCAGGACTATGCAACAGTACACGACTAATCATTACTCACATGGGAAATTATGTTCTTGAAGCAAAGGTGATTTCGGGAAGCAATATTGGTTAAAAGGTTTTCATTCCGAGGTTGTCACTAACTCCCTCTGATATCAGAATTCCTTTTAAATTTCAGCGCAAACAGTTTTCAATTACTCTTTTTTTTGCCATGACGATAAATAAAAGTCAATGACAATCTCTTGAACATGTTGGTATCTATCTTCACAATTTGTTTTTACACATGGATAGCTATATGTAGCAATTTCCCGAGTTACCTCACGTAGTGGTTTAAATATTCTTATCATTGATGATGAAGGTGATGCCACTAATATAACTTCAAATGTTGTTTACAAAGAAATATTCCAAAATTTAAAATAGGTAAGTTACATCTTATGTGTTATATTATGTTACTTCTTAAGGGTTTTGGGTCGTAAATTACAATATTTCCTTTGAATTTAACTGATGAATTGTCACTGTAACATACTATCATTTACGCACTGTGCATCGTACGGGTATACATACTAGTTTAATATGAAAGATCATTTACAAAAATAAATTATGAAACATTATGAAGGATTGTTTAAAAAAAGAATTTGGGAAACTATAGGATTTGTTAAGCTAAATTTTTTTTTTGACGAAATTTGTTAAGCTAAATCTAAATTCATCAATTAAAACTAAAAATATCTTATACCCAAAAAAAAATTCAGAATTTTACATCATTGAATGCAATATTAGGCCAGATCTTAAAGGGACAATTTAATTTACGTGATGTAGTAATTTAGGAAAGGATTTTACAGGTGCCAGGAGTCCTCAATATATAGTTGATTATCAGTAAAATCGAGTAAAAATTATATGGATAGAAAATATATGTTGGTATTTATTTACAGAATATATATAAGAATGTTTCCAAGAAATAAATTAATGTAATCCGAAAATAAAATTGAAAAAATATTAATTTATTGACTGAATATATGAGAAATATATTATGCTCCTAAAATAATTTTTTTTGGGTAGTTTCTCCTACCATACATTGACATAATTCAGGATAAAATTCAAGGAATATAATTGGCTAAATTAATTACTGTTATATTTGAAAAAATCTTAATTGATTTGTCATTTGAATAGCTTTCCTCAAATACTCGCCTATTAGGTTTCCTATCTCTTTCATTTTAAAAGAGAAAATTTATAATTATTAAATGCTAAAGTCTTTATATTTATTAAATGCTAAAATGTTGTAAAGTGATTATTTAAGTGATTTTGACCCGTGTAATGCACGGGGGAAACTGAATTTGTGAGAATAATTTTACATTTTTATTGAAATTTTTTGTATCTTAAAAATAGTAAGATTATAAAAATTATTCATAAATAATTATTAAAGTAACACAAACACAATCCTCCTAATTAATGTAACACGAACATAATGCTCACAAGTATCACACGTGTACCCGTGCGATACATATGTAAATTTAAAGTTATTATTTTATTCATCCTATATTCTATATAGACTAATATATATACAAATAAACTACAGTTGTGTTATTTACTCGTCGAAGCAAACATAAAAATTAATTCCTCAGACCGAAATTTCGAATCAAATTGGCCTTACATCCACAAAATTTCGCTCAAAAAATAATTAAATGGCAAGCACAATTTTTGAAAAGAGTCCTAAGAAACTCATTTGAGACGCTCTACTTGACATCTAAATATCATGCAATCAAATTACAGCCATCATTTTATCCTAATTTATTTTGAATCTCCTTGACAGCATATTAGTCAAAGCTTTATAATCAAGAAAAGAATTTTTCTGTCCGCACACTTTCTCTAGACAGTTACACAATCTCCCATGAACAAAAAGAGTTGCATGTACCTGAGAAATCAAGATAGCCTAATGACTAGGAGCCTAAAGACGTTTTACCATGTGGCAATGGATTGTGACATTATGTAACGCGTGAGTTATTGATATGTGAATATTAAATTTACTATGAAATTGTATGTATATTAAATTCTAAAACTAATAGAATTCCTAAATTATAAAATAATGAATTAAGGCAACCAATACTCTAAATATATAATGGAAAATATTAGAAAACAAACCATTTATGTTCATTATATTATTCTTTAATTTGACTGATGACGTACTTTTCCATAATAATTATATAAACGCCACGCGACCCGTGTGTTAGCACGCGTATATTACTAGTACTCCTCCCAAACGGCATAACATTTGTTAGTGTGGGTTTATGACAACAGTCCCTTATAAGTAGGGGTGGGCCTACTTCATCTTTAATGCACACCTTGAAATTTTAAAAATAATATTTATTTTTTTATATAGTTTTTATTTTGACCTCTCTCATTTTAATATTTTGCACCTACTATTTGGACTTGTCATCTCATCTAGAGGCAAGCCTACTTATTGTCTAAGGTGTGCACTTGCAACCTCTGAAAAATTAAAAACACTACTTACCTCCTATAAAATTTATATTTTGACCCCCTCTAAGTACTATAATAATTTGCACCTAGTGTCTTCACTTAGTCACATCTTACATTTCATTCGATCAGACCCAGTCAGCTTTCTCTCTCAAAACTCAAAACACAACTCCTCCAACTGTCTCACATCTTGACCCACTCTCTCTCCCGTTGGTGAGTGCCATTTTCGATATCTGTTTCCCCCATTTACTATCTTCATATTTTCCCCAATTTAGACTAACACTCTAATCTAATAACTCTGTTAATTTTCTCTTGTAATTTTTTCTGTTGTAATTGTGTCTCTGTTAATTCAATGTACGTTGATTTGTTATGGTGCTCTTGTAATTTTTTTAATTCCAAAACTTTTCTATTTTTTATGTCCGAAAACTTGTTTTGTGTTATCAGAAATCATGCTCTTGTTATGTTACAAGAAGAGTAAACATTTGCTCTTGTTATTTTTTTGTAAAAAAAATATGTGCTGATGCTTTTGTTATAATTTCGATGATTTTAAAATTTTATGCATCTACTGATCCAGACTCCCAAGTCCACCACTACTTATAAGAAAGGATTCATTCACACTTACTATCAATATTGACATACTTGTGTCAAAAATCAATATTGACATACTTAAGCATTTAATAATATTTTATAAAAAATAAAATTTATCAATCTAATGCGAAAGTTACCATGAATTAAACTTAAAATACATAATTTTTATAAGGCTAAAAGATGCATTTCTTCCTACAAATGTAATAAAATTTTGTTTTAGTCCCTGTAAAAAAAATTAGATTCCAGCCTGCAATGCTAGATTCTTTGTTTTTTGGTTCTAGCCGTTATCTATCGGTCCAGAAATGATGACGTGGATGACAGATTGCCACTTGGACTTGCTGACACATCGTTTTTAAATGATTTAGCATCCTTATTAGAGCTGACTCTTTTATTTTAAACAAAAATCTAAATTGAAAAAAGGTTTTATGTGTGAGTATAACTATTTTTAATTTTACGTTTTAATATAAATAAAATAAAAAAAATAAAAAATCACATTAAGTCAAATATTAGGGTTTCTTCTTCAATCCAATGGAGAAGATGAATTGCATAAGAGGAGCATCCTAAACCAAGCAGCCGCGAACCACCACATTGCCTCCATATTTATCTGCAAGGCACCGTGTGAAACCCATAGAGCATCGACGTAGCGACCCAACTTCCATGAGTGACCCATGATGGAGACTAATCTCCACCAACCCTCATCACCTTCCACCATCTCTGCCATTCCGAACGACCATCTTTCCCTTTCCCCTCACAACGCAACATGCACACGACCTTTCCATCTCGAGAAAGATCGAAACTTTTTTCTATTGTTACCAAATGAAAAACGAGTGATTTGTTCTTTGTTTGCTCTAGTGTCAGTTCGCTGGTTTTGGATTGTTGTGCCTAGTTGATTTATGTGCTTGATTTTTCTATTTGATTGGGATGGGGATGGGGAGTCTGATGTGGAAGGGGAGATGGGGTTGGGGTGGGGCTATAGATAGGGTTTGGGTGGGGTGCCAAAATGGTGTGGTTGTGGGTGTGGGTTGATTCAAATGGAACGTTTTGTGATGTAGGTGCAACCTATGACTTGGCCGAAGGGGAGATGAGGTTGATTTATGTGCTTGATTTTTCTATTTTATTGGGATGGGGATGGGGAGTCCGATGGCGAAAGGGAGATGTGTAACACCCCGCCTAATATAATTATTTAGCTTGCTAATTTAAGCATTTTTATGTTTTAAATTAGTTGTTGAATAATTAGATGGAGGTGTAAGTATAAAGAAAAGTGGTGTAATAAGAATGGCATCATGAGAGTTTTGAATAAAAGGAAGGGTATTTGAGTCTTTCACTTCAATTAAGAGAGGACATTATGGTCCAAATTGTGTGAAGAACCTATTCTTTCCCTCTTTTCCTCCCTCATGCGATCAACCTCTCCATTCTTCCCTCCCCCACGTTTTGTTTTTCTGCTGAAAAAAGAAAAAAAGAAGAGAAAAAAGAAGAAAGGAAGAAGATGACTAAGGGCCACCCAAGCTTGAGTCCCTCATTTTCTTTCCTTTCCCTTCCCTCTTTCTCGACAGCTCTCTCATCCTCCTTCTCCCTCTTGTTTCGTGTTCTGCTTCTCCAAGAAAAGAAAAGGGGAAAACCTTAGGGTTTCATGAAATTAGAAGAAGGAGGAGAGAAATTAGTGAGTTGATCTCATTCCTAGCTTAAAGGAAAAGGATTGTAGCTGAGTTCTTTGGATTTGGGTGAAGATTAAAGTTTGCCCTAAGCGGGGTGAAAGAGGAGCACAAATTTGAAGAAGAAGAGAAGGAGGAGAGCAAGGCTTCACACTTCAGAGCTCAAGTCTTTGGATTTGATGTGAGTTCTTCTTCTTTTAGTTGGTGGGCACCCATAAATCCCCATTAGGGCTTATTTTTCCTTCCATTTTTGTGTGATTCATGTCTTCAAAATTTGGGGTTTTTGGAATTTATGAGAAGGGAAAAGAGTTTATATGAGTTATGCATGATTGTGATGAATTTTATGACATTGGTGTATGTTCTTGTTCATGATTTTCATGTTATAATGTTATATGATATAGTTCTTTCATATTACCATGTTTGATGCTTGATTTGATGCCTAAATTTCCTTGCAAATGATTGGATTGGTGAGAGATCAAGAATGGAGAAGTTTGGAAACCCAAAAACTGAGTTTCTGCAGGGATGCGCGCCGTGCACCCTTTGCGTCAAAACATAGAGGATAAAGGAAATGCGTGTGACGCGAGCGCGGTCTGAACAACACATGAACACACTTGACGCGCGCTAAGGGACCCGCGGCACGCCCTGTGACATCCTAATTTCTTAAAATGATATCAGAAAAATAATTAGATCAATAATTAAGTGATAAACAGGAGTTAGAAATCTTAATTGGGATGAAATAGATTTGGAAAAGACTTAGAAACACTTAGAAGAGCATGGAATAACCTAGAAGGACAAAAAACTAGAACTTTTTAGATAAGGACGGTCGCGAAGCGACTGAGATTATGAAGGATCCTATCGCCACATGATGGTGACAATAGTTAAGTCAGTGGATAAGAATAATTGGATCTCTGACACGTGTACCACGTCGCGATGGCTATAAATACACCTTCAGCCTCCATTCTCCTCACCTTCTTCCAAGGCATTCTTGGAGCGTGTGGGGGAGATTCTGGAGGCACGACGGGACGTGGGCGGCAACGGTCTTCTAAGCCAGGTAAGGGGAAGATACCTTAATCACTAGGAAAAATAGGCAATATAGTAGTACTGTTAGTATGCGTAGGGGACCTTAATCATACTAGGGATTGATAGCAGCAACACCTCGGGAGAGGGGTTGTAGTATGCGGTGGCTAAGGATAGTCGCCTTAGACCTATCAACCAACATAAGTTGACTTATGTATGGTTAGTTGACAGTCACCTACGCGACACTAGGAGTAATTTATATGCTGATAAATTATGGTTGATGATTTATATCTGATATTTATGCGCTAGTTGTATATGATATATGTGAATGTGATGCATGGTCTTAGGGTCAAGGGTGCCGCCCTCTAGTTAGAGGATTGTGAATTCCTAGACGGTGATAACACATATTACCGTCAACACCCGGGACAACCAACTTATGTCTGATTCCTTGTGCCCTGAGATTTGTGATTAGTCTAGGGAGTAGGGCTGGTGATCAGCCTGCAATACTCAGCGATCTGTGGTCTGGGCCAGTAGGACCAGTGATCAGCCCGAAAGCTCGTAGTCTGAGTTAATCTGTGATGAGATGTAATCTGTGACTGTATGGTTAGGTGTGTCAGTATGACGTTTCAGTATGATGTGTCTGTGACTGTATACTCATAAGTATGAGTGTGATATCAGTAGTGTCAGTCGTGTTAGTGATGTTATGCTTGTGCTGTGTATGATGACAACTATTCTGTTATGCTATTTTCCTGTTTGATGGTGATTGATGGATACCTTACCCCTTTGTTTTTCTTGTATATTACTATTATATGATGATAAATAGCAGATGGACAAGATCAACCTGTGCTTGGAGGTTGGGGAGTCTATGGGAAGACTGCTTAGAGGCAGAGGGCAGATAGTCATGTCACGACCAGTGGGACTTTTGTCACCCCCTGTGGGTGTAGGGTTATATTTAGATGTGTACTTGTAACATGTTTGTTTTTTCTAATAATAAATAAAATGTGTATTTTCCTTAAATATGGATTATTATTGCTTAAGTAAATAAAGTAAATACCCTGTCTCGGCAGGGTGTTACATTAGTGGTATCAGAGCAGTTCGGTTCTAACCGGACTGTGGGGAGGGTCGAGTCACTGGACGTGTCTAGGGTCTAGTTGTCTCCACATCGGATGATAACTATGGGATTGAGTAGAGAGTTTAACCCTACTTTAGGAAAACCTAGTTATAGGACATCTTGAGCCAATTGATACATTTCCAGGTAACGGATGGCTCGTCAAACTCGAAAACGGGAATGCAGAAATACTCTACCAGAAGATAATGGAGTAAGAGGAATGGAAAATCTGGTGGTGGCCATGCAACAAGAGGGCACAATGTAACGCCTCATCGATACAAGCTGCGAGGGCGATTCTTGCGGCATCTCATTTGAATCAAAGAGGAGGAGAAGTAATTATTGATGCAGGACAGGCAGCTGTAAGTCTGGTATACAACCTAAGAGGGGGGTGAATTAGGTTGAACGCTTTTCGAGTGACTTTTAGAGATTTTTCGTTCTTTTGTTTTATGGATAGATAGATGGCGTTTGATTGATAAACAAAAGTAAAAGGATAAGGAAGAAGATTGAGACACAAGAATTTATCTTTGGTTCCCTAACCACTTGGGTACATCCAGTTCTTCCGACACTGCAGAGCAATTCACTATGATAGAAATTCTTGTTACAAGCAAGCCTCACCCCAAGGCTCCTAACAATATCTATACAACAAGATAGCACCCCACTATCTTTTCAAACCAAAACCCAACACAAGGATGAGTTTAATAATTGTGAAGAATGGTAAAGCATATGGCTGTATCAGATCAATATCACTTTGTAACTATACAACTTAGTGCTCAAGAACTTTTTCAGGATATGAAAATAGTATCTAAGTTCTAGGCAAGAAAGTTTTGAAGGATTAGAACTTGTAAAATGATATTGAACTCTTATGATTGAAAGAATGAAAGTTCTATATGTTCTGATGTAAAAGAAAGGTATATATATAACCATCAGATCATATTCGAAGCAAGGTGATCGTTTGGCAACTTTCCAGGGCCAAAACACACCATTTGAAATCATAACGTTTGAAAATTTGATTTTGAAAGCGATTAATCGATTACGTCGTTGTGGTAATCGATTACATGTGTACGTTGAAAATCAGATATTCAAAAATTTAGTTTCTGTAATCGATTACACCTTTTAGGTAATCGATTACATCCACATCACCGAGACTTTAGGTAATCGATTACAGCTTTGAGGTAATCGATTACTGCAATGAAAAAAAATGCTTTCTTGAGATTTCAAAAGGATTGCTTCAACACTTAACTTTGAAAATAACTTAGATTAAGTTTTAAACTTAAGGAATGATTTGTTTGAGCACATCTAAGTTATATAATCACAGCTTGTAATATGTCAAAGATACAAACCATACTTACAGAGAATTGACAATACATAATTAAAGTCTCTGTAGAATGATTTCTTTGACTTGATCTATCGGAGGCTTTTCTTCTTTTTGATCAGTAATCTTGTCATCATCTAAACCCAGCCAAGTTTAAGAAGGAAATCTTCTTCACAATCTCCCCCTTTTTGATGATGACAAACACCAATCTTGCTAAAGGTTTGCGAACGGAAAAGCTCCCCCTGTCTTGTATATCTCCCCCTTTGTATTGGAGTTGGGAAACCTGAAAAGTTAGTAAAATACAAGATATACAGATAATATCTCCTTTCTCCCCCTTTTGACATCATCAAAAAGAAGAAAAAGTAGCATAAATACAATATAGCGCATATATTTACCAAGCTCATTCAAACACAAACTAAATACGTAATATTAAACATCCATACAAACTTTGCAAAGGTCCTACTTAGTAAAGTCCAAATTAAAAAACAGAAATCAAAGGAAAATTAAAGGAAGAATTACATAACAAGAAATCCAACATAAACAAGTATGACATAATGAGAATATGATGCATGCATGATGAAGCAAATCAGGCTACTCGTCATCCTCCTCATTGTCATTTCTAAAAGCTTCAAGGCGGTCCATGCGAGCAGACAGTTGATCAAACCTCTCAGCCATGTAACCACGGACACTCCTAAGCTCATCCAAAATCATTTGATTTGTGACCACACCATCTTGAGGTTCTTCATCTTCTTGTGCAGGAGGGTGTAGCAGATCGCTTCGATGCCTGTAGACTCGTGCGGCTGACATCCGATTTATTCCCATCTTTGGTAAGATATCCATATGGATTTCATTTTCAGCAGGTGTCATTTCCAGAGAAACCTCATTGTTGGTGTCTACATTGCAGCACTCCAACAATCGAGAGATTTGTCTAGCATAAGGCAAACTTGTAGTTCATTTGCTTGGTGACAACATGTGATTCACAACCAAATAGGCCCGATTGATAGGTTTGTTATTCTTGATAGCATACATGATTTGCATTTCAAAATCATTGATTTGAGAGTAGTTTGAGGCCTTAGGTACTAAGACATAGCGAGAGAACATAATGAAGAAGTCTATCATCAACGTTTAAGTGTCCTCTGAGAGAGAATATTTCTAGCAGAGGAGGCCGCACTGCATCGTTGTCTTTTGTGGGCAATTTGGTCTCATCATATCGACACATGGATAAATAAAAGTCTCTCTTGTCATACTCCTCCCAATCACATAAGAAATCAGTATGAATCCTTTCTCCCTCAAATGGAATATCAAGAAACTCTCCAATTTACTTCAAGGATAATTTAATTGGAACCCCTTTTACCCAAGAAACGGACCACTACCCTTAGCCTCTAAATTGCAATAGAACACTCTAACAAGATCGGGGTAATAGTTGCCAAAATCAATAGCAAGTGGTGTCACTTCACGATTTTCGAGTAATGAAGGAAAATTGAATCTAGCAAAGGCAATAAGACTAACATACTTTGGAGTGATGAGTTTCCTACCAATGAACTGTTAGGCGAGTTCTTTGATCGTGTTAGCCAACTTGACCTTGATAAGTCCAGAGGATTGGGATTCGCTCTCCTTGCATCATTCACAGAAGGATTCTTGCTTCTGAACTTCCTTGAATGTTCCATGGTGAAGATAGTGGTGAAGGTAGACTTAGGGTTTGAAAATTTGGGGAAAAAGCAGAAGAGGGCCACGAATGGGAAGAGGATTAGGGATTAGAAGTGAAGGATTTGAGCAACAATGGTAGAAATGAGGATTGGAAGGTGGGTGGTTGAGAGAGGATGAGAGGTAACCGATTGCAAGAATGAAAGAAATGTTTTTGGAAACTGTTTTTATGCAGAAAAACTGTCAGTTTTCGCAAATTTTCGCGGATGTAATCGATTACACCCAATTGGTAACCGATTACACGACGGGTCAGTGGTGCGAAATACTGAACTTTTTGAACATGTAATCGATTACCCTGATACTGTAATCGATTACACATGGTAATTTTTTTTTTAAAAATAAAAAAAAATTATTGATAAAACATGCAATGTATGAGTATCTATTCTATGTATAACATACATATCACATAGATTTATGATTAAAAAAACACATACATACACTTAGAATGGCACAATAAAAACATATAGGTTAAATGAAAGAACCTGTCACCAAATGTGTTGGTCTCATATATCCTTTTCATCCAAAATGCCAAGTTCTCTTCTTATTTTGAAGAAGGGTTCTTTGGCTAATGGTTTTGTGAAGATGTCTGCTAATTGAGCATGAGTATCAACAAATGTAATCTCCACGTCTCCTTTTAGAACATGATCTCGTAGAAAATGATGTCGAATGTCTATATGCTTGGTACGAGAGTGCATAACAGAATTATTTGAAATATTTATAGCACTTGTATTGTCACACCTTATAGGAATGCATCCATGATTGATTCCATAATCACATAGTTGTTGTTTTAGCCAAAGACTTTGAGCACAACAACTCCCAGTACAATATATTACCTTGGCGGTCTTTGAGAGCAACACTTGCTTGTTTCTTGCAAGACCAGGATATCAAAGCATTTCCAAGGATATGGCATGTGCCACTAGTACTTTTTCGATCAGTTTTGCATCCTGCATAATCAGAATCTGAGTAGCCAACTAAAGAACAGATACTACCTTTGGGATACCATAGGCCAACATTTGTTGTCCCTTTTAGATACTTCATGATCTTCTTTACCGAAGAAAGATGAGATTCTTTTGGATTGACTTGAAATCGAGCACAGAGACATACACTAAACATAATGTCAGGACGACTGGCAGTTAAGTATAATAATGAACCAATCATACCTCGATATTTCTTGATGTCTACTGATAAACCTGACTCATCTTGATCAATATAAGTACCAGATCCCATAGGAGTTGCAATCTCTTTGCAGTTATCCATGTCAAACCTTTTTAACAGTTCTTTACAGTATTTTGATTGATTTAGGAAGATACCATTCTTAGTTTGCTGGATTTGAAGTCCAAGAAAGTAATTTAGCTTTCCCATCATGGACATTTCAAATTCTCCTTGCATTACCATTGAGAACTCTTCACACAAATCTTTATTGGTTGATCCGAAAATGATGTCATCAACATAAATTTGGACCAATAGAGTGTGATCCTTAATTCTCTTGATGAACAGAGTAGTATCTACCTTACCCTTTTCAAATCCTTTTTCACATAAGAATTGACTAAGTCTGTCATACCAAGCCCTTGGGGCTTGTTTTAAGCCATAAAGAGCTTTCTTCAATTTGAATACATGTGAGGGGTTTTTGAAATCTTCAAACCCAGGAGGTTGTTTGACATAAACTTCCTCATTTATGTATCCATTCAAGAAGGCACTTTTGACATCCATTTGAAATAATTGAAAATCTAAAGAGCAAGCATAACCAAGTAATAAACGTATAGCTTCTAACCTTGCAACAGGAGCGAATGTCTCTTCAAAATCAATTCCTTCCTCTTGATTATAGCCTTGAGCAACCAACCTTGCCTTGTTTCGAATAATTATCCCATTTTCATCAAGTTTGTTCTTAAACACCCATTTTGTACCAATGATGTGTTTGTCTTGTGGTCTAGGGACAAGTTCCCAAACTTGATTCCTTTCAAATTGGTTTAACTCTTCTTGCATGGCAAGAATCCATTGATCGTCTTCAAGAGCTTCATTTATCTGTGAAGGTTCTATTTGAGAGACAAAAGCCATGTATTGGCAAGCTTCCTTCAGATTTAATCTTGTTTTTACTCCTGATTCAATATCCCCAAATACTTTGTCAAGAGGATGATCCCGATGAATTCTCCATTCACGAGGTAGATCAGGATGATTCTGCTCTTGTTGAAGATTGTCGTCTTGGTGATTGATTGAATTAATTTGTTTTTCTTTGACAGAGTCTTCCTTAGGTAATTCTGACTCAGCATCCTTAGCAGTGTCTTTTGTAGATGCTTCCATTATATCATCATCATCGTCACAAGAAACTTTCTCTGATTGGGTTAGTTTCATCAAAGGAAACATGCATAGATTCTTCTATAACTAAGGTTCTTTTATTATAAATTCTATAGGCTTTACTTGAAAGAGAATAGCCAAGAAATATACCTTCACGATTTCTCATCGAACTTACCTAGGTTATCTTTGTCATTGTTGAGTACAAAGCATTTGCATCCAAAGACATGAAGATGTGAGATGTTTGGCTTTCTTCCTTTATATAGTTCATAAGGATTCTTTTTCAAGATCGGCCTTATATTAACTCGATTTGTAACATAGCAAGTCAGTACTTCATCGTGCATCCGCCTGTAAGTACTTTGGTAGACTTGAATCATCGAGCATTGTTTCAGCCAGTTCAATTAGAGATCGACTCTTTCTTTCTCGCCACGCCATTTTGTTGAGGAGTCCTTGAGCTGAGAAGTAGTGAGTGATACCAAGTTCTTCTGAATTCCTCAAAAGAGCATTTTGGAACTCCCCACCATGATCACTTCTAATTGACACAATCTTCATAGATTTTTCATTTTGCACTTGTTTTGCATATTTCTTGAACGCCTTAAATGCATCACCTTTTTGTGCTAAAAATAGAGTCCAAGAATATCTAGAGAAATCATCAACAATAACTAAAGCATAAACATTACCTCCAAAGCTTCTAGTTCTTGAGGACCAAAAGATCCATGTGAATCAACTGAAGTGGTCTTGTAGTTGATACCACATTCTTTGGTTTGAAAGAGGATTTTGTTTGTTTCCCTTTTGGCATCGTCACATAATCTATCTTTGACAAATTTCATTTTGGGTAATCCAATAACAAGATCATGTTTGACAAGCTTATTCAAATGTTCCATGTGAATATGTGCTATTCTTTTGTGCCAAAGCCATGCATCATTATTGTTTACCACTAGACATTTAATCTTCAAAGATAAATCATCTAGACATACCTTATAGGAGTTGTCGATTCTATTTCTCACTAACTTCTCTTCAGGAGAGGCTTCATTTTCAATGATACATTTTTCCTTGATGAAGTTTACTCTGAATCCTTTATCGCAGAGTTGACTTATGCTAATCAAATTGTGCTTCAAACCTTCAACATATAGGACATCATCAATAGTTGTGAAGGGAGAAGCTCCAATCTTTCCAATCCCAAGAATCTTTCCTCTATTGTTATCTCCATATGTGACATATCCTTTAGATTTCAGCTTCAGAGATGTAAACTTTGTACGATCATCCAGTCATGTGCCTAGAACGACCCACTATCAAGATACCATGTGTTCTTTGGTCTTTGTTGCATTTCTACAAAACAGATTTAATGTATGTTAGGTACCCAAAGTGATTTGGGTCCTGATGGGTTAATGCCTTTCCTTACCCATATGAATTCTCCATAAGGAACTCCAAAGTTTCTTATGTAGCAAGCATTGGGGGTATGGCCTTTTGACATACAGTAATCACAATTCTTATAAATATGACTAGTGATAGAACTACTAGGCTTGTCTGTTTTTACATTTCTAGAAATTGAATGATTTCCATTCTTAACCTCATTTCTAGAGTTTGCTTTAGAAGAGTTTCCAATATGCAATTTAGATGATTCTGAGTTGTTGGTAGTTGTGCTTGCTTTGACAAATATAGTTTTGTTAGGACTTGGTGTTTGAAAATTTGAAAAACCAAGACCATGTTTGTTGTTTGAATACCTTTGTCTACTAAGCACTTCTTCTAAACCAATTTGACCTTTTTCATATCTTTTGATCACTTGGTTTAGACCAACAATCTTAGATTCATATCTTAAACATTTATTACATACGTAATTTTTGACATTTTCGACTCCACACATGTGTCATTAGAACTTCTTTCTAGTTCTAAAATTAATTTCTTTTGTTTCAAATTGTTCTAGAAAGTATCAAACATTCTTCATGTAACTCATGAAATGCATTCAGTAATTCTATATAAGATGGTTTTTCATTAGACATAGATGAACTAACCTCTTGTTCATCATCCGAGTGATGTGATGCCATTAGTCCTTTGACTTGATTCTCCACTTTCTGAATCGGAGGATGTACTTACTTCATTGTCATTCCATGCAATGTAGGCCTTTTTGGATTTGAATTCCTTTTTCCCTTTGAAGTACTTCTTCTTTGTCAGATTAGGACATTCTGCTTTCATATGTCCTTCCTTACCGCATTCAAAACATGTGAAGTTCTGATTTGAAGTGGATGTATCCCTTTTCTTGAAAAATTTCTTTTTGTTATCAAATTTGATATTTTGGTCTTTCTTAAGGAATTTTCCAAACCTTTTTACCAGGAGGGTGATGTTCTCATCTTCATCAGTGCTTTCTTCTTCATGTTGTTTTCTGGTTTCAACCTTTAAGGCAATGCTTTTGTTCTTCTTCTCTTTGACTTCAGTCTCTTCCAATCTTCCAAGTTCCAATTCATGTTCTTGGAGTTTTCCAAATAATGCCGCAGAAGTCATTTTTGACAGACTTTTCTTCTCAGAAATTGCTGTAACCTTTGGTTGCCATTGCCGAGTCAATGATCGAAGAATTTTAAGATTCAACTCATCATTGGTAAAGGTCTTTCCAAGAGCCATTAAGTGATTTGTCAAATGAGAGAATCTCTTTTGCAAATCAAGTATTGATTCACCGGGCTGCATTCTAAACATTTCATACTCTTGTGATAAAGTATTCAGTTTAGATCTCTTTACTTCATCTTGTTCCTTCATGGGTTACTTCTAGAGTATCCCAAATCTCTTTAGCTTGATTTTACAATGTGAGATCCGACAGAATTCATCCATACCTAATGCTGACTGTAGAATGTTCTTGGCCTTTTTGTCGTAGAGCACTCTCTTCTTGTCATCATCCGTCCATGAGGTTTTGACTTTATCTTGCACTTCATTGTTGATGACTGTTGTAGGCACATAAGGACCATTCTCTACAGCATCCCATATTTCTTCTCCTTGTGCTTCAAGATAGGATTGCATGCGAATCTTCCAAAAGTCATAGTGTTCTCCAACGAAACATGGAGGCTTGTTGTTACTACCACCATCTCTAAAAGTAGGATTGTTGCTTGCGGAAGCCATGGATCGAAGGAGCAGGTTACCTTAACCTGCTCTGATACCAAATGTTGGTCTGGTATACAACCTAAGAGGGGGTGAATTAGGTTGAACGATTTTCGAGTGACTTTTAGAGATTTTTCGTTCTTTTGTTTTATGGATAGATAGATGGAGTTTGATTGATAAACAAAAGTAAAAGGATAAGGAAGAAGATTGAGACACAAGAATTTATCTTGGTTCCCTAACCACTTGGGTACATCCAGTTCTTCTGACACCTGCAGAGCAATTCACTATGATAGAAATTCTTGTTACAAGCAAGCCTCACCCCAAGGCTCCCTAACAATATCTATACAACAAGATAGCACCCCACTATCTTTTCAAACCAAAACCCAACACAAGGATGAGTTTAATAATTGTGAAGAATGGTAAAGCATATGGCTGTATCAGATCAATATCACTTTGTAACTATACAACTTAGTGCTCAAGAACTTTTTCAGGATATGAAAATAGTATCTAAGTTCTAGGCAAGAAAGTTTTGAAGGATTAGAACTTGTAAAATGATATTGAACTCTTATGATTGAAAGAATGAAAGTTCTATATGTTCTGATGTAAAAGAAAGGTATATATATAACCATCAGATCATATCTGAAGCAAGGTGATCGTTTGGCAACTTTCCAGGGGCCAAAACACACCATTTGAAATCATAACGTTTGAAAATTTGATTTTGAAAGCGGTGGTAATCGATTACGTCGTTGTGGTAATCGATTACATGTGTACGTTGAAAATCGGATATTCAAAATTTAGTTTCATGTCGATTACACCTTTTAGGTAATCGATTACATCCACATCACCGAGACTTTAGGTAATCGATTACAGCTTTGAGGTAATCGATTACTGCAATGAAAAAAAATGCTTTCTTGAGATTTCAAAAGGATTGCTTCAACACTTAACTTTGAAAATAACTTAGATTAAGTTTTAAACTTAAGGAATGATTTGTTTGAGCACATCTAAGTTATATAATCACAGCTTGTAATATGTCAAAGATACAAACCATACTTACAGAGAATTGACAATACATAATTAAAGTCTCTGTAGAATGATTTCTTTGACTTGATCTATCGGAGGCTTTTCTTCTTTTTGATCAGTAATCTTGTCATCATCTAAACCCAGCCAAGTTTAAGAAGGAAATCTTCTTCACAGCAGCCTTTATGAAGAATAAACCTCCCTAGTTTAAAGAAGAATTTGACCCGGAAGGAGCAGAATTGTGGCTCCAAGAGGTTAAGAAGATCTTCGTGGAACTATGCTACCGGGATGATCGAAAAGTAACCTATGCAAGTTTTCTGCTAGTAGGAGGAGCGGAATCTTGGTGGAGGAATAAACAACGAATGTTGGAAACTGAGACTTGGGAGCTGTTCCGAATTTGCTTCTTGGAGAAATATTTTCCAAGTACACTAAGACGTGAAAGGGAGAAGGAATTCCTTAGTCTGAGACAAGGAAAGATGTCTGTGTGGGAATATGTCGTGAAATTTGAGACTCTAATTAAACACTCTAGGTTTTGTCAGATGAACCCAGATGAGGAATGGATCTGTAGACAATTTGAGGATGGGTTAAAACCCGAGTTGCGTAGATCTATGGTCCCTCTAAAAGTCGGTCGTTTTACCGAATTATTTGAAAAGAGTATTGAACTGGAAAATCTTGACAACGGGATAGAAAAACAGAAGAACGGTGGACCCATAAGAAACAATCGAAGGAACCAAGATGAGAAAAACAATAGAGGACCCTATAATCATCCCAACCAATCACTCACAGAAGCTGGAAGTGAACAACCAAGGTCAATAAGATGTATTTGATGTGGAGAAAGACATCATCCTCAAGAATGTCCTGAAAAAGAGTATGTTTGTTATCGGTGCAAGAAAGCAGGACATATTGCCCGATATTGTACGCAAGAGATAACAACTGGGACCGAAGCTAAACGACAAAAGGAAGAACCCACCGCCACATCTAAACCAGCAGCATCAAAACCAGCAACACGAGCCGAACGAATGTTCGTAGTCAAAGGAACTGAGGAGACCTCAGATTCAGGTACTTATCGCTAAATTCTGAGGACAAAATTTATTTTAAGGGGGGTAGTAATGTGACATCCTAATTTCTTAAAACGATACTAGAAAAATAATTAGATCAGTAACTAAGTGATAAACGGGAGTTAGAAATCTTAATTGGGATGAAATAGGTTTGGAAAAAACTTAGAAACTCTTAGAAGAGCATGGAATAACCTATCAGGACGAAAAACTATAACTTCCTGGATAAGGACAGCCGCGATGCTTCAGAGATTTTGAAGGATCCCATCACGACGATGGTGAAGGGAGTTAAGTCGGTGGATCATAATCATTGGGTCACTGGCACGTGTACCACATCGCGACATGACAGACTTTATGCCTGAAGACCATCACGACGCGATGGACCTAATATGGCTATAAATACCACCCTTCACCCTCCATTCTCCTCACCTTCTTCCAAGGCATTCTTGGAGCACGTGGGGGAGATTCTGGTGGCATGACGGGACGTGGGCGACAGCGGTCTTCTAAGCCAGTAAGGGGAAGATATCTTAATCACTAGGAAAAATAGGTAGTAGAGTAGTACTGTTAGCATGCGTAGGGGACCTTAACCTTACTAGGGGTTGATAGCAGCAACACCTTGGAAGAGGGGTTGTAGTATGCGGTGGCTAAGGATAGTCGTCGTAGACCTATCAACCAACATAGGTTGACTTATGTATGGTTAGTTGACAGTCGCCTACGCAACACTAGGAGTAATTTATATGCTGATAAATTATGGTTGATGATTTATATCTGATATTTATGCGCTAGTTGTATATGATATATGTGAATGTGATGCATAGTCTTAGGGTCAAGGGTGCCGCCCTCTAGTTAGAGAATTACGAATCCCCAGACGGTGATAGCACATATTACCGTCAACACCCTGTTGTTTGTGGTGAATAGCCGGGTCGGGGTACCCGAGGTTGGTGTACCGGAGGTAGATGGAGTGGTTTAGAGATAGTCGGTGGCCTTGAGGGCATGGGTACTCGGCCAAGACCTTGAGGGTATGTGGACTCGGTCTTTCCGACAAAGCTCTCCACGTCCGTGGAACCAAAGGTACGGAGTAGTTGGGAGATAGTTAGTGGCCTCGAGGGTATGTGTACTCGGTCATTCTGACGAGTCTCCAGGACTCCACGTCTAGCGGGTGGACAATCTTGGCCATTCCCAAGTATGAGGATGTCGTCCTTGTGCATGGGACGATACCTTATTTCGATAATTGGAGATGGTGATTCCTAGTATGGGAATACTGTAATCGGTGATCGAAGATGGTAGCGTATCAGGATATGTTCCCGGGACAACCAGCTTATGTCTCATTCCTTGTGCCCTGAGACTGGGGATCAGTCTAGGGAGTAGGGTTGGTGATCAGCCTGCAATACTAAGCGATCTGTGGTTTGGGCCAGTAGGACCAGTGATCAGCCCGAAAGCTCATAGTCTGAGTTAGTCTATGATGAGATGTAATCTGTGACTGTATGGTCAGGTGTGTCAGTATGACGTTTCAGTATGATGTGTCTGTGACCGTATACTCAGAAGTATGAGTGTGATGTCAGTAGTGTCAGTTGTGTTAGTGATGTTATGCTTGTGCTGTGTATGATGACAACTATTCTGTTATGTTATTTTCCTGTTTGATGGTGATTGATGGATACCTTACCCATTTGTTTTTCTTGTCTATTACTATTATATGATGATAAATAGCAAATGGACAAGATCAACCTGTGCTTGGAGGTTGGGGAGTCTATGGGAAGACTGCTTAGAGGCAGAGGGCAAATATTCATGTCACAGCCAGTGGGACTTTTGTCACCCCCTGTGGGTGTAAGGTTATATTTAAATGTGTACTTGTAACATGTTTGTCTTTTCTAATAATAAATAAAATGTGTATTTTCCTTAAATATGGATTATTATTGCTTAAGTAAATAAAGTAAATACCCTGTCTCGGCGGGGTGTTACACGCCCGCAGACAGATTCAAATTGCTGTAATGCGCGTGACGCCGCCTAGATAGCTGTTTTGTGACTTTTCACATTTTAAGGGCTTTTAAGGCCATGAATACTTGTTTTTAGTGTTCTAAATCCTATGGGATCAAAGGGATATTGTAGGAATCCCTTAGAATAGTTATTTCAACTTGAGCTTGGAATGAAATACTTAAAGATATGATACTAAAACTATGGATTTGTAATAGTATTAGTAAGATAGTTATGAGTAAACACGCTCAGCCCAAAGGAAGCTGAGGTGTAAGTATTCCTGCTCAGCCTAAAGGAAGCAGAGGTGTAATTATTCATGCTCAGCCCAAAGGAAGCTGAAATGTAAGTAATCATGTTTAGCACAAAGGAAGCTAAAAGCTATTACAGAAATAGTCGTGAGTGCAGAGCGGGTGCCACTATGATATAGTGATACGCCTCAACTGTTCAAACAGATTTTTGTACAGAGCGTGTGCCACTGCTATAGAACGATACGCCCCGGCTGTTACCAACGGATCATAGTTTGATTAGATTGTCATGTTTACTAAAAATGTTTGTAAATGAATGTTATTATGGATTGTGGCTAGTTTTGGTGAGGGGTCCATGAAGGACTCACTGAGACTTTATAATCTCATTCTTTCCTCTATTGTTTTTAGATAAAAATGTACTCAAGGAGGATTAAACGACCCTGCGGACTTGGTTCTCCTAGTCTTGTTTATTTTAAAAGATGTACTTGACTTCTTTTGTTATTAAGAACAAAGTTTAGCCTTGTATTTTGTATTCCCAAGCTTTGGACTTGGATGAAGTAGTAATTCTAACTTTCAGACTTATGACAATGACTAAAGTTTTAATTCATGTGCTTTAATATAAATTGTCTTATTTCAATTATTATTGGAGTACAGACGTTACAAGATGGGTTAGGGTGGGGCTAGAGACGGGGGAAGGGGAGAGTTGTGGTTGGGGGTTCTTGATGTCCGATGGTGAGAGGGGGTGGCGCCCAAGTCCAAATTAGAGAAAACCTCGAGGCTCGTTGAGCACTTACGAAATGAATTGCATTTATCTCACTCCAAGGGACTAGTGGGGACTTAGACTTGCAACATGTCAGATACAAGTCCTGTCATGCTCCACTGGCCCAAACCCTTGGGTTTTATATCAAACTCTTTTATCATATCTATTTTTACCCTATGACATCCGTGACGAAACAAATGAATTTTTTTTTGGGTAGGTAAACAAATGAGAAGTTAATTTGAAGAGTTTAATTTCTAAATATTGTCAGTGTAAAAATATTTTACACAGTCATTCAATTATGTATTGCCAAATCATTTAATGAGTTTTAAAACACATGATTTACCATATTCATTAAATAATGTGATAACACATCATATCTAAAACATTTTTACACTATATTGCAGACAAATTAAACTATAGTTTGAATCAATTGGGTTGGATTATAAATTATTCCGTATTATTGAATTGTCAACATGCCCGATGATTAGATTTTTTTAAATTGTGTCAACTCAGTACTCCCTTCGCCTCATTTTACTTGTCCTCTTAGATTATGCACATCTGTTTAGAAAATGACTAAGTTTACAAATTTTCATGATAAAATGATACTCATTGACTAAAATACCCTTATTAATTGGAGTAGTTGAGTAGTTAGGTAGAAAAATCCATTAATATAGTTAGTTGAAATATAAGGGGTATTGTTGGAAAAGAAGTAATTAATACTTAATTTTCTAAAGAGACAAGTAATTTGAGATAATAAAATATTGCAAAGAGGACAACAAAAATGAGACCAAGGGAGTAATTATAAGGCATAATTGTACTTTTGGTCCTCAGCTTTCTCAATTTAGTGATTTTAGTCCCTATGATTTTTAATTGCTCTTTTGGTCTCCAAAATCATGGATTGTACACTTTTAATCCCCCACTTTTCCAAAATCTAAAATTTTTGGGACCAAAAGTGCAAAAAACATGATTTCGAGAGACCAAAAGTGTAATTAAAAAATATGAGATCAAAATCGCTAAATTGAAAAAGTTGGGGACCAAAATCGCCAAAAATAAAATAGATTGATCAAAATTGCGAAATTGAAAAGTTTGGGGACTAAAAATACAATTAAACCTAATTATAAAGAGATAAATCAAGGACATATATGTAACTACATAAATCAATTTATGATAGAGAGTAGAGATGATAACGATGTTAGAAAAATATCCATGACATGGATCATGATGAATTATATTAGACATGGCGCATGTGCATAGCAAAGGCGCAGAAGAGAGAGAAGGAAGAATGGGATTTGACTTCATTTTTTTCATAGGCGAGAGAGAGAGAGAGAGCGCGAGTGAATAGAAGCAAAAAGAAGGAATGAAGAAAATTCAATCCGATCGAATACAATCTTGACGTCCGCAATGACTCTTTCTCTCTCTACTTTCTCTCTCTAAAACACACAGCTTAGAAGCAAATAAGCAGCAGCAGCGGCTACAGCAGAGCGTTTCGGTTTTTCACTGAGATTAAAGATGATGCTTGCTACTCCTACACTGAGAAAGCCCTAGATTTTAGCTCACATGTAATGGATACCAATTCAGAACTCAAGTGGAAAGTTCGAACCTTTTTGCTTCCTACCAATTCGTTGATCACTTCCCATATTCTATTGCTCCTCAATTTCTCAATTTTCAACTCCCGGTGAGTTATGCCGAGTCTCAACTTAGCACTTTGACGTTTGTCCCTTTCGCCTCTGTTTCCCTTAGTTACCGCACCCCATGTATCTCATTTCTAGCTCTGCTTCGTTGATTTGCTTCAGCTGCGGCTCGATCGACGCCTTTCTGCTACTATTTTCTTCTTTTACTTTGATAAAGTTTCTGTTTTACGCCTTCCAGTCACTTGGTTTTCTTTCAATTGAGCTTATACTTGTTTTGGGAAAAATTGGTAGTTTTGAACTGATAGCCTGGGGTTTTATTGATTTGAATTGATTGTAGCTGTTTTGTTTCGTCAACTTTTTTGTTTTTATATTTTTTTATTTTTATTTTGGTGATTGGTGTGATACCATTGTTGATTGAAATTTTAGTGCTTTCATTTATTGGCCTGTTATGTTGTGTGCTGGTTGATGGGTTGGATCTAATAAGTCATGTGTTGCACAGAAATTCATGCGTAAGCCGTTTGAAGGTTGCTCATTTAAGGGAGGTAGCGCAATTGTAAGGTTCAGAATCAAATATTGTTTCTTGATTTTGGTTTTCTTTGGTCTATGGCTTGTGTTTGGTAAAGCTCAACACCCCATGCTTATGTTGGATCACAGTGAAGACTCTAAAGCTTTTTGGCCTTGGACTTTGGGTTGAAACTTGAAACACTGTCTGGGTTGAGTGTTATGCCCAGTTTCTCACGACCTGTTGTGTCATTGTAGTTTGTTGAACTCATGTTTTATAATAGTTAGTTGTTCTGCTTAGGTGATTGCTTGAAGACCAAGATATTGAGAGATGGTACCTCCAGGTCCGGGGCCACCCACTCCCATTGGCGGTGCTCAGTCTGTCTCACCTTCTCTTTTGAGATCAAATTCAGGAATGTTAGGAGCTCAAGGGGCTCCCATGCCTTCACAGTCATCTTTCCCTTCACTTGTGTCTCCGCGAACTCAGTTCAACAACATGAACATTCTAGGAAATATGTCCAATGTAACTTCTATACTGAATCAAACTTTCCAAAATGGAGTTCCAAATCCTGGGCTCACTGGTCAACGAAGTAGCCAGCGTGGTGGGATTGAGACGGGAGCTGAAGCTGGCCCACTCTCTGGTGTTGGCAATGGAATGAACTTCAGTAATTCTTCATCCTCATATTTACAATCAAATATGGCAAATGTGGGTTCCTCTGGTCAAGGTCAGGGCCAACAATTTTCAAATCCTGCTAGCAACCAGCTGTTCCCAGATCAACAGCATTCTCAACAGCTTGAACCTCAAAATTTCCAACACAGCCAGCAGTCAATGCAACAATTCTCTTCTCCTTTGAATACACAGCAGCATTTTCAATCAATCCGAGGAGGAATAGGTGGTATGGGACCAGTGAAGTTGGAGCCCCAGGTAAACAACGATCAACTCGGTCAGCAGCAGCAGCAGCAGTTGCAATCATTGAGGAATCTTCCTCCGGTGAAATTGGAACAACAACAAATTCAAACAATGAGAACTCTGGCACCAGTTAAAATGGAGCCCCAGCATTGTGATCAACCGTTATTTTTGCAGCAGCAGCAGCAGCAACAGCAGCAACAACAACAGCAGCAACAACAACAGCAATTCCTCCACATGTCAAGGCAATCTTCTCAGGCTGCTGCTGCTCAGATCAATCTATTGAACCACCACAGGCTTTTACAGCTACAACAACACCAACAGCAACAACTCTTGAAGGCAATGCCTCAACAACGGTCTCAATTACCACAACAATTTCAACAGCATAATATGCCTATGAGGTCTCCTGGGAAACCAGTATATGAACCAGGGATGTGTGCGAGGCGGCTGACACATTACATGTATCAGCAACAACATAGACCTGAAGTAAGAATTAATCTATATATTGCCTTTGTTCTCTGTGTATATTATATAGCATATGGATTAACAGGTATTGCACTTGGATTTTATATAGGACAACAACATCGAGTTTTGGAGGAAGTTTGTTGCTGAGTATTTTGCTCCTAATGCCAAGAAGAAGTGGTGTGTTTCTATGTATGGAAGTGGCAGACAAACAACTGGAGTTTTCCCTCAGGTCCGTTGCTGGAGAAAACCTTATAATCAAATTCTAATACCTGAGTAACCTTATCTAAGTTATTTATTGATTAACTGTACTATGCTCTTGTATTGGTATCTTGATTTTATTGTTGTGATTGCCATATCATTATGTCTCACTCAGGACTAAGTAACTATTGCCTTAAATGTTGCCATGGATATTTTATGGTATTCAAGGAGCCAGCTATAGTAGTCTCATTGATGCTAAGCATTGGTTTAAGCTAAAAGGTGGATTCTTTAAATATTTTCAGGATGTATGGCACTGCGAAATTTGTAATCGCAAACCTGGCCGTGGGTTTGGTAAGTTTTATTTTTTGGGGTATTTTTCTGCATTTGATTATTCAGTCTATTTTGTTTCTTTACCATATGAATATTGGCATCTTAAATTTTTATTAAATATATCTAATATGGGTTGGTTGCAAATGTAATTCTGTTGCACTATCCTCGTTCTGAATGGTTAAGTTTTTTGTGTGTTTTCAGAAGCAACTGTTGAGGTTCTTCCTAGGCTTTTCAAGATAAAGTATGAAAGTGGTACTCTGGAAGAGCTACTTTATGTTGACATGCCCCGTGAATATCATAATTCCTCTGGCCAGATTGTTCTAGATTATGCAAAAGCAATACAAGAAAGTGTTTTTGAGCAACTTCGTGTTGTTCGTGATGGTCAACTTCGAATAGTTTTTTCTCCAGACCTGAAGGTAATATATAGAAATATTAACTTTCAAATTTTACTGAAAAATGCTTACATGTTATTATCATTGTTCACATTCTCTTTATATGAAAAAAAGTTTAATTGACATTCTCCTGTTTATTATTTCTTTTGCAGATATGCTCTTGGGAATTTTGTGCTCGGCGTCACGAAGAGCTCATCCCCAGAAGATTGTTAATACCTCAGGTTGCTGATCAAGTCGTTGCATTATGAGATGCCCTTGTTGTTATAAAAAATACGTCATTTGTTTATTTAAAATCTGTAGCAAGTTTTGAGATTGCTATTTAATAAGATATTTGCCATGGATTTATGAATTCTTGGTTTTGTTGCTAGTTATGATGGTATTATTTTGCTAGGAATGCCTTTTGTAATGCTGGTGTTACACTGTAGATTTTTAATGGAGCAGTGCTTGGCTATAAATATTATGCACTATGATCATTCATTCTTATTTTTACTTCATTTTTATTATTTACAGGTTAGTCAGCTTGGAGCGGTTGCTCAAAAATACCAGGCTTTTACTCAAAATGCAACGCCTAATATATCTGTTCCAGAGCTACAAAGTAATTGCAATATGTAAGTCCGTTTTCCATCTCTATACGTTAATTTCTGAGCCTTTTATGAATTATCTAATTGAGATGTATTTTGCAGCCAAACATGTCAAATTCTTGCTGATCCTAGCCTTCTTTAAAACTTGAACATTATGTATATTAATTATTAGTTATCTTGTAAATTCCTCATTCCGAGACCATGAAATGGGCCATGGCTTGTTTCCTTTTGATAAGGGATTTCATTTGAACGTTTCGCCATGCTCATCTCTTCTAGTGAAATGTATTCTTTTGCCATTTTTGTACTCTCTTTTTAGCCCTTCTTTTTGGTTGTACAATAAACCTTGTTTGTTGGTGTTTATTTAATTTCTAATTGTAAAACACCAAAAGATGCTGCAGTTTAGTGGGTCTTGACCTCCCCTTCTTGTTAACATATGGTGCATATATTTGCTTAACTTTGTAATATGGAATTGCATTGTCTAGAATCTCTGGATATTAACTTCTGCTTGTTCATTAAAAAAAAAAAAAGATATTAACTTCTGCTTGACTTGGATGATCTGTTTCTTGAAAGTACAGATTGTATATTTTGATTTTGTTTCATTCTTATTGAAAATCTTTTTCCTGGGTTATTATGCGAGTGCTGGATTCAGGTCTTACTGCTTTTAGGAATATCGGTGCTTTTACATGTAAGTCTAATAATATTCAGGAATGTGTTATGAGCTTGATACAACCATTTCCTGTTTCCGGATGTTCTGTTTTCTATTGGTTGTGTCTACAGTTTAGCTTGCTCCAGTCCTTTCATTTGATCTCTTTTTGGTCTAACTTAATTAGGGGTGCTTTTTGTAGTATGTTTCTGCTTTTCTTTTAATAATTCTAAATTCCTCTTTTCCAGGTTTGTTGCGTCAGCCCGTCAATTGGCTAAAGCCCTAGAAGTTCCATTAGTTAATGATTTAGGATATACAAAGAGATATGTGCGCTGCCTACAGGTAATGTTCCAATCTTATGACATTGTTTACTCTATTATTTTGATATTCAGTCTACACATTAATGAGAAAATATGTATCTATTTCCTTTTAATGTTTAAAACAACACTTGGTTTGTTTATGCGGAACTACTGTGTGTCTTTTGTGGCACCATCATAACTCTTATGTGACTGCAAAATATAGCAATTAATCTAAATTTTACTCACTTTATTTTCTTGAATCTATCTTTTAATAGGGTCTTCTCTCAAGAGAGGACTCTGATGGTTTTTTTTTATTTTATATTTTGGTAAATAAATCGTCTTTTGTGATATTTTTTGAGAGATTGATTATCAAGGGCTAAATACATCAGGAATTCTTGCCATTTGCACAAAAAGAGAAAATAAAAATTCCTCTTCTTTTTCTTTTTGCTTTTTTTTTTGCCACAAATGCTGCAATAATAAAAAAAAAAGTAAATGATAAACTATCAGAAAAATTATGAGTTCATATAGAGGATTTTTTCAATGAACTCTACTGTGGAGGATCAGCCGAGTCGTCATGAAAATCTTTGTTGTTTACTGTTTATGATGCAGATATCAGAAGTGGTAAATAGCATGAAAGACTTGATTGATTACAGCAGAGAAACAGGGACTGGACCTATGGGTAAGTTAATAGTTTACGTGGTTAATTCCTCAATCAAATAATGTGTTTTTAAAGAGAGATCAATTGTTCCCATGTACTGTTTCATTGTTGATTTACCGTTCTAATTGAACAATGGTTATTGTGTAAAAGTTAAAAGGTCTTGATGCATTTAGTTTTGTTCTCTACCTTTTTTATATTGTAATCTAAAATTGATTTTTGGATATAATCATTCTCTCAATATTTTCCTACCTGTTGGTTGATGTTTGGGGACCTTGTATTGAACCTTTCAATGCTATGCCTAGTAATGGAAATATGGAATCAATTCTAGATGCAGTTGTCTCTGATTTACGAAGGAACTTTAAGATACGCATATTGAAGATTGTTGATGATTTGTTTAAGGATTAGTCTTGGAATGGAGACTAAGCTGGTGTAGCTATGTATTTTTTTAAGGGTCTGTTATCGGATTTTGGGGTTAATGGTGGGCATTTTTAATGGGGATTGATTGAAGTTTCAAAATTCAAAATGATGTATGGTTTGATAATTCAGAAAGATGGAATTTAATCTTGTTGAGCCTGCATGCAATTTATGCTTTTACTTTTAGGATTTAGGGGGGAGATAGTGAGAGAGAGAGAGAAAGAAATAGCCTAAGGTTACTTCTCACAGCTATCAAGGAAGAGCCATTTTCTCTATAATTTGTCCAACTGATTTATACTTAGTTACAGAAATTGCAATGTAATCTCTCTTGGTCCTATGCTTTGGAATCGGGCTTGCACACATCTTTGGTAAGATAACTAAAGGTGACAATATATTAAAGGGAATCAAGAGCAGGCACTTAGAGATCAAAATGCCTCCACGAAAGATGGTTTATGTGCTGGAGCTTACCTAATATTAGGCTATTACAACTTGAACCTGTTATTTGGGAGGAAATAGTTGTAGATTTTCAGGTTTTTATCGACTCCTTTTTTACCTATCCTTTTGTTGGCTGTCATCCTTCATGCTTAAATCCCGTTTATGTTTCCTGGTGTCAAGGTTTTTGATACTTTGTGAGATTGAGATAACATTATGTCTATTTGGAGGTTCTAGGCTGTGTAGTAAATCATTTAATATTTGCAGTCGGCTAGGTTGGTAATGGATGCATTTGAGATCAAGAGGGTGTTCCCTAAATCATTTTTGTTGTACATGACATTGTTTTTATGGGTAACTGATTTTGCAGTGATCTCAGCTTTTCACCCTAGTTCTGTAATATTATATCGCTTAACCAGAAGAAAGTTTAGTCCTTGAGATAAATATGAGGGTTGTGTTTTTTCCCTTCTCATATTAATAATTATTTCCAGCTGTTTGATTGTGCTGATAGGGATAATGGATTTTTTTTTCCCCTTTTTATCTTCTACCTTCTCTTCAGAGAGCTTAACCAAATACCCACGGAGAACGAGTAGTTCATGTGGAGTTCGTGATCAAACTCAACAGCATGAAGATCAATTACAACAGCAGCAGCAGCAGCAACAGCAACAACAAATGATGACCCATAACTCAAATGGTGATCAAAACCTGGTGCAAGCTGCCACGATGCACATTGCTTCTAGCAAGGGCATGGTTAGTGTAAATAGTTCTGTCAATTCAGCATCCGCATCAACCACCGCAAGCACTATTGTTGGACTTCTTCACCAAAACTCGGTGAATTCTAGACAAAATTCAATGAACAATGCAAGCAGTCCATATGGAGGCAGCTGTGTTCAGATTCCATCCCCAGGTTCCTCCAGTACCGTGCCACAGTCCCAGCCAAACTCATCCCCTTTTCAGTCACCTACACCATCCTCATCCAACAACCCCCCACAAACATCTCACTCTACTCTAACACCTGCCAATCAAATGAATACAACAAGCTCACTAGCTAATATTTCCTTGCAACAACAACAACAACAACAACAACAACAATCATCTCTTTCTGGTGAAGCTGACCCTACTGATGCTCAAAGCTCAGTCCAGAAAATGATACATGAGATGATGATGTCCTCCCAGATGAATGGTACAGGTGGAATAGTAGGTGTTGGTTCTCTAGGAAATGACTTGAAGAATGTAAATGGTATTCTGCCAATGAGTGCCAATACAGGGCTTAACAGTGGTAATGGCCTGGTGGGTAATGGCACACTGAACAGTAATACAGGTGTTGGGGTTGGTCATTATGGAACGATGGGGTTCGGTCAATCTGCTATGCCTAATGGAATCAGAGCTGCTATGGTAAATAATTCAGTCATGAATGGAAGGGGAGGAATGACATCTATTGCTCGGGATCAAGCTATGAATCATCAACAGGATCTGTCAAACCAACTACTTAGTGGATTAGGAGCGGTAAACGGTTTTAATAATCTTCAATTTGATTGATTGGAAACCTTCTCCTTTGAGAGCCTTTGTAGATGGTATGCATGTTGTGGTCCTTGGAAGCTGCTTGTGCAGCATGAGCAAAGGTAGAATTGGTTAGTGATAGGGTTGTAGGCCACTGTGCCAATATATGTTTTTATATATAAGAAAAATGAAAATTTGTTGGCTGGTAGTGTGGCTGATGGGGCTGATTTTTTGCTTGTGAATTCCAAGTGTAACTTTATATTTTAATTTTTGTATTGTCACGAGTTTTCACATACTCATCCTTGATACACGCCGACACTTGAGGAAGGTGACAAGTTTTGAGCTACAAGAAGCAGCCGGTTGTTGGGAGAATATTTTGATATTTGTCCCAAGCAATCGTCAATTTGAAGGTAATCAGCATTCGAATGAAGTTTGTTTATCCAATGTAACCTTTACAAAATGACACAAAAGAAATATACAGGTGTTATTCGAAGTGTTGAAACTTGAAACTATAGATGGAAAGTTGGTCCTTAAATTATAAACATACACTACCTTTTGCCTTATATATAGGGCATGGAAAAGAATGGGATAAAATGAAAATTAACAATGTCAATATTCTCATTTCTTGCATTCCAGTCCATTCATATTGGTATTATAATGCATGCTATTGCATATCATTTTCCTGAATTCATACATCAATATATTTTTCCACTGTTGCGGACAGAGTAGACTTGGGAACTGCACCAATCACACTTTCTTTTTTCTCTCCATTCTTGAAGAATAGAACTGTTGGTATGCTTCTGATGCCGTACTTTGTTGCTATGTTTGGACAATCATCTGTGTTAAGCTTGTAGCACGCAATTTTTCCAGCATATTCTTTCGCTAACTCATCGATAATAGGCGCTATCATCCTGCATGGACCACACCATGGTGCCCAAAAATCTACCAGCACAGGGGTTTCACTTGCAATCACAAGATCATTCCAGCTTGAGTCAGTCACTGCTCGAACTGCCAAGTTTGAGAATATACATTCATGTGTTACTACATTAGACAAGACTAGTGTCTATATGAGGGCAAAGTCACTCAAAGCAAGTATGATTAAAACGGCTACCTAAATGCTCTCTTATGCCAATGGGAAAATAATTTGGAAAAAACCTAGATGTTGTTCAATAGGGACTGTTTGTATTGTTCACCAATTATAACATGTCGCATAGATTAATTTTTTCATTTAAATTCAAATTCAAAATGATTTTATTTTTACTAAAAAATAGTTAATCCATTTGTTGAATTGTGAATAAAGAATATGAAAAACTACACACAAGAAACCACATCTAAGTTTTGTCTAAATAAATTCAGCAGTACAAGGTAGCCAAGAATATTTATTCTTCAATTCCAACATGGTATGGAAAAAACCAATCTGCTACTTTATTCAAGCAATTACTTGGTTTCAAAAGTGTCTATATGAAATCAAGCACTACAAGGACACTCCCGAGTGAATGCTAAGTTCTAACTTGTTTAGGAGTCCTCCTAAGGCACCTGACAGAGGCACTGATTTTAATTATAATGCGAAAAATATGGTTTATGTCCACCCACAAAACATATTCTGATGTAGTTTTTGAGACTATACTATCTACATCTTCACTTTTTTTTTATGTGGGGCTGTAATTCATAATGGAGATTTTGTTGAACTGGAAAACCATGTCAAGGAAGGAAGGTTTCTTAGTTGAAAATAAGAAAAAAAAAAGGTTAACAAGGTACAGGAAAGAGTAGCAAAGTGGTGGATAATTAATTTACCTTCGTTTACAGCTTCACGAGCATTGCAAATAAAACGGGATTTTCTGTAGGCAACACCGGTTGAGTAAAGAGATGGGAATGATGCTTTTGAGTTTAGCACGGATTTCTTGAATCCTCTGTGAGCTGGGAAAACAAGCTTTTCCCTTGAAGTTGAAAACAATGGAGGAAGACATTGGGGTCTGGACGTGGATACGCGTAAACAGTTCTCCATGGCCATGCTGCTAGTTTTGTGTGATTCTAATTCTACTGCTCAACAGTGTTGTGTGTCGAAAATGCACTTCGGGTTTTCTGAACTTGTGGATAAGCTATACCGTGTTGTGCTGGTTTTTAATTTGTTTGGTTGAAATTCTGCAGGGTGATTGTAAGCGGATATTATTAAAGATTGTGAGGTTCTAAGAAGGCTCAAATTTATGTGGATGTCATTTATGTTTGCAAACCTCTCTCAACTTTTGTCCCACTTGAAGGTACAAGTAATCCAAAAGGCTGATAATCAAAACGGTGCACATTAACTCCCCAAAAGGAGAATAATTCTTTACATATATTTTTGACTTTGGAAGTGGAAGATATCATAAGTTTAGATAATCGACCAAAGTTTTGTAATTCTCATTTTCGTTTTGTTGATATTTTTAGCATATCAAGTACAACTTTGACTTTTTACCTATTTTAGTTGGAAAAATATTGGTATAAATTTCAGTTATTCACGCAGAAAAATTCAAATACAACTGAAAATAACAACATATTTTTAAAATCAATACTGTATTTGAAACAATATTAATTATCCAGATTAGATGAAGGAATGCAAGGTCAAGGCCTAATTAGTGTAGGAAATTTTTTAGAGGAGCACCAAGAGATTTTGACCACATTTGTTCATAAAACCTTAAGTGTTAGGTTAATGGGTCTAGCCTTTTATATTATTATATACTCTTTATTTTGTTTATTACTAGATGATGTGAGACCTCTTTATTTTACTTATCACACTTGGATACCCAAGAATTAGTTAGGATCCAATCAACGAAACGTTGATGGCTTTGGACTAGTGTATACATGTATGTCTCAAGTCAAGTCTATCAAGAACTTGAGACTTAGGCTAATGTAGCATGCCATCTGTACTAACTAGACTTTATTGAAACCGCGGGTATCCAATGATGTGGTTTTGGGACAGCAAAAATTGTAATTGAAGAACAGTTTTTTCTGGATTTGTTCCCTCAATTGGTATATAAACCTTTAATAATAATAATAATAATCAATGGTTAGAAGCCAAGAAGTTATTTTTTTTTTTGGATTTGCAGTTCAATTCTTCTTATGGCAACAGAATTAACGGTCTTGTTAAGGATAAGTTAGGCCAATAATTTCAAAATTCTATTTATTGATGAATACAAAAACTATGTACCAAACGGGATGATAATACGGTGCAATATGTAAAAGAGATGGATGGTAGCTTCCTCAAATCTCACTCGTAGCAGTAAATGAGCCCGATCTCAAAGAGTATCATAGATATACAAAAATGTCCATACGATGCAATAGACCGAAATCTCTTGTTCTCTTTCTCTATCTCCTTTCGTGTCCTTCCAATTAAAAAAAAAACGCGTTAGAAAAAGGTTTCTCTCTTCTTTTAAATTAACACTCTTTTTTAATTGTTAATTTTTGTACAGGGATGCACCAAAAAAAAAAAAATTGTACAGGGAAAATGATCCCTAATACAACTACCTCAAACGATTGTGACCACTCAACAGGTAGCATAAAGCTGATGGTCCACAGTCCACTTCACTCTTGTACAAAATATTTCTTTATAATAAAAAAAAAGAGTACCAAATATCTTCTCCTTTACCCCCAGCAACTTAAATAATCAACTACCATATCTTCTCCTTTTCCCATCAACTTACTCCCACCATCTTATTTTACTTGTCCTATTAAGTTATACACACTTTTTAAAAAATGATCGAGTTTACAAATTTTAATAATAAAATAACACTTTTTAACAAAAATATTTCTTATTAATTGGATTAGTGTAGTAGTTAGGTAAAAAAACCACTAAAATACTTCTTATTAATTGTTTGAAACACTATAACTTATGCTGCGAAAAAATATTTTTCAGATTCCTTAATCTATTCTAAAGTACTATTAACATTTGCCTATTGAAAAATATGAAATAGATCTTTTTTTTGGGGTATTGAAATAGATCTTTTTTTAAGCAATGAAATAGATCTTAAACTTTTACTATTGTACTGCCGACAAGGTGAAAGAAAATCAGTTAAAAAAAACAAGCTGAAAGAAATGCGAGTACTGTACTTCTTTCTGGGGGGTGTCTTTTTTGGTCAAATTTTTGGGGAGTCAAACCATGAATACTTTAAATTAAAATGAATGAATAATTATGTGTGCATTTTTTTAACCTGTGCAATATTGCACCGGATAAGCCCCATTTAATGCATTATTTCAACTACCTAATTAAATGTGTTTTCCTTGAAAAATGATTTTTTCTTTCTCTTTTAATGATTCTCGTGTCTCGTCTCTTTTATTATCCCACCCGTTTAATGATTCACGTATCTCGTCTCTTTTTGCACGCAACAGTAGTACACGCCTCTTCTCGTCTCTCTCTTTCATTGCCTTTCTATGCCACTGAGTTTTCCTAATGCACCGAGGCATATATATATCTACTGTATTCAATTTATTTTTTACTTATAAAATTTTCCGATTCTGTTCTCTTTTGTTCATGCTGAATGGGTGATTTGATTAGTGGTGAGCAGTGAGTGGATATGTGGCTGGTGTGGTGAAAAAAAAAAAATGGACCGATTATTCTGCATCAAATAATTTTAAAGAAAGCAAGCATAATTCCAGAATTAAAGAAAGAAAGCATATATTCATAGTTAAAGGTTTTACAAACAAAACTCAAAAACATACTCCAGTTTCATCTTGAGCACAATCTCAATATTGAAGGTTCTAAAGCAAAAGAAAGCAAATATTTTCCCTAAGACTTTAGATAAAAAACAGGATTCATATTTTGTTGTGCTTGGGCTTCCTTCTTCCTCTTCTTTGTCATTGTTGACACAACTTCATTTTCTTTATCTGTGCAAGTTGTAACATTGTGGCCCCTTCTCTTGCAAAAGGTACAACTTCTAGCCTTCTTCGCCAATTCCATTCCACCTTTTGATCTTTTTGTCTTGGGACGACCTTTTGTTGTTGAACTTGGAGGATTTTTAATAAAATCAACAGCCTCATTCTCAACATTCTCAATAGATGGACCTTTATCTTTTGATCCTCCTTCACTAAGCATTAGATCAACTTTGAACGGTCTATGAAATTCATCACATAACCAGCGTAATGGCAAGTACCTATTTGGAATTTGAAAATAGTCTTTATGAAGGAATATGGTCAATATATGCCGACAAAGAATGCCCCAAAATTCAAAATGCTTACAACTACAACCAACGACATCATTATCCCATATGACTTTATGCTTTTGTGAATGTTGTTCCTTGTAATGTTGCACAATGAATTCTACATGATTTTCTTCACATATCTTGTATTGAGTTGCCCTCTCAAACTCCTCTTGAAACTTCTTGAAAGCATATTTAGTGAACATATTATAAATTTGCTCCTCTAAAGGAGATAAAGTTCGAAGTGAGGAGCCCCTATATGTATCCAACATGGTATGATGTAATTGTTGTTGCCCAATGTCCTCAATGGCAAGATCAACCTAAAATGTTAGATAAGAAAATAATTTAGAATTTAAGTTGCTCCCTAGGGTACCACAATCCAAGCTAAATTGTCATATGAATACTTACTTGTTTGAAAAGTTGGGTTAAACACGAGCGGGATGAAGTAAAGCGTTTCACAAACCCATTTATACTCTCTGATCTTCCAGTTGTCGTCATACCTCCAAAAAAATGTCCACGAAGATAAGCTGGTACCCAGTATTGCTTAACTTCATACAAGCCTTTTATGTGCTTATTTGCTTCTAGATTGAACTTAGAAACAATGATAGACCATTCTCGTTCAAAATCATCAATATTGTCAAGCTTGTAAAGCCTATAAAAATCAGCACACCATGACAAATATCGATTTCGAAGAGTTGAAGTAAACCAACCACTAAATTTAGCAGTAATGTGCCATATACAAAAGGCATGTTTTGTGAACGGCATTTCAAAAGCAATTGCTTGAGTCATCCATGGATCTTGGTCAGTAATAATTGTCTTTGGAGGCTTCTTCATGAGAGCAACAAAAGTCTAGAAAAAAAGATTATCAACATGAGATTATTATTTAAAAAGTTGAAAGTAAAAGTTTACCAAACTTAATAAAAAAGGAGATGTATAATAACTTACTTTCATTAACCATTGAAATGTAGCCACTGTTTCATTTCGAAGGAGTGCACAACCAAATAATATTGTCCTGCCGTGATTGTCAACTCCAACGAAAATGCCAAAAGGCATATTATAAGAATTCACCTTGTAAGTAGTATCAAATGCAACAACATCTCCATATTCTTGGTATAATTCAAAGCAATGAGGTGGCGACCAAAATATATGTTCTAGCCTCTTTTGTTCATCAACAGTAAATGCATATTGGAAGCAAGAGTTTTCATCCTTGGCATGCTTACAAGATTGCAATAGATCATTAGCATCACCGTCCAATTGATCTTGGCGAACCTTGTTGAAGAAGTTATGAATATCTTTCTGAAAAAATGGAAGATCCCCATGCTTTACATTTTTCTCAAGCTCCATAACACGCATTATTTGCTTGACTGAAAGATCAGCTTCTTTTAATAACAAAATTCGCTTCTCGTCTTCCTTAGAAATGTTGCGGTAAGATGCAAGGAAGCGCACTTGCTCTGGAGGTAATAATTCATGATTGTGGTTGGATATGAATTCAATAACTTGCCACTCTTCAGGGAAGATCTCAAATGATTTTTTTAATTTGATTGTCATGACAGCCTTACATCCACATCTTGAAGATTGTCTATTTCGTTGCTCTTTAGATGGGTCATAAACTTTTTTATCTGGAAATCCTCCACGATGACAAAAGTAATCTCGCCTATTTTTTATCCCATTTTTATTAATGAATCGGCCTTTCCGAATTGAGAACCCACTCCTTTTGGCATAATTCTCATAAAATCTAAAAGCTTCTTCCTCACTTAGAAAACATTGCCCAATAAAAGGTTCAAAACCATTTTCAAGAGCAATTTCTTCTTGGTCATCTTTACTCAGATCAACTACTTCACATCTAGAATTATCACTTGGTTCATCGTTTGGAATATTGTTCAAATCAATCAAATTTGTGACTGTTAACCTACATGGATAAATTGATCCTATTATTGAATTGCTAAAAATTTCACAATAAAAAAAATATTCATACAAATTAATTTAACTACAAAGAGCATATATATACATCTTTTCCTTATAAAAAAAGCAGAGTTATGTATCATATAATCTAGCGAGGTACAGCTTGTAAAACTGAAATATAATATTGAATGGGAAAAGAATAACGAAAATCAACATAAGCCTCCTTTATCCCCACCAAAGAATAAAATAAGGTAAAAGGTAGTAATAAGAATGCAATGCAAATACTTGCAAGTGATTGTGACAAAGAAGAAAAGTAAGTAAGTTAACTGTAAAAAAAAAAAAAAAGTAAGAAATGTTGTGCGTAAATCCTTTGTTTGTTCGTACAACGTCAGAGGAGTGTAAATCCTATGTTTGTTCGTACAACGTCAGAGGAGTGTCCCACTAAATAAAAACAATAGACAATTAGACATGGCCATATGAGGAAAGATAAGCATATCACGACTTTGTCAAAACAAAAAAAGCAAATCCCGACAAAAATTAATGAAAGCAAATGGATAGTGACTGAAACTTACTGTGCTACGCTTATACTTGCCATTCTCACATTTGACAGGTCTTCACTATTTCTGAAAAAACTCTTCGGTTTCACTATGCCTGCAGAGAGAGACGAGAAGAGGCGTGTACTACTGTTGCGTGCAAAAAGAGACGAGATACGTGAATCATTAAACGAGTGGGATAATAAAAGAGACGAGATACGAGAATCATTAAAGGAGAGAGAAAAAATCATTTTTCAAGAAAAACACATTTAATTAGGTAGTTGAAATAATGCATTAAATGGGGCTTATCCTGTGCAATATTGCACAGGTTAGAAAAATCCTAGAATAATTTACGGATGGGGTGCAAGCTAGCAAACATGGGTGTTAGTAGGTACTCCTTTAAAATGAAGCAGGGCTCATGATTTTAACATCTCCCTCATTTAATTTTCTCACCTCACTCTCTCAAAAATCCCCATTTTTACCCCTATTTTTATTATCTTCTTCTTCCTTAGCTCTTTTGTTGTTTGCCACTTTCGTTTCGTGGAAGTTACAGACCCAAAACCTCTCTTCCCCCTAGTTTTTTTCCCCCTTTTCCCACAACCTTATCTACTCATTATTATTATTTTTCCTTCTTCCTTCATCTTCGTCTTTAACCTCTTCTTTTTTTCTTTCGTCGCCATCTGATTTTTTCTGAGTTTTTAATTACTTTGCTTGGTTCTTCCGCGACCTGCAATTAATGGTATTTAATTCGATGACGATGATGCCTTGCCCTACGCTTTACATTTCCTCGCGTTGATGTTATTTTTTTCTAAAAAATTAACACTTCCGAATTCTTGTTTCCGGATTCTCCCGGAATCAAGTTTCCGGAATGAAGTATGGTGAATATCAAAAAATTATTTCCGGATTCTTATTGTCGGGATATTCCGGAAACAAGAATCCGAAAATTCAAATCTAACAAAAAAGAGAGGTGAAACAACGTTACGTTGTTCAAAAACACTTCTGGATTCTTATTGCCGGAACATTCCGGATTCTTATTGCCGGAAAAATCAAATCTAACAGAAAAAAAAGAGACGAAGCATCGCGTACGGGAAAGGTGATGGGGTATTTTAGACTTTTTTAGGAGGAGGGGAGGTGGTAAAATTAAGTTGGGGATGCCCCAAAATAAAAGCCCATGAAGCAGACTCAGTTCAAGCATTTTGGGCTCAAGCCCATTCTGGTAGAGTGGACTTTTCCATCAAATTTGTGGACCGGGTCCATCCTCAAATTGAAGTTGAAACCTCTTTCATGAGCGGTTTGCGATGTTCATGGTCTCAGAAGTGGCACTTGGCGGTGACAGAAGAAGTTGAGATGCAATCTGTCAACGAAGATGATGATTCCGCCAGTAACAAGAAATGCAGTAATTTCTACAATGTCTGTGGACCACATGTAAACACTTTCTATGTGCTATATTCATTGTCAATGCTTCTATTTCTTGTTTTTAGCTTATTCTTCACTCACTGACAGTGATGGTTTTTCTTTTAAACTCCATTTTTTTTGGCTGGTTCTGATTTGGATTTTTATTTGATGGGGAGCACTAGTACTACTAGCTTTGAGTTTGCTGTAAACTTAGTTTCATCAAGGCAAAACCCATTTTCTTCAATTAAATAACCTTTGTTTTCTTAACTGAAGTTGTAAATTGTTTTTTGGGAATTCAATTGTGATTAAAACTATGATTTAACAGTTATCGATGCTCCTTTCAAAAAGAAATATTCTTGATGTTGATTGTGCTGGTTATGTATATTGAAACTGAGAACTCAAACACAGAGAGAGAGAGAGAGAGAGATGGGGGGAGGGAGAGAAAGAGTGATCTAACAAATATAGGAATTGATCACCAACTAGTTTTTAACTAACTTAACAGGTGAACAGTAAAAGCTACCCTTTCGAATGTTTAGGCATTGACTGCTTTATCTTCATTAAGTGCTTGTTGTTTGTTGTTTGTTTCTTTGTGTTGTTATGTAGTATATAAAACAGGAGTTCCTCACTCTGTTTTACAGATATTGTTTTCAATAGTCAAGGCAGATATATAATGTCACATGAAATTTGAATTAATTAGGTTCTGACTGGGTTTGTGTTATACTGTTATGAGACAGGACGATAAGGACTTGTGTTGTACTCGGGTGCTTGCTGATTCATGCCGTCCTGGTTTTTTTTAATTCCCTCTTAAATAAATTATTTTCTTTTTATCATATAAAACGAATCATCGAGTCACACCTATCCCAATGAGTTATAAGAAAGAGAAGATGGAAATTATGTTGCTAACAAGTAATCATGACATGAAAACTGGAAAGCCTAAGCAATGTTTTAAAAATCGTACCGGTAAGATCTTCGGATCATAGTTCAATTGCTTTAAACTGCTTGAACCGGAGATCGAACCGCCCAAATAACCAAACCGTAGATAAGGCCGATTCCCAGTTCAACCAATTGAACCGTCCAGTTCGGTTCGGTTTTTAAAACAATGAGCCTAAGCATAGCTATTTTATGTTCCCCTGTCCTCTGGCCACATTAAGCACCTAAATGAAATGAAAGGTTCATTATTAGCTCAACACTACAACAAGAAGCTCAGGATGAGTCTACTGACTACTGAACAAGCAAGCAAAACACTAGATTACCGAATACTAGAACAAGTCTGGCCTAACATGAATTAACTTGTTCACCTCCATGCTGAAGCAACAATCAAGTTTTTGTCTTCCCAACCAAAATGAAGTGCACCCTTTTCCTCCTTTATCTTGTACCTGTCACAGTACAGCTTAATGAGTCTTCGGATTTCGTCAGTTGCATTTGTGCTCATTGGGGATGAAGTGAAGCCAGCCATTGTCATCCTTGCTCTCCATTTTCCCGCAACTTCATACCGTTCTATCCTATCTTCACCTTCACATGCAACAGTATTGACAATGTCCCTTGCTAAGCATTGCCTTTCAACATTCATCCTGTCCTGACTCTCTCTAGGAAGAGTAACATCAAGCGACTCAAACACAGCAGAGTAGTAATTGTAGGCTTCAACAAATCTCTGTAAAAAGGGGGTGGTGTTTGTGTTTACATCTTGCTCCACGACTGTTACAAGCTTCGGATTCAGGCTCTTTACCAAGCGAAGAAGTTGATCTCGTTCGTTTACTGTTGAAACACTCTCATCAGGCATGTGATGAAGCTGGAATGCAAAGTTCACCACAAGAGCTTCTCCAGGACGACAGTTGAGCATTGATGGGGTGACAATGGAAGTCCTCGATGCCACTGCTCGAAACTCAAATGGCAACCCAAGTGCTTCTGCCAGTTTTTCAAGTCTTTGTCCTATGTTCTTTAGGCCTCCAACAGATCGCTGAACAGACTCAGGATCATCAACCCCGGTCAATCTAACATGAGATGGCATGCAGGATCTTGAAGCAAGTGTTTGAATTAGATTTATGTACTGACTTCCTTGATTGATATCAAAATCTATTATATGAATCTTCATGTCATCTCTAACTGCCTCTGTAATTGCATTGTTAGCAGCAATAAACCCAAATTTAAAACACGGGCAAACCTCGAACAGTATCTGCATGGCTGCTAGGCGGTCTGAAGAAGGAGGCTCCTTGCATCTCAGAGCTTTATAAATACTTTTACCGGACTCAGCCAGGCGAGCTGCAAGTCCCTCCACCATATAGGCTGCAATTCTTTGGGAAGGCTCTCCCTGAATTGAGACCTTCTGCCGGAGATCGTTTATCATCAGTGAGGCTTCCTCTTCATTTCCTTCTGAAATTGCAATAGCACATTCATAAAGCAGTTGCTTGGGGGTCCGAGAAATTTGTGATATTTCTTTGGTGCTACTGATGCTGCTAATATTGGAATCTGAAGATGAATACTCCTTTGGCGAGTCATGGTCATGTAGCAGCATATTCTGAATGGGATCTACCCACTCAACAAGGTCAGGATCAATTTCCATGCTTTGAACTGTCCTATATATGCCTTCTTCCTCATCCTCCTCAGCATCACTATCATCAAGCAGTGCCCTCTCCAATGCTTGTAGTTTTAATCTCAATATACCATCATCTTCAATTGAATCCAGGCTTCCATTTTCCAACAAATCTGATCCAAAGCTGGACTGATAAGCATTATGATGTCTTGTAGACATGACAGAAGTTTCAAATGGACTATTAGCAACCATAGAAGCTCCAGAACTAGCTCTGAGCTGGTAAGAAGAGGCACTGTGAGGGTGAATTGAACTTCCGGAGATATCGGAACTAGGTGGTTCTATCAGTTCTTCTGTTCGTGAGTCGTGGAAGTACTTCTCGTAACTCTGGCCGGAGTAAGTATCTGTCATATGCGTGCTTCTATGCTTGTCAGAATAAAAAATTTGGGAGGATAAACCAGGGCTAACATCTGTTTCCTTTAGAGAGTAGAGCTTAGCATTTTTATATGATGTAGGAGCTAGCTCAGCAGATCTAATCAATGACATGGTTCACCTGTTATTCAGTTCAGACATAATTTTAGACTGTATGTAGCCAGAGAAACGCCATAAATTTTTCAATAAATTAAACTACCAAGCTTTATTTTTTACTTTCCCACCTTGTTGCTCACTGATGATTTAAACCAGGTAGAGTTGCTCACTGATGAAATCTTGTTGAACCAGGTAGAGTTGCTCACTGATGAAATCTTGGTGAACCTTCTAGGATGACTGTGTCCTGATGGGAGAAAGAAAATAAGAAAACAAACTCAGAAGAACCTTTTCAGGTATGAATATGAAAAATATACTGGTACTTGTAATTTTAGTAGCCTCATTAACATATAAATATAGTCAAATCGTCATGAATCAGCTGGTTGATAATTCATTCTGTCCAATTCTCAAAGGTTTCTTTCTAATAAAGTAATAGAGACTTGAACAAACTTTCACACTCCTTACATATAAAGAAAATGAACTTATTCATTGAAAATTGACATTTTTAATGGAAACAGAATGTGATACTACTAGACTCTGAGAAGTCCCACTAAGGTTGAAACTATACAAGTACTAACTATGATATCACTTGACATCCAATAGAATGAATTTCTTACTTTCTTTCTAACAAATTAGTTATTAGATCCAGTCAAACATGAGTAGACATGGCAGTTAAAGTTCCACCTTAGCATGGCAAAGACCATTATACTTAACATAGTGGCCTTGCTGTATCTGGAAAAGCAAAATAAATATTAAAAAAATTGTGCTTTACATTCTGTTGCAGTCTGATCTTCTAGCCGCAGATACTAGAATCAATTTGCATAAAGAAATGCATTCCTGAAATCAAACTAAATGCTCCAGAAATAAAGAAATCAAAAATGATGTTTGATTCTTCAGACATTCAACTCTTATCTTTAAACCTTATCTACCAAATAGGAAACGAATAACTCATGAGGTTGCAAACCATTTGCTCATCGAATATGATAATTGATATGTAATATGTTAACCCTAGCCAGAAACAACATAAAAAAAATAAAATAAAAAAACCCTGCTGTGAATACAAATTAAGTTGTTAAAGATTAAGAGACTGGTGAAACAACTATGGTTCCTATTCAGTTTGATTACATAGTTAAAGGTGATAACAATATGCAGAACTTTTTTGATAGCACCCGTGTCTTTCTCTTTAGCTGGAAGAATATCCGGGCAGAAATGTCCACTACGAAGAAACAACAATTGTTTTATTCAAGACAAAACAATACGCCCTGGTTTTAACCTATTCTTGCTGAAATTCCAGCCCAAGATGAGTACGTAGACCAACCAAAGTGATAGTAATAGAAATCAGAAAAGGCTAAACAAAACCCCTTGGGAGCAGAGACCTATACAGGTAAAAATTAAAAACTTCCTTAGAACATTTAATTTTAACAAACATAAAGCAAGAGCAGAAACTAAGCGCCCCCTCCCTGTTTTTTTTTTACAATCACATGCATCATACTACATGTATCATCTGACGCTAATTGACAACATATAGTACCTTTTATCTGAAGGAGGGATCCAATTTCCAGTATCTAAATCAGATTATCCAGTTCTGGAGGTAGAAAACTAGGAACTAAAGATCAATAATCAAAAGAGAGGAAGTGTATCTGTTGTAATTAGAAACCATGAAGAAGATAGACCACAGCAGTCCTCCTACCATGTCATTTTGTACACAGAGAGATGAGGATGAATGTCAGAGGGAGAAGAAAGCTTAGTATTGGTTTTTGACAAGTGACACAGAGTTAGCCGAGCCAAGAGGCAAGACCACTTCATGATGCATGTTTTCTATATTTAAAAAATGTTTGATAGGGAGTTAAGGTTGGCACAAAAGCAACAAATAAGATAAAAGACAATATCCCAATATTAATTAACAGGTGGGTACTTTGCGAACGGAAATATACAAGTTGACAAATACATGTATAGAAATGAAGAAAATAGACTTAAAAACTCATTGATTGAATAAAACTTTAGAGGTCAGTTAATCCAATTTAAAAAATAAGTAAAGTTGTAATCATTTTTCTATAGAGATGTTTAATTAAATTATAGGTAACATTTAATTCATTTTAATATAAATAAATTTTGGTTATATTAATGAATAATTATGAATGAATTTCTTAAATTTTTTTTCTCTCTCTTTATAATTCTTAATGCTATTTTTAAAAAAAAATTCTTAATGCTATTATTAGTAATTAATTTTAAAATTTTATTGTCCACTTTAAAAGTTTAAGAGGTAAAATGAAAATTCAGTCACTCTTATTTCAAATTTTTATTTGTTTTTTGAAATTCTAAAATTGTAATAAAAATTTAAAATTAATTATAAATAGCGTTGAATTTTTTTTTAAAAGAAAAATTGTTTATATTCGTTAAATTATAATAAACTAAGATGAAATATATATACTAATCTTTTAAAAGAAAAAAGTATAATTTTTAAAATAAAAAATAATATAATTTAAGCATAAAAGGGGAGCGTAACTATCTATAAAAAATATAAACAGATTGAATTTTTTTTTTTTGCTACAAGATACAGATTGATATTTCAAAGAAATGTTAAATTTTTCCACATTATTTTTTCTTACATTTATTTCACGCTTAAAAAAATAAGCATCAAATACGCAATATTAATTCCAGAGACCCATTTATTAAAAATGGTAATCAAGTCAAAGATCCGAGCTTCTGGAAATTCCTCACGCGGTATGCAATTGGAAAATCCATCAAAGACTTACATCTAAAACTAACGAAACTTCTTTCAATTCACCACAATATTGTTATTACCTACTTTCTCCGTTTCTTTTTACTTGTCAGTTTTTAAAACAAAATTGTTTCTTTTTATTTATCATTTTGATAGTTTAAGGTTATATTAATTACTTATTTCTCAATTATACAATTAATTATTTATTATAGAAAAAGAAATAAGTGTGATGAATAATAAACAATCGAGAGTATCATAGGAAAAAAAACAACTCCCTTCGTTCCAAAATATTTGTTGTTTTAGCATTTTAGTTTTGTTCCAAAACTTTTGATGTTTTACAAATTCTAGACTAAATTAATGCATTTTTTTCAAACATGCCATTGATTCCAATTAATACTATGTGCTTATTACGAGACAATTGTAGTTATTAAGCCAATAGTTAACCACTGATCAATGAGAATGATCACATTACATAGTTTCTAGGCATAATTAAATAAGAGTATTTTGGTATATGTATATATTATTTAATGATTTCTTAATGGATATGCCACAATTTTAAACATCAAATATTTTGAAATGGTAGGAGTAATAATTTTATCAAAAACAATAAAATTTATTGGTTTTATTGGTTTCTATAAAATAACTTAAAAATAAGTAAAAAGGAACGTGGTTCGTACCATTCTCCCTTTGTTTCTCTCGTTCTATGTGCTTCTGTGTCCATGTTTATACCGACTTCAAATGTTACACTGTATATGTAATTGGTGCAATCGACAAATGAAATTCTTACACTATACCACCTGCTTCTAATTCATCTTTCAATCTGGGCCGTCGAGTGAGCAATCCCTTTGTTGACCATTATGGCGGCAGTCGAGTCTTTTTATACTTGTTGTTTATGATAACACGTTCAATGTCCACCACTTCTAAGATGATAATTGATCTCTGAAAAATGGAATGTAGTACAATTTTACAGTGCCTAGTGACGTACAATCTTACATTGATATGATCAGTGTTCTTCTCGTGGGAGGGGAATATGAAACAGGAATAGCGATGATACGTGTTGCAATTTTGTGAGAGCCAAAAATTAAAATTGAAGTAAAATAAATTAAGAAATTAAGAAAGTTGCTGTACTTTTTGACATAGTCAAAGTTTCCCGCGGTTTGCTGCAGCAGACACCGATTTTAGTTAGGCAGCTGTGGACAATGCTTGAGTGGCCAAAGAAAGAGGATCAGGAAATTGAAAACAAGCAAAATGAAATGAAAAGAAAAAAAAAAAAAGAAACTGAATGGAGATTGTGTTATTTTAATGGATGAAAATGGAAAAAAAAAAAAATGTAAGAAGAGAAGCGTTAATGATATTTTTTTAAACACGCTTTTTATGTTGATAAGATTTAAACAAACTTTTTAATACTTGTTTTATGATTGATCCCAGTGTTAAAAACAAGTCTACAACTTTGATTTGGACTGCGACATCAAGACCTTTCAATGTCTTTGCGACAGCAATTGTGGCCGCATAAACCGCATTTGATTGTGATTCTTCACGATATCAAGAATCATAACGCGATGTGACTGCAATTTTAAACTTTGATTTGTTAATTTTATTAAAAAGTCAATCTCTCAAATGATGATTTTTTAAAGTATACTGATTTTTCAAAAAAATAATGAATTGTAAAGAATGTGTTGAATAATTTATCCAAAATAGTTTTTTCATCATTTCGTAAAAAAATTAAAAATCGTCTTAACTTTTTTAGTCTAGATATCTTTGACCCTGCTCCGGTGTCCAAGAGAAAGGGATCCTGATTAGTTTGGAGTTCGGCCGGGAGGTAAGTAAAGCTTGACATCAAGTTGTTCCATCGTCAGGGATCGAACATGAGTACTAACCGAGTTCGTCCCTTTAGATGATGTGTATTAACAACTCGCACCCAAACTTGGAGTCCGTTCCTTTCTCTTTCTCCCTTCCCCCTCCGCTCCTATGACAGTTGCCAGAGACTGCCTAGCAGACCCCCTCACTTTTTCCTCCTCTACCCACCGCAGGCTCCTTTGTTGCCCCTTAATCCATGCTCCTCTACCATCCCCACCTTCCTATGCTTAACCCACATTCATAGCTTCTTCTTCTTCATCGCCTACGACTTCCTCCACCGTTTCGAAGCCACAAAGCCCTGGAGCCCCATCGTTAATTCATTATCATCTAAATACATATTTTGGAACCACCGGATCTGGAATCGCGACTTCACGAGTGCTCTCAACGACAAACTCTTTGAGCCGAAGACGGTGGAAATAAAAAAAGCCTATAGTCATTGATCCCACTCTCATTTTCCCCTTTCCCAATCTGTCAACCACGATCTGGTAAAACCCACCTCATCGGGGTCAAGCTCGAGGACGAAGGTGCAAAGGAGACCCACGTACATAAGCTCCCTCTTGTCGTCGATGAAGTCAATGTAGATCTGAAAAATGAGAACCAATCCGTTTTTACCTTGAAAATGGATTTGTTTTCAACCATCGTTGGGCATGGTTCCTACTTTTTAAAGTTGAGGAGGTCGTGATAGATGTAGAAATTCCACCCCCGCCCCCCATCGAAAGCCCTAATCTATGTTCAGATTGGGCAAAGCCATTCTCTCGCGACCTGGGTTTGTATTCAATGTTGATGTGGGAGTTGGTGCTATAGAGCTTAGCGCAGTGGCAGTGGTGATGACTAGATTTTGGAGGAAGAGGACTACAAACGAAGCATAGAAGAAGGGGGATTGTTTTGATGCAGAGGATACACCATAAAATTGTTGATGATAGATCAATCCAGTGGTTATAACTCATAGTCTACCACAGACCACTTATGATGGTTGTCCATGCTAGCCTAAGCCCTAATTCACTGTCTTGATTCCATCTATTTTATGGGTCATTTTTTTCCCGGTGAAGATCTTAACGTCTGTTTGGAAAAATATTAGACTCCTGTGAACGTGCGGTAGACCCCGAAGCTGCTAGTTATAGCTTCCATGATAGTTGACATTGGGACGCAAGACATTGAGTGGCCACCACATACCTAAACATGTTCTTACTCTCGGCTCTTCCAATGTGTTTTTTCTTCTTTGATTATCATCTATTTGCTATTTAAGAAAATTAACTAAACTTAGTTTGGTTATCCATATTGTACCACGTAGCCGAATCTCCATCTTTTATCTAAAAAAATTATTTGCTGATGATTTTCTCACACTGGTGTTGAGCACGGGTCCTCGAAAATTTCTCACAACAATTATGATTCTTCATTTGGATCAATGCTGGTTATTTTAAGTTGTAATTTTTTTTTAGAATAAGATTTCAAATTAATGTTTTATGAATAAAAAATAAACGTTTGTGTTATGAGAGAATTTAATTAGGTTTGACTTGAATTAATTAGAGTCTAATATGAGTTCTCAATATCAAATATCTCACACAAATAAAAACAATATTTTTAAAAATGTCACATAAACCGTATGTTTTAAAATATACAGCTTATTTTTTTTACTGAAAAAGATATACGATTTATAAATAATAAGACAAGTGCGATTTACTTAAACATTATTTGCGAGATACAGATTTTTATAAATATTAATATTTAAAAAATCATATTAATTAAATTGGGCTTTGGTAAAATAATATTAAAAAATGGTATTATATTTTGGAAGCATGGTGGCCTTATTTTCTTTTCTAATAATTAAGTTACTTTTCAAAATTATCATTTATACAATTTAAAAACTTTTAAAACGTCACACTATTTTTAATTATTTTCATATGAAAAAAATTCATTGCTAACTGTTTCATATGATAATTGCGTTATGATAGGTCATTAAAAAAGTATTTCTGTCAGAAATACTTATTTTTAATTTTTGTAATTTATTTAAGGCTTGTTTAAAATTTTCAATTGTTAAAAATTATTTGAACATATACTTTTTTTCTTGTAAAAAAGTATTAATTTTTAAAGAAGACATAAACAAGGATCATTTTGTATGCCTATTTGTAGGAGGCCCATATTGTATAGTTTCGTGACCGTGTGAAATGAATCAAATATGCATCTATCGTTTAGTAGAAATAATGGGATCATCAGCACCAAAAATAAAATAAAATAATGGGATCATTATGCAGTTGAAATTGCATGGCGCATCCAACTAATAACATCCAATCCTGTCAAAGAAAAAACTAATAACATCCACCAGTTTTATTTCATAATATGAAGTCGTAATCATTTGGCCCTATGCCCCTATCTTATCCAAATGGACCAAATAGGATAAGCAAATACTTTGATAACTTATTAAATTAAAAGTATCCATCCTAGGATTTTTTATTCTTTTTTTTTTTGAACAAAGGATTTTTTATTCTTCTGGTTTAACGCCTGAGCTGCAATTACCTACATGAATATTATCTTCTTCGTCGACTCTTGATCATATGCTCTACTTACCCTTTGATTTTATATATTTCATTAATTTTATCTATTTCATTAACTAGTAACGGTTAGACAAGTATTTATCCTTTTGAGAAAAAGTTTATACTTTAGACAAGTAATTAACATACGAACATTAAAAGACAAATATGGCTGGTTAAATATTCAATTAATTGGGTTTATTGTGTCAAAAAAAAATTAATTGGGTTTGTCATATTTGACCACAAGTGTGGAGTTGCCACATGCTCGGTACACATATACTTCGTTTGGTGTTAGGGAAAGATAAAAGAGGTAAAGTTTGAGGAAGGAAAGTGATTAAAAACCGGCCCTCATTAGAGAAGGGATCAATCAAACCACGCAGTTGGATTTTATTTAATTTTGGATTAGTGGGCCATGTCGCGCTAGTGTAAATTATTTTTATACTGATATTCAATGAGAGTCCACTATTATGTCATGTCAGCCCACTATTATAACTGTATTTTAAAATACTTCCTCTGTCTCATATTATTTGTCATGTTTGGAATATTTCTTTGTCTCAAATTATTTGTCGCTTTATAATATCGAGAGAGTATTAATAATATTTTTCCAATAATACCCTTATGTATTTATATCTCAACTATCCTATATTAATTGACTTTTCCATCTAATTCTCACTATTACAAGGGTATTTTAGTCAAGAAAAATTATTTTACCTTAAAAATGTACCCTTATGTATTTATATCTCAACTACCCTATATTAATTGACTTTTTCATCTAATTCTCACTATTACAAAGGTATTTTAGTCAAGAAAAATTATTTTACCTTAAAAATGTGTGCAATCAATGATTTTCTTAAAACGTGTGCATAACTTTAAACGACAAATAATATGAGACGGAAGGAGTAGCTACCAAATTATTGGTTCTTATTAGATGTCGGTATAAGTGCTTGTCCATTAAACTATTTAATTTTTTTATTTTTTGAATGGATGAGTTCTGAAAATTGACATACCACTTGTTTGTCTTAAATTTTTTTTTCCACTTCAAACTGAGACACTGAGCGTACGTTTGGTCGGGTGATTTTCTAAAGAAAAAAAAAACAAAAGAGATAGCAGAGAAAGGGACAATCCTCCCTGTTTGGTTTAATTCAGAAACACCAAAGATAGATCAAATATAGATGGGTCACACCACCTTTTTGTTTCTTTGCATATGAGTGGAGAAAGTCACGAGAAAGAGTTTGTTTTTGCGTTTCCGTTTGTGCCCCTTACTTCTCCACAGATGATGTTGCCATTTGAACACACCTTTTATAGCGTTGGTGGAATTCTGAAGCGACCTTTCAATATCTCATCGTGCCTTTTTTTTTTCTTCTTCTCTTTTTGTTGAAATCTCACTGCGCCTTTCATTCTATTGTGAATTGCAAATAATTATTAACATTTATAGAATGAAATTTACCGAAGAAGGATTTGTTGTGGGACAGAACTTGTTCTGAACAGAACTTCAGAGGATGACCGGAGGGAAGCAATGCGGTTGTGCTCGCGACGGATGACGACGGCGTGTTGGGTGGTGTACTGCGCAAACACCGACGCTCAGTCGGTGTGTCGAGGTGAGTAAGAGGTGGTAGAAAGTTCATTCCTCGACCTGCTCGACGCGGTCTTCTTTAAATATAGTCGAGGTTTCTGCCGACAGCAGAATCGTGAAACCGGAAGTCGGCATTAAATTCCTTTAACGCACAAAGTCGGCGTCGAGGGAAGGCGGAGAGGCATGCGGACGACGTGGCATCGAGGGAAGGTGGACCGACGAGTGGGAATGGGCCTGTAAATGCTGGATCTCTGGATTGGGCCTCGGCCCAGTCCGGAACAGAACTTATGTACCGTTCCCTGAGCCCTGTTTTTACTGTTTTCCTGTTAAAATGTAACATGTGTTCGTGCCATTTGAAAAATTGAAACGCTGTTACCATCCTGTTAGTTGAAAAAAATTCACAGGACACGAAATCTCTCAACCACTTTACCCCGATTTTCCCCTGCCTCACCACCAGAATGACAGCCCCATCTCCCCTCCTCTCTGTCACTCCCTCCCACTCCTTTCCCTTGAATCCCCTCACTCACACAACTTAAACCATTTTAATCTCACCTCTCAGCTTTGAACTAAAAGCATTAATCTGCAAAAAAAAAATCCCTCTTGGTCATTTTCTCCCTAAACCAATCACCTCATCCACTGTTCATGTAACACATCTCCTCACCCACAAACACTCCCTGTTAAAAATAATTAGCAGCAGATTCAGCTAATATGCAAAACAGAGCCATCAACACATTCACACAACCCCAAAATCGAAGCCATCAACCCGCGACCATGTGCCGCCGTCGCGCACCTAGCGTGCTTTTCTGACCAACCGCCGGCGCTGATCGAAGTCCCTAACGTCCTCGCAACTGTGTGCGACTACCACAAAGATACACCGATGCGTGTCTTCCATCATCGGAATCTGTGACAAACCCCGCCGTGAGACCCTTTCCGCAACAATAGACCTCGGCCTCATCCAGACACTCATGCGACCAAGGGGTGCCGCTCGACCCTCTTTCTTCTGTTCCCAGTATTTAATCAAAGGCAGAGAGAGTGAAGAAGGAATGATGAAACAGAATTGTAAACGACGTTAAATTTAGGCTAAATTATAAAATTGATTCTCTAAGTTTATTTTAGGTTTTAATTTGGTCCTCTACGTTTTATTTGTTTCGTTTTGGTCATCTATGTTTTATTTTAGTTTTCGATTTGGTCATTTTCATCACTAAAAGTCAATTGTCCGTAGCTAGAATTTGGTTTTTAACTACAGACAATTGGCTTTTAGTGACGGAAAGGACCAACTTGTTGTAATTTTTAAAACGTAAGAGACCAAAACGAAACAAATAAAATATAGAAGACCAAATTGAAACCTAAAATAAACATAGAGAACTAATTTTATAATTTAACCTTAAATTTATTAAAGTGATCTGGCCTAAATAATCCACATGTCATGTTTGAGATGATTAACAGTAAAAAACAGGACCTATGGAACTGTGTATAAGTCATGTTTGAGATGATTAACGGTAAAAAACAGGACCTATGGAACTGTGTATAAGTCATGTTTGAGATGATTAACGGTAAAAAACAGGACCTATGGAACTGTGTATAAGTTTCATCCTTTGCTGTGTCGGTGTGTGGGGTGGTGGGTGGGAGTCATTGGAGGTACGAAACTAAAAACGCGGGGGGGGGGGGGGAATATGGAAAGGGGAGTGGAGACTGGAGAGGTTGGTTTGATTAATTTTTTAATTAGTTAGTTAAGTTAAAATAAATAGATAAACAAATAAAAATTAATGAAATTTATTTATTTATTAATGATCAGTAACATACGGGGTGGGGAAGAAGATAATTTGGGATTGAATTAATTAATATATTTTAAAATAAAATTAACCAATTTTATTTAAATAAATTGAATTAAATTAATCAAATACTTAATTAAACTAGATTAATAATTCAACCAAATTAAAATTAATAACTTAATTATATTAAACTGATAAATTTAAATAATAAAATAAAATAAAATAAATTATATTAATTAAATTAAATTATTTGATTATTTAAATTAATTTAATTAAAATAATTGTATATTAATTTTTTAGTTAATGGTATTTTTGTCCTTTCAAAAAGAATTATATTTCTATATTTTCACTTTTTATCTAACCAAACAAAGAGAGAAAACACCCCCTCTTTTTTTTTTATTTCTTATCTCTTTCCTTAAAAAAGAATTCAGCAGTAATACTAATAACAAAGTAGCCTATCAAAGTTCACCAAAAAAAAAAAAAGTAGCCTATTTAAAACCTAGTCTTCTTCAAAATTCAAGATTCGAGTTGTACTTATTGACTTAACCACATTGGAACTAAACCACATCATTTAATTTATTTAAATAAATAAAAGTCAACTGAGCTAAGAAAGAAACCCAATGGAAATTAGGTTGACTCTTACCACAAAATGCTATATATGGCCCATTGAGTATTGGGCCTCACTGAGTCACCTTTTTTCGTCGGAACTCAATCAGGGTCGTGTAAGATAAAAAAGTTTGATGAAGCTAACGTGACTCGTGAGACTTTCCAAAACATGAGATGAGACTTAGGAGGATGAATTTTTCCAAGTTTGGTATGAATATCGAGGCTGATATGATCTGCTTTGAAACCCCGCCCCATTTTTCTGTCGAGTAGTGCTACATATAGCGAGAGAACTCTCTGAAAGCATCTCCAACGCTCACTATTTGACCGTCTTTTAGCCTTTTAATTGCCGTCCCTTATCTTTTACAGCGTTGGAGGGGGAGTAACGTGGCGTCCCTTATCTTTTAATTTTAGTGGACCCACCTTCTACGAGAGACGTCAATTAACCGTTTCTTATTATTTAAAAATAATCTTTTCTCTCTAATATAAAGTGCAAATCGACGGAATATTAGAGTACTAAAATGTAGAATGTGGAGACCGCTTAAGGGACACCTATTAAGAAATTATTATTGGAGTAAAAATTATAAGTGTCTTTTAAAAATTATGTGGTATTTAGGTGGCATATAGGGACCACTTAAGGGACCCAAATTTTTTTTGAAGGGACACTCTATTGGAGATGCTCTAACGAATTTCACGAAATGACGTATGTTCGGATTTCACTCTAATAAAACAATTATTTGTTTTTAAAAATAAAGAGTAAATACCCAAGTTAGTTCTAACAAAAATCATGAGGACTAATTTAGTCTCCGAGAAATAAAAAATATCAATTTAGTCTTTAAAAATATCAAATGTGAATCAAATTAATCCCTGATAGGGACTAAAATGTCTCCTAAAAATTATCTTAAAAAGGATTAATTTGACCAATATTTGATATTTTTAGGGACCAAATTGATATTTTTTATTTCTCAGGGACTAAATTGGTCCTCGTGATTTTTTGAATCTAAATTGTAAGAGTAAATACCGAAATTGGTCCCAAAAAAATTACGGAGATCAATTTAGTCTCTGAAAAATGAAAAATACTAATTTGGTTCTTAAAAACTTTAAATACAGGTCAAATTAGTACTTTTTAAGATAATTTTAGAGACTTTTAGTCTCTATCAGAAACTAATTTAACCCACATTTAATATTCTAAAAAACCAAATTATTATTTTTTATTTTTTAAGGATTAAATTGGTCTCCTTTGAAAAGCAATTTGTGTATTTACTCGAATTGTAATTCAGATAGAGAAACGAAAATAATATCGTCACGTCCTTTGTCATGTGTTCGCGAAATAGTGTTTCGATGTTCAGCATTACTCTTTTCTGTTATTCCCCTGCTGGATGACGTGGCCTTAGTTCTATATCATAGGCATGCTTAGTGAGTTGGTGTTGGCTATGTTTTAGGGCTTTCAGCCCCTTAGTATCACAAAAAAAAGGGATACTAGTTACATACCACATTCCACTTTCCAATTCACACCTCCGCCTCAAAAAAAGGGCCTCTTCCATTTTGGTAGAACATATTATTATCTATAAACCACAACTGTAGTTATAAGTTAGTTAGTTAGTTGGATTGACTAACCATAGCTTAGCTGTCAATGTAACCATAGTTTAATTGTTAGCTGTCAATGTAACCAAAGTTGGATAGTTGTATATAACCGATTATAACTACTCATATTAGTGAGTGAATGAAATAATCAATTTCTACCATTCTCTTTCTCTCTGTTCTGGAATCTCTCTATGGATTCTTGAATACTAACATGTTATCATTCGCGAAATCCTTTTGCTTCCGCCATTCTTTTCTGCATCTCTGAGTTTTTCCGCTATTGCTATATCTTCGTGTTCTTCGTTGTTGTTGCAATTTTTCTTTCGCATCTTGATTCTTGCGATTATCTCACGGCGTTTCCCAATTACACCGATTATCTCACCAATGCTTCCAATCCTTTCTACATGCACCCTAATGAGAATCCTGCTCTGGTTCTCGTTACGCCTCTGCTTGATAATAAGAACTATCATAATTGGGCGAGATTGTTGCACATTGCATTAATCTCCAAGAACAAAGACAAATTCATTGATGGCACACTTCCGAAACCCTCATCTACTGACCCTATGTTTGCTCAATGGACGCGTTGCACCAACATGATTCTTGCTTGGTTTCAGCGTTTCGTTTCGGAATCAATTGCCAAATCTAATTCTCTTGATTCCTACTACTGCTGGAGTTTGGCAAGATTTGAAGAATTGATACTCTCAAGGGGATATTTTTCGGATTTCTGATATTCAAGAGGAACTGTATCATTTTTGTCAAGGTAATCTTGATGTTTCTGATTACTTTACTAGTTCAAGGGTTTTCTGGGATGAATTAGAAGACTATCGCCCTATTCCATATTGTAAGTGCTCCATTTCTTGTTCTTGTGGAGGATATGAGTCCATGAAGAAGTTTCGTGAGCAGGACTATGTAATTCGATTCCTCAAGGGTCTCAATGAACGGTATTCACACACTAAATCTCAAGAGGAAGAATTGATACCCTACTGCTGCTGGAGTTTGGCAAGATTTGAAGAATTGATACTCTCAAGGGGATATTTTTCGGATTTCTGATATTCAAGAGGAACTGTATCATTTTTGTCAAGGTAATCTTGATGTTTATGATTACTTTACTAGTTCAAGGGTTTTCTGGGATGAATTAGAAGATTATCGCCCTATTCCATATTGTAAGTGCTCCATTTCTTGTTCTTGTGGAGGATATGAGTCCATGAAGAAGTTTCGTGAGCAGGACTATGTAATTCGATTCCTCAAGGGTCTCAATGAACGGTATTCACACACTAAATCTCAAATTATGGCCATGGATCCTTTGCCTAATGTTGGCAAAGCTTTTTCTTTAGTCTTGCAGCAAGAGAGGGAAATACTTAGTAACCTGTTTCTGAGTCTGCGGATAATTCTTTAGCTTTGGCTATTGATGCCTCTAAAGGTTCATTTAATAATGGTTCGGGTCCTTTCTAAAATCGAGGCAATTTTGGTGCCAATGGCAATTCTGGTGCAAATGCTCAAGGTAGAAGGAAGAATGCATATGGTAACAAGCCTCCAAGTGGCCATAACCATGTGTGCACTCACTGTGGGAGATCTAACCATACCATTGATACCTGTTTTGTACTTCATGGTTTTCCACCAGGGTATAAACCTAAAGGTAAAGGTCAAGCAAATTGTGTTCAAGTTGACAATTCCACTGGTCAACAGAATGTTACTGCTACTCTACAAGCACAATCCTCTCAGTTTAATGTATTCACACAAGAGCAATTTCAAGGTATTCTAACCTTGATTCAATAATCTCAACAACAATCTCAGCCTTCTACATTAGAAGTGCATCTTTCCAACTCAGTAACCACTCACCCTTTTGCTTTCACTTCTGATTCCAAAATTGCCAATGGTAAGAATCCTTTTGCTGGATACTTGACACTGGAGCCACTGATTACATCTCATTTCACTTTCCATCTTTTACTAGTTTCAAAAATACTAAACTTATCCCTGTGTCTATGCCAAATAGTAACATAATTTTTGCTTCTATTTCTGGCACTGTCCAATTCTCACCCACACTGATTTTGCATAATGTGCTTTACATTCCCAATTTCAGTGTTAATCTTGTTTCTGTTGCAAAAATGGCAAGCACCAATAACTGTTATCTTAATTTCACTAATGACTTGTGTCACATTCTGCAGAATACTTCCAAGAAGATGATTGGTACAACTAAACTTGTTGGAGGATTGTACATGACAACTATTGCTCCCCCATTACACACTGCATATTCCTGTACCTCTGCAATTACTGATTTTTTTCATGTTTGGCATAAAAGATTAGGCCATGTTTCTAGTTTAGGTCTACATACAATTTCTAAACAATTTCCATTCATTCCTTGTATAAAAAATGTTCCACCTCGTGAAGCTTGTCACTATGCTAAACAAAAGAAATTGCCTTTTTCTCGTAGTTCAATAAAAACTTCAGCTCCTTTCGACTTGTTACATGTTGATTTGTGGGGGCCTTATTCTACCCTTTCTTTCTTAGGACGCAAATATTTTCTTACTCTTGTGGATGATTTTTCAAGATTAACTTGAGTTATTTTCCTTAAAACAAAGGATGAGACTCAACAACATTTGAAAAACTTTCTTGCTTATATTGAAAATCAGTTCCACACTACTTTGAAGTGCCTAAGGTCTGACAATGGTACTGAGTTTACTGTCATGACCTCATTCCTTTCATTTAAAGGCATTCTTCATCATAAAACTTGTGTTGAAACACCCCAACAAAAAGGGGTGGTTGAAAGAAAACATCAACATATTCTTAATGTTGCTAGATCATTGTCTTTTCATTCTCATATTCCCATCACTATGTGGAATTTTAGTGTCCAACATGCGGTTCATATCATTAATCGCCTTCCTACACCTTTGCTAAAATTTAAATCCCCTTTTGAGTTGCTACATCAGCAGCCACCCTCATTAGTACATCTTAAAGTGTTTGGTTGTTTGAGCTATGCTACTAAATTGCAAGCTAACCACACAAAGTTTAATCCTAGAGCTAAAACAGCTGTTTTTCTTGGCTATAAAGATGGTACAAAGGGATTTACTTTGTATGACCTCAACTCTAATGAGTTGTTTGTTTCTAGGAATGTGATTTTTTATGAGAATCATTTTCCATTTATCCCTGTAGCTAAACCTGTTATTGTTGTTACCCCTGTTTCATCTTCCAATGACTTTGATGATAATCCATCTCTTAATTCACCTTAACCTTCACTTGATTCCCCTCAGCCCTCACCTCAATCCCCTGTTACTGCAGTGTTTCAACCCTCTGTCCCGATTACTGCAGCTGAGGACCAACTCAGAAAATCTACCAGAATTAAAAATGTAGCCAGTTACCTTGCAGATTATCATTACAATCTTCCTTCCAAGAGTTGCTCCAATGTATCTTTAGGCAGTTCTCAATATCCTATTTCTTCTTTTCTATCTTATGACAATTGTTCACCTACTTTCAAACATTTCTGCTGCACTATATCTGTAATAACCGAACCTAAAACCTCCATTCAAGCTAATAAGTTTGATTGTTAGAGACAAGCTGTAGCTGCTGAATTATAGGCTCTTGCTAAAAATAATACTTGGAGTATAGTTGATATTTCCCCTGGTAAAGTCCCTATTGGTTGCAAATGGGTCTATAAGGTGAAATACCATGCCAATGGCTCAATTGAAAGGTATAAAGCTCATCTAGTTGCTAAAGGTTACACTCAAATGGAAGGTGTAGACTATTTTGACTCTTTCTCTCCTGTTGCACAGCTCATAACAGTTTGGGTTTTATTATCTTTAGCCGCAATCAAAGGCTGGCACCTTGAGCAATTGGATGTAAATAATGCATTTTTGCATGATGATCTTCATGAAGAAGTATACATGGTTCCACCTCCTGGCTTTCCTATTGCCAATTCATCGCAAGTATGCAAGCTCCATAAGTCACTTTATGGACTTAAACAGGCCAGTAGGCAGTGGTATTCTAAGCTGTCTGTACGTAGCCTTGATTTATCTTGGATACACTCAATCTTTGGCAGATTATTCCCTATTTGTGAAATCTTCAGGTTCCTCTTTCACTGCCTTACTTGTTTATGTTGATGACATAGTTTTGACTGACAATTGTCTTCCTGAAATACATTCGGCTAAAGCATTTCTGGACCAGAAATTCTGCATTAAGGATCTTGGTCAGTTAAGTTTTTCATAGGCCTTGAAATCGCAAGATCCAAATCAAGAATTTTACTAAATTAGAGGAAATATACCTCGGAATTATTGGAGGATGCTGGTTCACTAGGTTCTAGGCCTGCTGCGACTCCTTTTGATCCATCTACTAAACTTGCAGCTAGTAAAGGGAACCCCCTCGCTGATGCTTCTTCTTATAAATGGTTAATTGGAAGGTTACTATACCTGAAAAACAAAAGACCTGATATCTCATATTCGGTTCAACACTTGAGCCAATTTGTTTCAAATCCTCTTGTTCCTCATTTTCAAGTAGCTCAACGAGTACTAAAATATCTCAAGTCTTCACCTGCCAAGGGCCTCTTCTTCTCTGCCACCAGCCCGTTAAAACTTCACGGGTTTGCTGACTCTGATTAGGCTTGCTGCCCTGATACTCGTCGATCCGTTACAGGGTACTGTGTCTTACTTGGCTTATCTCTTATTTCATGGAAATCAAAGAAGCAAGGCACAGTATCAAGGTCTTCTATTGAGGCCGAATATCGAGCCCTAGCTCACTTAACTTGTGAGCTTCAATGGCTGCATTATTTATTCCATGACCTGCAAGTTGAGTTTCCCAAATCAGCTTTTGTTTACTGTGACAACAAGTCCGCTATATACTTGGCCCATAATCCAACTTTTCATGAACGGAGCAAACACATTGAGTTGGATTTCCATGTTGTCCGCGAGAAGATCAATTCCAAGCTGATTCATCTATTGCCTGTTCCATCTTCTTCTCAGCTAGCTGACATATTTACCAAGCCCCTACATTCTACTTCTTTTCAGTCTATTCTGATCAAGTTGGGACTTTGTGATGTCCACATTCCACCAAGTCCAACTTAGGGGGGTATTATCTATAAACTATGAAGCCTGGATACGTAATACGATACGAGTACGATACGACACGGATACGGGGATATGAGAACTTTTTGAAATTTAGGATACAATACGGTCTGGATACGTTGACAAAACTTTATATAAAAACTTATATATATATATGCAGAATATTTGTTAGAAAAGAGACATTGAATCAATAGTACAGGATCCAACACTTAAACCCTCTTCCCATCTATTTTATAATTTTTTTTTACAAATAGTACAACACAATAGGTAAGAATAAACAAGACATACAACTTTTGAGCACCAGAACAATATTTTTGCAAGAGTGAAGAAAAATCCTACAACACTGTTGTTGGAAAAAGAAAACCAAAGATAGAAAGACCAAAAACCGCCGACAGGATGAAGAGACCAGAACCGCTATCGGGATTGAAAAAAATGGATCTGTCATCGGGATACGGGACTCGGGAAGTATCCAAGGAGTATCGGAAAGTATCCTCAATAATAAATATATTTAAAAAATAAAAGATAATAGGGATACTTTTGGGACACATATTGGGAAGTATCTGAAGAGTATCAGTATCCGATATGGGTACGACACAGATACGTTTCCTGTTTTGGAGTATCCGGGCTTCATAGTCTATAAACTACGTCTGTTATGTAGTTATAAGTAAGTTAGTTAGTTAGATTGACTAACCATAGGTTAGCTGTCAATGTAACCATAGTTTAATTGTTAGTTGTCAATGTAACCATAGTTAGATAGTTGTATATAACTGATTGTAACTACTCATATCAGTGAGTGAATGAAATAATCATCATTTTCTTTCTCTCTATTCTGAAATCTCTGTATGGATTCTTGAATACTAACACACATTACTTGTCCTTAATTGCTCCATCTACAAATTTACCGATAATGATTAGACAAACACATGACTCAGTAGAAACAATCAATGTGAGAGTAGCGGAAGGATATCGATCAGTATGAGTGGAAAAGAGGAAGTGGGAGATTGATTAAGGAACATCTATGTCCCGATATTGTAATATTTAATTATAACCATATCAAATACAGTAGACACTTAATGATGTTAATATAGAACTATGTTTTAATCTGCATTCTAAATGGGTTTTTTAAGAATCGGTAGGTAGGATGTCATTCTATTGCTATGCAACATAACTTGTCCGTAATTGATTTCTGCAATTCAAATTGACTGGAAGAAAAGGCATCAAGCATGCCTGTTTCATTAATTAGTACTTCAAATGGTTTTCTATTACCCAGCTCCACAAATGACGGCAAATAGTGCAAACGCAAATGTTCACCGACTTTGATTTAAACATCTCATGACGTTCTAAAGCACTGGCAACGCCAACAAAGCAAGGGATTTGGATCCTCCTCTATACAAAACCTCAATTTTTATTTAATTATTATATTTCAAAAGGTTGTACGTGTAACACCAAAAAAAAGGTCCTACATGTAAATATAGGAGTAAATATTTTTTTTTTAAAGAAATAGCTAAGACTCTTTTCTCTAAAAAATAACTACCTAGTTTAGACTCTCATCTCCTAAAAAGATAGACTTTCATTTTATTTTAATTGATTTGAGAATATCATGTTTTAAGCTTAAAAATATTCTTTGGACTGACCCTAAGCATGGGGCCACATTTCTGGATTAGGCTCCAGACAGAGAGCAAATAATTAAAATGTGCTAAACTAGGATTAGGCCGATATTTTAGCGATTTCTAGTGTAATATAGTCATATAGAATAGAACAAAACAACTTATAACCATTGCGTACAATTTTAATTGGGGAATAACTAAATACATCATCGTTTTTGTTAGCATACACCCACCTCCCGAAGTTTGTTCGTAGAAGTGTATCATTTTGCCGGTTAGAGGTTAATTTCTGGATAAATCCGGACAAATTATACTGTTTGAAAATAAATTTTCAGAAAAAGTGGGTTCATGTTAGTAAAAATGGAGTGTCTTTAATTATTTTTTTTATGTCGGTTAGTTATTCCCTTCTAATTGATTTGGATTTTGTTAATGGGCTCCCTAGTTACTAATAAAAGCCCACATTCGTACAGTTGCAAATATTCTTGTCTTGTTGTGTGATGAATCGACTATAAGCTTGTTCCATGTTGGACTAAACATGGGTTTATCATCAATTAGTTGATTAGTTGAAAGAATTTAAGCGTTGATAAAGTAAAATGGACACTGAACAGGGTAGCTGTATAGGTAGGTGAAGTGTCATTATCTGGTACCACTAACTATACCATTTTGGAGGTTTATCACAGCGCAGAATGGGGATGTCGCTTTTGGCTGAAACTGCGAGACAAGAAAGAAAGAAAGAAAGCCACTAAATTGCCAACGAACCGTACTTAGGTGGGCTTACAAAATAAAATTTCAATAAGGACAATATCTTAATTATTAATTGATGGTAGTTAGTATTGTATGCCTACGAGAGCAAGATATTTAAGTCTAACACACAAATACATCCTTTTGGGTTACTTCACCTTTGTCGGATTACACGTCAAAGTGTTCTATGAACCTGTAGGTTAACCATGCATCTAAGGCTGCTGATATGAGATAAACTGTGCCATTGCATCATGCAATTCCTGCAAGAAAAGTATATAAAAATATAGGTCCAATATTTCTTTGAAAACTAGTAAACAAGAAGGAAAAAAAAAGGTTGAGAGGGTTACTGTTACTTGTTACTCATGAGTGGAAATAGGTCAAACCGTCCGATAGAAATCTACTGCTAAGTTTACATCAGACTTAAGTTAGACCAGACTTATTTAAAAAAAAAATAAGATTAAGACTTTTTGACAAGTTTATTTAGCTAAAAATGTCAGATTTTAGGTTATCTAAAAAGTCTTTTAAACCTAGTAGACCGACCTATTTAAATAAATATAAATAGTATAATACATTTTTTATTGTTATTATTATAAAAGATTTTTATAATTTATTAAAATTATACATTTATTTACACTTTTAAGATTTACCCATATTATTAAATTATATAAAAGACTTGAATAAACAAGACAGTCTCAATCTTAGAAAATTTATCATAACATAATCTATTTCCAATCCCACGTTTCATGCCCTTGGGCGGTAGTGGTTTTGTTTTTTATAATTCACTACAAAAAGCGATCAATTTGCGGTTTTTGTCATTATTTGCGGGGTTTTCGCAAATTGATTCATGAGGTTATGAAAACCGCGCGATTCGATGTGTCGCAACCTTTTTGTGGGGGTTTTTAGAAAACGCTGGTATCGTACTTATTTGAGGCGGTTATTTTGCGGAGGTTTTTAACCCCCACAGTTAGTAGCGGTTATATTGCGGGACCTAAAAACCTCCTAAATGTGAAGTGATTTTGGGGCGTTTTTGTTGCGGGAGTTCTAAACCTCCTAAAATTTGAACTTATTTTGAGGGGGTTATTAACTTCCTCTAAACGTTCTGTAAAATTTCAAAGAAACTTTTTATCTCCCTCGTCTCATTGTTAACACTTTTATATACCTTACAATTTGGAATGATTTTGTTACAAAATATTTCCATTTTTGGTTTTATATTTTCCTAATTTATGACAATTATAAAACATTCAATAAATTTAATACAAATACTCAAAATTCCATTAAAAATATAACCATGATAACATAAATGTATTTCAAACATTTGTAGCTTCATCAAAAGAAACATTTGTAGTTCAAATATCTAATGTAATACAACTCAAAACTTATAATATCTTAAAAGAAGTCTTATACTAAAAGATCCTAAAAAAACATCAAATGTTGCTGGCACCAGATGATCCTCTTGCATCCATAGGTGAATTAGGCTCACTTGTATCAACACTTGCCTGAGATAACAAAAGAAAAATAATGAGTTAATTACAGCAAGTTGGTAATTATTTAGCATGCTATTTCAATAGATCCATTTTGTGTCATGAAACAATGCAAGTCAGTTCATGAAGCCGCATCATCCAACTAAAGCAAAAAATTAGATTTAAGTACACCTGAAAGTCTATTTTGCACATCCCTCTATAAAACCCACCAACTTATTTATAGTTTATCATGCAAAACGTTTATATTTGTTAGCCTATTAATCTTTTAACTTATTTAGAGATAGTTCAGATGACAGACCTTTAAATAAGTTAAAAGACTAGATCAGATTTTCAAACAGGTTAGACCAAACAAAAAAAATCTTATGACACACTCCCTCCGTCCTAAATACAAGAAACAAAAGTCTAATTCACACAGACAAATGAATTGTATTGAAATGTATTTTTTCTAATTAATACTCTTAAAAATTGTTTCTTTCCAAAATTACCCTTTTTATGAATCAACCAACTTGCATAAGAAATAGATGTATCTCATTAATGTAACAACCCAGACTATTTTGAAGATTGTCGACTGTCCCCATAAACCAGCACAGGTTTCAGCATGCTTTGTCCTCACTTACACGCTTTCTGGAAAGCTTTCCAGAAGGTCACCCATCCCAAGAGTGCTCCAAGTGAAGCATGCTTAACTATGAAGTTCTTATGCTCTGGGAAAGGAAGATGCATGTTGTTGGTATAGGTGGTACCTATCAATTCTTTTAAGTCATCCTTCAACCGTGCAGTCCCGTACCTGCACAACCTCGAGATCCCTCTCATTCCGGTGTGAATTCGGTTTATTCACGTGTCATTTTGCCTAGAAGCTGTCAGGAGCCGCTTATTGTCCATGCTCAATGCACCGGCGATCACTCCCCGCTCTCGTCAACCTCGCAATGCACTCTTGGGATGGATGACCTTCTAGGAAGTTTTTCAGAAAGTGTGTGAGTGGGGACAAAGCACACTGAAAAGACCCGTGTTGGCTTGTAGGGACAGTCGGCAATCCTGAAAGTAGTCCGGGCCGTTACAATTAATATGTTTCACTATATAAATAAGGGTGTACATAGAAATTAGACATTTGATGTTCTTGAAAATTAATGTTGTTTCTTATAATTACGATAAAGAAAAAAGACCATTTTATTTCTTATAAAAAGAGCCGGAGGGAGTATAACATGTCAGACTTGAACCTTAAATTTTTGGAACAGGCCAGACGTATTTAAGAAAATTCGTATTTGGCCTGGGCTACTTCCACCCCTAAATTTCTAATATAAATTAGTTCACTTCATAATTTCGAATTATGCATTTTTGCACAATTATAAAAAAGGGAAAAAGTATAAGTGGCGTATATTTTTGCGTGAAAAAGAAGTTGCGTATATTCAGTAATAAACTAAAAACATTCAAAGTGTAACCAAAAAACTAAAAACATTCAATTCCGAGCCTTTATTGTCAGTTACATACGGAACTGTGACTCATGATCAAGACTCAAGATGTTTGCACCGAAATAAAGATAAAGAAAAGAAAAGTGGAGGCTGATTTTTTTTGTTTGATAGGAAAAAAGAATACATTGACATTAAGCAAATTACAGAGAAAGCCTGATTTTATTTGTTATTTTTCTTACACTTCTTCCTTCGGTTTGTGAAAAGTCCAATCTGAGGACTGCTGAACTTTGGAATACCATTTTGGACGATTCAAATTAAATGAAGGTAGCATCAGTTGTAACAGAATATATATATTTATTGAGAATGACAAAAATGGTAATCTGAGGAAAGTTAGAGGTTAGTAAGCTGCATAAAAATATACATCTAGATGTGCATCATATACAGAGAGGTATATGCTATATATGTGTACATACAAAAAAGGAGTTGGATGGTAATAGTCAAAGTAGTTTGTTGAGAATTTTATTTTCAGCGGCTGTTGATGTCAAATTACGGTTGTGGGTTATGATGGTGAAAATGGTGGGTTGCTTAGGTTACGTGGGAAGTTGAGAGAAAAAAGGTATATAATGGTTTTCATATAAAGACAGCTGAAGGAAATGGATGTTTGCATTCACTGTAATTGAAAGCTATTTCAAACCCTTCTATTTGTGCTTTTCCAACACATTAGCACGCATGGAGAAAAGAGGTGTGTATAGTGTAGCATCATTTTAACGGTCTATTTCTCTGTTGCGGTGGATACAATCATATAACAATATTGTTAATTACCCTGATCTTATGATTCCTTTAACAAACAAAATTCACCGAAATATGAACTCACCGTACAAAAATATAGTGCATGATAACACCTTCTACCTTAAAAGCGGGATTGTGCTTCAACTCGTTAATTCAACCTGCAGGAAAGTTAATTTGTTCAATTGATTGCTTTTATGTTATTAATTATAAATATCATAAGGAGAAAATGGGACATGCACACGTCCAATGAAAACTGCCTATTCTACTGTTAATTTTAAAATACAGTTATAAAGTGGAGCAATATAACAATATGATGAGTTTTCATTGGATGTCAGTGTAAAAGTAAGCCAAGTTTTTGTGGTCTAAATTGAAGTCAAGCCCGTTCTCAATGCTGGCTTCATGTGTTTTATGGTTGACATATACTGCAATTGCCAGCTAACCAAAGTATCATGAGAATCCAATTATACTATATCTGTTAAATCATCACTGCAGTGTGGAATAAATACAGTATATGTGTAAAGTCTTGACCATAAATTAAGATTGCATTTGGGGCAACTATTTAAGTTTTGCCATCTTGTTCTCTCTCTCTCTCTCTCTCTCAAATGGTTGTTTAAGATTGCATTGAAGGGTTCTGTTGCAGCAATCGTTTTCAAATTTGAGAGACTACCTCAACTTGGTTTTTAATTGAAACTTACTAAGCAAAGTAATAGTCCCTACCCCATTAATTTAGACAGGTCATCTTGTTCCTCTCTGCAATTAGTTTGATAATCTTGGTGAGCCAAGCATTTAAAATTTTCCAACGATTAAAAAGAAAAATAGAACTATTTAAAGATTGCATATGCAACAAAAGAAATGCTTGACATAGTGATATTGAAGAGTCTTCAGGTGGTATATGCAAGAATGCTATTGGGTGTGATTGGTCAACTTTTTACGTCAACAGTATGATCTTCATTAAAAGTTGCGTTCATTTGTGGGACTTCCAAAAGGATTAATTTACGACTGGACTTAGTCTTTACTTGTGACCGGGCGTGTGCTATTTCCAATTAAAGAACAAAGTTTTCAATTCACATAACAATGATAGAAGAAGATCAAAATCTTTTCTAATTAAAGATTTTTCTAGGAAATAATTGCTACTCCCTCCGGAATGAAATATAAAAAAAATAACTCAATTTACGTTAATTAAAAATATTGGTAATAAAAAAGAATGATTGTATTTCCCATATTGTCATTTTCATTCATTTAAGTTTTTATAGAAACTTGTTAAAAAAGCATTATTAAAAAATATTAATTAAAGTACATTTTGGAAATGATTTCATTAAATAAGGTGAATTGGTTAACACTTGTTTATACTTTAGACCACAAAACATGATTTTTTTGCTTATATTTCATTTCGAAGGGATTACATGTCATTTTTTTAAAGTCTTCTCCATGTTTGTACTATGAGTGGTATGTTGACCCCATTTGCTGTATTTCTAGGAGGTAGCTTTTGGGACTGTCGCCCTTGCGGTAGTATTGTTGTTGTAACTGTTTTGGGTTGGAGTACCCCTAATACTCCAATTATAATATATTTGCCATTCAAAAAAAATGTTATGGGTTTTTTTTATTCAATATTTGTCTGCCCTTAATTTACTATATTACCAATTTTCTTCTTCGTTATTAAAATGTTTGCCTAGCATACATGCACATCTATAAAGAAAAGTTCCCATTTGAAAAATATAGCACTCTTTTTTTATAGCAAAACAAACTCTCTCTCTCTCTCTCTCTATGTATATATATATAACTGAAAAACTGAAATATAAGAGGTATTTCAACTCAAATACAAAGCTCAACTTACTAAGTAAGAAGCAACCAACCCAAAAACACCACAAAACAAAGCCAAAGAACGACGACATGGGCCACCCACCCGCCTCACAAGGCCATCTGCAACGCTAAGACCTATGAGTGAACTCCATGGGTTTCCAAACCATGCGTAAAAGAGGCACAAAACATACTTAGATCTGGTCACAAACCACTTCCATGCCGGCCTAGCTCTAATAAGATCCAAAATCCCACCAAGATTCAGAGGCAAATTAGATAATACACACCCTCCTTACTTCACAAAGGATCCATATGATAAATTTTTATATGATTTTTTTTTTTGCAGAAGCAAAAATGATTTATTAATGAATTAGACAAGGCTCAAGAAGAGCCACGGTCATATAGCACAATGTTTCCAATATACATGGCACCTGTTCACCTACCACCAGTTGACAGAGATTAAATAACATATAACATAATGGCATACACAAATGTTTGACATAAAACCATGCCTGCTAACATTCTCATTCACTCATTTTCTTTGTTTTGCTGGTCTTACAATCTTTAGGCACACTCCAAAGCTTGCTTGTACACCATCACTCCCCAACAAACCAGTATAATTTGTCTGCATAATTTCTGTAGACAAATTTAAATGGGTAATATGATAAATTTTATCCACATGAAATTTAAATGGGTAACATTTCAATATAGCCCATAGGCCTAGAATACCCTGCTTAACTGGAATACTTGTCGGGCTGCTCTTAAGGTCCCAAGGAGACATAAAGCCCAATCGAGGGGGTTCAAGAAAAGTCTGGGGTCTATGACCTCGTCTCTCCCATGTATCCGCTAGCCAAAAATAACCGCTTATAACCCAGAGGTGTGAGGAACATGATCGGAGAAGGAGAGCACACGAAACCTTGAAGACACGACTCAAATAGGAGGAAGACATAGATTTAGGCATGTTAGGGCAATTAGAACGACCTTAGAGGCCTATATAGGGGCATTTTTTAGTGTTGTAAAGGAATATTTGAATTTCATTAAGTTTGTGGGTTGGATATTACCTAGGGTTGGCAAAGCGGGCCAACCCGCTATGCTTTCAACTCGCCTTAAATAGGGCGAGTTAATCCACCCTGCCAAGGAAAGTGGGGTTGAGAATTATAACCTGCCCTGTTTAGGAGTAACTCGGTGGGTTGGCCTACAAAAAATTAAAGATTGGTGGGTATAAAATTGGTGGGTTGACCCCCAAAACCCGCCCTAAAAAACAGCAGTTTTAACAATAAATAAATAAATAAATAAAAAACGTTGGCTGGTTGACCTGCCCTTGGCCCACTTTCTTAACGGGTTAGGAGGGTTGGCATGACTCGGCGTGTTCACCCCACTTTATCACCCCTAATATTTTTCACTTGTAGTGTGAACAATACCCATGCTCGAACTCTCGTTACTCCATACCCTAACTAGTTTTTTTAATAGCAAAGACAATGATAACAATAGGAGAGTACTGGGGGTACTCCAACCCATTACATAAAGACACAAGTGCGGACACCAAAGAGGCGCACCTAGGCATGACAACAGAACCCGAACCCGCGAGTACCCACCCGACCTCGACCCGATTATGACGGGAAAAATTCGCTTTGACCGGGGGGTGGGGTGGGGTTGGGGATGTCGATACCCGACCCGCCCCTGACCCGAACTCGACAGACTAAATATAAATTGTTAATTTTTATTTTGTTTTATGCATGTATACTCATTCATTTTGTTTCATATATTTTATTTACTTTTAATTTAATCCCTTTTCAATAGAAAATTTTATTTTGATGTTTTATTTTATTTTATTTTATTAATTATCGTAAATAAAATTTTTCAATTTTTCTACATATATGGAGCAGAGTGGGGGGCCCGCGGGAAAACCCGACCCTATCGGAACGGGGATGGGGAAGACAAAACCTGAACCCTTTGGAAATAGAGACGAGGATGGGAGAGGTAAAACCCGCCCCCGACCCGGCCCGTTGCCATGCCTAGGCGCACCCATGGAAACAAGAGAAGTTCAAGCTACAAAATAAAGAATAACAACCCCATTATCTAACTCCTACTAATACAACTGACATGGTCAACAAACCACTCATAAAACAAATATCAGTTGAACTTACCCCTCGCCAAAAAGCACCTCAAAGACATGATTTTAATGTGGCCCACTGCGTGAGTAGCATCCAACACCCCACCCACATAAATACAATCAATATTCCACAGAACCCACAGAACTGTGTGTCAAACCAATGCCAGCCCTGACCTACAGCCGGCCCGCCCCCTAAGAGATCAGAAGAGTGGGTACAAAGCGAACAAAGCTCCATACCCCTAGTTGAATTATAAGGCGATTTGGTTTTAGATTTTTTGGATGGGTAGATCGACCAATTACTGTTGGATATCCATTTAATATCTAGCTAGGGTAATTTTACTGTTAGATTGATCAACATATGTTTATGTTTACGGTTACGGACAAACTGTTCTCATATTTTGATGAGAAGATAAGTATTGGGTTTCGTGGGGTATGAAATCTCAATCGGTTAAGAAACACATTAGAATAATACTTACTTCACTGTGTTTCAATGTTTAATAATTTGACCAACCATCTGCATGGAATAGAAGAACGGAAAACAAAGGCAGACGGTTTGGAAGTACTTTTCTCGATGTTATACTTACACGGCATTTGAATTATTCGTTAAGATTTAAACTGATTTTTGACAGCTATTTACCTCTTTCATGTCAATCAAAATAGCCGGTAAGAACAATGAAAAACTTGCATAAAACTGATTCGCTGTATCTTTTGGTTAGAATCAATTTGATTATCTGTTAAACTAATTAACCTCTAGTATTTTCGGATGAAAATTTCCTGTCTCATTTTCCTATCACATTAAAATAAAATTATAACTTATTAACACACACATATATATTCCCAACCTTTGATTGGTGGGAGACAGAGAGACACTATTTTTTGGACTACATGTGTTAGTTAAGTAGTATTTTCCATCCAAACAGTTTTGCAAACAATCTTATATCACGTGCAGATTGCTCTTACCGCTGACAAACTGAAGATATCAAGTAAATGTGTACATAGCTCGCCAAATTTAATACTGCCACACGTTTCCATTTTAGGGCATGATGACTTTGGGCTTTTCAAGCTTTCTTTTGCATTAATTAACGAAGATATGATTTGATGATTTTCATCTACTACACGGGTTCATTCATTAAGTTAAAAGCTGGATGAAAGGGGCAAAGTTCAATTGATGGTAAATTAATTGCTATGTGTCTGTGTCCCCCAATCACTAAGGTTTTTTTTTTTTAAGAGTTTTAATTTTTGAACTCCCCACAAAATCAACCCGTTTAACACTTCTCATTCTTTCTATTTCTCTCTTCTTATCACATTACTAACCTATCATATTTATCACTCATCTCTCTTCTATCTCTATCTCTCTCGAGGTGTAGAATGACTTTACGGTGTCCAAGAAATATTTTCCTTTTTTTAAATATCGTTTCAATTACAATTAAAATATCAATTTTTTTTATATATACAGAAAGGAAAGAAAATATCAATTTTGTTAACTGAATTACAAAAACAGTTAGCACATATCAATTACATTATCACATAAATACTAGAAAGTATTTTAAGATAAATTATACAAATGTGCTACCCTGTCAATCGTGTACAACACAGAAAAAGGCGTGTGTGTGTGTGTGTATAAACATCACGTTTTGTTCAAAATTATCGTGCCACCATATGGGAAAAAATTGGAAGGATTTTATATTTGTGCATAATATATATAATATCTTAAGACTGTGCTTATCAAAAAAAAAAAAAAATCTTAAGGCTGTAATTCTCCAACAACTTTGCCGATATTGCTTAGAAACTGCTTCATTTTACTAAGGTCACAATTATCTGATGTGGGTAGTGAACCAGTCTTCTATCAAGGAGAGATGTCCCTTTTGTAAAAGCTATACGGTAACCAAACAAGTGGATTTGATTATTGTCGTGGTGCTATATACGGTTTGTATAATAATTGATGGAATTTGAAAACGAATGGCAATAGCTAGAATTTTTTTTCCTTACCTTTATTATTATTATTTTTTTTGTAGAAAGTAAAATAAAGAAGTGATGGACGAATTAATATGACATATGGTCTCTATTTACATAGGGCACAATCTGTCGTGTGAAGACAACAAAAGTGACTTGCCATCCACAACCCTAAACCAACCCCTCTCCCCTTCCCTTTCTTATATATCTTCTTCAGGACTTCTCTCTGCCGTGCTTGATGTTCAAGACTTTTCTAGCATCAAAATAATATCGGTTTCCTGAGCCTGCAGCTATAGCATAGCATCCACCGTAACTAACAGTACCTTTCCATGGAGGATAATTCTTCTTCAGCAGCTGAAGACACCAAGAGTTGTCCCCGTGGTCACTGGAGACCCGCTGAAGATGAAAAGCTCCGCCAACTTGTTGAACAATATGGTGCTCAGAATTGGAATTCTATTGCTGAGAAGCTCCAAGGAAGATCAGGTGCATCTCTTATGTATTATTGAAGTTTGATTATTAATTAGCCTCCGGCTTCCGGCGTTTCCGCCCCTCCCTCCCTCTTTCTTTTTTGTTTTCTGGCTGATGATATTCTGGGTTGGAGTAACCGTTATACTGTTTGTTTTAATACTATATATATATTTGTCTTTCCAACAAAAAGCCTCCTTCCTTATTCAAATTTAAAAATCACAGCGAAAAATTAATTAGGTGATCTAATTCAAGGGTTTAGCTTCAATTATTAGTATTATTGCACCAAGAGCCTACTTGACTCCATGAGCATGTTATGATCTGGCTATAATATAAGGATCGATCTTTTATAAATTTTATTAGTCAATTTAATTTTAATTAATATATTTTTAATCAATTTTAATTATATGTTAATTAATTTTAATTAATATATGATGGGTTGTTAATTAATTTGATTATTTTCGCAGGGAAAAGTTGCAGGTTGAGGTGGTTTAATCAGCTTGATCCGAGAATTAACAGAAGACCATTCACAGAAGAGGAAGAAGAGAGGCTACTTGCAGCTCACCGTATTCATGGGAACAAGTGGGCACTTATAGCGAGGCTTTTCCCAGGTAGAACTGATAATGCTGTGAAGAATCACTGGCATGTTATAATGGCAAGAAAGCAAAGGGAACAGTCCAAGTTATGTGGGAAGAGAAGTTTCCAACAAGTTTATAATAACGATATTAACAACACTTCCTCCTCCATAATTAACTTCCCCTTCAGAACAAGAATTGGGTATGAGAATGGAAGATTCTATGAATTTCAGAACCTTGATGATAAAGATAGCATAGTTAAAGATGCAGATACTCCTCCCTCTAGTTCTCTGGCCTCTTGGAATTTTGCTTCTGTTCCAACCACCACAAACAGTACTTCTTCTCTTGTAGCGGATTCACTCACAAAAAAAGGATCTTTCTCTAATATTTACCTTCCAGAATGTTCTAAAAGCTCGGATAGATTTCTCTACAGGATTTGTCCAAATCCAACATCCTTTAGCAGCTACTCGCTTCCAAACTACAAGAGGGTGGTTCCGAGTCCTTTTGGATTCTTCGGTTCTTCTGATGATGGAAGGATAAGGAGGGACTTGATGGGTTTCTGTGATAATTCATCGACATTAATCACAAAGTTGAGGACTTCCACGGAGAAAGAACAAGCAGATCATGAGCCCAATATTGAGCACAAAGAAGTTCCTTTCATTGATTTTCTTGGTGTGGGTGTCTCTTCATCATAATAATATATAAAGTATTTTAATTATTTAACTTCATGTAATTCATATATATATATATAGTTTAGCATTCTAGCGATTAGCAAATAGCAATTTTAGTCCATCTGCACGAGGCTCGTAAGAAAGGATGCTGCCTCATTTTCTGAAGGTTAATTAATTAGGATTAGAAAGTGGAACATTTACAACTTCTTTGTGTTTAACTTTTTTTTTCCCCACTAGTGTGAGGAACACATTTGCAGCGCGTGTGGCTTGGAGCGCTCTATGAATATATAAGGTATTGAAAATTTGCAGACATTCACTGAAATTTCTTTTTTTCTATTTAATGGCAACTTCGACCCTAAGCTCTCACTTATAAGAATAAAAGTGGTGCCTGCAGATACAGCTATCTTTCAGGTGATTAGTAGCTTATATTACTAATTGGATGGTTGTAGTTGTAGGTGTAACTCCTTAATGAACACACTGCATGCAATACTTCTTCCTTGTATTTCCAAAAAAAAAAAAATACTTCTTCCTTGCACAAAGAGTACAAGAGATTGATGCCTGATTAATTAGCCATGTTTTTGTATGGGTTTGCTGTAGAATCTCATATTAGAAAGTAAGGTTTATAATACCTATGAGAGTATATAATAAAGATTATTTTTTGAAACTTTATTTGAAGGTTTCCTTTTCCTCAAATAATGGGGTTAGGTTAACTAATTAATTGCTGAATGGTTTTAAAGTGATATCATTGTAGATGCTTCGTTATGGTATAGAACGCGCAGATTGCTTGAGATTTCAAAATTATGAAAAGTACTTACGATTTTTATCAATTTATTTACTTTGATTTATAAACATATGCAATGATGTGTTTACTTGAAATTTAATTTATAACTGATTTAGATTTAAGAATATACGTACACTCTGAGCCAAATAAAATTTGGATTGATTTTTGTGTACTTAATGATATATATCATTAGCACAATTTTTATTTTTTATTTTAGATAAATATTGGAGTTATTAAACCTTAGTTATCATTAGCAGAATTATTAAACTTGAGTGTGGGATTAATTTTTAGAAAATACTTTTATTTTTGAAAAGGATTTTTTCTAACGATGTACGTTCTAGTAGAGACACATGTAAAGTGGTTCTAACCTTCAGTATAGCATGTTTTCTTTGTGGTGCTCACTTGGAGTCTCACTTGTTTATTACTTGTGATTTCTCCCTCTTGATGTGGTATGACGCCTTTAGATGGTTGGGGGCAGGAGTTAGTGTTGCCTCGGGACCATTTTTAGTTATATATATATATATATATATATATATATATATATATATATATATATATATATATATATATATATATATATATATTATGCTCATATGGGGTTGGGATCTCAAAGTAAATAAGGCCTAGCCTTGATCTGCCATTCGATTTTGCATGTGGACCATTTGGGAGATGCGTAACAATTGCATCTTCTCAAGTAGGACGTCTGGCCGAATGCTATTGTTGGAGAGGATTAAGGTTTTGTCCTGCAAATAGTTTTTAGTTCGAGATAAGTTAGGTGCATGCCTCTACTATAAGTGGTTCGTATGTGGACTCCTTTGATTGTATTAGTAGCTAGGTATGATATGTCGAGTTTGGGTGTGTGTTGGTGGCTATATTATGGCTATTCTCCCTTCTCATTTGGTTTCTTGTTTGTTTGGGTTGATGCTCCTCACGTCGAAGTATCCCCCCTCAACTTGCTCTTTTGTAAGGGTTAAAGTATCACTTGTACTCCCTTTTATCATTAAATATTTTCTTTACCCTTAAACAAACATATAAAGTGATTCAAAACCTAGAATCATTATCTTAATTAGGTTTATTTTCTTTTATATTCTTAATTAGGTTTATTTTATAAATATAAGAATTTTGTTTTTCATCATATTGCAAAATAGTTTTATATTACTTTTATTTTTATTGTCCTTTTTTTTATCCTCAAAGTTAAAGATGGCTTAATCCATAAAGATGGTCAACCTTGGAGCATAGATGCAAGGCAAGGGTTCGATTCAAATTTAGTTAAAAATTAATGTGAAGCATTTTTTTATGGAAACTTTGTTTCTTTTCCTCACTCACGTGATATTATATTTTGGGCCTAATTCAACCCCACAAAATTGATTTGTAAAGTGATGGATGTCATTTGCTTATAAACTTTTTGAGGTTTTGTCTCTATAGTCTACATGGGACTCGGATTTTTCTAAGTGAACAAATAAACCACTGCCCTGAATTTAATTTTAATGCATACACAACGTATAAGTAAATGCTTTAAAGCGGTACGTATCTTGTGTCTATATACTATGTGTCCAGCTTGCTATTATACGTACACATCGATCTTTCTATTCTAGACAAGAACTTAGAATAAAATGTGTTTTGACGTAAATATGGTCACTGGAATCAAACAATGATGTCATAACTGTCAGTTTGGACTTATATCATATAAAATGCAAAATGAGGTGGGATGAAGAGGTGTGAAAAAGGTATATGTACGTGGAGCTGGAATAATGTAGGCAAGAAAAGTTTTGGTTGGGAGAGTATTAGAAGTTTTTGTTTCATTTTTGACAAAATTGGGAGTATTAAAAGTTAAACCATATACTTTGAAATATATCAATAAGTTATTGTTTTAATACAAAACGTATTGTTGGAGTGAAATTTGTGCAAAAGGGAGTAAATAATTGTATATGGTAAACTTTATTCTTAGGAAAAAAAATTAAAAAACAAAAAATAATTGTATTAAAAAAATATAAGAAGTGCCCAACCCAATATATCCAATAAAAAATGGATCCTATATGATAATTTCCTGATAATTATGAATCCTATATGATAATTTCCTTGTAGGTGTTTATATTATTAAAAAAATAATGCCTTTTCATTTAACACAAATATATCCCTGAAGAACAGTAAGAAGAACTGTTTTTTTTTGTTTTGTCTTTTTAAGAATAAAGAAGATATTCTAAATCCCTTTGTAATACTTTTTGTTACGCATATGGTGTTACCTATACTATAATAAAAACCCAATAATCTCAGATAGGATTGTTAGGGTGCGGTTTGGTTCGATTTTGAAGTAAAAAGTTATTCGATCTAAATATTAAAATAACATGTGATTTGGTTTGGTTTGGATGACTTCTTTAAAAAGATTAAAACCAATCCGATCCGATTAAATATGGTTTGGATTGGATCGGATGATTCAGTTTTTACTTTTTTCCGATTCAGCATTACATATTAATTATTTATATGACTTCAAATAACATATTTAGAGTTAATTTTTTTAAGAATTAATTTTTTCAAAAAATTAAAGAGTAGATTTACTTTGGTTTAGTTATGGTAAATATTTAAAGAATGAATTTGAATAGTAGATTTAATTCAAATTCTCTTTGAATTTATATTTTTAATAATATGCGGTTCGGTTTGGATTTGGTTCAGTTCTAGGTAAGCCAACCGCAAACCAAACCGAACTGCACAGTTGAAGAAAAAAGTGGCCCAAATAAATCCAAAAAATATCATTTTTTGCGGTTTTCGGTTTTTTACATCGATTTGCGGTTTTTCTTTGGATCGGTTTGGATTTGAACACTTCTATATTTGGTTAACTTGGCTAAAGTCTACTACTCAATGCATGTATTGTGTGGTGACTAGGGGTATCTGTGGTATGGTTTGGTTCGGTTTTGAATTAAAAATTTATTCGATCCAAATATTAAAACAACATGCGGTTCGATTTGGTTTTGATGACTTTCTTAAAAAAAAAACAATCTGATCCAATTAAATGCGGTTTTCATTGTATCGGATTATTCAGATTTTACTTTTTACGCAACATTACATATTAATTATATATATTACTTCAAATAGTTACTTTTTTGATAAATATTTAAAGAGTATATTTACTTTAGTTGGGTTAGATTTCGTTTAATAAATATTTAAAGAGTGAATTTACTTTAAATTTTATTTAAAATTACTTTTTTAACAACATGTGGTTTGGTTTGAATTGATTCGATTCTAGATAAACTAACTACAAACCAAACCGAACCGCACGGTTAACGAAAAAAGTGGCCCAAACACATAAAAAAATCGGTTTTTTATGGTTTTCGATTTTTTAAATTAGTTTGCAGTTTTTCTTTATATTTATTTAGATTTTAACACCCCAAATCTCAGCACAATGTTACCGCCAATCCACTTCCGCTATTTTTTAACGTTGATGATGCTCTTATTTTTTTTTTAATTAACCAACTCAATCAATTTATTCTGGGCTAAATTATAAAATTGGTCCTCTATGTTTATTTTAGGTTTTAATTTGGTCTTTTATGTTTTATTTGTTTCGTTTTGGTCCCTTACGTTTTAAAAGTTACAACAGGTTAGTCATTTCCGTCACTAAAAGCCAATTGTCCGTAGCTAAAAGCCAAATAACATTTTGAAAAATGGACTTCTACGGACAATTGACTTTTAGTGACGGAAAAGACCAAATTGAAAACTAAAATAAAACGTAGAGGACCAAAACGAAACAAATAAAACGTAGAGGACCAAATTGAAACATAAAATAAACTTAGAGGACTAATTTTGTAATTTTATTCTATTAAAAGAAAATATTGGGCCAGTAAAGCAAAGTATAACCCAATAACACTATCAAAGCCTTTGATAACAGCGGAGCTCCCGTCTCTGACGCCACCAAACTCAACTGCGCTGTGACCATTTTGGGATTCAATTTGCTATTTACTGTATTTATTTATTTTATTGAAAAATATTTGCATTTTATTTGTGCAATTTTTATTGCCTTAATAATATCTAAAGAGACATGGCCATTTGTAAATATTACATCAATAAATTAACTATTACCCTTTCTGGTATCGTATATAAGCAAAAAATAAAATAAAATACCTTGCACCACTTAACACCATGTGTGGTTCAAACGAGACGAGAGGAAATGAGGGATTTTAATAGAAGGGAGGGGAGGGAAAGAGAGAGGATAGATTTAATTTAATTTTGTGTTTGGTTGAGAAGATGGAAGGGGAAGGAAGGGAAGCCTTTGCTTGTTTGGTTCAGGAGGGGAGGGATTTTAATGGAGGGGATAAATTAACTTACTTGTATATCCTTATAGCCTTTTATATTATATTATATATAAAGATATTTAAGTAATTTTATTTTAAATGATTTAATCTCTCCTCCCCTCCCATCTCTTTTAAAAAAATGAATCAAACATATAAAATTTAAAATAACCCCTCCTCTCCCCTTCCCTCCTAAACCCCCAACCAAACACTACTTACGAAAAATAGTTATTCTTATTTGATAGTCTTAAAGTAATAAAAAATTATTGTAATTGTTAAATTGCCCTTAACCATATTTATTAGAAAAATTAATCCAAAATTAATTCAAAGACATTTCTGGAATAATATCATTTAATAGGGTAAAAGTAGTTAAAAATTGCTTATATTTTAGACTATTAATTCTAGATTTTTTGTTACTTATATTCGAGACGGAAGGGAGTATTAAAGCTCAGTTGAATCTAAACTCAAATTTCTTTAAAAAATTTCAAGACAAAGCTAAATTTTAATTTGTAGTATTGTGCACTAATTCGAGAGCATAACAGCATCTAGAAGGCGAACCTATTTTAGGCCCTACCTTGACACATTATTTTTAAGCAACTCACTTATTTATCACTCTAATAATATACTTTTAAGAACTCAAAATAGGTCCCACATGTTACCCAATTTTTAAAGTTTTTCACATTTTCTATTCACAAAGTGAATTTTTTTATTTTAAATAAGGTTTGAACTATAAACTCATACAAATTACCGAAATCTCACATCATTAACGTAACTCTAATGGTTTTATACCGTTCAAAATACTTAATGTAACACCCCAAATTTCCTCAAGCTTGGTTTGTTGTGTGTGCATAAGCTTAGTATGGCTTAAAGATGAACTTTAAGTGATATTTTCATTGATTGTCATAGTTGAATATGTGAAAAATTGTGTTTGGTGAAATTTTGCCCAGTGTGAATCGATTCTCAGGCCCTGTGAATCGATTGAGTATATGGGTTTCTTTGGGACTCGATTAGGTTTGCAGTGAATCGCAGAGTGAATCGATTCACAAAGGTTGATCCTCTGTGAATCGCAGCGTCAATCGATTCACAAAAGACAGTTCTCTGTGAATCGAATCTGGGAACTGCATGAATCGATTCTCGCACTTAAAATCGCGATTCTGTCATTTTTACATCGAGTGAATCGATTCACCTATGCCGTGAATCGATTCACACCGCAGATATCGTAAAAACTTCGTGAGAGAAAGAACAGAACGCGATTGTTAGAGAGAGGGTTAGAGAGAGAGGGTGCGACAGAGAGAAGCAGGAGATGGGTTAAAACACCTAGGGTTCACAAATTAGAGGGGAAAAACAAGGATTCATGCTAGATTCATCCCCAATCTTAGCTTGAATCCAAGTTGGGGAGTGTTTATGCTTGGATTGGAAAGTTGAAGGAAATCCCTAGAAGGCCAGCTTGAAGGAGAAGAGGAAGAACGTGAAGAAGGAAGAAGAAGAAGCTAAGCATCAACTTTGAACTTGAATCTTGGAAGTTGTGGTGAGTTCTTCCTTCTCTTAGGTGTTGGGCACCCATAAGTCCCACATTAGGGTCCCCTTGAAGAAAACCCATGAACCCTATGTTAGGAAGTTCCCCAAATCCCTATTTGATGTACAATTTTTAGTGTTAATTGCTATGCATGTATTATTGGGTCTGATTATAGGGGTTAATGTTGTACCTAAAACCCCATAAACTGTGAGATGGATGTTTGACCATTGGGAGCTCCATGGAGCCCTAATGGAAATGTGTTTTATCTTGATGTATTTTTCCTTGACTGAGCATGTTACATGTTTTCATTTGAATATGAAATGTATCTTTTTACATGAATATGTTTAGTTCCATATGAAGCTAGAGTAGCACCTAATTGTATTCTTAGTCTTGATTAAAGCATGCATTTAAGGATATAGTGGTGAATTAAATTCCCTAAAAGACACTAAGATACCTCTAAAAGGGGTGATCGATATGGTTAGCCGTGTGGGACGCCCTCGGACGGTTAAGACGTCTAACCACCATATCGAAAGCGTGTTTATGGGGTTGTATGGACGTAAGCATACAACACTACCCATGAATACGAGCCAAAGATGAATTAGAAATTCATAGTAAGAATAAACATTTCATAAACGTGTCATATAAATTCTTGACTGATGATAAATTGTATGAGTTGATGGTGAGGAGTCGGAGGGAGGATTCACTGAGATTATTATCTCACCCCACTCCTTTATTTAATTGTTTTTACAGATGCACAAGTACCAAAGGAAGGCTGACAGCTGTTTACTCTAGGAACCTTGTATCTTGTAGTAGTTTAAGTAGCACCTTTAAGATGTAATTTCTAGAATTATGTGTTGATGTTGCACCGACATGGATTTATGTATTTAAGTTTATTTTTATGACATTTGAACTTAATGTTGGACTTTAAGTTTAAATTTGGGATTACTGTACCTAATGTTAATTATCCTATTTTCAAGCTAATAAAAGTAAGGTGTTACATTATGGTATCAGAGCAGTTCGATTCTAATCGGACAGTAGGGTTTTGCTAGGAATAGTTTCGTGAATTTCTTGAGTCTGTTGTTGTCTTTCTACTTATTATGCTAAGAGATATTGAGCCTGATCAACTCAATGCTTGGTGCATTCTATGCAGAATTATGGCTTCAGGTTCTGGAAGGCGCGGGAGACCCAGGAGGAACGCTGAAATACCTCCGGATCCGCCAGGACAAGATAATGCTTGGCTACAAGGGATATTGCAGGCTATTCAGAATCAGAGTATTGCAACCAACAATCTTGCGGCCCAGTTAGCCCAACAACAGCAGTACCAAGCCCAACCTCCCCCGCAAGAGGAGGAATTGGACCGGAAATTTCTCAAGTTCCTCAAGACGAAGCCACCAACCTTCAATGGAAAGACAGAAACCATGGCATCCCAACACTGGTTGGAAGCCGTGGAGAAGAGTTTTAAGGTTGTTCATTGTACCGAGGAGTAAAAGGTTGAGTTAGCTACTCATGTGCTCATAGAGGATGCTGAAAACTGGTGGAAAGGGGCTCGAGCTTATATGGTGGCTCAAGGGACACCGTTAACTTGGGTGAACTTTCAGAGGGTCTTCTTGGAGAAGTACTTTCCACAGACCGTGAAGGATATGATGGATAGAGAATTAGTCCAGCTTCAGCAAGGGAAATCTACGGTTTCAGAATATGTGAACAAGTTTGAGGAGTTAGTAAGGTACTCATCTGTTGCTCAATTTGCTCCGAATGATAATTGGAAAATCAAGCAGTTCAAGTGGGGACTGAGGCCAGACATCCAGAACAGCATTTCACAGACTGAATTCACCGAGTTCGCCAAGGTAGTCCATCAGAGCTACGTGGCTGAAGCAAGCTTGAAGAGGATGTATGAGGATAGGCAAACTAGATGGCAAGATAAGAACAAAAAGAAGGATGCGGATAAGAACGCTCAACACATGAGACCGAAAGGAAATCTTTTCAAAGGAAAGCAGGTTCAAACCTCCGAGTCTGATTATCATGCATGCTCGAACTGTGGGAAGGTGCATCCGGGAGAGTGTATGAAGGGCAAGAATATTTGCTATGTTTGTCACCAACCAGGGCACATGGCTAGGGAGTGCCCCCAATACACTAAAGGGAAATGAGCCAAGTCTGGTGATCCTAACCAAGGGAGAGTCTTTACTCTTGACGCCAAGAAAGCAAAGGGAGCGGAAAACCTGATGAAAGGTACTTGTTTCCTTCAGGATGAACCTCTAGTTGTTCTGTTTGATTCGGGAGCAACACATTCCTTTATCTCTTGTACATGTGTTCAAAGGTTAGGGTTGTGTTTCACCTCTTTACAATTCCCGTTGCATGTGTATACACCCACCGAAGATAGCATTTCTACTTCCTTGATATGTGAGAATTGCCCTCTCCTAATTCAAGGGAGAATGTTTTTAGTAAGCCTTGTGTGTCTACCTCTTAAGGGAATGGACATAATCCTGGGTATGGATTGGCTTTCCGCCAATCAAGTTGTTTTGAACTGTTTCTGTAAAACGATTGAGTTTCCAAGCGTACATTCTACTATTGAAGAGTCCAGTTATGTTGCACAGAGTAGTGATCTTTTATTGAGTCGCTGTCTAGTGGAAGGTCTTGCAAGATATATGATCTTACTTTCTTCAATTGTAGAGGTTAGCCTGGATCTGACCACTATCCCTATAGTGAACGAATTCTTAGATGTGTTTCCTAGCGAGGTAGCGACCTTACCCCCTGAGAGAGAAGTGGAGTTCTCAATAGAACTGGTTCTCGGAACGGGACCAATCTCCATAGCACCTTATAGGATGTCACCCTTGGAGTTGAGGGAACTAAAAACACAGTTAGAAGATTTGATTGCTAAGCAGTTTATTAGACCTAGTGTGTCACCTTGGGGTGCACCTGTCCTTTTGGTAAAGAAGAAAGATGGGAGTATGAGGTTATGTATTGATTACCGAAAAATCAATAAGATCACAGTGAAGGATAGATACCCTTGCCCGAGAATAGATGACTTGTTAGATCAACTTAGGGAGCTTGGTTTCTCTAAGATTGATCTAAGATCTGGTTATCACCAGATTAGAGTTAAGGTAGAGGATGTTCCAAAGACGGCATTTAGGACTAGATACGGACACTATGAGTATTTGGTTATGCCTTTTGGTCTGACCAACGCTCCGACCGTATTTATGGACTATATGAACCGAATTTTTAGGCCTTTTCTTGACAAATTTGTAGTGGTCTTCATAGACGATATCTTAGTTTATTCTAAGGACCCTCGAGAGCATGAGGAACACCTTAGGATTGTTCTAAGTACCCTTAGGGGAAAGAGCCTTTTTGCTAAACCTGAGAAATGTGAGTTTTGGCTCAGTGAAGTTAAGTTTCTGGGTCATGTGATTTCTAAAGAGGGAGTGTCGGTTGATCCTAGTAAAGTAGAAGCAATCCTTAGTTGGGAACGACCAACCACAGTCACAGAAGTTAGGAGCTTTCTAGGATTAGCATTTACTCACAGAAGGTTCATTAAGGGATTTTCACAGATGGTACTTCCCCTAACAAGGTTAACCCGAAAAGGGGAGCCATTTGTGTGGACTAAGAGCTGTGAGAGTAGTTTCCTAGAGCTTAAGATCAAGTTGACTTCCACCCCGGTCTTGATTATCCCTGACCCAGCATTGGGATTTGAAGTTTATAGTGATGCCTCTAAGAAAGGGTTAGGATGTGTTCTCATGCAGAATTGACAAGTTGTAGCCTATGCATCTAGGCAGTTAAGACCCCACGAGGAGAACTACCCTACTCATGACTTAGAGCTCGCAGCCATTGTCTTTGCTCTAAAGATTTGGCGGCACTATCTATATGGTGCTCAGTTTGAAGTGTTTAGTGATCATAAGAGCTTGAAATACCTTTTTGATCAGAAGGAACTTAACATGAGACAAAGAAGATGGGTTGAGTTCCTAAAAGATTATGACTTTGAGTTGAAGTACCATCCGGGCAAAGCGAATGTAGTCGCTGATGCCTTGAGTAGAAAATCCTTGCATGTGTCTTCACTGATGATAAAAGAGATGGAGTTGTTGGAGTCCTTTAGGGACCTTAATCTTGGAATTTTCCCATCAGTGAACAGTCTCACGCTTTACCATCTAGAAATTTCATGCAATTTTAGGGAACAAATTAGACTTGCCCAGAGTTTAGATGTAGAGTTACAGTCTAGCAAACAACGCCCCGGTTTTTCTGAAGCTGAGGATGGCACTTTATTGTTCCATCAGAGAATCTGCATACCAAAGGATAATTCCATTAAGCAGCAGGTTCTAGGAGAAGCCCACAAGAGTGGATTCTCGGTACACCCTGGCTCCACCAAGATGTATCAGGACCTTAGACAGAGGTATTGGTGGCCAGGCATGAGGAATGATGTGGCAGAATTTGTAGCTCAATGCTTGGTTTGTCAGAAAACCAAGATAGAACACCAAAAGCCTTCAGGTCTTCTCCAACCCTTAGAAATTCCCGAGTGGAAGTGGGATAGTATAGCAATGGACTTCGTGGGAGGGTTACCCTACACTCAGTTAGGATATGACTCTATATGGGTCATAGTGAACAGATTAACCAAATCTGCTCATTTTCTTCCCATAAAGTCCACTTACAAAACCGCCCGGTTAGCTGAGATCTATATCAGAGAGATTGTTAGACTCCACGGAGTTCCAGCTAACATTGTCTCTGATAGGGATCCAAATTTCACCTCTCGGTTTTGGAAGGCACTTCATCAAGCCTTAGGGACGAGGTTAAGTCTTAGCACAACCTACCATCCCCAGACAGATGGTCAATCTGAGAGAACCATTCAAACCCTAGAGGATATGCTCAGAGCCTGTGTTTTAGAGGATGGCGGTAGTTGGAGCAAGTATTTGTCATTAATTGAATTTTCATACAACAACAGCTATCACTCTAGCATAGGAATGGCACCGTACGAGGCCCTCTACGGTCGCAAGTGTAGGACTCCTCTATGTTGGTTTGAAGTGGGAGAGAAACAATTGTTAGGCCCCGACCTTGTTCAGGAAACCACTGATAAGATTCGTATGATTAGGGAGAAGATAAAGGCGCTCGAGTAAGCGAGAAAAGTTATGCAGATCGTAGGCTCAAACCCCTTGAATTTGATGAGGGAGAACATGTATTCCAAAAAGTCACTCCCACTATAGGCGTTGGTAGAGCTCTTCGGACCAAAAAGTTGACCCCTCGGTATGTGGGTCCCTTCCAAATCCTCAGTCGAATTGGTCCTGTCGCTTACCAAATTGTCTTACCTCCTTCTTTGTCAAATCTCCACAATGTTTTTCATGTATCCCAGCTTAAGAAATACATTCCGGATCCATTCCACTCCATAAATCATGAGTCTATACAACTTAGATCAGATTGTACGTACCAGCCCGAACCGGCCCAAATAGTGGATCGAGCTTCCAAGGCACTCAGGAATAAGACTATCCCTTTGGTCAAGGTGATCTGGGATCCACTCCCGAAGAAGCCACTTGGGAACTTGAAGATGAGATGCGAAGCCAATATCCGCAACTTTTTCAATAGGTATGTAAGTTTATCCAATTTTGAGGACAAATTTTTTTTAAAGGTGGGTAGTAGTGTAACACCCCAAATTTCCTCAAGCTTGGTTTGTTGTGTGTGCATAAGCTTAGTATGGCTTAAAGATGAACTTTAAGTGATATTTTCATTGATTGTCATAGTTGAATATGTGAAAAATTGTGTTTGGTGAAATTTTGCCCAGTGTGAATCGATTCCAGGCCACGTGAATCGATTGAGTATGGGTTTCTTTGGGACTCGATTAGGTTTGCAGTGAATCGCAGAGTGAATCGATTCACAAAGGTTGATCCTCTGTGAATCGCGGCGTGAATCGATTCACAAAGGCGATTCTCTGTGAATCGAATCTGGGAGCTGCAGGAATCGATTCTGCACTTAAAGCTGCGATTCTGTCATTTTTACCGAGTGAATCGATTCACCTATCTTTGTGAATCGATTCACAAGCTGATATATCGAGAAAAACTTCGTGAGAGAAAGAAACGAGCGCGATTGTTAGAGAGAGGGTTAGAGAGAGAGGGTGCGACAGAGAGAAGAAGGAGAAGGGGTTAAAACACCTAGGGTTCACAAATTAGAGGGGAAAAACAAGGATTCATGCTAGATTCATCCCCAATCTTAGCTTGAATCCAAGTTGGGGAGTGTTTATGCTTGGATTGGAAAGTTGAAGGAAATCCCTAGAAGGCCAGCTTGAAGGAGAAGAGGAAGAACGTGAAGAAGGAAGAAGAAGAAGCTAAGCATCAACTTTGAACTTGAATCTTGGAAGTTGTGGTGAGTTCTTCCTTCTCTTAGGTGTTGGGCACCCATAAGTCCCACATTAGGGTCCCCTTGAAGAAAACCCATGAACCCTATGTTAGGAAGTTCCCCAAATCCCTATTTGATGTACAGTTTTTAGTGTTAATTGCTATGCATGTATTATTGGGTCTGATTATAGGGGTTAATATTGTACCTAAAACCCCATAAACTGTGAGATGGATGTTTGACCATTGGGAGCTCCATGGAGCCCTAATGGAAATGTGTTTTGTCTTGATGTATTTTTCCTTGACTGAGCATGTTACATGTTTTCATTTGAATATGAAATGTATCTTTTTACATGAATATGTTTAGTTCCATATGAAGCTAGAGTAACACCTAATTGTATTCTTAATCTTGATTAAAGCATGCATTTAAGGATATAGTGGTGAATTAAATTCCCTAAAAGACACTAAGATACCTCTAAAGGGGGTGATCAATATGGTTAGCCGTGTGGGATGCCCTCGGACGGTTAAGACGTCTAACCACCATATCGAAAGCGTGTTTATGGGGTTGTATGGACGTAAGCATACAACACTACCCATGAATACGAGCCAAAGATGAATTAGAAATTCATAGTAAGAATAAGCATTTCATAAACGTGTCATATAAATTATTGACTGATGATAAATTGTATGAGTTGATGGTGAGGAGTCGGAGGGAGGATTCACTGAGATTATTATCTCACCCCACTCCTTTATTTAATTGTTTTTACAGATGCACAAGTACCAAATGAAGGCTGACAGCTGTTTACTCTAGGAACCTTGTATCTTGTAGTAGTTTAAGTAGCACCTTTAAGATGTAATTTCTAGAATTATGTGTTGATGTTGCACCGACATGGATTTATGTATTTAAGTTTAGTTTTATGACATTTGAACTTAATGTTGGACTTTAAGTTTAAATTTGGGATTACTGTACCTAATGTTAATTATCCTATTTTCAAGCTAATGAAAGTAAGATGTTACACTTAATACAATTTTTTAGAAATGCTATAGAAAATTTATTTTAAGTTTAATTTTTTTGTTGTTTTCATTATCAAAAAATAATTGAATAATATTTGATTTGATATTTATAATATTAAAATTTATAAAATGATTATTTTTTTAATTTTTTTATTACTTAGTATCTTTAAAATATTTAAATAAAAATGCATTTGTACATATTAAATCAATATACGATTTCATTATATGTTATATAAATTAATAAAAAATAGTAAAAAAAAAAGGACGGTGCGTAACACGTAGACATGGCAACAGAACCCGAACCCGCGGGTACCCACCAGACCCCGACCCGATTTTGACGGGGAAAACCCGCTTTGACCAGGGGTGGGACGGGGTTGGGGATGTCGATACCCAACCCGCCCCCGACCCGAACCCGCCCAATTAAATATAAATTGTTAATTTTTATTTTAATTTATGCATTTATATTCATTCATTTTGTTTCATATATTTTATTTATTTTTAATTTAATCTCTTTTCAATAGAACATTTTATTTTAATGTTTTTTTATTTTATTTTATCATTGTATAATAATTATGATCTTATTTTATTAATTATCATAACTATAATTTTTCAATTTTTCTACATATTTAGAGTTGAGTTGGAGACCCGCGGAAAAACCCGACCCTATCGAAACGGAGATGAGGAAGACAAAACCTGCCCCCAAACCCGACCCGTTGTCATGCCTAGACTAACACGGGTACTTTCTAGTTCTTCTAGAACAACCGAAACTAAAATGGCCGGTGCCGGCAGTTGGCGAGTGTAAAATTAATTAGCGCACGATTGCTTTCTATGGATGAGTCAAGTAGTAGAATTCACCATCCAAATCAAGTGTCGTACATGCACCCTCGCGCAATTCCCAATCCTGGCTTTTCCTTTTGATTTAACCCGTAATTAATATAGTATAATACTAATAAGTGTCTTAAAGACATTGTTTAAGAATTTTAAACAAGAAAAATACCCAATCAAAAGTTAAGTTAATTCTTTTAAAATGTGTTAAATATACAACTTTCTATAAAAATTTACATTTCTTTAGATTTTTTAAATAATGCTTTTAGAGCACTCAATAACATATTCTATTAATATATTATCATATGATATTAATCCTTTTCTTTAAATTGCAGCATTCATCGCATCATAGCTTCTAGCCAGTAATAGCCACTATCTTTGAAATACATATTTACATAGATCTTGGAACATAACAAAACAAGAGTGTGGATCGAAACTTTATTGTTTAATTGCACTCAATCCGTCAATTTGAAAATGAAAGCAATCTTCAACCTTAAAAGACTGAAAAATTGAAAACAATCTCGTCATCAGACTTTTGCCACACCAGGCCAGTAGGATTTGACATTTCATGTTTTGGGTCATTGATGTTTGAGAAATGAATGTTTTTTTTTTTCTCCTCCAGCTAGCATGGACTATCACACTAGGTGATCGATAAAAGACCAACACTTTTATTAAACTTGGACCGTTGGATCAATATCGTCTACACAGTAATACGGTACACTGTGTCTACCAGATTTTTTTATCTCCTTTTCTTCTCTCCTTCCTTCGTCTCCGTCTCTCTCTCCACAACGCCATCTTCGACGTCTTCGTCTCTTTCTCCACCGCCATCATGCCCCATCCCCCTCCTCCCTCGCCAATCTCTCCCTCTGTGCATGATATGGTTCATGATGAATCCATATGAACCTAGGATCTAACCAAGTGATTTCTTGAATCAAAATAACAAATAAAAGAGAAAATAAACATCAAATAAATAGATAAGAAAATGGAAGAATGATCGCCATATTCTAGAGAATGATAAGATCAATGATAAATCGCCACAAGAGTAAGATGCTCTTGATAAGATTCTAATTTGGTTAATCCAAGAGCCCTAGAGAGCATCTCTCTATCCTCACACTAAAAGTGTATTTTCATTCAAAATTCAAAGTTATAAAATGAAGCTCAAAAAGTTGCTTAAATATCTAGGGTTGTGCCTAAGCTACACACCATAGTGCCTAAGCCATAGGTGCACACACAAAAACAAATATACAACATAATCATAATTAAAAAGCATACTTCTAATACAATTATACTAAGGAATTTAATCCCTTATTACAATTCAAACTAAAAAAAAAATACAACCAAATTTAAACTAATATATAAACCAAAAATTATTCTAAAGTTATGACATGAGTTTTTCCTTGCTTTTCTCCTTATTAGCTCATTTTAGGTTCACATCATCCCCTCCTTCTTAGAAGAAATTTGACCTCGAATTTAGCTCCATTATAACCTACATGAAGAAAAACGCAAGCCAATGACATGAAGAATAATGTTAACCCTTCCATCGGGGTCAAATGGAAATTGAGAAAAACCACTATATGTAGCAAGCGGGTGAAACACATTTCCATCTTGTGGAAGCAACATCCCAACACCTTCATAGCCAAGGTAAAGAAATCTAAAGCTAAGGACAAAGTAATACCTCATGGAGTTGACATTAATGATCAAATTTACCTTTCTTGGATTGGACTTGGTGACAAAGGAGAAATCACTCTTTCTTTGCAAAGGCACCAAAGCAAGTTAGGCCTCACGGATATTCTCCTCATCACAAACTAAGGATGATTCTTTTTGAGACAAAACAACCCTCTCAAACACATTAGGAGCATCATATTGAAGCTTAGAAGATTTGGCAAAAATAGGTAGAGTAAGGAGAGGTATAGTAATGAACCCATCAATTAATTCCACATGTAATCCTTTAATGCTCATAATAAAACCAAGGGTGCTAAATTTATTTGACACAAAGTGTTCTTCATTCAAAACATGCTTCTTGGTTTTAAGAAATCCAACACATCCCTGAAAAATATTTTCATGAACCAAATTATCATTGTAAAATGCAACAACACATTTATCAATAACTCTCAAAGTAAGCTTAGGAAAGTAAGTTGGATTGATTGCATCATGCTTCAATGTGTCAAAAGAAACTTTGGGGCAACTATTACTTAAACTAGAATTATTAAGATGACAAGAGTCATGCAATGTAAGCAAATCATCAAATCCAACACGTGGAGAAGAATAACAAGACTCATGCAACTTACCAAGCATGTTATTACATCTAAAGTTAGAATGTACATACTCTTGGGGATCTAAGCAAGTAACCAAACCATGGGGTATTCTCTTTGAAGTCAAATCTTCAAGCACATTGGTTGCTTTGCAAACTTCCTTTGGTATGTCATCATTAACATCATTTACACTAGAATCAACACAACTTGGCAAAAGATGAAGGTTAGCAATAAAAGAAGTATCCAAAATTATTTCCTTCAGCTTAAGTTTATTTTCACTCTTTTCTTTGCCCTCATCCTTTTCTTTTTCTTCACTCTTTACTTCATTTTCAAATGCAATCTCAAGCTTGCATTCACTTGTTTCTTTCAATTTCTCATTTTTCCTCAAGGCTTTATCCTTTTCTCTCAATATTTTCTTTTGTTTTCTTTCCTCTTTTCTCGTCCTCCTTTCTACATGATACTTAACATACTCCGGATCCTCAAAAAATTCTCTAATCAAATACTTCTCATACTCTGGACCCTCCATAAATTCTCTTCACTTTCTTTCTCGTTCATACTCCTTATGCTTACTTTCTTTTTCCCTATCTCTCTTTTCAAACCTCCTATCCTCCTTTTTATACCTCTTGTCCTCCTCATGATAATCTTTATGACAATGATCTCTATGATTTTGCACATGCTTTCTTTGTCTCCTTCTTCCCTTGGTTTCAAGGTCATCTTCATGAGGAGAGGATCTCCCATGATGAGACCTGCTCGCTCTTTGGTTCCCAAGCTCTTCTCTCAAGGCATTCATTTGAGTATTCAATATCCTTGTAAAACGATCTATAAGAGAAGTTGTTCTAGGAGAAGGGGGTTTGATTCATTTCCACTCATGATTCCAACAATACTAAGTCAACAAGTACCACAATAATCAAGCAAGTTAAAAGAGCAAGAATAGGATAAAAAGGCCCTCACCACTCACCAAGTGTTTACACTCAAGAAATGTATCACTCGTGTATATCACTCAATGATGGTTTTTACTATAATGCTCACACTTTCCTTTTACCACTCCCTAATGCAACTCTTTAAGTTCTTAAAAACAACCAAACAAATCTCAATCAAGTTTGTGGTAAACCTCTACACAATTGTGGCAAAACACACATGAAAGTTATCATTCAAAAGGCCAAACAAGACAAGAGAAACTTCTAAGATAAAACCAATGAATTTAAAAGACAAATAAGAAAAAGCTAAGCAAAGGAAGTCACACTCAAATAGATTATCAATGAAACAACTCAAGAAAGATTGGAACTAAATGACTAAGTGATCCGAATATGTGTATGACACAAATATGTGGAAGGTAAGGTACTAAAATTAAAATTTCAATGTCTAATAGAGGCAACAAGGGTGCAAAAATGATTGATGTATCATCCTCAACAATTCTGGAATTTTTTTTGTTTGTAAAATGGTTTTTTCTTTAAGTGCTTTTGTGCAGAATCACTTTTTTTCACAGAACTTGTCTTTTTAGATTTTTCTCTACACATTTGAATTCCTCTCATTTTTCTAATCAATTTAGGCTTTTCAATTTCCGGAATCGAACATGTATGGAAGAAATAACATCAAAATCAAATGAAATTTTGGATCAAACAGCCTCTAGGTAAAGAAGATGACTATGAACAGAACTGAATTTCCAGAAAATCCAGCAGCTAATATAGTGCGAAATTTACCAAAATACAGCAAGTAATCACCAAACTAAACCTTTCCACACATATTGCAACACTTATAATCAACCACAACTCAAGATTGCACAAAAAAAATTGGATCAAATCTTCAAGAATTTACTAACCAAGATCAGAGTTAGCCGAGAAACCCAAAGACCTGGCAAAACCTCGAAAGAAATTTGCCTTACCCAAATGTGGATACCGAATCGTGCATGACAGACCCAATTGAGTTGCTTCCTTTTTAACCGAGCAGTATTTCACTAAACAACAAACATTGAAAGCTACAATCAGATCCACAAAATGTCGTGCAAATCTCAAAGTTAGCTTGCGATAATTATAGGTGCAGACCCAATTTTAGTTGGCCAAAGAAAATGCAAATTTCTAATGGACCAATAGATGGATTCCACGCCCAAATAAGGTCATGCTGGGTATTAGCAATTCACAAGGTTGATCCAGCCGTAAGAATCAAGGGGAAATAATGGGAAAATAAAAGAAAAATTACAAAAGAAAAAAAATGGATGGATTAAAAGGTGGAAAAATCAAAAGAAACAAACAAAAGTGGATTAGATCAAGAAATGGAAAGAAATTAGCAAAGTGGAGATCAATTTTTTGTTTTTAATATTTTGTTTTGATCCAAGAGCAAATACATAGCCATTGCAAACCCCTCCTCATGCATAGCCATTGCATCTCCATAAGTCCTTGTTAACTTTCTCAAATCAGAAGGGTCCACCTCATAAAAAACCGGCAAAACAACCAGACCCTTTGCCTTATTGCACTCAAGGATCTTGAAAAGTTCATCTAAGCAAAACGACGAAAACGCGTAGTTCTTAGAGAACACAACGATGGCAATCCCAGACTCTTCAATTGTCTTGAAAAGTAACGATGTGATTTCCTTACCTCTCACATGTTCCATATCATCAATGATTTCCTTACCGACTCAATACGATTGACTTGACTGTATTGGCACGATAAATTTTGCTTTTTTCGATGAGAGCTCTGCTAGGGTTTGCCGCTACGTAGGGTTTTGCATGCTTTCTTCATGGGTGATCGACTTCCTATTTGCCCATGGGCATTTCTTGCCCCTCCTTCCCCTCCCCCAACAACACCAAAGAATGATTCTCAACCTAATGCTCAGTGCAAGACTTTTGCACAGGCCATCAATAACTCGGTTGACATTACCTTTAGTCAACTTCCTTGTCCTTGCCTCAAGGGTGGTTCGGTTTCAATAAAAATTTCAGAAGATGAGTATAAAGCAGGCCTGGCAGGCTGCAAGAACAATCACCATGGGCGTCTCATGCTCTCAAAAGGGGACAAGCTGATCAAGTTCAATGATCTGCGAGCAAAATTGTCAAAACTTTGGAGTTCAATAGGCCAATGGAAGATGGTGTCGCTAGGTAAAGGATTCTATGCGTTTAAATTTGCTTCACAAGAAGACCTTCGAAGTGTTTGGTCTCTTGGGTCTTGGAACCTTCAACCAGGTATCTTGAGGATGATGCAATGGACCCCAGATTTCATGCCTAGCAATCAAAAACTCACACATACTCAATGTTAGGTAAGGCTAAAAGAATTGTCAGAAGAATATTGGTGGCCTAAAATCATCTTTGAAATCGCGGCAGCCATTGGCACACCGATCGCATTAGATGAGGCAACCAAGATTGTGTCTTTGGCCACCTTGATCGAGTCTTGGTGGATCTTGATCTCTCTGTGGCCTTGTTACCTGACATTCTAGTGGAAAGGGACGATTTTGCCTTCCATGTAGAAGTTGAGTATGAAAAGCTTCCAGACTTTTGCTCCCACTGTCATACTATTGGCCATGTTGTGGATAGGTATAACAAAAGAAAAGGTTCTGGTACAGTTAATAACATTCCTTAGGAATTGAATAAACCAAAAGACAAAGCTTCTGCTTTCGTGACTAAGCAAACTCAGCCCAATCAAGAAGGTACAAGTGGACTCAATGTATTAGAAAAGGCTCAAGGCAATGAAATAGTGATCAATGTTGGAACTCTTAATGCCATGGCTCAAGGTAATGAAACACCGACCAATTCAGATACTCTAAATGTTGCTATTGTGGCTGCAGCAACTCTGGTTATCCAAAGGAATGACAATGTGAATATTGATCCAATGGCAGGAGCAGGTTTGGTTGTGGGAAGTGATAAAGCCAATGATGAAGGAGTGAAGGAGAATTTGGTCAACAGTAATCTCTCTAGTGATGAAGCCTCTCCTTTTGAGGATGTTGCTAACAGTTGTGATACTGACTCAGAGGTCGTGGAGGTGGTCTATGAGGAATCCATGGAACCTACCACAGAAGATATAATTGTTAGCAACTCATCAATTGCACATGTCTCAGAAACTCAGTTTTCTACCGAAGACACTATCAGTGGCACAAGTATTAATACTCCAATTAATGTGGATTTGCCTCCTCAGGTTCAACAAGAAGTGGCAATCCTATCTAAATTCTGGTGTGATCAATTGGACCAGTAGGAAGATGATTATGTTCCTGACTCCAATACTGTTGCTGAGGAGCAATCTTTTGAGAAAGAAGTGTCCAAATCACAGGAAAAAAAAAGCAAAGTCAGAAGAATAAGCAAGTCTCCAAGTCTGCTGGGCGAAATACCCGTAATAGGGGTGGGCCTATAGGTTTACTTAATGAAGATTCTTTATTAGAATGCAAGAGGCCTGGCCAAGCCTCCAACAAGATTGGTCCTTAAAAAGCTATGTGTCTCACACAAGCCTGACTTTCTTTTTGTTTTCGAACCTTTGATCTTGCCTAAAAATTTTCCTTCTAGTTTTTGGAACGCCATTAATCTCAAGCCTTTTGCTACTTCTACTAATCCTTCTAAGCTGTGGTGTTTATGTTCAAAACAGATTTTTCCTAATGTCTTAATAGCTTCCAAACAGCATGTTTCCTTCTCAGTCAACTGGGACAACAAACTTGTCAATGTGGCTGCAATTTATGCTAGTTATGCTTACCTTCAAAGACTGATTCTTTGGGCTGAATTGAATAACCTGCAACAAGTTCACTCGGGTCCTTGGTTCTTCATAGGCGATTTCAATGTAGTCTTGGGTGCTCATGAGAGAAGACGAGGTAATCTTCCACTTCAAATTTCCTGTGATGAATTCAAAGACTAGACTGATAGCAACAACCTAACTCACTTAATCACTCGTGGTGCTCAATTCTCTTGGTCCAATGGGAGGAGAGGAGCTGCCTTGGTGGAGAAGAGGTTAGATAGAGCTATTTGCAATGATTCTTGGCTATCTTCTTGGTCGAACACAACCTGTTGTACTTTGACTAGAAGTAAATCCGATCATTTCCCATTGCTTCTAACAATGAACACAAATATTCAGACTTATCCATCTCATTTCAAGTTTATGAAAGCCTGGACAGATCACCCAGACTGTTGCAGATTGGTTTCTGAGGTCTGGGACAGGGCTGCTACTGGTTGTCCAATGCAAGTGCTCAACCAGAAACTGAAAAATCTCAAAGCTGAGCTAAAAACCTGGAACAAAGTCATTTTTGGCAATGCGCAGCAGCAGGTGCAGCATGCTCAGCAGAAAGTGGATTTAATCCAAGCCCAAATGCAAGCTGATGGTTACAGTGATAGCTTGATTGATTTAGAGAAGGAAGCTTAAGCTAATTTAGAGCAAGCCCTTCACTTTGAGAGGAGTTTTGGAAGGAGAAGTCTCGGCTAAATTCGCGTTGTAGTGGGGACAGGAACACCTCCTTCTTCCACAAAATCACAAAATTTCGCAATGCCTCAAAATCTATGTCAGTTCTTCAAAATGGTGCTGCAATTCTTGATAATCAGCAGGCTATTGAGCAGCATGTTTTAGACTACTATCAAACTCTTTTTGCTTCTGATAATAGATGCTCCCCTAACTCTCTTATTGACTCGGTGATCTCTTCTCATGTGACAAATGAGGATAATATTATGCTTACATATATTCCAGCCAAGCTTGAGGTTAAGAATGTTGTTTTTGGCATGAGTAGTAATGGTGCTCCGGGGAGCCTGCTTCTACCAAACATTCTGGAATATTATTGAAGAAGATGTCTACAATGCAGTAGTTCAGTTTTTTACTCAGGGTTGGCTCCTTCCTAACCTCAACTCTAATTTAGTGGTGTTAATTCCTAAATTTCCTGGTGCCAATACCATTGAGAATTTTCGGCCCATTGCGTTGGCCAATTTTCAATTCAAGATCATAACAAAAGTGCTTGCGGATAGACTAGCACTCATTGCCCCTAAAATCATATCTGAGCATCAGAGAGGCTTCATCAGGGACCGTCACATTCATGATTGTGTTTGCATTGCTTTTGAGGCAGTCAATATGTTGGACCAAAAAGTTTTTGGTGGAAACTTAGCCCTTAAGATTAACATCAAAAAGGCTTTTGATACTGTGGATTAGAATTTCCTCCTCCAGAATCTCTCGACATTTGGCTTTGATTCCAAATTTTGCAATTGGGTCAGAGTCATTCTCCAGTCAGCTAAGCTCTCCATCTCAGTTAATGGTCACTCAGTAGGTTACTTTAACTTCAAGAGAGGAGTCTGTCAAGGTGATCCTCTTTCTCCTCTTTTATTTTGTTTAGCAAAAGATGTTCTCAGTAGAGGGATCTCAAGTTTAGTCTCTTCCAGAGCCCTCCTCCCTATGGCTTATCCTATAGGATATCAAACTCCTAGCCATATTTTATATGCAGACAATATTCTGATTTTTTGCAGAGGTACCAAAAAGAATATTTTGGCCTTAATGGGCTTATTTACTAGGTATGGAGAAGCCTCTGGCCAGCAGATTAATTTTGCAAAAAACAAATTCTTTTTCGGATCCATTCCCTCTTGGAGGATAGCTTCGATTGCCTCTACTTTGGGTTTCTCTACTGGCAGTTTGCCCTTCACTTACTTGGGTGTCCCCATTTTCAAGGGAAAGCCTACCAAGTCTCATCTTCAACCCATTGCGGATAGGATCAAAGTTAAATTAGCCACTTGGAAGGGTTGCATATTGTCTATCATGGGCCGTGTGCAATTGGTGAAGTCCGTCATTTATGGAATGCTTTTATATAGTTTCCACACTTATGTTTGGCCTATATCTTTGCTTAACAACTTGGACACTTGGATTAAAAATTTAATTTGGTCAGGAGACATTAATTCCCGAAAAATTGTTACCATTGCTTGGCACAAGCTCTGCTCTTTGATGGAAGAAGGTGGCTTAAGCCTAAAATCCTGTAGGAAATATAACGAGGCTGCTTCTTTAATGTTGTGTTGGGAGTTTTTTTTTCAAATAATTCAGATTGGGCTTAGTTTCTTAGAGCTAGATTTCTCAAAAATGGAGTGCCTGCCACGTATTATATTAAGTCTTCTATTTGGCCTGTCCTGAAAACCGCCAGCCCTTTAGTCTTAGACAATGTTGCTTGGCAATTGGGAGATGGTAATTCAATAAATTTTTGGCATGATCGCTAGTTGCATGACCCTTGCATTTCTTGGCTCAATATCCCGCCTTCTCAGCACCAGTTTTTTCAATCTAAGGTTAGTGATTTTATTCACAATTTGGTTGGATGATTCCACCTCTGCTGTTGCAGCTTTGTCTGGATCTTTCTGCTGCTATTCTGCGAACTTTTATTCCTTGTGAGCCTGCTCAAGATCAGCTTAAATGGTCTACATCAGATTTGGGTTCTTTATCTCTCAAAGATGCTTACTTGTTCCTTAATCCAAATGACATGGTAGTTAATTGGTGCAAGCTTCTTTGGCAGCCTTGCATTCCCCCTCTAAATCGTTCCTGACTTGGAGACTACTTCATCAAAAGTTACCTGACTTGGAGACTACTTCATCTCTTCCTTGATTGCCCGTTTGATGTGGACCTTTGGAACTGGGCTCGGTCTCTTATTGCTCGCGACATTGATTGGTCCTCTTTCTACTCTCTTCTGTCGGTTTGTAATGGGACTTGGAGTCCTCAAGTCAAAGACATTATTTTAGCTATTATTTTGAATGTTATCTATTCAATTTGGAGGTGCAGGAACAGTTTGAGATTTGAGGACAAGCGCATCCCTATCCGCTCGGCCATCAACTCGATCATTGCCTTTGTTTCTCTGACAGGTCTTTTGTCCAAAGACACAATGTCCTCCTTTGTTCAGGAATTCTCCATTCATAAGGCTTTTGGGATTGCTGGCCATGTTAGTAGAGCTCCTTCTATTAGAGAGGTCATTTGGTCCGCTCCAGCCAGCTATTGGATTAAATGTAATTCTAAGGTGCTTCGAGAGGCAATCCAGGGTGGTCAGCTTGTGGTGGTATATTTCATGATTACAGGGCATCAATTCTTGGGTGCTTTGCGGCTAACTTGGGCGTTTCTTCTTCTCTTCAGGCCGAGCTTGTTGGTGCTATGATGGCTATTGAGCAAGCTGTCTTGAGGGGCTGGAACAACATTTGGTTGGAGTGTGATTCTGAATTAGTCATGACTGCTTTCTCTAAGCCGGGTATTGTTCTTTGGCGGCTTAGAAATAGATGGAATAATTGTTTACGTGCCACTAAAAGTATGAATTTTGTTGTTTCTCATATTTTTAGATGATTCTTTTCATGGGTCAGGTATAGCCCCCCCCCATGTTTCTTGTTTTTATTGCTTTCCTTTTGACTTTTTTATCAATAAATTGTTGATGTGTTGCAGATGATTGGTAGGCTCAGGGGTGCCAACATAGTTAGGATTTCTGGGTTCTACAGTGATGCTTGTGCATGCCAATTTTTGCTAAAAAAGAGAGCAAATACACTTGGTACATGTAACACCCAAATTTTTAAGAAAAATTGTTTTAACAGTAAATCTCGAATACTTGAACGTAAATCTTAGAGATTGATCACCTCAATGATTTACTAAGAGTACGAGAAATTATTTTGACGTATTTTTAAATAATTTATTTATTATAAATAACTATTATTTATGATGTCAATTCAAATTAATAGACAGTGTAGACGTATGCTGTTTTTAAGGTGAATTCATCAAATAAAATTTATATAAGTTTTCTGTTTGACACCGCAACGCGTATTTTTGTGTTGACTAAGAAAGTGATTGAATTAAATCAAGATGAAATTTAATTTAAGAATTTATATTTCATATAAATTCATATTTCAAAATTTGTCGAATAATTCTTATGAATATTCGTCGTATTTTGAATTGTCGGGTAATTTTTATCCGCATTAAAATTTAAAATGAATTCCGATTTCGATGAAAATCGAAATGTAACTTATTGTGATGATGCTTGAGTATTTTCAATTGTTTTTATTACTTATGAATAAATTAATATCACGCGGTGAATTAATTTCTAAGTAAATTAATTTGCGCGATTTATCGACAAGCGAATTATTGTTCACGCGATTATTTGACGCCGTAATTTTAGATGACTCTAGAATTAGTAAGTAAGATGGCCTAGGTAGAGAGTTGTTAAGTGTTTAGTGGTTAATCGTAATTTTAGATGACTCTAGAATTAGTAAGTAAGATGGCCTAGGTAGAGAGTTGTTAAGTGTTTAATGGTTAATTAGAAATATCTTCCTTGATTAATTGTGAGCCAAGTAAAATGGTTTATTAAAAATTATTTTTACTTCCTCTCCTTGCTATCTGATGGAGCCGTAGCTCCCTTTCACCCCTTTCCCTCATTTTACTTCCTTTTCCTCTAAGTTATAATTGTTGGTGAAAGAAAAAAAAAATCTAAATTTCATTCATTTCTTTCTTTATCTTTCCAGCCGTGGCACTCCTTGATTTGCTTCTAATGAATATCTCCCCAAACTTGTCTTATAAGCATGGCCTTAATCCTAAAATGATGGAGTGCCAAACATTTTATTTTATGATCAAATCCTTCTCTTTTTACTCCTAAATCAGCCGTAGCCTTTCTTCCTCAGATGATCATTTAGTCTTATTTCATTGTCCTTCATTTTCTTCTAAGTATTGGTGTGAAAAAGAAAGGAGAGAAACCAAGCTATCTTCTTACTTCCTCTGGCTTCCAGAACCGTAGCTCTCGCCTCTTATTCACTCATTCCTTCATTCATTTCTTCTTGTTTTATCTAGAGTAGGCACACTTAGAGAACAAAAGTTCTACTGCTCATGCCTTTGATTCCAGTAGTGAGAACCCCCATTTTGTGCTTCAAACTTCTTGCTTTCTTGCCAATCAATTGTGCTAGAGACAAGTAAGCAAGATATCTTCCTTCCTCTGTTTTTGGACTGTTAGCCCCTCCCTAGTTTGACACCCATTTTTATTTTACTTCATCAATTTCTAGAGTAATGGGTGTGGGTTGTTGAGGAACAAAAGCTTCCCCTTTCATTTGTCCCTAAACACCGTGGCCTATGTTAGTGGTTTTAGGAGATGGTGTTCGATCTTTGGTTATATTTTCTTGTTTGGTTTTGACTATGATTTTGATGATGATGTAGGAAGCAAGAGTGAGAAATTTTCTCCTCCCTTGTGAGCTCTAGGCCATGACATACAAGGGGGAAAAGGAAATAATTTTGCTCCTTTTGAATCTTAATTTTAGGTGTTATTTTAGTGGTTGATTTAGTTATTGTTATTATTGGTTTATGTTTGATTAAGAAAAAGATTTGATTTTTGTACTCCTTGAGCTTGATTCAAGCTATGATTTGAAGAATAGTTTTTAGAAAAAAAATTGTAATTGAAGCTTTTACTTGATTTCTTAGAGTTTTAGAAGTGGTTTTTAGTGTATTTGTTATTAAAGTTTTGTTGAAAGAAAATTAAATATTTTTCCTAACTTTTGTTGTTGAAGCCGTGAGCTTCAAGGAGTAAAAAGAAGAAAATTTTGTGTCTTTAAACTTTATTCTTCATAGTTTAAGTTGTTTTTGAAGTTTAGTAATTTTAAAAAAAAAATTAGATTTGAGTCACGATTACCTAAAGTATTGATTTAGTATTTTAAGACCATGAAACACCTAAGTTAAAGAAATCTTTGTATTTCTTAAACCAAGGTGGAGTCTTGAAAATTTTAGAGTTAAAATACTTGATTTTAGTGTTTATTTTACGGTTTCATGATTTGAAAGAAAATGAAATTTTAGTATTAAAAATATTTACTTTTAACTTTGTTTTAGTGTTTTAAGTGTGAATATGAAGAAAAGAATTTTGAGTTGTGTATCCTAGGGGTTTGTTTGCAAACCATAACCTATGAGTTACTTTTAAGAGATTTAGAGATTTTTCTAAGACTTAGTGGTTTTGTTTTAGAGTTGTTGAGGTCGTGAATGCACTTGTGAGAGAGTTCGTGACGTTTCATTGACGAAAGCATGGGTTGAGAGCTCTTTTGGTAAGGGCTACTTCTAGAAATGTTAGGATGTTAATTTTTATTTTAATTTCATCAAAGAAGTCTGAGAATCTCTGGGTCCAAAGTGAGGGTTTCATACCCCTTTGATTTATTTAAATGCCTTTAATTATGGTATAGTGGGCTAGGATAAAAGTGGTTGGTATTCTGACTCCGACCCCCCACACTTGTTTGATTACCTCTTTGCTAACTCCATCGAGTTTCAAAGGGATGAAGTGTGTTATCGATGCTGATGAATGATTGTAATATGATTAAGGTTGGATATGGATATGCTGAAATATGATTGATGATTACCTGCTTCTGTTTGTGATTATTGATATGTGGATGCAAGTTGGTTGAGTTATTGAGCTGTGTAATTCTGAATTGATAACATGATGTGTTTACATATATGCTTGTTTGTGCTTAAGAAATATGTTGCTGATGTTTTGGATAATGCAATAGTATTTAATGTTGGATAGTTAAATATTTATTGTTTTATGCCTTGTTAAAATATCATATGATTGATATGTTCGTTGGGATTGGTGGAAGGCATTGTCGTGTCTTGTTGGTAACGTCGACCTGAATATCCTGGGTGATGGATTGCCCATGGCCAAAGGAATTCAAGGAACGTCGTTAAATTAACCATCGCATGGAAAAGGTTTAGTTCTGGTACGTACAGAATGACTGACCATAGCGTATGGATTCCTGAATTAAAACAGCACTGGCATATAGTTGAGTCAATAGGATTTGGGTGCATCCTTATTGATTTGTTTTGAATACGGTTGACATGATTGTTTATACGTGCCGGTGTATGTTGTTTCATGTTATGTGATGTCTGTACGATAGGATAGGCTATTGTATCTGCTACTTTTGTAATATCTGTTTATTTTAAGAAGTTGACCCTTGCCCGTGGTTCTTTCAATCAATGAATGTAACCCAGATGACGAGGACTACAGAGTGTTCGAGGTTGCTGTCAAACGCAGCTGAGGACAGTCCTATCTGGCTAGCTGACTTATGTGTCAGTCTGAATTTACTAGAGGACTAGTAAAGGTTGTAACGTGTAGACCGGCTATAGGACGTGTACTCTTTCTAATTACAATGTTGTAATAATCGTATTATGTTTTCCAGACTTGAATTGTTATGTGAGATGATTTAACAAAGTTATCTGCAAGGTTGCTACCATTGATTTTGTTGTCTTTAATTATTCACCGCCTTTCGGAAATGTCGCAATACTCTGATTTCTATTTTCTTAAAGGAAGTTTTAAAAAGAAAAAAAAAGGGGTCCCTATTTTTGAAACCATGCAAGCAGCGTGTTCCACTTTCAAAAGGCTTATTAGAACAGTTGCGCTCCGGAAACGGGGTGTTACAGTACAAGCTCTGATTACCACTTGATCTGGTTCATGATGAATCCATGTAAGACCTAGGATCTAACAAAGTGATTTCTTGAATCAAAATAGCAAATAAAAAGGGAAAATAAACAAGCAAATGAAATATATAAGAAGATGGAAGAAGGATCGCCACATTCCACTAGGGAATGATAAGATCAACGATGATAAAAACGACAATGACGATGGTGATGTGAAAAACGGAGCATCATTTAAGATCCCTGGTTTCGTAGATAGGTTCTTGGATCTGGTTGAGGAGAATATAGCAAAGTTCAACCGATTCCACTGCTGGAGATGTGGAGAAGGAAGAGATGTGAGAGAAAAGAGAGTGGAGGGTGTGTGATCGCATGTGAGCGGGTGTACCATAAAAGCGTTGGTTTTTCATGGACCACCTAGTGTGATAGTCCATGCTAGTCGGACTTTGGTGTATGATGTCTTGTCTCAGCGACTGTAGCATGTCAAGATAAAATCTCATCCATCCCCTCCCCACCACCATTGGCATCCACTATCCCCATTCCCCACTGTGCAAAAATCAAAATCACCATAAAAATCCCAAAATCTAGATCTCACTCCGTCTCTTTGTCTAGGTTGTGACGTCGACCCTTTCTCTTCCCCTTTTCCCCTCTTCTTTCTCTCGAATCTCTCGCCCCTGTCTTAAACCCCTATCCTCTATCTCCCTTTTTCATTGTCACTCGTCTCACTGCTCTATACCTTTTTTTTTGTTTGAGTTGGAAGAGATGTGATGGAGTTGCGCTGCTTGTGTGTGGGTTATTCGCTTAGGATTGCATTACTTGGATATGGTCCGCCTACTGCTAGATCTCCTCTTTGGGATCCCTTTCTTGATCACCTTTGAAGTTTCATGCCACTACATTCTTTAGTTTTTTCAATTTGGGGATTTTTCCTCTTTAGTTTTTACTGTTGCTTTTTTTAATTATTTCATATTGTGATTTTGGTATTTGATTGATTGTGGATGATATGGGTCTTAAGGATTTTGGATTGAATGATTTGGGATATAAGAGATTGTATACTGTGTTGATTCCGAGGTAGCATTGGAAGCGGGTGATGGAGTTGTCTTCTTCTTCATGATAATCAGATGAGTTTTGGTTAAAGGTTATGATTGCAGAGGTAGATACGACAAAGAGAAGAAAGGGAAGAAGAACCCTAATTTTGAAAGTGTTTCTTTATTGAAAAGTAAAATTAAAATGACATTACCGTCAGCCACGTAACCGTTTTTGTAATAGAGATGGACAGATAGAGACGAAAAACTAAAAGTTGGAAGTTACAGAGACAAAAAAAAAATTTGCTGGGACAAAAAACATAACACTATATATTTACACGGACAAAAAGCATACTTAGGTCTTTGTTTTATAACAATGGAAAAAAAATACTTAAAATAAAATAGAAAAGGAAATACTTAAAAAATACTCTAACAAATCTAATAAATGAAAAATGAAACTGAAAAGGAAATTATTTACACGTATATATAATATAAATTACAGGGAATAAATAATTTAATATTTGATATTTAGTATAAACTATTTAGTATTAATTATTCAATAAATATAAAAAATATTAGAAAAGCACCTATTCCGCTGCATGCTATAACGCTATCCTAGTTTCGGGGCCAACTGCTCTACGCCACTATCTGAGATTGACTACGTGGCTTTTTGATGAACTTGAAGTCTAAATTATCCTTGCATAATTCTATATATGCAAAATGTGTGTACATTCTTTTAAATAGATAATAATAATAATAATAATAATAATAATAATAATAATAATTATTATTATTATTATTATTATTATTATTATAAAAATTACTCAATTATATACATAGATGATTGTAAATCATGCGTAAAAGCGAATGAGACATATGCAAAGACACAGGTACAAAGGAAGTTACATTCTTAGTTATAAAAATTACATTCTTAGTAACATGTCAATTTAGTTAGCATGAATAAAATATTAAACCTCATAACTTTGTATCATGCAATCGGTGAACTCTTTTTGCATTTTTAGAGGATTGACTCGGCTAATTATGTTTGATTCAATATAGGAATTAGCCCCTTCAACCTAGTTGAGAACCATGATCAATAATAGGTTTTAATCAAATACGTGCCAAAAAAAATAAATCAAAATGGCCAAGTAATAAAGACCGTGATAAACGAAGCAACCATTATAACCAAATAACCACCGAATGTCAAAGCTTCCTTCCTCTCATCAGATCACGATGCTGAATATAGCCTATCCATGCATAGAATGAAGTCCAAATTATAGACAAAGAGCAAATAACATTGTAATTTAAAAAAAAAAGCTTAAATATCATTTTGGTCCCTTAACTTATTTTTGAGGTTCAATTTGGTCTTTTAACTATTTTTGGGGCCAAATAAGTCCTTTAAGTTTTAAATTAGGCCAAATAAGTCTTTTAACTATTTTTTCGGCCAAATAAGTCCTTTAATTTTTTAAGTTGGGCCAAATAGGTCCTTTAAGTTTTTAAGGTGGGCCAAATGAGTCATTGTCACGTAGGACTTATTTGGCCTAACTTAAAAATTTGAAAGACTTATTTAGCCGAAAAAATAGTTAAATGACTAAATTAAACCTAAAAAATAAGTTAAAGTTCTGAAATGATATTTAAGCGTACAAAAAATTAACAAATAACATTCCTCGTTCATACGAAAGAACAAATAACTAGTCATCCTCCCACAACCCAGAAATCAAATTCGTAGCATGGAGACGGGAAAGATAACCGGTTGGTTCAATCAAGTGCTGTCCAATCAAGTTTCACGGGTGGGCTACATAAACTTTCCTCAAAGTTTTGCACTCAACATTGTCATTCTTAGTGTAATTGCTTTGCTTTAATCATTCCAGGCCTAAAAAGCTCTGGGCCTCAATCTGCTCCATTATGCCGCCAAAATTCACGCTGCTGATTTTCCAAACAAATGTGGGACGCGATCGACCCTTCTCTGGGGTACAACTACAAGTGATCCCCCACCACATAAAACATTTAACCCTTAATTTGTTGAGGGTCGAGTTTTTGAAAAATAATTATTTATTGGACAAAACTTATCTATACTTTTTTAGGTCCATTTTATCATGTTTCTCTCACATAAAAACAGTTTATTTTGGCAAACAGACAGTTATATCATGCACCATTTGAAGTAGTTTATGACAGTTTTTGTGTTTTTACAGTACAAAACAGGACGAAATGAACCAAAGGAAATGGACATAAGTTTTTTCCTTATTTATTTACTATTGTACAAATTATTATTTTGAATAAAAAATAATATTTGATATAATCATTTATATCAAAATGGGTATTAATTATTATTATTATTATCATTATTATTATTTTGACGGTAAATGGGTATTAATTATTTGAAACTCCATTTATATAAAAATTTCACAAAAATTAAATAATTGTATTAAAATAAACATGTCTAATGTTAAGGGCACACTTAAAAATACACCAAGCTATTTATTTATTTAGACTCTACCTATCATAAAATTAAATAACTTAAAAATAATACTTGAATGAATGTTCTATTTATTTAAAAAAAATTATTAAATTATTTTTGTATTTTTAACAAGATAAATAATTTCATTCAATATTTTTTTTTAATTTATTTTCGTAATTAATGTCCCATCAACACTAGTTAAATTTATGCATGATTAATAGGAGGATCGGAGATGGTATAGTAATCGTGCGATGCTAAGTAATACTTTCTCCGTCCCTTAATATAAAATCTTATTCTAAAAAAAAATTGTCTCTTAATATAATTAAACATTTTTCAAATACTAAGGTGCATTAGTTATTTTTTTTATAAAATTACTCTCTATACCAAGGTGCATCAATTCTTTCTCTCTCTCTTAATAGTCTTGGCAGATGAGAATGGTAACTTGAGAAAAATAATACACATTTTGTACAAATTTAATACTAATAACTAATAAAATTCACTTTTTTAAAGGGCGTAAAATGATAAAAAAGAGTCCTATTAAGGTACCTAGGGAGTAGCATCCAACTTTAATTAACGAATTATTTACCTGACCTTAAATATTGAAGAAAAGCCACTAACCTGTCCCTACCAGCTGTGTCCTTATTCCATCTACATATTAAAAAATAAAAACGCTTTAGATCCCATAGCTCAGCACACTCAATTCCGTTATTATATAAACAGATAAGTGATCTCAACCTTGCAAGCTAGCCAGCAAGACCTTTAATTCACTTAATTTGCTAGTTGTTAATGTCTGCACTAAGAGAGAGAATGTCTAAGGGAAGAGGCAGTGCATCTATGAACATGGTCACTGTGATTTCACTACTGTGCCTTTTGGCTCTGGCCGAACGTGCTAATGCAGCAACTTACACCGTTGGAGGACCAGGGGGATGGACCTTCAACACTAATACTTGGCCCAGTGGAAAAAAGTTTAGAGCTGGTGATGTGATAAGTAAGTTTAATTAATTAGTCATCGATTTAGATGATTAGATCCCTTTTATATGTGCCATTTTTCCCATTTATAAAAGCTGTTTGAAAGAAAGGTAATCGCAACTGTATATGTATATGCTAATTGTTGCAGTTTTCAACTACGATTCAACGACACACAATGTGATTGCCGTGGACAGAAACGGATATAGCAGCTGCAAGACGCCGGCGGGTGCTAAAGTGTTCAGTTCAGGGAAGGACCAGATCAGGCTAGCAAGAGGACAGAACTACTTCATATGCAACTATCCTGGCCACTGTGAATCTGGGATGAAGATTGCCATCAGTGCAGTGTGATGCTATAGCAGTGTTCATGGTGCTATAGTTATTAGTTAATGGTCAATTCTTGATCTCCTTACCAGAAATAATAGTATGAGTAGATATTTATTTGTGTTTGATTTGTAGTACTTTCTTGTATCGATCTGTCGTATTAATCACAATAATTTTGTAAAGCGAGTGTGGGTGAGGTGGCTTTCTAGAAGTACAACTTGTCTGTTTGATAAGAAGAAAAAATAAAAAGGAAAAGAATAATGAGTGGACTAAAATCCATTGATTAAAAAATCTAAAAAACTAACTTTTATGAAAAATTGTGTATTAAGGCGATATACTTAGTTTTTTTTGATAAATAGCTACTCCTTCCGTTTTTATTTATAAGATACAAAACACTTTTTTAATTTATTGAATAACTCATATATTAAGTCTATATGAGTTATTTAATGAACCAAAAAAATGTTTTATCTCTTATAAATAGGAACAGAGAGAGTACCTTATTTGGAATCCTTAAATAGTTTTCTTAAAACACTCGTTAGCATGACTCAAACAAAGATCACCAAAACTAAAAAAGACTATTTAATATCATAAAATTGAAATATTATCTAAGTACACTACTAACATTAATAGTGTGATTGGTTAACGAGAGAAAATATGAAGAGAGAAATTGTGAAGAGAGAGTATGAAAAGAGGGAAAAAGGTAAAAAATTGGGTAGATTTTGGGTATTGATTGGAATAAGTGAAAGAGAAGAGAAAAAGAGAAGAATGAAGTGTTGATTATTTTTTAAAAGACATTAATATCCTGAAAATTTAAATAATTTGAGATATAAAGAGAGAATAGGGATAAAATTTGGAAAAGCCAAAAATTTTAGCCATGCCTACCATTTTCTTCACAAGTTTGCCATGAATTTTTTTTCTTGGGACCCAATTTGTTTTTTTCTCTTTCTACGCATTTTCTCATACGTCCAAACAGGAAAAAATGGTATTTTATTGCCTTTCTCCATCGCATCATTCTCTCTGGTCTCATTTTACACGGAAACAATCACAACGTAAATGTTTTATAACCCACCATTGAGTTTACCTATGAGTTTCTTTTTCTTATATATAGAGGAAAAAAAATTCTTATAATAGTATATTTGTGTGTGGTGAGAGAATGAGTATGATAGAGATTTTTAACTAGAAGTGGAGACGGTCCATCAGTCACGGACTCTTCTTGGACTTTGGGTCTGCATATTGTGAAATAATTGAGGTCTTCGTGCCAATCTATTACTAATAAGTGGTAATTAGAAGCATCAAGACCTCGATACTTTATGAGCTAGGAACCAGCCTTGACATTTTTTTTTCCTTCATTTGGCTAGATCTCTTTCCCTCTAATCCAACGTAAGCTTCCACTTTTTTTTTGGATCTTCTAAGAAGGATAGCATCATACAATATGAATCTCAAAACTGTATATAACAGAATGGAATAACTAATAGATCAAAAAGTACTAAATAATACTCATTGGAAAAAGGACTTTTCATGTAGGATTTGGCATGTAGTGATCAAAGGCTCCCTCAAGTAGACATGTATTTTAAGATATTAAAATTTGTAACAAGGTGAGAACTCCATACCCAGGAGTTTTATTGGGTATAAATACCCAATAACCAATTATGTGATGCACATCATTTTTTAACTTTTTTAAAGTTAAATTAAATGCTTAGTTTTTATATATGTTGTTAGTATAAGAGTATAAGAGAAATTTCCTGAAAAATTTCTATATTTATTAATAAAATTTGACTTTTTCTAAGGAGTTTTTTTATTCTTTTTCTATTTCGTTTTTTATAAAAAAAATTCTCTATTTTTGTTATTTGGATCACTGCTTAAATAATATTCTAATATTTGTGTAAGCTATTTAATTTCATTCCTAGCATATTCTTTTTTCCTTATTTAATTCCTAATAATAAAATTATATTTTGTTAATTTCTTCTATTGTTTTACTTATTTCATACACGATTTCAATTTACTTTTGATATTTCAATTTAATTTTTTATTTCGAGTTTGTTTTGTAGGTTTTATTTGTTTTGTTATTTATAATTTATGTTTGAATTATAGTTTTTTTTATTTTTATTGAGATTATTTTTGTTTGTTTAACGGATGGGTATCGATACCCACCTTTCTTCCTGGGTATGGAAGAATTTACCTTGTAACAAATATGGTTAGCTTATGAATTTTCATTTTAATTGACAAATAATGGTCTTGAACGCTTATTTGAGCCAAAAAACATTAATTTGAGCCATAAAACGTTAATTAAATGTGTCCATGTCAGATATAAAGATCCAGAGGTAGCACTCTCAATATTTACAAGAGGTTTGTGTATTGGAAATGATTATACGAGTTTGCAATTAAGAATTAACAACTTGGTCTAACTATGTAGTCAAGAAGATAGCACACAACTAAAATGATAATACTAATTGAGAGGCATATTAGTTCCTTATTTATATTCTTGAGTAATTGAGAGACATCCAATTAAAATGATAATACTAATTGAGATACTTTTATCATAATCAGACTTGCAACTTGGTGATCGAGAATTGCAAAATTTAACTTTGATAGAGATTGAGAAAATATTGCAATCAAATAGAAAAAGTCTAAAGGACTATACATCAATGCCATATCCAGAAGGGAATATCACGGGTCAATTAGGAAATAGACTAATATATAGTGAACGAGATTATGATGTGGCTGCAATGCACGATCAATTCCAAAGTTGTTTTAACTCTCTTACAGGTAATATCAAAATGATCAACTTAGTGTGAAACATATATTTCATACTATTTAATATCATCGTTTGTTGATACCAGGCTATTGATTAAATCATTGATTTTCTAGATGAAATCAACGATTATATTCTTTCATTGATACCAGGTAATTGAATAACAATGTTGTTTTATGAATTAACTAGCACTGGCAACATAAACTGAATATTCACAGCATCTTTAACGATTTGTAAATCATGCACATGTCTTGGCTATTATCTTGCTAAGTCTATATTAATAATTGTAACTATGGAGTATCAACTTTATAATTTACAAACAAGGCAAAAACGCAACACGACGAGGCCCGTGCGAGTGCATGGGTAACCGACTAGTTACTAGTAACTACTATCTGTATCTCTGTGCGTGTGTGGCCGTTTCGAAATAAATCACGCTAATAATTTTTTTGACTGGAAATCACGCTAATAATTAAAAATAGTAGTTAATTTTATTTAATTTTTTTATTAAAAACATAATTTCATTCTTTAATACTCCCTCCGTCCCACAATGAGTGTCACATTAGAGGATTTCACACAGATTAAGGAGAAACAATAAATGAAAGAAAGAGAACGACTATTTTACCAAATTAGCCTTGTTATTTTTCTAGAAAATTGTGCAGGCATAACTTTAAAAGACGTAAGAGGGGTAGAGCTGAAAAAAATTAATTAATGAGGCTAATATGACACTTATTTTGGGACAAATTTTTTTTTTTTTTTTTGCAAATGTGACACTCATTATGGGACGGAGGGAGTTTGTTTTTTATGAAAACTTGTTTCATAAGAATTCAAATGGCTATTAGAAAATAAAATTTAAATTAATTGAAAAGTATTTTATGAATAATATAAATAAATATGATATAATTAGTTGAGATTTACTTATATTTTGGACTAAAAAATTTTGAATTTTTTTGTTTATATTCGAAAATAAAAGGAGGGAGTACGATATTGTTGTTATAAACTTTGTTGGAAAAGAACTAAAAATCACTAAAGTTCATGTGAAAAACCTATTAAGTGTATGTTTAGCTTCTTGCGAAAACGATTGAACCCAAAATAACTATGAAATTCCTATGGAACATAACTTCACATTTACATTTCAATATATAAATTTTTTAGAGTGCATTCAATATGTTACAAGTGACCTTACTGGCCAAAAGACTAGACATCATAATACATTCAATACTCGCATTAAACTTCCTGATAGAAATACAAACAACTACAAAATTGATACTAGAAACAAATAAAAAAGAAAAGAACCTAACCTCAAAATGACACAAAGACAATGATAAAATTAATCTCATTCACAATGCCCTAACCGGTAAAGTATCCTTCACAGCGCTCTAACTGCGAATGACACAAACATGGTTGTTGGTTGCGAGAAATGGCACAGAGATGAGGAAGAAGAAGAAGAACTTACCAGTGTTAGGGAGACAAGATACAGTGTTAGGGTTGAGAGAAGATGACTCACAGTGTTAGGTTTCACGATGCAATAACAACCACAAACAATGTTAGAGGTTAAGACGAAAAGTATACGGCACAATTCAGAAAGGGAGATTATATGGAGGGAACAAAAGTTCTTTTATTTTTTAACTATAGTAAACCTCAAGATAACGCTTGCCTGAGAAAGTTTTATCTGGAGTAGAATTACGATAACGTTTGCTTAGAAAAATATCATCTAAAAGCTCCATATTTTTAATTGAAAATAAAATAAAAATACAGTGTGTTTAGTTGATGTTTGCCCAAAAAAAACATTATCAAAATTTTTACTAGAGATAATTTTAGCCTAAGCAAATGTTATCTTAAAGCTCCGTGTATTTTCAAATAACACGTCAACCTTACGCATTATCTGAATGTCATTATTGCTCCGTGTTTTTGGCGTAATGAGAGGCTTAATGATTAAAAAATGCTTATATGAATGAGTTGCTTAAATATGATGTGGCATAGTGGAATCCACCAAATGGTGAGAAAAGAACTCAAAGTGAAATGCTTAAATATGCACCATTAGAGATGCCCTAACAACTACCAATCAACCAACTAATAGAATGATCAGCGGTTCCATAATAAAAGTTATTTTGACATCAAATAATTCTGGATCATAAGATAAGTAAACACTCAAAGGAGGTTATAAAATACTTCACAGGGGCACCTCCTTATTGAAAATCCAAGAGAATTTGCGGGTAGTCTTGTGTGCTCGCTCATCAACACGTTCCTGCAGTCTCCTAATCCTAGGTGCAAGCCTACACACAAACTCATGTGCATACTTTCCCTCGCTTGTCAAACCCTTAAGCTTCTCTAATCTCCATCGTCCAATCAAGTACTCTAAAATATCAGCATAGTCGTTGGTCGTGTACACACCAATACGATGTGCTACTGCAGCGAAATGATCGAAGAGGCGTGGGTCCTGCCCATCGTGCATCAAGTGTGCTGGCATTGTAATTTTGTGGCGCATCATATTTGCTATGGCCATCATGGCCTCAGTGGGGTCCACTTCCAGAAGCTTTTCCACAATTCTCACGTATGCATTCTCGTGGCGCTTCTCATCTGCAGCAATGGTGCCACATATGCGCGCAAGTACTAGATCGCCACTCTCTTTAGCCAACCGGGCCATGTTTCCGTGTGACACAAAAGTAGCACGCTCTTGGAAGGATGTGTATACAAAGCCCATGTATGGGTTGTTTTCAGTACCCAAATCCTGTACCACAAAAAAACTAATTAAGTTAATTTAAAGTACACGTAATAAGTTCTTGATTTGCTTCATTACCTTTTGTTTTATTTGATTTATATCATATATATATATATATATATATATATATATATATAAGAATCAGTTTCCTTTGCAAAATGCGTTTGTCTATCGCCTAGTTCCTATCCATTAAACTATATCTAGATTTTTGTTTTATAAAGTATATTTTAAAGCTAGAGTTTTCTTGTATTTTTCTTAAAAAATCATAGAAGATATACTAATCCATTATTAAGGTGCCAATACACTAACGGGTCAAGTGTAATAGAAGGGGTAGTCTCCCACAACGTGGCAAATCAATGTTTGAATTCCCGTTAGGAGAGGTGTCCAAGTTATAAATACTAATATTCTTAATATTGTCCCAAGTTATGCAAATATTTAAATGAGATTATACCCATATTTTTTTGAACTTCTTTTTTACGAGAAAGACTTTTAATTATAATACTTTTTTTAGATATAACATTTTTAAGTAATATCAAAATATTAGTATTTATAAATATAAAATATATTCGCATTAATATTAGTACTTTTAATTTTGATAGTTGGTGGGTTTATTTTAGTGAGGTAAAATAAGATGATAAGAATTGCCGCGAAGGATTTTTAAAATAATGAAATGTTTGGTTTAATTCAGAAAAATAATTCAAAAGAAAGACATGAATTGAAAAACCACGTAGAAGTATAAAATAAAAAAATTTAAAGAAATAAAATTGAGTTTATGACCAATTTTGTCCCTGAAATTGGCGAAAAATTCAATTTGGTCCCTGACTTTTTCGATATTCCAAAATAGTCCCTCATTTTTGCAAATTCGTATCAGTTTAGTCCTTCCATCATTTGTGTCTGTTAAAATTATTCAACAACGTCCCTATAATTTATCACTTAGTGTCAAATTGGTCCCTGAAATACCAAAATACAGGGACGTTGTTGAATAATTTTAATGCACAAATAACGAAGACTAAAGCGAGCAATTTATAAAAATAAGGGACTATTTTGGAATATCGAAAAAGTCAGGGACCAAATTGAATTTTTCGCCAATTTCAGGGACGAAATTGGTCATAAACTCAAATAAAATTTATAACAGCTTACTCCTTTAATATACTTTGTATTATTTAGTAAAATACATGTAAACTTTTAAATGGCGGGACTCAAAATTTAGTAGACCTATCTTAAATTTTATTCGTTCTAATAATAAAGTTTATAATGAAAATAATATTAATGATAATGTCTTTAAATGATAGATGTTGTATATATATGCGTGTGAGGGACACAACACGTGTAAGAGATATATGATTGATTGATATTGGGTGTAAAATTTTATATTTACACTACTTAATTAATAACTTTTTTTTGTAGAATAGAAAATCAACTAGTTCAACCATTAAATTAAGTGACAGTATCTTTATGATTATGCATTACTAGAAAAAGTTGATTTACAGACAAAAATTAAAGACGAAAAAATAAAATTAGTCTCCAATTTTGGTGTTTCTAATTATTAGTGATGAAATTAGAGAAAAAAATTATTTTTTCTGTCTTTAATTTTTGTCAGTAATTCAAATTTTTTTAATAGTGATATATATCAAATTTCAAATAATTTGGATATTCGTACCACTTGTATCCACTATCTTTTAAAAAAAATAATAATTTAGACATTCGTATGCATGTTATCTAATAATGTATATTTACTAATTATATATTATACAATATAGTGTATAAAGTGAAAATTGATAAAATAGTGTGATGAAGTATCAAATTGATATTTATTTGTATATAATTTTGTAAATTTCGTGCTTTATAAAAACATGCAATAAATGGTAATTTCACATTCTAAAAAAAATAAAATAAATGGCAAAAGTATAAAATTTGACACCTATTGTGTGTGTGTGTGCATGTATGGGTGCATATATGTATGTGTATTACCATGCCAGCTCCAATCAAGTAATGGATAGTTTTCTCAATCATGTGCATATCAACTCGACCCGAGAGATAGAGATATGTTTTGAGTAAATCCCCATGTCTATTCTCTTCAGCAGCCCAAGAGCGTGACCATATAGCCCATGGAGTGAGGCATGAACCAGACTCGTCTCCAACCCCATCAAGCTTGTTTATCCATGTTTGGTATGTGGGCAAGGCTTCCTCAGTGATCATGTCACCCACCAAAACCACTAGGCAATCTTCTGGAAGCTCTGTCATTCGATCTCGCAGGGCCTTCACTTGTTCGATGAACTCATCCGACGACAATGATGAGTCTGGCAACAAGTTATGGGGTTGCCAGCTTTCCTCTGCTGGTTTGGCCAGCGGTAGAACGCTTTGCAATGCCCATTTCTCTAGTGACTTGAAGACTTCTATTTTCTCCTGTGGCATTGAGTGTTTCTTTTGGGATCTTAAGGCTTTTTTGGATGAGGCCTTAAGGTGGCCTTGTATTGGCATCCTTGCAAGTGATAGCTCTTGGGTACATAAGATCATCATTGTTTGCAATTCTCTTGTGTAAGAGAACAGTTGAGTTGAACCCGTGGCGCCAAGCCACCATTTATACAGCAATCATACCATGTGTTGCACTTTATTTTCAAAATATAAAAATAATATTAAAAAGATATTGAAGAGTGAAATATATAAAATGATGGATATGCATAAAATATGAAAATATTTTTTTAAAAAAAATATGTAAAGTAAATTAATACATATTATAATTGTGTATGAGAATCAAATTTATATCTATGATTTTTTTTTTTTGACATTGGTAATCTAAAGTTTTTTAATTGACTAAATTCGAGCAACAATAAGTAAAGATGAGGTGTTTATTGTTTTTTTTATAAGCAAAAGAATATATTAAAGAGGAGTACAAGGGGTACTTCGAACCCATATTTACAATTGTTTGGGGAAAGAAGTGTCTCATTAAAACCTCTCAAGGCCAAAACTCAGTGAAAAAAAGATCAAGAGAAGAAAAAGAGTAACGACCAAACCTCCAATATGACAGAAAAAACAGGCAACCAATCCAACCAGCACATAATTTGCGCCACCCACAAGCAAATACCAGCTGCAAATTATGCAGCCCCAGACACCCACAGCACCTTGCAGGCCACCATGAGCCGTACATCACCAATACCATAGCAACACCAGTGGCAACCCAAAACCAGCCTCAAATCCACCACCTGCAAATTCTTGTAAGATTGTGTGACACACACCCCAACCACCAGCGCACATAACACGACCAAAGACATTGGGCCACAAAAAAAAAAGGCACTTTCCAAATCCCCACCTACTACAGGAACTAGAGAGAAAAAACTTCTGAAGGACTACCACCATTCGGTTAGACTGCACACACCACAGAGCAAGACCAGCTGCAACATATGTAGCTCCAAAACCAGTCGCATATAACAAAGAGAACAGCCACCAAATTACAGTGCACAACAACATAAAAAGCGATGTTCCAAAACATAACAGAACCCCAGCAAACCCGCAGCTGCTCACCATTCCACAGCCTCCATATTGTTGCGAGTAAACATGCCACCCAACACACAACCTGCATAAAAATTCAGAGACATAAAATAGAAACAGTACAACCATCCAACCACCCAGAAGCAAACACCCGCCGCGAGTTATAGACAACCTAGGGTTCACACACCAATCCGAATATCTCCAAGAACATCCTTTACCTTGACTTGCCAAAAACCAATTCCAGGAGAGTTGTTTAATTTGAGCCATTAAACCAGAAAAGTTACCCTCATTAAATAAAATTTTATTTCTCAAGTCCCACAAACACCAGATCACAGCACACCAAATCAAATGTTTAGTCTTCTTGTATCTCTTACCGCGAAAAACATGTGCAAATTTTAGAAAGTTGTCAATCGGATTCCAGTGTCACACTCCACACCAACCAAGCCAACCATATATAGCGTTCCACACATTATGAGCAAATGAGCAAGTAAAAAACAAATGACTCATAGTCTCATCCTCACGAAAACACAAAACACAACAAGAATTATGGTTACCTGAGAGCACTCCTCTGCGGATTAGTAAGTCTCGCGTTGCAACTCTATCTCTAAAAAGTCTCCAAACCAAGAAAATGACTTTTGAGGGGATAGTTGTCCTCCACAAGCACCTGTAAGTCTTTAAGAGTTTTTCCTCCAACACATTTACATGGAGCCCTCCGTCCCTCATTAAAGCACCAAAGGCACTATTCACCGAGAAACCGTTAAGTATGTCGTGTTTCCACCGCCATTTATCATGCACATCAAATGATGGCATCCAACCATTTAGTAATGCATTAAATTCCATCTCCAATTCTTCTTCCCACGCCAACAATCTCCTACGCCACGCAACCCTCCACACCCACCTATCATCAACCCATACGCCACAAGAGGCCACAGAAACATCCTTTTGGTCTGACAGATAATATAATCTGGGGAAGAGCTCCATCAAGCAACCTGGGCCCAACCAACTGTCCTCCCAGAATCTAGCCATAGTACCGTCACCAACCTTAATACCCACAGCCTTCCGGAACCAAACCTGATTAACTGACACCAAATCTCTCCACCAAATAGAGTGGTGCTGCGAGAACACCATCTCATCAAGTAAAACTTTGGAAAGTAAACCATATTTCCGAGTAAGAAGATCAAACCAAACCGCACTCGTATCCATGAGACACCTCTACTTCCATTTTGCCAACAAACTTAGATTAAAAACCTCCAAATTCTTTACACCCAGGCCACCATCCGTTTTTGATTTGCAAACGTCAGCCCAACTAACCCAACATATTTTCCTGGAATCCATTTTGCCACCCCAAAGAACGTTTCTTTGAATGGAACGCAAGATTTGTAAAACCCTTTTGGGGGCCTTGTAAAATGAGAAAAAATACAAGGGTAAACTCGACAGAACGAAATTAATCAGGGTCAATCTACCTCCAAAGGAGAGATGTGATTTCTTCCAAGAGTTTAATTTAGCACGCATATTCTTAATCACGGGGTCCCAAGGAGCACATTTCCTTGGATTTGCACCAACCGGGATGCCAAGGAACTTAAAAGGAATAGAACTTACAGAGCAAAATAAGAAGCAAGAAGTAGCCCTCAAGAACGGATCATCCACATTAATGCCATACAGGTTACTTTTAGCAAAATTGACTTTAAGCCTAGAGCATAACTCAAATCCTCTCAGAACATATTTGATGCACCATAAATTATCCCAGCTTGGTTCACAAACCAAAATGGTGTCGTCCGCATATTGAAGAATCAGAAACATAATTTCCGGGTATGCCTTATAGGGAACCAGTTCTCCAATTTCCATCGCCCTATTAACAAGTCCAGTTAATCCTTCAACTGCAATTAAAAATAAAAAAGGGAGCTAATGGATCTCCCTATCGTAATCCACGCTGCATAGGAAACTCACATATTGGGCTCCCATTAACCAGAACCGACATATGACTAGATGAAATACAAGCTTTTATCCACCTCCTCCAATTATAACAGAATCCCATTCTATTCATTACATAATCCAAATAAGACCAAGATGACATATAGTGTACATGATTACTTATATTTTTTTTATTTGTGCATTAAACCTCAATTTAGTCTCTAAATTTATACCATCTCTCTTATTTAGTCCCTAAATTATATGAAAACAATAAGTAGTTACTAAAGTTTATTAAATCTGTCCAATTAGTTCATAAAGTTTTATAAGTAGTTCCTTACAAGAAGTAATGAAACGGATTTTACAAAACTTTAAAAACTATTTATAAAATTTTAGGGACTAATGAAACAAATTTATAAACTTTAAGACTATTTTTATATAATTTAGTGACCAAGTACCAAGAGAAAGTGTAACTTAACTACTTAAGCAACTAAATCAACTACTCCACACGTCCCTAAATGGAAACCTGATTTGACCAAAACACATAAATTAAAAAAATTAGTAAACTCATTTAATTTGTTTACAATGTGTACTTTTTTCCAAAAATACCCTTTAATTGTTTACTATTGACTCTATTTACTATTTATCTGTTGTTCTCAAAGTTCAATGCAATATTAATCACTGTTTTGTCAATTATACCATTAACTATTTATTGTAGAGAGAAATAAGTGTAATGAGATAATAAACAGTCAATGTATTACATGAAAAAGACTAATAATTTCATCAAAAACAATAAAATTTTTGGGTTTCATTGGTTTGTTTAAAATAACTTTAAACGACATTTAAAAAGGAACAGAATTAGTAATAATTTACTACCTCCATTCTTTTTTAGATGTCATTTAAAGTTGTTTTACACAAACCAAGAAAACCGATAAATTTTATTGTTCTTGATTAAATTATTGGTCTTTTTCTTGTGATTACCATTGACTGTTTATTACTCCATTACAATTATTTCTCTCTCTATAATAAATAATTAAGGATATAATTAACAAAAAATATTTAATATAGCCTTAAACTTTAAAAACGACAGGTAAATAATAACAAAATTTTCCAAAAAAATGAACAAGTAAAAATAACAGAAAGATTAGAAAGCTATTTATAAAAAGGAATCTTTTTTTTTTCAAATACATCTTACGTTTAGGGACAGAGGAGTACTTATACTAATTTTTTTAGGGCATTATTAAATGCACCCCCCACCTGGTGGGTACACCCCCCATTTTTCGAATTTTCCAAAATACCCCCGAATAAAAACAACAAAAATTCTTTTTTTTTATCCTGGACATTTTACCGGAAATTGCAATTTCCGACAAGAATTTTAAACACAATGTTACAGGAAATTGCAATTTTCGGTATACTACCGAAAATTGCAATTTCAGGTAAGAATTTTTTGTAATATTTACCGGAAATGTTAATTTTCGGTATACAAAGCACGAACAAGAAATTACTCCTACGATGTGCATGTAACCAGGAACACATTGAAGAGATACGAAAGAGATAATTCTCTATTGGGGGGAAACTGAACCATTTGATTAAGGATCTTCACCCATATTGTCAACAATCTCTCGATGCATTCAGACTAGCTTACTTAGAAAAGTAAGCTAGTCCGAATGCATCGAGAGACAATCCTTGATAAACAGATGCCAGCTTATAATGGTCGAAAGAGCTTATTTACGACAGGTCCATTCCCCTTTACATCAAAGGATTTTGTAGTCAAACACTCATTTTTTATTTTTTTGCACTCAGACTTGGTGAAAAACGCTCTCATCGTACCGAAAATACAAATTTCTGGTACGTATTTTGTTTCGTTTTGAACTTTGTTCTGGAAATTTTAATTTCCGGTATACAAAATGTATACCGAAAATTATAATTTTCGGTAACGTTGTTTCCGAATCAAATTTTCCAGAAATTGAAATTTTCGGTATACAATTTCTGTACCGGAAATTGGAATTTCCGGTAAACAGCATTAAAATAACGTACCGAAAATTTGTAATTTCTGGTAAAAGATTAAAAAACTTGTGTACCGGAAATTGTGAATTTTCGGTATGCAATATTTTTAATCTTTTACCGGAAATTGCGAATTTTCGGTACGTTATTTTTTTTTTCAAACTTTTTTTCCCACGTAATAATCTATTGTTTGTTTCATTTTAGTTTCATTAGAAATGGATGATTTTAGTGGCTTCAATTCTGACGAAGCTGACAAGCCGACCGACGTTTCCCAATATTCCGATTGTAGTGATGTATTCACTACTACGCAGGTAATTTAATTATTGTTTGATATTATGAATATGTCGTATTTTTTTTAGCAAAACATTAAGATTAATACTTTTTTTTAGATATTTCCTACACGAGATGACCTTTTGTATTGGGCTCGAGAGGTTGGGAAAACAATATAGTTGTTGTCATTGTAAGATCAGACACAGAAACAGGACAAAGTGGAAAAAAATAAAAGTCATTCCGGGTTGTGAAAGGGGTGAAAAGTATAGATCAAAGTCATCAAGTTCTTCAAAGTCAACTGGATCTCATAAGTGTGAGTGTCCGTTCGCGCTTAAAGGAAGACCCCTGTCAACGGGTGAAGGCTGGATACTTAAGGTCCTTTGTGGAATTTACAACCATCGGATACCTGAAAGCATGATGGGTCATCCATTTGTTGGTCGTTTAAACCAAAATGAGAAAGAAATTGTTCATGATATGACAAAGAACAACGTAAGGCCGGGAAGCATTCTATTTACACTGAAAAGTCACAATGTGGCCAATCTCACTACCATCAGTCAAGTATATAATGAGCAGCGTAAGTTTTGATCCACACAGAAAAGTCCAAGAACTAAAATGCAACACTTGTTGAACTTAATCCAATGTGATCGATATGTGTCCCGGTATAGAAGACATGAAGGTTCTGACATTGTTAGAGATATTTTTTGGACACATCCAGATACCGTCAATTTATTGAATACATTTCACGTTGTCTTATTCATGGACAGCACCTACAAAACCAACAGATATCGGCTGCCACTGTTTGAAATTGCTGGTGTTACTAGTACATCCCTTACATACATTGTGACGTTTGCCTATTTGGATTCTGAGCAGCAGGATAACTTTGAATGGGCACTCTTGAAGTTAAAAGGTCTGTTTATGCGACAGGAATCATTTCCTCAAGTTATTCTTACCGATAGAGATCTTGCTCTGATGAATGCAATTGCGTCTATTTTTCCAACTTCGGCCAATTTGCTGTGTTAATGGTACATAGGTAAGAATGTCTATGCGAAATGCAAGAAGTTGGTATTTCATGAAGACAAACATGAGGCAATGAAGAATGCATGGGATGGTGTTGTTGATGCGACTGACTTGTTTGAGTATCAGCAGCGGTTGATGACTTTTGAGTGTGTATGTTCAGAATTTCCTATTTTTGTTGAATATGTCAAGAATACATGGTTGAACCCCTTTAAGGAAAAGTTTGTTGCGGTATGGACCAACCAAGTGATGCACTTCGGAAATACAACAACAAATAGGTGTGCTTAAACCAGTAGATAAAATTATGTTGATAATTTTGTTTTTTAAATGGTGTCATTGGTATTTGATGTGGTTTAATTTTTGTTTGTTATTAGGGCTGAGTCTGCACATTGGACATTGAAGAGGAATCTACAAAACAGTAGGGGTGACCTGTGTCATTGTTGGGAAGCTACGAACAATATGATTGCACTGCAACACACTGAGATAAAAGCATCATTCGAAAGAAGCATAAGCGTAGTGGAGCACAGGCATAACAACCGTTTGTTTATCAGATTGCATGGATTTGTATCAAGGACTGCACTACAACTTATTGCCGACGAGTGTAGCAGAGTGAATCATGTGGGTATCGATAAATCTACTTGTCGTTGCCTAATCAGAACGACACATGGGTTACCTTGTGCTTGTGAGTTGGCGGGTTACATAAGACTGTTTGCACCTATTACATCGGAGGCAGTTCACTTGCACTGGAGGAGTTTACATTTTGGTGAATACCAATCACAACAACACAAAGTTGAGACAGAAGGCGGGGTGTCAGAGGAAGAGGACACTGTTTGCCAAGAGGACACTGTTTGCCAAAGTGCATGAACTTGAATTTTCGGACACAACTTCAATGTGTCCACCTCCTCAAAAGGTGAAGACCAAGGGAGCACCGAAAAAGGGTAAAGGTAAGGCCCCAGCAATGGATGGATATGATGTTAGGCGCGACCCATCATATTTTGAGCATGTGGACAACATGTATTCTGAGCATGTGGGCAACATGTATTCTGACGAACCATCTGGGAATACATCAAAGGCATCTAATGTACCATCTAATGTGCCCACAAGGAAAAAGAAACGATCTGATGTACCGTCTAATGTACATCAAACGCCTTACCTGAGCCAATTTCCTCCACAATTTCATCCATATATTGAGCAAATAGTGGATGTCGAAGATGATGGAAACTGCAGATATCGTTCCATTGCAGCATTACTTGGTAAATCTGAGGACGGGTGGCCTATAGTCCGGCAAGACTTGGAAAAAGAGATCAAAATGCATTATGATTTATATGGCCGGCTTTTTGGAGATCAATATCAAGCATTGAGGGAGTCGTTGATAGGTGTAACTGGTACCTGCTTTTGTGACAAGTGGATGACCTTACCAGACATGGGTTACGTAATAGCAACCAAATATAAATTGGTTCTAGTCTCTTTGAATGAGTGCAGTCGAACGTGTTGGACATTTTTCCCTCTTAGGGGCATGTGTCACCCAACCCAACCAAACAACACCATAATTTGTATTGGGTTTGTCAACAAAAATCACTGGGTACAGGTAAATTTTTTTTACAGCAATGTGTTTTAACTTAAATTTATCATTTTTTAATGTAAAATGTGTTTAATTAATCTACATTTTTTCAGGTATTTCTTAAGCCCGGATGTCCATTGCCTAACGTCGCTCCCAGTTGGCGTCAATATGCTTATCCGGAGGCTCACTCATGGGAAACATTGTATGATGCTCGATTGGAAGAATGGTTCACATTATTTCCGCCGTTGCGTCATACTACACGACAGTTCCCAGATGACCGTGTACGATTGGATGACGATTGATTACATTGTAGTGATATGTAGTACACTTTATTATTTTTAATTGTGGGTTTGGTTTTTTTAATGTTGAATTGGCATCTAGAGTGAATTATGTTGTTGGTTATGCAATGTAATATAATGTGACGTTGGTTTTTTTTAGTATTGAATTTGCAGTCCAAATGTATCATTTTTTTTCTATAAACCTCGCGAAGTTGGTTCATTGTTGGGAGCGTAGGCTACGCGAATAAAAAAGAACGAGCGAGTGGCCACGATTAAACAACATAAAAAAACAAGCGCAAATATAACAAAATGTAAATATAACAACAAAAGATGTCCAAATATAACAAAAAAACATAATAAACATAAAAAAAACCCATCGTCTCCGCTGTCGACGCTTCGCCCCGGGTGTGATCGCCTCCGTCCCACCCTGCGCTATCTGTAGTGCCTGGGCAATATACTCGGGAAGCAGAAAGGGGTCCATCATCACATAGTCGGTCTCAGAGGCTGTCTGGAGAATGCTGGTGACTGAGGCCAGCCTCTCAGTCATATCATCACAATGCGGCTGCAAATTATAACAAGACATCAGAGAGACATAAGAGAAAATAAACAAACACAAAAAATACATAATGTATATCTAAATACTTACACAATCAGGAGCAGCCGCAGCCTCAGGAGCATCCGGATTGATCAGGAGTGGATGCAACATCCTGCGATACCACTCTATGTACCTGTCAGTGCACTCCGCTGGATACGAGGCCAGGTATAAATCGGGGACCGTCGACATGATAGAGTGCATAAGAAACTGTATCCATGCATCCATAATCTCCGCAGCTGTGGGACGCGGTGGTGGTGGCCGGGGAATGTCCTGGATGTAGCCGAACTGCCTGACTACCCTCTCAGGCAGGTACGGCATAATAAACGACACACACCGGATGTACCCCGAAAACAGGAACGCGGGATGACAACCCGCTCTAATGCCCTCCCACGGTCTCCAAACAACGTCATCGACTGTCAACGCATCCAGCACTCTCCTGAAGGGCCCCATTTGGCCGTCACCCTTAACCGGCGACCACCTCATGGCTCGTGTCATGCCCAGGGTGATGCCGTTATCCTTCCTTTTGCAGAGACGAGGGAAATACTCATATATCCATGTCTATGACAACAATAACGAATCGACACGCCATACAAAAATTTTAAATAAATAATTGTTTACAAAAATAGTTTGCGTACCTGAAGAAGTGTCATGTATCCGCCAATCTGATTTGTGTCATGTAGGCTAGCGTCTCCTAGATATCCGTACAAGAAGGCTAGTGCAGCACTAGCCCATGACACACTACCAACCCCCTCTAAGTCACGTACCAGGTCCAGGTACTTGATGTCAATATATATATGGCTCTTGTCTGCCAAAATGGTACAGGCCAACAGCAACATTATCATGGCCCTGGCTGCACAGTCCCACTGTCTATCGTAAACACACTGGTCATATGTCTTCATCAAGAAGTCAATACTCATATGAGCTCCCCTCATATCTGTCGTCTCCTTGTTTGCCTCTTCATATGTACACCCCAGCAATGTCTGTAAATAAGATATTGCAATGTCTGGATCCATCACTGGGGGTACATGAAAAGAGCCGCTGACTTTAAGGCCTAGGAGGACAGACACATCATCAAGCGTGACTGTCATCTCTCCAAAGGGCAGATGGAAGCTGCTCGTCTCCCAATGCCACCTTTCTGCAAAGGCTGACAATAAGGCCCTGTCAACCATCCTGAAGCTGCAGTATAGCAAGGAGGTTAGGTCGGCCTCCGAGAGATGGTCATTTACATGAGGAGGCGGTGGTACTCTTCCACTCAACCATTTTTGCAACTTCAGGCCGTGAGAGGCCACCTTAAGCGCATCACGCTCCTGCACACAAATAAACATCATTGATCATATAAAAAAATAAACATTTGATCAAATAACAACCAGATATATACCTGCTCCTGCCATATCTAATAGGCAACGTGATGCTGATAATCTGTAAGCAACGACCCATCGTAAAGTCCTCCAGGAAAGGGAGCCTGGTCTCCAGCTAGACCATGGTCTCCTCCAGCTATATCCTCTGGAGCCTCGTATACAAAATGGGGATCCTGGTGGCCAACTACATCCCCGTGCGGCAACCTGCTAGCAATACGCCTCTGACGCTCAGAGGCAGTCGGAGGTTGCCGTTGTCTACGTGGGGGTGCACTATCAGAAGTGGAAGCTACTCCTCTCCCTCTTGACTTAGGCATATCTGAAAGACAAATAAATCAATTATATTAAACTGCAATAAAATAAAAATTGTACCGGAAATTACAATTTCCGGTACAAAAATTTTAACCACACTATCACCGGAAATTGCAATTTCTGGTATACAAATTATATACCGGAAATTGCAATTTATGGAACTATGTTTAAAAAACAAAAAAATACATACCGAAAATTTTCAATTTCTGGTAAGATCAGAGCGTTTTCAGTTTCAAGAATTTAGAATTTTCGGAAGTGTGAGTGTGAGTGAATCGGGGTGAAGGTTGAGTTTTTGTTGTGTTATTCAAGGGGGCATTCTGGGAAGTTCGCAAATTGTATACCGAAAATTGCAATTTCCGGTAACATTGTGTTTAAAATTTGTTGCCGAAAATTACAATTTTCGGTATACAAATTGTATAACAAAAATTGTAATTTCTGATAAAATGTTCAGAATAAAAAAAAAATTGCTATTTTTATTCGGAAATATTTTGAAAAATTCAAAAAATGGGGGGTGTACCCACCAAGTCGGGGATGCATTTAATAATGCTCTTTTTTTTTTTAACTTTTTAATACAGTATGGGTGCGGTGGTGCCTTTGTTTCTTTTCACGAGGCAAAGCCTTTAAAATGCACACCCACCTCTCAGTCCCCCACCTTTCGAGATCTAACACTCAGACTACTGGGATACTCCCTTAAATTCCAACAACCCCAAGCTTGCGCCCTTAATTCCAACAACTCAACAACCCCAATGTCAATCCCATCTCGATTATCAAAAGAAAAACAATTAAGTTTGGTGGTGTAAAATACTTGCCAATATTTGAGATAGGAGAGAGTACCTCTTTTAGATTTCGTTTAAGGATGTTTTATACAAATTAAGAAAACCAATAAATTTTGTTATTTTTGATAAAATTATTGGTCTTTTTACTTTGATACCCTTGACTATTTATTACCCCATTACACTTATTCCTCTCTTTACAATAAATAGTTAATGGTATATTGACAAAAAATAATTAATGTGATCTTGACCTTTGAGAACGACAGATAAATAGTAAAAAAATTTCTCTAAAAAACAGATAAGTAAAAATGAACGAAAGGAGTAAAAGCAAATCCTAATTAACTTCATTTTATTTAATGATATCATTCTTAAAATATTTTTCAATTAAAATATTTCAATAAATATTTTTATTATCGTGAAACAAGTTTTCATAAGGTTATCTTTCCATTATAGGGCAAAACCAAAAGTAGTTTTTTTGTTTATTCGGCAAATCTTTCCATTATAATGATGCATGAAAGCTTAACTGCACACTTCTAAATATTTTTTTACAATAATTCTATTATGAATATTTTTGCATTTTTATGTGATGATTTTAAGTGGATTAAAAGCATAAATATGATGTTATATGTGTCTTGAAATCACTTTTAAAGTTTGGTTAAATTTGAGCTTGATTTGGTTGTTCAAATGATGCATCTTTCCTTCCAATTTGATGCTTTTATAGACGGTGTTAACTTGCTACAACTTTACAGCTAAGATAAATCGGCAGCAATAGCATGTGAAACAAACCCTACAAGCATAAGTTGCTAAGATAGGACTAAAGAATTACTTTTTTTTTTGGGTGCAAGGACTAAAGAATTACTTTAATGCAGTGATTTATACTATTGTTAGTATGGAAAATTGCATTTTTCATACTATGTCAAAGACATGACTTGTCGATAATTTAAGTGGTGGATGCATGTCCAAGGCTTATCAGAATTGACAATTGGTGCAAGTTCTGACATGTGTCAATTTTAGAATAGAGTAGTTATTAAATAAGACACTTATCAACATCTGAGTCATTAGGAAGTTATTTTCTTTTGCCTATATATACTTGCAAACTCAATGTATTATAGGTTGGAACTTGTAAGCACCTTATATATCCTAAGTCCCTAACATTCATGGATTGACGGGTCACTGCAATGTTACCAACCATTTCTTTCAATTCCAGTCATTTATTTCATGATCTTATTCCTCTTTTCTTTACATTTTTCTGCCATTTAACTTTCCAACAATTTTTATTTCATTGTCATTTATAAGCATTCTTTTAATTCATGTTCTTTAAAAGCTTTATTTGATTTTCAATCATTTACATTTTTCCTTTATGTTCAATTATTATTGTTAGTGTCAAACATTACATTTTTTATACTAAGTTGAAGACAAGGCATGTCGAAGATATACTTGCTTTTTTCTAGTTTGTGAAGTGTCGAAGCAAGCAAACGTAGTGGAAATAAAGTAGCATTTGGAAGCACATGGAGCATGATAGCAGAGAAGTTATTAGTAGTTTATTTATTTTAAAAAAAATAAGACATGTGTCAGTCTTAGAATAGGGAAGTTACTCAAAGAGACACTTGTCATGATTTGTGTAGATAGACAATTATTTTACTTTGCCTATATATACTTGTAAGCACAATATAATCAAGGTTGGAACTTGTAAGCACCCTGCATATCCCAAGTCCCAGACGTTCATGGATTGACGGGTCAATGTAATGTTCCCAACTATTTTCATTCTAGTAATTTATTTTATGGTTTTACTCTCATGTTCTTTACATTTTCCAGTAATTTTCCTTTCAAAGTCATTTACATTTTTTGCATTCCGCTTCTTCTCTCTCAATCAAGTGATCTTTTAAACCATTTGAGTTCTTTTATTGCTTTAAATATGTGATCAGAGTTACATTTTTACTGAGGAGTCTCATTTTCGTTTGATCTTAATTATCTATTGTCGGAGTGGATTCTTTACAAAAAATCACCGTTAACAAAATGACACGCCCGGTAGGACTCTGTAAGGGTAATGTGTGTCACAAATTCGTTGTGAGTTTAAACTTTGATGGGTTGCTTACACATGAAAGAATAAAATTGGAAACGATTTCTAAATCGGTATTGAAATCGATTACGAAGGCATACATGTATTGCCTTTATGTTTAATTATTATCTTCTATTGTTGGCCAGTCGGTGTCGGGACTGATCCTACAGAAGGCATATATAAAAAATAGTGTTGGCCTTTGAGGCCAAGAAAAAGGAAAAAATGACCTTCCAGGCGGCCAACAAGATTTGTTACGAGAAGAAAAAATGGCCTTAGGCCATATAAAAATGTATATAATGATGAATTGGCCTTTACGGCCAAACAAAAGAAAAAATGATGATGGCTTTGAAGCCAACATGAAAATCAAAAAGAGTACCCGACATGCGTTAAAAAAATGATGGGTCCAATTGTTGAATGTGAAAGGAAGAACACATGTTGCAATGGGAGGATCCATTTAGATACATGGAAGAGCATGACAAGAAAAGCTTTATTCAAGATGTGGAATTTAAACTTCCACTTTGATGCCACGTAACATGGAAATGTGGTCTCTGAGGCCAAAAAAAGAAAAAAAAAAGGGGAAAGAAAATCTGAGTTGAAAGATACCAGATCAATCTCTCCGATGAGATTAAAATGAACTGCGTTTCTGCTTACGCTGTCTGCCAAGTCAATGATTAGTGCATGTCTAGTTTGGTGCATTTGACAATTAAATTAACTTGATGATGTGCAACAAGTTAATTGTTGCTCATGCCTGCCAATTGAGAAATGGGATTCAATTGGAAATTGTTAAGTTGGACTACAGTAACTTGCTCATGTCTCAGTTGTTGGAACCTAAACGATTGAGAAGTTTAGACCCACATTAATTTTGATGATAACAAAGTAATTCTCAAGAGAACAATTTATCTTCTAACATATCTTTGAGTGTACAGGTATCAAAGCTTCATATATATGTACAAAACACTCAAGGAAGAAGAAGAAATTTACAAAAGAATTGAATACAATCCACTAGTGTCAACATCCGAACCCACTCCGACGTCTTGCTAACAGCAAGCGTCCAGCAGTGTTACTCCTTGACACGTGCAATCACTTCAATGAAGCACGTGATAATCACGTTTCTGCTCTTAGCCTCAGACTGTTCTGGAACGGAATTCGAATTTGATTTTATGCGCTCATTTTGATGTACGAGGAAGCAAAGGTGACACCTTTAGCATAAGACAAAAATCGTACAAGGCAATTGCAAATAGCAGATAGTACGAAAACGGTAATGTGTACTATTCTGATATTCTCTGGAAAGGAAGAAAAGGACTACATTTCAAATTATCTCACTCAATGGAAAGGAGATATTTTTTACTGCAACGGTAATACCCTTGAAGACTCCTAAATACCTCAAGGTATTCATTGATGACCAGTTGGAAAAATTGTGAAGAAACTTCATTCAAAAAGCAAAATTACTCAAGTGAGCAATCAAGTTTCGTGCCAAGTTTCTGGTCTACGTAGAACTGAACTCAACGTCTTATACTTTCTTTTAGAAAGGCATTCTGTTTTGAGCTTAATCTTTTTATCCTCTCTGTGAGAGTTATTGTGATTGTATTCAAAAGTATAATCTCTTTTGTAAACTGTATTTGGCCTAGTTAAGGCTTTGTTCCTCAAAGGCTCGACTGTACTGAGTCGTTTTGAGAAGTTGAGAGTATTGTCAAGTTTGTGACAGAAGAATACTCTTGAGGAAAATTGTAATCAGTTGATTATAGTGAAAAATCCTTCATGAACGAAGGGACTGGACGTAGCTACCAGTTGGTGGTGAACTAGTATAAATCTCTGCGTCTCATCCTTTACTGCTTTACATTTATCTTTACCTTGCTCAGTAAAACAAGTTTTTATAAACTGTTTAATTTCTGCATCCGGTTTAATTCTCTGCATCTGATATACAAACAGTTTTGAAAAACTTGTGTTGAAGTTTTTACGTATAGTTTGCGAAAAGTTTTTTAACACAATTCAACTCCCCTTTCTTGTGTTCACGTTCAGTTGGTATCAGAGCTCGGCCTCTTGGTTGAGCACCTAACAGTGTTAAGAGAAAAGATCATATACTGTGAACATTTCTACTGAAGGTGGTCATATGAACCGTCCTCCTCTATTCGATGGAGAAAAATTTGATTACTGGAAAGAAAGATAAAAGCTTTCTTTGAGACACAACAACTTGAGTTGTGAGATATAGTTCAAAGTGGTTACATTCCTCCCACTAATCCTCATGGTATTGCTATAGCCAGAGAAGATTGAAATGATGAGCAGAAAAAGAGATATCAAATCAATCAAAAGGCTAGATTCATTCTTATCTGTGCTATGACAGAAAAAGAATATGATAAATGTGGCAAATTTGATACTGCCAAAGAAATCTGGGACTCACTTGTTTTATCTTACGAAGGCTCTGCCCAAGTAAGAGAAACCAAAGCTAGCATGTTGGTTCGCCAATACGAGTTGTTCAAAATGGAAGATGGTGAAAGCATTGAAACCATGTTTGGAAGATTTCAAACACTTGTTCATGGGTTACAGGCCCTTGGAAAAAGTTACACTACACCTGACCATGTTAGAAAGATCTTAAGAAGCTTGACTAAGCAGTGGAGACCCAAGGTCACTGCTATTCAGGAAACAAAAGATCTAAATGTCCTACGACTTGAAGATCTTATGAGTTCGTTGAAAGCTCATGGACTTGAGCTAAATAAAGAAGAACCTATCAAAAAGGGCAAGTCTATTGCTTTGAAAGTCGCTCAACATAAAGCCAGTTCTTCCAAAGCCCTTCAAGCTGAAGAAGAAGAATCAGAAGATGAAGCTTCAGAAGGAGATGTTGACACATCAGAAGTTGAGCTCGCGTTTATATCCAGAAAAATACAAAGAATGTGGAAGAAGAGAAACTTCAGGAGGGAGTTTCAGAAGAAAGATACTAAGGACAAGAAGGAAAGCAAGGACAAGGCTCAAGTCATTTGCTATGAATGTAAAAAGCCTAGACATTTCAAGTCTGAATGTCCTAATCTTAAGGAGAAGCCCACAAGAAGTTCTTTCAAGAAAAAGAAGAAGAGCCTCATGGCTACATGTGAAGATCTAGATTTATCCTCATCTGAGGAAGATAATGAAGTAGAAGCAAATCTCGCTCTCATGGCGTATTAATCGACCTTGATTCAGAAGAAGAAGATGAAGAGGTAATAGTATATGATTCCTACTCTGAACTTCAACTTGCATTCGATGATCTTCTTAAGGACTCTGCCACTCTCTCTGTTGAGTATAAGAATTTGAAAAGGAAATTTTTAAAATTATCACAAGACTTTCAAGCTTTAAACAAAGAAAAATCTGTACTCAATAAAGAAAATCAGAAGCTGAAAACTAAAAATCAGCATCTGATGGATAACCAGCGTCTGACCGCTAACAAGCAATCAGAAGCTGAGAGCTCTCAAGCTGAAAGCTCTAAAGTTACAAGCAATCCTAAATGCAAATCAAATGATTATGAATATGCTTTTCAAAAGTTTCTTGCAGAGAGTGTAACTCGTAGCAAGCAAGCTTCAATGATTTGGGGTGTCAGTAAAACGACAACTCATAGTCTTGGTTATATATCAGATGAACCTCTTTTAGAAAATGATTCAGCATATGATAAATCCAATAATCATAGTAAATGCTTGCATTGTACTTACTGCAATAAACCTGGTCATTTGAAAAGTGCATGTACTGTTTTTAAAATTGTGAAGGACAAGCTTCCTTCAAGAACTAACAAGAAAGGACCCAAAAAGATATGGGTACCTAAAGATAAAATAGTCTATGTTGCAGACATGCTTAGCAACAAAGTCAACACACCTATCTTGGTACTTAGACAGTGGATGCTCGCGTCACATGACGGGAGAAAAGCATATGTTCCAAGAACTAAGGCCTAAAGAAGCTGGATTCGTTGGTTTCGGAGAAAACCAGAAAGGTAAAATAGTTGGAATTGGTCGCATTGGTAAATGCTCTCTTCCCTCTATTGATAATGTACTATATGTTGAAGGACTTAAACATAACTTATTGAGCATAAGTCAATTATGTGACAGTGATTATGAAGTCATCTTTACAGAAACTAGATGTCTAGTAAAAAGCAAGAAAGACAGCTCTACTTTCTTTACTGCTAAGAGGAAACAAAATATTTACAAAATTGATCTCTCTGAACTTGCAAAACAAGATGTCAAGTGTCTCATGTCTGTTGACGAAGAACAATGGATTTGGCACAAGAGATTGGGTCATGCCAATTTGAGATTAATCTCAAAATTAAACAAGAACAGTCTTGTCAGAGGCTTACCAAATCTTAAGTATCAATCCGATGCTCTCTGTGAGGCATGTCAAAGAGGAAAACAAGTTAAAACTTCTTTTCATTCAAAAAATGTTGTTTCAACCTCTAGACCACTTGAGCTTTTGCATCTTGATCTTTTTGGTCTAACAAGGACAAATTTCTTTAACTGGAAAGAAATATGGGTTAGTCATTGTTGATGATTTTACTAGATGGACATGGGTTAGATTCCTTGCTCACAAAGATGAGTCATACAAGGTATTTACTGTATTCTGCAAAACAGTTCAAAATGAAAAAGGAATTTGCATTTCTTCTATTAGAAGTGATCATGGGAGAGAATTTGAAAATGAAAGCTTTCAAAAGTTTTGCGATGATAACGGCATCTCCCACAATTTCTCCTCTCCTAGAACACCTCAACAAAATGGTGTTGTAGAAAGGAAGAATAGGTCCCTCCAAGAAATGGCCAGGACCATGATCAATGAAGCTAACATTGCAAAGCATTTTTGGGCAGAAGCAGTAAACACAGCTTGTTACATTCAAAATAGAATTTCTATTAGACCTATTTTGAAGAAGACTCTATATGAACTGTGGAAAGGAAGGAAACCAAACATATCATATTTTCATTCATTTGGTTGTACGTGTTACATTTTAAATACTAAGGATCAGCTTGGTAAGTTTGATTCAAAAGCTGACAAAGAAATCTTTTTGGGATATTCTGAAAGATCTAAAGCTTTTAGAATATACAATAAAGAAACTATGACAGTAGAAGAATCCATTCATGTCAAATTTGATGACAAGAAGCCTGACACAGCCATGTCATAGCTAGATGAATTATTTTTAGAATTAAATATAGGTAATACTACAAATAGTGAACCTACATCTTCATCGTCCGGTGGTGACCAGACACAAGAATCTTCAGAAGCTGAATTCAGAAAGAGCTGGAAGTACAAAGCCAGTCATCCTAAAGATCAAATCATAGGAAAACCTGGAGATAGAGTAAGAACCAGATCCTCTTTTAAAGAGCATGCAGATATGGCACTACTCTCAGAAAAGGAACCTAAAACGATTGATCAAGTATTGAAAGATGAAGGTTGGATTCTGGCCATGCAAGAAGAGTTGAATCAGTTCTAAAGAAACGATGTATGGAAGCTGGTTACTTTACCAGAAGATAAGCAAGCTATTGGTACTAAATGGGTATTTAGAAACAAGCTTGATGAAGATGGAAAGGTTGTGAGAAACAAGGCAAGATTGGTTGCTCAAGGGTACTCACAGGAAGAAGGTATTGATTTTACTGAAACATTTGCACCTGTTGCAAGGTTAGAAGCTATACACATTTTGCTTTCTTTTGCTGCACATCATGATATAATTCTTTATCAAATGGATGTGAAAAGTGCTTTCTTGAATGATTTTATAACTGGGAAGTCTTTGTAAAACAACCTCCTGGATTCGAAGACATTGAATTTCCAGAACATGTCTTCAAGCTTAAAAAGGCCCTGTATGGTCTTAAGCAAGCTCCCAGAGCTTGGTATGAAAGACTGAGTACATTTTTGATGAAAAATGGCTTTACCAGAGGTCTAGTAGACACTACTCTTTTTAGAAAAACATCAAACAAGCACTTTATAATTGTTCAAATATATGTTGATGACATTATTTTTGGAGCTACTAATGAAAGCATTTGCAAAGAATTTTCTAAGCTAATGCAGGCTGAATTCGAGATGAGCATGATGGGTGAACTGAAGTTTTTCCTTGGAATTCAAATCAAACAATGCAATGATGGTATATATATACATCAAAGCAAATATATCAAGGAATTGCTAAAGAAATTCAAAATGGTGGATTGCAAACCTATGTGTACTCCTATGCATCCCACATGCATTCTTGGTAAAGATGAAACTGGTAAAAAGGTAGATCAGAAGATGTACAGAGGTATGATTGGATCTCTGCTTTATCTTACAGCTTCAAGACCTGATATTATGTTCAGGCCTGTCTCAGGTGCTAGATTTCAATCAGATCTTAGAGAATCACACTTGAGTGCTGTTAAAAGAATCTTTAGATATTTGCAAGGATCTACTAATCTTGGTTTGCTTTATAAGAAATCAAAAGATTACAAGTTAGTAGGTTTCTGTGATGCTGACTTTGCTGGAGACCGAATTGAAAGAAAAAGCACAAGTGGAGGTTGCCAATTCCTTGGAGCAAATCTTGTATCTTGGTCAAGCAAAAGGCAAAGCACGATTGCACTCTCAACACAGGTTTAATATATTTCAAAAGAAGTTGCAGCTCTCAACTTCTGTGGATGAAATATCAACTTGAAGACTATCTGATAAAAGAGAGTAACATTCCTATCTTTTGTGATAATACTTCTGCAATCTGTCTCACTAAAAATCCCATATTGCACTCACGAGCCAAGCACATTGAGATTAAGCATCATTTTATAAGAGACTATGTTCAGAAGGGTATTCTTGAAATAAAATTTGTAGACACTGATCATCAGTGGGCTGACATATTTACAAAACCCCTTGCTGAAGATAGATTCAATTTTATAAGAAGAAATTTAAATTTTCATCTTATAAAAGAATGATTAATCTCAGCGTCAGATAATATGCACAATCTCAGCATCTGGTATGACATAAGCATGTATATGAATAAGCATCTTATTTGTCATGTGCATCATAACTCGTCGTCTGGTGAATCGGTTGCGTGCGTCCGAGCGCACCCACACTTGTCACACGTGTTAAGGACTTAAGCGTCTCATCACATCTACTGAGTCATAATTATTTATGTCTTTCGATAAAATCTTTTTACTTGATCTTACTTTTCTTTTGGCGTCTGCATTTAATGAAAAGGCGAATCTTCATTTTCTTTTCTTTTTGATTTAATTTTTGTGTGGAAATACAAAGCGATTTTTTGAAAAAGGACTGTACCATTTTCTATCAACTTTCCCACTACTCCACATTTTTCGCTCCATCACTTCACTCTGTATTTTCTTGCAAAAACTGTTCTCTCTCTCTCTCTCTATGTGTGTGTGTGTGTGATTTCGAACCCTAAAACCTCTATCACCCTCTCAGCAACTGCTACCATGGCCGACAGAAAGGTTGGACAATACACTGTTACCTTCGATGTCTTCTCTGAGGCAAAACTCATGAATGAGAATAGGATTGATTTTGAGAACTTCAAGCTATACGGTTTTGATTTTGAAGAAGGACTGGAGAAACTAGGATGGAAAAATTACTTCATCTGGGAACCAATCGACGTACTGAGCTATGCTATTAAGGAGTTCTGGGGGAACACTTACTTACTTCCGGGAGAAATCATAGAAGGACACATCAGAGGCTTCAAGTTACGCTTCACCATCAACTCTATTGCTCAGACGATCAAGTGTCCTTGTGAAGGAATCAGTTACCATGCAAACTGGGCTGACGCGTACAGAGGACTGGAAAACGTCAACGAAGCCCTGTTTGAAAACTATCGTGAATTGAAGAAGAAGAACATAACTCCCACTGCCAAAGACTTGAAAAGCCACTACAGAGTACTGCACAAAATCATCGTTAAGAGCGTGATTCTGAAGGCTGGCTCAAGTGACATAGTGAACTACGAGCAAAAGTTCATTATGAGAAACTACATAGATGGGAAGAAAATCAATCTGCCAAGGTTGATTATCAACAATCTGATAAATGCTCTTGTCTTCTCAAGGAAGAGTGTCGATAAGAAAAATATCATCAAAGTTATCCCTTATGGAGTTATTCTCTCCATAATGATGATTAAAGACGGTGTTGTGAGGAAGCTGAATGACTCTATCAACACAGAAGAAAAAGAAAAATACTTTGGTGTTGGCGTTGTTGTTCGTCCAGAAGTTGTTAGAGTCAACAATTTAGTCAGAATGCAGCTGATAACTGGCTCTATGATCAAGAAGGTGAAATTAGAGCAACAGGAAGGAGAAGCTGAAAAGAAAACCACCAGAAGCTCAATGGCTGGTGTGAAGAGACCTGTTGAATCCCCTTCAAGGGAGACAAGAAGAACGAAATAGAAGGTGGCTCCTGCACCTACTGTTGAGGAACCAGAAGATGAGGATAGAATTCCCATCAGAAAGGTCTCGGAGAAAAAGTATAAGCCAACAGCTGAAAAAGATGCTTCAGCGTCCGGTCAAGGGAAGCAAGTCCCTCCTCCTCCTCCTGCCGTTGTTATCCCGAGAGGATAAAAAAGAAGGTTGGTTAAGTCTTCAGAGCTTAATCCAAAGGTACTCGACTTTACTGCTGATGAGTCAGTATCTGTCTTTGATACTCATGATATTATTCCTGCACCCCCATTGTCTGTTTCACAACCACAAACACAACCACAAACCAAGAAAACCAGAATGAGCCTCCGAAAAACCTCTACCCTCTCTAAACCTACCCAATCATCATCCAATACACTCAACCTTGACCTACCACAAAATTCTTCAAATACTTCACTTACCACATACATTTCTAAACTTCACTCTCATCCCTTTAACCTACTATTCAAAGTACCTCCCATTAATCCCTTCAAACCCTACACACCTAAAACCTATTCAATCACCAAAACCACTCCCACTTTACTCACCATTACCCATAAACCTACAGACTTTGGTGGAAGGAAGAATGTCTCATGTATTAACAAACCACGATTTGTTAAGTATGAGTCATATCACAGCATCTACAATCGTCCCTCTACATGGCATTTGAAAACCTTCACCTCTGGAGTTGCCAGACTGGAGATTGCCTCTCCAATGACTGCTACCTTCAAGGATGGAGAAGATCACTTTCAGATGTCATTCAAAGGAAGATTGAGACCAGCACCTGGTAGCAGAGCAATTCCCTTCTCTGTTGACCTTCCTAAATCCCTACCTCAAACTGAACCTCTCACACTGGAGGAGTGCGGAAGGTGGATCACAGATGAAGAAGCTGCCTTCATGGCACACTGTCTTGAGATGAAGAAGATTGAAGTAATCAGACAGTTCAGGGATCCTTCGCTCAGACGCTGAAGATTGTACTGCATGCACAAAGGTGGCTACCTTAGTCTATCCCTGGGAAAAGGAAAGAACCTGCTCCTGGCAAGCAGCCATTCAGCAAGATCGGGCTCATAGAATATGAGAAGGCTCCCAAGAAGTATAATCTTAAGGACTTCTCTAAGCTTCCGGTTGCCAAGATCACTGAGGATCATGCCAGAAGGTTCTACCTTAGTTCTCTAAAGGAAGATGAATGGAGAAATGGCTCCTCAAACTGCTGCAATGCCGAGAAAGCCACAATTCCTACAGTTGGCACTATCAGCAGAATTACTGACACCAATCTGGGAATAGTCTACTTTGATGATATGTTCAGGTGCTCAGTAATCAGACCACTTGACTGCATGAAGACATATGTCCAATGGGCTGCTGTGACCAAGGACTTTGACATTGGATTTACTTGGAGACAATGGTCGAAGTCGTGGAAAGACAAAACTATGTTACCATGCCTCGTCCCCCTAGTGCTTACAAAAGATGACAGGGAAAATCTGAGAAGAATATACCTGGCAGAAAATGAAGGACTCTCTTTTGCTTCTGAAGCATTGAGTGACTTCATCAGAAGAATATGGGGAGAAGAAGCTGGGAATAAGTTTGATGCTTTCCTTTCTTGGCGATGTACGCATAGGGAAACTATCTTCATGGATTTGCTGTATCCAGAAGAGGTGAAGAAAAGGAGAAGAATTCAGTCAGAATCTGAGTAGAGGAAACTTGGAAGTCTCATCAAATGGTTTATACCAAATGATGCGTTCTTTCAAAAGGTTCAACAAAAGAAGGAACTGAGACTGAAGCTTTCCAACTGGGTGCTAGCAGAGCATCAGAAGATGAAACCTGCACCAGAAGCTGGACCTTCTAATTCTACTCCTGCAGTTGAAATGGTCACCATTCCTAAAGCAGAGTTTGAAGAAATGAAGGCCACTAACCTGAAAGTCACTCAGCTGGAGAATGCACTAAAGCTGTTATATGAACGTCTCAACATACCTCCACCAAACCCTTAAAATTTTTATTTTTTTTTCTTGTGTGATATAAATATTTTGGTACTCTTTTATATATATATTCAGTGTTTTTGCTCTAACTATTTGACTATACATACCTATATCTGATTATCTGTTTATATATATTCAAATTTTTCTAAGCCATATTTTGACTATGATGTGCTTTACACTTTTTTGTCTGATGACAAAATAGGGAGTAAAAGAAAGGTCTGATGAACACGTGAAAGTCTGATTGACAAAATTCACCGTCCGATGTTCAAGCTCCGATAGACACACTAAAACTGGCGTATCATGCATATCATTTCATACATAGCATTTGTATGGTTATTCATTGCTCTAATATCTATTAATGCATTGATATTCATTGACCCAATAATCTAACAATGATCAATAAAATTGGTACAATGAAAATCTTTTTGATAAAATGAAAATCATCATCCGATCTCACTTTGTTAAAAATATGCTCTGATACATCTACGTATTTTTGCGATCACTTAAATGAATTTGTTTATCAACAATCGCCTTAATACCAGAAATGCCTTATATATCTTAATTGTTAAATTCAGGGGGAGGCCCTTGATGTTATTTTGAAATTAAATTGTTCATCAACCTTGGATATTTGTCATCATCAAAAAGGGGAAGATTGTTGGAACCTAAACGATTGAGAAGTTTAGACCCTCATTAATTTTGATGATAACAAAGTAATTCTCAAGAGAACAATTTATCTTCTAACATATCTTTGAGTGTGCAGGTATCAAAGCTTCATATATATGTACAAAACACTCAAGGAAGAAGAAGAAATTTACAAAAGAATTGAATACAATCCACTAGTGTCAAGATTCAACCTACTCCGCCTTGCTATCAAAGAAGCGTCCAGCAGTGTTACTCCTTGACACGTGGAATACTCAATTACTGCGAGCGTCCGTCCTCTGTTCTGAGCGAGCGTCTGATCACTTCAATGAAGCACGTGATAATCATGTTTCTGCTCTTAGCCTCGCATTGCTCGAACTAATTCGAATTTGATTTTATGCGCTCATTTTGATGTACGAGGAAGCAAAGGTGACACCTTTAGCATAAGACAAAAATCGTACAAGGCAATTGCAAATAGCAGATAGTACGAAAACGGTAATGTGTACTATTTTGATATTCTCTGGAAAGGAAGAAAAGGACTACATTTCAAATTATCTCACTCAATGGAATGGAGATATTTTTTACTGCAACGGTAATACCCATGAAGACTCCTATAAATACCCCAAGGTATTCATTGATGACAAGTTGGAAAAACTGTGAAGAAACTTCATTCAAAAAGCAAAATTACTCAAGTGAGCAATCAAGTTTCGTGCAAAGTTTCTGGTCTACATAGAACTGAACTCAGCGTCTTATACTTTCTTTTAGAAAGCCATTCTATTTTGAGCTTAATCTTTTGATCCTCTCCGTGAGAGTTATTTTGATTGTATTCAAAAGTATAATCTCTTTTGTAAACTGTATTTGGCCTAGTTAAGGCTTTGTTTCTCAAAGGCTCGACTGTGCTGAGTCATTTTGAGAAGTTGAGAGTATTGTCAAGTTTGTGATAGAAGAATACTCTTGAGGAAAATTGTAATCAGTTGATTATAGTGAAAAATCCTTCAGGAACGAAGGGACTAGACGTAGCTACGAGTTGGTGGTGAACTAGTATAAATCTCTGCGTCTCATCCTTTACTGCTTTACATTTATCTTTACCTTGCTCAGTAAAACAAGTTTTTATAAACTGTTTAATTTCTGCATCTGGTTTAATTCTCTGCATCTGATATACAAACAGTTTTGAAAAACCTGTGTTGAAGTTTTTACGTATAGTTTGCGAAAAGTTTTTTAACACAATTCAACCCCCCTTCTTGTGTTCACGTTCATCAGTCGTAGCGTGAAAATGTTGTCGAGGTTGTTAGTTATTACATGGTTATTAGCATGTCATTGCCTGATTCTTTGAGTTGACAGAAAAATGTCCAAGTCAAGAGCACAAATTTTGGGATATGGTCAAGAGAAGCCTTCAAAAAATTGAAAGGTTGTCTTTAGCAGACTTGAAATTGTTGTCTAAAAAAAATTGAGAAGGCTCAGAGGCCAATCCTTATCCAACCTGTCATGACCAAATTGGCATACTTGACTGGCTATAGTCAGTGCCAAATTTGTGTTATCCACACCCAGAGTTGACACATTGGTGGATCGACAAGTTCGGGAACAAAATCATTTTTCTATTTTTCTTGTCGATTTAACAAAATCAACGTTGTTTACTGGGGGGTCTCTGAATTTCTCAGAATATTTATAAAAGCTATGGACTGACATTGGTTAATTTAAATTGTTAGACATGTATCCTTGAGCCAGTTAGAAATCAAGTAATAGAGGCGTCGAAAAAAAAATTTGGCCAAAAGAAAGCTCCAGAAGGAAGTTATGGCCATTAATCATGATGCCTAAATTGGCATATTATAGCAAATTTCTTGTTTGATGCCAATAAATTACTTGCGCTTGAGTTCGAGTTAATTCGACAGAAGATTCCACAATTGAGAAGATCAACTTGAAGAGGTCGACAATTAACATGACATCGACAATAGTGGAAGTGCATGGCGAGACCAGCAAATTCAAAGTGATCTCAATAGAATCCTATTACATGTCGAAGAGGAGAAGCTTCTGGTTTATACCATGTTTAATGAGACTCCGTATTTGATTATTGCACAATAATAGTTGTTCTTTGGATTCGACATATATATGAAGCTTTGAAAAAGCCATTAGCTTGCCTCTAATTTTGATAAGGAGTATTCTCATGCATCCTCATGTACAGCTATCAAAGAAAGAAAATTGGAGGCAATTACCATACTGTTAACTGGGAAATTTGGTTTGTAGTGTGTTTCTACCAAATTCGTCAAAGTAACAAATAATTAGTTTCAAACGATTACGAGATCGACGAGTTATGTGGTAATCTCGTTTTGAAAACAACCGTTTTAGTGAAATAACGGTCAAAAGTTCGACCAGATATCAGTTTTCAATTTTCTTGGCTACTAAGCCATTAATCATTGAGCTTTTTTGCCAGTTTGTACTTAATAATCTCGAACAATAAGTTAATTGTTGTCGAAATGGCATTGAAAGTGTAAATAGACAAGATTGGTCGTTAGCAGCCAATGACTTGATTGACAAGTAACTTAAACGGAAAATAAAGTCAAAGTAAACAATGCAGTGTTTGAACATGCATTTACAACATACAAATTGAAATTGACACAGGAACATAAATGAAGCACTTAAATGACTAGAAATCAAGGGAAAAGCTTTTAAGACATAGGAAAATAAATGAAAGCATTTAAAGAACATGAATTAAAGAAAGTTTATAAATGACTTTGAAAGCAAAATTGACAGAAGGAGAAATTGCCAAAATACAAAAAAAAACTTATGTAACAACATGAAACTTAAATGACTGTGTAGTAATAGACATGAAATAAAATATTGAAATTGAAATAGAAACAAGCCAAATGCAGTAAGCAAATTGAAACTCTACAAGAAATAAATACAGAAAGTATGAAAGAATAATATTTCAAAAAGGTTTGAAAAATGCAGTAAAGTTTGAAGTAAAATGCATAAACAAAAGATAAATTTGCAGATAAATTAGATTAAAAACAATGCGATAACTGGAAATGTAATTGAATTGAATTGCAAATTGCTGAAAGTAAAGGGTGGAAGGCATACAGTGATCGTTTTCCTTTAATCTGCTTCGCCGTCGAGATGTTAGGAATTTAGATCATGTATCCAACCTGAGTTACATCGTAAGAACTACTATTTATAGACAAAAATGTAAAAAACTACCTATCATCTAACCTGATATGTGTACGGACACAGGGTTGATAATTGATTTCACTAAAACTACTCAATCTCGACAGTAGAACTTCCTATCGAGTTTGTTCATGTATTGCCTAAAGCCTAAACCTAATTCGACCATGCTCATATTGACATCTTCGACGCTTCATGCACTTCGTCGAACAACCACCACATCACTTGGTCTTTTAAACTTAGTCAATTTTTATCACTTATTCTGGCTCCTTGCGCCTTCACTTGTAGAATATTTGAAGTTCCATCGAGAAACCCAAATTTGAAATCTGGCACCTACCAGATGCCCCCCCAAATTCTGAGTTTTCAACACTACTATGTGAAAAGAACCAGAATTTTGTCTTATCTACACACGACGGTTACCTTTCTGCATTGTCTCATCACAAGGCTGTGTTTCCCATTTCCCTAAAAAGTAGGTCCATCATTGCATATGAAGTAGGCAGTTACAATCCCGTGCACACGTTTGCACCATAAGCTAGGTTATAAATAACCATCAATGCCCAAGTGAAAACACTTTCATCTCTTCTGCATTTTTGAGAAAGCTTCACAAATCTTTAATGGTGTCTTCTTCCAATCCAGCTCAAAGTTCCAAGGCACCTCTAAGGAAGACGTGGTGCAATCCGAATGTCGACACGTCGATCCCATGGCAGAAATATAAGGTAATCATACCTTACTTGCATGATCCCTCTTTCCTTTTAGATCCTCCTGCTGCTTATTTAGGACCAGTTATGACCCTCACTAGTTTTCCTGAAGATTTTAAGGACTATTTCCCAAATAAAGATAATCAAACTGACATTCTCGCTTCTTCCCCTAACTTACATATTCATTATTTCTTCAAAATCAGAACTCCACCGCTTAGCATAAGTGGATATTCTGATTGGCTTGCTAGGGTTGAAGCCAAAAAAGCTGATACTTAGAAGAAACAAGACATTTACAATTTAATCAAATTGTAAATTGAAACTCAGTTCATATTCAACCAATTACCAGCTTAACACCTTCACCCAATGCAAATTGAAAAACAAAAAACACAATTTGTTTATGTTTATTTGTAGTATCTCTGTCTCAAAATATAAGCCATTTTGAACGAAACACAGAAATTAAGAAAATTAATTAATATATTTAATTTATCTAACATGTGTATTGTTTTTTCAAAATTATCCTTCAATTATTCACATAGGAGAGATAAATAGTCACTTCATTTACTATTGATTGCAAAAAATAATATAAATTAATTAAAAGTATTTTTGTAAAAAATTAATTAATAATATAGTAGTAATTTGGAAAGAGGCTCGTAAAAAAGAGACATTTTTTTTTTAAAAGTGGGTTATATTAAGCGACGGAGTAGTACATTGTTAGACATCCATTATTAGAGGAATTAAAAAGAAAGAAGATAACCATTGACTTCAGTTTTGAAATACCATATTCATTTTGTAAGAAAAGAAAGACCAAGTCTAATTTGCTTTCATAATAATAATAATTATATAATTACTAACTTTCAATACATTATCTAAGCCATTTAGCACTCTCCTCTTTTTTTCATTGACTCGTCTTTTCTGCCATTGCAAACCAAAAGAGCCATTAAGGAAAAACAGAGCCATGGACAGAGAACAAGAAGAGATGCAATTTCTGGGGCTGTTTGGCATCTACAAAGAATCCTACAAGATCATAGTTTCATGGAGGAAGATCTTCAGCCAGATCACCTTAACTCTAATCCTCCCTCTCTCCTTCATCTTTCTGATTCACATAAAAGTATCCAATGTCCTCTTCAGAAAGATCATGATCAACACACAGGAAATAATCGAAACCCCACAAGGCACACCCCAATACCAGAAACTCTCTGACATGATCTCTTCTGAATGGGCCACTTTCTGGCTCTTCAAACTCGTTTACTTCACTTTTCTCCTCATCTTCTCCCTCCTATCAACCTCTGCAGTTGTCTACACCATCGCTTCCATTTATACCGCAAGAGAGGTAACTTTCAGTAAAGTCATGAGCGTTGTTCCAAAGGTGTGGAAGAGACTCATGGTCACTTTCCTCTGCACCTTTTTCGCTTTTTTTGCCTACAACGTTATGGCAGTGCTAGTTTTAATCATATGGTTACTTTCATCAATTGGGATGAAGAGTGGTGCGGTTGCAATTTTAGTAGTAATAGGGATCTTATATTTCGTTGGGCTTATTTACCTAACAGTGATTTGGCAATTAGCAAGTGTTGTGACCGTGTTAGAAGACTCGTGTGGAATCCAAGCAATGAAGAAGAGCAATGAATTGATAAAGGGGAAGATGAGTTTGTCGGTATTCATATTTTTGAAGCTCAATGTTTCTTTCTTTGCGACACAGTTGTTGTTTACAAAGGTTGTCGTGCAAGGATGGAGGGTGGATTCGGTGGACAGAACAGCATATGGGATACTATGTTTCTTGTTGTTGTCTCATTTGTTTTTGTTTGGGCTTGTTATCCAAACAGTGTTATATTTTGTTTGTAAGTCGTACCAGCATCAGAATATTGACAGGTCTGTTTTGTCAGATCACCTGGAAGTTTATCTTGGAGAGTATGAGCCTTTGAAGGCTAAAGATGTTCAGCTGGAGCAATACCATGTCTGATGATATAGCTTTATAAAATTTATGCATATCTGCTAAGTGAAATATTATTATGTGAAATTAAATCAAGCGGATTTGTATGAGTAGTGAATTACGAGGGTTATCTGCAGTCTGTGGCTTTCTTTGCGTAAGATATTATCAATGGATTCTTGTAGCTCACGTCGACTATTATAATTGTGAATTTTGGTAATTATAGCAGTGTTAATCAGCGAATTCTAGCATAGAACTTCCTGAAGATAATTTTGAATCTGTTGAGTTTAACTGAAGTATGAGACACGGCCTCTGTTCTGTTTAGCTTCTGAATCAATCACTGAATTATTCTTTGAAAACAATAACAAGTTCATATATCTTTTTTATAATAAAAAGTTTAGATGAGTTGATTCATAAGGTTCACGGACTCAAAACTCAAAAAGCGTGTACATTAACACTTTTTTTACATTGCGAGCAGAATCTGAACTCTAATTTAGATTACGTGCAATTTTGATATAGTCCTCAAATTTATTTTGAGTTAATTAATTCTTTTTATAAAACTATTAAGCAAACTTATCCTTTATTCAATTTTCTTTAACCTAAAATATTAAATTTTATTTGCATGCAAATATTTTGAAGTTTATGATAGATTGTGATATAAAATAATTTTGAAATTTCACAGGTAATAAATTTAGTAAAAAGTTAATTCAATTTTATAAAAATTTATAAGATGTAAAATTAGGATTTGAGGATGGACAAAACATATTTTTTTTATTTCAAGTGAAATTAATAATTTAATTAGCGACTTTTGTAAGAAAAAATATTTATATCAATTTTGAATGATTTAATTTGTGAAGCTTTTGGGTAAAAATGATAATCAAAGTGTTTTAAGCATAAGAAGAATCGTTGCACAACTTTATTTTAATCAGGGACAGATTTAGGGAGGGGCAAGCATGAACTTTAGCCCATCTCTCTTTTAAAATACTAAAATATATAAATATAACTTTTAGTGATCCGTAAGTAAAAGTCATGTGTAAAAACCGCTATAAAATTTTTTAATAAATAATTTTTTAATAATAATTTTTACTTTAGGTAAAATTTATTGATATAATTTATACTATGAAATAATGATGTGCATGATATGTTAAATTTGATCAGCCCCCAGTTTAATGTATTTCTGGATCCGTATTTGATTTTAATAATTAAAAATTGAGAAATTATGAATTCCCTTAAAATGATATTATAGATGATTAAAATAAAGCAATAATAGTAATAGAGGATTACAAATACACTTAAGCCTTATAAATTTTTACTAGTATATTTTGGGTTAAATATATTTTTAGTTTCCCAAAATATATTCTTTTGGTTGTTTAAATCCTTACTAAAATTTTATTTATTTTATGAATAAAAATACTAATTTTGGTTGTTTAAATATGGTATTTTTAATTTTTATAATGATCAACTGTAAACATAATATTTTTAAATTTAAAAATCAGAAATGCTACCGAGACACAAAATCATATGATCCCACCAAATTTTGGTCGGATTCACAAAATTTAGTCAAACCCTTTTGAATTTTAAACAAGAAAAAAATGTGAGTTGAGAAAAAAAAATATTAAAAAGTATGTTACTATCATCGTCAAAAAAAAAAAATGTTACTATCACTTCTCCTTGAAAATATACTTTACTGTATATTTTTATTTGGAAAATGATAGATGAACACTATTTTGGGATATCTGTACAGACGACGCCATATGTTTGTATAGTTTTTTTTTTTGTTGAAAAATTAATATTTTAATTTTTATTTATTTTAAAGAATTTTTTTTGCTTAACAAAGTGAATATTAGTGGTTAATATAGTATTGAAAGTAGTTAATGAGTACAAGTACGACTTAATTTGTGGCATCAAAGTAGCCATTAACCAGTTAGTAAACTGTATTAACCACTTAGTTGCACAGTATTAATCACTTTTATAATGATTTGTAAAATAGTTATTAAACGTGGTGAATGACACTTGGTTAACTGGATTGATATTATCGGTTAATACAGTGTTAAAAGTGGTTAATGAGTATAAGTGTAACTTGTGCCATTAGATTTATCATTAACCAGTTAGCTGGATTAACAACTTAATTGCACAACATTAATCACTTTTGTAATGCACAAAATTAACCACTTTTTGTAATGATTTGTGAAAGAGTTATTAAGGTAGTGAATGACATTTAGTTAACAAGATTGATATTACTAGTTAATACGGTGTTGAAAGTGATTAATAGATACAAGTAAAACTTGACATCAGAGTAGCCTGTTAACCAGTTAGTGAACTGTATTAACCACTTTTTTATATCGCATTAACTATTTTTATAATAATTATTTTTTAAAAAAAATATTTTTTTGAAAAACAAAAAAAAATTGTCTATGCATACGAACATACGGTATCTATATAGTGTCCCCGAAAGGGTGTTCAAATAAAGCGACCCTTTTTATTTTTCGTCCAAGTCTTCGTTCTCTGCGTAAGTGTAACGTTAACGAATGAGTTTTTGTTCTTCCTCTTGGAGACTTGGACTTTCTTGCCTGCCGTGGAAGAGCGTCGATTTCAGTTTCCGGTTCTTTCCAGGAAACAACTGAAGTCTTTGCCTTTCCGGAAACCCCCTCCAGTTCGTCGAAACTTCATAATCATAGATGTCATTATTCAATCAACGCTTATAGCAAGAAATTATTTTTACTCATTGTAAATTTTTTTATAAAAAATAAAATATAATACAAGAATGAAACAAATAAACTAAAGTAACATACATTATGCAACTGTTAGGTACCAAATTTTAGATTTAGAGTTTGTTCGACAGAGCTCAGGGGTTCGATGAATGAAGAGGCAAGGAGCCAGAAATTGAAGTAAAGAATTGACTAAGTCTTAAAGACTAGGTGATGTGAAGGTTGTTCGACGAGATGTTTTAAGCGTCGAAGATGTCAGACGTGGTTGGTTGAGTAAGACTTAGGCATTAAGCAAACAAATGTACAACTCGACAGGAAGTGCTACTGTCGAAGTTTTATAGTTTTTAGCGAAATAAACTACCGACCTTGTATCCGTACACGTGTCTGGTCGGATGATAGGTAGTTTTTCATATTTTTGTCTATAAATAGTAGTTCGCACAATGTAATCAAGGTTGGATACATGATCTAAGTTCCTAACATCTCGACAGCAGAGCAGATTAAAGAAAAACGATCACTGTATGCCTTCCAAAACTTTCACATTCAGCAATTCAATTTCAAGTCAATTTTATCAATTATTGCTTTGCCTGTTCATTTAATTTATTTGCAAGTTTACATTCTGTTTATGCATTTAAATTTAACTTTGGCTATTTCTTGTCTTTGAAACTTACATTTCTCTTCATTACTTTCTGCATGTTACACGCTTTCAAAGTCATTTTATATACATGATTCATTTCAAATATTGTACTTTACTTCCTCGTTATTTATTTCGATACCATTTGCATTCCAAAGATTTTTTGCACTTAATTTATTCTGTTTTTCTTGTTATTTACATTTCACGTCTTATACTTTTATGTCAACCACTATTTCACAAATTCTTTCATCCACGTTTATTTCTATAAATGCATGCTTATGTGTTGCATTTTGATATTTTAACTTTACTTTCTGTTTAAAGTTACTTGATAATCAAGTCATTGGTCAGTCACAGCCAAACTTGGTTAAATTATTATAATTTGTGCCATTTCGACTACAATTCACTTGCTAGTTGAAAATTATCATACTTAAAATTGGCAAAAACACAATGATTAATGGCTTAGTGGCCAAGAACATTGCAAAGTGACTCTCGGTCGAGAATTCAACCGTTTACTCAGAGATAAGACCATTTGTTGAGAAAACGGGATTACCACATAACTCGTTCGATCACGCAATCACTTGAAAAAACTAATTATTTGTTTGTTTGATGAATTTGGTAGACACAGTTCTACTGAACCAAATTTCCCAGTAAACAAATTGGCACGCCCGGTGGGACGAGTTTAGAGTAACTCGTTGTAAACGATGGTTTTATGCGTTTAAGTAGTGGAAAAATAACTGCTTCTAACGTGTCTAGACAACGAAACATGAGTGGCAGCGCAAGTAGCAGTGCCACATTTCCAAGTGTTACTAACGCGAATGCTTCGACAAGCAATTCGAACGTGTCGGTTTCCAGTACAAACGTTGGGGTATCGAATGTTCCTCAAGGGAACAATTCTGTCATTAGCGCAGGTACTGGGATGGCAATGGTCAATGCGATGGGCGAACCTATTTCAAGCGTTGCCCTCTCTGAGCCTTTGGTGGTTCAAAGTGCTCCAGAAATCCAAACAACGCCTGGAAGTGCGAGGAATTCGAGCATTAGACCAACGGCACATGTAACACAGCCTCCTTTTGGGATGGCTTATGGTTATTTGCATAACTCAACGGTTCCTGCTATTGGTTCGACCACGTTCAACCAATATGCCAACCAGCCTTTTATGTCGTTTGGGGGTTCTTCTAATACTCAAGGCATGATAGGTGTGACCACTACTACAACTAATCGACAGGGGTCAGGAGCAGGGGACATGTCAAGGTTGATACCCCAAAATAATGGAGGAATGACACAAAACTCGCTGGCGAGCATTCGACAGCAAGTCGATGATAGCAATCATGAGATGGTGCACATGTTCACACAGCAGATGGGTGAAGTAATTACACCTCTCATGCAGATTACTAATCAAGCATGCAATGCATTGGCTTTACAAATGGAAAGGCTGAATCAGGCATTGGGTTTGGCAGCACCAGTAGATGTAAATCTTCAGCAGGGCTTAGGGGCCACGCCTCAAGGTCAAGGCATGGGGGCATTCCCCAAGATGTGAATAACCCTATTATGGTGCGAAATGAGATAGTTCAGCCAAACCAGAACCTTGGTCATAATGCGAATAATTTGGCCTATGGCCAAGTGCAAATATTGCAAAGGAATCATGATCAAGGACCTCCAATGCACCAAGGTTTGGTCAACCTCAGGCACAATATCATGGGGAACCAGATTGAGCAGAATGTGAATCAAGCTGTTGAGCAAATGCTTAATAGACGGTTTTAATATTGGTCAAGCCAATAGGCCATACTTTATATCTACGTTCCCTGAGTGGGTATAACAAGCGGAAGTGCCAAGAGGAATGAAAATCCTCAAATTGTCTAAGTTTTCTGGTGACAGTGGAGAATCGACTGTCGAACATGTTGCTGGATACTCCATAGAAATGGGAGAATTGGCCACAATGGAAGGGTTGAAAATGAGGTTCTTTCTGAGTTCCTTGACAAAGAATGCATTTTCTTGGTTTTCCACGCTGAGGGCCAATTCAGTCCATTCGTGGGCACAATTAGAAGGGTTGTTTCATGATCAATTCTTCAGGGGTGACTTAAGAGTGAACTTGACTGATTTATTCAATGTCAAGCGTATTTACAATGAGTCTATAGATGATTATATATCTAGATTCAAGCAAATGAAGAGCAGGTGTTTCACACTGCTCTGGCGAAATTGTTAAGATGGTCGCTTGATGGGTTGGATTACCATATTAGAAAGAAATTAGTAAACCAACACATAGTAGATCTTGCCCAGTTAGGGGAGAAAGTTCGACAGATTGAACAACTCAGGTCTGAAAAGAATTTCAAAAACAATAAGAAATTCGTAAGGCGTGAGAAGGTTAATTGTGTCGAACAAGATCAAACAAACAGCGAGGATGAGGCTATTGCTGAGCAAGAGATAAGTCTTGCTGAGTTAATAGAAGGGCCACCTTATGCTTGTCAAGCATTAATACCTTCCAAGGGAAGGGAAAAGATGAGTTTTATGAATAAGAAAACGTACACATTTGATATAACAAAAGCTGATAAAATATTTGATATCTTGATAAAAGACAAACAGCTTAAGTTATCAGATGATCATAAATTGAAAGGGCCTGAAAACTCCAATGGTTTAAATTATTGCAAGTACCATGGGGCTTTAGGCCATCCTACTAATGAATGTTTTCGTTTCAGGGATTTGATTCAAAAAGCTCTCAAAGAAGGTAGGCTCAAGTTTGCCGACAAGCAGAAGCCTAGCATGAAGGTGGACACAGATCCATTTGGCCAAGGCATATCCAATGTCGAAGGCCAAAATTCAAGAAGCTGTAACATGGTGAACATCAGCGCCAAGCAGAAATATGTGGTGAATGTGGGAGATCCTTTTGACATTTACCCCAGGCCTCATGAGATTGTCGAAGACTTTCTGAGGAGGAAAAATAATAGGGGCCAGTTGAAATTGTGCCCACATTGTGACAGGTATTTCGACGAAAAAGCTGCTCAGAAAGCCAGTAATGTTCAGAAGGCTAAAGCATGCCAGAACATGCAAACTATTTATGCAAATAGGAGCTTTAAACCTGTTCCAGCAAACCAGAGGCATGCTCCAGTAAACCAGATGCCTGTTTCAGTCAACCAAATGCAAAGGCCTGTTGCATATAGGCCTAACAGAGCAGTTGGGGGATGGATGGTTAAATCCTCAAGGGAATCAGTAGGAAACAACCATATGGGGTCTTCTGGTCGAGTTGTAAACAAGACTAGGAAACCTGATGCTAATGTCATGGTGAATAAATGGGTCGAGAATTTTGCAAAGGCTCGTTGCCTTGAGCACAGAAATATGGTGAGGGCAAGGAAGTGTAATCCTCGACAGATGCCATTTTGGGATGAAGATTACCAGTGTGGCAGAATCCCTTATCCAGGTGGTGACCAAGTGAAGAAGGCACCATTGTTGAGAAGTCAGAAATGTCGACGACAGCGGATAAGGAAAGCACACAAACATAACATGAAGACTGCCGAGTCGTCTAAGCCCCAAACTGAAAACTGTTTCATGGTGGGTCTTCAGAAGGTGTCATTGTCTAAAGAGCCTGGACCGAAATTGAAAAGTGTAGTAGTTTATGTCAAGGGAACTAACTTCGACAAGGGTCAAACGTCTCAGGCAGGGGGACAGGGACCTGTCGTAGGTTTCAAGCAGAGTGTCAAACCTGGCAAGGCCAATTCTCGAAGGGAGGAAATAAAGCCTTGGCCAGTGGGTTTGGTTGAAGCTGAAAGAATAGCCCTAGTCCAAGGCAACATTGGTGTCCAAGCGGCCCCAGAGAAGGATACTGGAAGTGACGTGTCCATGGAGGAATTGAGGATCATAGCTAATGATTCTGATCTGCTGGATGAACCAATGGAGCCAGTGGAATGAATAGGTGTCAAAACAGATTTGTCCATGGAAGAGGTTATTGAGGCATTGTATGACCCAGGAGATCTCATTGGTTTGAATGACAAAGAGGAGTTCGATCTTGACACTAACTTAGACGGAGATCTGGATGAGTTAGTGGTGGCAATGGGAACAACTTGTCAGATTTAGGACCTCAAGAAAATCTTTTCGACAAGAAGGATATGAAGTTAGGGAGTCATCTGGAGAATGAAGAAATGGCTACTGAAAAGGAGTTTACTAATCTCAACGTAAACTTGGTATCAGTATTGCCAGCAGAGTACGAAGCTCAGTATGAGTTAATTGTTGAAGTTCCTGATGAAGAGGAATTTGATGACTTTCCTGTTGGTTGGCACTTTGTCAAGTAGGACATGGTAACCATCTTTGACAACTTTGCCCGTTTGGACAAACCAACTAATGAAGAAAGAAGTCACCTAAGGCCATTGCATATTAAGGCAATGCTTGAAGGAAAGATAGTCAATAGAGTGTTGGTCGATGGAGGTGCGTATGTGAATTTGATCCTAAGAGCTATGTTCAAGAAGCTGGGAAAAGATGAAACAGATTTGTTGCCCACCAACATAGTGGTTACTGATTTTGGAGGAAGATCTGCCCCAACAGATGGGGTAGCCATGCTAGATGTACAGGTTGGATCTGTAGAGAGGTCCACTTTATTTGTGGTTATTCCTTCAAGGTCTAGTTACAATGTCCTGTTGGGCAGAGATTGGATTCATGTTGTTGAGCCGCACCTTCGACGTGCATCGGTCGATTTTGGAATTCACGTGATGATATTGAGATCATTGAAGCTGATGATAGTCCATGTTATTTGCAACAGATGTATGTGGATTTCAAGGTGTATGACCCAAAGGTGAAACCAATATCTGTGCAGGATGGTGTTATCGATAAAGAGACTTTGAATGCTTGCATGATGGAGCAGTTCAATGTCAAATTGTTGGATGAGGCCGAAGACAATCGGCCAGTCGACGACAATGTCCTTTGAAAACTGCCAAACACAATTATCGGCCCATGAGGCCGATCGACAGCCAAATGCTGAAGAAGATGTGTTGGCTGATTGCATATTCGACGATGGCCCTTTGGGATTTGAAAAGAGGTTTGAAGATAAGAATGGTTTCGAGGTGGAGGATCCTTTGGAGGAAGTTAATCTGGGGGATCCTGACAGGAAGAGGCCAATATATGTTAGTGCCTTATTGTCAGACCAGTTCAAAAGGCAGATTGTGGAGTTAGTCTCAGAATACAATGATTGCTTTGCTTGGGATTATCATGAAATGCCTGGTTTGAGGAGAGACTTGGTGGAATATAGGTTGCCTCTGAAACCTGAGTGTAAGCCTATCATACAAGCCAGCAGAAGGTTTGCTCCTGAGGTTGTTTTGAAAATAAAAGAAGAAGCAAAACGCTTGTTGAGGGCCAAGTTCATTCGGACAACTAGATATGTTGAATGGTTGTCGAATGTGGTGCCTGTCATAAAGAAGAATGACAAGATGAGGGTTTGTGTTGATTTTAGGAACCTCAATGCTGCTACTCCTAAGGACGAATATCCAATGCCTATAGCTGATATGCTAGTGGATGCAGTGTCTGGCCATGAATTTCTTAGTTTCATGGATGGACATGCAGGGTACAACCAAATCTTCATTGCTGAAGAAGATATACCCAAAACTGCCTTCAGGTGCCCAGGTTCGATTGGAACATACGAGTGGGTGGTGATGCCTTTTAGTTTAAAGAACGCTGGTGCAACCTACCAAAGAGCAATGAACACTATTTTCCACAAGATGATAGGCAAGTTTGTGGAGGTTTACATCGACGATGTCATTGTCAAGTCAAGTAGTCAGGAGGAGCATTTGGAGCATCTGAAACAAGCTTTTCAAGAGATGAGGAGGCACAGTTTGAGGATGAATCCTGAGAAATGTGGGTTTGGCGTGTCTGCTGCCAAGTTCTTGGGCTTTTTGGTGCATAAAAAAGGCATTGAAATAGAGAAGAACAAGGCTAAGGCTGTTCTGGAGGCTAGGCCACCCACTAACAAAAAGGAACTTCAGTCTTTCCTGGGAAAGGTTAACTTTCTTAGAAGGTTTATATCAAACCTCTCAGGAAGAACTAGAGTTTTTGCTCCTTTAGTAAAACTCAAGGCAGAGGAAGCTTTCGTATGGACTCAACAGCATCAGGAAGCTTTTGACCAAATCAAGCAGTATTTGATAAGTCCACCGGTCATGATGCCTGCAGTACCACGTAGACCGGTGAAATTGTACATTTCTGCATCAGAAGAGACCATAGGTTGTTTACTGGCTCAAGAAGATGAGAACAATGTCGAGAGGGCCGTTTACTACCTTAGTCGAGTGCTGAATGATGCAGAAACAAGATATAGTGCTATAGAGAAGCTTTGCTTAGCATTGTATTTTTCTTGTACAAAACTCAAGTATTACTTGATGCCTTGTAATGTGTTAGTGATGTCGAAGACAAATGTAATTAAGTACATGTTGTCCTAGCCAATTCTGAATGGTCGAATTGGAAAATGGACACTTGCGTTGTCTGAATTTTCTTTGCAATATGTACTTATGAAGGCTGTTAAAGGTCAAGCAGTTGCTGATTTTTTGACAGACTTTCCTTGTTTGGAAATAAAAGAATCGACAGGGCTGGTTGATTTAAAGCCTTGGCATTTGTACTTCGATGGTTCAAGACATAAGAATGGTGTTGGCGTTGGCATTCTTATAATTTCACCTTTAGGTGTGCCAACCAAATTAATGTTTGAGTTGAAATATGCTTGTTCTAACAATGAGGCTGAGTACGAAGCCTTGATTGTGGGTTTGGAGATTTTGGTAGAAATGCAGGCTCGTACTATCAAAGTCTTTGGCGATTCACAGTTAGTTATAAGGCAGTTAACTCAAACTTATAAATGTGTTAGCCATAATCTTGTTAAGTATTGTCGAGTGGCTAGCAAGTTGATGAAGCAGTTCGACAGTGTTGAGTTGGAACATATACCAAGAGAATTAAATCAAGAGGCTAATGAGTTAGCCCAATTAGCTTCAAGGTATAAGGTATCCTCAAAGGTTTTAGCGGAACTCATAGAGATTCGTGAGTTACTGTACCCATTGGATGAGAGGGATGTCCTCGTTTCAAACTCATCGAATGTTGTTGATTGGCGAAAGCCAATTATCGAATACCTGGAAAATCCAAGTGATAACGTCGACAGGAAAGTTAAGTACAAGGCAACTAAGTTCGTTGTTCTTGCAGGGGCTTTGTATAGAAAGTCTGTCGATGGGAATCTTGAAACATGCCTTAGTGAAGAAGATGCACATTTGGCTTTGGCAGAGGTTCATGAGGGGATTTGTGGCGCTCATCAGGCAGGTGAAAAAATGAAATGGATTCTAAGAAGACAAAGGGTATATTGGCCTACCATGGTTAGGGATTTTATATTTGCAAAATCCTGTGAAGAATGTCAAAAACATGGCCATATACAGAATGCACCTACCAGTGAGTTGCATTCCATTATTAAGCCTTGGCCTTTTAGGGGATGGGCTCTAGACCTCATAGGTCAAATTTATCCTACCTCTTCCAAAGGGCATAAGTACATTTTAATAGGAGTTGACTACTTTATCAAGTGGGTAGAAGCAGTGGCTCTGAAAGAAGTAACACAACAGGACATTGTGGATTTCATCGAGAACCACATTGTTTGTAGATTTGGTATACCACAAACAATAACAACAGACCAAGGGTCAGTGTTTATTGGTAAGAAAGTCATTGAGTATGCTGAGTCAAGGAAGATTAAGATGATTACTTCGACACCATATTATGCTCAGGCAAATGGACAGGTCGAAGCTATGAACAAAATTATCATAGGATTGATAAAGAAGCACATTGGCAGATACCCGAAGAGGTGGCATTCAACTTTGGAACAAATCCTTTGGGCATGCAGGAACTCTCCTAAGGAATCAACAGGTACGACGCCATACAAGTTAGTATATGGGCATGAAGCCGTATTACCTGTTGAAATAAATCTAGGGTCATTGAGAATTCAAAAACAAGATGCGATACCAGTGGATCAATACTGGGACTTAATGTTTGACGAATTAAATGAACTTCATGATGAGAGGTTGATTGCTTTAGAACACTTAATTCGACAGAAGGAAAGAATAGCTAAGTTTTATGATAGTCGAGTTAAGTATAAGCGTTTCAAAGTTGGTGAGTTGGTATGGAAGGTTATTCTGCCAATGGATAAAAAGTGTCGAGAATTTGGAAAATGGTCCCCGAAGTGGGAAGGGCCATTTAAGGTGGTTCAAGTGTTCTCAGGGAATGCTTATGCACTTGTCGATGTTAATTCTGGTTTTAGAATTAAGTCTATTAATGGCAAATATTTAAAGTCATATAGACCGACAATGTGTGAAGTGAAAATACAACCTTGAAAGATAAAAGGAACTCCTTCATTTATAGGCCATTTGGCAATTTACAATACATTGTCGAATAGGCTGATAGCTAGGTTATACAAGTAAAGAAAAGTCCTGAAACTCAAGGTTGTTACAAAAACAAGTATCAGATACAACAGCAGCAACCATGCTGGAATTCAACCCATGAAGAGAAGGAATTCAAAAAGCATAGGGGGCAGCAGCAGATTGTTGGTCGAGCCAATTAAGTCTGCAAGAGCTGCTGAAAGGGAGCGGCATCCAAATCGACGGGGATGTGAAGTCGAAGTTTGAACAGGTCGATTAGGAATGCCCAGGTCCCAAGTGAGCAGAAGGAGAGCTGAGACTAAGATTTGCAGTCGAGGCCATAATGCGCTTGACAATCGGCCTCGACGGGACAAAACTTTTCCTTATAGTTTGCAGATCCTTCATGTAAGGTTTTTCAACATGAGGTGTCAAGGAGCGCAAAACTATTCTAAGGAAAAATGCCTCAGGCTTTTACCTTTCTCACACATACCAATGAGCTTGGTAAGCCACATTATGCAACTTACCAAAACTCATGGTTAATATTAGGCAAATTGCCAAAACCCAGTGGTTCTTTCACCATTAAGACAGAAACTTTTGAGAGAAGTTTCGGGTTTAGAGTCTCCTGGTTCCCAAACAAGGTGATAGTAGCCAGGAAGCAAGGATTTGAAACAGGTGGAAGGATTGCCCATCGTAACTTGGCACTTTCAGTCGAGTTAATTTGGTGGTAAGAGGGAGCGTGACGTGGGTTTAGTTTCTGTGGAAAGGTAACAACAAAGCATTCTTAGTGATTTAAAACAAGAGGCTGGGAAAGTTTTGAGAGTGTTTGTACACGAGAGAAATAGAGTGTGTTGGTATGAATGGCCAGGTGAACACCTCTATTTATAGTGCAAGTTGCGTTAATTTTTAAGTGCTACCAGTCAATTTGACTGGTCAAGGGTCTTAAATGAGAGTTATTGTTTGAAACTGAAAATGAAAGTTGCAAGAGAAACGTGTAAATTGGACGGTGAAAAGATTGATGTAAAACAATGTCAAATCAAGTTCAGTTGTTTCAGAATAGATAAAGATTCTGTCGAGCGAATGCATTCGACAGGAAAATTCATACAATTTCAGGAAGGAAACTAAAAAGCAATTAAAGTGGTGTTTTTTTTATATCATCCCAAATTGTGGCAAACTCCAATTTTGCGGCTTCAGCATTTGCAAAATCAACTTCGAGGTCTTCAACTTTGGACAAGATCGCTTGCGCCTCGACAGTACTGTTAGCCAATTGTTGATCAAGTGTTTTGATTTCTTCTGAACATGATGCTTTCGTGGCTTCAAGTAGTTGAGCCTCTGCAATGGCTAGTTCTGATTTCAAGCGAGCCACGGTCTTTTCCAGTTCAGGTATTTTGGCTTGATGGGGAGCACCTTGCTTGGTTAATTCAATCTGACGCTGTCGAAGCGATACTAGCTTATCACGAAGTTCTTGTTTTTCTTTAAGAGCTTGCTGATAAGGCAGTATGCTGTTGTCGAGTTGTGGCAATTTAGGAGTCAGGTCTTCAATAAACTCATAGATGGCATTGAAGTAACCTCGTTGAACCGGAGGCAGCTTTTTGCGAAGAGCATGAATTTCTTGTACTGTGTGCATCAGCTTGCCTCTGAATTCTGGTTTGAGATAGAGGTCATCAAACGAGTATTTAAAGAAACCTTTCAACTCTTCAACTAGGCCATCAAGTTTCTCGGTGAAGTTGTCCCCAGGAAGAGTGGAAGAACGCACAGACATGGGAGAAGTCCTGCTGCTAGATCCTGAAAGCAAGTTAATCCACTCATCCACTCCTACGTTACCCTTTTCAATGTTGGTGCCTTGTGGCACAGGGTTGTTCGACGAGGCAGGCTGAGTAGATGGAATGGTCAGATCATCAAAAAACTGATCCATGTCAACACCTTCTACTATAATCACCACAGGAGATACCTTACCGGCAAAGGCGGGGTGATTTCTATACTGGGAGCAGGATCAGTTTGTTGAGAAGGGCTTGGAGTTGGACTTCCCGTCGAGAGTTGAGGTTGAGCCATTTCAACGTCCATAGCAGTGGTTTCTTCGATCACTGGTGCAGTTTGAGGCTTTGGATTTTCCTGTTAGAAAATAAAACTCAAATGAGTTACAAGCCTAATGTTAAACTTGACAAAGAAGGTGAGAAATAGGCCTACCTCAGCGGTTTTTTGGTTTGGAAAAATCGTTTGCAAAGGTAAAGAAGTATCTACATATGGCCGCTCAGGGGAGCCATGTTAAGTGAAACAGAAATGTAGTTTAAACGGAAAATGTGTTTTAAGATGCAACAAGATATGATGTGAAGGAATGTACCTTGTCAGTACTCGACGAGCCAATCTCTTCGACCGAATGGAGGTCTTTAGAAGTGCATTCTTGCGAAGTGCCTTTTTGTGAAGGTTTGGCCTTGGGTCGCTGTAAGGGTGTAAACAGTGAGTCAATACTTGTGTAATGTAAATGAAATCATGAAGAGAAATAATGGTTCATATAGCATACCACTGCAAAATCAGCTGATGGAATATTTTCAGAACTTGCGGAAGTAGATTTTTCGACAGGGGTTTCCTAGAAGGGAAACAAATATGAAGTTTTGAAGCTTTTAAGAAAAAAAATGAGCCATGCGTAAAGAAAGTGTTGCACAAGTAAAGAGAAGGAAAAACCGTTTGAGGTGTCGAATAGGAAGGAGCTTTAGAAACTGTCATCTTGCGTCTTTTGGGGTGAGCTTGAGGACTGGCTTCTTTCACCTTTCTTTTAGGTGTGTCCTGCTGGGAAGAGCCAGTCGAGCGCTTGGTCTTAGCAGGTTTCTTCTTCTACACAGGAGGCTTCTTACTAGCTTCTGCTTTCTTGACAGAAGCCTTGCTGGATTTCCTCTTTGGAGTAGATGCCTGAAGGGGAGATTCACTGTCTTCATCATCACCTTCATCGTCTTCAGCTTCTTGGACCTTGCCACTTGGTTGTTTGTATTTTAAAGGTTCCTTTAGGCCAAGAGCTAAAAAGAAAATGAAGGATGTAAGCACAAAGCAACTGTGCTCTCAGGAAGAAAGAATCGACAGTTGTACCTTGTGGAAATTGGGAGATAACCTTGACATCCTCATCATATTGTTCGTAAAATGAGGCAAATTGACCAGTGAAAGTAACTTCTTTGTTTTCAAAATTGCCTATGTTAGAATGACACCAAAGTATTTCCAGTACAAGGAAGTTACCAGCTCTTGTCGATTTACCCGGAAATGGATCAGCTAAATCGAAATTTGCACAAGGCAAAGGCACTGGGTCAAGACAAGGAGGTATTTTAAGTGTTTGTCCTGTGGCTTCTCTATGTTTGAGAGCCTTGATACCCCACTTGTTCTTGTGCTCTTCTTTCAATTTGGCAGTCATTTCCTTTACCTGTCGAACAATATGAAAAGGATACCTAGGATCCCATTTCGTTTTGTAAAACCTTTCAAATTTGCGAATATCTTGCAAGTGCTCACCTTTGGTCTTTGTCGAAGGGTCCTGTTCCTGCACCACAAGTTTAGCCATACAGTCATCAAAGGAAGGGTGGAACTTGCTGTAGTAATCATTCCACCATGTCTCAAAATCTTGGGATATACCCAAACAAGGGGTAAAAGAGATAAGGTTGACAGTCTCCCTGCAAAGTTTGTTCTTGTTCTGTATGCTGCTGATGGTGGACTCCTTAAGAGTGATGGTGTACAAAAGAATATCCTCTTTCTTGTAAGGAAAGGGACCAGGGATAGATTGAAAGAAACCAATGTTGTTAGCAGAAGCATTGGGTAAGCAAGAGAAAGCAGAATTATCTGACGAACCAGGTAATCCTGCAGGAAAGACTTGGCGAGCAAGGAAGTGAGGCCAAATGTTTTTGCAGAATTGGTCATCGGGATCGAAAGGATTAGTGAACCATTCAGGACCATGTTCTCTACCAATAAAAGGTTGGAAGCGAATACCTGGTGTTCCAGCAGAGAAAGAATGAAAAAGTTCAAAGTAATACTTGAAACTGTCGAGCTCATTGTCGAAAGGTCTGGGGACACGATACATGGCCAAGGTGCCATAGGTATCAATTTCAAGGTTCGATGGAGATCTATTGATAGTGTGACCCGGCAATATGGCATTCAACCAGAGTTGTAAAAGCCATATTGGGCCACCAATTCCAACTTTCTTTCCCCCACCTTTTACCATGTTGTATAAACTCGACATGCTGGAGTAGAGGTTAGATAAAAGGAAGGGGCCTAAAGCCCATCTTTTACCTTCATGAAGAAGGTTGGCCAGTTCAAGCAATGACTTTGACATTTGAACATTCTTGTTGCAAATGACAAAGGCACAGAGCCAAAGGAACAGAAAGGCTACGTGCTCTTGATCAGAAACCTCTTGTGTGTCTTGCATTTGGCTAGCAATATACTTGGAGAAAGCAAGGGGTTGGTCAGTGAAAACATCAATGACGTTTTCAGGAGCACACAAAGGGTGAATCATGTGGCCATCCGGTGGGAGGCCAGTGAGAGCAGCAACGTCAAAAAGAGTTGGTCCAATCATTCCACATGGAAGGTGGAAATTGTTAGTAGTAGGATTCCAAAAGAAAATAGCAGCTCCTAACATGGATGGGTCCAACCTAAAGGTATGCTCGGACAACTTAATCAAGTCATAGATACCTAACTGTTTCCAAATAAGTCTTTTCTTGGCTTCGACACGATTGAGCCAAGCAGAATATCCATTTATACTCAAAAAGGGGTTCTGAAAAGCCTAGCACTTTTGAGGAAATAATGCATGTACAAACTAGGAGAAGAAATGAGAATATCAGTTTGACCATCCTTATTTGGAAAAGAATCTTTAAAGTCATCAGGAAAATTGGAAAGGGTCATAACTGGTCCTAAATAAGCAACAGGTGGATCAAAACGGCAAGAACGATCGATTAAATGAGGTATGATTACTTTAGACTTTTGCCATGGGATCGACGAATCGACATCAGGATTGCTCCAAGTTTTCCTCAGAGGTGATTTAGAGCTTTGAGTTGGAATGGAAGAAGACGCCATTGATAGAAAGCAAGTTTCTTTCAGAATGCAGAGGAAGTGAAAGTGTTTTCACTTGAACCCTAGTGGATATATATAAGTTAGCTTGCGGTGAGAATGAGCACACGGGATTGTAACTGCCTACTTCAAGTGTAATAATGGGCCTATTTTTTAGGGAAGTGGGAAACGCAGCTCGATGATGGGACAATGTTGCAGAGTAACCGTCGCGAGTGGAGTAAGAAAATTCTGGTTCTCTTCACATATGGGCGTCGAAAACTCAGAATTTGGGGGGCATCTGTTAGGTGCCAAATTTCAGATTTGGAGTTTGTTCGACAGAGCTCAGGGGTTCGATGAATGAAGAGGCAAGGAGCCAGAAATTGAAGTAAAGAATTGACTAAGTCTTAAAGACTAGGTGATGTGAAGGTTGTTCGACGGGATGTTTTAAGCGTCGAAGATGTCAGACGTGGTTGGTTGAGTAAGACTTAGGCATTAAGCAAACAAATATACAACTCGACAGGAAGTGCTACTGTCGAAGTTTTATAGTTTTTAGCTAAATAAACTACCGACCTTGTATCGGTACACGTGTCTGGTCGGATGATAGGTAGTTTTTCATATTTTTGTCTATAAATAGTAGTTCGCACAATGTAATCAAGGTTGAATACATGATCTAAGTTCCTAACATCTCGACAGCGGAACAGATTAAAGAAAAACGATCACTGTATGCCTTCCAAAACTTTCACATTCAGTAATTCAATTTCAAGTCAATTTTATCAATTATTGCTTTGCCTGTTCATTTAATTTATTTGCAAGTTTACATTCTGTTTATGCATTTAAATTTAACTTTGGCTATTTTACTGTCTTTCGAAACTTACATTTTTCTTCATTACTTTCTGCATGTTACCTGCTTTCAAAGTCATTTTATATATATCATTCATTTCAAATATTGTACTTTACTTCCTGTTATTTATTTCGACAGTCATTTGCATTCCAGCGTTTTTGGCACTTAATTTATGCTGTTTTTCTTGTTATTTACATTTCACGTCTTATACTTTTATGTCAACCACTATTTCACAAATTCTTTCATCCACGTTTATTTCTATAAACGCATGCTTATGTGTTGCATTTTTATGTTTTAACTTTACTTTCTGTTTAAAGTTACTTGATAATCAAGTCATTGGCCAGTCACAGCCAAACTTGGTTAAATTATTATAATTTGTGCCATTTCGACTACAATTCACTTGTTAGTTGAAAATTATCATACTTAAAATTGGCAAAAACACAATGATTAATGGCTTAGTGGCCAAGAACATTGCAAAGTGACTCTCGGTCGAGAATTCGACCGTTTACTCAGAGATAAGACCATTTGTTGAAAAAACGGGATTACCACATAACTCGTTCGATCACGCAATCACTTGAAAAAACTAATTATTTTTTTGTTTGATGAATTTGGTAGACACAGTTCTACTGAACTAAATTTCCCAGTAAACAGCAACGCACTATTATTATACTAGAATTCAATAAAAAAAAAATATCCCTGAATTTTGAAAATAAATCCTGATTGGTTATAATAACAATCCACCCATTACCTCCCTGTATGGTTATTAAATCCTGATTGGTTGGTTATTTGGTTTTTCGTAACTATTTTGTGAGCAATCTATTCGGACTAAAATACTACTAGCAGTTTTTTTTTTTTAAGGCAAAAGAGAGGAGAGAGGCCTCGTTAAAACCTTCTGATGCAAAACCCTCCTTAGGGAAAAAACACCAAGAAGGAAAAAGAGTACCCCTGCCTAAAAATTATTAAAAAAAAGGAAAAACAAACAAACATGGGGGGACTAGACCAAAACCCATGAGCAGAAACAAAATGGAAAACCGCAAGAAAGAGACACCCGCCTAAAAAGAAAGAACAAAACTTGACATGCACCGGCATCACAATAATGGCTTTCATCCCAACTACGTTGGCACCAAAGCCATTAACAATCATATGCAGCACATCAAGGGAAGACAAAGTAAAACCCAACCCCAAGGTGAGACAATTATAACTAAAGGTTTCAAAAAGCAAACAAGCCAAAAGCAGGGCACAATTACTTAAATCTATAACAAGGACGACCCAATCTATTATTAAAGAAATCTTCATAAAGAAACTTAGGCAGCGAATTCCACCAGATAAAGCCAGAGATTCCGAGGCCATGAGCCGCTAAACGATCTGTGCAGTTATTCCCTTCACGAAAGATATGAGATACAAGGAAAGTCATATGCTTTGTTAGAGCAATGCAGTTATTCCATCTATTCTTAAGTCGCCAAGGCACAATACTTTGATTCTTAAAAGCACCAACAACCAACTGGGCGGTTTTAAAGGGGAGGTTTTAAAAATAAATTTTTCATTCATCTAGATTTCAGGTCCAATTTAATGAATTGGTATTTCGTAACTATTCAAATCCAAATGAATTTAAAATCTTGTTCTTGTAATTGGGAGCAGGCGCTTGTCCACATGGAAAGTCCAAATGAGTATCGGTTTTATTTAAGGAAGGCTGCCGGCTGGTTTCTTGTTCTTGTAATTGGGGGCAGGCGCTTGTCCAGATGCTAAGTCCAAATGAGATTATTTTTGTACCGTTAACACCAAAATAAATTTATGTATTAGCCGAATACGGCAAATAGTCGAGTATTTGGGGGTAGTTGGTAATGCTAGTCAAATTGAAGATAGCTTAATGGAAGTGCTGACTAACTATCGCTTCAGGATCGTAAATTGGGCTAAGTTTATTGGGCCATTAGAATGACGTGTTGGACTTGGAGATGCCCAGTGAGAAGCAATTTTTCATCAATTTTGAATTAATTAAAGGTTAAATGAAAGAAAATCTTCTATGCCATGTTATTAGGAGCAAATAAGAGCAAAACCTAGATAAGAGCTGTTGGACGACGCGCTATTAAGCGCACTAAGAGGAAAATATATGTGTGCGCCTAAAATTTAGGGGACATGGTTAGTGGGACTTGTACACTAGTCGAATAACTATTAGCTAAAGCAATGCAAATGTTAGCCACATGTAGTTAGTGTTTTTATGTGCAAACGTGGCAAATAGAGGTAGTGTCTGTTTTGTCTATAAATATCAATTGTACAAATTGTCTAAGACACACTCAATCAATAAAAAAAAGTCATTACATTTATCTTTCTTTTATCGCGTTTATCCTTTATTTTCATGTAACTTTAGTTTAATAGTTCAATCTTCTACATTAGACGCTCTTTAGAGTAGTTCTAGGAACGCATAGCTGATAAACAAAGTTCATTTTTCAGCGTAATCGCCTGATCAAAAGGGAAATCATTGTTAGCCGTGTGAGTTAATTATCTATCGACTGATAAGCTAATCAAACGACCAATCAACTAAAAAAACAACTAGTCGGTTAAGCACCAAATTCGCATAATGCTACAACGTATACATCATATTTTATATGGAATTTTAATTTGGCATATTGCCTTTCTCCATCTCCATTAAAGAGCCACCTTCTTCACACTCACTTATGTAACCTAAACCTTCCCTTCCCTTCCCACCTCTCTTACCAATATTGATATGGAAAGTGAGCAAGAAAAGATGCAATTTCTTGGGCTCTTTGGCATCTACAAAGAATCTTACAAAATCATGTCTTCATGGAGTAAGATCTTCAGCCAGATTACCGCGACTCTCATCCTTCCTCTCTCACTCATCTTCTTTATCCACATAGAAGTAACCGACGATGTCCTCTTCAAGATTGTACACAACTTGAAGGAACTGACCGAAACCCAGTTTGACACACCCCAACACCAAAAGCTCATTAAAACAATCTCCATCGAATGGGCCGCATTTTTTCTCTTTGAGGTCGTTTATTTTATTTTCTTCCTCATCTTCTACCTCCTTTCCACCTCCGCGGTTGCTTACACCGCCGCTTCCATCTATACTCTCAAAGAGGTAACCTTCAACAAGGTTATGAGCGTTGTCCCAAAGGTCTTGAAAAGGCTTATGGTCACTTTTTTATGCACACTCGTGGCTGGTTTTGTTTACAACATTATGGCAGTGGTAGTTGCAATCTTATATGCAGTTACAATTGGAGTACAAAATGGTTGGATAGCCATTTTTGTGATCTTATATTTGGTTGGACTTGTGTACCTGACAGTGATTTGGCAATTATCTAATGTTGTGACAGTGTTAGAAGACTCGTATGGATTTGAAGCCATGACGAAGAGTAAGGAATTGATAAAAGGGAAGATGGGTTTGTCCGTAATCATCACTTTGATGTTCAACGTTTCCTTCTTTGTGATACAGTTTTTGTTTGGGATGGTGGTTGGGAACGGATGGAAGATGTTCGAGCTGAGCTCGATGAGCATAATAGCGCTCCGGATTGTGTATTTCTTTTCGGTGCCTCAGTTGTTTCTGTTTGTGCTTGTTGTCCAAACTGTGCTCTATTTTGTTTGCAAGTCATACCACCATCAGAATATTGACAAGTCTGCATTATTGGATCACCTGAAAGTATATCAAATTCAAGGAGACTATGAGCCGTTGAAGGCTAAAGATGTCCAGCTGGACTGTCATGTCTGAATCTGATGGCTAGATGAAACATCACCTGTCTAAATGAATGTGAATATATGATACTCCTATCTGACATGGTTTAATTTAGTGCAATTAAAATATATATATATAGGGGCGCATAAAGTGAGAGAAGTGTTATTATGAGAGGTAAGAGCATTCAATAATAACCGTTCGATTAACATAAACAGTCAAGATACAATTTTTCTTAATTTGTGCGTCTCTTTAGTTATCACACTCTCAACCGGTGCCTATTCACCGTTTTTCGCTTTTCTTTTGTTAATCGTCTCCTCCATCAATGTGCTTCCCCATTTTCCCCGTTGTATCTCTTCCTTCTCATGCCATTTGATTTGGGTTTTGTTTTGCACAGATCGTGCCAACCTCGGTCTCGTCACACGAACCCAAAATTTTCCACCGCCACTAAAACTATGAAAAGCCAAACCATAATTAAAACCAAAATTTATAGCAGCAACAATAGGTTTAGCTGTCGAGCAATCAAATTGGGAAATTGCCAAAGCCTTTTGATTGGGAAATTGTCGAACTATGTATTCCAATCAGGATACTAAAGATAGAACATTATCAAAATTGGAAAATCATAAGAGCAAATAGATTTTTTCCCTCTTTTTTCCCTTTCAAAATCACGGTTTTCTTTAATCATTCTATTACCACCCTTATTTGCATATGCCACACTGATAAGCGCAAGAATCAAAAAAAAAAAAAAGAAATAACAGGGATAAAGGATATGGTGTCAAAGAGAAAAGGGAGAAAGGCGGTATCCTGCTCGAGAAAGGTGGGAACACTTTTATGTTAATGTGTAAACGAGGTTATATTAATGTGTAAACGAGGAAAGAAGTGTTGTTTTACGGAAAAAATATCTCGACCGTTTATGTTAATCGAACGGTTATTATTGAATGCTCTCACCTCTCATAATAACACACTTCTCTCACTTTATATATATATATAGGGGCATATCTAGCGAGAAAGAGGATTCTTATGTGAGAGTGAGAGGACCTATTTCTAGCCATTTGATTAAAATAGATGGCTGAGATTAGATCATTCATTCAAGTGACTCACGTGCCTCAGTTATGAGTATTAAATTAAGTAGGAATAGATATATGCAGCTTGTTAATATATAGATGGAGTATTAAATTAAGTAGGAATAGGTCCCCCACTCCTAGTTGTTTTGGCAATTTCAGCGATATGGAGACGTGGGAACCGGGATTCGAACCCGGGTGTTGCCGTTTGCGTGTGTGTGTTTGTTGTTTACCATTTCTACTAGCTGACAAAAAAAAAATTAAGTAGGAATAGATATGTAGGATTCTTATATACAAAGATGGAGTATTAAATTAAGTAGGAATAGATATGTAAATGCGGTGAATTTGAAGGACGTCTATATATGCAGCTTGTTAATATATAGGCTAAATAGTATTTTTGGTCTCTTAATTTTATTTTATTTTTTGTTTTGGTCCCTTAACTATTATATTTTTTATTTTGGTCCCTTAAATTACAAAAATACGACATTTTAGTCCCCTAACTATTTTTTTCTCATTTATGTCCCTTACTTTATTTTAGTTTCGTTTTAGTCCCTTAAGTTACGAAAATTACGCCAAATTCGCCTCTTCCGTCTGTAATCTTTTTAAACAATAAAGTCAAAATCATGTTCCTATCAGAGTTCTTATTAATGAAGCAACATAATAAAAAATAATTGAGCAAAGAGTTTCAATGACCTATACACATAAAATAAAGGAATTACTGACAGAAGGGACGAAAATATCGTATTTTTAAAACTTAAGGGACCAAAATTAAAAATATAATAGTTAAGGGACAAAACAAAAACTAAAATAAAGTTAAGGGACCAAAAATGCTATCTAGTCTAAGATATAAATGATGTGAGTTTAATTTCTTTACCTTGGTTTGTCCAGCCCCAACGCACTACCGAGGGAAGGGAACCATAAGTAAATAATTGAATCTTGTAACCTTTGCATTGAAAATCCAACCCTCGACATCCTCATGAACGATATTATTTACCTTCACTACCGTTGATTTGAAAATAAATTTATTAGAGCATCCACAATGGGAGAGATAAAATTGAGCATCTTAGCACTATTTTGTAGGTCCAAAATGATAAATATGATTTAAAACACCCATAAAATATTCATCTAGTTTTTACTCCAATAGTGATATTTTATTTTTGTTGGGTCCCACAATAGACCCCACATATTTATATTATTTTATTTAAACCTAATTTTGATTTAAATTTAAATATTAAATCAATTATTTTAATTAATATTTTTAAAATTATTAAATATTTAAAAAATGTAGAATTTTTTTTACTAATATTTAAAAAAAAATTGAACATTTGCCTTGGTCAAAAAAAATTGTGCAGCGTCGCTAGGCATGGCAGCGAGAACCGAACCCGCGGGGGCCCACCCGAACCCGTCCCGACTTTGACGGGGAAAACCCGGTTTGACTGGGTTCGGGTTCGGGTTTTCCCCGCTTTACAAAGTCGGGGTCGGGGTCGGGTATGGGGGTATTGATACCCGTCCCGAACCCGGCCCGCTGTTATGCAATTACCAATATACCCTTACATATATATATATATATATATATATTAACAATCTAATGAAACCCTAATTTTATTTCAGTCTCACTTTCCTTTCACTGCGGCACTTCGAGTTCCCCCTGTCTCACTCGCTTGCGCCTCTCTACTCCCTCTCTTCCATTCTCAGATTCTCCGCGACAGCAACCATAGACACAGCCCACCCCCGCTCCGCTACTACTACGTGCGCTTAGGACAACAAAACGAGGTTTTGGAAGAAGCGAAAAGACTCGCGTCGTGGTGAGGTGATGATCGATTAAGATTGATTAAAGCAATGGATGAAGAGAATGGAAGCACGAGCAGGGAGGAACAAGAGGAGGCATTGGTGGCTTTGATCGAACACCGTACCCGCGAAGTCAATAACCTCTGTCACCGTACCCGAAACACTTTCCTCCGCTGCTGCCGTTGCTCCATCAGTCACCGAAATACTTCACCTGCAAATCGCGTTTCGTTCGAAGAAGGTGCGTTTCGATCTTTCTGCGATTTGCATTTTTTTTATTTATTTGTTAGGTTATTTTTTGTGTTTGCGTGATATTTTTTGTTTCTGGATCGGTCCCCTTTTGTTGTGTTTTCTGGATCGAAAATTTCCTGACTTTAGTTATTGCTCTTGCTGATTTGGATCTACTCTGTAGCTGGTAATCTTGTGTGTGTAGATTCTGATTTTTGCTTAATTTTGTTGTAACTGTTTTCTGATGCATCTGGATTTGAGTTTTGGTTCGTTTTCATGCGATTTCTATCTCAGATCTCTCTCTCTCTCGACACAATCTATCCTCTTATAACCTTTTCAGACACCATTGTTGTTGCCACTCACTTCTTCCATTACTGTTTCAAAGGTTGGATTTTTATTTTGAGTTCCATTGTTTTTTATTTCTCAACTCCCAGTTTCTGTTTCAGTGCTGAAATGGGTCTGTGACTAATGAAACTGATATGCCTGCAAATGCTTGGTTCTTGAAAGTTTCTGACTTTTGCCGATCTTGTGCTTCCTAGTTTGATGCTTGAAGCATTTTGCTTCGTGGGTTTGTGTTTGTGTTACCCTTCTCCATTTTTTGTGTATTTGATAAATTTGATTTCTAATTTCTTCCTCCATGCATTTCTATCCTTTTTTCCCCCCTTTCTGTTTTGTTTTGATGATTCCAATTGTTTTTGTTCTTGCACTTCACCTGCTTGATTCATGACTGCTAAGGTTTTATGTTGGAAGAGGATTTTTCATTTTTCAATGACAACCACACTAATTCTCTAGTTCTGTTGTTGAGCTTGGGTTCTTACATATCAGCAAAGCATAAATTGGTTGCTATCTTTTTTTTTTAAATTGTGTTCTTCTAACTTGTGTTTTGATTTTTGTCATGTATGGGAATAACTTGAAGGGCAAAGCAGAGCAAAATATACGAGGTTCAGAAAGTAAAATGACCATTGATATGCCCCCATCCATGACTTAAAATCAAAGGACAAGCAGATCTTCCTTTAGCTCTAGCAATGGCAATGAGAATACCCTAGTGAACAACTGTGCTTCTGTTGGCTAAAATATAGTATATTATTAGAAATTTAGAATCTCATTACATTTCTTCTCTTGTAGATTGTAAAATATATTTGATTTGAAAAAGTTACATATTATGGTTTGAATCACTAAAACTTTTACTTGTTAACCTATAACTCTTGGTTTTTGCTTGTAGTTCTACAACATTCAGATAGCACTTATAACTCACACTTAAAACTTTATATCAACTCCTGGAAATTGTACCTCAATACACGAGTTTATCAACTTTAACTGTTTGTAACACATCAATCTTGATTTTTGTTCTTATTGACAATCTTGATTTTTGTTAGTTCCCTTGTTATTTTTTTTTTAAAATAAAAGGCACAGAACCTTGTTATTTTTTGTTCTTATTGACAATCTTGATTTTTGTTATTTTCCTGGGTGCGGGGTTGGGGGCGGGGAAGGCAAAAACCGCCCCCGAACCGGCCCGTTGCCATGCCTGAGCGTCGCATTATGTTGGTTGGTCAACATTGTGCAGCGTCCAGCATCCACCACCATCAGTCAAGAAAAAGAAAAAATAATAATATTTTAATGTTAATAAAATTTGAGCTCTTTTATGTCACATGGACTATCTCCAATGCTAAAAAAATTAGATCTCTTTTCACATAGGATAGATACCCATCAAGTTTTCCCATTGTGAATGCTCTTATGGCTCAACCATATGGACCACATTAGTGCAAATCAAAGGATCTGTCACACGTCCCTGTTGACAGAAGAACAAGAAGGTAAACCTATGAATTGAACAAAATGTGATCTACAATTGAAATGCAAAGCTACGTAGCAGGCTACCTGTTCTGGACAGAACTTTAGAGGATGACCGGAGAGAAGCGATACGGCAGCGTCCACGACGGATGACGACGGCGTGTGGTGGTGGTGTACCTGCAAACACTCCAACGCTCAAGTCAGTGCGTGTAAGAGGTAAGTGAAGAGGTGATGAAATGAATAATACCTCAATCGTTTGAAGTGATTCTCCTTTTATAGGAGTTAAGGACGGTGAGGGCGATTCCCGTGGAACCCGGGGTGCCGTCAGATCGTTTACCGACCTGTGATGGGATGGGCGGAATGCCGAGGACCGTTGGATCGGTCACGTCGATATGGTCTCGAGGTAAGGCGGTGGGAACCGACGTTGGTAATGGGCTGGATGTGACTCTTCGGATTGGGCCTCGGCCCAGTCCGGAACACTACCCAGTGGCAGACTCAGGACCCTAGGTCAGGGGTACAAAAAAAAAATTCATTATCAAAATTGTTGGTTCATAGGATTATTAATTTTCTCTTCAAATATCATCACTTGCTTCACTGAAATTAAGAAACCGAATTGTTTAGCTCCAAATTTATTTAAGAGTAAAGTCTCAATTTAGTCCATAAACTTACACTCTCTCTCCTATTTAGTTCCTAAAATATATGAAAATAAAAAGTAGTCCATAAAATTTGTGAAATCCGTCAAATTATTCCCTGAAATTTTATAAGTAGTCCCTTACGGTGAGACGGATTGCTTAAAATTTTAGGGACTAATTTGACGGATTTCACAAACTTTATGGATTATATATTATTTTTATATACTTTAGGGACCAAATAGGAGAAAAAATATAAGTTTAGAGACTAAATTATGGGTTTGCTCTTTATTTGACTGACAAAGCTGAAAGAGCTTAAGGGTCTAGGTGCAAAATTTTAAACTCAGAGGGGTCAAAATAAAAATTATATAAAGGGATAAGTAAAAATTTTTAATTTTCAGGGTGTGCAAGTGCACATCCTTAGTCTCAAGTAGGTCCGCCTATAAATGAGATAACAAGTCCGGATATTAGATGTAAAATATTAGAGTAAAAGAGGTCAAAATAAAAATTATATAAAGTGTTACTTATTATTTTTAAAATTTCAGGGTGTAGTGCCCAAGTAGGTCCGCTCCTGCTACCCACTTTAAACACACCCGCCATATCTCTGAAAACAGAGGACACTTGAAGAAAAGAGATGTGCAGTGCATTTCTCTGTTGATAATCGTAGCATCCCTCACCTTGCCAAATTTTGCATAGTGTGGAATACGATCCTGAATTGCTCCACACTTAAAATCAACTACCTTCAAAGGTTCAAATTTCACTCCACAGATAACACGTGTTAAAAACGCATTCATCTATTTTATTCCAAAAAATTATTTTTCTACAAAAAAACTTAACTTAACTCTAAAAAACTTAATTATACATTATAAGTTATGTTTTTCTTTGGCTCCGGTCCCCTTAGCTAGTTTTTTAAGAAATTGACTACTTGATAATTTCTTGCTCTTATAATCGCATTGTAGGCTGACTTAGCAGTGTACACTCCACTTTGATCTGCCTCCCACCTCCAAATTAAAGTCATCACCTTTTCCTTCCTTTTACTTTATACTTATGAAATTTGCAGTAGGATTATTGTTAGTTTCTGAGGCCAAAGTGTGTCTTGTATATTGATTATGGATTTTTCCCGTAGTTTAATATTTTCACGTTTCTTCAAAAGAGTTTGTTCTATTGAATTAATTTTATTTTATTTTTATCAGCAAAGATTTCATTACTATCAAAGACATGGAACTGAGCATCAAAGATGACAGAACCAGTTGAATTACAAAGAGTAAATCCAAATTCTAATTTACAATTTGGTGCACCTTGTGCAGCCATACTTTCTGCACCAAGTCTTATATATATTAAGAATGAGTCATTCTTATTATCGGATCAGTTGGTTGATTGAGAGGCAATCATACTGTAATTTTTTTTTTGAAAGGCAAAAGTATATTATGAAAGAGTACTAGGGGTATCCGAACCCAAAAAGTCTGTACAAAGGTGTGTGCATCAGCAAGTGGATTGACCCACCATCTCACCCACCACAACAACCACAAAAATCCTTAGAAACTAAGTCCTAGCTATACAGCAAATGGGTTCCACATACCACTCATAATACAGGCAAGATGTAGATTTACCCTTCGATAGGAACCATCTCCATGATAAAGATATGATGCGATCAACTAAGTGATCTAGATTCGGTGTCCTCCCCGCAAAAATGCACTCGTTCCTTAGGTCCCATAGATCCCAAAGAACAGTATGCCAAATCAAGGCTAACCCCCGTCTACATCGCGAGTTCGTCCCCAAAGCTCCAAACTGTAAAAACAAAGAAGACAGATCTTGAGGTATAACAAACTGGAATCCCAGCCACCTAAATGTCTTGTACCACACGGATGATGAAAAGGTGCAGCTGGTAAAAAGGTGTAGAGATGTCTCCTGATGACACCCACATAGCACAGAAAGAGCAGCCAAAGGTGTCGAAATGATACCTTTCCTAAGTAAGTTTGTCCGAGTTGGCACTGTATCCAGTAGCAACTGCCAAGAAAAACTAATTACCTTGGATGGGGCCAAACTCTTCCAAATCTTGCTTAGCACGAAAATCTGATCATCCGTCAATCGTGACACCCAGCAAAATGGTTCGGATAGGTAGCCATAAGCAGATGAAACCGTAAAAACCCTGCTAGGATGTATAGTCCAGATCCATCTATCGGAGTCCTCCAACATGGGTATAGACGCAAGTGACGCCATCAACTCGTCCACCTGTGCTTCCTGCCACATGAAAAGACATCTCCACCATGGGATTTCCCAAAACCATGTACCATCCTACCAACTCCCATTGCTACCCATCGCTGCCTCTAGATCTGCAGCCACTGAAAGTAATCCAGAGAACCTCCGCCTAAGTGTAGAATCACCAAGCCAAATATCATGCCAGAATCTATTAGAATTTCCATCTCTCACCAGTCTCCTGATGCTGCCTGCAAACCAATCCCCACCTTGAGACCCCCCAAGCCCCACCACGCAAATGTCCTTCCACCACACGAAGCCAGAGGATGGAACTCGAAGATCGTTGAAGTAAGCAAGACAATTCACTCGAGACTCATACTTCGACACCAACACCTTATCCCACAATGACTCCTCCTCCCTAAAAGCCTCCATCTCCATTTACCTAATAAACTAAGATTGAAACTCCTGAGATCCCTCACCCTTAAACCACCCCTTCTTGGGCTCACAGACCTCCGACCAATTCACCCACGACATATTTCCCCCCACCCCTCCCCACAAAAACTCCCGCTGAATCCTAACCACCTGCTTCCAAACCTTCATTGGTAACTTCATATAAGAAAGGAAGAAGATAGGAATACTACTAAGCACCGACTTGAGAATCTCTGTAGTAACAGGCCAGATTGACCCTCAGCCGTTTGCTGCCCACGATAATCTTATTCATTTTCTCTTCGAGAAGTTTGGATTCTCTAACATCCTTGAAGCGTACAAATCCAACTCTCTGACCATGTTTGTCCAGCTTTGGGGGAATGTATACATCTGCCACTCTCCCAAATACTCCAAATGTTCTCCATGTTTCACTATCTTTCACTCCTTCTGGGATATTAGTGATGTAGAATGATGTTGTTGATCGAATGAGGTTACCAAGAAAACCTTAGGGTTCAGCATAGACTCCTTTCCCCCGATCACCTCTCCCTACTCTACCAAACTCCCTCGGTTTCTGTCTTCCTCGCTCCCTCTCTACCCCCACCCCTCTCTCTCTCTCTCTCTCATTTTTTGTGCTTAAAGTGGATATGTTGCAATCATACTATAATTGATTAACCAGATAGAATGAATCGAGTCCAAAGATATAGATAGACCAAATCTATGACTTCTACTAATCAAATTAACTAATGAGATTCATGTCAAGTCACTACAAGAATACTTAACATTTCCTAGGGCCAAAAACCCTAGAAAATGACCAAAAGTGGTAGAAAAATGCAAAATTTTTGAGGGCCCACCAGGGGCAACGAGGCTGTAGGGTATTCGCTAGTCGAAAACGGTTTCCAATGGCTAAATTTGAAAAGCCCTAGAAAAATTCAGAAAAAGCGAAATCTAAGAACTTTCAGTCTTAGAAATTTCAGGAAATTTCTTAGGGCTCTGAGCCCTCGGAAATTGCAGCAACATAATAAAAAAAAATTGAAGCAAACAAAACGTGTTTTAAGATTTAAATTGAAATTAAATTTAGATCGTACAAATTAATGTTAATTATTTTTATTAAATTACAATAATTTATAACACTATAACATAATTATTTTTACTAAATTACAACAATTAATGTTCCCTAGTTTAATTTATTGGTTGTAATTTACATAAAATTACATAAATTGAAATTGAGATTACATAAAATTGAAATTACATATAATTACCAAAAATGCTACAAATTACAAAATTGAAATTTAAAATTAAAAATAAAAAAAAGAAAATTACAAACAGAAAATAAAAAATACAACAAAAATTACAAAAAATTATCTCTTGATACCTCCATACCTACAAAAAAAAATACAGAATCAGGAGAAGATTTTGAGATCCTAATACAAAATACAGAATCAGTGTACCATATGAACACAAAATTTAATTTGAGATCCTAATCCTTTTCTTCTTCATATCTCCATACCTACAAAAAAAACATATTCAGAATGAAAAATAAATTAAAAATGAAATTCAGTAAACATAAAAAATAAAAAACCAAGAAATTTAAAAAAAAATGAGAAGGATGAAAACGAGGAAGACGGTGGTGGTGGTGGCTGAAGGAGTTGGTGGCCTAGGGTGGTGGTTGTGGTGGGCGTACGTGGCAGTGGAGGGTGGTGGTTCGAAGGTGGAGTGTGTGGTGGATGAAGGAGAGATAGAGAGAGGCCGAATCCGAATGGGGGTGAGGGAATGGGGGAGGGTGACAGTGGTGGTTGTTAGTGGAGGGTGGGGGACAGACATAGTGGTGGACGGTGGAGACGGTGAGAATGGGGGATGAAGAAAGAAGAGGGCATGGCGGTTGCGAGAGAGAGGGAGGAAGATAGGGATGGAGAGATGAATGAAGGAGGAAGACAGAGTGGGAGAGATTAATGAAGGAGGAAGACATCTACCTTTTCCTCGTCCTCAAAGTCTTCCTTTCTTCATGCCCCCATTTCATTTCACACAAAACTCAACACATTAGACCACACAACTGAGGAAAAATACTCAACCTGTTCATCAATGGCGGATCCCAGCCCTCAAACAAAACCCCATTTCCCAATTTCTAAGTTAAACTCACGGATCCAACCAAAACCCATTAAAAAGGGAAAGTCTTGCTCAGATTTCTTCTTCAAATCTCTATTTTTGGCACTCTTTGTGGTTGCTCTTCCACTCTTTCCTTCGCAAGCTCCTGACTTTTTGAACCAAACCATACTCACTAAGTTCGTGGAGATCGCGAGTGTCCTTCTGGTCAAGGTGAGCTACGTCCTTCACAAATGGCTAACATCATCGCGTTGACAACAGAGAGGAGGAAGACGATGATCATGGAAGATTCCCTTTCCTCAGGCTATCTAATCTAATGAAGAGATAGAGAGGGATAGATGAAGGAGGAAGATGCGATCAGGGAGAGAGAGTGACGGTTTGTGCGGCGCTAGCTGAGAGTGAGGGAATGACGGTGAGGCTCCTTTAAAATTAGGGTTAGAGCGGTTTGGGCCAAAGGCGAAAGTTGGGCCAGAACCGGACTGGGGCTGCGCAAAAAGAAAATAGGGGGTGCGCGAGTAAAAAAAAGGCGCATGACTGGATTCAGCCCTTGGGTCATTGCTATAAGCACCCCCATTTTGCTTATTTACATCCATTTCACTTATATTCCTTTTCCTTTCTCTTTTTCTTTCTTTTATTTTTTCTTTCTTTCTTTTACTTTTATTTTTTCACTTTATTCTTTATTTTTTGCATTATTTTTTTTTATTTTAAGACCAAAATATTTTTATTTTTATTTTTATTTAAGACTTATGGTGCCAGTAGAAAATAAACTATTATATATTTTTTATCGAAAAATTATTATGACATATTAAGAATCCTCTTTACCTTGTCATCATTCCTGTGAATGTCATTGTCGGAGCGTGCCCAAATTCTCAGTTGTTGAGCGATTTAAACGTGTTGCCAAAAAATTTCCAATAAATCATAATATTTGAAAAAGCTTAAATCTCAATAAATCATTATAGTGTTTTCAAAGTGACTTTTTTGTTACAAATTGGGTGAAATTTTTTCTAATAATAGAATAAAATAGTTAAAGTATTTTCTAATAATATAATATAACAAAGTGAATATATCAAAACTAATAATAATAATAATAATAATTAAATTCATGACAAACAGGTGTTCGCATATAGTTATTAAATAGAAGAGTTACAAACATAACAGTGAGCATGAACATGTCCGGTGAATATGAAAAAACATAGTCTAAACACCATCTCTCCCATCGGCGTAATAATCATCTTGGGGACTTGAAAGTAAGCTAGTAAAATCACCAGCTATATCATCTGCGAGTGTGGTGCCCTGATCTGCCTGTCTCGCCTGCTGGGGCATGACCAGCTGTGGGCAGTAGGGTTGTGGTGTCATAAGTGGTGGCGGCGATGGCTGCTGCTGTGAGTCAGGGACTGATGACCGAAGGCCGTAAGGGAATGCCGTTGGTGAATTGGGCCTGGAATGACACAAGCTAAGAACATGTAAGGCTTAGACATGCACATATCAGGAGGAAGATTGTATGGGGTAACAATAACTGGCCAGCAAGAATAGGCTCTAGTCGACGACTGGATATACGGTGTAAACCCATCAGAGCATAACCCAAGCCGGACATTGTGTGGATCCATGGCGAAATCAGGATGTACGCGATCGAAGTGTTTCCATGCCTCACCATCACACGATGGATGGAAAAATAAAACATTGCCTTCCTCGGAAATAGTTTACCCCTTCTCGTCCCAGTTTGGCGCTGGAAATATCTTGGCTCATGGAAAAATCTACATTCCGTCAACGCAGCATCATTTGTGCCAAATTCGTTGTCATAATACAACATCCAACCACCTAATCCCAGCTTCGACACCAACCTTTTAGCATCATAATAACTCTGTGGCAAACCATCTTTAACAGGTGTTGCGTCCAACGTCATTCTGGTCATAGCATCCATGCACTGTTCCGAAGCATTATAGGTTAACCAGATACCTAAAAAGCCTCACACACATTGACAAGGTGGAGTCTTCAGACCTTTTGTACAATGGCTTATTTGTCTCTGTCAAAAGATTATAAAATCTTTATGATGACTCATTCGGAAGTTCTTCCATGTCTTCATGTTGCTGCTCCCACTACAAGAATTTTCGTCGTTACCGACAGCCAAAAGCCGCCGGTAATTCTAAAAAACCGTCAGTAATTCGAGATTACCGACGGCTACCAACGGCCTCGAGGTCGTCGGTATTTTCCTCCTTGATAAAATTTATCGACGGCCAAAAAAGCCGTCGGTAATTACCGACGGCTTGGCCGTCCGAAGTTATCGACGGCTTAGCCGTCCGTAAATTTACCGACGGCTAAGCCCACTGTATCTAGAAATTAAAACAAAACAAAAAATTTCAGCCGATAACAATTAAACTATTCTCAGCGATAACAATTTCTTGAACCAGAAAACCCATTCAACCGATTTCGCTAGGAATTGAACCAGAAAGATTATTGTCATTAAGCCTCTTCTCGTTCATGTTGACTAACTCCCCAATTTCAACAGGAATGCTGCCAGATAAATTGTTGCCTAAAAGATACAGAAATTCTAGCTTCCTTAACTTGCCAATTTCCTGAGGGATGTGGCCAGAAATTTGGATCTCTCCTAAATTTAGATATGACAAGTTAGCCAAAATTCCAATAGAGAATGGGATAGACTGTGTTATGTTGCAAGACATAAGAGAAAGGTATGTTAAATTTCCCAACTTCCACAGCTCTTGGAGGATAGGACCAATGATTGAAAGACCACTAGCGCCAAGATCTAAAGTCTCTAACTTCTGCAATTTCACAATTTCTTGAGCAATTATAGAACCATTAAATTTGTTTTTTTCAACTGCTAAGTAGTTTAAGTTGCTCAAATTCCAAATTTCTTTTGGAATGTTGCCAGCAAGGTTGTTACCTCCTAGATACAAATGTGACAACAAGGCCAAGTTCCCAATAGAAGTTGGAATAGTCACTGTGAGATTTGCATAGGAAATACTAAGGTTTCTCATATTCTTTAATCCACCTATTTCGTGAGGAATGGAACCACTAAAAACATTATTGTCCAAATATAAAGTTTGAAGACTGGTCAACTGTGTTATTTCATATGGGATTGTTCCTGAGAGATCATTGTCACTGAGATCAAGTTGGGAAATTTTGGTCAACACCCCAATATGGTGAGGAATACTTCCATTTAAGAAGTTGTGGCTTATATTTAGAGTGAGGATGTTTGGAAGTGATGAGAAGTTAAGAGTTCCAAGCGTACCTCTTTGTGAGATTTACATTGGAGACTTCTATTGACATGTCACACTTAATTCCAAGCTAGTTGCTGCATGAATTGTTGCCGGTCCATGAAGATAGCAAAGCTTGACTTTGCTTGTCAAGGTTGGTTTTCCACTTCAACAAAGCACTTGCTTCTCTAGTCCGTGAAGAACCAACAACATAGAAGAGGCCATTATGAATGCAACAAAAGTAGATTATTGTAAGAGGCAGCCAAAAGGGTACCAGCTTCATGGACTGAAGTGCTGGAAATAGAAACACCATACCAGCTGTATGCAGGGTAAATTGTTCAATCATTTATTGTTCAAATTCAATACAATCATAGTTCATGTAGTTTTTGTTGCAGCTATTTGAAGGTCTTATGGTTACCCTTCACATAAAGGAAGAACTCCCAATGATACATTGAGATTCAACCCATTCTCAGCGATAACAATTTCTTCCAATTGGAGCTCAGTGGAACTCACAATTGAGCAAACATCACACATGGATTTAGGGGGGTTGGGGGCAGCCATCCAACCATATTTCAGTCAAACCCCAAACAAGATCAGAATAATTAATATACTAATTATTAATCTAAGCAATTTAAATAATCAATCCTAGCACACCCTAAGGGAGGTTTTAGGGGAAGTCTATGTTACCTCTAATCCCAAAATTAGGGATTTAAGCTCCATTGTTCTTCTTCTTCTTCAATCATGATGTTCCTTCCTTGTTCTTCACTAGTTCAACACATGCAAGATGGTCTCCTCTTTGATTTTCGAGTTCCTTGCCCTAACCTCCATGGAAGTGGCTCCTCAAGCTCCAATCTTCATCCTTGAAGCTTTAATGGAGGTGAAACCTCCATCTTCTTCTTTCCTCTTCCTCCAAATCGAGCATCCATCTCTGTCTCGACCTCTCTCTCGATCTTTCTCTCTCTGTCTCTCTCTCTGTGTGTTCAGCCCCTTTCTCTCTCTCTCTCTCTGTGAACTCTCTCTCTCTCGCTCTAGCCACCACGAAGGGTGGCGCGACCGCCGCCTCATGGCCTCGCTGAGGCTGCGCGCTCCGCCCTCTTTTTCCTCTTCTCCCTCCGTCGCCTCCCCTCTTATTCTCTCCTTTTCTTTTCTTTCCTTTTCTTCTTTCTTTCTTTCTTTTTCTGAAACAGGTCACGATGGGAGGGGGTGAAGAGGAGATGAGAGAGTTCTAGGGTGTGTGAGGGTTAAGTGAGGTGTATGGTGGATCAACATTCATATTTTTAAGTAATTACAGAGGGCTTATGGGCCGTCTGTAATTACCGAGGGCTTAGCCGTCGGTAACGTAGCCAAAAAAATCACCAGACATATTTTTACGTTACTGACGGCTAAGCCGTCGGTAACGTAGCAAAAAAATAATTTCGTAAGCATATTTTTTCCCGCGCATTAGCGACGGCTTGGCCGTCGGTAATTAAAATATTACCGACGGAGTCGGGGCTGTCAGTAAAATTATGTCGGTAATACGTACTTTTCTTGTAGTGTCCTCGAACGACACATTCATACCGAGAGCATCAGAAATCATCCCCTACATCACATCAAACTGCTCATAACGTTGATATCCCATATCCGGTTGGCCACTGCTTGAAGCACCTGGGTAATTCTCTTCAACTGGCCGTAAATTGATGTTGGGAGCAACTTCGCCATGACTAGTCTAAATCCAATAATTAGGCATGAACCCGTACTTATACAAGTCATGTTTGACCTCACTTGGAGTCTTAACGGGTACGCACTTGCATTTTTCGTATGGACATCTGATCCCACCTTCAATTCTGAAACTTTCCTAATGCCTTGCGTGGCGAACAAACGCTTTAACCCATTGTACAAAATCTTCTTTCAAACCCCTTCTTTCAGAAAACAACCTATCATACATCTAACTACGATCCATTTTCTGCATATTACAAAGACACAGATCGATATAGGTAAACAAGATACATCGGCCTTACATACAACTGCTCCCTTTTTTAAAATGGTACGAACCTATCCCATTCAGCAAAAAACTTTTTCAAAACTCGTAAAATAATTACTTCATATTTTCTCATTGAACCTCAAACAGGAATTAATAGTAAGGTTTCTCTCCGATATTTAAATTAAAAACACAAACAATAAAATAAAGCTAATAAATTGTGGTCTCCGACAGACTTTCCCGTAGATATACTAAGCTAATATACAATACAGACAATTATAGCAATAAAAAATATTGTTATAATTAAGTAATCTAATATTATAACTTAATATACATTTTCCCCAATATATAATTTACAATTATCCTAATATATAACAATTAACAATTATCATAACAAAAATCCAATTTATTAAATCATTAAATACATATGTAAAATTATGTTAATATATAATTGCATTGAAAAAAAATGTCTATTACAACTAATTCTTAACATATATTATAACAAAACAACATATATAAGATTACAACTAATTATTAAAAAAATGTCTATTACAACTAATTCTTAACATAATTATTACAACTAATCTAAATTTTTCATTACATGTATAATATAATATAATAAACCTTAAAAGTAACATATATTCATTAAAAATATCTATAATAAACAATTAAACACATATATAAGATTATCCTAAACTATATTTATGTAATCCAAAATTAATAAATTTTATTTAAGAAAAAAACAACATATATATATTAACATATTACTTAAAATATAATAATATACTATTAAAAAATTCAGAATATAAAATATCAACAAAAAAATATTAGAGTATGTCGAAAAAATTATATATATATATATATATATATACAGAAAATAGTTTTCTTTTTTTCATATATATAAGTCTGTGTGTAAATATATATATTTATAGGAATTAAAAAATCACTAAAAATATAAAGTAACTAATATGATAAAAAAAATTAATTACCACCAACCTGTGAGTAAGTGGTTCTGGTGGTAGTGAAACTGGCAATGTGACTCCGAATTTATTACGAAAAATTTGATGAATCAGTGAATTTTTTTCAACACAGAAATAACTGAAAAACATAGAGACAAAAATAGTAAGAATGAGAGAAACAAAAATGACCGAGTTTACTAGTAAAAACAGTATACTGATAACAAGGTAAATATGAACTTATATGACAAAAATAGAGACTGAAATAGAAGAGGAGGAGGTGGGAGGAGGAACAAGATGAAGAAGAACAAGAAGGAAACAAACTGAGAAAATAAGAGGGAGGGGAACATATGCATGTCTATAACCCCTTGTATAACGTTCGCTGCTCACAAAAAAAAAATTAACGTTCGGAATTTTCGATTCCCAACGTTCGGATCCAGCGAGAAAAAAAAATTTAAATGAAAACCGAAGGGTATGCCACCCGGTTTTGTCAACTCCCCCCAATGTCTGATCCCGTCAGCTTTTTAAAAAATATTAAAATTAAAATGCAAACCGAGGGGAACACCCATAGAAAATGTCTTTCGGTCATATTTTGCCCATTCCCGAGGGCTGTGTCCCTCGGAGCCCTCGGGAATGGGCCAACTTAAAAAAAAATATGTAACATATCCGTCGGGTTTTAGTCGATGACCGTGGGTAATTATTTTACGGGTAATTTCCTACTACTTTGGCCCTAGGTAAATTTCTAGGGTTATTGACCCTAGGAAAAATTCGTAGGTAATATACTAAATTCTTGTAGTGAGTGAGTTAGACCAATAAAACATATTCACTTTTATCCAACTTATCATGTCATCAAATTTTTTTTCACAAAAACCATGTCATCAATGTTATTCTTATATCTAAATATTATGCATATAAAAAATGTTTTTATATAATCAACCATTAAAGATTTAAACTACTTTCACGAATTAACCCCTAAATTCAAGTTTGTTGTTGTATAACTATTTTCTTGATTTTAAATAGGCCCCTTTATTAGTTGGTTGTGATACTTAAACATTAGAACACGTTGTTGTGATATTTTGTTTGATGTATATCTAACGATGAACATTGAAGAGGAAAAAGACAAAGTAACAGATAAGCAAATTTATAAAATATTTTTTGGGACACTAAAATAATTATTCATAAATTTACTAGTTACTTTTTAAAAGAATAAAAATGTGTATCTTAATCGTTATATGAAAAATATTGAACAAACAAATTATTTATATTATAACACTTAACATGAGTATCAGTACCAGCTAAGTTACACGCTACTTAAGAATTTACCTATTTATATTATAGTTGAGTCATGGCAGTGTTTTTAACTATAACATTACTGGGAGTAAATGACTTTTGAGGAAAAAATTCATTCCTTTCTAGGAAATTCATATCCATATCCATATTAAATACAAATGAAGCTTAACTTGAAGTCTTATATTTAATCCTAAGTGAATTCTTTCCTTACTCTTGGTTTTCTTGTTGCGTTTTTTATAATTTCTTGCAATCTTTTATTTCTTTTATTGCTCATTCACTTTTTCTTGTATGTTGTTGGAGGTAGGTAAAGAACCTATTATGTCGGAGGTATTGGAGCATATAAGTTTATCTCATGGAGATGGTTCCTTGCTAGGAGGGTATTGTTTGTACTATGAGTGTGTTGATCTGATGGAGTCAAGGTTCTAAAAAACGGTCCGATACGTGTGTAGTGGTCGTGACAAAACGGTATCGGCAGCGGCCGAAACTGTTTTCCTCTGATTTCACGGTGTGATCCAAAATCACATGAAACAGCCGCGACGAAATGGTGTTGTAGCCACGACGGCCGCAACGAAACGCTGGTCAAGATGAAAAAACCGCAACGAAGCTTTTTTTGCCCAGAAACCCATTTAAGAAGTCAGAAGAAGGAAAAGAAAAAGGAAAACAGTCGCACACGGGTTTGTCGGTTAACAGGGAAAGAAAAAGTAAACCAGCTCCAGCGGCCACCATACCCAGTTTCAGTCATGAATCTACGCTCCCAACTCCGGTGTGAACTCCCTGAACTGTCGCACATATGTTGGTCGCAACATCAATATCATCTCTCCTCTGTCCCGCCCTCACCTCTCTGTCTAGTCTCTCCTCTTTGTTCTCTCAATTCAATCTCTAATTTTTTATATCATTATGTTTTCTGCAATTTGTAACAAAGGACCGTGTGAAATAGCAAAGGACCGTTTGAAATAGCAAATATAATCTTTACACTATGTTTGAACGGGAGAAAGAAAGTGGGAGGAAGGAAAAAAAAATTTAAAAAATATAAAAAATGTACATGGATAAGTATGACAGACCAATCATAGTATCATACATCAGTAATTTTATACTTTAATCAATAAATTTTTTTTCCCTCACTTTTTTAGCTACTAAATATAGCCTTAAAAGGTAGATGGGTGCTTCCCTTATCTAGTGCCTAACAGCTATTTTATTCATTTCAATGTTATTTATTTATTTATTATTTATTCAATAACTCTATCATCAATTCAAGTCACCTCGAGCAGTGTAGCAGTCACTCTAGTCTGTGGATGCCTTTATTATTTTTAGTTTGGTTGACATGTGTACAAAGAAGTGTAGCGTGACAGAAGGATGAACACAAGCCAGCATGGGACAAAGTGTGAGTCTTTATGCATCTTTTTTTTTTTTTGGGTACACTGCATCTAATTAATTTACGGACGGATTTATATGTATTAATAGTCTTTTATGATGGAGTCTTGTGATATCTAATTTATCATGAATTTTGTTTAAGGATAATCGGTCAAACATGTATGATTTATGTTAAATATATTAGTAGCTACTAAATTATTCATATTTTAATTTTTTTTTACTTTTAGACATCTTATAATAATGAAAAAAACATTAATTGAAGTTATTATACATTATAAAAAAATTAATATAATTTATACAATGTTGTGATCAATTCACACTGCGACAACCGCAATCCGTGCCGTAACAGCCGAAATCGAGAAATCCTTAACGTGGCCGCGATGATGGAGTGTAATTCTAGGAATTTGCTTGAATTCTTTTGATGGGTTATTGTATTAACTTGGTGTAGGATTTGGAGGCAGTCTCCGTCCTACTGTGTACGTGTATTGTGTTGAAGTAACCTTTGTAATCTCATTAATATAAATCTTTTTGTTGTTTAAAAAAAAAATCTTGTATGTTTGGTATGCTGAGAATCCAGCAAGATTAGTGATGGCTAATTGGTCCCTGTGGAAATAATAAACAAGATTCACGGTCCTATATTACTCGTTAAATTATAAATTTCAGGCTTATGCTAGAGCACTTGTTTGAGATCAATACTATAAATTGGGTTAAATATGTTCTCATTCCTCAAAATAAAGTAAAGTTTGCTTTTGGCCTCCCTTTGAAAAGTGAAGTATTTAGCCCCCCGACTTTCAAAATATGCCATTTGTGGTCCCTGTGCCAGACTTCTGTAACTGAGAAGTTGAGCTGGCTAATGGACGTCAAGCTAGGCACTTGCCACACATACGGAAGTGTTAGACATGGAATCCACGTGGATTAAGTAGCCATGTAATCCCTGATACAACAAACTCATGTTCTTCCCCAAATAAAAAATCCTAGGATTTCATATTGAATTGAAAAAGACTATGGGGGTATACTCGCAAACTAAACTCGAAATGCAGTCATCACATAGAATTGGTTCCTCCTCACATCTGGATAGGAGAATGGCTATGTCAAGGGGTTTAACATCCTCATCTTCCAGTAAGATGAAACATTGTGCATGTAGAGTGAAGGTTTTGCATCTTTGTTCTAAAAGTACAGTTGAGATTCAAACAAGATAAATGGAACAAACTTCAATGGCAACCAATAACTAAATATTAGCAATCAACCACTCAATCAACAAGGTGCAATAAAACAAACAAACAAAGGAGATAAAAGTTGAGAAGAAGACACTTGATTTGGTTCTGTGATTCGGCCCCAAAGAAGATGGCCTACGTCTGCGGAGAGAAGCGACCCTCCGTTTCACTATCAATGAGTCTTACAAGAGATTACAATTGCTTTGAACCCCTTTACAATGTCCACAAAGAACAAATCCAAGAGTTCCCAATCCTCTCTCTTTCCTCTATGATAAACTCTCAAGAACAACAATAGAGAGCCTTCAAACCTCACTCTATTCTCTCTTAAGATCCCAAGGTGTTTACCCGTGTTTCCCCTAAAACCTCACAAAGACGCTCAAGAACGTTGCACACAACCCTAGTATAAATGCTCGTCGTCTGGTCTGCGGTAGCCGGTTTTATAGAAAAACCCGACTGTGAATCGATTCACAGTCTAAGGTGAATCGATTCACCTAGTACAAAAAGCTTCCCCTGCACGAATTAATGAAGTGAATCGATTCCTGCATGCTTCCCATGCGATTCACAGAGGCGTGCTTCGATTCTCAGAGAACCAAACATGCTTGAATCGATTCACATAGTAAGGGAATCGATTCCCAGTGTTCAAGAAACACTTCCAAGCAATTCCATGATCCTCCAAACTGATTTTAAGGCACTCTAAACTCCACAATTCTCCACCTTGACTTCAAATCAGTGGTGATGCTCAACTTTATCCATCAACCACTAGCTGCTCTCTCCATCATTGGAATTACGTCTCAAAGAAATTCATCAAGTCCAAGCAATGCTTGAACTTTGATCTAGGTAATGACTTGGTGAATACATCTGCCGGGTTGTCCTCTGACGCAACCTTCTCAACCACAATTTCCTTAGATTCTACGACGTCTCTAATGAAATGTAAGCGGATGTCAATGTGCTTTGTCCTTTCATGATACACTTGGTGATTTGCCAAGTGGATAGCACTTTGACTATCACAATGTACCTTCACACATCTTTGTGTAATTCCTAGCTCCCCAATCATACCTTTCAACCATATGGCCTCCTTCACCCTTCAACTAGGCGATATACTCACTTTGAGTAGTAGATAGCGCCACAATTTGTTGGTTAGCCTTCCACTTATTGCCCTTCCAAACAATGTAAATACAAATCCAGATAAGGATTTCCTTGTATCCACATTTCTGCATAATCTGCATCTACATAACCCTCCAAAGCGTCTTCTCCTTGAGTTGCTCTTGTGTACCTCAAACCACCTTTGAGTGACCTATTCAAATACCTCAGAACCCACTTGGTGCTTCCCAATGAGCTTGGCGGATTTGCCATAAACCGACTTACTATCTTGTTGCATATGCTAAGTCCGGTCTACTACAAACCATGCCATACATGATGCTTCCTACCCCACTAGCATATGGAGTAGTATCCATCTTCCTCCTCTCCTCTTGGACTCAGGAGCTTGTGTCACCGAGAGCTTTGTGTGATGACCCAAAGGAGTGCTAACCGGTTTAGCTTCATGCATCCTAAACCGCTCCACCACTTTCTTCAAGTACCCATGCTGAGATAAGAATAACTCACCCTTCTTCCGGTCCCTCATGATATCCATCCCAAGTATCCTCTTAGCGACCCCAAGGTCCTTCATCTCAAATTCTGAATTTAGCTTCTCCTTGAGAATGTTAATCTCCTCTTTGCTAGAGCTTGCCATCAGGATGTCATCAACATAGAGAAGTAGGTAGAGAACCACTTTCTCATCCCTCTTCAAAATGTACACACAACTGTCGTACCCGCTTCTCACAAATCCCGTCTTCAAAAGAAAATCGTCAAAACGAAGATACCATTGCCTAGGGCTTTGTTTCAACCCATACAAGGATTTCTTCAAAAGACATACCTTAGACTTGTCCTCTACAAAACCTTCTGGTTGTTGCATGTAGATTGTCTCTTCTAGGTCTCCATGTAAGAATGCGGTCTTCACGTCCATTTGTTCCAACTCAAGATCGTACTGATTTACGATTGCCATAAGAACCCTTATGGAACAATGTTTCACCACGGGTGAGAAAATCTCGTTGTAATCAATTCCCTCGACTTTGTGTGAAACCCTTGGCCCTGAAGTCTTGCTTTATATCTTGGTTCTTCAATTCCCGGAATGCCTTCCTTCTTCTTGAAGATCCACTTGCATCCAACCACCCTTTGCTTCTTAGGTAGTTTCACAAGTTTCCAGGTCTGGTTCTTCTCCAATGAATTCATTTCCTCATTCACTACCTCTAACCACTTTTGACCCTCTTTGCTCTCAACTGCTTCCTTGAATGTCTTTGGTTCTGAGTCTTGCACATCTTCAGCCGCATTTAGAGCATAACAAATTAAGTCTGCATAGCCATATCTTTTGGGTGCCACAGTTTCCCTCCTTTCCCTATCTCTTGCCAACTGATAGCCAGGATCCACTGTTGGTTGTCTTCCTCTAGAATCTGATGGTGGAGAACTGTTCTCCTCTTCATCATTCCCGGTCTCACTAGTGGAAGGCTCCACCTCAAACTGAGTCTTCTCTACCTCTGTTTCTGAGTTACTATTCTCCAGGTCCTTGCACTTCATCCCCATACGAGTCTCATCAAAAGTCACATCCCTGCTTATTATGAATCTTGATCCCCCAGGCTCCATCTTCCACAGCTTGTACCCCTTCACACCTTCCGGATAGCCAATGAAGACACATTTCACAGCCCTGGCTTCAAGTTTGTCTTGTCTGACATGAGCAAACGCCAAAGCCCCGAAAACCTTCAATGTAGAATATTCTGCCGGTTTTCCACTCCAAACTTCCATAGGTGTCTTGAAGTTTAAAGCCGTTGATGGGCATCTGTTGATCAAGTAAGCTGCTGTACTCACAGCTTCACCCCAGAAACTTTTAGGTAGCCCAGCTCCCAAAAGCATACATCTGACCCGCTCCAAAATAGTCCTGTTCATGCGTTCTGCCAAACCATTTTGTTGCGGTGTCCCTGCCACGGTCCTATGTCTCTTAATTCCCTGTTTCCTGCAAAACTCATTAAACTGCTCTGAAACAAACTCCAGGCCATTGTCAGTCCTTAAAACTTTCAGTAGTATGACATATTCGCATATATGGGGTTTCTGTCTTTGGCACTTGATATATGCATAGATTCAGCTACAAGAGTCACCCCACTATTTTGCATTCTCCTCCGATCATCGTGTTCTTTTGTATAAAAAGTGTACCCGTTCATCAGATATCCGGTATAGGAGATAACATGTATATCTGGACCTTTAGCTAACCATCTCAATCTTTCTGAAATCGAGCTAGGATTTGCAATAAACTCTTCAGAAATGTATTCTTTCAACCACTTTATAAAACACCGATTGTGTTCTATTGTTAACCAATTTTGACTCTTATTTGGGTACAAGCTCTTGAGTATGTCCTTATGTTTTACAACATATGACTCAACCTCATCTGCGTTGTGTAGAACATATAAGTGTGCTTGCTCCCATTCTTTCCTTGATATAGTCAATATTTCAAGTCCGGTAATCCTTGCCCTTCACTTTTTCCTATGTGACGAGGCTGTGGCAACCCTATAGAATGTTCAACATTAGATAAATAGTCGGTACAAAATTCAGCGACTTCTTCGACTATATATCGTTCAACAATACAACCCTACGGTCGTGATCGGTTTTCACATACCCTTTTAATATCTTCATGTAACACTCAAACGGGTACATCCATCTCATGTGGTGGCCCACACAATTGTGTCTCCTAACGGATGAATTGTCGGATGAATCATTATGTCAAAGAATGAAGGCGGAAATACATCTCAAGCTCACACAAAGTCGAATAATTTCTTTTTGCAAAGTGGCAACTTTTAGGGGTCAATCACTTTACTACAAATTGCTTTAAAGAAGAAACAAAGTTTAGTTAAGGTATTCCGCACTTTGTTGGGCAAAATGGATCGTATAGCTATCGGTAGTAAATTCTCCATGAGAACATGACAATCATGAGACTTTAGACCCTTTAACCTAAGATCTTTCATCGATCTGAGGTTCTTAATGTTTGAAGAGTATCCTCTGGAACTTTAACTCCATCAAGAAACTTACAAAAATCTTTTTCTCTTTTACGGATAGAGTATGAGCGTGGGAGGTAGATATGTCTGACGTTTCCCTTTCTTTACGGGTCCCAACTCTCGTCTCAATCCCATACTAACCAAGTCCAGCCTTGCCTTGATGCCATCTTTAGTCTTCCCAGGCACATTAAGTAGGGTACCAATGAGACTATCAAAGATATTTTTTTCAACATGCATCACATCAATGAAATGTCTTACATATAATGACTTCCAATATGGCAACTCAAAGAAAATCGACCTTTTTTTCCACCCTCGTGTGACAAGGTCTCCCGCAAAAGGTTTCCCGAATTTAATATTCAAATCTTTTACTTTTTCAAACAGTTGTGCACCTGTCAAAGGCAAAGGAGCTCTACGTTCTTCTGTATTCCCATTGAATGCCTTTCTCCACGATCGATAATAATGATTTGGATTCAAAAATCTACGATGCCCAAGGAATACATTCTTCTTACCATGATCCAACCGAATCCAATCTGTATTATCTTCACAGATAGGGCATGCACACTGGCCTTTGGTACTATATCCCGACAGATTACCATATGCTGGAAAATCATTAATTGTGCCAAAAATCATAGCCCTCAAGGTGAAACTTTCTTCTCTATATCCATCATACACCACTATACCTGTCTCCCACATTTGCTTCAAGTCTTCAATTAGAGGAGCCAAGTATACATCGATATCATTTCCTGGTTGTTTCGGCCCAGAAATTAACAAAGACAACATCATATATTTACGCTTCATGCATAGCCATGGAGGTAGGTTATAAATCACCAAAATCACAGGCCATGTACTGTGAGAGCTACTCTGAATACCATGCGGGTTAAATCCATCAGTAGACAATGCAAGTCGTAAGTTTCTTGGTTCATTCCCAAAATCAGGGTAATCAATATCAACTTTTTTCCATTGAGGAGAATCTGCTTTGGGTCTTAGTAACTTGCCATCTTGAATCCTTTCATCCTCATGCCATGTCAAGTTTTTTGCATCTTCTGAACTACGATACATGCGCCTGAATCTGGGAATTATGGGAAAATACCATAAAACCTTCTCTGGAGCCGAATCTTCCTTCTTATACCGTGAGGCTTCACATTTAGGACACGACTTTAACGACGCATATTCATTACGAAATAAAATGCAATCATTACGACAAGCATGTATTTTCTCATAGCTCATCCCAATAGATCGTAATATTTGTTTAGCCTCATATGTCCGACTAGGAAGCACATTATCATTTGGCAACATATCTTTTAATAGTGTGAGTAAGTCCGTAAAGCTCTTATCAGTCCATCCATTGCCCGACTTTAAGTTAAACAACTTTAATATTGCTGATAATCTTGTGAATTTGGTACAACCGTCATATAATGGCTTCTCTGCATCACTTATCAACTTCTCAAACATTTGAGGACAATCACGAAGATCTTCTTCAACCGCATTTGCCATCTCTTCAAAACGGTCACCATCATATGTATTTGTACCGGTGTCCTCTGACGCATATCTCCCACTATTCCCCATATTCGAAGATTCACCTCTTGTCTCATCGTGCTTTGTCCAACAGGTATAAGTTTGATCAATCCCATTGCTCACTAAATGCCATTCTAATTCCTTAACATTAACTTTGTTTGCATAACAACAACTTAAACACGGACATACGATTCTACTAAGATGCATTGTATGCCCAACTACAAACCCAATAAAATCTTCCACTCCATCCTTATATTCCTTCGACAAACGATTAGCAGACATCCACTTTCGATCCATATTTGCCTATGAATTGAGAAATAAAACAACACCAAGGCATTGAGCAACAACATAGGCTATGTCGTTAATGCAAGACAAAATTGAGATTAACTAAAGCCCAATTAGATAAACCAAGACTAAAACTACCACTTGTCTTAACAACAACACAGACTATATCAAATTTCTAACAAAATTTTGTGAACCTCCCTAAAATATGGACATTCCAAAATTTATACAACACACAGAACAAAATAAAATATCATACCAACCGGACAAGGTTCCACATAGGCCAAATATAAACAACTAAAAACTTCAAATTCAATTATTTCTCTAAAACGATCTGCAATATCATCTATTATCTCATTCTTCATTTAGCATAATGAGAAAAAACACTAACATTAATAATAATTATACTAAAAACCTATCTCATTTCCATTTCGTTTTGATTTTCCATTTCAGCACTAAGACATGGTTGGAAAACACTGAGTTCCTTGAAAAAAAAAATGAAAGCGTTTTTGGGAAAAAAAAAAAAGAAAAGCAAGAAGAATGGAAGAGATGAAACCTGTTGGTAACAGAAAGTGTGACGGACGGTGCGACGGCGACGGCGACGGCCCAAACGACTGTGCGACGGCGACGGCGACGGCCCAAACGACTGTGCGACGGCGACGGCGACGGTACGACGTCCCAAACGGCGAGACCAACAACAACGACGAGAACGTTGAGAAGAAACTCGAGAGACAGTGTGGAAGAAGAAGAAGAAGAACAACAACAACGGCGAGTAACAACGGCGAGTAACAACGGCGAGAAGAAACTCGAGAGAGAGAGAGATATGCGACAGTGTGGAAGTGACTGTATTGAGAAATGCGGGCTGAATTAAAATTAGTATTTGACAATAAATAGCGCTTTATCGTTTAAGCGCTACTTTTGGTCAGACAATAAGTAGCGCTTCCAGATTTAAGCGCTACTTTAGGTATAAGACAATAAGTAGCGCTTCCAGGGTTAAGCGCTACTTATTCTGTCGTCCATCTTTAAATAGCGCTTCATAGTATAAGCGCTACTTATTCCTGTACTATAAGTAGCGCTTATTTTGTAAGCGCTATTTATTTCTTTTCCCTTCAGTAGCGTTTCTTTGTTAAACGCTACTTAAAGTGCTCTACCTAATTTTAAGTAGCACTTCCATATTTAAACGCTATTTAAAGTGGCGTCATCTTTTAAAGAATTTGTTGTAGTGGTTCTACAGGAAGGAAAGACAAGGTGATGAGGCGGCAGACAACCTTCGTTTTCCATCACACTTCGCATCCGTGGAGCAGGAATCCAATACTAATCTGGATTCTAAAGAAAATGGTATTGATGTCAACATTGGAAGAGAGTGCATAGGACAGATGAGAGAAAAGTGGACATAGACTTATACATATACCATATTATAACCTTCAAAAGGAGGATTCTTTGATTTTTTTTAACACAGTCATTTTTTACATATTCTTACATGTTGTGATTTCTTTGGGAGGATGTCCGAGTAGCAAGTCTTGTGCCTTTGCAAAGAAAGATGGTATCAATGTCTTTGTAATAGAATTGATTCTTTTGTTAATGTATGTTGATGGCCATTGAAGCCTTTGTTGTTGTTTTTACGCAAAGGAAGCCTTTGTTGTTGTTGCGTTCATATGGAAGGTACCGTAAAATTTTGGGGCTGCTTAAAAACAAAAATTTCGTAAAAAAATAAAATAAAAAAATAACATTACCGACGGCCAAGCCGTCGCTAAATTAATCCAGATTTTGAGAGGGTTACAGACGGCTTAGCCGTCGGTAAATTACAGACGGCTTAGTCGTCGGTAAATTCAATGAAATTTTCATATTTGCCAATGGAAAAACTGTTTTAATTCGTGAGATTTACCGACGGAAAAGCCGTCGGTAAATCTCACGAAAAGTTTAAAAAAACCAACGAAATAGCGACGGCTGTATATAATTTACCGAAGGCTAAGCCGTCGGTAATACCAACGGATTTAATTGGCCGTCGGTAAAAAATTTCCAACGAACGATTTTCCAAGGGCCCCGAGGCCGTCGGTAGTCCGTCGGTAATCACAATTTACCGACGGCTTTCTTGCGTTACCGAAGGAAATTGGCCGTCGGTAATGACGAAAATTCTTGTAGTGGTACCATGTGTTTGGTAACCACTAGCTTATAACGTTTTTCCATATGCTACTTGAAGTAACATTTGAGCTTATAGCGTATTATTTTTTTCTCATTTTTACCCATATTATTTTAATTAAATTTATTGTTTATCCTCTACTAAATGAAGTAAAAAAGCATTAACCCTTAATTACGGTTTCTCTCGTTCATTAAAATGTCATGTTATGTCATTTTGTATTTATCAGTTAGTTCAACCGCTAATTTTACCAAAACATTAAATTTAATTTGTTAGCTTATCTATTATCAGTTATCCGCTATAAGCCCATCCGCTATCTACTACTTTTTACCCAACAGAATCTTAATTGAATGTTAGAATTTTGAAATTGATTTTTTTTTCCACTAAAAATTGAAATTTGAATACAACCAAATAAAACCAAATAAGTACAAATATGCACGCGTGCGTAAGACACATGCAAGGCTTTCCTTAATATATTCACGGAATTTTAAAATCAAAACTGATCCTGGCAGATTGAATTCTCTCGTGTGATGTGGAGTAGTACTCCATAAACACATTGAGTAATATATATTATTGACCCATGTTAATTGTTATAAACACAATATTCCCTCGTGTGATGTAATAATGGCAGATTGAATTAAATTGATTATACATTAAACATGATAAATGTTATATATCATTAATTATTGGCCTATATTTACAACTGACTAATGATAACTCACATAGTAGAAAACTATTAATATAATGAAATCAATTTAATCATGTTAATAGAAATATTATGTATATACTCCCTTCGTCTCCTTATAAGTGTCACATTAGGAAATTTCATTCATATTAAGAAGAAACTATAAATAAATGAAAGATTGTAAGGTCATCTCCAATGGAGTACCCATAAAGTAGGTACTTAAGGGGTCTCACACATCCACATTACTCATTTTTATTTTTTTTAATTTGGGGTACCCAATACCTCCAACCGAACACATCTAAAAAAATTACTAAATAGTCCCACCAATAGCTCAACATCATCACATATTACTAATAACTGACATGCGGGGCCCGAGGAAGAGAAGAGAGAAGGGTACCTACAGAGGTACTCAATCCTAATAGGTACCAAAATTTTTTTCCCCACAATAGGGTACCTATTAGGCACTGCTCTAAATAGGTACTCAAGCCTTAGGTACCCAATAGGTATCCACATTGGAGATGCCCTAACAATTTTACCAAATTATCCTTATTAACCATTTGAGTATTAATAACAATTGTCATAAATACATAGTAGAGTATAATGTCTTGAGAGTGATGTACTCATTATTAATTTGAGGGTAAAATTATAAAAAAATAATTAATATTATATTGAAAACCTAACATTATACTTATTTTGGGACTAATATTTTTTTTTTACAAATGTGACACGTATAATGGGTCGGAAGGAGTAATTTATTTCAGAATTGATGAACGAAATCAATTTCAATTTAGTAATGAATATAGACACATATAAAATTAATAAAATAATTGTATTTTGGTGGGAATTAAAATGACCAAATTTTAACGCATGACATAATCTTACGTGATAAATTTCCATTTTATATCGATGGATGATTTGGTGATTATTAGTTCATTTTACCTTATTAATTCTTTCCTTAATAATATCATGATTTAATTGTGAAGTTAATATTGGATTTGACATTCCATAAAAAATATTGTATTTGACATATTTGTTGGTATATTTGAGAAAAAAATTCAAAAATAATTAACAATATAATTCAGAATATAAAAATATCAACAAGGTATGTGTCCCGCTTTTTCTCTACAATAGTGGCTTTATAAATTCAACGCCGTTAGACTCCTCAATATCTTTCTAGATCTTTTGGGCCAACAGCGTGCTCGTCTTCCCGTTCAGTGTTCACGTCCAAATTAACTTGTTGGGCAAGCCAGAAGAAGAATGGCCTTCCTCGAATCAATCACCGAGCTAACAAATGTTTCCCTGAGCATTACCATGCATTTGTTCTCAAAGAAAGAATACCAGGCCAAGAACATCGTGTTTTCGCCATTGTCGCTCCGCATTGCGCTCAGCATCTCCGCTGCTGGATCAGAGGATCCCACACAACGTCACATTCTCTCCTTTCTCCGATCCGAATCCGCTAACCATCTAAACTCCTTCGCCTCTCATCTTGTTTCTGATGTGCTCTCCGACGCTGCTCTCGCTGGCGGCCCTCGCTTATCTGTCGCTAACGGTGTGTGGGTTGAACAAACCCTTTCTGTCAAACCTTCCTTCAAACAACTTCTCGCTGCTGATTATAAAGCCACTCTGACCTTAGTTGATTTCCTTAACAAGGTATGTATATCCCCCTCCTCTTTTTCTCTAGAATCCATGCCATGCTCTTATTTGTTCAAATACTTCAATTTTTTGGCTAGTTTGATGACGAGGGAATGAATATTTGAAAAGGCCTAACATTTAATTTTAATGATCTTAAATTTGAACAGCGTGTTTTTCTTCTTCCTTTGTAAGTGATCTAGATTTGAATGCTTCATTCAATATTTGATGTTGATTACATTTGTGAATTTGAGTTGCTTGCACAAAGTCTATGGATTATCCTTTTATTTTGATGTTTATAATTCTTCTATCCATGCATGCCCGAATTTAGCACGTTCAAAACTAGACTAGCATTTCAGTTTTGCATCACTGTATAAAGTCATTGTTCATTGAAACTGAGAATTGCCCTTTGCTATATGATCTAAACGTGTACAATTAATGTTTTATAGGTCTGATAGCATTTTGGGCCTTTTATTTTTTTTTTTTGAAAAAGCAAACGAATATTATTAGAAACAAGATGAACATGCTAAAAGGTAAGCCAAATTCACCAAGATGAAGAGTTACACGTATGAGTTTGTCACTAAGTCACCTAAACTCAATACATGATCAGATACATAGCCTATGCCACCAAAATCCACACAAACAACAATCAAGCATTTTCTCTATGACTCTACATTCCAAAGGACTACTTATTTTCTATATGATTTTGCTATTTTCACCATCAATGCCTCTCACACTTCTTTAACACTAATCATACCCTGCAGCTGCCACCAAATTGGATAGCACCCAATTCACTGCAGCGAAATTATGCTTTCATATGTCCCTTCCTTTGCAGTCTTGGACAGAACTTTAGCCTTGCATTCCTACTCTTGCTGCTGCATGTTTGACAGCAAAAAGACTCCCACTTGAAACATTAATACTCCATCAATTCACCACATCTAAACCCACTCAGTTTTCTGCATCTGATTATATGTGCTTCCAATCCTGTTCCTCTCCCAGATTTATAACCAAGCCCAAGACTTGTCTGCCAAAATGTCAAGAAAGTTGGTGTCCCTCCCACTCTATGGCACTACATCTTTTATTTACATTTTGACTAGTGACAATTGAAACCAACTCGCAGCACCACCCAAAACACTTCAAGCAATTCTGCATAATCTCTTACCGCAGAAACAAACAAATTTTGGTCTTACTGCAGCACCATATCTATTTTCACACACCAACACATATATGCCTTACATTCCATTGAACAATCTTCCATCAATAGGTTCATTCTCCTTACTTTCCCCATGCCATTATATACAATTATTTTCTCCTCGTACATTGATAAACCTTTCCATCCTGCACTGCCACCCCACCCCAGATTATTTATTTTAAACCCAAGAAAATAGTCGGATTTGCGAACCATTGTGCAACGGAGTAATCGTTCCCTTTAACAACAGCCTTCATCCAATTCCACGCTTGAGTTTTTGCTACTTCTGTAACTGCTGATAGCATTTTGGTTTTGGACCTCTCTGTCCATATCTATTTCTAAACTACTTGGATAGCTTTCTTTCTACGCATGTCTTTGTAAACAATCGATGTCCTGCCAATTAGATGGTGTCTCTCCTAACTGTTGTATGGTATAACTATATTTGATCTGTACTGTATTAAACTGATTTAAAAACAAAATATGTGAGAATAAGAATAGCAAAGAGTTAAATTCTTCTATTGAAATGCTTTTTTTTTGTCTAATTCTATTGAAATGCTTAAGAAAAGAATTTTGCACTACTAATGTTATATGTGATATTTTTTTAAAGGCTGAAGAAGTGGCAAATGAAGTGAACTTGTGGGCTGAAAAAGAGACAAATGGCCTTATTAAAGATCATCTTCCACCCGGCTCAGTTGATAGCTTAACCCAGCTAATCATTGCAAATGCACTATACTTCAAGGGAGCATGGTATGAGAAGTTTGATGCTTTAGAAATGGAAGAATGTGATTTTCACCTTCTCAATGGAAGCTCAGTCAAGGTTCCCTTCATAACCAGCGAGAAGAAGCAACTTATTAGTGCTTTTGATGGTTTCAAAGTCCTTTGTCTTCCTTATATGCAAGGGAAAGATAAGCGTCGATTCTCTATGTACTTTTTTCTTCCCGATGCAAAAGATGGGCTGTCAGCTTTGGTTGAGAAGGTAGCTTTTGAATCCGAGTTCCTAGAACACAAGCTTCCTCGTGAAAAAGTGGAAGTTGGTGAATTCAAGATTCCAAGATTCAAGATTTCTTTTGGAGTTGAAATTTTGAATGTGCTGAAGGAGTTAGGATTGGGTATGGGGAACTCTCAAAACCTTGGGATTAACGGTATATTTCATAAGTCTTTCATTGAAGTAAACGAAGAAGGAATTGAAGCTGCGGCAGCCACAACAGTTTTAAGAATGGGGTGTTGTTTGCATACTCCGACTCCAATCCGCATGGACTTTGTTGCTGATCACCCTTTCTTGTTTCTAATCAGAGAAGATTTGAGTGGAGCAATACTCTTTATTGGGCAAGTGCTCAATCCTCTTGATGGTTGATCTTATCTTAGTTACCATAATACTGTGGATAGGATCGCCTAGATAAATAGGGAAACCCGTTTTATGATAAAATTGCATTTCTGATGAAGATAGTTTATTGTTTTGGATATGATCTAGTTGAGAGTCGCATGGTTTTAAGACTATCTTAATTACTGATTATTGCTCTTTTGAGGTTATTGGTTGATCTCAAGTTAGGGAATGATCATATTTTAAGGTTACTGATTGATTTTAATTCAGATAGAAATTTAGTATTTTTGTCCACACCAATCTAATAATCCACCTTCAATATTTTTGTCTGCACTGACCGATGACTTGATACCATAGTTGTTAAAACCGGAACGGACCGGTCGGTCCGACCGGTTGAACTGGGAACCGGACCCCTGTCCGGTCCGATTGAACCTGAAAACCGGACTGCACAAGAACCGGCCTAAAAACCGGAAAGTCGGTAAAAAACCGGTCAAAACCGGGAAAACCGGTCAAAACCAGGAACCGGCCGGTTCTTAAAAAAATTAATTTTTTATTTTTTTAAAAAAATGGTAAATGACATTATTTTTGACATATAAGAGATTTTTTAGCCATTTTTTTCATGTCGATGGATTAAATTAAATATTATAATAAAATTTAAAATTAATTTATATATTAATATTATTATGAAAGTACTTACATTATAGTATTTGTGATTATTGAATATTAGAATGTTATTATAACATATTTGTTTTAGTTTAATATGTAATTTTTGCATGTTATATGTTGACTTATAACATTTTAAGCGGAGTTTAATTTTTTATGTCGTGATGTTATGAATATTATGTTATTTTTTGTTTATTAGTGTTTTATATGTTATATTAAAAATTTTAAAAATATAATTTAATTCATTTCCGGTTCGACCCCGGTCCGACTTTTGAACCTTGAACCAGTACCTACACCGGTTCAGATCCGGTTTTGATAATCTTGTTTAATACTACCCACCCAGAGAAAAAGGAAGCATAGCAACTTGTCCTCCAAGTACTCCAATCCAGCGCCCATTATAGAAACGACGGTGGTTTCCCTCCTCAACCTTATTATTATTGTGGTCATCCTCCCCATATTAATTTGTTAACTTTTTTATTTTAAGGAAAATACAACTTATTTCATTTCATCATTAATCAAGGGAACAAGAAACATAGGAATATCATGAAAAGTGTGGTGGCTAGCATACAATATAGATGCTCTAGCTAAATTATGAACAAATATATTTGTTTGCCTCGTAGCAAAAGCTACCCCATAACCAGCTCGTTGAGATAAAAGGTCTCTACATTATGTCACTATGCTTCCAAGCTTAGAAGTAGAGCCGTTGGAACAATGAATAGCATCTATTACCATTTTACAATCGGACTAAAAAAAACATTTGGATACCCCAATTGTGAAGTCCAACGGAATGTCTCAAAAATCCCTAAAGCTTCTCCTTCAAGTACTTCTCCTTCAATACCTGCACAAGAGTTATGCTCAAATAAAGCAAAGTCTACATTACATTTCAATACCCCTTCAGGAGGTGCCCTCCAAATAACATCTGTGTTTGCTGCTGTGTAATTGGCAGAAATAAGAGCAGTACGCTTTCTACGCATACAAAGCCAATCATGCAATGAGTCATTTGCTCTAATAATTATAAGCTTGACATCAGTGAGTCTATTCTCCCAAAGCTTATCATTACGGTTTTTCCATGTGCTCCACAAAATCATAATAAAGAGACCAACTTGATCTTCATTCAAATAGTTGAGAAGCTTAAAAATTAGATCAGTTAATCATTCAAAATCTGACATCATTGGCTCTATAGAATTCCGTAGCTTAGCTTCTAGCCAACATTTAATTGAGTGGTCACAAGTAAAAAAATAGTTGCCAGGAGTTTTCTCATGGGCATCTACCATGCTCTAGTTCTCGCACATCATTTTGGCTTCACAAAGGTCATCTATGAAACAGACTGCTTGGCAATGGTAGAGCTTCTCCAAAAGAGAGATCTTCATGTGTTCCACACTCATGCTTTATTATTAGCAAAGATCTCTAGCCTGCTCGACAGCAACTGGGAGATCACTATTATCCATAGCTTTCGGGAGCAAAATTCTTGTGTCGATTTTCTAGCAAAGGATGGCGCTCATTCCACTAGTTTTAAGCAATGTTCTGAAAACCGGATCGGTCACTGAACTCGTGAAGGCACCGGTTCAAGGTTCAATGGTTCAACCGTGGTTGAACCGTAAGTAATTAAATAATATTATTATAAATTTTAATATAATTCAACATATATATATATATATATTCAACATATATATATATATATATATATATATATATATATATATATATATATATATATATATATATATATATATATTATGGTTCTAATAATTCTTAGTTCATTTTTGTAATTTATTTGTTGAAAACAACAAATATATTATATATATCAAACATTACGCAAATATTACAAGCAACTAGCGCAACCTAGTGGTCTTGATGCGTGTCCAGCGCCTTAGGATGGTCGTAGGATCGAATCTTGCACTTAAGTTCTGAATATAAAACCGCTAAACCGAGTCGGTCCGGTTCTCACCAGTTTTCACGGTTCATAACCGGTTTATCCGGTTCTCAAACGGTTTAACAGCAGTCCAGTTCAAAGGCTTGACCGGACCGGTCATGAGTCCGGTTTCCGGTTGAACCGGCCGGCCCGGTCCGGTTTTTAGAACAATGGTTTTAAACTTTGGGATTCTCCCCCTTTGGGGTCTAAACTCCCTCCTGCTTAAAGATGAGTTTGGTTGTAAGCCTTAATTAGGCTCCCCTATTTGTTTTTTTTTCCTTTTTCTGTTACTTGTGTAACTTAACAAAAGGAAAAAAAACCTAGAAAATATTAAATGCACTACTTTATCTATTCTGGTTTTTTTTTGTGAGATATATTCTGGTGATTTTTAAGTATTTGAAGAATTATTAATTTGATATTTTAGGTAAACATATAAACGATTTTATAATGCATGCAACTTTACACGCGTTAATGTGTATTAAATATTTAAATTTTTAATTAATATAGTATAGTTAATTAATTATGATTTTTTCAAAAATATGATTATATCTTTCGTATTAATTTTGTGGATTTTCCTCCCTTATAATATCTATCTTTCTACCAAAAAATAAAAACTATTTGATTCTTGTTTTTCGTTGTCTGCACCCTCTTTCTTTTAACACCCCTTTTTCTTTTCTATGGCTTTTTATATTTTTTTTTCTTTCTCCTATATTTTTTTATGAAAATAATACTACATTGTTTTATGGATCACATTAGAAATAATGAAATACTAATTTACTACTTTAAGAAATACTATGTTATTTGTGCCCAAAAAAAGAAATACCATAGAAAACTAATATAAAAAGTTACAAAAAAAAAACTAATTACCTATGTGTTTTTCAATGACAGTGGGAAAGATGCACAAACACGTTCAAGTATAGATCTCTATATAAGAAGTAGAAGAAGCCATGAAAAAGAAATAGGGGTCTTAAAAGAGAGAGGGTGCAGACAAAAAAATAAGAATCAAATAGTTATTATTTTTTGGTAAAAATAGAGATATTATAAGGGAAGAAAATCCACATAATTATTATGAGAGATATAATCATATTTTTTAAGGAATCATAATTAATTACCTATACTATATCAATTGAAAATTTAGATATTTAATACACCTTAACACATGCAACTATACACACATTTAGAAAAATCAGAATAATTCAAATACGTTATCCTTAAAAAATATTAATTCAAATACGTTATCAATTATTTCCTTAATAATATCACGATTTAATAGTGAAGTTAATATTTTCATATAAAAGTAGCGAAGTTAATATTTAATTTGTATATTTGAAAAAAATTGTTCAAAAGTAATTAAAAATAATAATTTACAATTTTTTGACACAAAAAAAATTAGATAGAAAAGTAAATATCATAAAAAAAAAAGGATGATTTTGAATTTTTTTAGATCGACTTTTTTTAGATAATACTATTAATATTAATTAGCAAGATCTTTTTTATAAGATTTGTATCAGACTATAAATTGAAGTCTTCATTCTTCTCTCTCTAGATCTTTGGGGTCCAATAGTCTATTTGTTCACGAACGTTCTTCATACGCTGGAGTCCCAAAACCCTATTCTATACGCGAAGAAGAATGTGTCCCGTTCAAAAAAGAAAAAGAAGAACGTGCCCCCGCGAATCAATCACCGACCAAATGAATGTATCCCTAAGCGTTCCCAATCATTTGTTCTCAACGAAAGAATTTAAGAACAAGAACATCGTGTTTTCGCCGTTGTTGCTCCATCTTGTGCTTAGCATCATCGCTGCTGGCTCCAAGGGTCCCACAAAACGTCAGCTTCTCTCCTTCCTCCGATCCAAATCTGTCAGCCATCTCAACTCCTTCGCCTCTCAGCTCGTTTCCGATTTGCTCTCTGACACTGCTTCCGCCAGCGGGCCTTGTCTATCTGTCGCTAACGGTGTGTGGGTTGAACAAACCCTTTCTCTCCAACTTTCCTTCAAACAACTTCTCGCTACTCATTATAAAGCCACTCTTGCATCGGTTGACTTCCTGAACAAGGTATGTATATCCCCCACTTTTTCTCTAGAATCCATGTCATGCTCTTATTTAATATTTTCTTTTCCTTTTTTTTTTTGACCTCATAACCTAATCAATCAAATACTTAATATTTTTGGCTAGTTGGATGATAATGGGGTACCTAGTGGGTTAAAGAATGATCCTTGTCTCCTTTTAATAAAATAATAATAATAATTTTTAATTTGAGCACAAAAGAAGGTGGGTCTGGACATGTGTGACATTGTGTCTTTCCATCTTTTTGAAAGTTGTACATACTTGCCAAATATTTGATCTGTGTTGTATCCAACAACTGATTTAGCTAAGATTGGCAAAACAAGTTAAATTCTTCTATTAAAATGCTCATGGAGAAAATGTTGTACTGTTAATTTTATGTTTGATATTGTTTTAAAGGCTGATGAAGTGACCAAGGAAGTGAATTTATGGGCTGAAAAAGAGACAAATGGCCTTATCCAAAATCTTCTTCCACTCGGGTCGATTGATAGCTTAATCAACCTCATCTTTGCAAATGCACTATACTTCAAAGGAGCATGGAAGCAGACGTTTATTGCTTCGAGAATGAAAGAATGTGATTTTCACCTTCTCAATGGCAGCTCAGTCAAGGTTCCCTTCATGACCAGCGGGAATTTTGAGTTTGTTAGTACTTTTGATGGTTTCAAAGTCCTTGGTGTTCCTTATAAGCGAGGAGAAAACAAGCACCAATTCTCTATGTAATTTTTTCTTCCAGATGCAAATGACGGGCTTTCTTCTTTGGTGGAGAAGGTGGCTTCTAAATCAGGATTCTTGGATCGCAATCTTCCTCGTAAAAAAGTGTTAGTAGGTCACTTCAGGATTCCAAGATTCAATATTTCTTTTGGGCTTGAAATTTCTGATGTGTTGAAGGAGCTAGGAGTGGTTTTACCTTTCACCGGTGGAGATTTGACAAAAATGTTGGTGGAGGACTCTCAAGATCTTGAGGTTTCCAGCATATTTCAAAAGGCTTTCATTGAAGTAAATGAAGGTGGCATTGTAGCTGCGGCAGCTGGTGTTATAACTTTAATAGGAGGGGGTGCGGGTACTCCAACTGGCTTTGTAGCTGACCACCTTTCTTGTTTTTTATCAAAGAAGAATTGACTGGAACAATACTCTTTATTGGGCAAGTGCTCAATCCTCTTGCTGGGTGATCTTAGCCAACCAATACTGGATTGGAACGCCAATGGATAAATAGGGAGGCATGTGCATTTCTGATGAATATACTTCATTGTTATTATGGATATGTTTGAGTTATCTTGGTATCCACTTTTGGTAATGATAATATTCTAAGGTTATTGGTTACTTGTTTTAACCATAAAAGTAGATTAAGTCATTACATTAGAATTATAATATATTTCTATTTGTTCGTGTTTTTAAAAATAATTAGTGATTAGTTAATAAAGAATATTGAAAGGAATTTAACTTTTCATGTTAGTTGTCTTAATTTTGAATCTTTGTTCAATTTTTTTTTCCTTTGGTGGATGAATCTTGGTTCAATTGATTTAAGTGCTCGTTGGCTTTGAGAGCAGTAAACTGTTCAAGGAATTAAAACATTCAAATACTTACTAAACAATGGGTAACTAACACCTATAGGCCCTAGCTTGATATATTTTAGAGATTTCTTGAAATAACAGTATCTTATCATGATTTGTATATCTAGCTGCATTTTTTTATAGTAGTAAGTGATTGAGGATAAATTCACTCTACAATGAAGTTTAGATGGATTTTATTTTTATGGTTCTCCTTGGTGATCTGAATTCTTAAGAAATGTATTATTAGATGATGGATCTTTGCCTGTCATATAAACTTGTGCAGATCAGTGCTGTAGTGGATGTTGATTGCTTTATTTCTGGCTGACAATATTACAACTTAATTTTATCAGGAGTTTAAGCTTCTTCTTTTAGTACTTGGGTCTTTATTTTACTGTTTTTTTTCATTGGATAGTATCATTTCTGTTTTGTTGACTTTGGTTGCTCTTAAATTTTGAAGGTAACAACATGTTGTATATCCTAAAAAAACTTGGTTCTTGAAACAATTCGTCAAATTTGGTTCCATGTTTATATTTGACTGCATGAATTTAGTCGGCAATTTTCTTATATAAGTGATATTTGTGAGTATTTAGAGTTATCACTGTATTAGTCTATAGAAGTCCCAATTTTTGGTTCGGTCAGTTGTTGTGAATTTTACACTGGACAATGTTGGAAACTAGCATGGTTGTTAAACTCTGGGTTAACTCTTAAACTCTTATGAGTTTACGATTCTAGATCACAAAAACAAGTTAACTCGCATGTAATTGTAAACTCTCTTTTGTGTAAACTCGTACGAGTTTAAGTAAACTCTGATAAAATTGGTAAACTCTTGATCTTACTAGTGAATTTACTAGTCTATAATTTTACATTGATTTTGCCTTAAAATGTAAATTATCGGTCAATATTGTTAGCTACTTGGGTTGAATTACCTATATGCCGCAATATATATTGAATTTATAAAGTTAATTTTACTTTTTCAGTGTTATTTTTGTTTTGTTTTATTCAGCTACGAAATAAAGTGTTTGACTAAAAACTATATGATTGTTAGGTCAAATTAGCTCTTATTTTTTGAATTTTTTCACTTTAGTAACTTATGTTTCAATGAATTTATGTATGATTTGGTCATTAATGTAGTATAACCTTATCTAGTACTAATGTACTAGTACACTTTATTATTGTGGTTTGCTAATTTACTTTATTATGAAGTTGGAATGTTGAATTATTGTTGTGTTAAACTGTTTTATATTATGTATATATGTCATTTATAGGTTTATTTAATATTAAGTAAACTTTTACGAGTTTACGAGTCGAGTCTACAAGTCGAGCCTACAGAAGCTCCACGAGTTCGTATAGACTCACGAGTTTGACAATCTTGGAAACTAGTTTTGTCAGAAGTTTTATTTTTTGTGCATGTTATTTATTCTAGGTTCGTCTTTTTGCCTTTTGATCCGGACCTATCATAGGCCCAAGCACCATTTAATGGGCTCCAACAAGCTGGCCCAATGGACATGACTTCTCCTAAGAGCTAACCCTAGCTCGAAGGCTATATAAGCCTAATGTTGTCACCTCTACAAGGTATGCCTCTCCTAACCCTAGAACCCACCTCATTCTTGTACTGACTTGAGCGTCGGAGTGTTTGCAGGTGGCCACCACCCACATCCTCCACCGGAGTCAGGAGCGGCACTTCCACTTATTGCTGTCATTTCCACCATTCAACCACTGTGAGGTATCACCTTCCTCTAAATCCGAGACCCGATGCCGGATCAGTGGCGCTGTTTGTGGGAATCAAACACAATGTGGCATTTGCTGAATTTTATGCATTGGCCAGCAATCAACTTGCATGGTTGAAATGGATTCAAGGACCAATATGTGTTCATTCCTATTTACAATCTTGCTTGCATCAATTTTATTATTCAAAAACGATCACACATGCACTATGTCAGGGCGTGACCCTCATATGTCGTGGTATCGTCACTATAGCCATTATTGCCTATTATGCACCACTTTAGAAACTTGCATGGAAGCATAAACATGTACTCTACAGCTAAGCATCATTTGTGGCATTGCAGAACTCACTATCATGAATGCTTGTTCATATGCATATGAGTTCAAAACAACATGTCATACCTTCCTGGATGCATGAATTCATGAGCTCCCAATACAACCTTAGACTTGTCATTGGGTCAAGTTGGTTTTTGTGACTGGTTCAAATACAAAAGATGCATGCTTATTACATTGTCATCTTTCAATTTGCTCTTAGCTATTGGCGAAGTGTTCACTGATTGCATTGTTCTTTGCATGATTGGATCTTCCCACTCTATAAGCTTGAGTAGATGAATATGGTAGATTTGAACTGTCTACTTCACTTCAAGTGCGAAACTCATGTCAGAGGTCTACTTCACTTCAAGTGCGAAACTCATGTCAGAGCGAGTGGTGAATTATCTATTTCACTTTTCGTGCTACTTTGACTGAAATTTATGTAAGGTTATTCTAATTCCACTTTGCTAACCGCTATGTGTTCTGCATATAATGTAGGGAGAAAGCATTTACCTAATATAAACTGTTGACTTCCCTCTCGACAAACCAGAGATGGCATAGAAGTAGCAGTATCGGTCAATCTTCTTATTTCTATTTAAAATAAACAATGATATTTGTTATCTCTGTTGAAAATATGGCAGTGCATGACAAAAACAAGGAGCTGTTGGAGAACAACCAACAACATGTGCTCCAAACGAGTCAGCCCAGACTAAAGGGCATGACCACCTATTAGGGGTTCAAACACTCTAATTAACATGGATATTACTCCAACTAGCACAACACACATTGTTTTTATTATAACATGTCTCTTTGGAATTTGTATATGTTTTCCTCTTACAGCAAATTATAAGCAAGAGTCATTGAGACCTTAAATCTGATCCGCTTCAGCAGTTATACAAACCGCTGTTGTTTGTTGAAATATACTTCCACCAAAGGGAACAGGTACAATGTGTCAGAACACATTCCACTACATATTGGTTTAATAATAATCACATTCTGATTGCCTTTGCCTTTTGGTATTCAATGTTTAAGCATACTTAATATTCACCCTCCTTGGTACGAAGGCTCATGGTAGTAATATTTGCAACATATTTATTCACGATTATTGCACTTAATGTGTACAAATATGCAACTGCCCGTACATACTGTGTTTTCACTTAAATAGCACAGGAAACTCTTGGAAATACTTGTCGCAGTGCAAACCAAAATTTTTCTGCTGGAATTGCCACTGCACCAAGGCATAAGGGATTCCCTTGCAATCCTACTTTTTGGCTTTCACAATCAAAGCAACGATTGATGATATAATCTATTTTTATATAGCTATGCTCTCAAATTATGAGACGTTTGTTTTCCTTGTGCAAGGATTTCACTGTAGGAATAGCAAAACCTACAATCGTGACTTTCCACCTCAGATCGGAAGGAAAGCTGGAATCAAAGCAGACCTAGTAACAATTGTCCATAACCAAGGACCACATTTGCACATCTTTCATTACTATCAGAGACCGAAGTCTAACACTTCGGATACTTGCCACTACAAAGAGGTCGAGGTCTAACACTTCGGATACTTGCAATTCGAAGAAACCGAAGTCTGACACTTCGGATACTGGCAACTTCAAAGAGACCGAATTATAACACTTCGGAAACTTACAATTCCAAAGAGACTGAAGTCTAACACGTTAGATAATGGCAATCTCAAAGAAACCGAAGTCTGACACTTTAGACACTTACCACCACGAAGAAACCGAAGTCTCATCCTTCGAACAGTCTAAAAGTATAACACTTATATGGCATGACATCCTTGGGCCATATTTTACATGATTCCAGATGATTACACATACTTCGGATATGGCCTTATGAGTCTGTTGACCAATGTGGTATAATCTGGTTGGATTAACTTCATCTCCACTTCTCGGAATGCATTTGCCGGGCTAAATCGGCATGATTCACATTCGCCCAAAATGGGTAACTTCAAGGTTATCTTAACCTATCTGATGAGGTTTCAACACCGACTAATTAAAAGAGAAATCTCTAACGGTTGAATCTTACTTCTATATTATGCTTCCATGTTTTGGAATTCCTGTATTTTCATTGGGCAGGAACTATGTACCATGAGTTACAACCTAAAGAGTATATACACACATATGCACTCCACCTCGTGGAGTGAAGTCTATATTCCAAATTAAAGAGTTGGGGTTAAAGAAAACCCAAGAATCATCAGAAACCAAAGTCCAACACTTCGGATACTTTGCAATCATCAGAAACTGAAGTCCAACACTTTGGATACTTTGCGACCACCAGAAACCGAAGTCTAATACTTCGGATACTTGCTATCTCAAAGGAACCGAAGTCTAATACTTCGGATAGTCTGAAAATCTATTTACAGTAGATAATTTTTAATGATTCCTACCAATACTAATGATTTTTCAATTGGAATTTGTGCATGTTCCTCTTATGCAGGAACTAGATAACGCCCAAGTCGGCAAAGTGACACATCTTCACATGACTACCTCGGCTCCTGAAACGTTGAGATTTACCTTCCGAGCTCCTACGCTTGGTAATGAGAAAATCCAACTTCGAAAGATTTCGGTAGGCCCCCAAACTTGACCCGAGGTTATGATGTTCACTCTGACCGCCGGGGTAGAGGAGAAACTCCCTTGACTAGGCCTTTTCTCCAAAGTAGATGGCGCCACCAACAAGATCGGATTTTACCTCTAAGCTCCCACACTTGGTTGATCGAATCTCGGCGCCTCCGTAGATCCCCGCTGAGTTCTTAAGATCGAATGAGGAGGACTTCGACATAACACCTCGGTCTTCCGACGAGGTATACATTTTCATACTTTAATCAAACCACATTCCCTTATGAACCAATAATGGGAAATTTGTTGTCCAAAGAGGACAACACCTATTGTCTATCGTATAATTCCATCAAACTGGTGAGAATAAGACTTGATTAAGCACACCTACTTCCACTTCTCCTTATCTAAACGATAGAAGCATGAGAAACATATGAGATTTTTCCCAACTTGGGCAAAGTGCTGCCTCCAAAGGCAGCAAAAGCAGCTCCATGAAGACTGCACACCTCAATTGATGAATAATTTGAGATGTATAATAGTGTTTATTAAAAACACCTGAGTATTAGTCAATCTCAAAGATCCTGCAGTAACTTAATCCGCTGATAGGATTTACTTTTAATATATACATATATGTTCTAGACTACTTGTCTTCTATTTTGTATGACTAAGGATTTCAACAATACCGAGGTTCCCCTTCCAAACTCCTACGCTAGGTTGAGGACGGATCTCGACATCTCGTCAGGTTTTCTCGCTAAAGCACTTAAGCTCAGACGAGAACTTCGACATCACATCTCAGCCCTCTGACGAGGTATACATTTTCATGCTTTATGCTTATCATTTTTCTGAACCTAAGCGGCACTTGAGGCCAATTTGAAATAGTCGTGACAAGCTCGCAAAGGGATTCGCTCCGAAACATATATCCCCAACACACAAGCTAGTTCGGTATGGGGCAATACAATCAAAACATGTGTGTTTACATTGTGCACATCTTCTATTTCTTGACTAACACATGCAGGACAACAACTCTATGAGGGTTAACTATGCTTCTAAGTAGGCTCCACATTACATGAGCAACCGACTTGGGGGGCTTCTGATCCGGACCTATCATAGGCCCAGGCACCATTTAATGGGCTCCAACAAGCTGGCCCAATGGACATGACTTCTCCTAAGAGCTAACCCTAGCTTGAAGGCTATATAAGTCTAATGTTGTCACCTCTACAAGGTATGCCTCTTCTAACCCTAGCACCCACCTCATTCTTATACTGACTTAAGCGTCAGAGTGTTTGCAGGTGGCCACCATCCACATCCTCCACAGGAGTCAGGAGCGACACTTCCACTTATTGTTGTCATTTCCACCATTCAACCACTGTAAGGTATCACCTTCCTCTAAATCCGAGATCCGATGCCGGATCACCTTTGAAAAAAAAATATCCCTTAAAAAAAGAAATAGATACTATCAAGTTTAGAGGTAATTCACGCAAAATATTCTAACATGATTAAATACAAAAAATGAATAGTTCCTGCCTTCCATGACTTTGGGACCTTCATATTAAGAATAAAAGGGTAATCATTCTACAAAGTGGTAAAAAAGACGACACAAAATAAGCGGACCTTTCTCTAAAATACCAACTTTAAAACTTCTTAAGCAATTGCAGTCAAAACTATATACAATTTTACGGTATGAAACAAGTTAGACCCAATCAAAATGAAATTTTGGATCAATAAGTAATAAAAAAAAATGAAGCAGTGCCTGAGCAGAAGCATCAGTAAGCAACAGACTTTCATTAGAACCCCGTAAAACTACGATATAATAGCATAAGAAGTAAAGAAACCAAATAACCAATAATTGAAGACACAAAGGTTCGAAGGCTGCAATGAGCTTAAAGAAATACGTAACTCCTTCAAACGGAATTTTAGTTGGAGAATAAGGTACTTATGATTATAATTTTTAAGTATATATTGTGCGTAGCACTAGCCTATAATATATTGTAAAAAATTATGATTCTATGATCTAAATTTATTTTTAAATAGAGGCTTAGATATTGAAAGTTTGAATATATACAAAATGATGGGTGATGAGAAAGTGTTTTCTCCAACAACATTGAAGTTATCTAAAATATTTGGGATATGAGATATGAGAACGAGATATGGGATAAAATATTTGGCAGAGTATTTGCTCTGTTCCATCGATATTTGTTAGCCGTTTGCCATGGATGCACCGTATGATTCTATGATCTAAATATATTCTCAAATGAAGAGTTAGATATTGAAGGCTTGAATATATATAGAATGTTGCTATTATAATCCCTAGGTTTATTATTATAATTTTTAAATATATACCATGTGTAGCACAGACATACAGATATATATATTCTAAAAAAAATTATGATTCTATGATCTAAATTTATTCTCAAATGGAGGATTAGAGATTGAATGTTTGAATGTATACATAAATTTGTTTCTTTTAAACCCTATGTGTATGATTATAAATAATTTTTAAGTACATACTGTGCGTAACACAGGCCTACAGATCTAAATCTATTCTCAAATGGAGACTTGGATATTGAAGATTTGAATGTATACATAATTAATGTTGCTTCTTCTCAACCCTATGTGTATAATTATAATTTTTTAGCATATATCATGCATTGCACGGGCATACAAATATATCATAAAAATTTATCTAAGAAAATTACAATTTTCTTTTAGTATAGTATATATATAAAGTATAAGAGACCACCGAAATATATATATATATATATATATATATATATATATATATATATAAATTATAAGATACGTGAATTGACATTTTACAAGAAAATACAATATTTTTCACGAAAAACATTAATATCTATATGCAAATTATTATACTTTGTGATCCATGATTGAAATAAATCAAATATTACACACATTTTTGTATACTAGTCCTATTACAAATGTTTAGAAAAAAAATTATATATAATGTTTTAATTATTTCATAGAAAGATTAATAAGAGGGTGTAGACATTAAATTGTTTCAATTATCTTTGATTGTTTGCACTTATTAAACTCTAAAATTACAATCTAAAAAATCGATGCATTAAGAGCTTTAGAAAATACATCCTTGTCATTTAACTATAAATAAAAAAAATTAATATGGAAGAAATTAATTATAAATAAAAGATATGTTTTGTTTCATAAGAATATCAAATCTTATATATATATATATATATATATAGGGGGAGAGATAGAGAGAGAGGGGTTAAATTAGTAACATGTGGTCAAATCAAAAATTGTTCGAGTAGTGGCTTATCAAATTTTATACAAATATAAATCAATTAATTATAATTAACAGATTTTTTATACAAAATCAATTATTATAAATTAAAGAAATTTTTTGTTTTATAAAAATTGAAAATATTTTAAAAATCTATTATGTATAATTTTTTGATTTATTGTCAAAATACTTTAAGAAAATTCTAAATTTGTTAAGAAAATATTGAAAATTTCTTTTCAGATTTTAAATATTATATAATTGTATAATTATATTTAATTATACAATTTATGATTTGCTTTTATTACCAAAATATATAAATTTATAAAATATATTGAATATTATATTATATAAATATAATATATATCTATATATATTTATAAATATGTATAATTATATTTAAATATATATTTGTGTATATATAGTTTATTGATTAAAATAGTAACATCTTGTTAAAAAAAAGGGGTTAAAGTAGTAACATATCAAATAAAAAAAATTATACATATATAAATCAATTAATTATAAATAACAGATATTTTTATATGAAAACAATTCATTATAAATAAAAGATTGTTTAAAAATAATATCATATCTTTTAAAAATCAATTATTTATAATTAGTTTATTTATTGTGAAAATATTTTAAGAAAATATCAAATCTGTTAAGAAAATATTTTATATTTGTTTTTGAAGATTTTGGATTTTTGCAGATTTAATACAAAATTTATAAATATATAAACTATCGAATAGTATATTATATAAGTATATAAAAATAGTATATTATATAAATATAAAAAGAAACATGACAAATAGTATATTTTAAAAATCTTTATAGAAAGGTTAGAATACTAGTTGAATGTTATTTTAGACTGAATTATTAGACTTCTTAGCTTTGCTATCACTAGCACCAAACTACCTGATTAGATCTCTTAGACTTAAATATTGTTTCCACTTCTGAGCAATATAAATTTGTTCCATCTGAAGGCCGGACTCTCATTTTTCATTCTCATGACTTTTGAATTGAGTTTTACTTCTATTTTTTACTTGTTAGACAGTATAATGTGTTTGATGGTGAATAATGTAATCCTTGCCAGATGAGCAGCGAATGTGACTCTAGTTATTGTTCAAAATTTTATAGGCTACTCAAAAAAAAAAAAAAACTCTCAATCCATTGCACTATTCTCATTTCCAAGTTAAACCAATTTTTTCTGCTTCCTACTATTTCCATTGGGGAAACACCTTACTGTCTGTGTTTGTAGAACAGATCATAGATTCCATCTTTTTGTAAGAAGTCACTACTCTTATCACCAAATATAAAATTATCTGAATAGAAATAGAAAGTAATGAAAACAATTAAAGCTAACCTACTAAAGCCAATGGGATTTCACGGTTGCTGTATTCTGTAGGATGAGGATCTAACTCAATTTTAAAAAGCTGGTGCAACCCTATTATGTTCAATCCTATTCTCTCAATATATTTTCCTCTTGATTGAGAACCTTGTATTTTCAATGTTTTATTTTTCATATTGCAAATTAGACATCAGGAAAACTTCTATCATCCCCAAACCCTTGAGACTCTTTTAACATACAAGTTACTCGTATAAGGATAAAAGCATGATCTTCGCTTTTCTTGTAAGCAACTATAGATGTAATCCTTCTTAAAATCCTAATGACGTCTACTCAAATCTCATGGTAGAAAAAAAAATCTATAATTTCTCTTCCTTTAATTTTTATACTGGTTGTTATATGATATATACGTATGCAAATCTGATTTGTGAATTTCTATAATCTAATTTATGGATTCCTATAAAAAAAATTGGTTGATATTTCCATTTTAGATTATGATTTCAGGTTTTAAGATACTAATAGAGCCTCTAATTTCCTAATCCTCATAATTCCATGAGGGAGTCCAACATTCTTAAAGAATTGTGCTGCATTACTGTTGAATATGAAAAAAATAGTTAATTTAGCATTGTGTTTTGTTATCCATAGTGCAGTGCAGTGCATGTGTTTTTCGGAAGGCACAATGAAATATTGAAATTGTTATCAAACATTGTTGGAATGTTCACTGCGATGCCTATTTCCAGAAGGAGCGAAAAACAAGCTACAACCAGAGCAAAAATATATAAAATTGATATTTAAAAAAAATAAAATATTAATCATTCAAATTCATATACGTTATTAATTCTTTTTTTTTGACACAATTCTCTATTAAATTCAGCTGTGACAACCACCCAAAAATTTTAAATAGAGCCGCCACCAATATTTATTTTTAAGAAACATTGAAAAACATATTTTTGAATATTTTTGTATTTAATGAAGAAGAAAAAAGAAAAAGAAAAAAAGGTTTTTTGAACCAAATTTAAGGTCCGTTTATTTGGGGGGTTTTGGAGGAGAGGGGAGGAGTTATTTTAAATTTTGTATGTTTGGTTCATTTTTTTAGAAGGGAGGGGAGGGGAGGGGAGTAAAATCCCTCTTAAGCCAATTTTAGCTCCCCTTCAAAAGTGGGGTTTTTTAGAGGGGAGGGGAGGGGAGATTAAATTATTTAAAATAAAATTACCTAAATATCCTTATATATAATATAATATAAAATGCTATAAGGATATACAAGTAAATTAACTCTTCCCCTCTATTAAAATCCCTCCCCTCCCCTCTCGAACCAAACAAAAAAAAGGCTGCCCTCCCCCCTCCCCTCCTCTCAACCAAACACAAAATCAAATTAAATCACTCCCCTCCCTTCCCCTCTATTAAAATCCCTTCACTCCCCTCTTTGAACCAAATAGACCCTTAAGCCCGGGAGTTGGCTATGTATAGGGAAGGTGTTAACACCCCTAAAACACCCATAAAAATGGTACATTTAATCGTTAAAGAAAGTTGTTTACTTTAAAGAATTATTTCCTAACTTCATCAACTAAAAAAATCAATTTTCTTTATCACTAACAATGTTTGAACGGGACAAAAAAAAAATCTGTTTATTGTTTTATTTGTTTAAATTTTTTTGAAATTTGTACAGGAGCGTTATTTTGGAATTATGCAGAATATTTAAAAAGTCTTTTAAAATTTAATTTTTATAAGTTAGGCCTCATGTTTAAAAACATAAATTAAAAAAACTCTAAAAGCCAGAAACTTTCTTCTTTTTTTTTTATTTTTTTATATTTGGTGATTGACTTCATTTTTCCTGGATAAAGCAGAGACGAATATCTTTAGAATTAATTTCAAAAATGGGGAAAAAAAACATTTCTTTTTCTTTTAAAAAAACGTATAAAGGGAATAATATCATGATTTGATTGTGAAGTTAATATTGGCATATTTGTTGATATATTTGAAAAAAAAAAATTAAAAAAATTAAAAATATAATTCAGATAGAAAAATAAATAAATTTAATTTGATGGTATTGACTTAATTAGCAAGAAAGATATTGTAACAGATTATAAATTCAATGTCCTCAGGCTCCTCTCTTTGTCTCTTTTGGTTCAACGATGCGTGTATGCGTCTTCCTGTTCACATTCATCCTCTATTCTCCATAACGAATAAGAAGAATGGGCTTCCTTGAATCAATCACCAACCTAACGAATATTTCCTTCAGCATTGCTATGCATTTGTTCTCAAAGAAAGAATATCGGAACAAGAATGTCGTGTTTTCGCCATTATCCTCCATGTTGTGCTAAGCAGCCTCGCTGCTAGATCCGAGGGTCCCACACAACATCAACTTCTCTCCTTCCTCCAGTCCAAATCCACCAACCATCTAAACTCCTTCGCCTCTCATCTTGTTTCCAATGTGCTCTTCGACACTGCTCCCGTCAGCGGACCTCGCCTATCTGTCGCTAACGGTGTGTGGGCTGAACAAACCCTCCTCTCCAACCTTCCTTCAAACAACTTCTCGCTACTCATTATAAAGCCACTCTGGCCTTAGTTGATTTCCAGAACAAGGTATGTTTATCCCCCTCTTTTTCTCTACAATCCATGCCATGCTCTTATTTGTTAAAATACTTCAATTTTTTGGCTAGTTGGATGACGAGGGAATTGTGGAAAGGCCTAATATTTAATTTTAATTATCTTAAATTTGAACGACATGTTTTTTCTTCTTCTCTAAGTGATATAGATTTGACTGCTTTATTTGATGATGGGTCCATTTGTGAATTTGAGTTGCTTGCACAAAATCTATGGACTATTCTTTTATTTTGATGTTTATTGATGGAATTCTTCTATCAAAGACCGAATTTAACACGTTCAAAACTATATCAACATTTCATTTTTGCATCATTGTAAAGTCATTGTTCGTTGAAACTGAGAATTGCCCTTTGGTATATGACCTAAACGAATGTACAATGTTTTATAGGTCTGATAGCATTTTGGTTTTGGACCTCTCTGTACATATCTATTTATAAACTACTTGGATAGCTTCCTTTCTACGCATGTCTTTGTAAACAATCGATGTCCTGCCAATTAGATGGTGTCTCTCCTAACTGTTGTACGGTACTAGTATAACTATATTTGATCTGTACTCTATCAAACTGATTTAAAAACAAAATATGTGAAAATAAGAATATCAAAAAGTTAAATTCTTCTATTGAAATGCTTTTTTTAGGTCTAATTCTATTGAAATGCTTATTTAAAGAATTTTGCACTATTAAATTTATATGTGATATTTTTTCAAAGGCCAAAGAAGTGGCGGATGAAGTGAATTTATGGACTGAAAAAGAGACAAATTGCCTTATTAAAAATCTTCTCTCACCCGGGTCAGTAGATAGCTTAACCCGACAAATATTTGCAAATGCACTATACTTTAAGGGAGAATGGTATGAGAAGTTCGATGCTTCGAAAACAAAAGACTATGATTTTCACCTTCTCAATGGAAGCTCAGTCAAGGTTCCCTTCATAATTAGCAAGAAGAAGCAACTTATTAGTGTTTTTGATGGTTTCAAAGTCCTTTGTCTTCCTGGTGGCTTCTGAATCTGAGTTCCTGGAACTCAAGCTTCCTCATGAAAAGGTGAAAGTTGGTGAATTCAGGATTCTAAGATTCAAGATTTCTTTTAGAGTTGAAATTTCTAATGTGCTGAAGGAGCTAGGATTGGGTATGGGGGACCCTCAAAACCTTGAGATTAATGGCATATTTCAGAAGTCCTTCATTGAAGTAAATGAAGAAGGAACTGAAGCTGCGGCAGTCACTGCAATGGCAGCGGGGTGTTGTTTGCATACTCTTGCTCCAATCCGCATAGACTTTGTTGTTGATCACCCTTTCTTGTTTCTAATCAGAGAAGATTTGAGTAGAGCAGTACTCTTTATTGGGCAGGTGCTCAATCCTCTTGATGGCTGATCTTATCTTAGTTACCATAATATTGTGGATCGCCTAAATAAATAGGGAAACCTGTTTTTATGATAAAATTGCATTTCTAATCAAGATATTTTAATGTTTTGGATATGATATAGTTGAGAGTCGCATGGTTTTAAGATTATCTTAATTAGTGATTGTTGCTCTTTTGAGGTTACTATTGATCTTAAATTAGGGAATGACTATATTTTAAGGTTACTGGTGGTTTCCCTCCTCAACCTTATTATTATTGTGGCCATCCTCCCCACTATTAATTTGTTAATTAACTTATATGCAATAATTCTCCTTATTCCCAAAATCCAAAACCAATTATACTTGCCCTAAAATATCAAATTGATAATTCTTCAAAGCCAATGAATAAAATTGCCATTATGATGTGATATGGGTCTCTTCAAGCAAAACTTTATTTTTTATAAATAGTTAAATACAATAGACAATAGATAGATGATATTAGGTTTTTGTCAAAAAAAATAGATGATATTAGGTAATACTCACCAAAAAAAAAGATGATATTAGGTAATCAATATGTTTTTACGGAAGGTAACCAGTATCTAAGAAATTGTTTCAAAAATAAAGTAAAACATAATTAATAATTACAATCATCAGTAAAAAGCATTAGATCTTTTTTATTATTCTCCAAATTTGTTGCCAAATTTAGATGAATAAAAAGAAGAGAAAAATATTGCATCACGTCAAAAAATAGTTCGATAATGTTAAAAATAGCTTAAAAATGAAATAGGTATTATAAAACTAGAAAATATTAAATGCACTACTTTATCTATTCTGGTTTTTTAAAATATATTCTGGTGATTTTTAAATATTTGAAGAATTATTAATTTGATATTTTAAGTAAATATATAAAATTGACAAAACAATAAGAATAATTCAAATACGTTATCCGTAACAAAAGTAATTCAAATACGTTATCAATTCTTTACTTAATAATATCATGATTTAATAGTGAAGTTAATATTTTCATCTAAAAAATAGCGAAGTTAATATTTAATTTTTCCCCCTTAGTACAGATGGTTAGTGGTTAGGGAGAAGTGGAACAGTACGGGTTCGAACCCTGCTCTCAGCGTCCACATAGTTCTTACGTATGTTTTACCATTAGGTTGTGCTCTCTGGACAAGTTAATATTCAATTTGAAATACTTGTTGATATATTTGAAAAAATTGTTCCAAAGTAATTTAGATAGAAAATTAAATCTCGTAAAAAAATATGATTTTGAAATATTTTTTTTAGATAGACTTTTTAAGATAATAATACTACTAGATTTTTGACCCGTACGATGCATGAGGAATACAGAGTTTGTGAGAATAATTCTGTATTTTTCTTTCGGAAATTTTTTATTTGTCTCAGAAAAATTGTAAGATTATTAAAAGTATTAATAAATAAATATTAATATAATACGAACACAATTATTCTAATTGGGTCACTGGTGGACCTAGGACACTGGATAAGGGGGCAATTTTTTTTTAAAATTATACGTCATTATTGTTAAAAAATTTCTAATAACAAATTATTGCTAAAAAAAATTAAGGAACTACTGGCAGCGGTAACAAAAAGTAAAACCATAAGAACATTTCCAAACGATTAAGCTATGCAAAATTGCATTAGATTACAACTTTGTGTTGCGTGTCTTGAAAAACAAATTCATAATTTATATTACTTATATATCCTTATAATTATTTATAGGGTTAATAACGTTTTTCGTCCCTGTAATATGAGCGAAATTCGGTTTTAGTCCCTATAAAAAAATTAATTTGTTTTTTGTCCCTATAATATAAAAAAATTTGTTTTTGGTTCTTGTTGTTTCGATTTTAATCCCTGTAATAATTTTTCATGATGGTGCTAGTCCCTGTAACATGTAATCCATGTAATCCTTGTTGTTGATTTTAGTCAATGTAATATGGATCATATAAGGACTAAATCCAAAGTAAACATATATTGCAGGGACTAAAACCGAAACTACAATGACTAAAAGCAAAAAATTCTACATTATAGGAATCAAAAACAAATAATTTTTTTTGCAGGGACTAAATCCAGATTTCGCTCATATTTTAGGGACGAAAAGCACTATTAACCCATATTTATATTATATAAGATTATTTAAATCATTTTATTTTAAACAATTTAAGCTCCTCTCCCCTCCCCTCTAAAAAACTCCAACATTGGATAGGAACAAAAATTAAGTTAGGAAAGATTTTTCTCCCCTCCTCTCCTAAAAATTGAACCAAACATAAAAAAAATAAAAATAACCCCTTTACTCCCCTTCAACCAAACACTATCTAAGTGAAAGTGTTGAGAGATAAAAATATATGAATAACGGTGTGCAAAAATTTAAATTGAGTGGGGTCAAAAAAAATTATATAAGGGTGTAAGTGAAATTTAAAATTTGAGGGTGTGCAAGTTCGCACCTGAATTAGGTAACTCACACACAGTACAATCGTGCGTTACACATGTAACTGTGTAAAGCACGTAGTAATATTTATACTATTACTACTGTATTTTCTTTTGATAAGAATACTATTATTGTTACTATTATTAAAAAAATATTAAATTATGTCAAATCAAAAATATTAATAACTTTCAATGTACTCTTATTATAATATTTATTTTAACAGAATAAATTTTATAATTTCATACCTATTGTTTTAATTTTTAACATGAGAATGACGAAAAAATTATTATGATCGATGAAAACGTAAACTTTACTACATTTATAAAGAAAAAATATCAATGATGTTACTTATAAATATTAATATTACATTAGAAATATTTAATGGAATAAGTTTTTTTTATTTTTTAGGATTAAATAACTCAGAAATATTATTACAAAAGGTAACACTGATATAAAAGTACTTATTTTATAAATAGTTTTCATAATAAATGATTTCGGATCACATTTTGTTTGGAGGATAAAATAATCTCTAATAAGTACATTCTATGCAACGATGATAACCAAAAGAAAATCACATTTTTTTTGGAGGATAAGATAATCTCCAATAAGTACATTCTATGCAACGATGATAACCAAAAGAAAATAAAAAATATTGAATTATGTAGAATTACATCTGACAAAACATAAATTTTATTATGAATAATTACATATCTCATTATCAGCAACATGTAACCATGATACTTTTGTTTATATTTGAGTCCACAAAAATATGGTACTTTTTTGCTTATAAATAAGTTCGGAGGGAGTAATCAATCAAATACTTAATATTTCTGGCTAGTTGGATGATAATAGGGTACAAGTAGGTTAAAGAATGATCCATGTCTCCTTTTAATAAAATAATAATTTTTAATTTGAGCACAAAAGAATGTGGGTCTGGACATGTGTGACATTGTGAGTGTTTTTCCATCTTTTTGAAAGTTGTACATACTTGCCAAATATTTGATTTGTACTGTATCCAACAACTTATTTAGCTAAGATTAGCAAAACAAGTTAAATTCTTCTATTGAAATGCTCATGGAGAAAATGTTGTACTGTTAATTTTATGTTTGATATTGTTTTAAAGGCTGATGAAGTGACCAAGGAAGTGAATTTATGGGCTGAAAAAGAGACAAATGGCCTTATCCAAAATATTCTTCGACTCAGGTCGATTGATAGCTTAATCAGCCTCGTCTTTGCAAATGCACTATACTTCAAAGGAGCATGGAAGCAGAGGTTTATTGCTTCAAGAATGAAAGAATGTGATTTTCACCTTCTCAATGACAGCTCAGACAAGGTTCTCTTCATGACCAGTGGGAATTTTCAATTTGTTAGTACTTTTGATAGTTTCAATTTGTTCATTTCCAGTGTGCTCTCTGAAGCTACTCCCGCTGGCGGACCTCGCCTATCTGTCGCTAACGGTGTGTCGGTTGAACAGTCCCTTTCTCTCCAACCTTCCTTCAAACAACTTCTCGCTACTCATTATAAAGCCACTCTGGCCTTAGTTGATTTCCAGAACAAGGTGCATCTCCCTCTTTTTCTATTCAATCCATGTAATGCTCTTATTTGTTAAAATACTTCAATTTTTTGGCTAGTTGGATGACGAGAGGGTACCAAGTGGCCTAAAGATCGTTGCTTGATTCCTTTTAATAAAATAATAATTTTTATTTTTTAATTTCACCACAAAGTCAGTGGGTCTAGGCGCATGTGACATTGTGAATGTTTTCCCATCTCTTTGAAAGCTCTATATATTTGGAGTTATAAAATAAAATGATCTTTTTTTGATATAAAAAATAAAATGATTTTTGTACCCAAAAAAACAAAATGATTCGTATTCTGATCATACAAAACTCCAAGACTCTTTAGTCATTACCAATTTTGAATTTTCGTGGTCAACTGACTCTGTAGGGTATTTTTGAAAAGCCTGATATTTGCTTTTAATGATCTTAAATTTGTATGATGTGTTTTTTCTTCTTTAGAAGATCTAGATTTGACTGTTTCATTCAATATTTGATGATGATTCCATTTATGAATTTCAGTTGATTGAATAAAATATATGGATTGTTCTTTTATTTTAAATCTTATTGATGGAATGGTGGAATTCTTCTATTCATGCCCAATTTTGTGCTTGTTTATTTAAGATTTTGAAGTCAAAATCTAGTTTGCAAACTTGGGTTTTGTAAAATCTAACACATACCTCCTTTTGTAAACTTGGGTTTTGGTGCATTGGAAAGCCAAATTTGGCAAAATCTTGGTGGAAAATCCATTCTTGGTGGAAAACTAGACCAACATTTCATTTTGGCATCAGTGTAAATCCATTGTTCATTGAAACTGAGAATTGCCCTTTGCTATATGATCTAAACGAATGTACTTGTTTTATAGGCCCGATAGCATTTGTTTTTGGACCTCCTTGTGTATATCTATTTATAAACTACTTGGATAGCTTCCTTTCTGCATATGTCTTTGTAAACAGTCGATGTCTTGCTAATTAGATGACCTGCTTTGCAACTCAGTCTCTTTTTACTGTTGTATGGGATAATATTAATGGTATAATCATATAACCATATTTGATCTTTCTTGTATCCAACTGATTTAGCAACAGAATATGTAAAAATAAGAATAGCAAAAAGTTAAATTATTCTATTGAAATTTTATAGGCCCGATAGCATTTTGTTTTTGGACCTCTTTGTGTATATCTATTTATAAACTACTTGGATAGCTTCCTTTCTGCATATGTCTCTGTAAACGGTTGATGTCTTGCCAATTAGATGGCCTGCTTTGCAACTCAATCTCTTTTAATTGTTGTATGGGATAATATTAATGGTATAATCGTATGATCATATTTGATCTTTCTTGTATCCAACTGATTTAGCAACAAAATACATAAAAATAAGAATAGCAAAAAGTTAAATTATTCTATTGAAATTCTATGAAAATAATTTTGCACTATTAACTTTATATTTAATATTGTTTTAAAGGTTGTTGAAGCGACCAAAAAAGTGAACTTGTGGGCTGAAAAAGAGACAAACTTGTGGGCAGGTGCTCAATCCTCTTAATGGGTGATTTCATCTTAGTTACCATATAGTGGATGTGATGGCTAGATAAATCGGGAAACCCGTTTATAATAAAAATGCATTTCTTGATGAAGATAGTTTGTTGTTTCGGATTTAATCTAGTTGAAAGTCGCATGGATTTTAAGACTATATTAATTGGTGATTGTCTCTTTTTTGAGACTAAGTTAAGGAATGACCATATTTTAAAGTTACTGGATGATTTTGATTTAGATAGAAATTTAGTATTTTTGTTCACACTAATCTAATAATCCACGGTCAATATTTTTGTCTGCACTGACGGTTTGATACTACCCACCTAGAGAAAGAGAAAGCATATCAACTTGCCCTCCGACTCCAATACGGCTCTCATTATAGAAATGACAGTGTTTTCCTCCTCAATCTTAGTACTCCCATTATGGTTATCCTCTTCATTTTAGAAATGGCAGCGCCCATTAATATTTTTCTCTCTCTGCATATCTATTTATAAACGTAAGGAGGGGCAAGTGAAAATTTCAGTACGCAGGGGAATAAATATAGGCACTAACTGCATTGGTTTTACAAAATCTACTATAGCTATACAAAAGAACGAAATTTCATGGACATCATACAGAATACAAATATCAACTTCGAACTTGCTGTCTCCAAAGGTTAACAATCATCAATCAATTAGACATGTGCTAGCTAAATTCGATTTTTAACAGATTGCAAGTATGAAGATTAGCACTAAATCAGTCATACGCACGATGAAGCATCTCTTCGATCAGATATGTGGTGCTTGATTCTAACAATAAGGGTAGGAAACAAATAGAGAAATTATTATACTACTTTGTAGAGGAAATTCCATTTTAATGATCGATGATTGATTTGATGACAAAGTTTTGTGTACTGAATTATAATATAAAAGAAAATAAAATCTCAATCATATAATGACAAATCCAAAATATTTGATTGTGTATATGATACTGGTCACCACACTTGTAATAAAGACAAATAAAAATAAAAAAGATAATTTTTGAATATTTTTTTTGGTGAGCATAACTCCGGAAGATATACAAATTTTAAAGAGAGATTTTTTTGTATAAAATTTGTATTCTTATTCTCACCTATCTCTTTGTTATTGTCCCATAAAAAAATGTATCTCTTTGTTATATTTAAATTAAAATTTGAAAATGAACATTCTCCTTCTTATTCTCACTCCACTCATTTTTATATTTATTACCAAGATTTTAGCATCGTTTGAAAAAATTTTAAATCTTTTAGTTTGTTGTAACTAATTTTTTCCACTCTGTGGATTACATTCAGATGACAATCTTTTGAAAGATAAGTGATTTAGATTAGTTTTTCAATTAAAATATTCTTATTCTATATGGATTCAGAAAGCTATATCTATTATAATATAATAATATATTTAAAAATCATACCAAAAACTTATAAAACATTTCTAAATGGTAGATACGACAACATGTTCAATTTTAAAACTTTTTTATTTATTTCATAAGGAAGAGAACCGGGTTCGAATCCTTGTGGAGTCATCCTTATTAAGAAGTTTTTAGAACTAAAAGTTAAAACTCTGTTCAATCAACCGGATCGAGATTAGTCTCAGAGCGGGTCCAAAGGATCTTAGTCATGAGAATACCCTGGTAGACCTACTCGAAGAATACCCTGGTGGACCTACTCGGTCGAAAGAGTTATGTAGAGCGGATTTTGAACAAAAAAATTACTTTTTTTAACAGATATTTAAAACCTCGTTATTATTAGATCTGTGATTTGAATAAGAAAAGAGATAACTCTAATGTGGTACATGTCGAAACTTTTTTTTTTTAACAAAATGTCAAACTTTCTTCTAGTGTATCCTTGAAATGTATATATATTATGAGATAGGATCAGTTGACACCAGGTGTAAGTCAAATGACTTACACCAAATCTTAACCGTTAACACTAGAGCATCAAACAGATCACAATATTCATTTGTTAAATAAAAAAAATCAAAAGAGAGGCACATGACCTCTTTTATTCTCTTTCTTTTTTTGCTGTTTCTACTTCTATGAATGTTTCTTCGCTGTGCAAAGGCACCATTACTGCCACTATTCAGCATCACCCCTCTCTCACCCATTATTATTGTCATCAATCATTAAGTAAATCAATAATTCACCAACAGCTATTGTCATCGGCTGTAAAAAAAAAAAGTTGCAAACTTTTGAATTTCCCAACTCAAATTCACTTGTTTCGCTTACTGGGTCATCTCTGAGCTATGAATGGAGCTGAAGCAGAAGGTGGTGGTTGTGCCGTCAGAGGCGGTAATATCTATTGGGGAAGAAAAAAGCCCACTGATTTCAAAGGAATCGTTGTAATTTTTGCTTGGGTTTCCGTTCCACACACTCTTTTAAGGGATTTCGTTGATCTTTACTCCTCTTTGGGATGGAATTCCCTTGTTTGTTATGGCCATTGTCTCTCTGCGTAACTTTCTATTTTCTTTCTTCAAACCAAAAATGAAAAAAACTCTCCTTTTGTTTTTGGGGTTTCAATGTCGTCATTTTTTTAATTCTAGCATCTAGACCAGCTTTTTGCATTTAATGTAGTTGTTTGTTGCTTGAGAGCTCCTTTGATTGGCCAAGAGATGGAATTAGTGAATCAACAACCCGATTAATTGGTGGGCTGTGTTACATGAGAATCTTTCTTGCGCAGCTTGAACTAAAATAATTAGTCTTTGCTTAGTAATTTTTTGTCATGGAAAGTGTAATCAATTAATCATGTATGGTTTGGTTACTGGTACGTGTGGTTAATTCTCTGGATTATCATTAAGAATAGGCATTGTTACATTTAAAAAAGAAAGTAAATAAATCGGCAGTAATGGTGTCTCTGGCAGTGTCGAGCAAGAACGATTTTGTTGGCGAAGAAAGAGCCGTAAAAGTGGAAGCAGCAAAAAAAGAATGAGAATAGAAGAGGTCATGTGCCTCTCATTTGATTTGTTTTTTATTTAACAAATGAATATTGTGATCCGTTCGATTCTCTAGTGTTAACGGTTAAGATTTGGTGTAAGTCATTTGACTTACACCTGGTGTCAACGGATCCTGTCTCTATATTATATATATATATATATATATATATATATATATATATATATTTTGACAAGGTACATATTATTGATAGATAGATAGATTTGTTGCCAAATTCAAAAGAAACAAAAAAAGAAAATATTACATCACCTCAAAATTAAAATAGCTCCTTAATAACTTAAAGCAAATATGTAATTTTTCTTGTTAAAAGAAAGGAAAATATGTAATTTAAAAAAAACTTAAAAACGATCTAGTACGTAATTTTAAAACTAGAAAAATATTAGATGCATTACTTTATCTTTTCCATTGATTTTCAAGTTTTTCAAGAATTAGTAATATGATGTTTTAAGTTAATATATAAAAATCCATAAAAAAAAAGTTAATATATAAAATTGATATTTTGACAAAACAATCAGATATCAATAATTCCTTTTTTATATACAAATCAGATATTAATAATTCAAATACGTTATTAATTCTTTCCTTGATAATATCATGATTTTTTTTGTAAGGAAATTAAAATTTATGTGAAGAGCGAATTCACAGATTTAATAGTGAAGCTAATATTTGATTTGAATTTAGATACAAAAAGATAACTAATCAAAAAAAGATACAAAAAGATAAACGATTTTGAATTTTGAAGGTACTATAATACTATTGACTTTTTTACGGGGTATAATTAACAAGATCTTATCTTTTATATATATAAAATATGTATGGGAACTGATTATAAGTCCAACGTCCTCACCCACAAAACATCCGCAGGCTCCTCTATCTCTCTAGGTCATTATGTCTAATAGTCCAGCTAGCTTGTTTTCTCGTTCACGTCCAACGTCCTCTACATACACCACCGGACACTCAAAAACTCTATACCAGATAAAAATAATGTATCCCGTCGAACAAAGAAGAAGAATGGACCCCCATGAATTAATCAGCAACCAAACAGAGGTTTCCCTGAACATCACCAAGCATTTGTTCTCAAAGAAAGAATTTAAGAACAACAACATCGTGTTTTCACCGTTGTTGCTCCAAGTTGTGCTCAACATCCTTGTCGCTGGCTCTAAGGGTCCCACAAAATGCCAGCTTCTCTCCTTCCGTTGATCCAAGTCCACCAAGCATCTCAGGTCCTTAGCCTCTCAGCTCATTTCTGATGTCCTCTCTAATGCTGCTCCCGCTGGTGGGCCTCGCCTGTCTTTTGCCAACAGTGTGTGGGTTGAAAAATCCCTTTCTCTTCAACCTTCCTTCAAACAACTTCTCACTACTCATTATAAGGCCACTCTGGATTACGTTGATTTCCGTACCAAGGTATATCTCTTTTCCCTGCTTTTATAAATTTATTCGCTATTAATTAATTAATTAGTGGTATGCATATCTATTTATAAACTATTTGGATCACTTCCTTTCGGCATATGTTTATGTAAACAATCAATGTCTTGCCAATTAGAAGGTCTGTTTTGCAACTCAGTCTTTCCTAACTATTGTATGGTATATCCATATTTCATCTGTCTTGTATCCAACTGATTTAGCAACAGAATATGTGAAAATAATAGTAGCAAAAAGTTAAATTCTTCTATTGAAATGCTTATGAAAATAATTGTGCATTATTAATTTTATATTTAATATTGTTTTAAAGGCTGTTGAAGCGATCGAAAAAGTGAATTTATGGGCTGAAAAAGAGACAAATGGTCTTATTAAAAATCTTCTTCCACCTGGGTCAGTTAATAGCTTAACCCAGCTCATCTTCGTGAATGACTATACTTCAAGGGAGCATGGTATGAGAAGTTTGATGCTTCGAAAACAAAAGACTATGATTTTCACCTTCTCAGTGGCAGCTCAATCAAGGTTCCCTTCATGACCAGTGAGAAGAAGCAACTTATTAGTGCTTTTGATGGTTTCAAAGTCCCTGCCTTCCTTATATGCAAGGGAAAGATAAGCATCGATTCTCCATGTACTTTTTCTTCCGGATGCAAAAGATGGGTTGTTAGCTTTGGTTGAGAAGGTGGCTTCTGAATCCGAGTTCCTAGAACACAAGCTTCCTTATAAAAAAGTGGAAGTAGGTAAATTCAGGATTCCAAGATTCAAGATTTCTTTTGGACTTGAAATTTCGAACGTGCTGAAGGAGCTAGGATTGGCTTTACCTTTTACTTTACCTTTTACTTCTGAAGATTTGACAAAAATGGTTATGGTGGACTCTAAAGACCTTGAGGTTTCCAGCATATTTCACAAGTCTTTCATTGAAGTGAATCAAAAAGGAACCGAAGCTACAGCAGCCAGTGCAGTTTTAGTGCCCAGGTGTTGTCGTCCTACTCTGACTCCGATCCGCATAGACTTTGTTGCTGATCACCCTTTCTTGTTTCTAATCAAAGAAGATTTGTCTGGAGCAGTGCTCTTTATTGGGCAAGTGCTCAATCCTCTTGATGGGTAATTTCATCTTAGTTACCATACTATAGATGTGATGGCCTAGATAAATAGGGAAACCCGTTTATAATAAAAATGCATTTCTTGATGAAGATAGTTTATTGCATTTCTTGATGAAGATAGTTTATTGTTTTGGATATGATCTAGTTGAGAGTCACATGGATTTTAAGACTATATTAATTAGTGATTGTCTCTCTTTTGAGACTAAGTTAGGGAATGACCATATTTTGAAGTTACTGGTTGATTTTAATTAAGATATAAATTTAGTATTTTTGTCCACACTCAATCTAATAATCCACGGTGAATATTATTGTCTGCACTAACGGTTTGATACTACCCACCTAGAGAAAGAGAAAGCATATCAAATTGTCAATGGCAGCGCCCATTAATATTTTTCTCTCTCTGCATATTTATTGATATACGTAAGGAGGGGCAAGTGAAAATTTCAGTACGCAGGGGAATAAATATAGGCACTAACCGCATTGGCTTTACAAAATCTACTATAGTATATAGCTACAAAAGAACGAAATTTCATGGACATCATACAAATATCAATCAACTTCGAACTTGCTATCTCCAAAGGTTAACAATCATCAATCAATTAGACATGTGCTAGCTAAAGTCGATTTTCAACAGATTGCAAGCATGAAGATTAGCACTAGGCATGACAACAGAACCCGAACCCACGGGTACCCGCTCGACCCCGGCCCAATTTTGACGGGAAAAACCCGCTTTGACCGGGGATGGGGTGGGGTTGGGGATGGCAATACCCGACCCGACCCCAACCCGAACCCGTCCGGCTAAATATAAATTGTTAATTTTTATTTTGTTTTATGCATGTATACTCATTTATTTTGTTTCATATATTTTGTATATTTTTAATTTAATCTTTTCAATAGAAAATTTTATTTTGATGTTTATTTTATTTTATTTTATTTTATCATTGTATAATAATTATGATTTTATTTTATTAATTATCATAAATATAATTTTTCAATTATCTACATATATAGAGCGGAGTCGGGGGCCCACGGGGAAACCCGACCCTATCGGGACGGGGATGGAGAAGGCAAAACCCGAACCAGTTGAAAATGGGGACAGGGAGTGGGGAGGCAAAACCCGCCCTCGACCCGGCCCGTTGCCATGCCTAATTAGCACTGAATCAGTCATATGACGCATCTTTTCGATCAGATATGTAGTGCTTGATTCTAACAATAATAAAGGTAGGAAACAAATAGATAATTTATTATATTATTTGTAAAGAAAATCCATTTTAATGATCGATGATTGATTGTTTTTTTATAAGAGGATGGTTACAAACTAATGGACTACCCTAGAGGTACATACACCTCTAACATCAGCAATTAAACGTAAATCAAGCAAAGGAAAGCTAGTATCAAGTTCAACACCATCATAAGAACTGGTGTGACCCTTATTAGCAAGGAGGTCCGCACAACCATTTGCTTCTCGGTAAACATGAACAAGAGAGGTTCTCCATGTAGGAATTTGGAGAAGAGAAATGACCTCTTGAAGAAGAGGTTTAAGGAAGGAAATATGTGTATCCTTTTTGTGCACCATATCAACAATGACCTTAGAGTCCATCTCAAAAATCACCCAAGGAACATTTAAATTCCGAGCCATTTGAATGCCCAAGCGGAGAGCCCAAAGTTCTGCCCACACTGCATTACAAGAGCCCAATTTCCTAAAAAAACCTTTTAGCATCTTGTCATTTGAATTCCTAACAAGACCACCACAAGCTGAACTACCGGAACTCCGTAAGTGAGAGCCATCCACATCAACTTTAAAACAGCCCTCAGGAGGAGGGGTCCAACAAATATCAACAATTTGTGGACCAGAAACAGTGTCCTGGCCGGTGGAAATATTGGGCAGATGCAGAATAAAACTCACCTGGTTAAGGACTTTAAAGAGCAAAGGCCGACCCATGTGGGACATCTGGGAGAAGACCAGGGAATTCCTATCCTTTCAAATTTTTGTTGCTGCAACGCCAAAAACAGTGGCCCAATTTTTACTATGAATACCAATGAGATTGGAATAAATGTTCCAGTCAAGCCAAGGATGAAATCCTAGGCTAAAAAATTTACTCCATTGCTCAGGGTTTATCAAATTTATCAAGAAGTCTTTGACATCCTCACAATCTCTCAGCATATGCATAATGGTTTCATGGCAACTCTGGCAGCGCGGGCAAAGATCACCAACCATCATATTCTGCTTTTTTCCTTTCCACATTTGTTAGGAGTCTACCATGAGTAAGTTTCCAAAGATAAGACTTTATTCTGCTGGGGCCATTCCACTTCCACACCTTCTTAAAGATCGGATTGCACCCCACAGTATCTGAGGTCACCACCTGCATACAATCATGAGCAATTTTCAAGGAGAAATAACCATCAGAAGTTAGGTTCCAACAAGGGAAATCCTGAAGCCCTGGTTCAAGGACAGAGGGCTTTAGGAAGGCAATTTTGTTGCAAATATTATTAGGCACAATTCGCTTAATAGAGGGGCAATTCCAATTTCCATCTTGCTAGTAATGGGATACCGAGAAATCTAATTCCGAAGAAGGGATAGAAGTGGCCAAAAAAATATGCGAGAACACCTACTCCAAGAATCCAATTATCTTTCCAAAAATGAACATCATATCCAATTTTTACTACCCAGATGATATTAGAGTGAACATCCTCCCAAGCATCAACAATTGCTTTCCACGTGGGAGTGGAGCAAGCCTCGTGGGTGAATGTTGGAATAGTAAATAAACCACATGAATATTTGGCCTTCATGGTTTTAACCCATAGTTTGTTCGGTTGGGTTATCATATTCCAAGCAAGTTTCATCATATGAGCTTTATTGAGCATTCTTAAATTCCGAAAGCCCAATCCACCATCCTCTTTAGGAGAGAAAAGCTTCTCCCATGCAATTGATGGCATTTTCTGGCATCAGCCGTTGAACCCCAAATGAAGTCCCGACAAATCTTCTCTGCAGCATCACACACGGAGACAGGAACAAGAGTAGACTGAAGGACATACCCCAAAATATTTATAAGAGAGGACTGAGCAAGAGTTACCCGGCCTGCAAAAGATCGGGTATTAGCTCTCCACCCAGTGAGTTTTCTTCGCATCTTATCCAATAAAGAAGAATATGAGTGCTTAGTCACTCGCTGATGAAGCAAAAGAACACCAGGATAATTGCCTAAGTCCCGTGTAACACTAACCCCCAAGAGCTTCACTTAGAGAAGAAGCCTGATCCACATGGACATTACTTGAAAGGAACACTTGGGACTTTCTAAGATTAATCTTCTGACCTGAAAAGCTACAGAATTGTTGCAAAATAAAGTTTATAACCGAAACTTGGTCCATAGAAGCCTCTGCTACCAGAATCAAATCATCAGCAAAACTCATGTGGGACAGCTTAGGACTGTTACCCCTACCAAAAGAGAAAGGCAACCAGTCACCATCTGCTACTGCATCATCAATTCTGTGGTCGAGCCTCTCTAAGCAAAGAACAAAGAGATATGGAGAGATAGGATCCACCTGCCTCAGCCCTCTAGATGAATTAAACGCATGAGTGACCGAACCATTCCGATTAACTTTCATAGAAACAGAAGAAATGCAATGGAAAAGAATACTTTGCAGATCAGCAGGAATACCAAGACAATTCAGAGAATCCATAACAAAGCTCCACTCTAACCTGTCATAAGCTTTCTCAAGATCAAGCTTTAGAATCATGTAGCCTTTTCTACCTTTTAAGGCTTTAAAAGAATGAATAGTCTCCTGCAAAACAAGAATATTATCAATAGTAGACTGTCCGGGAATGAAACTACTTTGAGTTTCAGAAACCACATATGAAAGGATAACTCTGAGCCTTTGAGCTATAATCTTAGTGATGACCTTGTAGATAACATTACATAATGCAATGGGTCTAAATTGGGACACTCGTTCAGGGTCGTCACATTTTGGAATTAAGGTAAGGAGGGTTTGATTCACATCAAAAATCTTAGACGGCTGTTGGAAGCATTCCTGGACAAACCGAAAAATAGAAGTTTTGTGTACTGAATTATAATATAAAATAAAATAAAATCTGAATCATACAATGAAAAATCCAAAATATTGGATTGTGTATATGATCCGGGTTATTACACTTGTCATAAAGACAAATAAAAAAAAAAGATAATTTTTGAATTTGTTTTTGGTGAGCATAACTCCCGAAGATATACAAATATTAAAGAGAGATTTTTTATATAAAATTTGTATTCTTATTCTCACCTATCTCTTTGTTATTGTCCCATAGAAAAACCTGTGGACAAAACTTATATGCAGTTATATAGGTCTTGTTTTTACTGTTTGCCAATCAAAATCCAGCACCTGTATTTTTTTAAAAAAATGCCATTAAATGAGATAACTTCTGTGAACTGCCGTCTTCCCAACCCCTCTCCACTTTCTCTCTGCCTCCCCCATATGTTTTCATCAGAACCAGTACATTCCCTTGCAAAGACTTTCCCAGGCCCTATTGGTTGTAACCCTATCATTTGGCACTAACATTATTTTGATTGACCAATGGAAGAGACACTCACAAGACAAACTGAGATGCGCGCAAGCGAGACATGATGGCAGAGTAGCCACAAATTGGCGCGGTGGGCAAACGAGCAGGGCTATGTGGTTGCAAGAGGGCAAAGCACGGTGAGGTGGTGGGACTTCGGCAAGTGTACCGAATCGTACAAGTAATAAAGTGATAAGAAGAGTATCGTCTCCACGAGGATTGTGATTAATTATTTAACTTAACAAAATTGATATTTATTTTGAACGAGAACAAATTCTGGGTATTTGAAATTTGAAATATTTGTAACGATAACAATAACAATAACAAACTATTTGAATTTGAATGATTAAAAACGACTAGGGGTTGAATCCTCTTGTATCCACTCTCATGCAATTATTTTAACATCAACTCAAGCAATTTCATACAATTTGAAGTTCGAATCAACTAAATTAGTTTAAGGACAATCCCTTGCCTCATAAACCCTTTACTCTAACTAAAACCCCTAATCCCTTAGGTGATTTATAATTAGGTTAAGCATTAAGAATAGTGATTCATAAGAACACGTAATCACAAAGTTATATTCCTATACTCATCATGATTATGACTACCAATCTCAGTTCAAGTTCTTCACCCAATTTCCCAATCATCATGAAAAACCCCAAATCGATTCAATAGCGGCCAAGTATCGAAAAACATTAAGCATGGAAATTGGAAGCTTAATTGAAATGAAGTAAACTTGCTTTAATGTAAAAGAACAAACTACGTAAGAAGTTCGAACAAGATTCATCTAACCCTAGCCTAAAAGAGTTTAGTTACTCATAAAGAACAAAGAACCAAACCAAAAAATTAAAATAAAGATAGAAGACCACTCCATTGATGACTCAAATCCTTGTTCCGAAGCTTGAATCCTCCTTGGAGATGGTGGAAAGTGAAACCTTAGCACCCCTTGACGAGCCTCTGGCGTTTTTAGGTCTTTGGAATGGTAAAGAATCCCGTAGTCAAGTGTTTAAAATGTCTATTTGTAATCTAGGTCAAAAAGGGGTGAAAACAAGCTAAAACGGTGAAACAACGCCTAAAAATGCGTCCAGGACGTTTTGCAGCACGACCGTGGTGTGAGGCACGGCCAAGCCATGCTTCTCTCTATTTCTCGCTGCAGGTGCGCACATTTTACTCTAAGCACGACCGTGCTTCAACACACAGGCAGGTCGTGCTTCATCTAGTTTTGCATTTTTCACCTCTGTAAATTTCGAATTAGCTCAAAGTGTCCTCATGAAAATTGAATTTATGGATCTTAGCTTTCCAATGGCTCCAGTTTCATCTCATTTGGACACCTAAAACTCCAGATATGATTAAAATATCGAACAGTTGTCAGGCTGAGGCAGCATCACTTTATCAACTTGTAGTACAAATTACCCTAACTTAGAGATTGATTTAGGTCTCGATTTCTTCATCAAAGTTGTAGATAATTCTTCTACATTTCCAACAAGACCAAGATCATCTCATTCGGATTAGTGTGGCTCAAGATATAGCTTTTGGAATCTTTCTTTGTCAGGAAACAGCGCTTTCACGCGTGCTTCCAAGTCAATCCTTTGGCTATGCTCCCATTCCTGTGCACTTAGAGATAAAAAATCATAGAAAACACTGATGCACAAATGTTAGAACGGAATCAAGTGAATACACTGAATCACGCAATTTAAGCTCAAATTCACTTCAAAAGTTCTTCATGCATCATGCAAAACTCAACTTTGGCTTTATAAATATTCATGTGATGAAGATTTATCATGAGGTTGTGGTCGTTCCCAACGAGACCCGCAGTGGTTTCGCATTGCGATGATGGGAGCGCAGAAGTGCTCCGCCCGCGACGAGGCTGTGGTGGTGGTTTGGGCTATCGGAAGTGCTCACGGAGTTGTGCTGCACGTGATAGTAGATTCGCGGTGCAGACGCTGCGGCAGCTGCAGATCTTGTGTGGTCGCAAGATGGCCCGCGTTCCTTTTTTCTTGTTTCTGCATTTTTTTTAATCTTTTTTGATGTTATTCCTGTAATATTCTAAAAAATACTGAGGTTGGATTCCAAAATCCCTCATTCAAAGGCTTGTATGGATAGTATTATAAAAATAAAAATAAAAAGCTTGTATTGATAGTTATCTGTAATGGCCTCTTGATTACGTGCCGCATAAGTGAAGATGGTGACTCTTCAATTTTTATTTCTATTTATTTTAGTGACAATAGATACCAAACACGATAATTGTTTTTTAGCCTTTTGAATTTTGTTCTCTTATATTTTTCATTCCAATGAATATGTGTGGCGGTGGTCGTCGGCCCAAACTCAACGAAAACTGGAAGAAGCAGAGAAGGTTAACGGGCATTAACTCATTTAAAGAGAATAGCCATGTGTTGTATTTTGATTGACAAACAGTAAAAACAGGACCTATGATACTGTATATAAGTTTTCTCCCAAACGTATCTCTTTGTTATATTTGAATTACAATTTGAAAATGAACATTCTCCTTTCTTATTCTCACTACACTCATTTTTATATTTTGGTCAAGATTTTCTCATTTTGAAAATTTTTTAAATATTTTAGTTTGTTGTACATAGCTAGAGAAAGCTGAAATAATGACGGATTTTAGTGACGGAAAGCTCATTTCTCGTCTCTAAATCTTTGGTCGCAAATTTTGTGACGGACATAATTTTAATTTTTTAATTCTCGTAATTCTTGTTCGTGTTGACATAAAATATTTTGAAACCTTATAAGTGATCTAGTTATTCTTTCTATTTCTTTACTATCACCTTTTGCTATAAAATAATCTAACCTATTACATAATAATTCCACAATATTTCTATTTCCTTTAACTGATTCCATGAGCTTAATAATTCGTAATTCTTTTTTAGATCTGGCTAAGCTCATCTTCTAATCTATTTATTTTATGTTCTTGTGCTAATATTCTATTTCTAATTTCTTGCCAATTTCTCTCATTTACTCTATTAGGATCTCTACAAGATCATCAATAGTTCTATAAAGTCTTTCTACTTCTATTTTTTTCCATCTTATTTTTTCTCTAATTATATTCCTTTTAACGATATACCATATTCATCCATAATACCAAAATATATCATCAGAAAATCTCACAACATCAACTATTTCTCCTACATGTAATAATTCTTGACCTACTAACCATCCATACCATTCTATTATCTTTATTTTATTTCTTTGGGTAATTCTAATTTCCAAATATTTCTTAATTTTTCGTAGAAAAATTCATCTATTCTATCTATATATAAAATTCCCATGTTATCATGTATTTTCATTACTACATGTAATTCTCTATTAATTATACTAAGTCTAAACGTATTTATCATATTTTTTACTCCGCAGGCTAATTACCTGCTCTGATACCAAATAATTCAACCGTAGCATACATAAGGCATATGTCGTAGCATACATAATAAAGCATGTATATTCTCAAATAATTTAACATGAATTCTTCCCACCATAAAGCATTCATAATCTCATTATTATATACTATAGCTGTGCACATAATTTTCCATAATTTATACATATCATCCTCTTTATTTCTTTTGGCAAATCCAACTTCCATATACATTTTATTTTCTCATAAAAGTCTCTCTCTTCAACTTCAATCCTACTTGAATATATAATAGTAGATCTTTCATTTAATTTTACTTGTATCTCCATAATTCTATTATTTACGAAAAATATAGCAGTACTCATATCTTATTTTTTAGACATAATTCTAAATCTTTTACTTGATTTACTAACTTATTTATTTCATTTTCTTCAACCCTTTCTGGTTTTGAAAGCATAATTGGTCTTTCTATTTGTGTACTACATCCTTCTATCATATTTCTAAATTCTCTATTTTCTGTCGAATTAATATCAATATATTTCAATTGTAATTTCTCTGGTAGATCTTCTATATTATTTTTTTTAGGCATATATATTTTTTCCTATATCCATAAATAATTCATGTATATTTATTTTATCATTATGTCTAAATTCTATACTATGATAAGAATTGCTAAGTGCAAAACTAACACAATAAGTAATCGAAAATACCTTTTCTCCTGGTCTCATTAAATCCTTTATAGCAAACTTATATGTAAGAGTTAAAGTTCTTTCCAACCTTTTGGTATTTAGTGGAACTCCTATATTTGGGAAAATCTTAAATTTCACCATTGTGTATGCTAAATTTGCATCCATTATTCCTATAAAATAGAATCATATTTATCTGTAATTCTATCATCCATCAAAATAATTTTAATTAGTGAATTTGTTCCATCAGCATAAGTTGCTTTTAATAAAATCTGTACTGCTCCTATATGAACATATCCTATTTTCTTTCTATGCTCCTTATTTCTAATTGTTCTCATAACATTATTTATATCTCTTATAGTAATTAACTGTAAACTTGTATTTCCCTCAGTATCCTCAATATAAATAGTTGTTTCTACAGCTGATTTTTCCAAAATAAAGAATATTTTCTCTCTTATTAAAAACATTTATTGCTGATTTTAATTTCTCCTTTTTTGTAGATCATCTAAGATTATATCCTTCAGGGAGATCTATATTTTCTTTCTGTATTTCCCTAAATTTATCTCTATTTAAAACTATAGTAGATGAATAATTTCCTGCTTCTTTATGAACTTCTTTTTTTTAAACTTTTTTTATTTTTAAATGAGGATCAATAATGTTCTCACTTCCCCCCTTTGTATGACTTGAACCCAGTCCCTTGAAGCCAGGATTCTTCATGAACTTCTAAATTTTCTATATCTTTATATTTAGTTACTTCTAAATATTTTGATATAGAGGCCATATTTATTTAGAAACAATATAATTATTCAAGATAGATACTAAATAATATATTTAAATCTAAACTCAAACATATATTTTTCATAATTAGAGATGTGTTTTCGAGTATACCTGAGTAGGAATCATGCTTTTGTAAATGCTCATTTTGCTTCCGCTTGATAATTGATGATATAATGGATGATATATAATGAGTAATTTGAAAAGAAAAGGAATACTTCTGGAATATGTAGAGAAAACTATGTATTTTTATTAATATTTTACAAAGATAGGTACATAGGTGTTACCACTTTCAAGGTAACGACTCAATTCTACAAGGAAAAAAGCACACACTTCTTATCGGAGAAGGAATGCACAAGACTCTCGTAAAGAGACTTAATTACACAAGACATAACACTTTCTACACATCTATACATGGCATCCTTTTTTTTTTTGCCACTTACCTAACTCACCTAGCAATTAATGCTAGTCTAGCTTTTTCTTTTTTGTCTTTATGCTAACATATTTATCTTTTACAACAACGTAACATTTACACCTAACAACTAATATGCTACTAACACCTACATAGCAGATTTATCATAACATGTAACAACTATTCACATGACACGTAGACCATTTACATGATATTTTGGGCTTTTTGCCCTTACATAATTGCCCTATGGCTTACATCACTCTTCTATTATTGCTTCATATGACTCTTCTGAGAAAACCTTATCAGCTAATCCCGAAGATTTTGCCTTATCTTCAATTTTGTCTTCTTCTGGCTTTGATTTTTCTTTTTCTTCAAAGCATAATGCACAAGCGTGATCTTCATATATTTTTATAATTCCACACAGCTTTTTCTTGACAGCTGGCGAGTAGTTGATATGTGGTCCTATTAGAGTTAAGAAAGGGGCTTCAAAATTGATCACCCTGTCTAACTCTTCCTTCTTAATTGAGCGCTTAATCTTTGATGTAATTAACACATTTGGTCCTTTGTAATTAACCTTCATGGGTGTATCTCCCCGAATTTTTTGAGTTTGCTCGAATATATAAGATAGCTGGCATGCAATAATTGTTATGTATTCTTCTTCATTGTAAGGTACTTTTGGAGGCTATCCATATATGAGAAAGTACCGTTGCTAATTCCCATGTTGATGAAGTGCTTTGCAGTCTGCATTGATTCAAATTCTGCATAGCTTGAATACATCTTCATGAATATTGGCTGATCCCTGGAAACTGTTTGCTTATAAAACTTCACTGCTTCTTTTATCCCTATAGGAAAAAATTGTAATTCTTAAAGACAATTTGATAAATGGATGCATTCAATTAATCCGAACTGGAAATAATTGAACACTCTATTGGCTGGACATCCAGGGGTAATTACTGGCTTGACTCCATATTTGCCTCTGCTCAGGACATACAAGTTGTATATTTTTGTCTCCTCATTCCAATTAAATAATTTAGAGATTGACTTCTTGAAATTTTCCTGAGAGAAACAAACCATTGCTTCGTGTTCCTCTCTTGTCATAATTGGAAGTGAATTAAGACTCTGTTTGCTTGGGACAAAGGTCATGGCATCCCTCATTAATCCTGTTTTAGGATTGTTATTTACTGGTCCTGATGTTCCTGTTCCAAGAGAACTAGTATTTGGACGGAAACCAATATTTTTCTGACTTTTCTTTTTGAGGGCTTCCCTCCTATTGAATGCTTCAAAACTAAAGTTTTTGCTTCCTCCAGTGACGTAAATGATTCATGGATTACATTGGGAATTCCATTTATGTGAACCGCTGCTTTGTCCCATTCATCATAGATTCCAGGCATTGTGCCATTGTATAGAACCCAACATTTCTTTTGCTTTTTTTCTTTAGGCTCTTCTACATCTTCTCCAAATTGATGGCTGAGTAACTGAAGATCTGCCTTTATTAATTCAATCTCCCCTCTTTTTGTTTTAATTGGGCTTGCTTTATTGCTTTTTCTCTTCTCAGCTGCTCGCGTTCCATTCTCTGCTTATAATATCTGCTAGCACGTTCTTATTTCCTGTAATGAGGACTATTTTATAATCATAATGGTTCAGCTCTATCTGTCATCTGATAAGTCTTTGTTGCTTGTGGATTTCTTTAATATTTAAGTTCTTGAAACCTGCACCATAAGTAGAGTTAGTTCTTACCAGGAACTCCTGGTGCATTAGGTATATTTGATGCTTTCTTAACAATCTTATAATGCTAAGGTTTCTTTCTCATGAATTGGATAATTTAGCTCATGATCATGAAATGAGCCTGACATATATCTACAGAGTAACTCTGTTTTTGGCTTATTTATTGGTTTGGCTTTCATACAGCCTCCCCAAGTTATATCGGACACATCGGTCTCGACAATTATATAATCCTCTTCACGAGGGTGGTATAATTTGGGCAGATTTTTGCACAACTACTTTAGTTTTTCAACTATCGCAATGTCTTCCTCTGTCCATTTTCACTCCACGTCTTTCTTGAGTTTAAGCTGCAAAAGTCTTCTTTCTTCTGCAAGATCTTTAATAAATCCTTCATTTGAAATATATGTTAATAATCCAAAAAACCTCTGTAATTCCTTAGCATTCTTCATTTCAGAAGACAATTCATGTAATTTTGTTAAAACGTGCTTTTGCATAACAACATTACCTCCATCTATTTCTAGACCAAGATAATCTACTCTTTTTTGACCAAGAACAACTTTCTTTCTACTTAAGATAATTTCTTGTTCTATACATCTTTCTAAAACTTTTTTAACATATTTAAAATGATCTAATAAATCATCCTTTTCAGTAAATATAAGAATGTCATCAATATAAATAACATAAAAGTCTTTAAAATCTCTTAATACATTATCCATTCTACGTTGGAAAATACCTGGTGCTTGCTTCAGACCCATGAGGACAACTAAATGCTGTTAAAGGTTTACTTTCCTCGTCAAGCCTTAATTGATAAAAACCTGATTTACAATCAAGACTACTAAATACTTTCTTTCCATGAACTAATTCAATTATATGATCCTTTCTAGGAATGAAATATGCATCACCTTCCAAAGCTTTATTCATAGCTTTATAATTAATCACCATTCTTCTCTTTCCTCTTTTCTGCTCATTATGATTATCTACATAAAAAGCTGGTGCAGAACGTTTACTTTTTTATGGTCGAATTAATCCTAAATCCAACCATTTCTTTATATCTTCCTCAAATTCATCTGTATCCTGTTTAGTATAAAACATAGGCTTACACTTTATTTCCTTGCTAGGATCCTTTAACCTAAGAGAAATTAACTCCTGATTTTTATTATTAATTTTGGGATCAAGTGGGTTTTCACTACATACTTTTTTCTAAAAGCTCTTCTATTTCCTGAGGAATTGGAAATTCCTTTTGGCCTAATACATATATTTTATCCTCAAAAAGTCCTAAAATTTTTGTTATTTTATTATATACATCACCACGTTTCTACGTGTGAAACTCTGATTTATATTTTGTAGCTCTATTTTCGGATTCATGAATTATAAGAATTGATATAAGATTTCTCTTTTGCTTTCCTGCTATATAGGGTGTCTTTAATTGAATAAACCTCTTATATTGACAAAATGGTGCATATAATCATAAAAAAATTATTTCCTAGGATTAAATCTAATCCTGATTCTTGTTGATATATAGTAGGCATAACAAATATATAATTTTCTATATATACTATAGCTCTTCTAACAACCTTGGTAATTTTTTTTGTGGATCCATCAGCAATCTGAACCTTTAAAAGGTTATCTAAATTAATCCATTTATTTTTTGGAAATAAATATTTTGTTGCTAAACAAATACTTGTTCCACCATCTATATATGCTTCCATAGCATATCTCATCTTATCTATTTCTATATCTATTCTAATATGTACTATTCAAATTCACTTTCTAAAGTTTCTCCATCTATACTAGATTATGTGCTATACTCATATATTTCTTCATCTGAACTAAATTCTTCTTCTACTGATTCATAATTATTTCTAAGAGCTAAATTAATAAATTCAACCTTTTCTTCCTTCTTACCTTTCTTAGGACACTCATTTGCATAATGTCCTTCTTCTTTATACAACCAATATGTACATTTCTTTTTTCCTTCAGGACAATACTTCTTAGAGGTCTTATTTGGGTTTCTCGTCTTAAAGTATCTCTTCTTCCTATATAATTCTTTTCTAGGATAAGATCTCCTAAATTTATATTTCTTTCCCTTCTTGAAATATTTTTTTTTCTACATGGTTTTCTAGAATCATTACACCCCTATTGATTCGGAAGGTCTATATTTGGGTTCTTACAACAAATTCCTTTGTTATGTCTTATGGATTTTCTAATTTGCTTTTGTTGACATTTCTTAGGTAGCAATTCATAAACAGTTGACATAATTCCTCCTAAGGTGTCTGCAACTTCAATTTTTCTTTGTTGCCATAATTCCTTAACTTTTTCATTTATTGGAAATGGTAATTTATTTATAAATATACCCTTTTATAATTCCTTAGATTATCTAACTGATAATAATATTTCTGAAACTCGCAAGTAAATTATTCAAAGTAACACATATCACATATACTCATATTATCTAGATGTAGTAATGCTTTTTCATGTCTAGTTCTATCTAACTCTAGTTGTCTAAATTCATTATCAAAACCAATAAATTCTTTATAAATAAGTTTAGTAACTCTTTGTATTAAATCAGTATTTTTATTGACACCAGCTATTATATGCTGCCATTGAAACATTCTAATGTTATTTAACATTTTCTAAACATTTCCTGATGTTTTATACAAAACTAGATTTATAACTGCCTCAAAATCTACGGTCTTTAAATATCATCAGTCTGGAGTATTAAGCTCAATTCATTTGACCATTCATTTACCAATTCTTCTTTATTTGTAACACAATATAGGTTTAAAATATTTCTATGTCTAAGTGTTTCTACCTTTGGTTTATAATCTGATGGGTACTTTTCACATTTTCCTTTATTTCTATAATATCCATGTCTACCCATATTTGGTTCTTCATAGGATTTCCAATAATTTGGATCATTCCAAAAGGTACCCCAAGTCCTTTTCCTTTGGTAATTTGGTTGATTATTAGTTCCTTGGTTTGTTTGGCTACTAATTTCTTCATTTTTTGCCTGAATTTTGCTCTCTATGTCAGGCAGTTGGACACGTTCGGGCTAAATGCCGCAAGCAGGTTCAACTTGTGGTTCGGGAGAAAGCAGTCACTGATAAAGAAGGGAATAATGGTAAAGTGCAAAGCAAGAAAGGCACTACTAAGCATGTTCCTAAGCCTGGAATTGTCTTAGAGGATAATGGTAATAAAGGCAATAAGCCTGAGAATACTAATGGTAATAAGCTTGAGACAGTTGATAAGGGTAAGGGGGTTGTCGTTCAGCATGTCAGGGATCCTGATGCTTTCAAGGATGTCAACAATGTTCCTTACTCTGCCGGGGATCATGTCACCAACCCCTTACTTGGAGTTATTAGCATTAATGCTGATGAAGCTAGTGGCTCGGGAACTTTGTGCCACCAGGTGCATGTTGCTGAGGTTTGTTCTGAGGAAGTTCCTTCCACTCCGGTGATTGATCATTATTTTGAAGATCCTAGGAGAGAGGTTTCTGCCCTTGCTGCTGTTCTTTCTCACTCAGCAAACTCCACTGACTCTGATGATGAGTTTCAAGAGGTGGTAGCTGAGAGACAAGATTTTGTTGCTCTTATGATGGCTCGGGATATTGCTGTTGTTGGCAGGCTTTGTGCTGATGAAAATGAGGCAGAGGAAGATGCTCCTGGTGAAGAAGAAACTGAAAAAAATGAAGATGCCTCTGATTTTACTAAGGTGTTGTCTAAGTCTCGAAAGAAAAAATTAAGGCAAAAACAAGCTCAAGCTGTGAGAGTTGGCATTTATAACACTCGTTATAGGGGTGGCAAGAATAGCCATGCCAAATGAAGATCCTCTTTTGGAATGCTAAAGGCCTAGGGAATGATCCTACTCTGCTTTATTTAAAGAATCATTGTCTTAGTAATAGGCCTGATTTTGTTTTTCTAGCTGAACCTTGGATTGTATCTAGTCAAATCTCCCCTTCTTATCAGAGGTCTCTTAGTCTTAAGCCGATTGTTGAGAATGATAGAGCTTCACTTTTGTCAAATTTGTGGGGCTTTTGCTCTATTACTCTGCAGCCGATTGTCATTGCTAATAACTCTCAGTTTGTTGATGCCTCTGTCATGGTGAATTCTCAATTGGTTCACATTGTTGCCGTTTATACAAGTACTAGTTATATTAAGAGGAGGGATTTGTGGCATTACCTTGCTAGTCTACAGGACACTCATGCTGGCCCTTGGTGCTTTATTGGTGACTTTAACTGTATTCTTGGAGCTCATGAGAAGAAAGATGGTAACTTACCTCTTCAAATTGCTTGTGATGAGTTTAGAGCTTGGAGTGAAGTGTGTGATTCGACTCACCCGATTACCAGAGGAGCATATTTCACCTGGAGTAATGGTAGCCAGGCCAGAGATCATATTGAAAGAAAGCTTTATAGATCATTTTGCAACTCGGCTTGGTTGGAGTTTTGGTCTGATACCTCTTGTTGCACTTTGACAAGTAGTAATTCAGACCACTTTCCTTTGTTGATGCTGATGAATAGGGGGTTGTCACTTAACCTTCTACCTTTAAATTTCATAGCATATGGCTAAGTCATCCTAATTGTAAAGATATTGTTGCAAAGGTCTGGGAGAGGTACTTTGTTGGCTGCCCAAATGGCTATTCTTAGTAAAAAATTGAAGGCCTTGAAATTGGAGTTAAAGGTTTGGAATAAAGCCTTATTTGTTGATGTTCATTTAAAGGTCAAAGAAGCCTTAGCTGAGGTGGATAACATCCAACAGGAGATCTTCAATTCTCCTTTCTCTGATGATCTTTTTGAAAAGGAGCAGCTTGCTCAATATAAATTGCAGCTTGCTTTGGATTATGAGGAGAAGTTTTGGAAGGAGAAAGCCAAGATTAAGTGGCATCTTCAAGGTGATAGAAACACTGCTTATTTCCATAGGCTTGTGAAAATTAGACATGCTTCTAAGAGAATGATTGTTTTAAAAGATGGGGATAATATTTTATCTACTGATAGGGACATTGAGCAGCATGTTCTCCAATTCTTTACTGCCTTATATGCTGCTAACAATGATTGTATCACTAGTAATATTGTTGATGATGTTATTCCAAATCTGGTTTTGAGACAGGATAATCTCATGCTCACTAATCTGCCTTCTCTTGAGGAGATTAAAAATGATGTTTTTGCTCTTGATGGCAGCAGTGCCCCGGGTCTTGATGGATTTGGTGGGTGCTTCTATCATCACTTTTGGGACTTAATTGGAGGTGATGTGAGTAGGTCGGTTTTGCAATTCTTTAAGCAGAATTGGCTTCTTCCCAATCTTAATTCTAACTTAGTGGTGCTTGCTCCTAAGTTTCCTGAGGCTGACAGATTGGAGAACTATAGACCCATTGCTTTGGCAAATTTCCAATTTAAAATTATCACCAAAATCCTTGCTGATAGGCTGGCTTCTGTGGCTGCATCTGCACTACCTCAGAGGTTTCATTAGAGGGAGGCAAATCACAGACTGCATCTGCACTGCCTCAGAGGCAGTCAACCATCTTTCTAAAAAATGCTTTGGAGGTAATGTTGCTATTAAGTTTGACATTAAGAAAGCATTTGATACTTTGGATTGGAAATTTCTTATCCATGTGCTCACAGCTTTCGGATTTGATGCTGCATTTTGCAACTGGATCATCACCATTCTGCATTCTGCAAAACTTTCTTTCAATGTTAATGGTCGAGCAGTTGGTTTCATGTCTTGTACTAGGGGTGTGAGGCAAGGAGACCCCCTATCTCTTCTTCTTTTTTGCTTGGCTGAAGATGTGTTGAGTAGATGCTTATCCAAGGCCTTTGACCCTGGTTTGATTCTGCCTATATCAGGGCCTCGTGGGGTCTCTCCCCCTTCTCACATTTTGTATGTTGATAATGTTCTAGTTTTTTGTAGAGGAACTCTTAAGAATATCAATAATCTAATGTCCATTTTCAACCATTATGGTCTCATTTTAGGGCAGATTTTGAGTTTGGATAAATGCAAGTTTTATGCTCCTAGCTTGTCTCAATCTAGATTAGATTCCATTGCCAATTCCATTGGTTTTAAAGCTGGCAAGCTTCCCTTCACTTACTTGGAGTCCCTCTCTTTCAAGGCAAGCCTACCAAAAAGCTTCTCAAACCTATTGCTGACAGAGTTTTGTCCAAGCTTGCTTCTTGGAAGGGAAATTTGCTCTCCATGATGGGTAGGATTGAACTTGTTAAATCTGTTATCTATGGCATGCTCCTTTATAGCTTTCAGTTTTATGAATGGCCTGCTGCTTTGCTAAATGACTTGGATGCTGGCATAAGTAGTTTTGTGTGGTCCGGTGATCCTTTAATCTCCAAAATCTGTACAGTTGCTTGGCATCAGGTTTGTGGCTCTACTGCTGAAGGTGGGTTAGGTATTCGATCCATCAAGGCTATTAACAAAGCTTCTATGCTTAAGCTTACTTGGGATTTACTCTCTAGTGACTTGCAATGGGCTTCTATTATTAAAGCTAGATTACTTAGGCACAACAGGCCAATTCTTCACTATACCAAATCTTCTATTTGGCCGACTATGAAATCTAATTTGCAGACTGTGCTTTCCAATTCCACCTGGCAGCTTGGTGATGGAAATTCTATCAACTTCTGGACTGATATTTGGTTGAATGATTCGGTGGTAGCTGAGGCCGATGTGCCATCTCATTTGCATAACAATCTCAACTCTTGTGTTGCTGATATTATTCATGATTTTCATTGGTGTGTTCCTCAATTCATCAAAGACATGTTTCCTTCTATTACTGCAGAGATAAGTTCTGTGGTGATTCCTCTTGCTGCTTCTAAGGACTATCTTGTGTGGAGAGGCACGGACTCTGGTGTCTTAACCCTTAAAGATGCTTACTTATTTCTTAATCCTCCAAAATAGCAGGTTGGTTGGTGTAAAATCATTTGGAATCCTATTATTCCTCCTTCCCGTTCTTGCTAATTTTGGCGGCTGATGTTCAATAGGCTCCCTACTAATGACAACTTGATCAAAAGAGGTTGCACCTTGGTCTCTGCTTGTAGCTTTTGTGGTGCTGATACTGAGACTTCCAATCACATTTTCCTTCGGTGCACTTATGCTGCAGCTCTTTGGAATTGGTTCAATTGTTTCTTTGGCTACTCAGTTGATCTGTCCACTGCTGCTGGTTTGTTGTCAGTCTGTAATGATGGCCATGGCACTCAATTTAGAGATGTATTGGTGACTAGTATTTTGAATATTATTTAGGGATTTGGACTTGTAGAAACAAGATGAGATTTGACAACTGTTTCCTCCATGTGAAATCGGCCATCAGCATGGTCATGGCTTCTACTTATTTCTTCTATTTTTGTTGCATTTTTTATATCCTCTTGATATTCTCTAACTAATTCCTCCAAATCCTGGTGGATAGACTAAAGTTGTACTTTCTTCTTTCTTTACTAATTTTCTATAACTAAGAAAATCCTTTAAATCCTGTATAGTTATATGCCTATTATTTTCTTCTTTTTCTAAGAGATTTTCTAATTGCAGAAGAACTTCCTTAATTCTATCAATATCTTTATTACCATCAATATTTATATTTTCTAATGTATCCTGTATATTATTTGTTACACTCCTACCATTTTGTAACTTATTTGAGGTATAATTTGCAATTTTATTCATTTTTTTTAATAATAGGAATATATTTTTATTGATTTCTTCTAATGTTTTATTTAATTCCTTATATTTTAATTTCATTTCTTCTGTCAACGTCATTTTATTATTTTTTTTACGTATCCGTCGCTATTTTAAGTTTTCTAGTAGTGGTAACTATTTTTTTTCACTGTGCAGATTACATTCAGATGACAATCTTTTGAAAATTAAGTGATTTAGATCAGTTTTTCAATTAAAATATTCTTATTCTATACAGATTCAGAAAGCTATATCTATAATCTATAATAATATAATAGTATATTTAAAAATCATATCAAAAACATATAAAAAGTTTCAACATGGTAAATATGACAACACATTATATTTAAAAACTTTTTTTTATTTATTTCATAAAGAAGAGAACTGGGTTTGAATCCTTGTGAAGTGATTCCTAGTGAGAAATTGAGAACTAAAAGTTAAAATCATGCTCAACTAGTCAGATCGATATTAGTCTCATAGTGGGTCCAAGGGGTCTAAGTCATGAGAATATCCTAATGGACCTACTCGGTCAAAAAGCTAATTAGAGAGGATTTTGAAAAAAATATTACTTTTTTTAACTGATATTTAAAAACTCGATATTATCTATAATATAAACAAAATTATAATTTTCTTTTTTTTCAAAGACTTAAAATTCAAATGCCGGATAAAATTCTGATTTTTATATTTTTTTCAAAATATAAAATGCAATACTTTCTATGTTAGACCTATGATTCAGTTAAAAAAAAAAAAAGACATGTGATTTGAAATATAAGATAAGAGGTGACTCTGATGTGGTACATGTCAAAACTTTTTTTAACAAAATGTCAAACTTTCTTCCAGAGTATCCTAGATAGATAGATTTGTTGCCAAATTCAAAAGAACAAAAAAAGAAAATATTACATCACCTCAAAAAATAGTTCCTTAATAACTTAAAGCAAATATGTAATTTTTCTTGTAAAAAAAGGAAAATATGTAATTTAAAAACGGTTTTTCTAACGTGTGCAACCTAGCACACGATAAGGATCATTAATTGCTCATTTTTTCTTATTAATTATATAGTTTCCTATTTTGTGTGGGTGAAGAGAGATTACATAAATGTGAATATATAAAATAAAAAAGAAAGTAAATAATTAATAAGGAAAAAAGTTAGCAATTAATGATTCTTAGCATGTGTAAGGTTGCACACATTAGAAAAAACCTTTTAAAAAAACTTAAAAACTTAAAGATGATCTAGTATGTAATTTTAAACTAGAAAAAATTAGATGAACTACTTTATCTTTTCCGTTGATTTTCAAGTTTTTGAAGAATTAGTAATCTGATGTTTAAGTTATAAATCCATCAAAAAAAGTTAATATCTAAAATTGATATTTTGAAAAAAAATCAGATGTCAATTATTCTTTTTTTTATATACAAATTAGATATTAATAATTCAAATACGTTATTAATTCTTCCTTGATAATATCATGATTTTTTTTTGATCTCGTAGGCAAAGTGGCAAGTGCCACACCTCAAACACGCACACAAAAAACACTCCCCCGAGTTCGAACTCGGGTTATACCAGATGTCCCTATGTTATGGAAATCCGTTGGAGTTTACCACTCGGACCAGAAGTGAAGGACTAATAATATCATGATTTAATAGTGAAGCTAATATTTGATTTGAATTTAGATCCAAAAAGATAAACGATTTTGAATTTTGAAGGTACTACAATACTATTGACTTTTTTACGGGGTATAATTAACAAGATCTTTATATATACATATACAAAATACATATATATATATATATATATATATAAAAGATAAGATGTAGGGTAACTGATTATAAGTCCAACGTCCTCACACAAAAAACATTATGAGGCTCTTCTGTCTCTCTAGGTCATTAGGTCTAATAGTCCAGCTAGCTTGTTTTCTTGTTCACGTCCAACGTCCTCTACATACACCACCGGACATTCAAAAACCCTATACCAGATAAAAATAGTGTATCCCATCGAAAAAAGAAGAAGAATGAACCCCCGTGAATTAATCGGCACCCAAACAGAGGTTTCCCTGATCATCACCAAGCATTTGTTCTCAAAGAAAGAATTTAAAAACAACAAGATCGTGTTTTCACTGTTGTTGCTCCAAGTTGTGCTCAACATCATTGCCGCTGGCTCTAAGGGTCCCACAAAATGCCAACTTCTCTCCTTCCTCTGATCCAAGTCCACCAAACATCTCAGGTCTTTAGCCTCTCAGCTCATTTCCGATGTCCTCTCCAAAGCTGCTCCCGCCGGTGGGCCTCGCCTGTCTTTTGCCAACGGTGTGTGGGTTGAAAAATCCCTTTCTCTTTAACCTTCCTTCAAACAACTTCTCACTACTCATTATAAGGCCACTCTCGATTCCGTTAATTTCTGTACCAAGGTATATTTCCTTTCCCTCTTTTTCTCTACAATTCATGCCCTATTTTTATTAATTTATTCGCTATTAACTAATTAATGGTCTGCATATCTATTTATAAACTATTTGGATCGCTTCCTTTCTGCATATGTTTATGTAAATAATCGATGTCTTGCCAATTAGAAGGTCTGTTTTGTAACTCTGTCTCTCTTAACTATTGTATGGTATATCCATTTTTCATCTGTCTTGTATCCAACAGATTTAGCAACCGAATATGTGAAAATAAGAATAGCAAAAAGTTAAATTCTTCTATTGAAATGCTTATGAAAATAATTTTGCACTGTTAATTTTATATTTAATATTGTTTTAAAGGTTGTTGAAACAACCAAAAAAGTGAATTTATGGGTTGAAAAAGAGACAAATAGTCTTATTTTCTTCCACTCGGGTCAGTTAATAGCTTAACCCGGCTCATCTTTGCGAATGCACTATACTTCAAGGGAGCATGGTATGGGAAGTTTGTTGCTTCAAAAACAGAAGACTATGATTTTCACCTTCTCGATGGCAGCTCAGTCACGGTTCCCTTTCTGACCAGCAAGAAGAAGCAATTTATTAGTGCTTTTCATGGTTTCAAAGTCCTTGGTCTTCCTTATGAACAAGGCGAAGATAAGCGTAAATTCTCTATGTATTTTTTTTCTCCCAAATGCAAAGGATGGGTTGTCAGCTTTGGTTGAGCAGGTGGCTTCTGAATCTTGGTTCCTAGAAACCAAGCTTCCCTATGAAAAGGTGGAAGTAGGTGACTTCAGGATTCCAAGATTCAAGATTTCTTTTGGACTTGAAACTTTTGATGTGCTGAAAGAGCTAGGAGTGGTCTTACCTTTCTCTGGTACTGGAGATTTGACAAAAATACTGGACTCTCATGTGAGTCAACTACTATATGTTTCCAAAGTATTTCACAAGTCTTTCATTGAAGTAAATGAAAAAGGCACTGAAGCTGAGGTAGTCAGTGCTGCAGTTCCAATGTTTATGTGTAAACCACGTACTTCGACTCGAACTCGGATAAACCTTGTAGCTGACCATCATTTCTTGTTTCTGATCAGAGAAGGTTTGACTGGAACAATACTCTTTTTGGGACAAGTGCTTAATCCTCTTACTGAGTGATCTTGGCAACCCATATTGGATTGGAACATCAATATATAAATAACGAGACTCTTTTCTTTTAAATAAAAATACATTTATGATGAAGATAGTTTATTGATAGGCTTATGTTTTCTATCCCCTTAGTTTACCCTCTGTGTGATTTTAGTCCATCAACTATTTTTTGAGCTAATTAGGTCTCCTTGGTTTTAAAATTAAGCAAATGTGGTCTAGGAGTTAGTTTGCTGTTAAATACTTAACAGAGTGAAGGTGATGTGGTTGATTCAATCCTAAATGGCAAGTTTTTTTTTGCTTTTAATCCTAAATGGCATTTGTAAGATAATAATTGAATATACATAATTAAAAATAATACACATAGGATTGAATCCATGTGAAATCAACGAGAAGAAAAACTCCACCCAAATTTTAATCACCCAACAGCTTCGACGGTCACCCTCTTCTCCCATTGGTGGAGTTTCGGCGGGTTTCCCCCCACCCCATTCGGATCCCTTCCTCCACCCTTCCTCTCTTCCTTTTCTCTCTCTCGATGGCCAGGTTCGACAATACCACTTGAGCTACGTCTCCATTTCCTCTCCCCTTCCTCTCCACTTGAGCTTCCCCTCCCCCAAACGCCTTTCTCTCATTCATCCCCTTTCTCTCGGCCCGATGCCCTTCCCCTGTGTTTGCCATGGCCGTGCGTGTGGGGCACCTCCCAGCCGCACTACGCGGCACCCCCTTTTCGGGTTTCTCCGACGGCCCAACCACCTTCTTCCCCACCCCCCTTTTCGGATCAATTAATAACATTAATTGGATTTGTGTTGAGGTTATGTGTGTATTGACAGTGACATTGTTTCTTTGTTAATGGTGGACTTGTTGTGTCGATGATGCAGACTAGGGATGTTAAATTAATTCTGAAATCTATTCGAGGAGAGCTTGTTGTTTAATGCTATGTGTTTTGAAATCTTGCATTTGAAGTTGTTGGGTGAGAATGAAATTTGGATGGAGCTTGTTGTTCGATTTCAAAGGGTTTCATTTCATGTAGTTTTTTTAATTAAATATATTCAATTGTTATCTTCAAAATTCCACTAATTAGGATTAAAAGCAAAAAAATAATTGCCACTTAGGATTGAATTAGCCACATCATCTTCACTCTGTTAAGTATTTAACGACAAGTTAACTCCCGGACCCCATTTGCTTAATTTTAAAACTACGAGGACTTAGTCCGTAAGGCCTAGCACAACTGGCATAAGCCAACGTTGTTAAGCTGGATATTTTCTGTGGTTGCCCGGGTTCGAGCCCGGGATCCCCACTTTGTGTGTGTAAGTTTACTGGTGGTGCTTGCCACTCTGTCTGTAGACAAAAAAATAAAATAAAATAAAAACTACGAGGACATAACAATCTTAAAAATGGTTGAGAGACTCACTACTAGAAAAATCCTCATTACCGACGGATTTTAGAGACGGAACTAGAGACAAAAAAAAATAGTTAGAGACGGATATTAAGTTTTGCATGTTAGAGACGGAATTTTCCGTCTCTATTAATTTCCGTGTCTAATCCCGTCTCTAAAAAGCAAATAAAATTTAAAAAAAAACTTTATTTTTAGAGACGGAATTTAGAGACAAATTATTTCCGTCTCTAATTCCGTCTCTACGTTGTTAATTCATATAACTTAAATTAAAATATTGTCAGACACAGATTAATTCCGTCTCTAACAAGTAGTGAAAAAGAATTAATAGCTATTGTCAGACACGGATTCGATGCCCCGTTATTTCCCTCTCCCTCTCCCTCTCCGTATCCACCCTTCTGATCGAGGCCTCAAATCAGTTCCCCACGCCTCTGGAGCACGCCTCTGCAGAATCGCGCGCCCTCGCCATCGAGGCCTCGAATCAGTTCCCCACGCCTCTGGAGCACGCCTCTGCAGACTCGCGCGCCCTCGCTGTTCCGATGCAGGCTGCTTGCCGCCATAGCTCCTAGCTCCACCGCCGTAAAGAAAGACTAGGTAAATCGTTGTCCCTTCCTCCTTTTTCACTGCAGTCCTGTAGCACGGCTCTCTGCGCCGCCCCTGCACGGTAACTCCGCTGCTGGCTGTGCTGAGGCAGAAGCCCTTGCGCGACAGTGCGACACCCAAAGCGATATTGTTTGCATTTTCTTAATGTTCTTTATGCTTTCTTAATCTGATTCTATTAATTGTTTGAATGTTGAATCTTTTCTCCAAAACCTAACCTAAACCCAAACCGTCTTTTCCTCTACTTCCCTTCTCTTCATGTGCTTGGAGATGATTTCTACAGCAACACTGCTTTCTGGTGTTTCCCTGATTCGTAATTTTGTTATTGAATTTCATGTGATTGTGTTCCTCTTAATCTTCTTCACATACCCAATTCTGGGTGTCTCTTGCTTTGCTATTGCTTCTCTAAAGTGTGCTGCTGCAGACTCGTTGTTGTAACTTGGTTGTGCCAAGGGCCAGTAATCTATACTGATCCAATTATAGGCAAAATAATGCAGATATGTTAGCTTTGGCATTGGCAATTTGGCATTGCTTTTATGCCACTTTAAGCAGGGTTATTAACTTTTTGTAAACATTGATTAGTATAATGTTCTGATTTTTGGTCTGAGAAAGTTCGTAAATTATATATTGGTGAAGAGAAATTACAATGAATTGGTGTATTAGTTTGTTGTCAAGTCGCTGACATAAACACTGAAGAAAGTTGAATCAATTTGGCATTGTAGTAGAGGCAAGTTGGTTTTTTGTTGAACTGAAATCTTTTGGTTGATTGAGTTTCATACGAAATTGGCAGCACTGTGTTTTTGCATTCTTCACTTTAGTGTTTACTTTTCTAATTACTTTAGTCATTTAATGCAATTTCACTACCAAGCTGGCCCTGGCTCTTCACTTTAGTGTTTACTTTTACTATACTTTACTTTTCTTACCTTTTGTCTTTATGTTTGTTTAATCTTTCGCTTTGTTTGTGAAAGAGATTATTGGACAAAGAATCACTTAAGTAGCAATAGCAGGCTCTGGCTCTAGCAAATGGCTTTGCTTATTGCCTCTCTTTTTTCATTTCCCTCTCTGCTTATTGCCTTCTCATTTTTCCTCTATGTGCTCTTTTAGAATGATAGAAAGCAAATAAAGTTGATTAAGTAATGCCCAAATTAATTTGATAATTTAGACTACTACTAGGAGTTGAAGAATTAGACGTGAAGCATATTAGAGGCTATTTTTATTCATGTAATATGTATTTGACTGGCTGGCTATTGGATATTTAAGTGAAGCATATTAGAGGCTATCTTTATTCATGTAATTTGATATTTTTCCTCTATGTGCTCTTTACCAGTGCTTTGTTTTTTTATGTTAATTATTCTAATAGAAATTTCTGAGATGGATAACCAGGTTATGTGGCAATAATTTATCAGTGTAGCCTTATAATGATAACATTGGGAGAATTATAAATCGACCTGAAAAATATCTTGCAATATTATTTGATTTGGTGTTTGATATTTGTTCTATTTCATCCAACATCACTGCCATTCCCATGGTCTGCAATCATTAATAAAAGTGAAAAGTATTAGAGTTTGGCTTATGAAAGTTAGACACAAATTGGAGGTTTTAAAAAAGGAACATGTATTGACCTTGTAACATCCTGGAAATTAGATGAAGTCATTGAGTCAAATTTAATTCTTTATTTTTTGTGTTGTGTATTGAAGATTTCTAAGAGGACTAAGAAATTATACCCTTTCTTCTAAAATGATTGATGATCTCTATTCTACATATTGTAGTTGACATGCACTTTTTTCAACTAGAGAAAAATGGAAATTCCCGAACATCGCAAGTGGATGGAGAAAAGGGTGGGTCTTGATAAGAGAAGAGTTACTGATGAATATATGGCAGGGGTTGTTGAGTTTGTTAAGCTTGCTTGTGCACAAAAAAGTTACAAAAAGGATGGAAAGTTGAGATGTTCGTGTCAAAAATGCAAGTGTAAAAACCATCACATAGTTGATGATGTCATGGCACACCTTTGTATGAAGGGGTTTATGGATGGTTACTATTATTGGACTAACCATGGCGAATGAAGGCCTCCTATTCCGCCAATGGTTTCAACCAACTCCTATTATGGAAGTAGTGGGGCTCGGGATGACTTTGATGGCTATGAGCAAATGGTAATGGATGCTGCTGGACCATCTCTTGGTACTTATATTGAGCAACAAGGATTTTGCTACGGGGAACAAATGAGGGAAGATCCTAACCCAGAGGCCAAAAAAATTTTCGAGATGTTGTCAGCTGCACAAGCCCCTTTGTATGCTGGTTGTGAAAGTTACTCTGAATTGTCGGCAGCAATAGAAGCTTTAGGTATCAAGTCTGACTTCAATATCTCTGAGACTTGCTTTAATCGATGGGTAGATTTCATGGGAAAGGCATTGCCAAATGACAACAGAATGCCTAAAAACTTTTATTGTGCAAAGAAATCGGTTGAAAAGCTTGGATTAGGTTGCATAAAGATTCATTGTTGTCCAAATAGGTGCATGATTTATTATCATCCTGATGATAAGAATCTTCGTAATTGTAAATTTTGTGGGGAAGATCGTTATAAAAGTGTTGTTAGAAATGGTAAGGTTAGAGAAGTTCCTCTGAAGAAGATGTGGTATTTTCCCCTTATCCCAAGGCTTCAAAGACTTTATTCCTCGATGCAAACTGCAAGTCAAATGAGATGGCATCGTGAGAATGTGAGAGAGTCTGGCTATTTATCTCATCCATCAAATGGAGAGGCTTGGAAGCATTTTGATGAAAACCATCCAGAGTTTGCAATGGACCCTCGAAATGTGAGGTTAGGTTTGTGTGCTGATGGTTTCGCACCATTTGATAAAACTGGTAGGACTTATTCATGCTGGCCGGTGATTCTTACTCCTTACAATCTTCTGCCTTGGATGTGCATGAGAAGAGAGTTCGTGTTCTTAACTATTATAATTCCCGGCCCTTACAATCCAAAAAATAAAATTGATGTGTACTTGCAGCCACTTATAGACGACCTAAAACTTTTGTGGAATTCTAGTGTGATCACTTATGATGTCTCACTGCAGCAGAACTTTGTCATGAAAGCTTGTTTGTTGTGGACAATTAATGACTTTCCTGCATATGGGATGTTGTCAGGTTAGACGACAATGGGAAAACTTGCTTGTCCAATTTGTATGGAATCTTCAAAAGCATTCACCCTTAAACATAGCCGCAAGACATCATTTTTTGATTGTCACCGCCAATTCTTGCCACCTGATCATTCTTATAGAAGAAATAAGAATGCTTTTAGGAAGAGACATGATGAGACATCATTACCCCCACAAAGGTTGACTGGTGAAGAAATGTGGGAAAGGGTAAAAGATTTACCTAGTATAACTGGAACACCATATGACACTTTGCCAGGGTATGGAGCTTTTCACCATTGGACCAAACAGACCATCTTTTGGGAGCTGCCATATTGGAAAACAAATCTTCTCCCACATAATCTAGATGTCATGCATATTGAGAGAAATGTGTTTCTCAATATCTTGTACACTGTTATGGACACAAAGGGGCTGACAAAGGACAATTTTAATGCTAGACTAGATTTAGCAGAGATTTGTAGACGAATAGACGAAAAGATCTAGAGCTACAAGATGGTGGAGGGGGGAAGCTAAAAAAGCCCAAAGCAAAATACGCATTAACTAAGCAGCAAAGATTATCTGTGTGTGAATGGGTCAAAAAACTAAAGCTACCGGATGGGTATGCCTCCACCTTATCTAGGTGTGTTGACATGCGAGAAGCAAAGTTACTTGGAATGAAAAGCCATGACTGCCACGTGTTCATGCAGCGTTTACTCCCAATTGCATTCAAAGCTCTACCAAAGGCAATTTGGAACACACTCACTGAGTTCAGCCAATTCTTCACAGAGCTTACTTCGCCTCTACTAAAAGAGGATAATATACGTGCAATGGAGCAAAATATTCCAATCATTTTGTGTAAGCTTGAACAAATATTCCTCCAAGTTTTTTTGACTCTATGGAGCATCTTCCAATTCATTTGCCCTATGAAGCTAGAGTTGGTGGTCCCGTGCAATACCGATGGATGTATCCTTTTGAGAGGTTGATTCATCTATTCATCTGCCTTGTTTTTTATTCAATAATTATCATGTGGTATTTCTTGTAGTAATGTCTTCAATCAATTGTATTAGGTTTATTCGTACCTTAAAAGACAAGGTTACGAACCAAGCCGCAGTTGAGGGCTCTATTTGCGAAGCTTATTTAGTCGAGGAGACTGCTACATTTGCATCCTACCCAATATTCCATGTAGGAGGACTAGAGTGCCACGAAATGACGATGGAGGTGAAGGTTGCTCAGTTGGGTCACCTTTTTCTATTTTTAATTATCCCGGGCGTCCTTCTAGAAAATGCAGATCATGTATCTTAGAAGACAGGGAAATGAAAGCAGCACATCTATATGTTCTTCTAAATTGTCCTAAAGTAGAGCCCTTTTTGACGTAAGTGTATAAACTATTCTTTTAGTTACTTATATCCTTGACAAATGATGAAGTGGCTTACCATGTGAACGTAATGCAGCATATATGCCGATATGCTACAAGAACTTGGGATTAGTGATTCAGAAGTTGACAAAGAAATCTCCACATCATTTCCCAATTGGTTTAGAGAATATGTATGGTGAATTAAATTTTCTTAATATTACTCATATTGCTTGTTAGGTGAAACTAATTTAACCATTTTTGAAATAGGTATTGAATAACCATCCAGAAGATGCCTTTTTGAAAAGTTTGTCATGGGGGCTAAAGAAAAAAGTCATCAAATGGCCAATGTATTATATAAACGGATACAAGTTTAATACAAAAGGCCATGGTAATGGGATGAGCACAACAAATTGTGGTGTATATGTTCAAGGTGGCGAGAATGGGACAATAGACAATGATTACTATGGGGTCTTAACCGATATTGTTGAAGTAAACTATACAGGATGGCCAATAAAGACGTTAGTTCTATTTAAATGTGATTGGTTTGATCCTACCCCGAGTCAAGGGACAAAGATAGACAACTATGGAATTGATGAAATCAAAGCATCTAGGAGATATAAAAATTATGATCCATTTATATTTGCACAACAAGCAAATCAAGTATACTATACACAATATCCTGAAGGACAAAATGATTGGTTGGTTGTGATGAAGACCAAGGCACAGAGCACAATTCAAACTTTAGATACTAGTAAGCCTGAGAAAGATGTTCCATATCAGGATGAATCCATCACACAATCACCTGTAATAATTGCAAATGACAATCTCGAAGAAAGTCTTGTTGATATAAATGGAGACGTTGAGGAAATATTTGCTGCTTCCTTGAATGAGCTTATCTTTGAAGGGGAAGAATATGTTGAAGTAGAAGAAGATGATGAAGAAGAAGAAGAAGATGATGATGATGAAGAAGAAAAAGAAGAAGAAGAAGAAGAAGACACATATTCTGACTAGGAAAAAATAGATTGTTTCTTTTTTTGTATGCAAGCATTGATTAAATCATGAATTGTGTATTTTTTGAGTTAGTTATATATCTATGCTGACATGGTTGGAATTTCGTTAACTTTTCATATTTTAGTAATTCTATGTTTGTTATTGTTATGTTACTTTAATTAAACTTAACAAAATTTCATTATTGTTTATTTTATATAGATGACAGGTACAGGTAGAGGAAGAGTTAAAGGTAGAGGTAGAGGTAGAGGTATAGTTACCTCTCATCCATCTCAACCACCTGCCCCATCCTTGCATATCCCATCTTCTCAACCTATCTCATCCCATGTCCCTTCTTCTCAGCCTTTACAAAGTCCTCATACATCTGCCCAATACCCTCATTCACATTCCCAATCTAGGCCTACACTAATCATATCACCGCCTCTACAAAGCTACCACTAGATCCGTCTCCTACATCATCCTCATCTCGTAATTCGCAATCTAGCCCTACACCAATAATATCACCGTCCCTACAGACTACCACTAGATCTGTCCCTACATCATCCTCATCTCCAAATTCCCAAACTAGGCCAACACAAACCATATCACCTCCCCTACAGCCGCCTTTACATCTCGCCCCATCTCCACATTCCCAAATCGGGACATCTCAGAGATACATCACATGATCTTTCCCTTGGTTCAGATGCAAATCCACACACTGAGACATCTTTAATACCAGATAACATTAAGTGGGGGTCAAGGGATAAAGATGGATGGATTTGGATTAGACCGGCACCTGGGAATAAGTAATTTTAAAATTTTTAATGTAAAACATATAATGCGCATGTTTAAAGTTGCATCTTACACTTATTTTTTTGTCCTTTCAGCTTTCAGCCAGAATTCAGAGTGAGGGGTGCTATCACAAAAATCTTCAAGGAAAAGTTTGAAGGGGCGTGGACATCTTGGTGTAATGTGGATGAAACGTGTCTTGATTCATGGTTTGATGACTTTAAGGTATTGTATGACATTCCTTACATATGGAAATTATTACTTTTTGAGCATTGGATTCTGAGATACTAATACTAGGGAGATAGTTCCCCTTGTTTCTGTGATACTAATATTTGATTTTTAGTTGGGATCATTATTTTATTGTTATTATGCCTTATTTCTATGAATTTACATGCATATATCTTCAATATAGGTCCAACTTCTCTCAATCTCGTCACACAAGCAAAAGAACATGATAGTGCATTAATCAATGCTACAAAATTTATGATAGTGCATTAATCACTGCTACTCGTCAATTTCATGTATTATGATAAAATGTACTGACTGATAAAAGTCACACAAAGACTACCAGACCAATTGGTTAATGGATCATAAACTGAAAATATTTTTATCAAAAACTCCTCTGCTTTAATCACCCTCTATTTATATCCTACGCCTGCTACTGTGGTTAGTGGTCTAACACTAACCAACAAACAACTTCGGCTATCAAAGTCTAACTAACAAAGGATGGCCTACTTGGCTTTTTGAGGCCACCTCTATCTCTTCTAACATATATTGTAACAGTGACTTGAAGTTAGGGGATAACACCTACTATAGAAAAGATGGTAAAATCTCACCTTAAGTGCTTTGAGCATATGATTAGAAGATGAATATCTATAAAAGCCCAGTAGGGATGGTAGATTAGATGAAGGGTAGTCCAATTGTTAGAAGTAAAGGAAGAACAAGAAAAGTTATAGGTCAAACCATTAAGGAAGATTAAGATTTAAATGGTTTGTCACTAGACATGATTTACCATAGAACATTACAATGTAGTTTGATCCATTAACTGACCCTACCTAATGGGAAAAGGTTTTTGTTGTTGGTGATGTGTAATTTGTTGCCAAGTCACCCCACCTTTGATTTTGCTTCCATCTTATTCAGGAATTAGTAGCTTTGATGTTCAGTAAAAAACATTTTCATGCTTTTGTAAGCGATGCCTTATATAAGCATTGGGGCTAACTTCACAATGTTCACATGTCTATTTGACCTTTTTATTAGCTTCAACTTAATTGTACATATGGTCGCACTGGTTTTAAAAAATAATGCACTCTGGAATCTGGACCTCTTAGTTTCAATTTGAACAATGCTGCCTGCTTATTGTTCACACTGATGCAATTAAACGCTTTCACTGAGTGTATGTGTGTTATTCACATGTTTATTCTATTCCTAATTTTCCATGTTATAGTTTGCAATGTGTATTCTTATCTCCCTGTTTTTCTTTGTTTTGTATGTATTTCCTATATGTTTAATTAGATCCTGTGGAGTTGTTATTGACGAGGACTTTATAACGGACCACATGAACTTTACATCTATATCCCATAGTGCTGCTGAGGGTACTCACCCGGAGTGACCCTCCTTTCACTTGGTTTGATATTGTATATATGTACAACTCGTGAGTTAGAGTCTGTATTTATGTTGTTTTGAATTACTGTGCACATTACCAGCTCACACACTTGTATATTTTGTGGGTCTTACTGATGAGTTTTCTTTATGTACATTTTTATTTATGCATGTAGTTATTTATGCATTTTTATTTATGGATGTGGCTGCAGGGTATCATGTTGAAATATGTTCTTAAGTAACCACTTTAGCATCTGTTTCTTCTGTTTCTTGAACTTATGTTGCATGAACTTATGCCTTACATATTTTTTTGTAGGCAAAGTACAAATGGCTTGGTAAAGATGAAGATGCCATTAAAAAGAGTTTTAACAGTCGGGGATCTTTAGCACTGAAAAATGCTTTGTTCAAGGTACGTAGTGGTAAGGATGAAGGTGGTTGGATTGGTGAAAATAATTTACAAGAATTGAGGGCTAAATGGCAAGCTGAGGATTGGCAAAAGCTTTCTATGATTAATAAGCAAAATAGGCAGGCCCAAGATGGACACAATGTGCACTCTGGAGGCTCCATATCTGCAAGAGAACATGCGAAGAAAATGGTTAGTAATTCTTATTGAAAGTGGGAATATTTAATTAAGTTTGTGGTAATGTAATGTTTGTTATTCTGTAGAAGGTGGAATTAAATAGGGAGCCAACATTGTACGAGCTTTACGAGCGACTTCATAGGCCGAAGGGGAAACCAAATGAGTGGTTGAACGAAAAACAAGCAAAAATAGCTGTATGTATATTCTATTCTTGAAGTTAAGTTTTTTTTTTATTTTAAATATAAATTTACATATAGATTAATAACTCTAATTTCAGGAAATATTTCAAACACAAATGACTGAGAGACAAATTTCAGAGTGGTGAGGGTAGTAGCAATAATTCTACCAACAGTCTGATAATGATATATACTTGGAAGTTGTTGGAGGCATCAACAAAAAGGGACGCATATTTGGATTAGGATCTCAAGCTGCTACTATCAAAGCATCTATGAAAGATTCTATTTCTACAGATGGAACATCAGCAGAAGAGGTTGCAATATTGAAAGATAAAATTCAAGCATTAACAACTGAACTTCAACAGAAAAATCTTGAACAAGAAGGTATAAAACAAAAGGTGGACCGATATGAGCGGATGTTTGAGAGGCTTATGCTCAATAAAAATTTAAAGGCTTTACTTATTGAACCTGAAGAAGAGGCTGGCAATCACAATGAGGAGATGGGTGAAGATGAGATGGATGACTCTTTGTTTGATTAGATTTAGTTACATGTTTTTAAATCAAATGTCATTTTTCTTTCTATGTTATGAACAAAGTGTTATTTTGACGTGTACTTGTTATTTTATGGTGTACTTGTTCAGAACAGTTTGTTTTGTGGTGTACTTGTTATTATGTAAATTGTACTTGTTATTATGTAAATTACTGTCATTATGTAAATTACAGATTGTTTTGGCGTGTACTTATTATTATGTAAATTACTTGATACTGCATCAGATTGATTTTAGTTTTGGAAATGACCAAATTACAGGAAAAATTAAAATTATAGGGAAATTTGGAAAATTTAAAAAATGATCAGAGACGGAATTTTTTCATTTTAGAGACGGATTTTAAAAAATTGTAGAGATTTTGATACTGCACCAGATTTCATTTTAGAGACGGATTTTGAATCGGTCTCTAAATAACATTTTCAATGTATAGAGACGGAATTTTTAAGTTGTCTCTGTTAGAGACGGAATTTCTTGGTCATCTCTGTTAGAGACGGAAGTTTTCCGTCTCCATTAGAGACGGAATTTTTCATTGGAGACCAATTGAATGCGAACAAGGATTAGCGACGGAATTCTATAATTAGAGACAGATATATTCCGTCTCTAATTAGAGACGGACCTGAATATTCCGTCGCTAAACGTTTTGCGACCGCAAATTCTACCACGGAGCGTGTTCCGTCTCTAATTCCGTCGCTAACACGTTTAGAGACGGAATTTTCCCATTTTAGAGACGGATTTTTTCCGTCTCTATTACTGATTTTTCTAGTAGTGACTAAAACCGCACTGAAAGTAAACTAAGGGGACCAAAAACGAAATTAAATCGTATTGTTATGGATATAATCTACGTGTGGATCGTATGAATTAAGACTATCATAGTGGTTTTTGTTCTTTTGAGACTTGGAAGGATTTTATGGTTGTTGGTTGATTATAATTCAGATTAGAAGTTAAAAATATCAGGACTAGTTTTTTTTTTTTTTTTTAAGTATCAGGACTAGTTACTTTAACCATAACACATAATTAGTTATTTCTTTATATTTTAAAAAGACTTCTACTTGTTCGTGTATTTAAAAAATAATATTAGCGATTAGTATATGAATAATCTTAAAATTGATTTAATATGTTATTAAGAAATAGACCTCTTACTGTAACTTTTTCTCCTGGTGATTAGTAATTAGTAATTTTATAATTCAAAAATCCGAAAAACAACAAGATATTAACTTAATCAATTCTTCCAATAATATCGTAATTTCATTTAAGTCAATATTTGATATTTGATAAAATACACACATTGAAATACATATCTGACAAGTCCCAAATAGGTAGCTTGATTGGTGAGCTAAGGGACGCTGAAGGAGTGCAAGCTGGAGGTCCCGGGTTTAAACATAGGAAACTAACAATTCTAACAATTACTAACAACTAACATTTGCCTATCAAAAATATATATAAAGTAGTAGCGCCCAAATTTTCCCTAACAAAAATTAAATCACGAAAAATAGACCCTAACACGTATGATATGATAACACTCAAAATAGTTCCAAATTAGTCCTTAACAAAAGTTGAAACACCCAAATTAGTCCCTAAGAGACTAATATAGTAAAAAAAACAAATTGAATAATCAACATGATAACACTTTAATATTTAAGTGATTAATTTCGTGATAAAAATCTTTCGATGATTGACATAATAATACACGAATGGACCCAATTGAGAGTTTATTAAAATAACATAAACAATATGGATGGATAGAAAAAAAAATCTTTGTGTTTATTAAAATATCTCACTGTGCTGATTATATATTGGTTCTGATTCTCCAATAGACTGAAAGTTGGATTGGACATCCAAAGATGTGATCCAGTTGTTTGTTCCTCCTATCAGGTTTGGTCGGTCACCATGGGGGTGGGTACCTGCAAATACACTCCAACACTAAAGTCAGTATGTATCTTAGCCTTAAGCTAGAGAATAAGAATAATAGCATACATTTGCATGAAGATGCAAGTCTCTTTATATAATATCGCCCTGAGTGGGCAAGGATGGTCGTGTTTCAAGGCCATATATCGGGATTATGTCACTTACATGTTATGGGGTGGGTTCCCTTTTTTACTGGGACATGTCATCTCTCTCCGATACCGTTTGTGATTTTCCAGACATCCCCTTTTATTAGTCTTACTCATGATACGATAAGGTCGCCAGTAGATGTCGCATGTTAACATTCTCTTTCTTGTGCTTCATAATTTCCTATAATGATGACATTTTCTGCTATGAAGTAGGTCGAATCAATTACACATACATTGGTGTGACCTCTTAGTCACCTACCTAGATGCTATTTACGGATTGGGTTTGTAAACCAAGCCCATATCATATATTACTTGGATAGAAAATAAAAATAAACTATCTTATTAAATATTCATTTCCAAGTTAATAAATTATTCAATTAATCTATTTACATTAAAAATTACGAGAGATAAATAATATGATAATGTATATTAGATGTAAATGTAAAAGTTTTCCCTTGCTATTAATGTTTCAAAATTAAAATTTAAAAGGAATATGAACAAATATTATATAGTTATATATAGTTATATTATAGTTTGCAGTGTCATCTGGTTATTCAGAACGTGATCTAGTGGTTGAGTCCATTGTTTTTTAAACCGCATAATCATGACCAAAATCAATAATTTAGTTGGAAATGACAAAGTTTGTCGACTCCCATAATTGAGTATGAGGAAAAAAATGAATGACCATTATTTTTTTAATATTATTTATGCATAAATCTATGTTTGCTTTTGATAGAAATTTGGAGAAAGAAACTAAGGTAAATGTTTGTTATAATTTGGTCTTAGGTTATCCTAAAATTACTTTTAAAAGATTATAAACAATCGTTCATAAACTAATGCTTGTTGGTCTAAGTGGTGAGGAACTTCATTTCTTTTAAATAAGGTTTCAAGTTTGAATTTTATGATTAGGAAAAACAAACACTAATAGAATTTTTATAAAATCTAAATAAATGAAATTTTTTTAATTTAATTTTTATTTTCTTCCCATCAAAATAATATATAATAAATACAGTAAGATATTTTAACAAACATTAAGATTTTTTTTATTTTTTATCCACCCAAAATTTAGCTTGCTTATGTTATTTTAATAATCTCTCAATTGGGTCCATTAGTGTATTATTATGTTAATCTTTGAAAGATTTTTGTCACTAAATTAATCTCTCAAAAATTAGGTTGCTATCATATTTATTATTCATTTTTTTTACTAAATGTCTCTTAAGATCAAATTCGGGTGTTTTAATTTTTGTTAGGGACCTATTTGGGACTATTGTGGTATCATACGTGTTACAGACTATTTTGGGTGCTTCGATTTTTGCTAGGGACCAACTCGAATGCTTTTGTTTTTCTCCTTTCCAATCAAACAAGCCGACATATACTAACATATACACCAACCATTTAACGTTACACATCGGTAACTTAACAATGTTGTTGGACGGAAGTAATGTGCCCCGTGTTTCTAATTTTCGGAGACTATTTCAGGACATAATTTTTTAAGAGACTAAATAAAATATCATGTTTTTTGTCAGGGACCATTTTGGGCGTTCACTCACTTATATTCAAGGCCGGTCCTTAGATTTTAGGTGCCCTAGGCGAACGAATAAAATGGTGCCCTTGTAGTCATTTACATTTTATTATTCTTGTATTTTTTGTTGCAAAATCATGAATAACCCATTCATAATCAAGATTCTTTTAAAAAAATCACTTTTGATAGAAATCAGAGTAAGATTGTTTATTCTATCTTGTGATATAGTAGACCGCAATTCGCAAATAATACATTTACTTTAAAAGAATTTTATTTGAAAGAATTCAATTAGTTGAGAGTTGACAAAGAGATAATGGTTTTCATTCATCCACATTTTTGTGTTATAACTAGTAATATGACCCGTGCATTCGCACGGGTCGATTGCGCTGCTTGGCACAAGAAATTGTAAAAAAATTCATAAACAATAAAATATTGTCTACTTTTTGTATTTTATTGTTGTCTACAATAAAATGGTCATGTAATAAAAACCTGCCACGAAAAACGTAGAGCGAGGGAATTATATTACAAATAAAAGAAAAACAAATCATCTATCTATATTAAATGTGTCCTTAAGACTACAATTTCTTTGGACATTAGGAGGAAATGGCATAAGAGAAGTATATCTCTACATTCTTAATGATAACGAAAGAGAAGCAAATTAAATAATACCACAAAAAATGTAACCTTTCATTTTGACAAAGATAACTAAAAGAAAAGAACAATTTTATTGAAAGATTGAGAATAGGAGAAAGGATTCTTCTCCAAGTGTTTCCCCTTACATTGTAATAAAAGATCTTTCGAGAATAAGATAACATTGGATCTGTCCAGAAACTAAAATACTAAGCACTAAGAGAATACCCTTGAGACACCAACTCAAAGATTCCTTCTCACCGTAATAAAAAGACAAATTTGCTAAAATGCAAAAATCTAGAAATAAAAGAGAAGAGATACTCATCAAATCCTTCACACGGGTCAATCACAATATCAATCCACTATAAGTAATATATGGAACTACTCAAAAAAGAGGAGCTACCAATCAATTCCTTCACACATATTTCGCATCAAGTTAACTTAGTTACGTAATCAAAGAATGGGGATTATAAAAAGATAAACAAAAGCCGATACTTAAGTCGATAGATATCAAAACATTTTTTAAATAAAAGAAAGAGGGAAAATATGTTGAGAAAGAGCACAACTTTTGATGGTCTCGCTGCACACAATACATGTTATAAAATCTCATAGTTGGAAACCATTTCACTTGAGGTTGTTTCATAATTTTATTTTTCAAGAAGAAGGAAATTTTGAAAAGAGAGGAAGGAAAATGAAATGCCAAAGAAGAAAGCATGCAGGGAAAAAATAGAGAATGGGGAATGAGGAAATGCATCAAAATAAGAAAGGATTCATTAATGTGCATTATCAGATAATTGAAAAAATTCATAAATGGATAATCTGCAAGGATTTGAAAAGATTCATTAATGTACAATATCAAAGAATTGAGCCGGATTTGAAAGAATTCATTATCGTATCAAAGAATTCATTAATGTACAATTTGTGTACATGAAAAATTGTTTGAATCACATTTAGTTTCCCCAATTTTGTAGGCCGACCCACTGTACACATGAACACATTTTGAGCTGTAGATGCAAAAGTATGAAAAGTACAAACAACCTTTGAATCTATTTTCCCATAAAGTTCTAGGGGTGATTGAGTGAAAACTACCTATGTACATCAAGACTGTACTAACATATGTAGAGAAAAATGCAAACAAATATAATGCATAAGAGAAAAAAGATGCATACATATAAAGTGAGATACATTGTGAAAATATTGGCCAAGTCATGCCTTAGATGGCCCATGTTGCCGCTTAGTATCAATAAAAACAATTAAGTGCAACTATTTATATGCTTCTAGGCTTCTAGTTAATTGCATTCCCAGAGCTACATTGTGGAAATATCGCCAGAAGCCTGTGAGTAAATTTCATTCGAATTACAACTACTCATGATATGAAAGAAGGGATTAGAAGCAAAACAGAACAACCATTGATACAATTAAGAAAGAATACTAATCTAAAGGACTCCATCTTACCTTTCTCAAGCATCCTTTTGTCCTGTAGAACCAAGCCTTCTATGTAATAATGATGTGGGATGATGGCATTCCCTTAAATTTATGCCCCTTCATTACACCCTGGAAATAGAAAAAGATAGTTAAAGTTAACACTCATGTAACTGAGAAGACTTAGATCAAAATATAACTTTAAAATACAACCTCTATTTATTAGTTGTCTTAATTTATCTCCATCTATTTCATGGAAGAGTAAATAACCTGTCATTCCAATTTAATTCCTAAACTGGAATAAGAGTAGATCTCCTTCCATGACAGAGTTTATCACAATGAAAGTTTACAAAAATCAAGGTAATATAAATCTGCCGCAAAGAAATTGACCAAGTAAAAGAGCGTGATTAGAGCTTGATCCACCCCACAAGAAATGCTAAATAATAGAAGCTTAAATAGAAATAATATTTGAAGCTCATTACACCTCCCCGCCATTCGGATTCGAGAAGGTCATCCGCTTTGTCGCTTATCTTTACTAAAAGTTAAACCTTGTATCCAAAACCAAAAACTAACGAATGAAAGATCAAAGAACAACAAAATTTAGATTTTAAAGAAAAAGTCAGAATAAAAGAAGGTATATAAAATAACTCCTTTGACCATAATGCATGTGTAAAAAATCGGCATCTAGAGCATGATGAGCAGAAAGTGTCCTAAAAATTACTTGATCCATCGAACATGATTCAAATGCTACCAAAATTAATATGAAACATCCCAACATACATATAAACATGTCTATATTTTAGTATTTCAAGAAAACATCATAGAAAAGTACAGTTTTAAATTAAACTTTCTAACACACATATTAATATGTCCATATTTCTAAATTTCACAAAATGCATGCAAGATAACAATTTTCAATATTTTTCACCCCATTTAAACCATCAAATGAACTGCAAACACAAATTTCTTAGGTCATTCAAAGTCTTATAAAGCCAATAGAAACCATAGTTCATGTCCAATATCTTTTCTAGGTCAAACATGAATCATGAAATATAGAAAAAAAACATTCTTAAGTCAGATAGCTGAACCATGTGCATTGTTTACATAATGAGGAATCAAGTGACAGAATGAAAGTTGCATAGTAAGAAGTTTTCAAAATATCAAAATATCAGATCTAATATGTAACAGTTTGATGCTTCTTTGTGGATAACCATGACTTTCTCCAATCCATGGTCATGTGTAATGAACAAACTTGACTGAACACATCTGCAAAATGAGTAACCACAAAGTTTTGGTGACTTAAAATTACAATACAATTGAAATCGCATATTAGTGATAGCAATCAAGTCAAATCAGCTTACATATTTGAAATGAGATTGAAAATCTGATATGCACAATAGTAAAGGGTGATACACAAAATCTGATCTGCACAATAGTACAGGACAACAAAAGTTTCAAGTAAAATCTTCTAATTTATTTTCGTTGATTGTTATTCTTTACATATTAATTTATGTGCAATACAGGTATTATAGATGTGATATAGAGGAATATCTTTTCTATTTGTCAAGTACATTAGAAGTTCAATATTTTGTGAAGACACTAACATAATTAAGAAGTATTTAATTTTCAAAGATGCAATTGCAAGTCGCTCGCAATTGAAGAATGAATTGAAAGTTTGAACAAAAAAGTTGTTTAACATTAATGGAACAGTAGTTTGGCTAGGCTCATCACCAAAAGACTTATCCATATAAATATTGTGTTAATTGAATGGCTTAATCTCACTAAAATAGATGCCGATACTCACATGATTAAAAATTGAAAATCAGTCCTTAAAAAGAAGAAAAATATATGCAAGTGAACAAATATAACTCAAAGAAGACATATGACATAATATAAGTTCGTAAGAAATGAATATTTCATTCTATTAAAAGGATCAAAGATCATTGAAACTAATGCCTAAACAAAATGTTCACTTAGCAAAAACACCAACTACATTCACTTAGTATAATATTGTTTCGTGATGCTTGGTGGGTAATTGATGCAAAGAATATTTATGCAAAGAGTCAATTAACATGAAACATTTTTTGTCATACCTCAACAAAGAAAGTACCGTAGTTGGTCACTTGAATCCTAAATCCTTGTTCTAATATGCACTGACTCCAAATGTTCATACCGTGTCGACATTCATCTTGACTGTGATTTCCCGTGCGATTGTTTTTATCTGTTTAACTTCTCCTTCCTTTAGAACTATGAGAGCCTAAAAATAAGTGATGAAAAGTGGAAGCTAATAAAGTTAAATGAAACAAAGCAAGCTATCAAACTGAGCCAAATGTGTTCAAATCAAGGTACCAATGTGTTCAAATCAAGCTATTCTCCTCCCTTTATGCAAAGTCCTCGATGAAATTCCCATCTGCATAAGACATTCATATAATCAAGATAAGGATGGATGAATGTGAGAATATACGACATGAGAATACCAACATTTAACATACCAAAATCTAGAACTCGACACGAGGTTTGCTAACATATCAACATTTAACAAATAAGAATATACATGTACATTGATACATGCACGACAATTGCTTTCATGAACAAAGTGATACATGCCTGTTAATGTCCCTTTCCTATAGAATCATGAAAGCCAAACTCAATTAAAACTTTTAGAAAATGGCTTCACTAAGAGAGATATATTGGAGAAGAAAAAAATGAAAAAAAAACAATGACCTTGCTTTCTTTCCCCTGCAATGACCTTGCTTTCTTTCCCCTGCCAAACCACTCATGAATTCTCCTGTATAATAATGATTGCAATGAAGACCAAATCAAATAAATAAAAAAGGTATATCCATACCAACATGGAGTAGCTAACAATGATAAACAATATGAGTTGGTGTTGATATAATCCACTCAAATCATTTAAGACCTATCAATATAATATTTTCATCAAGCATGTAGATTTTTTAGATAGTAGGCATGTATTAAAGATAGGTGGCATATGGCCCAGAAATTAAAGTTCAATTTAATATTTTATATAGCAAAGAGCAATCAAACACATACATGGCCCATAAATTAAACTTTAATGTCTGTACCAATACTTGCTTAATAAAAACTTGAACTTTAATGTAAAAACACCTACCTAGCTCAAAAATAGCTTACTTCAATACCTTGTTGTTAAACTGTTCTATCACCAAAGACATGGCCACCGACAATGGTAAGATACTGCACAAAAAATTTTGACCATAATAGAGCATTGTTCTTGTTTTATTCCCAACAACATTTACAACATTATAGATTTACATCAGAAATTCACAAAAATACTAAAGATAAATCAGTGAAAATGTGCAAAAAGTCAATAAATATAAGAAAGACAAAAAAGGAGTTACCATAGTCAGGAGTTACTACACCAAAGCCAAGAAATGTCCAGGGAGGTAGAGGAAGAATCCTCAAATAAGAAAAGAAGCCCGCCAATGTCACCAACATATAATTTGAGGCTCAAACTAACCATGGTTTTCCAGGAATAACCTACCTAGAGCAGTAGGTAATAGAAACATCATATTTTCAAGACACACCCACAAAAGTTGCATATCCAAACAATAGGACATCAAAGGAGAAATAATAGGATACAAATAAATAATTTAATTTATTCTCTAGTTCCTTCCTTGTCTACGTATGGTAAAATGCTAAGACAACATAATAAAATATGGTTTGTTCCTTTGTTTACTGTCAAGTATGCAATGATTATGTACATAAGTTTAGATGCATCATAAGGCAGTTCTAATCCCCATTCACCCAAAAAAAAAACCATCCTCAAATTCTGTTTTTACTTTTAATAATAAGATATTAAAAAAACTGTGATTACATGATAACACAGTCTCTTTCAAGTTATAGACAATTAGAAACAAAAAATTAGAACAAATTTGAACCATAAAAAACAAATCAAGATCAATCAATACATTAAATAAGCAAGTAATAACTCTATATATCATCAAATAACTCACCAACAAACTCAACAGAGAAAATAGAATAACTCATCAACAAACTCAATAGTGAATTCGAGTTGGTTCACTGTCGAGTAGAGATAATAGGGTTGGTTCTGCTCGTTGTCGAGTTGGTTGGTTTAGTTCTGCTCGTTTTCGAGATTGGTTCAAGCTCGTTGTCGAGTTGGTTGGTTGTGCTCGTTGTCGAGCTGGTTAACTGTCGAGTAGAGATAATAGGTTTTCAAAACTCACTCATCATGAAAAGAAAGAGAAGGAGGTAGAAAATATTGTGATATAATCCAAATCATATTGGGCCTTGTCGAGTTGGGCCTGTTCATTGTCGAGTTTAGTTCTGCTCGTTGTCGAGATTGGTTCAAGCTCGTTGTCGAGTTGGTTGGTTCTGCTCGTTGTCGAGTTGGTTGGTTTTGCTCGTTGTCGAGTTGGTTGGTTCTGCTCGATGTCGAGTTGGTTGGTTAAGTTCTGCTCGATGTCGAGATTGGTTCAAGCTCGTTGTCGAGTTGGTTGGTTCTGCTCGATGTCGAGTTGGTTGGTTCTGCTCGTTGTCGAGTTGGTTGGTTCTGCTCGATGTCGTGTTGGTTGGATCTGCTCGATGTCGAGTTGGTTGGTTAAGTTCTGCTCGATGTCGAGATTGGTTCAAGCTCGATGTCGACATTGGTTCAAGCTCGTTGTCGAGTTGGTTGGTTCTGCTCGTTGTCGAGTTGGTTGGTTACGCCGTTGTCGAAGTTGGTTATTTCTGCTCGATGTCGAGTTGGTTGGATCTGCTCGATGTCGAGTTGGTTGGTTTAGTTCGCTTCGATGTCGAGATTGGTTCATTGGATCCGCCGATGTCGGTTGGTTGGTTACCGCTTTCGATGTCGTGTTGGTTGGATCTGCTCGATGTCGAGTTGGTTGGTTTAGTTCTGCTCGATGTCGAGATTGGTTCAAGCTCGTTGTCGAGTTGGTTGGTTCTGCTCGATGTCGAGTTGGTTGGTTCTGCTCGATGTCGAGTTGGTTGGTTTAGTTCTGCTCGATGTCGAGATTGGTTCATTGGATCTGCTCGATGTCGAGTTGGTTGGTTTAGTTCTGCTCGTTGTCGAGATTGGTCCAAGCTCGTTGTCGAGAAGTTTGGTTCTGCTCGAAGTCGAGTTGGTTGGTTCTGCTCGAAGTCGAGTTGGTTGGTTCTGCTCGTTGTCGAGTTGGTTCTGATCTTAAACCACAATAATATATCGCAATCCAAAGAATAAACAACTGCTAGGTGCAGAAATTTGAAAAGGCAGATATTGAAAAATACATCTCCCCCATCTATGCCTCCATTATTGGCTACTATCAACTATTCACATGAGCTAAGACTCCTTCAAAATAACGAAACTATACAACAATTGATTAATGAAGATTAATCCAAATTGCAAATAAGACATTCATTGTTATAATCATACCCAAGAAGAAAGAGTTGGTAAAATCTGTAAGCCTTTGCATTACCATATAAGTTTTTATAAGAGACATCTACGACATGAACTTGGAAAAATAATCAGACAAAACACCACCACACGAACTTGGAAAATAAATTTGATCTGCTCGATGTCGAGTTGGTTGGTTTAGTTCTGCTCGATGTCGAGATTGGTTCAAGCTTGTTGTCGAGTTGGTTGGTTCTGCTCGATGTCGAGTTGGTTGGTTCTGCTCGATGTCGAGTTGGTTGGTTCTGCTCGATGTCGAGTTGGTTGGATCTGCTCGATGTCGAGTTGGTTGGTTTAGTTCTGCTCGATGTCGAGATTGGTTCATTGGATCTGCTCGATGTCGAGTTGGTTGGTTTAGTTCTGCTCGTTGTCGAGATTGGTCCAAGCTCGTTGTCGAGAAGTTTGGTTCTGCTCGAAGTCGAGTTGGTTGGTTCTGCTCGAAGTCGAGTTGGTTGGTTCTGCTCGTTGTCGAGTTGGTTCTGATCTTAAACCACAATAATATATCGCAATCCAAAGAATAAACAACTGCTAGGTGCTGAAATTTGAAAAGGCAGATATTGAAAAATACATCTCCCCCATCTATGCCTCCATTCTTGGCTACTATCAACTATTCACATGAGCTAAGACTCCTTCAAAATAACGAAACTATACAACAATTGATTAATGAAGATTAATCCAAATTGCAAATAAGACATTCATTGTTATAATCATACCCAAGAAGAAAGAGTTGGTAAAATCTGTAAGCACTGCATTACCATATAAGTTTTTATAAGAGACATCTACGACATGAACTTGGAAAAATAATCAGACAAAACACCACCACACCTAACTTGGAAAATAAATTTGATTTAATGTTCAAAGATGAATAATTTTAGGAACATAAATGACTCAATCCATTACCTCTTATTTGCGGCAACAATTCTTATAAGCTTATTCATATCCTTTGATACTAAATCTTGCACACCCTCTAATGTAAGCACCTGATCTTTCAAGTAATCAAATACTTTTTGTTGAAAGAGATTCCATAAGACTAAAACCATTGACAATAGTGTTTGCAACCTCAAACGCTAAAATGCCAACTTCATCAATAGAAAACTAAGATCATAAAGAAACTCATATCCAATCTGTTGAAGGCATCATATCTTCATCCCCTGAGTCCCTTCTGAAACAATAATTCACTTATGAAATGTGCTTTGGAGCTGCAACCCTAAGCTTCACAACCTCATATTTTGCATTCACCACCAGGGTATTTGGGATAATACCATCAGCCAAATAAACATTACACTAACATTGAGTAAGGATATAACAAAATCTATTTCATCAACTCAAAATTTATTAAAAAGTTTTATTTTTCTTAATAAAATAAACAAAACAAAAAAGTGTTGGCCTTGCTTGCTCAGAAGTCAGAATGAGATTAGTAGTTCTTAAAATCACAACACAAAAACAATATTCAGCATTGTTGAGAGAGTGCCCGTGTAGCCTAACGAAAGTTGTCTGTCGGGAAATTGTATTTTGAGCTACAAACATGTCAAACTGCAAGATTCAAAACCCAAAAATATCAAAAAATACAAAACAAAAATGAAATGAAATAAAAATGAAAAATGGAAAACCCTAAACTGATATGCGATACCACAAAATCAAGAAATAATATGAGAACTGAAAAATTTTAACAAAGAAAAAGAATGAAATATTTACCATTTATTTGTTGCCCTTGGTAAATTCCCAAAACCCTAACCAAATAAGTGATGCTGAGCAGTAAACAGAAGGACGAAGATGGATTTCAAGAGGAAGAATCCAAGTGCAGCACCGCCACTAATAGCATGTTTGGAAACACGGTAGAAGTCCCATAAACGTGCAACCATGTGTGCAGGAGAGAGGACTGATTTTCTGGAAAATGAAGAGGGAAAAATTATAGAGAGAAGGAGATGAATCAGAAGAGGAAAACATTCCTTTCAAAAAAAAAAAAAGAGGGGGAGGGAAAAAGATGAATCAGAAGAGGCAGGTCGAGAGAGAGAAGATTGTCGAGAGAGAGAAGATTGAGATCGAGATGGAGATCAGAGGGAGGAGGTAGAAGACGGAGGGAGCAGACGGAGGCAGATCGAGAACAGAGGGAGAAGACGAGGGAGTTCGTGAGAGACTGAAACTTTGAGATTGAGTTTCAAAATTTGAAATTGAAATTTAGCATTTGGTGTGTTTTAGTTGATTAGAAGGAGCTGATTTGCGTTTCATTTTAAGGGTTATGCGTTTAGATCCAAAATTGACACGTGTGTCAAGAAAACGTTGCTTTATTATTAGTAATAGATAAATAGTTTTATTATATTGTTACAATAATTTATTCAATAAAAAAACTATACTTATTTGAAATTCAGAGTAATTATAACTAAGTAAAAAAGTTATTGATTTATGTTAAAAACAAGAATTTAATTAAACAGGCAAACAGCATACTGTTTTCTTTAATCACAACTAATTAGAATTAAAATATAGCTAATTAAAAAAAAATAAAGCCATGTACCAAAAAAAATTAAAATAAAGCTTTTTTTTGTCATGGAATAAAGCTCTTTATTTTTTTGTCAAGTGAAATAAAGCCGGTGATTGTTATTTGCAGAATATATCCATTGTGCCATGGTGGTCCTTAGGAGGGACTTGACCAGGGTATCTTTTTTTTTTTTTGTTGTTGTCAGAACTTGAGCTGGGTATCTTTACGCCCAATTAACCATCATGGCGGTGATGGGCTTGGGCCGTATATTTTCGGCAAATTTCAGTTTGTCTTTGTTTTTGTCTTATAAACACGTTGATGATTAAAATAAATTACAATAAAAAATAATAATTCATCAACTGTGTATGAGTGAGTATATTAGTATATCCCATCCCAATTCAATACAATACAATTGCATCCCTCAAAAAAAAAAAAATCCAATACAATTGCTTGTACTGTAAATTAAAATTAAAATATACAAGTTTTCAAAAAAATAAAATTAAAATATAAAATGATAATAAATATCATAAATAATTTAAATTATAAAATATCTTATCTTGATATAACTAATACATGTAAGTATCGGTTCAAGTCTATATTATTAAAAAGAATCTATATAATTTCATAATATTTTTATTTTTATTTTTATTTTAACTTATGTTAATAAAAATTTATAATGTAAAAAGCTATCATTATTTTGTTTAAAAAAATATTTTTATATAAATATTTACTAAAAACCTTACATTATTAATTGTATTTTTTAATAAGTATAGGTGATATAGTAAATTAATAAATAAAATTATATATACTATATAAGTTTGATTTAACTTTTGTTTTTGAAGGGAAGTTTGATTTAAGTTGAATTTAATTATTTTTATAATCTAATTTAATCAAATCAAAATTTAAGTTTTATATTTTTGTATTTTTAAATTTACTTTTTCAACTTTTATTAAATTGGATGCGTTCAAAACGCTACCAATTAGACTAATTCAGAAATCATTTTTAATGTTTTATTGTTATTTTTTTTGACAAAATAATTATTTATTATGTTTAATCTAATAGAATGCGGACAATTTATTTGAGGGTTAAAATAGGCAAATAGTTTAGCTAATTCGATTGGGGCAAAAAAAATAAAAAAATAAAATTATAACACGAGCAGGGTCATCGTCTCTTTACCCCGAAATTCAGAGATATTAGGGCTGCAGAAAGAAGCTGTGAAACAGGGAAGCCACATCTCCGTTTTACAGTTCATTCAGATTCATCCATATAAACAATTGTAGGTGGGCACGCAGGCAGAAGCACTAGCACTCAAATCAGAAGCTTAGGGTTTGCGACATGAGTCATCGAGGAATGGACCGCGACGACGAAGAGGACGAGGAATACGAGGAGGAGCAGGTCGCCGACTTCGACGAGGAGGAAGCGGAGGAGGTGGAGGAGAGAGGCGGCGGAAGTAAGCGGAGAAGATCTAGCTTCATCGACGACGACGCAGAGGAGGTGGACGAGGAAGACGAGGAAGAGGACGACGAGGACGACGATTTCGATGGCCGCCAAGGTGGCCGGAGGCGTCAGCAGTACAAGAAGTCGAGGGCTTCCAATTTTTTCGATGAGGAGGCCGTGGTCGATTCCGATGAGGAGGAGGAAGAGGAAGAAGGCGAAGACGGTGCGTTTTTATTTTCCCCCCTTTCATCTTTTTTTTTTCAAGTTCAGTTGCTCTTGGATTAGAGGGAAATCGATCCGATTAGGTATGGAAGGGAATGAAATTGGGGTTGGAACTGGGAGTTTAGGGTTTCTCTTTCTCAGGTGTCTCTCTTCTTTTCCAATTTGATGGCATAGAAATTATTAGGCGGTCGTGGTTGTTTTGAACCTTGCAAGTGGAAGGTGTCTGCATATGACTGTCATTTTTTGTCGACTATATATTGTTGATTGTATAAGATGATCCTTTTTGGAGGGAGATTTGTGATCTGTGGTTCTCACGGGATTGGAATTCACCATTGCTAATTAGTCCTGACAGTTAGAAATGTTATTTGATACGTACTTAATCCCAATCCTTACTCTTTAATGTAGATGCATTGTCATGTATGTTATTGTCAGCGTTCAGCTGCAATTATACAAAATCCGGTTGTTTCCCAAGTTTCTTGGGGTTCTAATATCTCTTTTGAGTTACATTTTCTGATGATTCTGATTGATTATGGAGACTTGTTTTGGTTGAGTTTTTATTGATTTGGAGTTTGGAGTGCAACTCTTTGCTGAAAAATAGGGTTATCAAAACAAAGGTTTATGTGGTAATCAGCCAATCAATTAAGTGAATGTGACTTTAAAGCATTTTCATAGGATCTGATAATGTTAATGCTAGTTAAACTCTGTTACCCTCACCTTGTTTAGATTTCAATTGTTTTATGTCATGAACCTAAACTATGATAAATTGAGGGGTGCCTTAAAACACTAGTAGTTATCATGTACACTGGCTTTTGAGTGTTTATAAATTATAACCTTTGGGGGTTTGACAGTAAGCAGTATAATAATTGTCTCCTATGAATGGACTATCTTTTTTTTACTGAAATCGTTACCTAGTAACTTGAGTTGTAGTTTTCATGAATTGATCAATTCAGATTATATGGATTGTTTCAAGTCCTCTCTATCTCTGCCTGTTAACTTGTGTTATACACATATGATTTTTATTATGATGCTGGTTTTTTACTTTTATATGTGACTGAAAGTCAGGGAAGGATTGAATTTCCCGTGTTTCTACTGTTTCGCACATGGTTGTTCGATTTTTTTAAAATTGTTATGTCTTAGTCTCTAAGCTATATTGTATGAAATATGTCAGATATCTGTGTAGATAAGCTAACAACTGTTTGAAACATGCAGACTTCATTGTTGATGGTGCAGCTGATCTGCCAGAGGAAGATGATGGTAGGAGGCCTGGTCCCCGTTCCCGTATGCTGCCACCTCACCAAGAAGATCATGAAGATCTTGAAGCTATGGCTAGAAGCATTCAGGAAAGATACGGAAAGCGAGTGGCAGATTATGATGAAGAAACTACAGATGTAGAACAACAAGCACTTTTGCCATCTGTAAGAGATCCAAAACTGTGGATGGTCAAATGTGCGGTACGATCCTATCCATTTTGTTATTGATTTCCTTTTTCTGGCAACTGCCAAGGATAAAGAGTATGTCATATTCTTTGGTTTATTTCATTAGATTGGCCGGGAACGAGAAACAGCTGTTTGCCTCATGCAAAAGTACATAGATAAGGGGTCTGAATTGCAAATCAGATCAGCTATTGCTCTTGACCATCTCAAAAACTATATATATGTGGAAGCAGATAAAGAAGCTCATGTTAGAGAGGTATTGCCATGTGAATTATCAATTGTTTATCACACATCTATATGCATAAAATTGTGTTTTTTTTTTTTTTTTTTACACGTGTTTCAGGCTTGCAAAGGTCTACGCAATATATTTGGCCAAAAAATAACGCTCGTTCCAATAAAAGAAATGGCTGATGTGCTGTCAGTTGAAAGCAAAGCTATTGATCTTGCTAGAGATACTTGGGTCAGAATGAAGATTGGGACATATAAGGGGGACCTCGCCAAAGTATACATCATATTTTAGAAATTTGTGATTCTGTCCCTCTTGCTTTCTTAATTTACCATCAAATATCTCTTTTACAGGTAGTGGATGTTGATAATGTGCGACAGAGGGTTACCGTGAAACTAATTCCGAGGATAGACTTACAGGCCCTTGCAAACAAATTGGTATGAAATGTTCGGTGTCTTGTTAAATTCATGCTTTTTATTTGTTGAAATTTTCAACTTTCTTGAAAACTGAAATAACTTGAGTTCCTATTCTTGTGCATAACACGTTTATCTTGCAGGAAGGTAGAGAAGTTGTGAAAAAGAAGGCATTTGTTCCCCCTCCTCGTTTTATGAATGTCGATGAAGCTAGGTTTTGCTGATTCTCTCCTTTCTATTGCTGAATGTCTTCTGTTTCTTGGAAACTTTTTAGTTCCTGCCCCAACAGAATTTTTGCTTTGTATAGGGAACTGCATATCCGTGTGGAGCATAGGCGTGATGCCTATGGGGAACGGTTTGATGCCATTGGAGGCATGATGTTCAAAGATGGATTCTTATACAAAACTGTATCAATAAAATCCATTAGTTCTCAGAACATCAAACCCACTTTTGACGAGCTTGAAAAATTCCGTAAACCGGGTGAGAGTGGAGATGGTGATGTAGCCAGTCTGTCAACTTTGTTTGCTAACAGAAAGAAAGGGCATTTTATGAAAGGTGATGCTGTCATTGTTATAAAGGGTGATTTAAAGAACTTGAAGGGATGGGTGGAGAAAGTGGATGAAGATAATGTTCATATAAGACCAGAAATAAAGGGTCTTCCTGTAAGTATGAATTGATATTTCACTGGTTTCCTTCACTGTAAAGTCTGCCAGTTTTGTTGATGATTAGCAATAAATTGTTTTCATGATGTTCTAATTATCTTCTCTTTTTTCCCTTTCAATTTGTTAGAAAACTCTTGCAGTAAATGAAAAGGAGCTTTGTAAATATTTTGAACCTGGAAACCATGTTAAAGTTGTTTCTGGTACTCAAGAGGGTGCTACCGGCATGGTTGTGAAGGTCGAGCAGCATGTCCTGATCTTAATATCTGATACTACAAAGGAGCATGTGAGTTTTATGGTCCCTCAATAGAGTTTCTTAAAGACTTGTATTTCTACTTACATTTAGTGTAGAAATGACAAAATATCCTCTCTTTAGATCCGTGTGTTTGCAGATGATGTTGTAGAGAGTTCTGAAGTAACCACCGGAGTCACAAGAATTGGGGACTATGAACTTCGTGATCTTGTATTGCTAGAGTAAGAATTTTTCTTGTGCCTGAGATCAAGCATAGCACGTTGACTCTGTGTGCTATGGTTCAAATTTTCCTCACTTTAAATTTATCATGGTGCAGTAATTTGAGTTTTGGTGTGATAATACGTGTAGAAAGTGAGGCTTTTCAGGTTAGTATCTCAATAAAAAAAAAATAGTTAATGACTTTTTCAATTAAAATTTTGTGACTTCTGTCATTATATTATCATATGTTACCTTTTTTAGGTTCTTAAGGGGGTTCCTGACAGACCTGAAGTTGTGCTTGTTAAATTAAGAGAGATCAAGTGTAAGATAGAGAAGAAAATAAGTGTGCAGGATAGGTTTAAGAATACAGTGTCAGCAAAGGATGTTGTGCGGATTGTTGAGGGTCCCTGCAAAGTAAGATTTTGACTTTTGGCTAGACTTATATCTTGGAAGTTGATATTGTTCAGATTTTTACTCTTTTTTTTTTTTTTGGTTTAGGGCAAACAAGGTCCTGTCGAGCACATATATAGAGGAATCTTGTTCATCTTTGATCGCCATCATCTTGAACATGCAGGCTTTATCTGTGCTAAGGCCCAATCATGTGTAGTTGTGGGAGGTTCACGCTCCAACGGTGACAGAAATGTATCCATTTTTCCTATTTTAATGCTTATGTTTTTTTATTTCATTATTGTGATAGTGTTTTGCTTAATTTATTCGTTTCCTCTGTAGGGTGATGCCTACTCAAGATTATCCAGCCTTAGAACTCCACCTCGTATTCCACAGTCCCCACAGAGGTTTCCTCGAGGAGGGCCTCCATTGTATTGTATGTTTGAATCTTTCCTTGTATTGAATGCTAAACATTGGATCAGTCTATCATCATAATAGACCTTCTTTAATATGTTAATTTATTTGGATGTGGTATAGCTGGAGGGAGGCATAGGGGTGGAAGGGGGCGTGATGGTTTAGCTGGTGCAACTGTTAAGGTACGCATGGGTAACTTTAAAGGTTATCGCGGCCGTGTTATAGAAGTTCAGGGCACATTAGTTCGGGTTGAATTAGAGTCCCAAATGAAGATTATAACAGGTAAGTCTTCTAATTTGGGCAAACACCTGAGCTGCTTGTATTTTGGTATTTGCATGGTCTCTAACTTGGTTGTTTGCAGTTGATCGCAAGCATATAACTGACAATGTGGCTGTTACCCCATATCGGTAAGTTATATGTACCTAAAAGTTTTAATTCCTTGTGTTCCTTGTGTATATCAGAGGATATTCAACCATACGATTCTTGTGTTCTGCCAGTGATACATCTCGATATGGGATGGGAAGTGAAACCCCAATGCATCCATCTCGAACTCCTTTGCATCCATATATGACACCGATGAGAGATCCTGGAGGTATGCTTGATTTTATTTTTAAAGCTTTTTGTTTGGTTTATTTTATAGTGTTGACACTTGGTCTCTCATTTGTGTAATAGCCTTAACTGTTAATATTTGTTAACTGAAATGCTATTTGTAGCAACACCTATTCATGATGGAATGAGGACACCTATGCGTGACCGAGCATGGAATCCTTATGCGCCAATGAGTCCTCCAAGGTTTGTCTTAACATCATCCTTCCCCTCTGAGCTTAATTTATACTGCTCTCTGATTTGTTTTTTTCCCCCCCTTATTTCTGTTTTAATAAAAGGACTTCTTCCTTCTAATTTGTATGCTGATCGCTGAGCCTTTTTTTTTTTTTTTTTTTTTTACCAAACAGTAAAGGGAAAAGATATTATAATATCTCCAAGTTTAGCAACTTTTTAATAGATATCAGTCAGTGTTGTCAAATGGCGGCCATGGCGGCGCCATGGCGGAAAGCGGTGGCGGAAATCTGACTTGCCGCCATATAGTGGCGGTGGTGTGGCGGATTTCATATGGCGGACCATGGCGGCCGCTATTCCCATGGCGTTTGTGGCGTTGCTGGCGGCCATGGCGGAAAGTTCCCAGAAAAATGATGAAAAATGAGTTGGGTCGCATGGTCCGACCCGAAAAACATAGGCCCAAGGGTGAAAACCCAAAAAAAAAAGTTGCAAGCACTGTGACCCGACCCGGAATACTAAGGCCCAAGGGTAAAAACCCTAAAAATAAGTTGCAGTGCGCCTCTGATTGTCTTTTCTCACTTCTGTTTCAAAGGTTCGGACTCGCGCAGCTTCTCCTCTCATCCTTTCACTCCGGCGACTGTCCTCCGACGACCTCCATCCACCGTCGACCTCCTCCGGCAACCGCAATCCACCAGCGACATCCTCTGGCCACCTTTTACGGTGGCCTCCTTTTGCGAGCCATCTCTTCTAACGAACCATCTCTTCTCTTCTCTTCTTTATAAAAATATGAAGTTAAGATGGGTCTGGAATTTGTCGTATCGAGGGAAACCAAGCGGTTCCCTGTTATCCATATCTATTATATTCATCGTGCACTACCTTCAGTTCTTTTTTATTTTTCTTTTTTAAAAAGTTTTTTTATATGATATTTTTTTTTAATTCTTCTGTTCTTTTTTGGTTTTATAATGTGATATTTTTTAATGATATTATTTTTCCTTTGGTTTGGTTTTTTTAATTCTTTTAATCACTTGACTCTTTTTTCAATTCTGTTTTTTGAATATTATTGCTTTTTTAATTCTCTTTTTCAATTACCCTTTTTTATTAATTCTATTTTTCATTTTGTTATTTACTTATTTCTGTTATTTAATTCTGTTAGTTTCTTATTCTGCTTTGTTAGTTCTATTATTTTTTAAAATTCTGTTTAATTCTATTATTTTTACCCTCTCTTCAATTCATTCAATTATGTATCCTTTCTGTGACTAGTGATCCATTTACTTTGTCTTTGTATTCTTTTTTTCATCATCTAGGTGTTACTTGATGTATTAATTTAATGGTCACAAGATTTATTAGCAGTTTATGATACGTGGTTACTAGATTTATGATATTTTCTATCAATCTAGTTCATTGTTCTTCCCATATGTTGATAATTTTATATTTATTTATTTTTTTGCAGTTTCATTGATATAATTATATATACAATGTATTTTTTTATTTTATCCGCCATGCTTCCGCCATTTGCCGCTACGCCATCCGCCATTTTAATATGGCGGATTTTCAGCTCGCCGCCATAAACCGCCATCCGCCATTGACAACATTGATATCAGTATGCTTATCCTTAACGGAAAGCATTTTTTGTCCAGTTTACAGTCTGCACTCTGCAGCACTATCATCTCAAGTAGTATAGTGTATGTGCTATGTGTGATTTATGAATTCTGATGGTGAAAATGAAATCAGGGATAACTGGGAAGAAGCAAATCCAGGCTCTTGGGGAACCAGTCCACAGTACCAGGTTAGAAGTATTGGCTAACTTGAGATACTCTGCAACTGTAGTTCATTTGAGGAACTGTGCTGATTTATTTTTGTCTTTTTCCTACTTTTTAATCATTTCAGCCAGGAAGCCCTCCTTCTCGACCATATGAAGCCCCAACTCCTGGTGCTGGTTGGGCTAGCACTCCTGGTGGCAATTATAGCGAAGCTGGAACGCCACGGGATAGTTCTGCCTACGGTAGCACCGCCTCTTACTTGCCCCTTGAGTTCAATAGAATATTTGTGGTTTTAATTTTTATACTAATATTCTTTTTGGGGGGATGGGGTTGTATTGCAGCCAATGCTCCAAGCCCATATTTACCATCAACACCAGGTGGGCAGCCCATGACACCGAATTCTGCATCTTATCTTCCAGGCACCCCTGGAGGACAGCCTATGACTCCAGGAACTGGTGGTCTGGACATGATGTCCCCACTTTTAGGCAAGTTTCTATATTTTGTCGATCTATGGCAGACAGATTTAGTATGTTTATATTTTTGTTTTTGCAGCATGTCTATTTAGTTATATATCATTGCACTGCAACTTTTAGTTATATATCATTGCACTGCAACTTTGTGATGTACCTAATTCTGTTCATCTATGGTAGCAAGTAGCTTATGACAAGCATGGTCTTTGTAACGGAGGAGGGCTAGAGTAGGCATACTAGAGTGTGTGTCTTATTGATTGATGTTACTAATTAATATTGCATACTTGTTGGGCGTACATTTAGTGCGATGATTACTTTGCACATAGTATTTGGTTTGCCACTCACGATTCTTTATCTTGTTTGAATGTAGGCACCAGTCAAACATGGTCTAGGATTGAGTGGTTATTCTAGTTCAAACATCATATCTCCTGTTCCTATTAATTTCTTCTAGTATATTGCCTTTCCATTTTTTGTCATAGACATTGAGATAACTCCAGATTTTGTGCTGTTATGTGGAGATTATGCTATCATTTACGAAGCATATTCCTGGATCTGTTACTTGAATCGCTTATTTGATCGAATCAATAGCAAAGATTTGAAATGTCGTTTCATTTCTTTCATGTAAGTTTGTCAACTCGGTGGTTTGATTTTGTTGTAGGCGGGGACAATGAAGGGCCATGGTTAATGCCAGACATATTGGTCAATGTACACAGGGCCGGGGAGGAGTCTGTTGGAGTTATAAGAGATGTTCTTCCGGTATGTTGACCTAGAAGCTTGCTTTTATATGTGCTTTGATGCTTTTGGATTTGTATGCAAAAATCTTCAAGTCTAGACACAAATATTTCGGAATTGTTGGCTTCTTTTACTTTTAGGTGTTTTATCATTTTTTTTTGTTGGGAGGGGTGTACTACCTTAACTGTTGTTATACGCAAGTTAGATGATATGAAAAATATATTGTAATATCTTTCTTTTTTCTTAGGGTATTTTAGATTATCTTTTAGGATAAGTTTTTGAGTTCCTTAGTTATTATCATTATGTGCTTCTCTATATGATTAGAGTTAGGGTATAAATAAAGATTAGTGTTTAGTTTTTCATATCATCATCATATATCAATATCAAACCATAATCATAATTCAAATCTCTTCTTTTGTATCTAAAAACCCTATATCTTCAACAGGAAATATTTTACATTGTTAATGCATGAAACTGTCTTTTGTCATGACTATTCATTGCAGCTGTTTGTGTTCTGTTATTGATATTATTGACATGGGCAAATTTTTTTTCAGGATGGTTCTTACAGGGTAGCTCTTGGGTCTAGTGGGAATGGTGAAACAATAACTGCCCTTCCCACTGAAATGGAGGCTGTAGTACCAAGGAAATCAGATAAAATAAAGATAATGGGTGGGGCATTGCGTGGTGCCACAGGCAAGTTGATTGGTGTAGATGGCACTGATGGTATTGTAAAGGTAGATGACACGTTGGATGTGAAGATTTTAGACTTGGTTATTTTGGCAAAATTAGCTCAACCATGATAGGCTTCTTGTAGAGAAATCACTTGATGCATGACATTTTCCTCATTTATCTCTAATGTGCTTCCTGCTCCTTTTACGCCTTACTTAAAGTTTTGCATCTTATTTAAGTACCACTAGCATTGTTGCTTCCCTTGCAATAGGGTGGCCGAAAAGAATAGGAATGGAATCGTTAGGCATCATATCTCTATTGCATACTGGTGTATCAGTTGCATTTGAAAATCATATTAGTAAGTATGGGGAAGTATAATCCGGTTCGATTTGGTTGTCTGATTCGGTCTGTGTTAAAGATTGTGTTCGACAGTTCTACGATAAAACAAGGTCAAAGTAAGGTCTTGTTTTATGGCTTGACATTGAGTTAGGAATGAATTCCAGTTTACATTGGGGTTATTTTACTTGTTTCGTGTGGCTTTCAATTTTAAAATGGTTTTGTATTTTTATTTGAAATCATATTTTGTGCAGTAATGTATTATTCTTTTTTTATTTTTTTGAAACCTTTGTATTATTTTTTTAACAATGTAATAAATTTAGTTAAAATTTATTATTAATTGTATAAAGTTTTTTTTTTTTAAATTAAAACATCATCTTGTAATTTTATCTAGTTTATGTTTTGGGTCAATTCGATTTCATCTTATTTAGATATGGTCTTACTTCGGTTTGCACATTATTAGGTTTTTTGTATCTAGGACTGAGTTTGAATACAAAAATTTGGTTGGATTAGAATTTTTGGTGAATTATTATTATCGCTTATCTTAGTTTGTTCTATCAACACCCTAGTTGGAAGTTAAATGGAGGCAGATATAATTACCAAGTGTCTCGTGTTAGGTTCAGCTAAGGAATTTATTAGAAAAGAAAAAATATATATACATATAGAGGGGTGTTTAAGTTACTTCAGGAGTAACTCTTATCTGAGTTATTCCGGTTAATATCGTTTTGTAGATGTTGAATTTTATCAATCTAATCATTTAATATTGTAATGATCATGTATACCAAATTTTAAATAAATTGGACATCAATAGCTATGTAATCATATGATCAACATTTTATTTGTATATTAAAACGTATAGTATACATTGAATTGAAGTGATCGGATAAAGTATCAAATATTTTTAAAATTTTATGAAATTTTATGGAGTTGATCTACTCAATAATTTTTTTTAATGTGACGGTTCGATTGATGAAATTTGGTGTCTATTAAGAGATATTAATTGGAGTAACTTAGATAAGAGTTACTCCTAGAGTAACTTAAACGCACTTATATATATATATATTGATGTATTTTGCCATTTATATGAGTGAAACACTATAAGTATCCCTGAAATTAAAGGGTGTTGCCAATTTAAAAATCATTTATTACAGTTTTTTTGGGTTGGTCAATTAAGTCTTGAAATTGTTTGGCAAAAATTAATGTGATCGATTATTTTCAATTTCAAGAATTATTTTAGAATTTTGTAAATTTAGGGGGCAAAATTGTTTGGCTTCTAAACTTTTAGAGATTAAATTGATGATTTTTTTAGAGTTTAATAAATGCTTAACCAGGGACTAAATAATATTTTATTATCATTTGACGCTTACCGCAACACTCAGCATTGTGAAATATGATACTACAGCCGTAGTATGATCGAATGTTTGTATTAAATTTAATGTTTATATAAAATTTGTTTACACTTTCTGTGTACTAGGGTAATTCTAGTGTGGATTAACTTATCACGTGGTCTACTACGAACTATTATTTCTCATTATCTATATTATTATTTTACTATTTTATTCAACAATTATGATTATAATTTTTTAAAAAATTGTAAATAAATTCATTCTTTTTCTCTTGTTTGCTCCTCTTCCGTAGCTTCTCTGTCTCTCTCTCATACTTGGCACTATATTTGGCTTTACAAGTGAGCCTCTGAATATTGGGGTTGTCAATGGCGGCAACCTTGAAGAGGTGATTATATTGAACCTCTCAAGGGGATATTCGTTTTTAGCGGTGATTCAATCTTATGAATTATTTTAGTACTCGAGAACATGACAAATGATTAGATCTTTGGGTTTCGAGGGACGTTGAATGAGATCTTGAAAGTGGTGAAACGGATTTATTCATTATATGTTGCAATCGAGTTGGATATCTATTGAGGATGTGAAAATTGCGGCTTCGTCACGATGATCCCTCCCTCTCTCTACCTCACGCTTTCGCGCCTCGACTTCCTCGACTTCTTTTTTTTTTTTTTTTTTTTGGGTCAAACTTCGTCGACTTCTTGTTGGGGAAGTTGTTGTTGTTGTTGTTGGAAGCACTATTTGGGCCTAAGTTTGGGCTGAAGTGGGGGCTTTCCATCAACGACATGGAAGGAAGGCAATTGCTAAATGGACCCACAAATTGCTGGGTGCACCCAACAATTATGCGTGTTGACTAAAATGCCCCCAATAAAATTAAAACATTTTTTTTTCATCCGTCTCACTAGCAAATATGCTATTTGCTAGTGTACAAAATTTAAAAATTTGTACACTCGCAAATAGCATATTTGTGAGTATCTAAACAACACTCGCAAATAAGCTATTTGCGCGTGTACAAATTTTTAAATTTTGTACACTCGCAAATAGCATATTTGCGAGATCTAAACAACACTCGCAAATAAGCAATTTGCGAGAGGTCCAGCAAGTTGATATTCACGTGATATTTGCGCAGTCCGCGAATGAATAGTATTTGCGATGGGACATTTGTTATTTGCGCGTGGTACTTTTCTACCCTTATGTTTCTACTTTGATGTTTTTGTTTGCCTTACTTTATTTGTGGGTTAAGCTGAACATGAAGTTGCGATGGGCCATTTGATACAGCAAATTGATATTTACGATGGGACTGTGGTACTGCAATTTGCGATCAGCAAGTTGATATTTGCACGTGGTACATGCAATTTGCGATGGGACATTTGTTATTTGCGCGTAGTTTCTAAAAATGCAACATACGCGCAAATATGTTATAAGAAATTCCAGAAATTCTAACACGCGCAAATAGCATATTTGCGAGTGTTTTTTAGCTACTCGCAAATATGCTATTTGCACGTGTTGGAATTTTTGGAATTCCTTCACGCACAAATATGCTATTTGCGATGAGAACTCGCAAATACCTTATTTGCGAGTGAGACAAATGAAAGGAAAAAAAATGTTTTAATTTTACCAGGGGCATTTTTTTCGACTAGCGAAAATGTTGGGTGTACCCAACAATTTGCTGGGTGCATTTAGCAATTGCCGGATGGAATCATCGGTTGGGAATGAGTGTTGGAAGGCTTAAAGTATTTTTTTAGAGGACTCTTACTTAAAGTTTTACAATATGAAAATTAGTGGCATTAAAATTAAAAAACTTCCATGTTCTTGATTTTGAAAATGGGTTTTGTTAATACTTCGTCGATCCAATAGTTTTGCTCATACTATAATAAATTAGCTCAATCATGACATTTAAATTGGCCTATAAGGAATATAATGTTTCTAATAATATGTTTCAAATCTTGTCAAAAAAAAATAATATGTTTCAAAAAATAAAATTAAATATTTTTCTTTTAAATTTTTAATCAGTTAATTGTATCTAAAAGTATCTAATTTGATACACAAAAGATTTATTACGTCTCATAATATATGAATTCAAATATTTTTTTTTAATTTTAATGCATTGCATAGATGTTTTAGCTAACGCTAATATAAAGTGATTTGGGTTAGAAATAATTTATGTAAAAAGGATTTATGTTAGAACTTTTCTAATAATTCTGGTGGGCTACAATCGTGATTTTTCAGTTTGTCAAAAAATATACTAATGTTATGATCTATATAATGATGTTTGATCCCGCTAATTTAGTGCTAAGTTTGCAATAGGCCGTGGACACCTAATCTTGGCTTGTGTGGATAACAGACAACGTATTTTATCGCCTTGCAACTTGCCCCATTGAGAGATGTGATTCGGGAGCGAGTGAACATGTAGAGGAACACTTGGTATTGCTTTTTAGGAGTTTGAAGATCTTAGAAGTGATTCCAAACAAGGTGTTCAACAAGTAAGAACAAATTTGTGTTCAAATTCGCATCAGGGTCGTGTATAGGAATTTTGGGGCCTACGGCAAAAAATTTAAAAAGACTTGATGTCATATAAATTATCAATTTTTATATTAATCTTCTAGCTTTTTGAGTTGTGAAATCATTTTATAAAGTTTTATAATCTAGCAATTCTAATATTTCATTCTCAATAGATAAGATGACTAATCCATTCAATCTATCATATAACATTGTTGATCTTATAATGATTTAACAATTTTATTTTTTAAAAATACTTCTTTCTTCGGTAACAATCGTTACACGTATATCAATAATATTCTATAAGCAATACATACATTTGGAAAAGATTCTAATGTTTTGATATAATTTAATACTTCTATTGGAGTGTTAATTTCATCTATTAATACTTCTCTCAATACTATTACCAAAAAGTATAAGAATATGTCAACGAAGGTTAGTCCAGTTGGTAAGGATCAAGGTTGTCAAACACGAGAGTCTAGACAGACTCGTGTAACATAGGTAGACTCGACTCGTAGATCTGACTCGTAAACTCGTACGAGTTTACCTAATGTTTAAAATAATATTAATGAGAGAGTATAGGTAAACTCGTGGAGCATAGGTAGACTCGACTCGTAAACTCATACGAGTTTACCTAATATTTAAAATAATATTAAACAAATCTACACATCACAAATACTTACTATAGGGAAACGATTGATCTTCCTTTTTTTGTAAGCATACAGAACAAAACATGCGGACTAAATATTTGTTTCAAAAAAAGAAGAACGAAATGCATGAAATAGTAGCGTTTTGGGTTTTTTTTTAAATGTCAACACTGACTCGTTGACTCGGCTCAGACTCGCGAGTCAGTCCGAGTCTACCACTGAGTCCAGCGAGTCCACCGAGTTTGTGCAGAAACGAGTCACGGGGCGAGTCAACTCGTTTCGTCCATGTAGAAACGTAAACTCGTAGAATCGAAAGAGTCAACTCGCGAGCCTAACAACCTTGGTAAAGATATTGAGGCTTTCCTTGACCTTGGTGAGCCCCCCGAGACCTAACTCGCCTAAACTTTTATTTATTAAAAAATGTATAAGAATAAAATAAAATATAAAGCAATAATAAAGAAATATAAATAAAATAATTTTGCAAAGTAAATAAAAAAAATGATGACATGGTAGAATCTAGAAATGAAAAGAATTGCACGTTGATTTATCTACGACAAGTCTACAAGAATTTGATATTAATTATTTGCTCTGGCAATTCACTTTAAAGTTTAAAAGAATATAAAAATGAGGAGAAAAAAAGAGAGAAACAATAGGAGATTTTTTTTTGCCATGAAAAATAATGAGAAATGAAATAAGTTTGAAGTGAAAATAACCATATTATATAAATTATACTCGTTCTGTTACTTTTTATAAGTCTCTTTAGACAAAAAAAGTATATTAAGAAAAATAGTTAGCATAATTAAATTATCTATAATGTGTATGTTTTTCCAAATTTATACTCCAATCATACTTTTAATTAATTAATACAAGTCTTAGATTTTTAAATACTATACAATTAATTAGGGGTATTTTTAATTAATCATACTTGTCAGTTGTCACTTTCTAATTGCAATTGGTACTAAAAAGGCCAAACAAATTGGGGCCTAAGGCTATGGCCTCAATGGCCTTGCATACTACACGGCCTGATTCGTATAATATGATCTGGGTTAATCTTACAATTTATACCACTTATAATTTAATTTGGGCATTATTAAATGCACCCCCACCTGGTTGGTACACCCCCATTTTGCGAATTTCTCAAAATACCCCTCGAATAAAAACAGTAATTTTTTTTTAATTCTGAACATTTTACCAGAAATTGCAATTTCCGGCAACAAATTTTAAACACAATGTAATTGGAAATTGCAATTTCCAGTATACAATTTGTATAGCGGAAATTGCAATTTCCGGTATACAATTTGCGAATTTTCCATAATGCCCCCTTGAATAACATAACAAAAACTCAACCTTCACCCCGATTCACTCACACTCACGCTTCCGGAAATTCTAAATTCTTGAAACTGAAAACGCTCTGTTCTTACTGGATATTGAAAATTTTCGGTACGTATTTTTTTTGTTTTTTAAACATAGTTCCGGAAATTGCAATTTCCGGTATACAATTTTGTATACCGAAAATTACAATTTTCGGGGAATTACAATTTTGTACCGAAAATTACAATTTCCGGTACGCAAATTGTATACCGGAAATTGTAATTTCAGGTACGCAAATTGCGTACCGGAAATTGTAATTTCCGGTACAAAATTGTAATTCACCGAAAATTGTAATTTTCGGTATACAAAATTGTATACCGGAAATTGTAATTTCCGGTACGCAAATTTTATACCAAAAATTGCATTTTTCGGTACATTTTTTATTTTATTACAATTTAATATAATTGATTTATTTATCTTTCAGATATGCCTAAGTCGAGAGGGAGAGGAGTAGCTTCCACTCCTGGTAGTGCACCCCCACGTAGACAACGGCAGCCTCTGACTGTCTCTGAGCGTCAGAGGCGTATTGCTAGCAGGCTGCCGCACGAGGATGTAGTTGGCCACCAGGATCCCCATTTTGTATACGAGGCTCCAGAGGATATAGTTGGAGGAGACCATGGTATAGCTGGAGACCAGGCTCCCTTTCCTGGAGGACCTTACGATGGGTCGTTGCTTACAGATTATCAGCATCACGTTGCCTATCAGATATGGCAGGGGCAGGTATATATCTGGTTGTTATTTGATCAAATGTTTATTTTTTTTATATGATCAATGATGTTTATTTGTGTGCAGAAGCGTGATGCACTTAAGGTGGCCTCTCACGGCCTGAAGTTGCAAAAATGGTTGAGTGGAAGAGTATCACTGCCTCCTCATGTAAATGATCATCTCTTGGAGGTCGGCCTAACCTCCTTGCTATACTGCAGCTTCAGGATGGTTGACATGGCCTTACTGTCAGCCTTTGCAGAGAGATGGCATCGGGAGACGAGCAGCTTCCATCTGCCCTTTGGAGAGATGACAGTCACGCTTGATGATGTGTCTCTCCTCCTAGGCCTTAAAGTGAGCTGCTCTTTTTATGTACCCCCAGTGATGGATCCAGACATTTCCATATCTTATTTACAGACATTGCTGGGGTGTACATATGAAGAGGCAAACAAGGAGACGACATATATGAGGGGCACTCATATGAGTATTGACTTCTTGATGAAGACATATGACCAACGCGTTTACGATGAACAGTGGGACTGTGCAGCCAGGGCCATGATAATGTTGTTGTTGGCCTGTACCATTTTGGCAGACAAGAGCGATATATATATATATATATTGACATCAAGTACCTGGACCTGGTACGTGACTTGGGGGCGGTTAGTAGTGTGTCATGTGCTAGTGCTGCACTAGCCTTCTTGTACGGATATCTGGGAGACGCTAGCCTGCATGACACTAAGTATATTGGCGGATACATGACACTTCTTCAGGTACGCAGCCTATTTTTGTAAACAATTATTTATTTAAAGTACATTGTATGGCGTGTTGATTCGTTATTGTTGTCACAGGCATGAATATATGAGTATTTCCCTCGTCTCTGCAAGAGGAAGAATAACGGCATCACCCCGGGCATGACATGAGCCATGAGGTGGTCGCCGGTTAAGGGTGACGGCCAGGTGGGGCCCTTTAGGAGAGCGCTGGATGCGTTAACAGTCGATGACGTTGTTTGGAGACCGTGGGAGGGCATTAGGGCGAGTTGTCATCCTGCTTGCCTATTTTCGGGGTACATCCGGTGTGCCTCATTTATTGTGCCGTACCTGCTTGAGAGGGTTGTCAGGCAGTTTGGCTACATCCAGGACATTCCCCGGCCACCACCACCGCGTCCGACAGCTGCGGAGATTATGGATGCATGAATACAGTTTCCTATGCACTCTATCATGTCGACTGTCCCCGATTTATACATGGCCTCGTGTCCAGCGGAGTGCACTGACAGGTACATGGGGTGGTATCGCAGGGTGTCACATCCACTCCTGAACAATTCGGATGCTCCTGAGGCCGCGGCTGCTCCTGATTGTGTAAGTGTTTAGATATACATTATGTATTTTTTGTGTTTGTTTATTTTCTCTTATGTCTCGTTATAATTTGCAGCCGCATTGTTATGATATGGTGAGAGGTGGCCTCGATCACTGACATTCTCCAGGCGACCTGCCGAGACAGACTATGAGATGATGGACCCCTCTCTGCTTGCCGAGTATATTGCCCAGGAACTACAGATAGCGCAGGGTGGGACGGAGACAACCACATCCGGGGCGAAGCATCGACAGCGGAGACGATAGGGTTTTTATGTTTATTATGTTTTTTTGTTATATTTGGACATCTTTTGTTGTTATATTTACATTTTGTTATATTTGCGCTTCTTTTTTGATGTTGTTTAATTGTGGCCACTCGCTCGTTCTTTTTATTCGCGTAGCCTACGCTCCCAACAATGAACCAACTTCACAAGGTTTATAGAAAAAAATATGATACATTTAGACTGCAAATTCAACACTAAAAGAAACCAACGTCACATTACATTACATTGCATAACCAACAACATAATTCACTCTGGATGCCAATTCAACATTAAAAAAACCAAACCCACATTTAAAAATAATAAAGTGTACTACATATCACTACAATGTAATCAATCGTCGTCCAATCGTACACGGTCACCTGGGTACTGTCGTGTAGTATGACGCAACGACGGAAATAATGTGAACCATTCTTGCAATCGAGCAGCATATAATGTTGCCCATGAGTGAGCCTCCGGATAAGCATATTGACACCAACTGGGAGCAACGTTAGGCGATGGACATCCAGGCTTAAGAAATACCTGAAAAAATACAGATTAATTAAACACATTGTTTATTTTACATTAAAAAAAGATAAATTTAAGTTAAAACACATTGCTGTAAAAAAAATTTACCTGTACCCAGTGATTTTTGTTGACAAAGCCAATACAAATTATGGCGTTGTTTGGCTGGGTTGGGTGACACATGCCCCTAAGAGGGAAAAATGTCCAACACGTTCGACTGCACTCATTCAAAGAGACTAGAACCAATTTATATTTGGTTGCTATTACGTAACTCATGTCTGGTAAGGTCATTCACTTGTCACGAAAGCAGGTACCAGTTATACCTATCAACGACTCCCTCAATGCTTGATATTGATCTCCAAAAAGCCGGCCATATAAATCATAATGCATTCTGATCACTTTTTCCACGTCTTGCCGGACTATAGGCCATACGTCCTCAAATTTACCAAGTAATGCTGCAATGGAACGATATCCGCAGTTTCCATCATCTTTGACATCCACTATTTGCTCAATATATGGATGAAACTATGGAGGAAATTGGCTCAGGTAAGGCGTTTGATGTACATTAGGTGGTACATCAGATCGTTTCTTTTTCCTTGTGGGCACATTAGATGGTACATTAGATGCCTTTGATGTATTCCCAGATGGTATGTTAGAATACATGTTGTCCACATGCTCAAAATATGATGGGTCGCGCCTAACATCATATCCATCCATTGTTGGGGCCTTACCTTTACCCTTTTTCGGTGCTCCCTTGGTCTTCATCTTTTGAGGAGGTGGACACATTGAAGTTGTGTCCGAAAATACAAGTTCACGCACTTTGGCAAACAGTGTCCTCTTGCCAATAACATTAAGTGATCGAAATCAATTTACCAATGCATCCCACTGAAGCGCAAGCTCTTCCTCTGACACCCCGCCTTCTGTCTCAACTTTGTGTTGTTGCGATTGGTATTCACCAAAATGTAAACTCCTCCAGTGCAAGTGAACTGACTCCAATGGAATATGTGCAAACAGTCTTATGTAACCCGCCAACTCACAAGCACAAGGTAACCCATGTATCGTTCTGATTAGGCAACGACAAGTAGATTTATCGATACCCACATAATTCACTCTGCCACACTCGTCGGCAATAAGTTGTAGTGCAGTCCTTGATACAAATCCATGCAATCTGATAAACAAACGGTTGTTGTGCCTGTGCTCCACTATGTTTATGCTTCTTTCGAATGATGCTTTTATCTCATTGTGTTGCAGTGCAATCATATTGTTCATAGCTTCCCAACAATGACACAGGTCACCCCTACTGTTTTGCAGATTCCTCTTCAATGTCCAATGTGCAGACTCAGCCCTAATAACAAACAAAAATTAAACCACATCAAATACCAATGACACCATTTAAAAAACAAAATTATCAACATAATTTTATCTACTGGTTTAAGCATACCTATTTGTTGTTGTATTTCCGAAGTGCATCACTTGGTTGGTCCATGCCGCAACAAACTTTTCCTTAAAGGGGTTCAACCATGTATTCTTGACATATTCAACAAAAATAGGAAATTCTGAACATACACACTCAAAAGTCATCAACCGTTGCTGATACTCAAACTCATCAGTCGCATCAACAACATCATCCCATGCATTCTTCACTGCCTCATGTTTGTCTTCATGAAATACCAACTTCTTGCATTTCGCATAGACATTCTTACCTATGTGCCATTGACACAGCAAATTGGCTGAAGTTGAAAAAACAGACGCAATTGCATTCATCAAAGCAAGATCTCTATCGGTAAGAATAACTAGAGGAAATGATTCCTGTCGCACAAACAAACCTTTTAACTTCAAGAGTGCCCATTCAAAGTTATCCTGCTGCTCAGAATCCAAATAGGCAAACGCCACAGTGTATGTAAGGGATGTACTGGTAACAGCAACAATTTCAAACAGTGGCAGCCGATATCTGTTGGTTTTGTAGGTGCTGTCCATGAACAAGACAACGTGAAATGTATTCAATAAATTGACGGCATCTGGATGTGTCCAAAAAATATCTCTAACAACGTCAGAACCTTCATGTCTTCTATACCAGGACACATATCGATCATGTTGGATTAAGTTCAACAAGTGTTGCATTTCAGTTCTTGGACCTTTCTGTGTTGATCGAAACTTACGCTGCTCATTATATACTTGACTGATGGTAGTGAGATTGGCCACATTGCGACTTTTTAGTGTCAATAGAATGCTTCCCGGCCTTACGTTGTTCTTTGTCATATCATGAACAATTTCTTTCTCATTTTGGTTTAAACGACTAACAAATGGATGACCCATCATGCTTTCAGGTATCCGATGGTTGTGAATTCCACAAATGACCTTAAGTATCCAGCCTTCACCCGTTGACAGGGGTCTTCCTTTAAGCGTGAACGGACACTCACACTTATGAGATCCAGTTGACTTTGAAGAACTTGATGACTTTGATCTACACTTTCCACCTCTTTCACAACCCATAATGACTTTTGTTTTTCTTCCTCTTTGTCCTGTTTCTGGTCTGATCTTACAATGACAACAACTATATTGTTTTCTTTCTCAACCTCTCGAGCCCAATACAAAAGGTCATCTCATGTAGGAAATATCTAAAAAACAGTATTAATCTTAATGTTTTGCTAAAAAAAATACGACATATTCACAATATCAAACAATAATTAAATTACCTGCGTAGTGGTGAATACATCACTACAATCGAAATGTTGGGAAACGTCGGTCGGCTTGTCAGCTTCGTCGGAATTGAAGCCACTAAAATCATTCATTTCCAATGAAACTAAAATGAAACAAACAATAGATTATTACGTAGGAAAAAAAGTTTGAAAAAAAAAATAATGTACCGAAAATTTGCAATTTCCGGTAAAACATTAAAAATATAACGTACCGGAAATTCACAATTTCCGGTACACAATTTCCGGTACACAATATTTTTAATCTTTTATCGGAAATTACAAATTTCCGGTACGTTATTTTAATGCTGTCTACCGGAAATTCCAATTTTCGGTATAGAAATTGTATACCGAAAATTGCAATTTTCGGAACAAAGTTCAAAATGAAACAAAATACGTACTGACAGCGTTTTCCACCAAGTCTGAGTGCAAAAAAATAAAAAAATGAGTGTTTGACTACAAAATCCTTTGATGTAAAGGGGAATGGACCTGTCGTAAATAAGCTCTTTCGACCATCATAAGTTGGCATCTGTTTATCAACGATTGTCTCTCGATGCATTCGGACTAGCTTACTTTGCTAAGTAAGCTAGTCCTCGATGCAAAGTAAGCTAGTCCGAATGCATCGAGAGATTGTTGACAGTATGGGTGAAGATCCTTAATCAAAGGGTTCAGTTTCTCCCCCAATAGAGAATTATCTCTTTCCGGTAACATTGTGTTTAAAATTCTTACCGGAAATTGCAATTTCCGGTATACAAATTGTATACCGGAAATTGCAATTTCTGGTAACATTGTGTTTAAAATTTGTTACCGGAAATTGCAATTTTCGGTATACCGGTATACTATACCGGAAAAATTTTAAACACAATGTTACCAGAAATTGCAATTTCCAGTAAAATGTTCAGAATTAAAAAAAAAGAATTTTTACTGTTTTTATTCAGGAGGTATTTTGGAAAATTCGCAAATTGAGGGGTATACCTACCAGGTGGGGGGTGCATTTAATAATTGCCTTTAATTTACGGTGAGCTTATTCAAGTAAGACAGAATAAAGTACCAAAGCCATATTTTGAGATTTTGAAGGAAAATTAAAAACAAAATGAAGTTTAAAAGACCTAGAATAAAAACATAAGGAAACTGCTTATGGTTAGACTTTCTCATATTTGAAGTATACAAGGAAGAAAATGGATACATTTTCTAAATCTTCCAAAACCATTCCTTTATACACTTTTTTTTTAAGTTAGAAAAATTTAGTAAAAATTAGATAACTTACTCATTTATCTACATTCAATATATAATTATCAATTTATGTTTTAAAATGATAAAATGATAAATAATAATATAATAAATTTATGAGTTACTGTTATCTTTTCTATTACTAACCTATATCTTTCAAATTATTTTACTTCCGTTTCTAAATTTTTTCTTTTCAGTTCCTTTAAAACTCCAACACAAGGCCTTAATATAAATTACCAATTTACTCCATTTTTTTTTTGGTACGTTACTAATTTACTATTTTAATTAACAAGGAAAAGTTGACAACCTGTAAAAAAAAAAAAAGGAAAAGTTGACAAAGTGTAGTGAAAAGGAAAGAAAAAAGTAACACATGTAATAGTGGTCCTCCTTCCGGTTGTAGCACGTAGTTTAATGTCCCGTGATTATCCCTCCAAGACTGCTATACATCTGAAGTCAACAGCTCACGAAAATCACGAATGACTCCCCCCACCCTTTTTTTTGGTAGCATGACTTCCCGTTATTCTCTTTCCTAAATTTTTTTATGAGATTGGTAAAAAAAAATCATTATGAAATTGTCGCATGACTTGCTCTGCCGCCTATAGTTTTGCAAAGGAGAATAACTGAATAGAACAAAGTGTTTTAAAGACATTATTTGCCTGTAATCAATTTCTTTGCCTGAGAGGTCCTTGAGGATATTGGAAGGAAACAATTTTTTTTTTTCAAATGCACAAAAATCTAAAGTTCAAACTCTCCAAATGAAATTATATAACCATGACATTGGAGTGCTCAGCATCAAAGCATTTGATTAAAGTTAAAACCAAAAAAAAAAAAACAAAACTAAGTGACACAGACACACATATAAAGACTTCAACTGAAATTAGAAAAGTGAAACATTCGGAAACACATATTTCCAAGTCTATATTCTGCTCATCAAGTGTCCATGCAACAATATTTAACTCCGATAATACCTTTGTTGATCTCTTTATTTTCTTGTTAAGCTGCAAAAGGGGAAAAGTCAATTAAACAAAATCTCACAATAAAAGCTTTACGTTGTTGCTCTTTCAATTATCTCTCCAGTCTATATATTCCTGCTTCTTCCGGTGGAATGTTAAAATCGACATTGAATTTTGTTAAAGTTCCACTTCTACTAGAGTCTTCTAACAGTTCATCAATAGAAGATTGTAGAAGAGGAGAGGTAGAAAACCGCTTATGAATGACGTGGAGAAGAACCAGCAATAAACTGAAAATAAAATTAGGAAAGAGAAAATGAAATAAAATATGCCACATCATTCATGAACCGCTCGTGACGGTCATTCTCGTGATATTCAGCATTTCCCTTATCCCAATCCCTCCTTTAGAAAGAAAGAAACTTAAAAACCAGCAACACTCACGTGGCTTTGTGTCCCGAAACTAAGGCGCCCTTTGGAAACAAAACAACAGCGCTAACCAAACCCATGTGGTTTTATTCTTTATTCTAGTATGTTTGGAACATCATTGGTTTCTTTTTTGCCACTATAAATAAAAACCAAGGCCGCACAGTTTGCACCACAATACCAATTCACTTGTCGCAATCTTCATTCATTCATTCATTGATTCCTCTTCGTTCCTGTTAATCATGTCGAGCACAGCTGGTCAGGTCATCAAATGCAGAGGTGAGACATGCCGTCCTCTTTTTGTTTTTTTTTTTTTTATCTTGGTTTCGGTTTTTTCTTGTGCATTCTTATTTTATTTTTTGTTTGCGTATTTTTCCCTACCGATAATTATAAAAAGATAATTTTTATTACCCTTGGGAAAATATTTGTTTCATAAATTTATGGCTTAAATATACTTTTCGTCCCTGCAAATATGAAGTGTTTTGAATTTAGTCTCTGCAATTTTTTTTTGTTATTTATCCCTACAAATTTCATCTTTTTGTTTTTCGTCCCTTTCCGTTAAAAAAACACTAAGTTGGCAAATGGAAGTTCATGTGGCACCGCTGACTCTGATTAATGAGCACACATGCCATGCACACTCAGCTTTTTGATGTTAAATCATATTTAATTTTTTAAATAAAATTAAAAAAACTAGGGTTTTAACATCCTTTGCCTTTCCCTTTCCCTTTCCCTGGCGTCACCCCCACCCATCGTCAACCCCATCCTCTTCTGCCAAACCCCACACTGAACTGTAACTCATCCTCTTTGTCACCATAAAAATTGAAATGGGACTATGGAAGAGAGAGGACAGAGAAGGTACAATACAATACAAGAAGTGGGGTGAGCCATTCCCATTTCACTAGCTGTCGTGGCGGAGGATCTCTATCGTAAACCCATCGGAGATAGGGAGTAAGCGCGGGCGCAACAAATTCTCTGCGTTCAGTCTTCAACGCAAACCTCTGATTTTGCTCTGCTGCAATTTCCACCGAAACCATTTCAAAAGAAACTCCATTTTGTTAATTTTTTTTAATTTGTTGTAGCTAAATTCGAGGAGAGCCAAAGGACATTATCCAAAACTTTCGTTTGATTATTCGATACTCGAGAGAGTAATTAACAGTGTCGGCAAAATCTCTCCATGGCCCTTGTATTCGCTGTATACATGTGTACAAGAACTGCGGTCTAAGAAATACGCCTAATAAATAAACGGAAAACTAAACTAAAAAGGGTTCCTTTTCAGTCCTTTACTTTTCGAGGCAGTTTTTAAGCTTGCTTTAGATTTCGATTTTTTAAGCTTTCCATTATCCATGCCCATTTTTGAGTCACTTGTGTTGTAGCCGAATTTCGAAGATGCGAGGGGCAACCGAGATAAAATAGAGAGAGAAAGAGCGAAGATATTGCTTCCCCAAAAGTAAAGATTCAATTTTTAGTGCGTGAGCAATAATGGGGTCTGGAGAAACAACTTCTTGTTCTTTTTCTGCAACCACTGACATGTCTAGCTCAGGCTGACTCATTGTTCTGAAGGAGAGGGGCATAGATGGTGGGTGGTTGTGGAAAAGGGAGAGAGAGGAACCATAATTTGTTTTCTTTTATTTTTAATAAAAAATTAAATAAAAATGAGTCATCAGCTGACTTTACATGATATAGTGACGCATAGACTCATTAATCTGAGTCAGAGTCAGCAATGTCAAAGGGAGGTGTGTGAGACACCTCAGCGTTTTTTTAACAGAGAGGGATAAAAAACAAAAAGATGAAATTTGCAGGGATGAAAAACAAAAAAAACAAAAAAATTTGCAGAGACTAAATTTAAAACACCTCATATTTATAGGGACGAAAAATATATTTAAACCTAAATTTATCGATCAGTTACTCACTAGGGCAGTAATTTATCGGATTTACATCACGATCAATCTTGTTATGGTCATTCAGAATTCAGAAACAAGTTTTGTTCGATCAATATTCGTTATGCATCTAGAAAATCATAATGATCGTTGTCCGTTTTTCAGATACTTCAGTGGACCCATTTTGGTTGTTTACTCGTTAGAAATTAGAAAATGCTCAATGATATACAGGCTTGTTAAATTTGAAAAACTGATAATTGATTTTCAATATGAACCAGAGTACATTTGGTTTACAAATTTTGTTGTGCATACAAAATACTTCTGTTGTTTGATTTCTATGAGTGATAATGTAATACTAATTCAAACTGAATGGGTTGTTTGGTAATTTTGGAAATGTGGTAATAGCCGCCGTATCATGGGAGGCGGGGAAGCCGCTAGTGATGGAAGAAGTAGAGGTGGCGCCACCACAAGCCGGTGAAGTGCGTGTCAAGATACTCTACACCTCCCTTTGCCACACTGATGTTTACTTCTGGGAAGCCAAGGTAACTAACTCACAACTCTTTTACTTATCATCACTTCCTATTTCCTTTCCTATATTACCCACCAAATATTCAATTTAATATGATTTTTATTTTTCCCCCAATTCAGGGTCAGACTCCATTGTTTCCTCGCATATTTGGTCATGAAGCTGGAGGGTATGTTCCTCTTCTCAATATTGCCTTATGTATTTTGATTGTTTCCTTTTTCTCGAGTCTATTTGGTTTCGACATAGACTGCGTTTTTGGTTAAGTTAAATCTTCTGTTTTTTCTACAATGTACGGTGAATTCATGTTATTGATAATGTTAATCAGGATTGTGGAGAGTGTAGGTGAGGGTGTGACACATCTGAAACCAGGGGATCACGCCCTCCCTGTATTCACTGGGGAGTGTGGGGAATGTCCGCATTGTAAGTCAGAGGAGAGCAATATGTGTGATCTGCTTAGGATCAACACTGATAGGGGTGTAATGATCAATGACAACCAGACAAGGTTCTCTATAAAGGGACAGCCTGTATACCATTTTGTTGGCACCTCTACATTCAGTGAATACACTGTGGTTCATGCTGGATGTGTTGCAAAGATCAACCCTGCTGCCCCACTTGACAAAGTTTGTATTCTCAGTTGTGGAATTTGCACAGGTTTGGAATATACCTACCTTGATATAGTAATATATATATACAACTAGGCCATTCTGTTGTTCTTTTGATTCAATTTGCATTTATGCTTTGTAGGTCTTGGTGCTACTATCAATGTTGCCAAACCAAAACCTGGTTCTTCTGTTGCCGTCTTTGGACTTGGAGCTGTTGGCCTTGCTGTATGTTAGTTACCCTTTTACCTTTAAGTGCGCGGGCAAATGTTTGTATTACAGTTTTTATAGCAAACTAGTTGAGAGAATTAGTGCTAAGTACGGGTGGAAAAGAAAAGTAGAACCTAGTGTAGTTAAGTTTATGGCGGAAAAACGGATAGATGAGTTTTTGTCATGTGTCATCAGTATAGTTAAGTTTTATAAATAAATAATAGATAGAATAAAATGGATGATAAAGGCCAGTATTAACTCCTACTCTTCTCATTAATCCAAATTTTAGGCTGCCGAAGGGGCAAGAATTTCTGGTGCATCGAGAATCATTGGGGTTGATTTAGTTTCCAGCCGATTTGAAGAAGGTAGAATGCTTTCTTATTCCATCAAATGCTCTAAGCTCAACATAAATTAAATGATCAATGACTATTAACTTATTGATGGTATTTTTGTTTTTATTAATGTTGGCAGCTAAGAAATTTGGAGTAAATGAGTTCGTGAACCCAAAAGAACATGACAAACCTGTACAACAGGTTAGTTCATCCACAATTTAGCACTATATAGTTAATTATATTTCTTTCACACTAAACTCTGTTTCTTCAATTTTGAAATCCAAATTCTGATGCTATGTTGGTGTGCAGGTTATTGCTGAAATGACCAATGGAGGTGTGGATCGTGCTATTGAATGTACTGGCAGCATCCAGGCCATGATCTCAGCATTTGAATGTGTACATGATGTACGTAAAACACAACTTATTTGCTCTTACTTGTTGCTAATTAATAATTTATATAAAATAGTTTATATAAAGCTTAGTGAGGCTGAAGTGCTGAACCTTGATTCGTTCCTCTCAGGGTTGGGGTGTTGCTGTACTTGTTGGAGTGCCAAGCAAAGATGATGCATTCAAAACTCATCCTATGAATTTATTGAATGAGAGGACTCTTAAGGGTACCTTCTATGGTAACTACAAACCCCGCACTGATCTTCCTGCTGTTGTGGAGAAGTACATGAACGGGGTAAGCAGTAAGCTTATATATATTGATATTGAATTGTGCAGTTTATTAGGAGAACTACTAATGCAGGATGATATGTTATGTGATGTTATGGTGATACTGCAGGAGCTGGAACTGGAGAAATTCATCACTCACACGGTTCCATTCTCAGAGATCAACAAAGCTTTTGATTACATGCTGAAAGGGCAGTCTATCAGATGTATCATACGCATGGAAGAGTAATAAAACACAAACTGTTGAAATAGTCCCCACGAGGAGAGGAGTTCTCGTTCTTTTTGTGGGAAAAAAAAATAATGAAATTCTTATATATTCCTTTACGATTATTGAATTTGTGAGAGTTTGTGAAGTTTGAATGCAGAGAATGATGTGGCACTTGCTACCGGGATTGTCTACTACAGGATAAATAAAATGTTTTTTTTATTTTATAAAATAAACCGTATTCAATTTCGACTATTTGGGCTGACTATGAGACTAATCCTTATCCTTGGCTGAGGAATTAATTACACTTAAAACTCTTCACCCTTCCATAAGAATGTATCAAACTTTGGTCCTTTCATCTACAAGCTTAGCGTATGTATTGCCAACTGAGTCATATTTATTGGGTAATAAAATGTTGTTTTTATTAATTTGATGTTGTTCTTGTGTTATTTTAATTGATTTTTTTCGATCAAAATTAAGATAGGGAAATTTTTTGCTTTAATTTTAATTAACGAATTTGTTTTATTTTAAATTTTTATATACGAATATTGAAAATGCTAAAATATTTAATAACACAAAATAAAATAATCTTTTCATTATTTATACTATTTATACAAATTTATAAAAACAAAAACAAAATATAAAAGTAATACTCTTATAATTAGAAATAGAATAGAGTAGCCATTGGTTATAAAAACAAAGCACAAATTACACGGCTTTCTCTCAAATATCTGATAAATTTTATGTTTTTTTCATTAAAGTTATAACTTCGGTTAAAATAAAAATCATGACCAAAATATCACTGGCACCTTATTCCCCTAAGAGATGCTCTTGTTACATTGCCCTTCTTGAGAAATGCGAATATTACATTATCATCCATTCTTATTTTAAATTATGTACTTTCCTCTTATTTTACTACAGTTAACTCTATTTTTAATTTTGTAATACGATTGAAATATCATTTACACTCTTCTTCCCTGATATATTCAAATATTATAGTCCTCTCTTCTTTAGTTTTAAATTAAACATTTCCCCCTTAATAGATTTTAAATTAAACATTTTCCCCCTTAATAGAAGAAAATGCGTAACATTTTATGCCATTTTTATATTAACTATACCAATTCTATTAAATAATACATTTATTACATTTATGGGAATATTTAATTATAATATAGATGACAAATTTATATTTTGTATAATATAATTGTTGTATTATAATTATAATTTAAAGTTAAATATTTTCTTTACTGTTGCTCAATGCACTCCTTGGACATAATCTAATGTTAGACTTGAAATTTGAGTTGAATGGTGATCCGACAAAATATACCGAACCCAAAACTGGGTAAAATAGTGTGAGCCCAGATATAATCAGGGCCATAATGTGGGGTAACATAGGGAACTTAGCCCCTCAATTAGTCTGTATCGATTACATGTAGTAAAAAACATACGACTGTGAAGGAGAATTTCCCCTCTTGTCGAAGCCATGCATCGACAACCAATGAGTATCTACGACATACTCAAGATCATTTCCTATGATCAAAACATCTTATCATGGCTCGGTGCTAAGCATGGACAACTGATCTTGGTGTGACTAACAACCTAAAAAATGGAAAAGTTAGAAATTTTAGAATTAAGATATGATAGCCCATATTCTCAGTTCGCGTTTCCTATTTACTTGCAGCGCCATTTCTAGGCTACAACGAATCCCGGTCCTCAATGTAATCTTGTGAAAAATTGTATGGGGTCTTATATACAAATTTGGTACGACATCACCGATTCTTGACTCTTAATAGCTAGGACTGATAAAAAACTATTCAGTACAACCCAATAGGCCCATATCGGGGCCCATTTAGTAGCATTTGATGTGATTTAAGTCTAACTCATTATTTCATCCCCACTTCCCATAACTGTTTGAATATAGGAGCATTAACCCCCATTACCAGTATGTTTGATATTTAGTAACTTCTCATTCATTCATTCATTATATAAGCGCATCAAAGGGTACCTAAGGTGTTAGAACCTAAACGATTGAGAAGTTTAGACCCTAAATAATTTTGATGATAACAAAGTATCTATGTGAGAACAATTTACCTTCTGATAAGTCTTAAAGCGTGTAGGATTCAATTTGTCTATATATTAGTATTATCACTCAAGTAAGAAGAGGAAGTTTACAAGAGAACCCGTGCGCTAAAGCTGTTAGCATCTGGTCTTGCACTTGCATCTAGTACTTGATCGTAGCGAGCGGCCGGTATTCAGAGATTACAACACGTGGAACGGACCCAAAGCTTGTTAGCATCTGGTATAACTTAGCGAGCATCTGGTTCTGTAATGAAGCACGTGAGAAGCATGCCTTGTTTTCTGCTCTCTATCTCAGCATATCTCTGTAGTAAATCTTTTGCGCTCAATTTGATAGTACGAGGTATTAAAGGTGGCACCTTTAGCTAAAAGAAAAAGTTCATACCTTTTCAAATTGTGTCAGGCTGCAAATGATTGGAAAAAGAAATAGTACAAATGGCAATAAAGGTGTATTATTCAAATATTCCTATAGAAAGGGAATTGCTGATATTTTTCCTCAATTACCTCACTCAATGATTGGAGTTGATTTACCCTACAACGGTAATATTGAAGAAGTCTATATATACTCCATCTCTGATATTGAAGAAGGTTACAAAATTACGAATTAAGTGAGTAATCAAGAATTTTGTGTCAAACACTCTAAGAACTAGATTGTGAACAAGTTTCTTAGAGTCTTATTCTTTCTTTTAGAAAGTTATCTACTTTGTGCTTAAACTTTTCATTCTCTCGTGTTGAGAGTTATTTATTGTATTCAAATCTTTCTTGTAAACTTGTGTAGCCTTGTAATAGGTTGATTCATCAAAGGCTCGAACGTACTGAGTCGTTTTGAAAAGTTAAGAATATAGTCAAGTTTGTGATAATAGTATACTCTTAAGGGAATTTGAAATCAGTGTGATCATAGTGGAAAATCCTTCAGGAATGAAAGAACTAGACATAGCTACCAGTTGGTGGTGAATTAGTATAATTTCTTATGTCTGCTTCTTCTCTACTCTACTTGATTTATTTTTAGTATCACGAGAAAACAAGTTTTTACAAACCATTTTTCAACATCCGGTGTTCTTTGCATCCGATAGTAAAACATTTTGAAAAGAACTTGGTTTCTGTATCTAAGTTTTGCAAAAAGTTTTCAATACAATTCAACCCCCTTCTTGTGTTCACGTTCATAAGGTAGGTTATTTCCCTTGCCTAGACATTTTGGATCCATGACTAATTTGAACGTCAGAGTCTTTGCAGATATTCCGATTCACCCATGGAGGATCTCTGACGTGACAAAACAATCTGAAAACTAACTTTGGTGCGGAGCAAAACATGCATTTTGAATGCTTAACGGTGTACTTTATATTGGGCTTAGCACTTCCAAATTTTAGGTCTTGTCCATCAAGGCTCCATGTTATTATTGGTTGTGGAGGAGTTATCTGGGGTTGCTGGATGAAGCTAAACTCTATTAAGTTGGTCATTTGCTCAATTTTCCATGCAGAGTCATCAAGTATCTTAAATGGTTTGGTGTTGGCCAGAAAGCATGTCGTTGATAGACTCGTGACTGAATTCAATATTTTGAGTGTCGTTCAGATGTTAGATAGAGGTTGCTAGTGGCCACCGTGTTGCTTCTATTGTTATATAGAATTCCAGAATTTGATTCAATAACTAGGAGAGATGTGGAATATCGCGTTGTGAATAGGTTATCATGGGCTCTAGGTGTTTATGTCAGAATATTGTCTATCGATTATTTTTGTCAATTTTTTTTTATAAAACTTTGTTAACTCTTTTTTATTATCATAGTACTCCTACATCTTTTCTTTTCTTTTCTTTTTTTATCACCGGTATCCTCCATCGGAAACTATCATGTTCGAAGAATAGTTGACACTAAATATGGACATCCCTTTCAATAAGAATTCAAACCATAAAATTTGTCACGTTATAGGAGACTAACCCTTTTACTAGACCCCGTCTCATTGGGATGCCTCTATTATTGTACATGTCTTCCGTCAACAAAACTAGTGTGCAGATCTTTTAGCTAAGGAAGGAGCGATTTCTACGGGTTACAGGTGCTGGTTGTTCCCCCCATTGGCCTGGAGTCTCTGTTGTTGAAGGACACTTGAAGCCTAGTGTTTTTATGTCATTCGTTTTTGTTTTTTCCTCTATTACTATTGTAACTTGCCCCCAAAAAAAGACCCCACCTCGTTGATCTTTTCCTTTTTTTTTTTCCAATGTCACTCATCAGAAAATCTCTGTCCTCTTCTAATTGTTCTTCTATCGTAGTCCCTTTTGGGCATTAGCCTAGTAGCTTCACTGGAAAAAATGAGAAAAGTTATTTTAACATTAAAACGAGGCTTCAAAATTTGAAAACAATTTTTGTGGTTAATGCACTTAAAAAATGTGGTTTATAAAGTATTTAGTGGTTAACAAATATATTAAGGTGTCTGTAGCGACCGAAAAATTCGGAGGGATTTATTCGAGTTTAATGGAGCCGCCACCAATAATTTATTTCATAGGGAAAATATTGAAAAAAATCTTTTTTTTGAAGAAAAATGGTCCTTGAGACCAGATTTGGGTTCGGGAGTCAATTATGTGTAGGGAAGGTATTAGCACCCTACAACATCCTTTCGAAAAAGGTTACCTCTAATTAATTGTGCAAAATTTATCAACTTCTAAAAAAAATATATTTATTTCCCTTTTATTTAAAAAAAAAATTAACCAAGATAAAAAAAAGGACTTAATAAAAATCGTTTATTTTTGCGCTTGACAGGAGTATGCTCCTGCTCCTACGTATCTCCGGGTGCAGTGGAGAAATCAAAGGCTACGTAGTTCTTGGGTAGAAAATAGTTGCGTGTTGGTTGATTTTATTTGTATATTTTTTGATGGAAAAAGGTAGGTTTTGTAGGGACCAAACAAGAAGCAATCAAGAGTGGTCCTCACTAACAACCTATTTTGTTTAGAAAATTAACGGTGTTCACAATGATCAAACGGGAAGCAATCTCGAGTGATCATTACTAGTAAAAAAAAACTTAATTTTATTTTTATGAAGATGATAGGTTTTCATGGGGACCAAACAAGAAGCAATCAAGAGTGGTCCTCACTAATAACCCATTTTTATTTAGAGAATCAAGATATTTGTAATGACTAAACGGGAAGCAATCTCGAGTAATCATCACTAGTAAATTAATTTTCATGATTTTTATCATGTGATTTTCAAGAAAAATAGGGTCTCAAAACTTGTATGTGAAGTTTAGTTGAATGAAACTGTACTAATTTGACCAGTATATAAAAAAGGTGTTCATGTTTATTAAATAAATGATAAAAAAACAAATGGGCTGAAGCCCAATACTTAACAAGAGAAGACTAACTATATATATATATATAAAAAGGGGTTAGCAAGTAAAAAAAAAAAAAAAGGGAAGGAGAAGTCTAATAGGCTGAAGCCCGAAGCGTAAAAAAAAGAAAAAAAATGAGTGGGCTGATGCCCAAAGTGTAAAAAAAAAAGAGGATAAATGGGCTGATGCCCAAAAAAGAAAAAAAGATAAAACGGGCTGGAGCCCAATCAAAGAAGAGAAAAGAAAAAAAAATGAATAAAAATAATATAAAAAAGAAGCAGGGCGCACGAGGGAAAAAGGGGGGGATGCTAAACCTCACACACACACACACATAAACACACATCAAATGAAAAAAAGAAAGCAGAGGAAAGCCAGCCGCAGAAGAAAGAAAAAGATGAGAGGGAGAGAGAGAGAAATGGAGAGGTGGCGAGAAGAAGAAAGGGAGGAGGCGCGCGGCGTGGCGCCAATCCTTAGCCGCCTTGTGACATGACGAGGGAGGCGGGGATGCGCGAGAGAGGGAGAAGGAACGGTGGGGGAGATCAAGCAGAGGAGAGGGAGAGTGAGAGAGAGAGAGAGATTGTGGGAAAGGATGAGGGAGGCAAACCTTCTTCTTTCTTCCCACTTCTTCTTCTTCTTTGCTCTGCTTTTTTTGTTCTTTCTCTTTTTTTTTTTTGCGTTAGCTCTTGCTTCTGTTTGCTTCTTTTTTGCTTCTGTTTCTTCTCTTTTTTTTTGACTTCGTGAATTAGGGCTTCATGGTGGAGCCTCTAATTCTTTGATTGGTGGTAAAAAACGCCCAGAATTCTCCCCCACTCTCTTTGCTGTTCTGTTGTTGCATTTATAGAGCAAATGGGCTCCAATAGGACAATGGTTGCTGACCCTTGTATTGGCTGTTTGCTGCAGGTATGGTTGGTGATGCAGAGCTGGGTGGTGCCTGCAAAGCTGCTTGGTTGAAGAAGAAATGGAAAGAAACAAAGAAACAAGAAGAAAGCATATTGAACCCATTCTTCAAATGCTTCTGCCCCCTGCCTCTGTTGCTGTTGGTTGTTGTGGTCAGGGATGCCTGCAACGTTCCTGTTGCTTCGTGCTGTTTTGTTTTTTTTTTTGCTTTTTTCTTCTTTTTTTATTTTTTTGTCTGCTTTGTTTCTTTGATGGTTCCTGCATTCCTTTTTTTTTCGTATGCTTTGTCTCTTTGTGCAGGAGCCATGCTCCCTGCAATCTCCATTTTTTTTCATACCTTTTGTCTCTTTGTAATTTTTGTTTTTTTTTGTTTCTGTTTAATTCATTCAAACATTGGTCTGTATATATTTTTTGATATGTAATAGACATTGGACATTGGTTATATCTTGGGCTTGCTTGACTATTTGCACCTCTTTTTTTTATTGCAATTGGGCTGAAATTAGCCCAAAGGTTTTAACAAAATGAACCCAAAATGTGTTATTAAGAATAAAGTAAAAACAACAATAAAAATAAATTACAGGAGGTAGGTGGACAAAATTAGGGTATAACAGATGCCCCTCTTTAGTTATATTTTATTAGAAAATGTGAATAACAAAGGTTTTCATATTTCCGTCATAAAATAGAAGTAAAGATAAAGACACTAATTTTGTCCCGAACCAGGATAGACAAGGGATGGGGTGAGGAATGACAGTGAAGGATTGACGCTTGGTGCGTTTATCAGAAAGCAATAAAGAAGGGCCATCGCCAGGTCGGGTACTGACGCGGTGGTAGGAAAGCAAAAATGAGGGATTAACGCTTGGTGCGTTTATTGGAAATCAATAAAGAAGGGTCATCGCCAGGTCGCAATCGACACGGTGATCGTAAAAGCAAGAATGAGTGATTAACGGCAGCGCGTTTATCGAAAACTATAAAGAAGGGTCACCGCGGTCAGTCTTGGCGGTGATCGGAAAGCAATAACGAGGGTTCGGCGCCAAATAAGGTATTGTGGCGTCGATGGGAAGCAATAAAGAAGGATCACCGCCAGGTCGGTCTTGTTACGGTGATCGGAAGGTTCGACGCCAAGTAGGGTATTGACGCGTCGATGGAAAGCAATAATGAAGGATCAACATCAGGTCCGGAACTGATATGTTGGTCAAAAAGCAATAATGAGGGATTACCGCCAGGTCGGGTACTGACGCAGTAATCTTAAAGCAATAAAAAGGGGTGATGCTCGGCGCGTTTATCAGAAAACTATAAAGAAGGATCTCCGCCAGGTCGGGTACTGACGCGGTGATCGGAAAGCAATAAAGAGTGAGCGATACTTGGCGTGTCGCTCAGAAAGCAAAAATAAAAGACCAATGCTCGGCACATTGTTTGTAAACAAGAGTGAAGGATCAAAATTTGGTGCACGGACCAGGTGTAATAAAACGGCTAAAAGGTGGTGATATGAAGATGATGCACGAATATATGGTATGTGATGCATGTATGCAATGCGATTATTATTTTTACTGATTCCTCGCCCGTATGATCTCTAGTGCTTAAAGATATGGGACGGACTGAGATTCATCGGATTTAGTCATGCTATGCCTTCGACTGGGAGGGAGCGCGAGCTATCGATGCAGCGCTAGTTACTTTTTAAAGGTAATCCCTTTGCCCTTTTTGAAACTTATTTGTTGAGATTTGACGTTTTCTCGTGACTCTTAAGATGTATATAATAACCATAATACTTTCCCATATCATCACATGCTTCACAATTCAGTGCCTATTATCATAAAACAACATTTTGAAATACAAGAACGGAGGTGTTTGGTATTCAAAAGAAGAGTTACGTGTACAAGGACTGAAGTTACACAGACTTGAAAATACATCAAGAAAAATGCAGGAAGAAGAAAAAACAAAGAAAGACAATAACTAAGCAGATATTTTATAGCTTGTGTCTTCGTAGGAACAAATGCCAGCTTCCCATATCCATAACTTTAATTACTCATTACTCTACTTCAGAATTGCCCCAGTTGGGTAAGAGCCCCTTGATGCACCAGCCTTCTTCAATATCCGATTTTAGACCCTAACTTCTGCTTGGATTGCTCTTTCAAGTTTTCAATCCAACGGGTCGCTCTAATTTTTGCCTAGGTTGCCCTTTCAGGTTTTCAACTTAGCGAGCCCACTTTTGCCTGGTTTTTATATGATTTTCTTTTTTAGGCATAATATTTTTTGACTGCATCAGAGTTTACTGGGAGCGGGAGATCTTCACCGTCCATCCTTGTGAGGATTAAGGCTCCTCCAGAAAAAGCTTTTTTCACAACATACGACCTTCATAATTCGGAGTCCATTTTCCACGAGAATCCTTTTGGATGGGCAAAATCTTCTTGAGCACTAGGTCTCCACCTTGAAATTCCCGAGGGCGAACTTTCTTTTCGTAAGCCTTCTTCATCCTGTGTTGATATAGCTGTCCATGACATAAGGCCATCACTCTCTTTTCTTCAATGAGATTCAATTGATCCATCCGAGCCTGAACCCACTCCGCCTCTTCTAGTTTTGTCTCCATCAATACCCTTAACGAGGGGATCTCGACTTCAATGGGAAGCACTGCTTCCATTCCATACACCAGCGAGAAAGGGGTTGCCCCTGTTGAGGTGCGAACCGAAGTTCGATAACCGTGCAAGGCAAAAGGGAGCATTTCGTGCCAGTCTCTAAATGTTACCACTATCTTTTGGACAATCTTCTTGATGTTCTTATTCGCAGCTTCAACTGCCCCATTCATCATTGGGCGGTACGGTGAGGAATTATGTTGTTGGATCTTGAAGTCATTACACAGCTCCTTCATCATCTTGTTGTTCAAATTAGTCCCATTATCAGTGATAATCTTATTTGGCAAACCATAGCGGCAGATCAAATCTCTCTTGATGAATTTGACAACCATATTTTTTGTCACACTCACGTATGAAGCCGCTTCAACCCATTTAGTGAAATAGTCGATTGCGACGAGAATGAAGCGATGTTCATTTGATGCCTTAGGTTCAATGGGTCCAATGACATCCAATCCCCACATTGAGAAAGGCCATGGTGCTGTTAAGTTGTTCAAAGAGACTGGTGGCACATGGATGTTATCGGCGTAGATCTGACATTTGTGGCATTTCTTCACATAACTGAAACAATCAATCTCCATAGACAACCAATAGTAGCCAGCCCTCAAGATTTTTCTTGCCATTGCATGCCCATTTGCGTGAGTCCCAAAGGAACCTTCATGAACCTCTCGCATAATCTTTTACGCCTTGATCTTATCAACACACCTGAGAAGTACCATGTCATGGTTTCTCTTATAAAGCACTTCGCCGTTTAGAAAGAATCCCATTGCCAACCGCCTTAATGTCCTTTTATCATTCTCTGAGACATTATGAGGATATTCTCTACTTGTGATGTACCGTTTGATGTCGTAATACCAAGGTTTGCCATCAGGCTCTCCTTCTATTGCTAGGCAGTGTGCCGGCCGGTCATGATTCTGTATCTTTATGAGCGGTAAGTTCTCCCTGTTACTGATTTTGAACATTGATGATAGAGTAGCTAAGGCATCAGCTAGCTGATTATCTTCAAGTGACTTCATCAAACTGCTCCATCAATTCTTTGATGTGAGCATGGTAAGGAACTAATTTGGAATCCCTCATTTCCCATTCGCCTTTTAACTGATGGATGACCAAAGCCGAGTCTCCATATACTTCAAGAATTTTGACCTTCGATTCAATGGCCGCCTGAATGCCCATGGCACATGCCTCATACTCTGCCATATTGTTTGTACAATCAAAACACAATCTTGCAGTAAATGGGATGAAATGACTCTCTGGGGAAATCAGCACAGCTCCAATCCCATGTCCCAATGCATTAGAAGCACCATCAAACAACAAGATCCATTTTTCATTGTCAGGGGCTTCTTTTCCTTCAAATAGAGCCATTATGTCTTCGTCTGGGAAATCACACTGCATTGACTGATAGTCTTCCACAGGTTGATGAGCCAAGTATTCAGCTAAAGTACTGCCTTTAATTGCCTTTTGGGTGACATACACAATATCATACTTAGATAACAACATTTGCCAACGAGCAATTCTTCCTGTGAGAGCAGGCTTTTCAAAAATATACTTGATTGGATCCATTTTGGACACCAAACAAGTTGTATGGGATAGCATATATTGTCTCAAACGATGTGCGGCCCAGGTTAACGCGCAACATGTTCGTTCTAACAATGAATACCTCGTCTCGCAGCTAGTGAATTTCTTGCTCAAGTAGTAAATGGCATGCTCCTTCTTACCAGATTCATCATGTTGTCCTAGCACACAACCCATTGATTCGTCCAATACTGTTAAGTACATGATGAGGGGTCTCCCTGGCACAGGGGGCACCAAAACTGGTGGATCTTGTAAGTACTGTTTGATTTTCTCAAAAGCTTTTTGGCAATTGTCGTTCCATTTGGTTTCCTGATTCTTACATAGCAGCTTGAAAATTGGCTCACAAGTAGCAGTTAGCTGGGATATAAACCTGGCGATGTAGTTCAATCTTCCTAGGAATCCACGAACTTCTTTTTCGGTGCGAGGAGTCGGCATTTCTAGGATTGCTTTTACTTTGGCCGGATCAACTTCTATTCCTTTCTGGCTGACTATAAACCCCAGGAGCTTGCCTGACCTTACACCAAAGCTACACTTAGCCAGGTTTAACCGGAGTTTATACTTCCTCAGTCGCTCAAAAAGCTTTTGTAGGTTAATAACATGATCTTCCTCTGTTTTGGCCTTTACAATCATGTCATCCACATAGACTTCTATCTCTTTGTTCATCATGTCATGGAACAAAGCCACCATTGAGGGTATTTTGCTACAGCCAGAAAACCGACGTCGAACTGTTTTTTTACCTCATCTCAAATCTTGAGTGACATCTCCGGCTTCATTCTTCTCAACTTCTGCTTGACCGGTGGGCACTCGGGTTTTAATGGCAATTTGTGCTCGACTATGCTATTATCTAATCCAGGCATATCTCGGTATGTCCACGCGAAAACATCAGTGTATTCAAATAGGAGTTTAACCAATTTTTCTCGCTCACTGCTTTTCATTGTGGTGCCAATCTTAACTTCTTTCTTGTCGTTTTCAGTGCCCAGATTGATTGTTTCAGTTTCTTCCTCGTGGGGTTGAATCACTTTAGCTTCTTGTTCCACCAACTTCATTAATTCAGGAGGGGTATCCCAATTGTCCTCATTATCTTCCTCAGTATGATTAATGGGGTATTCAAAATTATAGTATGAGTTACTGGCATCGTTATTTTCAAAGACAATGTTTTTGGATCTGCATTAGTTAAAAAAATGACGAAATGAAAAGCGGAAAGAGATGAAGAGAGATGGAAAAGATGGAAAAGGAATGAAAAGAGAAATGATTGGAAAATTCGAAGTGCATTTTATTGATAATGGTACTGAAATAAAACATGTGCGCCCTTTTGACAATAAATTATTCTAAAGCCTTGGGCAGAGCAATAGAATTTGCATTACATAATTACTTTGAATCAAAGATCACGGGAAACTCAACGATCTCCCAATTTCCAAGTTCTTCATTCGGCGAGCAAGGGTGGACAAGGTTGACATTGTCGTTTTCTGCACTACGATCATCCTTGATAGCTGCTATCTGATTCGGATTCAATATTCCTGCACTCCGAAAGCTTTGCCTGATGTCACAGATGGGGATACTCTCATCTTTTGGCTCCCTGCCTTCCAGCCTAGCTATCCTCTTTTCTTTTCTTTCTTTGGCGATTCTCTTTTTGTCAAACCTGTTAGGTTCGTATCCCAACCCATATCTGTTTCTGTTATCTGGAAGTTCTACCAGCATCACGATCCCTTGTTCATATCTTCCCAATCCACATCCGGCCTGATACCCTCCTTTCATCATAACTTTAGCGATCATCATGGAGGTTTCAGACAACTTTGGTTTTTTCATTAGGATTCCTTCTCCCGCGAAGGTGGCATTTGTAACGACCCGTTTCCGGACCGCTACCGAGCTCAATATACCGAGCTCGAGTTACCGAGCTCAACACACCAAGCTCAACATAAACCTATATGAGATGTGTTTTAAAAACAAAACTCTTGTGCCTTTTAAAAATACGATATATTTTTTTTTTATAAAACCAACTCGTGCACATCAGAGTAATTCTGACTTTTGAAACATGGTGCAACTAAGACACAAGACTTAAATTCAAATAAAACATACATGCATAACTTACATATATATATATATCACTCTAAATAATAATGTATACAAAATACAGAGTAGCAATGTATAAAGAAAATACACCTAAGGTATAGCGACTTCAAAGAGCAATCATACCACTGGGGTACTTCCTAAGAACTCCCACGCATTTGCTCCAAAAGTAAGACCACCAGTCTACCACTGAAACAACAAAACACACTGCCCAAACTGGTCACGACCTCGAACACAAAAGAAAAAGCGAAATGCAGTCCTCGGAAAAACAAACATCCAACAAACAAACAATCACGACGGATAGAGGTCGTCACTCGGGTCCTCGTCGAGCTCCTCCTCGGCATCATCTCTGTCGAGTTCCTGCGCCCTCGACATCGCCTGGGTAGCAGTCATGGATTGAAGGCACCACGGAAAGGGTCAACTTCTCAACAATACAAGATAAGCTCGACATAAAGAAATAAGCAACACAATAATATATCTCAATCACCACACGTGACTCGACCATCTCACTCTAGACTCGACACAACTCTTATTCGAATATAAATCGGCGAGGTCCATCCCCAAACCGGCGTAATAGGTAAACGGCGAGTCCATCCCCAAACCGAATTCCATACATTAATCGGCGAGTCCAACCCCAAACTGATAATGCTACAACGCCTAGCCAATCCACCATAAACAAAAAGGGGACCTAGCACCCTCAGTTATCTGGGTCCGGCTCAAAAACGTCATACGACTTCCTAGCTCTCTCACTCGATGATTAGCTCGCCGCATGTCAAAGAGTAACACAACTTACTTGATCACATATCAAATAAAGAGAGCATGCTTAACATGAAGAAACGCAATTCGACATTTAAGCAATAAAACATTCTGCATGAAGAAACGCACTGACAAAGAATACACCATTCACAACATATATTCAATCACATATCAAATACATGCAAAAACTCAATCATATCACAACATTCCAATCTCGACACCAATCAAGGAGTCCATACATAAATATAACAATAAAAATAAAGTCTTAATAATGTCTAAGAGTTGCCGCTACGCTAGCATACTACGAAAGTATTAATGTGAAGCGCCTTACGCTAGCATACTACGAAAGTATTAATGTGAAGCGCCGCTACGAACTCCAAGTTAATCTTTGCCGACAACGACCTCGACACGGTGTCTTCAAAGAGCTCGACAACGACTTCTCTTACTCGATCTCGACACGGTTGTCTTCAACGAGCTCGACAACGACTTCGACATCGTCTGGTTCTCGATCGACCTCGACACGTCTGATTCTCGATCTGGATTCCATTGCTTGGCGTCCTTGGATTCGCTTTCCGTACACCTCGATTGAAATCACGATCTCGGAATCAAACTTCCTAAAACAAACACAACTTAGATCGATCTATGGTTTCTAATACATCTAGCTCTCATCCCAAACTTAACCACAACCGGAAAATATAAAACTCAAGAACTGAAATATATTTTTCCTCTAACACAAAGTTAGGGATTTCGATCAAAAATTCATGAAAAAGGTTATCGATGCTTCGAGATAGATCGACAACAACAACAACGAAGCAACAAGCGAAAAACAAGAAATCGAAACAAACCCAAAATGAAGAGTTTACGGAGCGCTGGGTGCGAGAAAAACAGAGGAAGAAAATTTGTTTTACAAGCCCAATTAATCGGTTAGAAAGATAGGTAATATCGTGAAGAAGAAAACCCATCAGTTTGACATGATTTGGAAGCACAAAACTGGCTAAAAATGGAAGGAAGAAATAGCGCTAAACAGTAGCACAGATGAAAAGAAAAATCTGTTCTTCATACCTCAACGGTGATCGAGCAGGCGAGATATGGGTCGAGAAGATGATGATGAACAAGATTGATGAAGAAAGCTTGTGCAGAATCTCGATGGAACTCACGGTTTCGTCGATGGAAGTTCTTGGAGAAAAACAACGAAACTCAGAGCAGAAGGAAGGAAGAAGAAAGAAAGAAGAAAAAAAGAAATGAGTGTTTGAGGGAATCGGTCGTGGTATACAGCTGGTGAGAAAGGGGTATAATCGTAACTCCAGCTATAAGATGCCAATCCCATCAATCATCTACCCGTTTAATCGTTCCTCTCATAATTACCTTCTACTCTGTCGGTCAACGGTCTAGACACGCGACGAGCGGTCGGCCGACAATATAATTATTACAAACAATATAATAATAGCGAATAACGTTCGAAAGAATACGAGGTGTCATCTCGACACGATGTCGACAAAGGGTGCTCGTGCAAGCGCACAAGGCTCTAACACGAGTTCGTGAACGCGGCCTCCTCATTTCGACATGCGTCCTCATCATTTCGATGCAGCGACTTCATCAACTCGACACGCGATCTCCTCGGTTCGGCTAGTGCACGTGGTCTCCTCAAATTTCGGCAAATGATCTCGGCAAGCGATCTTGGCACGGGATCTCGACACAAGGTCTTGGTCGAGGTCTCGATCGTCGTCCTAATACGATGTCGATCTCGTCCTCGGGTGTTACAATCTCTCCCTCTAAAAAATTTCGTCCTCGAAATTGCAAATAAGGTTCTTACCTCGAAATGTTCAGAGTCTTGAGTCTTCATCTTCTCCTCGGCTCCCGAGTCGCATCTCCCGTCTTACGATCCCACACAACTTTGACGAGTTGAATCTCTTTGTTCCGCATATTGTTTGGCTTTCCGATCAACGATCCTTCTTGGTAATGCTTCAAAGATAGGTCGTCCTTCGGTTGAATCACATCTGGTTCGATGACATGAGAAGGGTCGGAAACATACTTCGCAATTGTGAGGCGTGGAAGGCGGCGTGGATGTTTGACAAGAATGGGGGTAAGGCAATCTGATATGCCACTGGACCAATACGACGAAGAATCTGGTAAGGTCCAATAAATTTAGGGGTAAGTTTCTTGGATTTGATCGCTCGACCAACTCCAGTAGTGGGGGTGACTCTAAGAAATACATGTTCTCCTTCCTCGAACTCGAGTGGTCGACGTCGTTGGTGCGCATAACTCTTACATCGACTTTGAGATGTTCGCATCCGATCTCGATCAAGCGGATCTTCTCGGTAGTCCGCTGGATCATATCTGGTCCTCTGACGATTCGCTCGCCGATCCTGGTACCAACAAAGAGGCGTCGACATTTCCGTCCATACTGGCGCTTCAAAAGGTGCCATTCCAATACTCGCATGGAAACTGTTATTGTAGGTGAACTCCACCAATGGTAAGACGTCGTCCCAACTTCCTCGGTGATCTAACGTACAAGCTCGCAACAAATCTTCAAGTGATTGGATCGTTCTCTCAGTCTGACCGTCAGTCTGTGGATGATATGCCGAGCTAAGCCTGAGCTCGGTCCCCATCGCTCCTTGCAATTCCCTCCAAAAATGAGACGTGAACTTCGGATCTCGGTCCGACACGATCGAAGAGGGTATTCCATGAAGTCGTACTATCTCCGCAATGTAGATCTCGGTCAGCTTTTCCACGTTGTATGTCGACCTCACTGGTAAGAAATGAGCAGATTTGGTCAATCGGTCGACGATCACCCAAATCGAATCATTCTTCTTCTGCGTCTTCGGCAAACCTACAACGAAATCCATGGAAATACTGTCCCATTTCCATACTGGCACGTCAAGCGATTGTAGCATTCCTGCAGGTCGTTGGTGCTCCAGCTTCGCTTTCTGACACGTTAAACACGGCTACGTGCTCGGCCTTTGCTTCTTCATTAGGACCACCAAAAATGCTTCTTCAAGTCTTGATACATCTTCGTAACTCCGGGATGAATACTAAAGTTGCTCTTATGCGCTTCGTCGAGAATCAACTTCCTCAGCTCGGATACGTTAGGTACGCACACTCGGCCATTGCACCTCAAGATGTCGTCCGCTCCGACGTGAAATTCTGTCGCCTTCCCTTGTGCTATCAACTGAATCTTCTCTTGCAAAAGCTCGTCATGAACTTGCTGATCTCGGATCTCGTCCAACAATCTGTTAGAAATAGTAAGCATACCAAATCTTAGCTTCCCTGGCGAAACTTCGACACTCAACTTCAAGTCTCGGAACTTCTCGAGCATCTCCAACTCCTTGATCATCATTACCGAGGTTAAAACGCTCTTCCCGCTCAATGCATCTGCTACTACGTTAGCCTTACCGGGATGGTATTCCAACGTAAAGTCGTAGTCCTTGAGAAATTCTGTCCATCTACGCTGACGCATGTTGAGTTCTTTCTGGTGGAACAGGTACTTCAAGCTCTTGTGATCGCTGAAAGCGATGAAGTGCTCCCATAAAGGTAGTGCCTCCATATCTTGGCGCCAAAAACTCTGCTGCCCGGCTCCAAGTCGTGAGTAGGGTAGTTCCTCGTGAATCTTAAGGTGTCTTGAAGCATACGCGACCACCTTCCGATGTTGCATCGACGCATCCCAATCCCTGGTGTGACGCATCACAATACACCTCGAAAGGCTCTTCCGGTTGAGGCAAGATCAAAGACAGCGCCGCCGCCAAAAGCTTCTTGATCTTTGAAAGCGGCCGCACTCCTCGGTCCAGGCAAAGGTTGATCCTTCCTCGTCGATCGTGTAAGAGGCGCGACAATCTTGAGAAACCTTCAATGAATCTTCGGTAATATCTGCTAAGCCGACAAAACTCTGATCTCAGAATCGCCTTCACCGTTCCCACGCTTAGCACGCCTTCAATCTTAGTTGGATCCACGACTATCCCTTCTGCGGAAATCACGTGACCAAGAAAATTCACCTCTTCAAGCCAAAATTCACACTTCCACAGGTTGGCATAGAGTTGCTTATCTCGTAATATCTGCTGTACTGGACATAAGTGATCTGCGCGCTATTCTCGGATCCTCGATTAGAACAATATGTCGTCGATGAACACTACAACGAATCGATCCAAAGCGAATGGAAAATCCTATTCATGTAGTCCATAAACACGGTGGCGATTCGTCACTCCAAACGGCATCACCAAGTACTCGTAGTGACCGTATCTAGTCCTGAAAGCTGTTTTGGCGACATCTTCCTCCTTCACGCGAATCTGATGGTAGCCCGACTTCAAGTCTATCTTGGAAAAGATCGCCGCTCCACGAAGTTGATCCATCAAGTCGTCAATACGTGGTAACGGATAACGGTTCTTTACGGTAACCTTGTTGAGCTCGCGATAATCCACGCACAGCCTTGATCGTCCATCCTTCTTCTTAACCAACAACACTGGAGCTCCCCACGGTGACACGCTCGGTCGTATGAATTGCTTTGACTCCAAGTGTTCGATCTGGGACTTCAGCTCTTTCATCTCGGCAGGAGACATCCTGTATGGCGCTTTGGAAATCGGTCCTGTCCCTGGAATCAGGTCGATGGAGAACTCGACCTCTCGTACTGGTGGTAACCCTGGCACGTCTTCGGGAAAAACGTCCTCAAAGTCACACACCACTGGAACATTCTTCACGTCGATCTGCTGGAAAACTTCCGAACTAGCGGATACATGTATTCCCTAGTTCCTTCTTTCAAAGAAACTCCAATACGTTCGTGAAAGATAATTGGAGACTCCAAGGTCTGGAAAAATTACGGTTTACGGGCACAGTCCAAAAGGACATGGTGGTGTGACAACCAATCCATCCCGAGGATGACATCTAAGCCCTTAAGAGGCAAACAAACCAAATTGACCACAAACTTTCTACTCGAATAACCACTACACAATTAAGACATGCGGTGTTTGTGACTAAGGTTTTAGCGGTGGGGTTGTAACTACCAATTTAAGCGGTAAAGCGATCTGATCAAGTTCAAATGGTTCACACAATCAGAAGAAATAAAGGAATGGGTTGCACCCGAATCAAAAAGAACGGATAAGGATTTACCCTCGATCTCACATTCACCTTGGATAAGATCATCAGCTCGTTCAGCTTCCTCGCCACTCATGCAGAAAACTCTGCCTTTAGCTACTTGACGCTTCCCTTTGGCCTTTGCCGCAAGCATCGTCGGTTCAGTTTTAGGTGTAGGACAATCCTTGACAAAATGCCCTGGCTTCTTGCAGTTGTAGCACACCCCCTCCTTCTGAGTACAGTTATTGGCGTAATGTCCCGTCTTTCCACAACGGAAACAAGTCACCTCAACACCGGTCTGTCCTCCGCTTCTCGGTACCTGGGTCATCGGACGATATTGTCCCCTGTTGTCGTTCCCCTGAGGTCGGTCGTACGGCTTCTGCAGCTTGTTTTCCTTTACGTGCAAATCTACGCCCGCACTCGGGGTCTCACCGGTCCTCCCACAGCAGTCTTCTTCTTGTGGCTCCTCACTCCTTCTACCTCGACACATCGATCAATCACTCTTGGAGGTTTCGGATCCTCAACGACACCATCGACTGAATGTCGAATCTCAATCCTCGTTGGAATCTCTCACTCAACCATCTTTGGTCGGTTCGATCACGAAATGGGTGAAATACCTCGCCAACGACTTCGAACTTGGCGCATACTCGGACCTTTGTCGAGTTGCCTTCTTGCGATTGAAGAAATTCTGCTCCTTCTCGGCTCGTGCAAGATCTGGGAAGTACTTGTCCAAGAACCTTTCACGAAAAAGCTCCCGGGTAATCTCGCGGCGTTACGCTATAAGCGTTTGTTTCACTCCTCTCCACCAATACTCTGCGTCTCTAGCGGTAAGTAGGTGGCATAGTCGACCTTCACGTTGTCCGCAATGAAGTGCCTCGAAGATCTTCTCGATCTCTTGCATCCAAAGATCAGCTTTATCCGGATTTGGCTCACCGTAGAACCCGGTGGATCATGCTTCCTGAAGTCCGCCAATCCTCTCGCTTGACATTTAGATTACGCTCGTTCTTTGTTGCTCGCAAGTTCTGGCTGAGTTAACGCCGCCGTCTGTTGAGCCATCGCATTAGCTTTGTTGAGTTGCGGCGGTGATTGTTGAGCCATGGCTGCCGCCATCTCGGTCATAGCTTGAATTGCTCGTTCCATGTCGGCGTTCTCGGTTGCGGATGTCGTATTCCTCTGAGGTGGCATTAGATTCCACAAAGTTCAAAACCTGTCGAGAATCTCACAACAAGGATGTGTTAAAACACACGCTTCAATCAAGAAACAGTTCAAACAATTTTTCAAGCAATAAGTGCTTCACTTAATCAAACAAAGCAATCAACATAATACAACTAGGTACCCACACATAACCCGACCACGGTGACCGGTCAAATTCCTATGCACAATTTCGGTCGAACCGAATCGCCTGATACCAACAGGTAACGACCCGCTTAGACCGCTACCGAAGCTCAATATACCGAGCTCGAGTTACTGAGCTCAACACACCAAGCTCAACATAAACCTATATGAGATGTGTTTTAAAAACAAAACTCTTGTGCCTTTTAAAAATACGATATATTTTTTTATAAAACCAACTCGTGCACATCAGAGTAATTACAGCTTTTCGAAACATGGTGCAACTAAGACACAAGACTTAAATTCTAATAAAACATACATGCATAACATACATATATATATCACTCTAAATAATAATGTATACAAAATACAGAGTAGCAATGTATAAAGAAAATACACCTAAGGTATGACGACTTCAAAAGAGCAATCATACCCTGGGGGTACTTCCGGCAGACTCCCACGCAGGGGGCTGCTCCAAAAGTAAGACCACCAGTCTACCCTGAAACAACAAAACACACTGCCCAAACTGGTCACGACCTCGAACACAAAAGAAAAACGAAGTACAGTCCTCAGAAAAACAAACATCCAACAAACAAACAATCACGACAGATAGAGGTCGTCACTCGGGTCCTCGTCGAGCTCCTCCTCGGCATCATCTACTGTCGAGTTCCCTGCGCCCTCGACATCGCCTGGGTAACCGTCATGGATTGAAGGCACCACGGGAAAGGGTCAACTTCTCAACAATACAAGATAAGCTCGACATAAAGAAATAAGCAACACAATAATATATCTCAATCACCACACGTGACTCGACCATCTCACTCTAGACTCGACACAACTCTTATTAGGAATATCGTCGTGAGTCCATCCCCAAACTGACGTAATAGGTAAACGGCAGGTCCATCCCCAAACCAAATTCCATACATTAATCAGCAGGTCCATCCCCAAACTGATAATGCTACAACGCCTAGCCAATCCACCATAAACAAAAAGGGGACCTAGCACCCTCAGTTATCTGGGTCCGGCTCAAAAACGTCATACGACTTCCTAGCTCTCTCACTCGATGATTAGCTCGCCGCATGTCAAAGAGTAACACAACTTACTTGATCACATATCAAATAAAGAGAGCATGCTTAACATGAAGAAACGCAATTCGACATTTAAGCAATAAAACATTCTGCATGAAGAAACGCACTTCGACAGCAATACACCATTCACAACATATATTCAATCACATATCAAATACATGCAAAAACTCAATCATATCACAACATTCCAATCTCGACACCAATCAAGGAGTCCATACATAAATATAACAATAAAAATAAAGTCTTAATAATGTCTAAGAGTTGCCCTTACGCTAGCATACTACGAAAGTATTAATGTGAAGCGCCCTTACGCTAGCATACTACGAAAGTATTAATGTGAAGCGCCCTTACCGAACTCCAAGTTAATGCTGCTCGACAACGACCTCGACATTTGTCTTCAAAGAGCTCGACAACGACTTCTCTTACTCGATCTCGACACGGTTGTCTTCAACGAGCTCGACAACGACTTCGACACGCGTCGTTCTCGATCGACCTCGACACGCGTCTGATTCTCGATCTGGATTCCATTGCTTAGCGTCCTTGGATTCGCTTTCCCGTACACCTCGATTCGGAAATCACACGATCTCGGGAATCAAACTTCCTAAAACAAACACAACTTAGATCGATCTATGGTTTCTAATACATCTAGCTCTCATCCCAAACTTAACCACAACCCAGAAAATATAAAACTCAAGAACTGAAATATATTTTTCCTCTAACACAAAGTTAGGGATTTCGATCAAAAATTCATGAAAAAGGTTATCTGATGCTTCAACAGATAGATCGACAACAACAACAACCAGAAGCAACAAACGAAAAACAAGAAATCGAAACAAACCCAAAATGAAGAGTTTCTGGGCACTGCCGATTGCAGAAAAACAGAGGAAGAAAATTTGTTTTACAAGCCCAATTAATCGGTTAGAAAGATAGGTAATATCGTGAAGAAGAAAACCCATCAGTTTGACATGATTTGGAAGCACAAAACTGGCTAAAAATGGAAGGAAGAAATAGCGCTAAACAAAGAGTACGGATGAAAAGAAAAATCTGTTCTTCATACCTCAGCGGTGATCGGCAAAGCGAGATATGGGTCGAAGATGATGATGAACAAGATCGATGAAGAAAGCTTGTGCAGAATCTCGATGGAACTCACGGTTTCGTCGATGGAAGTTCTTGGAGAAAAACAACGAAACTCAGAGCAGAAGGAAGGAAGAAGAAAGAAAGAAGAAAAAAAAGAAATGAGTGTTTGAGGGAATCGGTCGTGGTATACAGCTGGTGAGAAAGGGGTATAATCGTAACTCCCGCTATAAGATGCCAATCCCATCAATCATCTACCCGTTTAATCGTTCCTCTCATAATTACCTTCTACTCTGTCGGTCAACGGTCTAGACACGCGACGAGAACGGTCAAGCCGACAATATAATTATTACAAACAATATAATAATAGCGCTGAATAACGTTCGAAAGAATACGAGGTGTCATCTCGACACGATGTCGACAAGGGTGCTCGTGCAAACGCACAAGGCTCTAACACGAGTTCGTGAACGCGGCCTCCTCAGCTCGACATGCGTCCTCATCAGCTCGGTACGCGACTTCATCAACTCGACACGCGATCTCCTCAGTTCAGCAGCTAGTGCACGTGGTCTCCTCAGCTCGGCAAATGATCTCGGCAAACGATCTTGGCACGGGATCTCGACACAAGGTCTTGGTCGAGGTCTCGATACGTCGTCCTAATACGATGTCGATCTCGTCCTCAGGTGTTACAGCATTCGCAATCTCCAACGTTTGAAAAGACGTCTCGAGAGCTTCTTCTGTAGCCTCGATATAGCGCGTGGAGGATGGCTTGCTTACTAGCATCTCTTCTTCACCAGAGACAGTCACCAATTTATTATCCATTGAAAATTTCAGCTTTTGGTGTAAAGTTGAAGGCACAACTCTAGCTGAATGGATCCATGGTCTTCCAAGGAGGCAGCTGTATGCTGGTACGATTTTCATCACCTGAAAGACTACCTCGAATGTGCGAGAGCCGACCTGTATAGGTAGCTCGATCTCTCCAATAACCTCTCTTCTAGACCCATCGAAGGCTCTTACCACCATGGTACTGGGCTTCATATACGATCCATCAACAGACAACTTTGCCAAGGTAGATTTTGGCATAACATTTAGAGATGACCCATTATCGACGAGTACCCTAGCAAGGATATAGTCTCCACACTTCACAGAGATGTGCAATGCTTTGTTATGCCCTATTCCTTCAACTGGAATTTCTTCATCAGCGAAGGTAAGGTAATTACTAGCAACAATATTACCCACAATCCCATCGAATTGGTTCACCGTGATGTCATGGGTGACATGAGCTTCATTTAGCACTTTCATCAATGATTCCCTATGGCGCTCAGAATTCAACAGTAGTGATAACACGGATATTTTTGCAGGAGTATGATTCAACTGATCCACCACTTTGTATTCACCCTGCTTCATAAATTTCAGGAATTCACAAACCTCTTCTTCAGACACTACTTTCTTGTTTTCTTCTTCTTTCTTTGCCTTATTACCCATATCTTTATCAATGGATTCTTCTTCTTTATCTTTTCCCTTGCGAGCTTTGTCCATGGGTCCGATAGGGGTATAAATTCGTCCACTTCGGGTCATCCCACCGATTCCCGAGATGTTAGTGATAGCAGGATTGCCAGATCCAGATGCCGCTTTTAACTGGTCATCCCCTAAATTGTCCACAAAGACCTTCATATTGTAATCCCATGGCACTGCATTAACGTTCTTGAAAGGGAAAGGAGTTGGTACATGAATAGTTATCGGTTTAGGCACGCCTCGGACTAGCTTGTTGTAGCAAATCTCCAATGGTTTTGGGAAGGTCGTGTTTTTATCTTCACTTGACTGAAGGGTCAATATGTTTTCATCTTTCTTCACACAACCTACCTGTATCAAGTGTCTGTCTTACAATTCTTGGAGAATTTGCCTGAATTCCTCGCATTCCTCTATGCAATGACTGTCATCAGGATGCAAGCTACACAAGTCCCTCTCATCGTATTTCATCTCAATTATACCAAACTTGCAGAGTTTGGCATAAATGATCCTCAAGGGAATACGGACATCTTCCACTTTCATTATCAGGGGCTGATCCCTAAACTCTTCAATAATGGCGTTGACTACTGAACCTCCATGACCTGGAAGGGGATTATTACCCACATTAGGACCATCCTCCTTAAAACTCAACCATTTGGCATTGATCAGATCTTGAACCACGTACTTCAAAGCCTTGCAATTTTCAACAGTGTGACTCCATCGCCTGCATGAAACTCGCACTTGGCATTTGGGTCATACCCTCTTGGGAAGGGGGGTTGAAGTGGTTTCATTGAGTGTGGAGAGACCAAGGAATTGCTAATGAGATGCTGGAACAAATCCATATAAGTCATGGGAATAGGATCAAATTGGACCGCTTTCTTTTCTTGGTCATTTTTCTGGTTTTGGTTCGGTTGGGTGGGAGCAACTGGCTGTGCTTGTGTTTGGATGGGGGAAGGTGGTCGAAAGGGTATCATTGGTTGGTTTGGCCAGGGGGTAGGATTATGAGAGGCGTCGGCAATGTATGGAGGTGGGAAGTAGGGGTATGGAAAAGGATGTGGGAAATTGGTAAAGAATTGGGGTGGTTTTCCTTGTGTTTGTCCTCCCGGGCTTGTTATCACAGCATTGGTTTCCCCTTCCTTCTTCTTTACGAAGTTTGTTGGGGGTCTCTTGATATTACTAGTTTCAGCAAAACTTTGGGCAATCTTTCCATTCCTCATTCCTCCTTCAATTCTTTCCCCTACGATGACCATATCTGAAAAGTTTGATGATACACTTCCGATCATTTTGTCGTGGAAGGGTGATTGAAGAGTATCCATGAACATGGCCACCATTTCTTTTTCAATCAGAGGCGGTTCCACTTGGGCTGCCAGTCCTCTCCATCGTTGGGCATCTTCCTTGAAGGTCTCATTGTCTCTTTTTGCCATGTTTTGCAACTGCATTCTATCAGGAGCCATATCAATGTTATACTTATACTGCTTCAAAAAGGCATCCACCAAATCTTTCCAGCAGCGAATATGAGATCGCTCAAGGTCCGTATACCAACTCGACGCTGCCCCTGTTAAACTATCCTGGAAGAAGTGAATCAGAAGTTTGTCATCATGTGCATAGGATGCCATCTTCCTACAGTACATGGTCAAGTGGCTTTTCGAGCAAATTATCCCTTTATACTTGTCAAAGTCTGGCACCTTGAACTTCGGCGGTACAACCACATCCGGTACGAGACAAAGATCTGAAGCGATACTTGAACCGAGATAACTCACTCCTTCTACAGCTCTTAGCCTATCTTCGAGGATTTGCAACTTCGTATCAGACCACTGGTTCCCAACTAGGACGCTCAGATTGGGTCCCCCCATAGCCGGAGACCAGGCAATGCGGTTAGTCTGGGGATTCAGCGGATTTCCGTGAATATAATAGGGGTAACCAAATGGTCGGGGATTCACTACGGGGGCCACTACGGGCGTACTGACTCCTTGAGTATTCCCGACATGGGATGGTGCATAACCAGGTGGAAAAGTGTATGCCATGAAGCCAGGAGTTGAGCTTTGAACTGGTATGGTTTCAGTACCTGAGCCGGATCCTTGAGCTACATCTTGCACAACAAGTGCTTGGGAATCAGCTTCTGCAGAGTTATTGTTAGCTTTGGCGGTGTGTAGCAGGCGGGAGACCAAATAGTGGGAACTGTTGTGCATGTGGGCCTTGAGGGTTATGGTTTGTAGTATCATCATTGGCTATAGGTGGCGTGTAACCAGGCGGGAGTCCGTAAAGTGGGAACTGTGGTACTTGATTCTGAGGGTTGCTAACTGGTGAGTGTGTAGGACCCTGCGGGTAAATTGCAAAAGGTACCATCATCCATTGAGTATTGAGACCATATTGCAACTGCATAGGACCGAAGCCAGGTGGGTGGGAAGGTGTAGCTTGACTTTTATCATTCACTGCTGGAGATACCCCATCTGCAGCCTTGTCTTTGTTTAGGGACTGCAGAAGCTCCAAAACTTTGCTCATCTGTTCCTTCAACTGGTTGACGTCCTCTTTCATCTCTTGGTCATCCATGATCCTTGATTGAGAGCGAGTTCGATAAGGGTGTCGAGGAACCAGTTTGTTTGATTATTTTCTGAGTGATTAAAAAAATGATATGAGTATGTAAGAAAAAAAAGATGAATGAATGGATGTGGATGTATGAGTCTATTCATTTTGTACCAGGGAACCATAGGCCTCATTGCTTTGTTGTAATTATCCGTTTATCATTATTATTATTTTTTTAAAAGTATTAAGTAATTTGGAGAATAAAATGGGATCAATAAGCAAAGTGACAAATCCTTTATTGATGAGACAGACAAATAGTACAATTCACTAAAATCTCATCAATTAGCTGTCCTTTTTTCCTTCTTAATAGGACAACCAGCCTTTTCTCTCAACTCTTCTATCAAACTTTTACAAAATTCAATAAACTTGTAAACATTGACTGGAGTATTTAGTGGGTGCATCGCCGCATCAGCCTCCTCTAGACGCCTTGGGATATCTATGATTGCTTGATTGGCCAAACTTGCCAACTTTGAAAAACAGTCCCTCCAATGCATGCCTTCGTTCCTCAGTTCATTAAAGAGCGCTTGATTTTCTATCTGACTGACCAGTTTTGTAAAACGATTCTCCCAATACGTGCTTTCATTTTTTTGGTCGTCATAGATCTTCTCTTGATATTCAATATAGTTCTGCAACTCATTTGCATCCTCTTGTTCTTTTTTCAGTGCATCTTGATATTTCACAAGCATATCTTCTATTTCTTCCTTGTATTGCTTCTCCTTTTGGGCTCGGTTCTCATACCCAGCTACTACCTTCTCAAGATGTTGCTTTAAACCTTCAAGCTCCTCTTGCAAATTATTTTCGGTAACTGAGGACTTTTTCCACAATCCTTTCCATATATAGGCGTTTTCTATAGCCCTATCCCTCTCTTGATTACGCAGCTCTAGCTCTTCATTTGCCCCTCTCAGACAAAGTTGCACATCGTGCTTGCTCTTTTCCTCTATTTTTGCCCTTTTGTTGCTTCACTCGATGAACTTCCCTTTTAGGATATTTTCCGACTGTAAGTACTTGTTCTCTTGAAGTGCCTTTTCTATCCTTGCTTGTAATTCTTCCTTTTCCTCATTAGATTTTGACAATGCCGCTTTAAGCTCTTCCATCTCTTTACTCGTAATAGGGATAGATTCCAGTGCCTCTGGTTCCGGTGGGGGTGTACCATGGAACGACAATTTGATTTCTCGAACCCTACTTTCGATCCATTGGTGGTAACTATCCGTAGCACCAATGCTTCTTTTTCCGAGAACTTTCCCTTTCCGAGTGACTTGGTCCCAAGCATGTCGGACCTTTCTAAGCATTCCGCCATTTCCTTGATCGAACTCATATACCACAAAGGGGGTCGTCATCTGATCTGACGTTGGATTCATCATAGGATAACCAAGTTGTCTTAGCAGCAGAGAAGGATTATAGTTAATACATCCTCTTGTTCCTATAAGTGGAACATTAGGGAAATTCCCGCACTGATAGATCATTTCATGTATATCCAACCACTCTGGGTACCATCGGACCGTCTTTTCATCAAGATCTGCTAGAGTTACAGCCCACCGATCTCCATCTCTGACCCCTACATCACATGTGTTGAAGTCTGCAAAGGGACATGATATTTTCCTATTTCCGAATACGTGGGTGACAAGCCATACATAGAGAATGCATAAGCAGCATGATAGTTTCTTCCCTTTTTTTTTCATGACAATGAGTGAGGGCACAATAAGTATCCGCAAGAATGGCTGACACTGGGCTCTCTTTCCCTTTTTTAAAGGCTAGGAACACATCAATCGAGGCCAAGTCTATATAGCCATCAATGCGTGAAAATAACATAATGCCAAAAATTGTAAGAGCCAACACTTCCATGAAAGACGCCCAATCTTGAACACTAGCCAAATGCCTCATCTTTTCTTCAAAATACTCTAGCGAAAACCCTTCGACACCATTTCGGTTTAACTTTCTTTTCTTTGATTCATCCTCCTTGTCTTTCAGAATTATAGCAACCTCTTGCAGGAGATTAAAATCTCGGGTGCGTTGGTAGGGTTTCATGTTTTCGGTCGAGTATCCTAAAATCCGAGCAAATTCTTCCAGTGGGAGCCATTTAGAAATTCTTGAAAGTGAATCACCTCATGGGAGAATCATAGAATTGGATAAGTGCAGAAATGGCATTTACTTGCACATCGACCTCTAGCAACTTGAGAATATTCCCATACTTTCCAATGAAGGTTATACGCTGAATGCTCGTCGTCATTAAATTGGCACACTTCTTCAGGCTTTCTATTTCAGGCTTTTTTATCCTCGGATGTATGTGCTTCTTTAAGGGGACAGTTTCGCCGCTTGATCCCATATTATCTCACAAAATACTTGCAGCCAAACTTTGAGTTCTTATGCTTCCCTGGCACCCAAAATGAAATGAGAATGAATGACATTTTTTAAAAAAAAAAATTCAACATGTTTTTTTTTGGAAATATGAATGCATGAAGATATAATGTTGAGTGATGATGATGACTATTCATGTAGCATGCACACAAATATGTGATTTAGTAGACCCTTTTTTATGCATGGACGTGATATAACAGATTTTTGGTGGAAGAACAAAAATGATATGATGCCCCTTGTGTCTTAAATGGGTTAAACCTAAAATTAGAGATTTTCTAGCCTAAGGGGTATATAGTCTTGTATTGAGTGATAGATCTCATGGTGGCTCTAGTCACATTCTCACCAAAGGCCTCTAGAGCTAAAGTCTCCTCCTGAATATTAACCACAACGATAGATAACTATCCGGTGCTGAATACTCAGTGGGAGCACACTCTAGATGAAGTTCTCGCAATAGCCAGAAGGAAAGCAAATTCCAATTGACTATCACCGAACCTCCACTCAACTTAAGCTTTGCTCTGACCCGGGTATAGGGCCTTACTCACATATGTGTGCGAACGTGCAGGTGCGGTGTGTGAGAGGGACAACACCCTAACACTACCCAAGCTGCAAAACAAATGAAATATACAAAATATGATCTTCTATCCTAAGGTTCAATATATGCATAATATTCACAACAAATATTCACAAAAGAACAATAAATAAATGAATAAATAAATAAGTAAATAAACAAATGAATAAGTAAATAAATAAATAAATAAATAAAAACAAGGGAAATTAAACATAAGAGTTAACTATTTAGCACAATCAGTTATTTAGGCTTGACTCTCTAAATGTCCCCAGTGGAGTCGCCAGCTGTGGCGACCGAAAAATCCAGAGGGATTTATTCGAGTTTAATGGAGTCGCCACCAATAATTTATTTCATAGGGAAAATATTGGAAAAAATCTTTTTTTTGAAGAAAAATGGTCCTTGAGACCAGATTTGGGTTCGGGAGTCAATTATGTGTAGGGAAGGTATTAGCACCCTACAACATCCTTTCGAAAAAGGTTACCTCTAATTAATTGTGCAAAATTTATCAACTTCTAAAAAAAAATATTTATTTCCCTTTTATTTTAAAAAAAAATTAACCAAGATAAAAAAAGGACTTAATAAAAGTCGTTTATTTTTGCGCTTGACAGGAGTATGCTCCTGCTCCTACGTATCTCCGGGTGCAGTGGAGAAATCAAAGGCTACGTAGTTCTTGGGTAGAAAATAGTTGCGTGTTGGTTGATTTTAATTGTATATTTTTTGATGGAAAAAAGTAGGTTTTGTAAGGACCAAACAAGAAGCAATCAAGAGTGGTCCTCACTAACAACCTATTTTGTTTAGAAAATTAACGGTGTTCGCAATGATCAAACGGGAAGCAATCTTGAGTGATCATTACTAGTAAAAAAAACTTAATTTTATTTTTATGAAGAGGATAGGTTTTCATGGGGACCAAACAAGAAGCAATCAAGAGTGGTCCTCACTAATAACCCATTTTTATTTAGAGAATCAAGATATTTGTAATGACTAAACGGGAAGCAATCTCGAGTAATCATCACTAGTAAATTAATTTTCATGATTTTTATCATGTGATTTTCAAGAAAAATAGGGTCTCAAAACTTGTATGTGAAGTTTAGTTGAATGAAACTGTACTAGTTTGACCAGTATATAAAAAAGGTGTTCATGTTTATTAAATAAATGATAAAAAAACAAATGGGCTAAAGCCCAATACTTAACAAGAGAAGACTAACTATATATATAAAAAGGGGTTAGCAAGTAAAAAAAAAAAAGGGAAGGAGAAGTCTAATAGGCTGAAGCCCGAAGCGTAAAAAAAAAGAAAAAAATGAGTGGGCTGATGCCCAAAGCGTAAAAAAAAAGAGAGGATAAATGGGCTGATGCCCAAAAACAAAAAAAAAAGATAAAGCGGGCTGGAGCCCAATCAAAGAAGAGAAAAGAAAAAAATGAATAAAAATAATTAAAAAAAAGCAGGGCGCACGAGGGAAAAAGGGGGGATGCTAAACCTAAAACACACACACACACACATAAACACACATCAAATGAAAAAAAGAAAGCAGAGGAAAGCCAGCCGCAGAAGAAAGAAAAAGATGAGAGGGAGAAAGAGAGAGAGAGAAATGGAGAGGTGGCGAGAAGAAGAAAGGGAGGAGGGGGCGCGCAGCCGCCGCGCGCCAGTCCTTGGCCGCGCGCGGCCGCGAACAGGGAGGCGGGGATGCGCGAGAGAGGGAGAAAGAACGGTGGGGGAGATCACGCAGAGGAGAGGGAGAGTGAGAGAGAGAGAGATCGTGGGAGAGGGTGAGGGAGGCAAACCTTATTCTTTCTTCCCACTTCTTCTTCTTCTTTGCTTTGCTTTTTTTGTTCTTTTTTTTTTTTTGCGTTAGCTCTTGCTTCTGTTTGCTTCTTTTTTGCTTCTGTTTTTTTTTTTGACTTCGTGAATTAGGGCTTCAGTGTGGAGCCTCTAATTCTTTGATTGGTGGTAAAAAAACGCCCAGAATTCTCCCCCACTCTCTTTGCTGTTCTGTTGTTGCATTTATAGAGCAAATGGGCTCCAATAGGACAATGGTTGCTGACCCTTGTATTGGCTGTTTGCTGCAGGTATGGTTGGTGATGCAGAGCTGGGTGGTGCCTGCAAAGCTGCTTGGTTGGAGAAGAAATGGAAAGAAACAAAGGAACAAGAAGAAAGCATATTGGACCCATTCTCCAAATGCTTCTGCCCCCTGCCTCTGTTGCTGTTGGTTGTTGTGGTCAGGGATGCCTGCAACGTTCTTGTTGCTTCGTGCTGTTTTGTTTTTTTTTTCTTCTTTTTTTTTTTCGTCTGCATTGTTTCTTTGATGGTTCCTGCAATCCTTTTTTTTCGTATGCTTTGTCTCTTTGTGCAGGAGCCATGCTCCCTGCAATCTCCATTTTTTTTCATACGTTTTGTCTCTTTGTAATTTTTGTTTTTTTTGTTTCTGTTTAATTCATTCAAACATTGGTCTGTATATATTTTTTGATATGTAATGGACATTGGACATTGGTTATATCTTGGGCTTGCTTGACTATTTGCACCTCTTTTTTTTATTGCAATTGGGCTGAAATTAGCCCAAAGGTTTTAACAAAATGAACCCAAAATGTGTTGTTAAGAATAAAGTAAAAACAACAATAAAAATAAATTACAGGAGGTAGGTGAACAAAATTAGGGTATAACAGTGTCATAACTCATTCATAAACTGAACTCAATAACTATAATTTTGAACGTTATTAACTATGATTTTTAAGTATTCATATATATATATATATATATATATATATATGTGTGTGTGTGTGTGTGTGTGTGTGTGTGTGTATGTATTAGATAATATTTGAATACCTGAAAATTGGGGTTAATGAAGTTCAGTTGATACAATGAGTTTGTTTACACCAAAAAATAGTTTGCTAAATCATGTATTAGTCACTCAGATAAAAGTGCAAGTATTTGTCTAACAGCTGAGTTTTAATCAATTGCAACCATATCAGCTGAATCATGATCGGCTAACACAAGATCGGCTAAGGCAAGATCGGCTAAATCCAAGGTCAGTCGCCTGAGATGAGGGGAATCAAACAAAACTACTTAGCTGAGATAGGCAGCAGAGGAGCTGCAGCTGCGCAGAATCAGCTGAACATGGTTGCTAAGTCTAAATAGGTTTGGAGGCTGTTATTGGCTCGTGTGAATGTTGATTAAGGGCCCAAGAGACTACAAATATATTTAAAAAGGAAGAAATGACCAAGTCAAAGTGCGGCAACCACTTTCCTAGATTTTTGGGAAGAAGATTAGATGTGGTTTCAGAGAGACAACGTGAAGATAAGAAGACAACCACCTGGAATCAAGGAATATTAAATTCAAAAATGTGCACTCACTTCCTTAAAAATAGGAAAATGGAGAACATGGTCAAGTGGTGAATAATTAGCTGTTATGGTGGATTTTTTTCTCACATCTTAGCTGATTGAGAAGATATGAAGATTCTATGAGTTGACTAAGTCAAGAACGTGCATGAAGACTTATTTTCTTAAAAATAGGGATATGAAGAACATGGTCAGCTGATGGGCAGTCAGTCGTTTGGCCCATAACTTAGTCGATTGAGCAGATATACGAATTATATTAGCTGACTAAGTCAAAGACGTGCTTGAGAACCTATTTCCTTATAAATAATGTTATGGAGGACGTGGTCAACTAATATGGCAGTTAATAAGTCAGCTGACTAAGCATTTTTGGGCCATAACTTAGCTGACGGGGTGGTTACTTATATTTATGTTGTTAGCCATGATCTTAAATGATGTAATATGTGAGTTAGTGGGTTAAGAACGTGGCAAATAGGGTAAGTATAGGTTTCTTAGGCAGTCTTTGTATATAAATACCAATTGTATAGATTGTATTCAACACACCCATTCAATCAAAACAAGTCTTTACAATTATCTTTACTTTATCGCTGTTTCTTTATCTTTATTTTCATGCAACCTTAGTTTGGTAGTCCAACCTTCTACACTAAATGCTTTCTGGAGTAGTCTAGGAACCCGCAATTGAGGAACAGAGTCCCTTTCTCAGCATAATCGCCTGATCAAAAAGGGGATCATTGTTAGCAATGCGAATTAACTGACATATCATCTTATCAGCTGAGCAAATGCTCAGTCGGCTAAGCACCAAATTCGCACAACGCCTCAACAAATTGGCACGCCCAGTGGGACCATGAAGGTGAACACCATGTTCAACTTTGGAGTACCACAACAAGAGCAACCACATGTTCAGGCAGAACCTTTACCACAAGTTCAACCGAACTTTATTCAGGCAGGACCTTTACCGTATGGCCAGCCGAATACTTTTGCTACTATTAACCCCAGGAGGGAAATAGTGGTAAATGATATGGTTGATGATGCAGTAGGACAGACTGGAAGGCCGTTTGTTATGCCAAATGCTCCGGCTCATGACATGACTTTACAGGCTTCCAATCAAGGACGTGCTGCTTATCAAGCTCTGGGCCCTGGAATGCAGACATAACTATCTGGTGATTATATGAGGCAACAGCCATGGAATAATATTCCACCTACCTTAGCTAATCAGCCGTTCTGTCAGTCTGTCCCAGAAATGCCTCCCTATGGCGAAGTGGTTTCAAATCCTTGTAGGATTTTGTATATAACATCTGGGGATTATAACGGAGAGCAGCCATGGAATACCGTTCCACCTTTCTTGACTAGTCACTCAGCCATTCACAGGACTCAACATGAGAATCTTGGTGATTATGCAGCAGAGCAGCAATAGATACCAACTCCACCTACTGTGGCTAATCAAACAATGATTCCAAACATGCCGAAACAAATGTACCAAATGCCGCTTCAAGAGGCAGCAGTGCCAACAACACAAATTGGTCCAACTCCAACCTTCGTACCAAATTTTGTCCAGCCGATAATGGTCGAGAGTAGACCAGTTGTCCCTCAGTCAGTGGATACCAACATGATAGCTGAGGTTATGCGAAGATACTTCGGCGTACTGCCTTTAGGTAGGCTTGTGTATGGAAAGCCATATCCAGGATGGGTAGACAAAATGATGCCATTACCAAGTGGGTTTGAGACCCCAAATTTCACAACTTTCTCAGGAGAAGATGGCATGTCTACCATTGAACATATTGGCAGATTTACTGCTCAGTGTGAAGAGGCGAATCAGAATGAATACTATAAGTTACAATTATTTCCTTTGTCAATGACAGGGAGAGCCTTTGGTTGGTATTCCTCATTGCCTCCCAATTCCGTGGTAAACTGGGCAGACATGAAAATGTGCTTCCATGATAGGTTTTATAAACCTCAACTTGAAGTTACAGCGGCCGACTTGATGAATTTGAAACAACAAGAGGATGAGACGGTTGCTGACTTCATAGAAAGATTCAGGAAGCTAAGTAGTAAGTGTACAAGACGGCTTCCAGAGGCAGAATATACTACAATAGTGGTGGATAACATACTCCCACATATGAAAGAAGAGTTGATCTCCCGTGAATTTTCAGATTTGAGTCAGCTGACGACCAAAGCTTCGATGGTTGAACGATTCATTCTTTAGAAGAAGGGGGATCTAAATGGGAGATAGTCCCTATAGACGATTATGATGTGTCTGAGGATGCATCTGATTACCATAGTGATTAGGCAGCTAATGTCATGGTAGCCGAGATCCTGAGGAAAACGCTAGCTGACAAGGGTGTAGCTAAAATGACGACTGATGTAGAGTTATTCCTAGCTACATTCTCTAACATGGTTTTGATGTTCGACATACCATTTCCTACATCAAAGGATAAATGGAAATAGCTGATGCATAAGTAATGGAAACAAAAGGGCAAACCAATTGAATGAAGAAAGTGAGGACATTTAGCTGTGCCAAATTGGCAACATAAGACTACGATCTGCAAACCCAATGGCTTTGTAATGTTGAAGTTTCCCAGATCGACTGGATCATATAAAGCTGGGGGGCATTTAGCAGTGTCATTTTGACATTGTGAGTCTACTATCTACGAACCTAGTTATTCCAGAAGATTAAGTTTCCATATACAACAAAGCCGTATTAGTCAAAAGTCAGAGCGGCAGGTGAAAAGAAGTTCGGCTGAAATAATACATCTTTCAGCTTCCTCTTATTGTCGTCAGCTAAAAGATGCAGGGGGCATATGTTTACACCAAAAAATAGTTGGCCAGGTCATGTATTAGCCACTCAGATAAAAGTGCAAGTATTTACCTAAAAGCTGAGTTTTAATCAGCTGCAACCATGTCAGCTGAATCATAATCGGCTAACTCAAGATTGGCTGAGGCAAGATCGGCTAAATCTAAGGTCAGTCGCTTGAGATGAAGGGAACCAAACAAAACTACTCAGCTGAGATAGGCAGCGGAGGAGCTGCAGCAGACGCAGAATCAACTGAATGTGGCTGCTAAGTCTAAATGGGCTTGGAGGCTGTTATTGGGTTTTATGGGATCGTGTGAATGTTGATTAAGGGCCCAAGAGACTACAAATATATTTAAAAAGGAAGAAATGACCAAGTCAAAGTGCGGCAACCACTTTCCTAGATTTTTGGGAAGAAGATTAGAGGTGGTTTCAGAGAGAGAACGTGAAGATAAGAAAATAACCACCTGGAATCAAGACATATTAAATTCAAAAACGTGCACCCACTTCCTTGAAAATTGAAAAATGGAGAACATGGTCAAGTGGTGGATAAATTAGCCATTATGGTGGATTTTTTGCCCATATCTTAGCTGATTGAGAAGATATGTAGATTCTATGAGTTGGCCAAGTCAAGAACGTGCATGAAGACTTATTTTCATAAAAATAGGGATATGAAGAACATGGTCAGCTGATGGGCAGTCAGCCGTTTGGCCCATAACTTAGTCGACTGAGCAGATATACGAATTATATTAGCTGACTAAGTCAAGGGCGTGCTCGAGAACCTATTTCCTTATGTGGGTTCAAAATCCCTTTTGATATATAGTTTTAATGACAACAAACCTTATGAACTAAATCTTAAGTATTATAAATGGTGATCTACTGATGTTTGCACTTGATATTGTTTAAAAGCAAGAAGTTACTCAAACCATCAAGTGTATATAATATACTCAACAACTGAAGAATCAGAGTAGTATCAGAAGATTACAACAGTAGTATTACAAGCTTCATTGAGACATCATAAGCATGCTACTAAGTCACAAGCGATCTACATGAGAAAATTCACAAGAGAGAAGAAGAGAGAAGACTCACAAATGAGAAGAGAAAGTTCCTGACAAGAGAAAATTCTTGAGATTGCTGATGGATCTTCTAATACTAAGCATGAGATATTCTCACTGCCCAAATATGCATCTGTGAGAAAGTATCAAGTCATGACTATCTCAAAAGCATTTAAGGTCTCAAATCTCTTAAAGACAAATCAAGTATCATATAAGCATAAGAAGACTCGTGACAGAAAAGAGAAAGTTTACACCAACAGCAGAATTCCAATCATGAAAAGTTCAAGAACATTCGGGAAAGTTCATCAGAATATTCGAAAGAAAGCACATGAGAAAGTTCGCAAAAAGGCTTAACTAAGAACAGAAGATTCTGCCTTAAGTTCCCAAGCAGTTGAGAAAGTTTAAGATACTTTCTCAATAGAAGAAGAATGATTACTCAGGATGAGTAAGTTAAAATAACTGAAACATGTACATATTTGTTCAGAGATCACATGGATTAGAAGGTTGAAGACAGTATGATTAGGTACATACCAAGTGATCGCCTCTGTTTCAGTTTTGAGAAAGTTCAGCAGAAGAAAGTTCATTCTGTTCAGAAAGTTCAGCGGAAGAAAGTTCATTATGTTCAGAAAGATCAGTAATAGAAAGTTCATTCTGTTCGTCACAAAGTTTGCAGTCTTGAAAGTTCGGCAAAAGGAAGTTCATTCTGCTCGTTGCAAAGTTCGCATTTTAGAAAGTTCAGTAGAAGGAAGTTTATTTTGCCCGTTGTAGACTGAAATGTTGGAATCTGCGCTCCTGACACAAAAGCAGAATTGTCTGCTGAAGAGAGAAAAACTCCCCAACGGTCACCAAACTTTCTAACGGTCATAAATGAAGGAAAAAGTATAAAAGGGAACTCAAAAGATCATTTGAAAGTGGGATAGTGGGTTTACACTGAGCTTCAACAGATTTGCTTCATCCCCATCTTTTCTCCACCCTGCCTCAAACTTTCTATCACGAGATCAGAAAGTTTGTAGAAAGTTTACTGCAAGTTCTCTGCGATAGAAAGTTTACTACAAAAGCATCTTTAGCTTATTTCTTCAAAGTGCATACACTCCATGAGTGTTCTTCAGCTGAAATGCATCACAATCAAAGAGGAAGAGAGATAAACACAAGCCCTATCAAGATTCATCTTTGCTATCCTTTATTCCCCCTCTTTCACACTCTTTTGTATATGTTCTATACACCTTGGGATTATCTTTAAGAGTGTTGTAGCTTGTATTTACACTTTTGTGTAATCTTCTTTTCAAGTTACTTTTATCCCACAAACCAGAACATTCGTAAAGGTACCTTGTTCTCTTCTGCCAAGCTACCTAGGGTGAGTGTTGGTGAGAAGCTTCAGGAGAATACTTGTTAAACTTAGGAAGAGTTTCTCAAGTGACTTCAGTAGGTAGAGTTGTAGAAAACTACCATGTAGAGCCTGAAGAGGCTTAAAGAAAGAATATTAGCTTCTGTGAAGGAAGATAGCTTGGAGAAGCTGTTCCAAAGAATACTCAGCTGTAGAGCCTGAAGAGGCTTGAAGAAATAATACTAGCTTCTTGACTAAGCTGTTGCGGCGGCGTTAGTGGGAAGATAGTTTGGAGAAGTTGTGGAAAGAATACTCCACTTGTACTGTTTCGTTGAAATAGTGGAAAATCTCACCGTGGGTGAGGAATGGATGTAGCCCATGGTTTTTTGGTGAACCACTATAAAAATATGTTGTCTATTATTCTTCTCCTTTATCTCATACTTTTCTTTCTTCACATTCAACATTTTTCTATAATAAGCAATTAACTGACTGATGTTTAAAACAGAACTTCCTAAAGTTTATTCAGACTGCACAGTACTTGCTTTCACATGCCATTTTCTCAATAAGAGAAAGTTCAATAAAACTGTATTGTGTTCATATAACTTATGTTCTGTTTTAAAACTCATGTCTATCTTTAGAAGCTTCTATTTGCACTGTGTTTATCATTAGAAGCTTCTGTTGTTGAACACTTTGTCCTTAACTTGTAAACTTACTCATGAATGTATTTTGCACTGATTATCAATCTTCCTAATATCTTTAGCAAATATGATTAGCTTTCAACTCTCTAAAAATGGCAATGTTTTATTGAAAGCTAAATGTTGCAAATTGCAAAACATTTTTAAGCATAGCACATCATAAAACTCATTCTGCAAAGAACTTATTCTATGAGATAAAGTTCACGGCATGGAACCTTCTAATGTAGGTTCACTACGTGGAACCTTCTAATGTAAGTTCACTGCATGGAACTCTCTCAAGTATAAAATGTTTGTAAAACTGTTTTATGTCAACATGAGTGTATTTATTGGAGCAGGTTCTCGTAACACATCACTGCACAAATCACTCTGTCTTGAACCTTCACATCTAAGAGGACATTCATTTAAAGTGTTCTATGAAACATGTGCATATAATAGAACGTTGTGAAACATTACTTTATACTAATCAACTCATCTTCAAGTATCAACTTGAGAGAACAGTCTAAAAGTTTTCAGGCTAAAATGATTGAAGGTCAAAAATTTTCAAAGGGTCACAATCTAACCCCCTTGTTGTGACTCTATGTGTTACCTTCACCTTATAAATAAGGTTATGGAGGACGTGGTCAACTAATATGACAGTTAATAAGTCAACTGACTAAGCATTTTTTGACCATAACTTAGCTGACGGGGTGATTACTTATATTTATGTTGTTAGCCATGATCTTATATGATGTAATATGTGAGTTAGTGGGTTAAGAACGTGGCAAATAAGGTAAATATAGGTTTCTTAGGTAGTCTTTATCTATAAATACTAATAGTACAGATTGTATTCAACACACTCATTCAATCAAAACAAGTCTTTACAATTATCTTTACTTTATCGCTTTTCTTTATCTTTATTTTCATGCAACCTTAGTTTAGTAGTTCAACCTTCTACACTAGACGCTTTCTGGAGTAGTCTAGGAACCCGCATATGAGGAACATAGTCCCTTTCTCAGTGTAATCGCCTAATCAAAAAGGGAATTATTGTTAACAGTGTAAATTAGCTGACATATCATTTTATCAGCTGAGTAAATACCCAATTAACTAAGCACCAAATTCGCACAACGACTCAACAGAGTTATAATAATTTGGTATATCTATTTTCCAATTTCAATGGCTTCGTTATCTATATTTTTGAAGTGCGTTAAAATTTTTGTCGATTTTTTTTTTTAGATGAAAATTGTTGTTGTTGTCGAATTTTGATCTTACGGGAAAAAAGCTGAAACATTAAATTAATGGTTCTGTCAAGTCCACTTTACAAATTCAATCAGGAAAAGTCGCTGGAAAGGAAAGAAGCAAACAAAACAAAGTTGTGGTACGTAGTTTACGGGGATCGGTCATTAGATTAAGATGTTGAAGGCCATCGTGATAGGTGTTGGTGTTGGGACTTTTAGTCCCACATCGGGTAAAATAGTAAAGAGGAGTGAACCTCTTTGTTATAAAAAGAGGCTTAGGCCTTGGTTTTATGTACACCATTCAAAAGCTTGTCTAGCAACTTTTGTCTCTAGATAAATTCCTCTTTTTGTTTTAGAATTTAATAGAATTCTTAGTATGCTCTGTGGCTGTAGCTTGGGCTGAACCTCCACATCAGAAAAAGAATTTATTAGGAATATTTCTTGTAAAAGGAGATGTGTGAGGAATAAGTTTTGCTAGTGGGGAAGCTTTGTGGGTGTGCGGGGGTGCAGAGAGAAAATTGTGTAGTTGTAATAATTTTTACATAGTGGATTTTTCTCTGGTGCTGGTGGTTTTTCTCCTGGTTTGGGAGTTTTCCACGTTAAATACTTGTGTTGTTATTATTTCTCTATTTTGTTTTTCCAATTTTCCACAAGTGCAGTTTGGGAAGAGAATTTGAAGAGTCAAATTCCCAACAAGTGGTATCAAGAGCACGAGTTACGCCAAAGAGGATGTCGGAAGCGAGTTTCAAATGCAAATGATTTGATGTAGAAATTTGTGGAAAGATCAACTTTGGCTTGTGGCAAATACAAGTCAAGGATGTGTTGATTGATCGAGGTTTACACAAGGCTTTGAAGGGCAGGGTTACTCCTGAAAGTAGCGGAGATGCTGATAATGAGGCTAACATTATCTCCGATCTTGATGTCTTTTGAAAGAATGACATGTATATCCTTATGGCATGGGTCCCAAAGTTGCCATGATAAAGGATATTAAATGTTAGCGGGACCACATTTTGCACACGGGCATTGGTTGACATTGATGCAGGGTGTGTGGTGAAATTTATGTCGATGGCTGATTAACTTCCATGAGAGTCAAATATGGGAGTTGCACCATAGTTTTTCAAAGAAGGTTATATTTCGACATGTGCCGAGTTTAAATGCTTGGGATGGCTAGTTCTGAGTGATTATGCTTTTATGGTGGAGCATGACTGCGTTGCAGTGATAGCGAAAGCTATGGGAATCTTCATCAAGGTGGAGCATTGTGGGACCACAAAGTCACAAGGTGGAGATTGTTGGTGTTGAAACTTTTAGTCCCACATCGGGTAAAATAGTAAAGAGGAGTGAACCTCTTTGTTATAAAAGGAGGCTTAGGCCTTGGTTTTATGTACACCATTCAAAAGCTTGTCTAGCAACTTTTGTCTCTAGATAAATTCCTCTCTTTGTTTTAGAATTTAATAGAATTCTTAGTATGCTCTGTGTATGACTTGAAATTTGAACCTCCACATCAGAAAAAGAATTTATTAGGAATATTTCTTATAAAAGGAGAGGTGTGAGGAATAAGTTTTGCTAGTGGGGAAGCTTTGTGGGTGTGCGGGGGTGCAGAGAGAAAATTGTGTAGTTGTAATAATTTTTACATAGTGGATTTTTCTCTTGTGCTGGTGGTTTTTCTCCTGGTTTGAGAGTTTTTCACGTTAAATACTTGTGTTGTTATTATTTCTCTATTTTGTTTTTCCAATTTTCCACAAGTGCAGTTTTTGGGGAAGAGAATTTGAAGAGTCAAATTCCCAACAATAGGATATGATTACGAGTGAAACAAATCAAAGAGAGCATTTATTTTTATGAGTTTACTTCTATAACTAATAAAGTTAATTTTTTCACATTATAAATTTTCTTTAAGAAAATATACTGATTATATAAGAGGTAAATTAAATATGTAATAAAAATATGTACCCAAAAAAAAAGATGTAATAAAAATAGAATTTCTCTAAAGCAAAAAAAATTGTTCAGATCCATTCACCATATATTTTAAGAAAAGGAAAAAAAGTTAAATATTGAAAAGAAAGGGATATAATACATTTTTTTATTTTATATTTTAGTTTATTCTATTATGTTTCAAGCAATCTAAATAATAACTGGAATAGAGAAAAATGATGTTCTCATGCCTATAGAAAAAAGAAATAAAATGAATAGAGAAAAAAAAAAGAGTAAGAGAAAAAATAAATTGTAATGGGAAAAAGAAAATAAAATAAAAGGAGAAAAAATAATATAACAAAAATAGGCAAAATTATATTTTACTCTTTTAACTTAATTTTTGGTTTCACTTTTATTCTTTATCTCTTTTCTAACAAATTAATCCCACGTGTTTTCCAACGTTAGCAAAGATAGATAAATTAATAGGTAAGATTAATCTTTAGTTCTCATAACTTATTTTTTAAGCAGAATTGTCTGTTGAAGAGAGAAAAACTCTCCAACGGTCACCAAATTTTCTAACGGTCATAAATGAAGGAAAAAGTATAAAATGGAACTCAAAAGATCATTTGAAAGTGGGAGAGTAGGTTTACACTGAGCTTCAACAGATTTGCTTCATCCCCATCTTTTCTCCACCCTGCCTCAAACTTTCTATCACGAGATCAGAAAGTTTGTAGAAAGTTTACTGCAAGTTCTCTGCGATAGAAAGTTTACTGCAGAAGCATCTTCAGCTTATTTCTTCAAAGTGCATCCACTCCATGAGTGTTCTTCAGCTGAAATGCATCACAATCAAAGAGGAAGAGAGATAAACACAAGTTTTATCAAGATTCATCTTTGCTCTCCTTTATTCCCCTCTTTCACACTCTTTTTATATATGTTCTATACACCTTGGGATTATCTTTAAGAGTGTTGTAGCTTGTATTTACACTTTTGTGTAATCTTCTTTTCAAGTTACTTTTATCCCACAAACCAGAACATTCGTAAAAGTACCCTGTTCTCTTCTGCCAAGCTACCTAGGGTGAGTGTTGGTGAGAAGCTTCAGGGGAATACTTGTTAAACTTAGGAAGAGTTTCTCAAGTGACTTCAGTAGGTAGAGTTGTAGCAAACAACCATGTAGAGCCTGAAGAGGCTTGAAGAAAAAATACTAGCTTCTGTGAAGGAAGATAGCTTGGAGAAGCTGTTCCAAAGAATACTCAGCTGTAGATCCTGAAGAGGCTTAAAGAAATAATACTAGCTTCTTGACTAAGTTGTTGCGGCAGCGTTAGTGGGAAGGCAGCTTGGAGAAGCTGTGGAAAGAATACTCAACTTGTACTGTTTCGTTGAAATAGTGGAAAATCTCACCGTGGGTGAGGAATGGATGTAGCCAATGGTTTTTGGGTGAACCACTATAAAAATATGTTGTCTAATATTCTTCTCCTTTATCTCTGCATATTTTACTTTCTGCACATTCAGCATCTTTCTATAATAAGCAATTAACTGACTGATGTTTAAAACAGAACTTCCTAAAGTTTATTCAGACTGCACAGTACTTGCTTTCACATGCCATTTTCTCAATAAGAGAAAGTTCAATAAAATTGTATTGTGTTCATATAACTTGTGTTCTGTTTTAAAACTCATGTCGATCTTTAGAAGCTTCTATTTGCACTGTGTTTATCATTAGAAGCTTCTGTTGTTGAACACTTTGTCCTTAACTTGTAAACTTACTCATGAATGTATTTTGCACTGATTATCAATCTTTCTAATATCTTTAGCAAATATGATTAGCTTTCAACTCTCTATAAATGACAATGTTTTACTGAAAGCTAAATGTTGCAAATTGCAAAACATTTTTAAGCATAGCACATCATAAAACTCATTCTACAAAGAACTTATTCTATGAGAGAAAGTTCACTGCATGGAACCTTTTAATGTAGGTTCACTGCGTGGAACCTTCTAATGTAAGTTCATTGCATGGAACTCTCTCAAGTAGAAAATGTTTGTAAAACTGTTTTATGTCAACATGAGTGTATTTATTGGAGCAGGTTCTCGTAACACATCCCTGCACAAATCACTCTGTCTTGAACCTTCACATCTAAGAGGACATTCATTTAAAGTGTTCTATGAAACATGTGCATATAATAGAACGTTCTGAAACATTACTTTATACTAATCAACTCATCTCCAAGTATCAACTTGAGAGAACGGTCTAAAAGTTTTCAGGCTAAAATGATTGAAGATCAAAAAATTTCAAAGGGTCACAATCCAACCCCTTTGTTGTGACTTTCTGTGTTACCTTCACCTTATAAATAAGGTTATGGAGGACGTGGTCAACTAATATGGCAGTTAATAAGTCAGCTGACTAAGCATTTTTTGGCCATAACTTAGCTGACGGGGTGGTTACTTATATTTATGTTGTTAGTCATGATCTTATATGATGTAATATGTGAGTTAGTGGGTTAAGAACGTGGCAAATAGGGTAAATATAGGTTTCTTAGGTAGTCTTTGTCTATAAATACTAATAGTACAGATTGTATTCAACACACTCATTTAATCAAAACAAGTCTTTACAATTATCTTTACTTTATCGCTTTTCTTTATCTTTACACTACAACAAATGTTGTTTCTGGCAACACTATTTTTGGCAACAGGTGTGAAATGTTGCCTAAAAGTGGATTAGCCAACATTTGACAACTGTTGCCATTAAATATGTGTTTTACACTACACCTTTTATGCAACACTTGAAAAACTGTCCCCTCAAATTGAAATGGGAACATTTTTGAACTGTTACTAGAACCTTTTTTTCGCATCAGTTAAGAAATGTTCCTAAACTATATCTGGGGTGATTTTTAAGCTATTACACTTTTTGATAAAAGGCAACGTTTTTTGATTGTTGCTCTAATAATTTTTATTTATTAACAAAAAAAAAAGAGGCGCTAAGTATTTTGTTTAGGCGCTAAATTTTTTTTCTTCTCCCGCCTGTTTTTTTTTTCCTCTAATTAGTAAAATTCATCAAAACCTAAAATCCACCGTCTGTTCCTCTAATTGGGAGAATCCACCGTCGTTCTTCCTCTCGTTCTTCCTCACAGACCGCACCCATCTCGTTCTTCCTCTCCGTCGTCCTCCCTCACAGACCGGCATCCACCGCACCCATCTCCAGCATCCACCGCATCCCTCTCCAAAACCAGATCGCTCCTCCTCCTCCTGGTTCGACCCCCACACCCATCTTCCTCTTTCTCCTAGATGAAGGGTGAAATATCCTCTGGTTGACGATTGTTCATTTTCTGGTTCGACCCCCGCACCCATCCTCCTTCTTCGCCCTGATTCTTCTCCTTGGCGAACCCTAACTGTGCTCGATGAAGGGTCCTTAGCGAACCCTTGCTGCCCGGCGTCGCCACCAGTAACCCAGACGGCGCAAGACCAGACACTGCACTTCCTCTTTCATCACCGTTCGCGTTCTGAGAGCACCGAGCGGGCTCCTCCGCCGCACCTTCACGGTGGTGCTCTGGGTCTCTGTCCTTGACACCGTTCTGCTCTGTCCTTCACGGTGTGTATCTGCGCCTTTTATTTATTTTTTTAAAATTTTGTAGTTTTTTTTGTGGTTTTATAGTTAGAAATTGTGAAATTTACACGCTTTTTTGTTATTTTTTGTGATTTTTCCCCCTTATAGCTTGGGATGTGGAATGAGGTGTAGACAGGGTTTGTGATATGCAATGTTTTAAGTGATGAATGGTGAAATGTTTTACATATATTTAACAGTTTTAAATATGTATGTCTTGTTTTAATTAGGGAAGTTGGATCATATATTGGGTTTTGGTTTTGTTTTCAGGGCTAGCATTACTCCAGAGCAGTCTTGATTACGCTTGTTGGGAGATTTAAGGGAAAGAGGGTTGTTTTTCTGAGCGACTTCCATCTGGTTTGCTTCTTGTCACAGGTATGTATGTGATGAGATTAATTTATGTTGATTGAGTTTTTGAATGATGAGCATTGTCGGTTGGCAATGATTCATTTGTTGTGGTCTATTATGCATGTGAATTAATTTGATTGCTCTATTATGTATGCATTCTTGTGTTGTGAACTGGAATTTGTTTCTTTATTTTTAAGAGGCTGATTAAACTGCAATAATGCATGTAGTTTGAATCTGTTTTCAAGGTGGAAACATTTTAGTTGTATTATTGTGCTTGATCATGTGCATATCCAAGAGATTAATTTGCTTCTTGTTTCACAATTAGACATCGCCTGAGGCATGAAATATTTTTGGCACCTAAAGAAGTTTTGTTTTTTTCACCTCAATGATTTCAGAGCATCTAGGATTCAGGTTTTGTTTGTTGATGATTCTCCATTACCATGATGACTTGAGATGGAAAAAAAATGACTTCATCGACAAATTCTTCCATTTTTAAGAATGATGTTCCCCATCTTCTATGTTTCATGATAATTAAAAAGAAAATTTGATGTAGACTTGCAGAGATTGCTTGTTATCCATATGTCCCATATGCCAGGAGCACATTATCATCCAAATAAAGCTCATAATATCTCACTAGAGCTTTATCATTCATGTGCCTTGTCCTGCATCCTTACTCCTCCTTTATACCAAAATATTATCAATGTCAGTGTCGATAGTTTGTCAGCCAAAATGGTAAAACAGTAGATGCTACAACATTACAAACAGAGAAGAAAATACACAACCTATAGCATTTGCAGAATTATTATATAGAAGGAGCAATGTGAATGCACTGTTTTATTTCAGGCTACTCTAAGTGCGACAGTTACACTCATAATACCATAATATAAGAGACAATAAGTGTTGATCCTAAAAAACAAACAGTATAGGACAAAAGCATCCTAAGGTCTACTAAAATTTTGTATTCCAAAGAAAATACTAGACCTCCTCTATGAAAAATTTGGTTTGATCATTGACATTCATTAAGCCATAAATATCTGACAGAATCATGAGCACTCAATTCCCACCCAACCGCTCCTGCTCCCCAACATGAGGAGTTTGTTGCTTAACTAAACACATCCAGGGATAAACCAAGATTAGAAACAGAAAAAAAAAGAGAATCATGTTTATAGTGAACTTAAAGAAACATATATTCACAATAACTGGAGATCAGCAACTTATTCATTTCTTGTGCTTCTTGTCAGCTGTTGTGTCAGTTTGCTCTGGAATTGGTTGAATTCTCACATAAGGTTTTCTGGTTAACGTCTCTCCTCTTAGAGAAGCAACATAGCGGTCATTGGTATTCTCCTTCCTCTGTAGCTCTCCAAGGAATTCTGCCAATCTCTCTTTATTTACTTGTCCCATCATCTGATACGCAATTAAAGCAATGAGATTGTTAAGATAGAGGTTTTTTGTTCTATTTTTAACTTGCATCAAACATACTCAGGACAAATGAACAAATGAAAATATTTAGAACTTAGGAGCTTGAAATCAAGGAACACCACAAGTGATTGAGTTACACTGCTTCATTAAGAGTAAAACACATTCTGTCTAACATCTTTAAATATCACCATGTGAAACGTCAATGTAACTTAAACATGAATAATGGTAAGCAGATATACTGTCCCTTTTATTTATAAATATATAACCTTATTTTAAAATCATTTCTACAATTTATCCAATAGCCGTGAGAAAAATAAGTAGTAATCTACTGAAAACCAGGATGACTAAGCGTCAATTTTAAAATGTGAAGTGTGGGCCCTTCAAAATGAAGTAAACAACAATAAAAGAATTACCAGGTCAGCAATAACAGCAGGATTCCTAAGGTCATCTTGAGAATTCCCTGTTCTACTTTTCCAACTAGGTCACCCCAACATCACCGCTTTAGTGTAAATTCCACCACCGGTGAGCAAGCGGTCACGACAAAGGAGGCACCAAGTCGCTTTTGGCTTTGTTTCACCTATGTAAACATGGATTTGGTGTATCTTTTGTTGGTTCTGTTTTTGTTCTATTTTTATTCTTGTTACTTATGCTTGATTCAACCCTTCTATAGACAATCTATGAGCTGTATTTTCTTTACTAATTGCATTATGATCAAATTTGAATTGTAGAGGCTGTGAAATGATTATTTATTTTCATTCCATGTAGTAGTAATTTTGTCATTTTGGTTTGTTACTTTCATTTGATTTCATTCTTCCAATTGGCTTATTCTATCTATAGCAACCTGATTATATGTAATTTTATATGTAGTTTAATTTTTTAAGCTTTGTCTATTAGCTTTATAATTCCTTAAACTTATTCCTTTATTGTAATAATTGATTTTTATTCAGTAAACCCAACATGATAAAGAAGGATTGGATGGACTTTCCTCCATACAGTGAAGATTATATGAAAGGTATTAGTTATTTTTTGGATATTGCATTCAGCATAGGAATAGTTGAAGGGACAGAGATCAAGCAGTGTAAAAGATGGTGGAACTCTTAAAAAGATTGGTCGAAGTCCTACAAAAAGAAGTTTTGATTTTCCTTTCCAAGCAAGATCAAGCATTGAGTTAGCAAAGAGATTTCAGCAAGTTAAGCAGGAGAAAATTGATAAATTGCATGAGAGGCTACAAGGAAATAATAGAGAAAAGGTTCAACAAGTTTTAGAAGTTGCAGAAGGTAACCAATTTTTTGTTTCAAGATATGAGGCATTTATATTTATGTATGTATATATTTATGTATGTATGTATGTATGTATAAATATATGTATATATCAACTTACATATTCTTTTGATGACATTATGCTGCAAATAGAAACGCCAAAGAAAAGAGCCAAGGTTGATGGAAACCTAGACAAAGGCATTGCTACAATCAAAATAGGAAGAGCCAAGGTGAATCAAAATCAATCGGTATCTCAAAGAAATAGAGAAGAAAACTTGGGGCAACTAGAAGCTGTGAAAGGTTTTGCACAAGGTGATAGATATATCAATCAAGAACAACAAGTGGCAAACACAAACAAAGAAGTTGTAGAAGGTAAATAGTTTTCTTTTTTCATGATAATTATTATAGAAAAGAATGTATATTTGTTTTGTATGTTATATATATAGAAAGTGCAACAACTTGCCCGTAAAAAGATGAGACACAAACTGAATTCTACCTTGAACTAATGCATTCATTTCTCTACTTATTAGTACTGCAGAAAGTGGAAAGTAATACACAATAATATTTCAAATGTTCCATTGTTTACTTAGTATTTAAGTATGCATTAGTTATACTGAGCAATAAGGTTTGAAATGAACCTTATGTATAAATATATGTATGTATTAACTTACATATTCTTTTGATGACATTATGCTGAAAATAGGAACGTCAAAGAAAAGAGCTCGCGGAAAAACTACAATTGATGGATTGGGTGAGAGACTACGGGGGAATAATAGAGAAAATGTTCAAAAGGTTGATGGAAACCTAGACAAAGGCATCGCTATAATCAAAATAGGGAGAGCCAAGGTGAATCAAAATCAAGCAGTATCTCAAAGAAATGGAGAAGAAAACTTGGGGCCACTAGAAGCTATGGAAGGTTTTGCACAAAGTGACAGGTATATCAATCAAAAACAACAAGTGGCAAACACAAACAAAGAAGTTGTAGAAGGTAAATAGTTTTCTTTTTTCATGATAATTATTATAGAAAAGAATGTATATCTGATAGACTAACAATAATAATGGGCCAAAGAGAAAGAGCAATTGGAACATGAAAGCCCCAGTTCACCTTGTTAGTTTTCTTAGACCAATTTTCATGTATTTTGCTTCTAAATTGGGTCTTTACGGTTGATGAGTCTCATTTATGTAGTGGAAAAAAGGAAAGTTTTTATTAAATTTTAATCTTTTTCCCTTCCTTTGAAGATCTGTGAGTTTTGCAAACTTATTAAATTCTAATTCTTTGTTCCTTGCAACCGAGCAAATAAGGCTTGAAATAAATTTTAATCTTTGTTCTTTGTTTCCCAACTTGCCAACACAACCCATCATCTGCCACAACTCTTTCAAGCACTATCCAATCTTCATTCCTCCATCCATGCTTGATGCTTGCCATGCGCCTAGAAAAAGTGTTACGTAAAGTCTACGAATTACTACATAACAATGATTACTTACAACCTTGTTTATTTATTTTTGCTAAGTAAATATGAACTAGCTATCTTGAGCAAATAAGGCTTGAAATAAACCTTATGCATGTATGTATGTATTAACTTACATATTCTTTTGATGACATTATCTGAAAATAGGAACACCAAAGAAAAGAGCTCACGGAAAAACTACAATTGATAGATTGGGTGAGAGACTACAGGGGAATAATAGAGAAAAGGTTCAAAAGGTGGATAACAACTTAGACAAAAACATGGCTGCAAAGAGAATACTTACTGCTTCAATAAAATCTAAAAAACAAGAGCAACATATGCTTTCTTTGGAGACAATGATGTCAAATACTCAATGCTCTAAAAAGGTAAAGAAGGTGCCAACATGCCCGTCAATGTTGATTGATGACTTTATTGAACTTCAACGATCAAAAGATATGGCCGCAACCAAGTCATTCAATGGAGAAAAAACCCCAAGCAACTGCCACCTTAGCTCCAATCAGCCTCTCAAAGTGAATCAAGATCGACCAACATCTATAGGAAATAGAGAGGAACACTTGAGACAACCTGAAGTTATGGAAGAGCTTGCACAAGTTGAGGGAGATATCAATCAAGAAGTAGAAGAAGCGACAAACACAAATAGAGAAGAAAAAGAAGGAGAAGGTAATTAATTTCATGTTTTATTTTAATGATTTCATGTGTTGTGTATATAATGTCAACAAATATTAGATCTTATTTTATTATATTGATGACTTCGTACTAAAAATAGGAACATCAAAAAGAAGAACTCGTGGGAAAACTTTATGCAAAGGCATTCATGCAAGAACTATGGATGAGCGAGAAGAAGTGATCTTTAATGAGGATGGTCAGCCTATTGGGCCTAGTAATAAAGTAGTATCGACTTAGGCCTCTTCTTGGGAACTTTGGCAAGGAATTCAGCATTTTGTCCTTTGATTTATACAAGTTGAATGAGACATCTTGGGATGATAATATAACGCGTATCTGGAAATATGCTAATGTATGTATGTGCATGAAAAATTTACATGCCTAATTATATATTCTATGATGCATTTGATTTCTAATTCTTGTTTTTCATTGTGATTTCTATAGAAAAAGTTTATCTTGCCGAATGAAGCTAGAGATTGGATTGAGACTGCTGTTAGAGATGCTTGGAGACGATACAAACACCAAATAAAGAAAAATCATTTTTTGGAGTATTCCAACATGACTGAGAGACTCAAACATCGTCCTTCAAAGGTGCCAGAATCTCATTTTAGAAAGCTTTGTGAATATTGGAGTTTGAAAACTGTACAAGTAAGGTTTATTATTAGTTTTGTTGTATATATATATGATAAATACATCATAGCTTCTTGTAATATTTCCTTCAACTAAATATGCAGTCAGTCAGTGAAAGGAACAAAAGAAATAGAGCTCAACTTAAGTGGAGGCATCGAATGGGCCCTAAAAACTTTGCTATAATTCGTGAAAGATTGGTAATATTCTTTTGTTCTTGGCTAATGATATTTATTTTCATGATTTAATGTGTTATACATGATCTTATACATGTTACTTGTTTTTCACTTTTGTTTGAATAACATTACGAGGATGTCCAGATCCAGCTAAGGAAGTAACATTACTACTCAAACCCTTACCCTCAATACCAATCACATTGTCATTTGGCAAACTCTCTGGCTAATCCTTCCTAATTTGTGTGCACAATCTAGGTGACCTTGGCATAAAAGAAAAACATTCCTTTCCTTTGAATTCAGAGTAAAAGAAAAACTTGTGTTGGGTGGTTTGTCCTTAGAAGATATTTATTATAATTATTATGGACACAATTTAACAATATTTCTATTTTTCATAAATTAGATTCAGTGCATAGGACTATGGAAAGACTATGGACATTTTTTCTGCATAAATATTTCTATTTTTTCTGCATAAATATTTTTTATGAATCGTTTTTTTTTCCTGCATAAACATGGTCAGAAAAGGCCAAATGAAGTACTCATGGTACAAGGGTAGCTAAATTACTGAGTAAACCTTGGATGCAATTTTACTTGTTATGTTGCTATGATTGTGCTGTCACTTCTAATGTCAAAGTCTATTGATATTTAAAGTTAGGTACATATTTGCTTCCATGTCTATATTTAACAAACTAAGTTCTTGTGCAAGGGAAAACAAAGAGCCTACCCAAGCAGAAATTTTTATTGAGACTCGGAAAGGAGATAAAGGAAAACAATTGGATGATGAAACTAAGAATACAATTGTAAGTTGAAAATTATCCTTAAAATAAATTATGTTTGCTTAATATATTCAGTAGACTTTGTTTATGTTAGTAGATAATATTTAATTTCAATTTTTTTTTCTAGTCCCAACTTCAAGAAATGATTGAGAATGAGGAAAGTGATGACAAAACAATTCAAGCTGTGGCAGGGAAGAACATCCTGGAATGGTGCGTTGTTATGGGAGAAATGTCACAAAAACCTCTTTAAAGCGAAAGAAAGAGATAAATGATTTGAAAAGGCGATAATGAAGAGGTTTCTTCATTAAATGAAAAAGTGCAAAATGTGGAAGATACGGTGGGTAAATTAAAAATGCTTTTAAGACCCTATTGCAACATTGCAAACCTGGAATTAGTATGGAATCACTGGAAGATTTTTTGTTGGATTATCTCACGGAGATGCAAGTAGTGCTCAAAAGGTGGTTGGACAAACACATATGCATTCTTCAACATCAACACATCTTCCGAATCTTGGAAAGGTAACTTTATATAGCTTAGAGAAATATCATTTCCACATTATCTAGAAAGTTTTGATCTAACAATATTTCTTGTATTTTCTTATGCAGCAAGGAATCAATGAAGATACAAATGAGGAGCAAGGTCTCAATGAAGAAGATATATATGAGGAATTGCAACATGACATGTTTTGATCTTAGATAGGTAAACTTTCTTAATGGGCTGATTTATGAAACTTTTGGAGTATAGAGGACAACTAAGCTTGTGGGTATAGAGAATAAAGTACACAAATTAAAAGAAATCTAGAAAATGAAAGAAGATACTAACACAAGAAGCAAAACAAGAGGAAAGGAAGGAAAAAAAAAAGGAAGAAACTTAAAGAGGTTTCATTCTTTGATAGGAAGAAGCACCAAATTCTGCATAATTTCTGTCATGCTGCTGATATTTCAATATGGCAATAGTTGTTTTGGCTGCTAATTGATGCTGTTGCGTTTGGTAAGATGTCCTGTAACAGGGGTAGAAATCCGCATATTGTGCTTGGTGTGGCTATATATCCTTTTTTTTTTGGTGATGTGCTAATATATGCTTGCTGTCATATTAGTAATTTGGGCTGCACTTTGATTTGGGTAACAACTAGTATGCTTAATGGAAAATGAGACATTTCTATAATGAGTTATGTTAAATTTTGTTCTGTTTTTGGCCTTTTATCTTTTTGTCATAAAATAGATTTAATAACTTTACATGAACATGAATCATCAAATATTTTTAACTGACGCGATACTTTTTTCTTACACAGGAAAGCTATCAATGAAGGGGACATAGATGAAGAGTTGCAAGATGATGCATTTTGATCCTATTTTTTTGATTAGATATATATTTGTTTTGGATTTAACTTTTTTGTTAGACACATACATCAAAATGAGATTTGATCAAATCATGTCCTTTTGTTGACTATTATGGTACATCAAAATGAGATTTGATCAAATCATGTCCTTTTGTTGACTATTATGGTATTGATTCTGTATTAGCAACTATTGTGGAACATATTTATAGTATTATGCCGCAGTTGATTAATTTTCAGTAATTTATGAATTAGTTCTTGTTATGCAAATATTGGTGACCAAATTAAAATTAAAAAGAAAATGTGAGCAATTATTGTATAGGTTCAAATTAAGGTTCCATTTTCAAAGATGATTAGGAAAAAGATAATATTACCTATGGGTACAATTAATGTAAAATATTGCCCATAAATTTTTAAGCTACAATTATCAATTGTGCCCAAAACAAAATTATTTTTAAGGTGAAAAATGTTGCCTATAATCTATAGGTACAGTTAAAAGGTGTTGCCTATATAAGTTAAAGCAACATTTAAAAATCAAGTATTTGCACATCGTGCAACAAGCATTTAATCAGACCTAGTAATGGCAACACTTGAAAACTGCTCATTAGTTAAGCGTTATAATCGCCCCCTATTCCTACAGATAGGGAACAATTTTAAGAAGCTGTAAAGTGCGTAAAACTGCCATAAGTAATAGGCAATCGGTCAGATAGGTAATTTCTGAAAACTGTCCCTTATACTTTTAGGCAACAGTTTTCTTGGTTAAGACAACATTTTTTAACCGTTCCCATAAAGAAAAAATGTTGTAGTGTTATTTTCATGCAACCTTAGTTTAGTAGTTCAACCTTCTACACTAGACGCTTTCTGGAGTAGTCTAGGAACCCGCATATGAGGAACATAGTCCCTTTCTCAGTGTAATCGCCTAATCAAAAAGGGGATTATTGTTAGCAGTGTAAATTAGCTGACATATCATCTTATTAGCTGAGTAAATGCTCATCAACTAAGTACCAAATTCGCAGAACGACTCAACAAAGTTATAATAATTTGGTATATTTATTTTCCAATTTCAATGGCTTCGTTATCTATATTTTTGAAGTGCGTTAAAATTGTTGTCGATTTTTTTTTTTTAGATGAAAATTGTTGTTGTTGTCGAATTTTGATCTTACGGGAAAAAAGCTGAAACATTAAATTAATGGTTCTGTCAAGTCCACTTTACAAATTCAATCAGGAAAAGTCGCTGGAAAGGAAAGAAGCAAACAAAACAAAGTTGTGGTACATAGTTTACGGGGATCGGTCATTAGATTAAGATGTTGAAGGCCATCGTGATAGGATATGATTACGAGTGAAACAAATCAAAGAGAGCATTTATTTTTATGAGTTTACTTCTATAACTAATAATAATAAAGTTAATTTTTTCACATTAAAAATTTTCTTTAAGAAAATATACTGATTATATAAGAGGTAAATTAAATATGTAATAAAAATATGTACCAAAAAAAAAAGATGTAATAAAAATAGAATTTCTCTAAAGCAAAAAAAATTGTTCAGATCCATTCACCATATATTTTAAGAAAAGGAAAAAAAGTTAAATATTGAAAAGAAAGGGATATAATACATTTTTCTATTATATATTTTAGTTTATTCTATTATGTTTCAAGCAATCTAAATAATAACTGGAATAGAGAATAATGATGTTCTCATGCCTATAGAAAAAAGAAATAAAATGAATAGAGAAAAAAAGAGAGTAAGTGAAAAAATAAATTGTAATGGGAAAAAGAAAATAAAATAAAAGGAGAAAAAATAATATAATAAAAAATAGGCAAAATTATATTTTACTCTTTTAACATAATTTTTGGTTTCACTTTTATTCTTTATCTCTTTTCTAACAAATTAATCCCACGTGTTTTCCCACGTTAGCAAAGATGGATAAGTTAATAGGTAAGATTAATCTTTAGTTCTCATAACTTATTTTTTTGTTTCATTTTGTTCCTTTTTTTTTTTTTGGGTACATATTTCACTTTGTTCTTTTATCGTTTTCTTTAACAAATTGATCTTATATTATATTATATTATATTATATGTTAATATTTGTGCAGCTCTATTACTAACGAGCTTACGTGTCGGCCAATGGATTTAATCAACCATGTGTGTCTAAGAGGTTTGTGTTGTTTGCGGTGGCAAACCTAAAACCCTGTGTCAAGGGGTGTAAAAAAATTTAAAATTATATATTATTATTGCTAAAAAAAATTCCAATAACAAATTATTACTAAAAAATTAAGGGATAACTGACAGCGGTAACGAAAAGTAAAATCATAAGAACATTCTCAAACAATTAAGCTATGCCTTGAAAAATAAATTCGTCATTTATATTACTTATATATCTTTATAATCATTTACATTATATATTATAAAATATTATTTAAGTTATTTTATTTTAAATGATTTAAGCTTCTCTCTCTTCCAAAAATCCTAAATATTAGATGAGAGCAAAAATTGAGTTAGGAGAGATTTTGCTTCTTCCTCCTAAAAATTGAACCAAACATAAAAAAATTAAAATAACTCATCTCCCTCCGTTTACCTTCAATCAAACACTATCTGAGTGAGAGGGTTGAGAGATAAAAATGTATAAGTCAGGGTGTACAAAAAATTAAATTGAGTGTAGTAAAAAAAAATTATATAGAAGTGTAAATAAAATTTTGACTTAAATATGAAATTGGTCCCCAAAAATTCGCAAAGTTCGTTTTTAGTCCCAAAAAAAATCTACAGGTTTTTAGTCCCCCAAATTTGAAAATGTTTTTCCGTCAGTCCCTCAAAAATTCGCCATTATGATTTTAGTCCCTCAAAAATTCTAAAAATTCATTTTTAGTCCCAAAAAATTCTGAAAGTTCGTTTTTAATCTCGCCACATAAGCGACACAAACGGCGTCAGCTAGAGGGACTGACGGAAAAATATTTTTAAATTTGGGGACTAAAAACCTGTAAAAAAATTTTGGAGAGTAAAAACGAACTTTACAAATTTTTAGGGGACCAATTTGATATTTAAGCCTAAAATTTTAAAATTTGAGGGTCAACTGTGACTAGGTCTTCCTATGATTGTGAGATGACAAGGTTGGTGAATACCGCCCATGAGTAACGAAATGGAGATTGATGTTTGGGTCAACGATGGAAAACATGTAGAACTAATTTATTAATAAAAGATAAATAATCAAAATGGAACAAAAAATTAAGTTAATTGACTAAACCCGTAAAAAATAAGTCTCTCTATCCGTTCCTTTTTACTTGTCGGTTTTTAAGAATAAATTTGTTCATTTTTATTTGTCATTTTGATAGTTTAAGATTATATTAATTACTTGTTTCTCAATTATACCCTTCATTATTTATTTTAAAAAGAGAAATAGGTGTGAAAAATAATAAATAATTAAGAGTATCATGAAAAAATGACTAATAACTTTATCAAATACAATAAAATTTATTAGTTTTATTGTTTCGTATAAAACAACTTAAATGACAAATAAAAACGATTAGTTCACTAAAAAATAGTTGTTTTACCTATCTTAAAAAAGATAATGTGAGTCTAGTAAAAAAAAAAAAGATAATGTGAGTGAGATTATAATAAGAGCATCCACAATGGAGGAGTTGATGGTTCTTTATTTTTATTTTTTTTACCATTAGAGAGAGTCTAGTTGGCAAGCTGAGCATCTAAAATTTTAGTTCCAATGGCTATAAATAGACACCATATCTTACCATTAAAATATCATTCTTTCTCTCTTTTGAGCTCACAAAATCATTGATTAAAGAGGGAGAAAAACTGAATCGTTGTTTCAACATAAACTAACAAACCAATAAAATCAATATTCAATAAAATCAACCCATGAAATGAAAGATTAACCTGAATAACCACCAAGTGCAAGCATTGATCCCCTCAAAGAACACCGCGTGCGACGGCGACGCGATGGAGAAGGGTGTGTTCGACGCGGCGGCAAGGACGAGAGAGAGAGATGGGTCGTCGTCGCGAGGCACCGTGGTGGCGCCTTGGTGAGGCGGTGGGTTTTGGCTGACAGAGAATGAGACGAGAGACAAGAGAGAGTGAGAGAATGGGAATTTAGGGTCAGAGAGAAAAAAGGGAAAAGATAAACTAATTTCTTTTTTACCAAAGTTACCGTTTCAACTTGTTAAATATTAACAAAAAAATTCTACATTTTTAAAATATTTAATAATTTTATGCATATTAATTAAAATAATTGATTTAATATTTAAATTAAAAGTAAAATTAAAATTAGATTTAAATAAAATAATATAAATATATGGGGTCCATTGTGAGACCTAAAAAAAAAAAATAAGATACCACTATTAGAATAAAATCTAAATAAAATTTTTATGGGTGATTTATATTCTATGTGTCATTTTGAGCCACGAGTTAAGATAAGTTCCCCATTGTGGATGCTTAAGAACTTAATTAAGCTTGAAAACCAGCAACGGCTAAGCAAAAGCCGCCGCCTGGAAAGTAAAACAACAGCTACAGCGGTAACCCAAAGTGGTATTTTGAGTAATCTTTGGGTGGTTTCTCTCTCCCACTATAAATAAAGTCCGTGGACGCACAGTTTGTTCCACAGTACCAACTCACTCATCGATTCTCACTTGCTACTATCGTCGTCCTTTATTGATTGATTCCTCTTCGTTCGTTCCTATTAGCCATGTCGAGCACAGCTGGTCAGGTCATCAAGTGCAAAGGTGTGATCCATCACTCAATCTTCTTTCTTTCTTTCTTTCACTGATCCATCCTTCATTTGGTGTTCTGATCTGCTTTAATTTTCCTTCTCTGTTTTTTTAGCTTTACTTAGCTTACAGCAATTGCATCTCCATCCTCATGCTTTCCAATATTCTAACTGCATGTCGATCGATTCTTATTTCATTTCATTTTATTTGCGTATTGTTACTTGCCGATAACTTGATAACTGCATCCATCCTGGGAAAATATTTGTTTCATAAATTTATTAATCTGTTATTTGTTACATCACGATCAATATCTAGTCTTGTTATGGTCGCTTCGATTTTCAGAAACAAACAAACCTGATTCCTAACAATTACAACCTCAGCTTAACTTCAAATATTGAAGAAAGTTTTGATCTGTTTTGCTAATTTCCATTCTGTTTCTTGAAAATTATAGTGATCCTTCCTTTTAGGCTTCTTATTATTTCCTTATTAAAACTCTTGTTTGCGCAGCATTTTCTGGTTAAGTTATTCTTAAATTAATTAATGATAGAGTGCTAACATATCACTAACTGAATGGCTTGTGTGGTAATTTTGGAAATGTGGTAATAGCCGCCGTATCATGGGAGGCGGGGAAGCCGCTGGTGATGGAAGAAGTAGAGGTGGCGCCACCACAAGCCGGTGAAGTGCGTCTCAAGATACTCTACACCTCCCTTTGCCACACTGATGTTTACTTCTGGGAAGCCAAGGTAACTAACTAACTCACAACTTTTTTTCTTACCATCACTTCCTATTTCATTTCCTTTATTACCCACCAAATATTCATATTCAACTTGATTAGCTATTTAGCTGTAATAGGAGAATACATCTGTCTCTTAGAGAAATAGATATAGAGGCAATACATGAAGTTCCATAAATTTCAATTTACACATTACACCTATTTTATGTCTATTTGTCTCTTCACATGATCAGGTGAAATGTCGTTCACTCTTCTGATGTATTTTGATTTGATTGCCTAACAAAATGGGGCGTTTAGTTTATTAAACAAGTTTATTTTTATATAATGCATAGCTCTTCTACCGTTTCATTTTAGTTTGAAAATGTTGGAAAGCTGGTGATTAGTCCTTTTTGCTTGGTGTTTCAATGTCCTGTTGTTCTGCATCACAATAATTAAATATGATTTTCTTTTTTCCCCATTTCAGGGCCAGACTCCATTGTTTCCTCGTATATTTGGTCATGAAGCTGGAGGGTATGTTTCTCTTCTGAATATTTCCTGCAGAATCATATACTATGATGAATTGTTTCATTTTTCTCTAGTCTATTTGGTTTTGACATTGACTACTATTGGTTAAATCTTGTTTTTTTTTCTAGTATGTATGTACTGTGTGAATGCATGTGATAATCATCGATAATGTTGGCATGATGTTAATCAGGATTGTGGAGAGCGTAGGCGAGGGTGTGACTCATCTGAAACCAGGGGATCATGCCCTCCCTGTATTCACTGGGGAGTGCGGGGAATGCTTACATTGTAAGTCAGAGGAGAGCAACATGTGTGATTTGCTCAGGATCAACACTGATAGGGGTGTCATGATCAATGACAACCAGACAAGGTTCTCTATAAAAGGACAGCCTGTATACCATTTTGTTGGTACCTCTACATTCAGTGAATACACTGTGGTTCATGCTGGATGTGTTGCAAAGATCAACCCTGCTGCCCCACTTGACAAAGTTTGTATTCTCAGTTGTGGAATTTGCACAGGTTTGGAAGATCCCTACCTTGAGATAGTAATATATAACTAGGCCATTCTATGTTCTTTTGATTCAATTTCATTGATGCTTGTAGGTCTTGGTGCTACTGTCAATGTTGCGAAACCGAAACCTGGTTCTTCTGTTGCCATCTTTGGACTTGGAGCTGTTGGCCTTGCTGTATGTTACCTTTATGCATTTGTCTCTGTATGTGTGTGACAGTTTTTATAGCAATTGAAAAGAGCCAATATAAACTCCTGCTCTTCTCTTTAATCCAAATTTTAGGCTGCTGAAGGGGCAAGGATTTCTGGTGCATCAAGAATCATTGGGGTTGATTTAGTTTCCAGCCGATTTGAACAAGGTAATAGAATGCTTTCTTATTCCACCTAATTCTCTAAGATTCTGGTGAACATAAATTAAATGACTATGCACTTGTTGATGGTATTTCCGATTTTATTCTTGTTGGCAGCTAAAAAGTTTGGGGTTAATGAGTTCGTGAACCCAAAAGATCATGACAAACCTGTACAACAGGTTAGTTCATCCACAATTTATTACTATATAGTTTATTGTATTTATGTTCTCTCTAAACTTTGTTTCCTCAATTTTGAAAATCCAAATTCTGGTGCTATGTTGGTGTGTAGGTTATTGCTGAAATGACTAATGGAGGTGTGGATCGTGCTGTTGAATGTACTGGCAGCATCCAGGCCATGATCTCAGCATTCGAATGTGTTCATGATGTATGTAAAAGAAAACTCATTTGCTCTTACTTTGCTGTTAGAAAGTTTTTATAAAGTTTACTGAATCCAAGGCTGAACCTTGATTTGTTCCTCTCAGGGTTGGGGTGTTGCTGTACTTGTTGGAGTGCCAAACAAAGATGATGCATTTAAAACTCATCCTATGAATTTCTTGAATGAGAGGACTCTTAAGGGTACCTTCTATGGTAACTACAAACCCCGCACTGATCTCCCTGATGTTGTGGAGAAGTACATGAAAGGGGTAAGCTTATATATATATATATATTGATATTGAATTGTGCAGTCTTAGGAGAACCAACAATGCAGGATGATATGTTATCTGTGTTGCTAATGTGATCTTATGGTGATACTGCAGGAGCTGGAACTAGAGAAATTCATCACTCACACAATTCCATTCTCAGAGATTAACAAAGCTTTTGATTACATGCTGAAGGGACAGTCTATCAGATGTATCATCCGCATGGAGGAGTAAAACTGTAAAACAATGATGAAATACTCCCTACTCCCTACTGGGGAGATGGAGCGCTCTCTGGTTGTGAAAAATAAATAAATTTCATATATAATCCCTCCTGGATTGTTGAATTTGTGAGAACTTGTGGCGTTTGAATATAAAGAATTGTAAGGCTTTTTGGCTACTGGGAATGTCTAATACAGGATATGTAAGATGTTAATTTTGTTAATTTGTTGGTGTGGTATTTATTTCAAGTGATTACTAATGGGACAGGGAAAGGGGCTAACATTCCAAACAAAAACACTCGGAAGAAAATGTACTACTACCCCTCAAAGACGATACACTATCAGATAAATCAACAGAAATAAACATTGGTGTAAGTAACATCAAACCTCTTCAGGTTGAAATCCAGAGAATGCCCGCCCGTATTTACGAATCACCCCTCCACTCCACGCTCAATTGATTTTTAGATTTTGGTCCTACCATCGGGAGTAGGAGCCACTGAACTGAGATGTTCCTACTATCTAGCCCTCGGTCGTTCGCTATCGCGGAAGCAATTGTAACCTCCAACTCCTTATCTCAGATCTAGAGGGAGGCCTGGCCACATACATCTTGGCTTTCCCTCAAGAATGGCACGAGTTTTGGGGAAATTTGATTAGGATTTTTGGGCCTAACTTATTCTTATAAAATTGGCTTATAAGTTGAGGGGCACCATTTACTTATAAATTCATTTGAGGCATTACCTCTAGTCTATGTGAGACAATATTAGAATTTTGGACCTGATTCATCCTTACAAAACTAGTTTGTAAGGTGAGGGGTGATATTTACTTATAAACTCTTTTGAGGTCTTACCTTTAGTCTATGTTAGACTTGAGTTTTTTCCAATACACCCGCTCAAGTCCAGCACTATTGGACTTGGTGCATGTATATAATGCGGTAGGTGGCCCAGTGGATCTAGGATAGACTTTGATAGCTTATTAGGATTTTTGGTCTAACTCATCCTTACAAAACCGCTTGTAAGGTGAGGGGTACCATTTACTTATAAACTCTTTTGAGGCCTTACCTTTAGTATATGTGGGACTTGAGTTTTTGCCGATATATTGTTCCAAATTAGCTTAAAGAGACCTAAATTGCTTTAAAAAAAAAATGAAAGCATATCCCTCCTAATTGTCTAGCGCACATTGTTGGATCGGCTGCCAACTAGATCTGCTTCGTCCCAGTGAGGTATTATCTCTGTACAACATAATGACAGTTGTGTATTTTGTTTTAATCACATTGAGATTGTCACCCACCTGTTCTATTCTTGCTCATTTTCGTATTCTGTCTGGTGCTCTATTTATGCATGGACCGGTTTATATGGTGTTTGACGTAGCAACTATGTGGACAATTTCTTACAATATGGCTCTTTGGTAAAAGGAAGGAAGGGGAAACAGGTTAAGTATCTTATCTGGTGTATGGCTGCGTGGTGTTTATGGCTGGTACGTAACCAAATTGTTTTCAAGGGAGGGGTTGTGGAACATACGACTATAGTATCACAAATTATGACAGTTTCATGGAGTTGGTTCATTTCAAAGACAAGTAGAAAACTGGATTTAACTCACTCAGATTGTTGTATGAACCCAATTGGATGTCTTGAGTCTATTAAGTAAATTTCAGAAATTTTTCGTACTGGGTTGGAGTACACTTTGTACTCCCATTTTAATGTAATTTTTTTTATTATCAAAATAAAAATATCGCCCCTAATTGTAAAATATAAGTAAACAATGTATGTGGGAAAAAAATTACTCTAGAGGTCTTTTATCAAAATTTAAAATTTCAAGTTAGTCATTTATCTTTTTTTTTGTTTCAATTCAGTCTCATATGTTTTAAAACGTTAATTTAGAGGCAAATTGTTGGCTGATTTACAGTGAGTAATGCATGTGTTCTACAAGCACAATCTGCTGTATCAATTGTGCCACAAATCAGAACCCAAAAAATTGTTACAAAAAGCCAAAAACTGACAAATTTAGCCAACATTGTCAACATTTTAGAACATGTAGGACTAATAAAATTCTATCATACAATATATTATTATTATATAATAATACAATATACTATTATTATATATAATACTTATTTAATATATAAATATAATATTACAAATTATATAATACATATATACATATTTTATATAATATAGTATGTATAAAAATATATATAATATTATATCACATTGTATTAAATATTATTTATTATAAAGGGTGTTAAGTAAATTTTATATTGTTTTGCTTGTGTTGTCCTTGTCTATTGTCCACCAAACAGTATACTCCCTCCGTTACCATATATAAACAAAATTCAGACAAGACACACTCCTTAAGAAAATGGTCATGTTCATTTAATGGTCTTAAAATTCCAAAAAAAAAAAATTGTATTTCCTAAATTATCCTTGATATTAATGTTGCAACTCTCTTCTCTTCTCACCTTGAAAAATATAATTAAATTTAATCGAGGGTATTTTGGGATTAACAGTATTTAATATGGTAAAAGTAATTGAGTTTTGCTTATATTTAGTAACAACAATTTGAAAATTTTATTGCTTATATATGGTAACGGAGGGAGTATAAGACAAAGAATTGTCCTGTGACTCAAACATTGTCCTATGTTGTCCTCTTTGTCTTGTACCTCAATGCGAATCAAACAAACCCTTACAGTACAAGATAAGCAAACACTTAAGGGAGGTTGTAAAATACGTAGTCTTTGTTTTCCTTTTTAAGCTTTTTTTTTTTTTATCAAGGTAGTCTTTGTTTTTCAACAACATCTATTTTTTGATTTTCTATATACTTCATAAAGACAACTCTTTATTGAAGATCCAACTAAACTTGGGATTTATCTTTCGCACTCGCTCATCAGCACGCTCCTGTAGCCTCTTGAGCTTGGGTGCAAGCCCACACACAAGCTCCTGTGCACGTTTTCCCTCGCTCGTCAAACCCTCTAGCTTCTCCAATCTCCATCGTCCAATGAAGAACTCTAAGATGTCAATGTAGTCACTAACCGTGTAAACGCCGATGCGTTGTGCCACTGCAGAGAAATGATTGAAGAGGTTTGGGTCCCGCCCATCATGCATCAAGTGTCCGGGCATTGTGATGTTGCGACTCATCACTTCTGATATGGCCACCATCATCTCTGTGGGGTCCACTTCTAGAAGTTTCTCCACAATCCTCTCATATGCAATCTCGTGGCGCTTCTCGTCTGCAGCAATCGTGCCGCATATTCGCGCAAGCACTGAATCACCTCTCCCTTTAGCCAGTCGAGCCATGCTGCCGTCTGACACAAAAGTCGCTCGTTCTTGGAATGATGCATACACAGTGGCCATATACGGGTTGTTTTGTGTTCCTATATCCTACACCACAAACAATCAATTAATTTAATTTAGGCCATCACAACAAATTTAATTTGCTTTGATACTTTATCAATCTTATCTATTAATTTGTGATGTGTATATACAAGGGAGATGACAATTGCCAATCATGTTGTGTGTGTGCGTGCGTGTGCGTGCGTGTTTTACTCCGGTTAATATCTCTCTATAGACATCAAATTTCATCAATCGAATCATCAAATTAAAAGTTTTTGTTGAGTAGATCAACTCCTTAAAACTTCATAAAATTTTAAAAGTATTTATTGCTTCATCAAATACTTCATTTCAACGTATAATAGATGTTTTAAAATACAAGTAAAATATTGATTATATGATTACATAGCTACAGATGTCTGATTTATCTAAAATTTGGTATTCATAATCATTAATATAATATGATAATATTCAGCGGTTCGATTGATAAAATTTAATGTATATAGATATATGTGTGTGTGTGCGCGCGTGCGCGCCCGTGTGTGTCTATATATATATATATATTAAACGGATTTTTTAGAAAAACTAATTTTTTTTGAAAGATTAAGATATATTGATTTTATTTAACATTATATTAGAATCTGATTTTTTTAACCTATTTTTATTGAAAAATATTTAATTACTCCTAATATTACTTATTAGCTGAATATTAACTTTATTTTTTATATAAAAAAATTAACAAGTAATTTTTTCTTTGCATTAAAAGAATGGACTTTACTTATTCAAAAAAAAAAAGAAGGGACTTTACTTATTTAGAGTTTAATGGGGATGCACCGTCGGTGTAAAATATTTATACATTAACATCCAATAAGAGTTCATTATATTGCCACATCACCTTACTTTTTAACTGCATTTTAAAAATAACTGTACAATAGTGACTTCTCATTGGACGTCGATATAAAACTAGTTTACACTGACATGTCCTTTTTTCTCTGCTTATTTATTACCTTTTTCTTGTGAATTAAATTGACACACACTACTGCTGTAAATAAATTTTATAGTGACACGCGCGCGCGCGTGAAACATTACTAGAATATATCTGTGTGTATGTCATTATGATCTTCAGTTAATTGCTAGAATACCATGATGAATTTTTTTTTTTTGGTGAAAAAAAATACTATGATGATGTGAAGTAAAGACGGGCTTAAAATCATTGTTTTTAATTTTTAATATTTGAAGTGTTTAGTTTATATTTTGTCAAAAAAAAAAAAGTGTTGAGTTTATATTACTAAATTAAAACAGTAAGCTAGTGTTTGTGTGTAATATGCATGTATGTAAATGAGTGTTTAGAATGTATCACCATGCCAGCTCCAATCAAGTATTGGATGGTCTTCTCAACCATGAGCATATTAACCCGACCCGAGAGATAAAGATAAGTTTTGAGCAAATTCCCATGCCTATTCTCCTCAGCAGTCCAAGAACGTGACCATACAGCCCATGGGTTGTTGCTTGAACCGGTCTTATCGTCAATCCCATCATGCTTGTTTAACCATGTCTGGTACGTTGGCAATGCTTCCTCGGTGACCATGTCACCGACCAAAACCACTAGGTAATCATCTGGAAGCTCTGCCGTTCGATTCCTTAAGGCCTTCACCTGATCGATGAACTCCTCTGACGACAGTGATGAGTCTGGCAAAAAGTCATGAGGTTGCCAACTTTCCTCTACGGGTTTGGCTAGTGGCAGCACATTTTGTGACACCCAACTCTCTAATGACTTGAAAACTTCTATCTTCTCCAAAGACATTGAGTTTGCCTTTGGGGCTCTTAGGACTGTTTTGAATGGAGAGTTTAGGTGGCTTTGTGTTGGAGTCCACGTGTGTGGTGGTGGTGCCCCTTGGGTGCAACATGAGATCATCATTGTTTGCTATTGCGTTGCTTGGAGAAGCACTCTAGTTTAGAGAGGAGGGAGAGCGCGAGAGTCTTGGGTTTTATCCAAAAAAAAACCAAGCCACCCCTTGATATATAATGTATGCATGACATATTGACAGAGAGTGCTGCTTAAGACTTTTATTAAAGCGAGGTCGTTGGGTGCATCTACCTTCATATAATAATATTATAATATGATTTTCATTAAAATTTAAAGTGGCATTAATATATATTTTTCATTATCATATAAGTTTTTTTTGGGATTTTATTCAGTAATCTCAACTCAATTTTGTTTGCAACAGTTACATGATTTTTTTTTTGACTGAAAGATTTACATGAAATTTATCTAGTCCTTTTTTCATTTTTTTAAGTATCATTTTAAAAAATTTATTTCTATTTATACATTATTTATATATTGAGATGTAGATTTCAATAGGAGAGAGTATATCTTAACATTTTTTATTTTTTTTTAGGTATTTACTTCTCAAGGAGAGTACTCTAGAATTTAATATAGGAGAAAGTGTAACTTAAACTTTTTTCAAGGGATGGTAATGTAATTTTTTTTCCCTTAAAATTTAAAGGTAAATACATTTTAGTATATAATTTATGATTTATGAAGGGTTATTTTTGTACGGAAAATAGGATGCGTTATTAGCTAACGAAAGTTTATCCAGTTAGTAAGGATACGACTCATATCCCACAAGAACGTGAGTTTAAATCCTACTGTCGATGTGAGAATATCGTTAGTGAATAACATGTAAATACTTCTATAAGTGATTCTTAAGTCGTGAGGGTTTTTTTGATCTAACTAGTGTTCGACACTCAACTTACATATAATTATTAGGTAAAATCATTAATTACTCGCAATTATACTATTGCTTAGCTGCCTGTCAATGTCATCATGTTGCAACTACTGATCTGTTACAACCTTGCGCGGCGTGGCACGCGTCGGGTGAAAATTTGACAACAAATTAAATCTTATTCTAACTATACCAAGTGAAGAAATAAGAGAGCATAAAGAGGCTTGTATGAAAAAAGGAGGACATTCTATGGTTCCTTCTAGATTCAAAGTAATTTTGTCATTACTTGTGAATTGAAAATGATTCGCACCATATTAATTTGAGAATAAAAATAAAAAAAATATATTTGAAAGATAAAATTAATTTTGTTAATTTTTTTTCAAACACGACGCTTATTTTGAAACAGATTAATAAATATCATTATACTTCATTCGTTCTTAAATGTAAGTTTTTTTTTTGAAAAAAAAAGTGTCTCTTTTTTTAAACTTGTTTCTAAATTATTAAATGTATTAATTTTTTTTTTACAAATTGTCCCTTTTTATAAACCCTTTTTGTAGTCACTCTTTTTACAAATGAAGTGATTATTTTTCTCTCTTAAGTCAATAATTAAAGGGTGATTTTGTAAAAAAGTACACATTGTAGACAAATTAAATAAATTAAATAATTTTCTTAACTTGTGTGTTTTAATCAAATGAGACTTACGTTACCATATTAATTTGAGGATAAAAATGAAAAAAGATATTTGAAAGATAAAATTAATTTTGTTAATTTTTTTCAAACACGACACTTATTTTGAAACAGACTAATAAATATCATTATACTTCATTCGTCCCTAAATGCAAGTCTTTTTTGAAAAAAAAATGTCTCTTTTTATAAACTTGTTTCCAAATTACTAAATGCATTAATTTTTTTTTTTTACAAATTATCCCTTTTTATAAACCTCTTATTGTAGTCACCCCTTTTATAAATGAAGTGATTATTTATCTCTCTTAAATCAATAATTGAATGATGGTTTTGAAAAAACAGTATACATTGTAGACAAATTAAATAAGTTAAATAATTTTCTTAATTTGTGTGTTTTAATTAAACGAGACTTACATTTAGGGAGATGGAGAAAGTATGTTTTTTTTTAATGTGCTCCCCGCATAATTGTTTTCAACCAATATATTTGTGTAATTTGATTACAATCGTTGGTACCGCATAGGTGTTTTCACCCAATCCAGTTATGCGACTTATTGCAATCGTAGCCACCGCATATGTTTTCAATCAATTTAGTTATGCCATTTTATTATACTATAATCGTAGCCGCAGCATGTTTGTCTTCAACCAATCTAGTTATGAGTTTAATTAAAATCATAGCCCAACCCCCATTATCATTTTCAACCAATCGTTTTAAATTATTCAGTAAATATACGCAGGTGAGTTATACTCCCTCCGGAATCGTTTTTAGACAAAAAAAAAATATTTGAATCACGGGGTAATTACGAAAGTTAGTTAACTACATTAATTTTTTTTAATTTCAGCTAAAAAATAAAGTTTATTCCCAAAATTGACGTTGATGACATTTAATGTAGAGAACAAAAAAAGACACATTCGAAATAGAATTAGAATTAAATTAGGGTATTTTTAGAATAAACCCATTAAAGAGAATAAAAATAGTAAAAATTGCTTATATTTTGAATCACAATACATGAATTTTTTGTGTTATTATAATCGAATCCGAAGAGAGTACAAGACAGGGGTGTTTGCAAACAAAAGTCATCTGAACCAAAAGTAAAAACAAATTCCAGTTCGGTTTGGATCATATTGATTCCAATATTAAAACTGAATCAATCCAATTCAAAGTGGTTTGTATTGGATTGAGTGATTCGTTTTTTACAGCATAATAACTTAAAAGTAAGTCTAAATAGCATCAACATATATAGTGTATAATATACTAAAAATTAAAACATTACGAACAAACAAGCATCAATTTTATGTTTAAAATATAGAAAACTACATCAAATTCAACTATTAAGTATTATCAGAAAAATAATAATCAACAAATATTGGATTAATAGAACGTCGTATATTAAGATTAGAATAAATAAATATTAAATTTATATATGTAGTTTGGTTCGGTATAAAAAAAAAAGAAACTAAAATCCGATTTGATCCGAACGATTTTCACAACAAGATATCCATAAACATCCGTTAAAAAATCGGTTTTGTTTGGTTTTCAATTTTTTTGGATCGGCTTTCGCCTTTTGTTTGGATTGGTTTGAATGTAAACACCCCTAATATCACTACAAGAAATCTCGTGCGTACCGACGGCTTCCGAAAAACCATCGGTAACGTGGATTTTTTGACGGATTATCGACGGCCAAAAGCCCGTCGGTAAAACGCGCGTCGCAAAAGTTTACCGACAGACTATTTTTTACCGTCGGTATTACCGATAATACCGACGGGCTAAGCCGTCGGTCATAATCCGACGGATGTCCCCGTCGGTAGATTTCCGACGGACTTGCCCGTCGGTGATGCCGCAAATCATTTCCAACGGATTAACCCGTCGATAAATCCAAATTTTATTTTAAATAATAAATTATATTAATTGATTAATTTTTATATTTTACTTAATTAATTGATTTATTTATTTAATTTAATTTCTGTAATTAATTTAATTAACTATTAATTTAATTATTAAATTAGTTAATTAAATTATTAACTATTAAATTAATTTAATTAATTATTTATTTATTTATTAAAAATAATTTATTCCCATATTAAAAAATGTTTATTTATTTATTTAATTTTAAAATTAGTTATTTTTTTTAATTAATTTAATTAACTATTACTAGTAATTTTAATTTAATTAAGTTGATTACTTTTAATTATTAACTTATTCCCATATTAAAAAATGTGATAACGTAAACAAACAAAAAATAAAAAAAAAAGAAACGTAATAAATAAATAAATAATCCGAACAAACATCAGTAACTAAAAAAATATCCGAAAATATGAAAAAATATCAGTACAAACATCACTAATAGTCCTGGTAGTCCTGATCATGATCGAGATGCTCTACACCATCTGCATCATCGACATGATCATCAGTACTAGGAGGCGGAGGCGGCTAGCGAGCTAGCAACTGGTACATCTGGTCCTGTCGCTGCAGCACCTAAGCCAAAATGGCGTTCGTCCGACGGCTCTCCTCCTTCTGCTCGGCCACGACCCGCTTCAGCTCGGCTATCTCCTGTTCATCCACGACAGAGCGACGACCGACACCACCACTACTCGATAACTCTCCGATGCGGGGGCGGCAGGTCCCTTTCCTGTAGTTGCTGGCAAGGTCTCCAGCACCGTATAGGCGACCCTTTTTCTTGCCGCCAACAACATCTGCCCAAACCTTGAGCAGTGCAGATGGATCGTCAGGGCTCTGAGACGGGGAACATGATGATGTCTGAGAAATATGAGACATCCTCGCCTCAAACTCCTCCTGTCAAACATAAACAAATAAGTCATTTTTTTTTTGTAATAAAACAATATAAACATTATTTTTCACCGAAATGTTTATGAGAACAGAAATGGATTGTCTCACGGTGTAAGTAAGTTGCACAAATAGATCCTTCAACCCTGGCCTTATTTTTCACCGATCGTTTTGAGTCATCCATAAATCTACAAAATAACAAGGTTGATGATAAAAATTGATATATTTAACCCTTCAAATGAATATTTATTTTAAAGAATATTTTATTATATTACCTTTCAAATGGATACATCCATTTGTATTGAACCGGTCCACCAAGCCTAGCTTCATGTGCAAGATACATTGGGAGATGCTCCATAGAGTCAAAGAAACCAGGGGGAAATATTCTCTCCAACTTACAAAAAATGACTGATATGTTCTGCTCCATCTTTATAAGATCATTCTCTCTCAATGTCGTAGAACATAAATCTTTAAAAAATTGGCTGAGTTCAGTAAGTGGATTTAAAACATTTGACAGCAAGGAACTAAATGCAATAGGAAGTAAACACTCCATGAATACATGACAATCATGGCTTTTCATCCCAATCATGGTTATTTTGTTCACATCGGCACATCTTGCCAAATTAGAAGAATAACCGTCTGGCATTCGAAGTTTTTTTATCCACCAACAGACTGACTTTGCTTCCTCAGCAGTTAAAGGGTAATAGGCTTTGGGTTTCAGGGTTTTTCCATTCGATCGAGTCGTCAAATGCAAGTCCTTTTGCCTACAGTAAAGTGGTAAGTCCAGTCTGGCCTTATCGTTGTCTTTCGTTCTTCCCCTAATGTTCATCACTGTGAGAAAAACATTGTCAAAAAAGTTATTCTCAATGTGCATAACATCAAGGTAGTGTCTCAATAAATTATCTTTCCAATATGGCAGATCCCAAAAAATACTTCTTTTAGTCCAATTATGCCATTGTCCATATCCTTCAAATAGATTCAATTTACCATAATCTGTGATTTTTGGCAGATCCATAACCCTACACCAAATCTATTCGGATGTCATTATTGGGGGCGGGCTATCTAATTCAACTTCCCCCTTCTTGAAGGCGTTCTTATTCCGTCTAAATGAATGATCACTTGGTAAAAACTTGCGATGTGAGTCAAACCAAGAACTCTTTCCCCCGAATTTCAAGGTAAAGGCCTTTGTATGCTCCATGCAATGGGGACATGCCATTTTACTATGAGTACCCCAACCAGACAACATGCCATATGCAGGGAAGTCATTAATGGTCCACATAAGAGCTGCCCTCATTGTAAAATTCTTCTTTCGTGCAATATCATAAGTCAAAACGCCATTCCACAACCTTTGGAGATCGTCAATGAGAGGCTGTAAATAGATGTCAATACCATCTTTTGGATTATCTGGACCCGGTATAATACAAGTCAAGAACATATAAGGCTTAGACATGCATGTTTAGGGAGGAAGATTGTATAGGGTAACAATAACTGGCCAGCAAGAATAAGGTTTCGCCGTTAATTGAACATACGGGATAAAACCATCAGAGCATAAGTCAAGTCATATATTACGTGAATCTGCCGCAAATTCGGGATGCACATGATCAAAGTGCTTCCAAGCTTCACCATCACATAGGTGGCGCAACATACCTGAAGTGTTTCTATTCTCATAGTGCCACGTCATTTTGTCTGCAGTCTGTGTTGATGCAAACATTCTCTACAGCCGTGGAATAATTGGCAAATAAAACATTGCTTTCACCGTAACTGGTTTTTGTCTACCCTTCCCATTATCAGTGTGTGAAATATACCTTGGCTCACCACAAAATTTGCATTCAACCAGCTGTGACAACCACCCTAAAAATTTAAATGGAGCCGCCACCAATATTTATTATAGGAAACATTGGAAAACCTATTTTTGAATTTAATAAAGAAAAAAAAGGTCTTTTGAACCAGATTTGAGTTCGGGAGTTGGTTACGCATAGGGAAGGTATTAGCACCCCTAAAACGCCCATAAATGGTACCTTTAATTATTCGAAAAGAATGTTTGCCTAAAATTGATTCCCTTTTTGGTTTTATTAGCAATAGTGCCTAAAAACTAATTTATTTAAAAAAGGAAAGTACTTCGTTTCAAAAAGAAAGCATTATTATTATTTTTGTTAGAATCCAGAAAAATTCCTTTTTTAATATTATTACTTCATCCCTTTTTTAAAAATAACACATAAATGAAAAAAATAAAACTTTGGAAAAGAAAATAAACATTATTTCGATTATGTTAACTTATTAATGAAAAAAACATATAAATGAAAAAAGGTAGAAACTTTCCTTTTTCGCTTTGATGCCCCTCTTAATGGGAAATTTACAATTTGGTCTCTACAAGGTTTGGCCTCATTGGGAGGCCAAACCATAACACTAGCTTTGAGCCACACATGATGTAAAATGAGAAGATAAATAAAAAAAACTCAGCAGCAACAAATAAACACGATCCAAATAGAAAGATAAATAAAAAAGTTAATAAAAAAAAGCAAGCTGAAGAAATATAATAGAATAGATTAAGGCTAACAATCTGAATTGCTATTACAGATCAAAAAAGAAAAAGAAATAAGAGAATGAGATGAAACCTGGGCGAACAACTCGGGACCCAGAAATTTACAGTGTAGCAAAAAATTAAATCCACCTAAAACTAAGAGTGTTTGTTTTTCTTTTGTGGCCTCACAAAGATCTCAGCAGCGACCTTGCTCTCGCTTCTATCTCTCCTCAGATTCAAAAATCAGCTTCCCTTTTTTTTGTGATGCAGAACGCTCTCTTGGTGACTCTTTTCAGATCCCGAAACTCTCCTCGGTTCGCTCCCCCTTTTTCTCCTCTTTGAGAGGCTTTTATAGCATTCTTCGAATCTGTTACAGAAACAAAGAAAGATCAGGATCAAAATAAACTGGGAATCAAAGGAAATAATTGAAGAAAAAGAGAATAGAATCACTCCCTGATTTGGTTCTGGATGTCCATGTTTTCCTCTCAACCGAATCTCCATAAATCTGAGACATATTATCGAAAAAAGGGGATTTTGGTGTGATTTGGTTTGAGATTAAGAAAGAGAGATTTGATTAATTCTCCAAAATATGCTTTCTGAAAAGGAAAGGGATGAAAGAGGATCTTTTGCCTTATTTTTTCTATTTCTTTCTTTTGCCTTATTTTTTTATTTTCTTTATTCATTCTATGAGACCAAAAATATTATTTTTATTTATTTATTTATTTAATATTACTACTACTAATTTTAATAAGCAAAAATAAATTAAAAGAAAGAGGCCGGACAAAATTAGGGTACGACACCCGTGCGCCATCGTTTTTACCGAATTCATTGTCGTAATATAACATACACCCTCTCACACAACAATCAATCATTTTAGATTCCAACCCTAACTTGGACACTAAGCTTTTAGCCTCGTAATAACTTTTTGGCAAACCATCTCTGGTAGGTGACGAGTCCAGCATCATCTTCGTTACGAGATCCAAGCACACATCCGTAGCACCACAGTTGAACTTAAGAGATAAAAGCCTCACACACATTGACAACTTAGACTCTGCAAACCCTTCAAACAACGGCTTATTTGTTTCTAACAAGAGATTATAAAATTTTTGTGTTGTCTCATTTGGAAGTTCATCTGTGTCATCATACTGTTGTTCCTCGAATGATATGTTGACCCCCAAGGCATCACAAACCATATCTTGCATTAATTCAATTTGCTCACCATATCCCGTATCTACACAACTGCCTGAAGCACCTGTGCAATTATCGCCAACCCCTAAATCAACCCGAGGTAACTCTTCAACATGTCTAGTCCAAATCCAATAATTAGGCCTAAATCCAACTTTCTGCAGGTGATATATGACCTCACATGGGCTCTTGATCCTTCTGCAATCGCAATTAAGGCACGGACTTCTAATCCCTCCATTAATTAAGAAATCTTCATGTGCCATTGTGGCTTCGACAAAGTAATCAACTCCATCGCAAAAAGATTGTTTCAAACCCCCTCTCCTCGGATACAACCTATCGTACATCCAACTACGACTCGAAGAAAAAAATTTCATCTTCTGCATGTTAAAAAAATGACAATTTTAGCAGCACGACGTTCTTACAACCGCTCTCTTTCTTTAAATGGTATGGCCCTATCCTATTCGAGCAAAAACTTTTTTAGAACTCGTATAATAGTGATTCCTTAATTCTCATATCTTATACTTGACAAAATTTCGGTAGCATTTCCCATTGATCTCTTTGTACACTAAATGATCGCAGTTATGAATACTGCGATCAAGTATGCACCCAGAGAACAAAAGGAAATGAATCGAACCGAAATTTCATCAAATATAAAGATACGAGAATTAAGCAACAACTATTATACGAGTAAAGAAAAAGTGTTTTTCCCAAACTGTCCGACTTGGACAATTCAAGGTTCAATATACAATGAGCACGTGGTACACTAAAAGAGTACATGCACTCAATAATATATTGAACCTCAAATGGGAAGCTGAGGCTTTTCTCCGATATTAATAACAATAATCAAACATCCATTTCATCAATAATTAACATAACAATTTTTGTGTAATAGTTAAGTTAATTTTCTATGCACGATTCACATGTAAAGAAGGATGCAAAGCAAATGATTCACTAAAACTCAAAAGTAGAGATGATAGAAGTAGAAAATCGATTTGGTCATTTAAAAAGAAACAGGTTGGAAGTTGACATCCTCTTAAAGGATAGAATTAGACAAGCAGAAGTGGCAAGTGAAAGAAGTATAAAGAGATGTGCAAAGCAAATTACAGCCAAGGAAGCACTTGGGAAGGCCAAACTTGCACTGGAAAATTAATTACTGGTGACTCAATGTTTATCCAGTGAATGTAGTGGAGTAGTTGTGAGTAGTGTACTTGATTTCTTCCTCCTACCCAGGGCCAATCTAACATATGTATAATGTATTGTCAGGTTGTACTTGATCTCTAATAGGATCGTGAAGCCTAAACAAACATAGAACTATCAGCATTAATCACTTTACTAAACACTTTGTACTCGGGGTGTGACACTGACCAATTCGTGATCATAATCCCTTTCTAGGCTCTCAAATATAGGTAAGGAATACAAAAGTACTCACTCACGTATATTTGTTATCCAAAACATAAATCACTTCAAAATTCCCTCTGTGGAGAGATCTATGAAGGAAATCAAAGATATATGTCGGTGTGGGGGTCAACAACCAACCCTTTTCCACCCAAAAAGAACTAACATTTCAAGCATCAAAGCATGGTAGAAAAATATTCAATAATACTATTTAAAGCACGAATTACTAACAACAAAATAATCCTATAACATACAATTTAATGCACGAAATCACTAACAACCCTAAACCCTATAACATACAATTTAAAGCATGAAATCACTAACCATGTGTGATGAAGTTTTCACTAAATCGGGGTGTGACACTGACCAATTCGTGATCATAACTCATTCCTAAACTCTCAAATATAGGTAAGGAATACAAAAGTACTCAATCACATATATTTGTTAGCCAAAACATACATCACTTCAAAATTCCCTCTGTGGAGAGAACTATGAAGGAAATCAAAGAAAAATATCGGTGTGGGGGTCAACAGCCAACCCTTTTCCACCCAAAAGGAACCGACATTTGAAGATAGTGCATACCTAATTCTCAGAACAAGAGAGTGCTAAGGAGAAGTAGAACGTCTGCATCCTTCGATGCCAGTGGCGGTGTCGGAGCAGTGTGGCGGCTCGGACAAAAAATACTGAAAAAACATAGAAAAGTTAAACTAACAAGCTACCTTATATAGCAAGTACTATTATGACAATTTAAAAAACAAAAAAACAAAGAGGGCACACAAAAAAAATTTCAATTAAATACCATAAACATAAAAAACATATATGAATGCCAATGAATAAATTATTCAAATCACAGATTCAACACAACATAAGAAAGCAACACAAGATTATGTCAACGAATCTATTTAGGATCTGGAGAATGGATGGATGGTTTTGGCCATCCTTATTGGTTTTCAGCCGAGAGAAATATGGTTCAGGAGGAACTTCAAGATTATGTCAACAGAAGAACCAGCCTTGTATTTCTTTAGGACTTAGTATTTCACTAGGACAAGATTTGTGGTTTAACTTGAATCTGTCTACAAAAATTCTGGTGTCCTTACGAGTTTGTTGTTTAAGCTATAATTAATTATATAATGTTGATTTACCAGACATGGAATTCTTTTGCCGCCTTGATGGTTGTGTCGCTATATTGTTTTCCCAAATCTATTAGGCTTTTTGTCCTATGTTTGATTTGATGTTTCTGCCTGCTATTTTTTATCGAAGCTCATCCTTCTTGTGTTGCACATTGGTTTTCTGCTCATCCATTTTCCTGACTGTGTGGTGTGGTTTTTGTGTTCCACTTTGTGTTCTTGGAGAAAGCAGGGAAGGAAGGGATACAACTTTTGCTAGCACTGTGTTTTATCACTGGCTAATGAATGGTTTTGTGTTATCACTATTTTGCACTCAAAGAATCTCCAAAATTGGTGGTTCAAGCAACTTATTTTAAATTATTTGGAATTTTGCATGAGGATGACTGTCAAAGATAAAGACGTTCTTGGTTAAAGGTGGCTGAAACCAAAAGTTAATTTACATACCAGCAATTAAAGTCAATTCAAATAGCACTGTCAGAGAGCATAGCACTACTACTATGCATTCACGTATGTTCTAATCTAATGTCATGTGTATATATAATTAAGTATTTATTTAAAAGTAAATACTAATTTAATTGGCTGAGGTAAAACAACTATGTTTCTCAAAGACAGATCCCACATGTACTACAACATAGGTGAAGGTAAGTTGGTTGAGGTAAAAACAACAATGCAACCTTGCTTTGACTATATGGAGTGGTTTGTGTAATAGGTTGAAAAATTTATGCCATATATTATCTCAAACGTGCATTTAGACTAAAAACATTCAAATATAAATCATTAAATCATTAAATAGAAATGCGGAAAGACAGTGTCCGTCTAGCCGCTAGTATATTATAGAGTACAATACATATGTCTACTCATTTACAAACAATTACACAGTACATATCAATTAGACAATTACACAGTACACTTCAAAATTCCCTCTTTGGAGAGAACTATGAAGGAAATCAAATAGATATGTCGGTGTGGGGGTCAACAGACAACCTTTTTTCACCCAGTGAGTCAACTGACATTTCGTTAGAGAGCATACATAGATCGCAGAGTAGTGGTAGAGGCACGAGTGGTGGTGGTGCGACGGAGTGGTGGAGGTGCGGCGGTGGCAGCTGTGGTGGTGCGGCGGAGCGGTGTTGGCAGTTGTGGTGCCGCGGCGGAGTGGTGAAAAAATTAACCCTCTTTTCCTTTTCCCCCTCCAACCAAATATACCTGAAAAGAACAGTGTTTTCAAATATTTAGCCCCTACTTTTGGAGATCATACATATTAGTATGATCCATCTAAAGGACCAATTTAGTAGAGGTCATGACAAAGAATGATACAGATACCAAAAAAAGCATCCAACATATCAAGATATTTGAATGTCCATGAACGTGAACACAAGAAGGGGGTTGAATTGTGTTTACAAACTTTTCGCAAACTTTGAGTTAAAAACACTTTAGAACACTTGAAAATGAATCTGTTTGAAATCAGATGCTGGAGTAGGACCAGACGCTGGAAATAAGATTTTTGAACACTTGTTTTTATGCGCAAGATAACCGTAAGTATAAAGCAGTAAAGCAAGAGACACAGAGATTTATACTAGTTCACCACCAACCTGGTAGCTACATCTAGTCCCTTCGTTCCTGAAGGATTTTTCACTATAATCAACTGATTACAAATTTTCTTAAGAGTATTCTACTGTCACAAACTTGACAATACTTTTAACTTCTCAAAACGACTCAGTACGTTCGAGCCTTTGAGGAACAAAGCCTTAACTAGGCAATACAACTTTCATAAAGATAGTTTTGAATACAATCAAAATAACTCTCACAGAGAGAATGAAACGATTAAGTTCAAACAAATCTAAAAGAAAGAATCATACGCTGAGGTTCAGTTCTTGTAGTCTAGAGACTTGGCACGAAACTTGATTGCTCACTTGACTAATAACCTTTTCAGAATGTGGTTTCTTGCAGTTTCTTCAATGAATACCTTGAAGTATTTATAGGAGTCTTGAGTATAATACCGTTGCAGATATTTCAACTCCAAATCATTGGGTGAGGCAATTTGAAATTCTGTCCTTTTCTTCCTTTCTAGAGAATATCAGAATAGTACATATTTCCGTTATTGTACTATCTGCTTTTCACACAATTGTCTTGTACGAATTTGTCTTATTTTAAAAGTGTCACCTTTGATTCCTCGTACATAAAATTGGAGCACAAAATCAAATTCGAATTCCGTTCCAAAGTAGTTGAGGTGAAGAGCAACAACGTGTTCATCACGTGATTCATTAAAATACCAGATGCTCGCTCAGAACAGGAGATGGACTCTCGCAGCAATTTAGTAATCCACATGTCAAATAATAACACCACCGGATGCTCGCTTTACACGAGACGCTAGAGTGAACCGGATGTTGACACACATGGAATGTATTCAGTACTTGTGAATTTTCTTCTTCTTGCTTGAGTGAGATAAAACATAAGAGATTTTAATACCTGCGCACTCAAAGACTTATCAGAATATACTTTGTTATCATCAAAATTAATGAGGGTCTAAACTTCTCAATCGTTTGGGTTCCAACAATCTCCCCCTTTTTGATGATGACAAATATCCAAGGTTGATGAACAATTTAATTTCAAAAATAATTTCAAGGGTCTCCCCCTAAGTTCAACAACTCAGATAAAATTAAATATATCAGGTATCAGAGTGATTTATGATAATTAGAGCATTTATGTGTCGCAAAAAAATGCATACTAGTATCAGAGCATATATTTGATTTAAACGTTGAGATCGGATACTGAGAACATTGTACCAACAATGAATATACTCAAGTATCAGATACTGAAAGTCATTGTACAAAATTGAATAAATTGTGCCAACAGATATTGAAGATTATCAAAGCACCAGACAATGAATATCAATGAGTATCTGAGCAATTAAGGAACATGCTAGGTATATGATTTATGCATGAAATTTGTGATACTTTAGCGTGTCCATCGGACTTTCAACGAGTTCATCAGACCTTTCTTTTACTCCCACTTTTGTCATCAGAAAAAAGAGTGTAAAATACATCATAGTCAAAACAGTAATTAGTAGTATTTAGAAAAATTTGAAGATAAAAAAATTAGAAATATAATTGTACCAAGTAACATAAATATTTGATTGTATCAAAAATAGAAATTGTAATTAGCACACAAATACAAAGTAAAAAAAATTAGGGGTTTGGTGGAGGTGGAGGATCCAGATTGAAACGTTCCAAGATGAATTTCAAAGTGCTTTCCAATTGAGCCACTTTTTGATTGGTTGCCATGATAGCTTCAAATTCTGCTATAGGCAAAATGACAACATCAGCATTTGCAGGTGCAGGTTCAACATCAGCTTCTAGAATTGATTCAACTGTAACAGCCCTTTGAGATTCCATCTTCTGGTGCTCTGCTAGCGCATCTTGTGACAATCTCAGTTTCCTTTCCTTTCTTGCCTTAGCCTTCTGAAGGAGGTCATCATTTGGTAAGGACCATTTGATGAATCTTCCCAGCTTCTGTTTTTTGTGATCCATTTCCCATTCTCATCTACACACAAGTTCTTCAGGATACAGCATAAGCATAAAAACAGTTTCCCTGTGCTGAAGCAGATCTTTAGTATAAGCATCAAATTGCACCAAGGTAGCTTCTCCATAAATTCTTCTTATAAAAACTCTCATTCCATCAAAAATGAATGTGAGTCCTTCATTTTCAACAAGGAATAACTTATGTAGATTCTCCCTATCATCTTCTTCAATCTTGAGAGGCTTAAAACCGGGCAGAATGGCTTTGTCTTTCCAAGACATAGTCCATTGTCTCCAATTAAAGCCAATATCAAAATGTTTGCAAACAGCAGCCCATTGATCTTCTATTTTCATAGCATTCAGAGGCCTTACAACAGAACACATAAACATATCATCGAAATGAATAGTACCAAGTTTTGTGTCCATTACCCACCTGATGGAGCCAACCGTAGGAATGGTTGCTTTCTCTGCATTGCAGTAGCCAGAAGAACCAGTGCTCCAAGCATCTTTCTTGAGCAAGTTAAGGTATACTCGCCGAGCATGGTCTTCACCAAGCTTGTTGATCGGAAGCTGAGAGAATGATTTGACATCGAATCTTCTAGGAGCTTTCTCATATTCCTTCAGTCCAATTCTGCTGAATGGCATTTTTCCAGGGGCTGGTTCCTTCCTTTTTTCCAGGAATAGACCAAGGCAACCACCTTTGCCAATCGGGTACAATCTTGACAGACGCTGAAGCAGGATCTCTGTATTGACAGATCAGCTCAAGCCTTTTCATCTCCAGGCAATGAGTCATAAAAGCCACTTCTTCATCTGTTATCCACCTTCCACATTCTTTAAGAGTAAGAGGTTCATTCTGTGGTAGGAACCTGGGAAGATCAACAGAGAAGGGAATTGTTCTACTGTTTGATTGAGGTCTCAATCTTCTCTTAAAGGACATATCAACTTGCTCATATCCTTCTTTGAATACAACTCTTGATGGAGAGGCAACTTCCAGTCTTGCAACTCGAGAAGTGAATGTTTTCAAATGCCATAGAGAGGTGTGATCATAAATGGAGTGATACACGTCTTCTCTAACAAACCTAGGTCTGTTAATGACAGATACAACCTTCCTTGCACCAGAAAAAGAGGTAGGTTTGTAGGTGAGGATAAGTTGGATAGGTGAAGTCTTCTTGATAGTGTAGTTTTTGGGCTTGTTTGGATTGATTTTGAAGAGTTGATTGAATGGGTGAGAGTGGAGTGAGGATATGTATGTAGTGAGGGATGTGTTTGATGAGGTAGAGGTTTGTGGTGAGGGAAATGTAAGTGTTTTGGACTTTGTGGTTAATTATGAGGTTTGTGGTTTGGTGGATGGAGGTTGTGTGTAGTGTGTTTGTGGTGATGAAACAGAGAGTGGTGGTTCAAATATAGTGTCATCAGAACCAAGGTAGTAATGGAATCATCAATGGAAAAATCTAATACCTTTGGATTAAGCTTCTCAGAATGCCTAGCCAATCTCTTCCTTTTGCCTTGTGGAGCAGCAGCAGCAGCAGGAGGAGGTGGAGGAGCTTGCTTCGTAGGGCCAGACGCTGAAACAGGCTTTTCAGCTTCTGCCTTTCTCTTTTTCTCCATAATGCTTTTAATGGGGACTTAGTCCTTATCATCTTCTGGTACAGTTTTACCTTCTGGTGTAGGAGCCACCTTCTGCTTTTTGCTTCTTGTCTCCCATGCTGGAGACTCACCAGTTCTCCTCACACCAGATACTGAGCTTCTAGTGGGTTTTGTTTCAGCTTCTTCACCAACAGAAGCACCAGCTTCTTCTTCTTCTTGTTGCTCCTGTTTTACTTCCTTCATTCTTTCACCAGTTACCAGTTGCATTCTTACCAAACTGTATACACCGAATACATGAGGACGCACAAGAGCACCAACACCAAAATACTTTTCCCTTTCTTTTCCTTCCAAAGCTCCAAGCTTTTTGGGAATACCAACTTTAATCAACATGGCAGTAAGACGAACACCATAGGGTATCTTCCTGTAGATGTTCTTCTTTTTTTACAGTGCCTTTCCTCAAACTCATAATGGCTTGAACCAGATTGTTGTAGACCAATCTAGGCAGGTTCACCTTCTGTTTTGCCAAGTAAGTGCTCATAATGAACTTTTGCTCATAGTTCACTATGTCACTAGACCCAGCCTTCAGAAGAACATTCTTGACTATGATCTTGTGAAGTACTCTGAAGTGACTCTTCAGATGCTTAGAAGTAGGAGTTTTCCCAGATTCCTTCAACTGCTTATAGTTCTCAAACAAGGCTTCATTCACTTTCTCCATACCATTGAAAACTTTTTCCTAGTTATTGTAAAAACTAATTCCTTCCAATGAACAACCAGTAACATCAGCAATGTCGTTAAGAGTAAACTCTAACTTAAATCCTCTGACATAGCCTCCGATTTCTCCATCTAGAAAAGTAATATTTCCCAAAGTTCTTTAATAGCAGTAACCATAACTTCAACAGAAGAACTCGAGAAGAAATATTTTGACCACCATAGCCTCAAAACCTTCATCGAAGTTGAAACCATAGACTTTGAACTTCTCCAAATCAATCCTGTTCTCATTCAAAAGCTTTGCTTCTGTCATGGTGTCGAAGATAGCAGTGTATTGTCTGACCTTAACCTCAGTCATGGTTGTAGTTGGAGAGTAGGTGATGGAGGTTTAAGGTTTTAGAAATCACACACACACACACAGAAAACAGTTTACGCAGACAAAATAGAGTGAGTGTGGAGCGAAAGAGGTGGAGTAATGGGAAAGTTTTGACAAAATAGTACAGTTACTTTTTTAAAAACCTCTTCACGTTTCCTTTGAATAATTTAAAAAGAAAATAAAAATAAAGATTCCCTTTTTTCAATAAATGCAGTTGCCAAAATGAGGATAAAATCAAGAAAAAGATTTTATTGAAAACATAAATAATCACGACTCAGATTAGGTGTGATGAGACGCTTAAGTCCCACACGAGTTCAACATGTGTGTGCTCGGACGCACGCAACCGAATTCACCGAACGCTGAGTTATGCATTATGAATGACATATCATATGAGTACACGTGTGAATGCTTATGTCATACCAGATGCTGAATGATGCGTATCATAAGACGCTGAGATTAATCATTCTTCTATTAGATGAAAATTTAAATTTCTTCTTATAAAATTGAATCTATCCTCAGCAAGGGGTTTTGTAAAAATGTCAGCCCACTGTTAATCAGTGTCTACAAATTTTATTTCAAGAATACCCTTCTGAACATAGTCTCTTATGAAGTGATGTTTAATCTCAATGTGTTTTGCTCTAGAATGCAATATAGGATTCTTAGTGAGACAAATTGCAAATGTATTATCACAGAAGATAGGAATGTTACTCTCTTTTATCAAGTAGTCTTCAAGTTGATATTTCATCCATAGAAGTTGAGAACTGCAACTTGCTGCTGAGATGTATTCAGCTTCTGCTGTTGAGAGTGTAATTGTGCTTTGTCTTTTGCTTGACCAAGATACAAGACTTTCTCCAAGGAATTGGTAGCCTCTACTTGTGCTTTTTCTTTCAATTCGGTCTCCAGCAAAGTCAGCATCACAGAAACCTACTAACTTGTAATCTTTTGATTTCTTATAGAGCAAACCAAGATTAGTAGATCCTTGCAAATATCTAAATATTCTTTTAACAGCACTCAAGTGTGATTCTCTAGGATCAGACTGAAACCTAGTACACAGGCAGACGCTGAACATAATATCAGGTCTTGAAGCAGTAAGATAAAGTAGAGATCCAATCATACGTCTGTATATTTTCTGATCTACCTTCTTACCAGTTTCATCTTTACCAAGAATGTAAGTGGGATGCATAGGTGTGCACATTGGCTTGCAATCCACCTTCTTGAATTTCTTTAGCAATTCCTTGATGTATTTGCTTTGATGTATATAAATACCATCATTGCATTGCTTGATTTGAATTCCAAGGAAAAACTTTAATTCTCCCATCATGCTCATTTCAAATTCAGTCTGCATTAACTTAGAAAATTCTTTGCACAGACTTTCATTAGTAGTTCCAAATATAATATCATCAACATAAATTTGAACAAATATAAAATGCTTGTTTGATGATTTTCTAAATAGAGTGGTGTCTACTTGACCTCTGGTAAAACCATTTCCCATTAAAAATGAACTTAGTCTATCATACCAAGCTCTAGGAGCTTGCTTAACACCTTACAGAGCCTTTTTAAGTTTAAAAACATGTTCTGGAAATTCAATATCTTCAAAACCAGGAGGTTGTTTCACATAGACTTCCTTAGTTGTTAAAACCATTCAAGAAAGCACTTTTCACATTCATTTGATAAAGAATTATCTCATGGTGTGCAGCAAATGAAAGCAAAATACGAATAGCTTCTAACCTTGCAACAGGTGCAAAAGTTTCAGTAAAATCTATACCTTCTTCTTGTGAGTAACCTTGAGCAACTAATCTTACTTTGTTTCTCACAACCTTACAATCTTCATCAAGCTTGTTTCTAAATACCCATTTAGTACCAATAGCTTGCTTATCTCCTGGTAGAGTGACTAACTTCCAGACATCATTTCTTTGAAATTGATTCAACTCTTCTTGCATAGCCAGAATCCAACCTTCATCTTCCAAGGCTTGATCAATCATTTTAGGTTCTATTTCAGAGAGAAGTGCAATATTTGCATGCTTTTTGAAAGAGGATCTTGTTCTAACTCTATCTCCAAGTTCTCCTATGATTTGATCTTTGGGATGATTGGTTTTGTATCTCCAATTCTTTCTGACTCCAGCTTCTGCTTGAGTAGAATCCAGAGTTTGGTTACCACCGGACGATGAAGATGCTGGATCACCATTTGTAGTGCCACCAATATTTAAATTTGAAAATAACTCATCCAGCTCTGACATGGTAGTGTCAAGCTTCTTGTCATCAAACTTGACATGAATTGATTCTTCCACTTTCAAAGTTTCTTTATTGTATATTCTAAAAGCTTTAGATCTTTCAGAGTATCCCAAAAAGATACATTTGTCAGCTTTGGAATCAAACTTACCAAGTTGATCCTCAGTATTCAGAATATAACATATACAACCAAAGGGATGAAATTAAGATATGCTTGGTTTTCTACCTTTTCACAGTTCACATGGATTCTTCTTCAAAATAGGTCTAATAAGAATTCTATTTTGAATATAACAAGTTGTGTTTACTGCTTCTGCCCAAAAATGTTTAGCAATATCAGCTTCATTGATCATGGTCTTGGCCATTTCTTGGAGGGACCTATTTTTCCTTTCTACAACACCATTTTGTTGTGGTGTTCTAGGAGAGGAGAAATTGTGGGAGATGCCATTTTCTTCACAAAATTTTTGAAAGTTTTGATTTTCAAATTCTCCCCCATGATCACTTCTAATAAAAGAAATACAAATTTCTTTTTCATTTTGAACTGATTTGCAGAAAACAGTAAATACCTTGAATGACTCATCCTTGTGGGCAAGGAATCTAACTCATGTCCATCTAGTAAAATCATCAACAATGACTAACCCATATTTCTTTCCAGTTTAAGAGGTTGTCCTTGTTGGACCAAAAAGATCAAGATGTAAAAGCTCAAGTGGTCTAGAGGTTGAAACAACATTTTTTGAATGAATAGAAGTTTTAACTTGTTTTCCTCTTTGACATGCCTCACAGAGAGCATCAGATTGAAATTTAAGATTTGGTAAGCCTCTAACAAGACTGTGCTTGTTTAGTTTTGAGATTAATCTCAAACTGGCATGACCCAATCTTTTATGCCAAATCCATTGTTCATCTTCAACAGACATGAGACACTTGACATCTTGTTGTGCAAGTTCAGAAAGATCAATTTTATAAATATTTTATTTCCTCTTTGCTGTAAAGAAAATAGAGCCTTCTTTCTTGCTTTTTACTGAACATCCAGTTTCTGTAAAAATGACATCATAACCATTGTCACATAACTGACTTATGCTCAATAGGTTATGCTTTAGTCCTTCAACATAAAGTACGTTATCAATAGAGGGAAGAGAGCATTTACTAATGCGACCAATTCCAACTATTTTACCTTTCTGGTTTCCTCTGAAACCAACAAATCCTTCTTCTCTAGGCCTTAGCTCTTGGAACATATGATTTTCTCCCGTCATGTGACGTGAGCATCCACTGTCTAGGTACCAAGATAGGTGTGTTGACTTTGTTGCTAAGCATGTCTGCAACATAGACTATTTTATCTTTAGGTACCCATATCTTTTTGGGTCTTTTCTTGTTAGTTCTTGAAGGATACTTGTCATTCTTAATCTTAAAAGCAGTACATGCACTTTTCAAATGACCAAGTTTGTTGCAGTAGGTACAATGCAAGCATTCACTGTGATCTTTTGATTTATCAGATGCAGGATTTTTATTTTTTAAAGAGGGTTCATCTGATATGTAACCAAGACCTTGAGTTGTCGTTTTATTGACACCCCAAATCATCGAGGCTTGCTTGCTTCGAGTTACACTTTCTGCATGAAACTTTTGAAATGCATATTCATAATCATTTGATTTACACTTAGAATTGCCTTTAGCTTCAGAGCTTTTAGGTTTAGAGCTCTCAACTTTTGGTTGCTAACATGTCACCAGACGCTGACTATCCACTAGACGCTGATTTTCAGTTTTCAGCTTCTGGTTCTCTTCACTGAGCTTTGAGTTTTCATATTTCAAAACTTGAAACTCTTGAGATAATTTTGAAAATTTCTTTTTCAAAGCTTTATACTCAGTGGAGAGGGTGGCAGAGTCCTTAAGGAGATCATCAAATGCAAGTTGAAGTTTAGAATAAAAATCATATATTATTACCTCTTCAACTTCTTCTTTAGAGTCTAAGTCAGTATTTGCCATAAGGGCAAGATTGACTTCTTCATCATTATCTTCCTCAGAGGATGGCGAATCTAGATCTTCCCATGTAACCATGAGACTCTTCTTCTTTCCCTTAAAAGAACTTCTTGTGGGCTTCTTCTTAAGATTAGGACATTCAGATTTGAAGTGTCCAGACTTTTTACATTCATAGTAGACAACTTGGCTTTTATCTTTGCTTTCCTTCTTGTCCTCAACATCTTTCTTGTGGAATTTCTTCTTGAAGTTTCTTTTCTTCCACATCCTTTGGATCTTCTTGGATATGAACACGAGCTCATCATCCGACCCATCAACGTCTCCTTCTGAAGCTTCATCTTCTGATTCTTCTTCAGCTTGAAGAACTTTAGAAGTACTGGCTTTATGTTTGTTGACTTTCAAAGCAATAGACTTGCTTTTCTTTACAGGTTCTTCCTCATTTAACTCAAGTTCATGAGCTTTCAGAGAACTCAAAAGATCTTCAAGTCTTAAGACATTTAAATCTTTTGCTTCTTGAATAGCAGTGACTCTGGGTCTCCACTACTTGGTCAAACTTTTCAGGATTTTTCTCACATGGTCAGGTGTGGTATAACTTTTTCCAAGGGCCTGTAACCCATGAACAAGTGTTTAGAATCTCCCAAACATAGATTCAATGTTTTCATCTTCTTCCATTTTAAACAACTCATATTGGCGAACCAACATACTAGTTTTAGTTTCTCTTACTTGGGCAGAGCCCTCATAAGACAAAACAAGTGAATCCCAGATTTCTTTGGCAGTATCAAATTTGCCACATTTGTCATATTCCTTTTCTGACATAGCACAGGTAAGAATGAATCTACCTTTTTGATTGATTTGATATCTCTTTTTCTGCTCATCATTTCAATTTTCTCTGGCAACGGCAACACCAGCAGCATTAGTGGGAAGAATGTAACCACTTTCAATAATATCCCACAACTCAAGTTGTTGTGTCTCAAAGAAAGCTTTCATCTTATCTTTCCAGTAGTCAAACTTTTCTCCAGTAAATAGAGGAGGACGGTTCATGTGACCACCTTCTACAGACATAGTCACAATTTAGGATCTTTTCTCTTAACACTGTTAAGTGCTCAACTAAGAGGCCGAGCTCTGGTACCAACTGAACATGAACACAAGAAGGGGGTTGAATTGTGTTTACAAACTTTTCGTAAACTTTTGAGTTAAAAAACACTTTAGAACACTTGAAAATGAATCTGTTTGAAATCGGATGCTGGAGTAAGACCAGAGGCTGGAAATAAGATTTTTGAACACTTGTTTTTATGCGCAAGATAACCATAAGTATAAAGCAGTAAAGCAGGAGACACAGAGATTTATACTAGTTCACCACCAACCTGGTAGCTACGTCTAGTCCCTTCGTTCCTGAAGGATTTTCCACTATAATCAACTGATTACAAATTTTCTTAAAAGTATTCTACTGTCACAAACTTGACAATATTCTTAACTTCTCAAAATGACTCAGTACGTTCGAGCCTTTGAGGAACAAAGCCTTAACTAGGCAATACAACTTTCATAAAGATAGTTTTGAATACAATAAAAAAATAACTCTCACAGAGAGGATGAGAAGATTAAGTTCAAATAAATAACTTTCTAAAAGAAAGAATCAGACGATGAGGTTCAGTTCTTGTAGTCTAAAGACTTGGCACAAAACTTGATTGCTCACTTGAGTAATAACCTTTTCAAAATGTAGTTCCTTGTAGTTTCTTCAATGAATACCTTGAAGTATTTATAGAAGTCTTGAGGATAATACCGTTGCAGATATTTCAGCTCCAAATCATTGGGTGAGGCAATTTGAAATTCTGTCATTTTCTTCCTTTCCAGAGAATATCAGAATAGTACATATTTCCGTTATTGTACTATCTGCTTTTCACACAATTGCCTTGTACGAATTTGTCTTATTCTAAAGGTGTCACCTTTGATTCCTCGTACATAAAATTGAGCGCACAAAATCAAATTCGAATTTCGTTCCAAAGTAGCTGAGGTGAAGAGCAACAACGTGATCATCACGTGATTCATTAAAAGACCAGATGCTCGCTCAGAACAGGAGACGGACGCTCGCAGCAATTGAGTAATTCACGTGTCAAAGAATAACACTACCGGATGCTCGCTTTACACAAGACTCTGAGTGAACCGGATGCTGACACACATGGAATATATTTAGTACTTGTGAATTTTCTTCTTCTTGCTTGAGTGAGATAAAACATAAGAGATTTTAATACCTGCGCACTCAAAGACTTATCAGAAGATATTTTGTTATCATCAAAATTAATGAGGGTCTAAACTTCTCAATCGTTTAGGTTCCAACAGTCCATACAATAAATATCTATGGAGAAACAAATCAACATGGTTCAATCTAAACAATTCTTAGCAACAGATTTCTATAATCATTATAGTAGCCAAGCCTAAACTTCAGTACCAAACCATGCATCATTGTTTTCATTGCAAGCACCCAATTTAGTAGAGCTATCAATATTTCATTGCAACCAAACAAACAAACAAAAAGGAATTAAGCAACAAGGGTAGAGCAGAACAGAAAAGAGAGGAAAAGAAACGAATAGCAGGAACTAACCAGATTGTGGTGGAGATTCGCAACTGAGTAAGTAAGAAAGGGGGATAATGAGAGAAATCTGCTATTCAAACCAGCATCATCGTGCAACTGTGAAATGTGAGCAAAAATATGAGCAAACCACAAATCAATGAGCAAAACTAGTGAGCAAAAATCCAAATAGACGAACGACAAATCACATGACCAAGATATACCTCAGCTAAACGAACAGTGTGGGTGGTGGGGAAGCAGTGGTTGCGGTGGACAAAAGAAGATGGAGAAAGGGTGGTTGTGGTCGCAACCGCAACAGACAGATAGTGAGAGACGGTGGCCGAGAGACAGGGACGGTGGCAGAGACAGGGACGGTGGCGGTGGTCGTGTGTTGGCGGCGGTGTGGTGGCCGGACTCACGTTCCACAGAGAGAAAGAGATGAGAGAGTGTTTGTAAACAGTGAAAGGGAGAGAAGGTCGTGTTCTGCTTGATTAACGAAGCATACCGACAGCCACATATGTATATACCGACGGCTCACGTCCGTCGTTAAACAACGCGGCGTTATCGATGGGCAAAACCGTTACCGACGGGCGAAAACCGTCGGTATTCAAAAAAGAGCGGCAAACTAAACGTTATCACGGGTATACCGACGAGTCTATTACCGACGGCCTGGACCCGTCTCAAAAAATGCTCCTTTTTCGACGGCTATAGCCGTCGGTAACATTACCGATAGTCAAAGTCGTCGGTAATGTTTAGAGTACGACCGGCTCCATTTACCGACGGCTAAAGCCGTCGGAAAAGGAGTGTTTTTTTCGACGGGTCTTAGCCGTCGGTATACTCGTGTTTTCTTGTAGTGTATGGGAATACCCAATAGTTAGTCCACCGGTGCACCTCTCAAAATAATCAAATATACCGGTTTAAATTAGGTTTAAGAGATTGTGTGTAGGTCCCTGTTTTATATAATTGCTTTGCGTCCTGTACGAATAGAAATCTAGTCCAGAGGCAGTCGTATAGGGCTAAGGCAAACGATAAGATGAAGTGGACGTCGGGCAATAGTGGATATGTTGATATTCAAATATGTCTGCGATGTTAAATTAAAAAAAAAAAAAAACACTCATTTGCTCTTACTTGTTGCTAAAAAGTTTATATTAAGCTTATTGTTTGAGTCTAAGGCTAAACCTTGATTTGTTCTTCTCAGGGTTGAGGTGTTGTTGTATTTGTTAAAGTGCCAAACAAAGATGATGCAGTCAAATCTCATCCCATGAGTTTCTTGAATGAGTGGACTCTTAAGGATACCTTCTATGGTAACCACAAATCCCGCATTGATCTAATTCCCGCTGTTGTGGAGAAGTACATGAAAGGGGTAAGCTTATATATGTTGAATTGTGCAGTCTTATATAGAGAATTAATATTGCATGATGATTTATTTGTGTTGTTAATGTGATCTTACGGTGATACTACAGGAGTTGTAACTAGAGAAATCCATCACTCACTCAGTTCTGTTCTTACTTCTTAGAGATTAACAAAGCTTTTGATTGCATGTTGAAAAGGCATCTTGTCCATCAGATGTATCATACGCATGGAGGAGTAAACCCCAAAACAATGATGAAATAATAGCACCTACAGAAAGATAGTGTTGTCTTTTTTGGTTGTGAAAAAAATAAATATATCTCATACAAAATCGCTTAGGATTATTGAGTTTGTTAGAATTTGTGAAGGCCAAATTCAAAGAATTTTAAGGCCTTTGCTATTGGGATTTTCTAATACAATAAGCAAGATGTTGATTTTATTAATTTTTTTTTTTGTTAATTTTGTGGGATCTTAATTAAGTCATTTTATTTTACGGCAAAGGAAATTGCTTAATAGTTAAATAAACACTAAGGGTTCATTTGATTCGAGTAAAGGACTCAACAATATGTTTGATTCAAAAATTAGTTATAGGACAAGACAAAACAAGGGATAAAGGGCAGTACAAAAATCTAAAACCTTATTGCTCGCCAGATCGTGAGACAAAATATCGACTTGCTCTCTCTCTCTACACACACACATGTGTGTGTGTGAGTGTGCGCACGCGCGTACTAGTGTATAGACCCGTTCCATGCATGGTACACATTGATTTTAGAATATTTTGATAAAATTATAGGATGCTTAAAAAATTATAAGATATTACACACCGAGCTAGGGGTACTATTCTGGATTGGCCCAAAGAGGCTACGCCCATGTCACACACTAGAGGTTGGGTTACCTAACAACCATTTGCAGGATAGGCTTGTTGGCAATCCAACCTACATTTGGGTGGCCCACTTCCAACAATTCTTATTCTAAGAGCATCCACAATGGGGGGATGTTGGTGAGCATCTATCCTATGTGGACCGAGTATCTAAAATTTTTACCATTGGAGAGAGTCTAGTTGGCAAGGAGAGTATCTAAAATTTTAGCTCCAGCATCCATCTATAGCTCCCGTGTGTTATTGTTAAAAAATCATTGTTTCTCTCTCTTCACCATCGTTGATCCAACAGAACGCTGAGAAATTGGTTGATTCAACAAACAGATACCAAATAGATTTAACATTTCACAGAAACAAAAAAATTCAAAACAGATTTACAACGTGATTCAAAACAGATTCAAAACAGAAAAACAAAAAAACCTTAAAAAAAATTTTTTAAAAAAAAAGAGAAGATCTGGTGTTGCCTTGTGGGAGGTGGTGCCTTGGCCAGGAGATGGAGGCGAGATCTGGTGCGATTGGGCAAGATGAGGATGAGATCTAAGGAAATGAAGGCGAGATCTGCGCATATCCCTGTCTCTTTACCCATGCTCTGAGACGCGAGGCTGAGACGAGAGAGAGATGAGCCGCTGTGGTCGCGTCGTGGTGAGGCAGTGGAACGGTGAGACGAGATGATTTTGGGGGAGACGAGAGACAGAGACGAGAGATAGAGATAGGGAAACGAAGGCGTTTTGGGGGAGATGAGAGACAGACGAGAAACGAGAGATAAAGACAGGGAAACGAGGGTGTGGGTGTGACACAAATGATACAAGGTAGGGTTTTGGGCGAGAACGCAAAACGCAAATTTTTGGGCTGACACAAAATGTTTCCGTTTGTGTCATTGTGTCATTTTGGGCTGACACAAAATGCTCAAGGCAAGGCAGTGTTAAATCCAAAATGTTACCGTTTGATCAGTGTTGTAAATTGTTACCGTTGCCAATAGCTATATTTTTTATTTTTGGATGACTTATAAATAATGCTCTACCAATTCAATTTAGATTGCACAAAATTTCTCAAACCCACAATTCTATTCTTGTTGTTACCAAACCACATTCTTGTGTTTTTTTCTTTGTAAAATGGATCCCAATCAATGGGGTTATGAGTCTTATATAAATCTTTTACAAAACAAATCACCCCCACTCAATGGCCCTATCGGTGATAGTTCTCAAAATCCTAATTACATGATGTATCCACCACATCCATACATTGGCCATAGTGGTGTTAGTTCTCAAAATCCTAATTTTTTATGCATCCAACCAATCCCAATATGTGGTTTAGGCCTCCTCCAATAGGTACCACCAACCATGTAGAGTCCCCTAACGATGTGTCTCAAATGCCACAATTCTCAACTCAAGGTGGCCTAGACACGATTGCCGTTAATGAAGAAGGAGGCCCTCCCACTCCCACGATGGAAAAAAATCGCAACGGATTCACAATGGAAGAAGATATACTTCTTATTCAGTCATGGCTAAACGTCTCAAAGGATGCAATCGTTGGAGTTGACCAAAGTGCAGAAGGCTTTTGGTCTAGAATCAGAGAGAACTACAATAGCTATCGCGGGAAATATCCTGAGAGGAGATTTAATGCACTTAAATCTCGATGGTTTCGGATGAATGGTGCGGTTCAAAAATTTGTCGGTTACTACAATGATGTTGCTCGTCTTAAGAGAAGCGGTCACTCAGAGAACGACATCATGATTGATGCGCTTGCCATGTACGCTCAAGATAATATGAATAAAAAATTCAAATTTGAGCATGCATGGCGGTTGTTGAAAGAAGAACCAAAGTGGAAGGGTGAAGCAATGCCAAGCTATTCAAGGAGATCAGGGGGTTCTACTACTGAAGCACACACACCATCGTCTAACCCGGGGACGCCAATTGACTGTTCAGAGTATGATTCAAAGACAACCTCTCGCTCGCCCAATGGGACAAAAGGCGGCTAAAAGAAAGGCCAGTTCAAAAGAAGGTGAATCGTCTTATAACAACGTCCATCTGTCTGCCATGGAAACCTATCTGAAGGAAAAAAATGCTATAATAGCACAAGTAGCCGAGGCAAAGAAGAGGGAGACCAACGTCCAGTTTTATGAAATCCTTATGAAGGACACATCTGAGATGTCCGAGGAACAAAAAGCAAATCATAACTTCTATTGTGATTATATTAAGCGTCAATTGTACTAATTTCCATTATGTAATAGCTCAGTATTTTAATATTATCATTATGTACCATCTCAATGTTGCAATATTAAAAACTAGCCGTTATAAAAAAACTAGCCGTTGTAAAAAACTAGCCGTTGTAAAAGTAGCCGTTATAAAAAGAGTCATTGTAAAAAAACTAGCCGTTGTAAAAAAAAGAGCCAATGTTATGTTTTTTTATTATTCTTTTTAATTTATTATGTTAAATGTTATTTTAAAAAAATTCTACATTTTTTAAATATTTAATAATTTTATATATATTAATTAAAATAATTGATTTAATATTTAAATTTAAATCAAAATTGGGTTCAAATAAAATAATATAAATATGTGGGGTCCATTGTGGGACCCAACAAAAAAAATAAGATACCACCATTGGAGCAAAAACTAAAAGAATGTCTTATGGGTGTCTTAAATCCTACGTGGCATTTTGGGCCCACAAAATAGTGTTAAGATGCTCAAGTTAAGCTCCTCCCATTGTGGATGCTCTAAGGCATTCGTCTAGTGTATTGCACGCCGAGTTCTGAATCTTCATTTGTTCCCACCAAAGGCTTTCTATTGTGGATTTCTATGAGTCCCATGCCGCTTCAAAAGTTTGCCTATACGACATGATTGTCACTTACTTACACTTGATTTTGATAAATAAAGGGGTTTATTCATCCTCGAGTACACAACTTTTTATACACTATTTTTCTACCCAAATCCACACGACTTAGTGTGAGAGTCTTTACATGTACTCACCCCGCATCTCCAATACGTTCTATCGTGCTGAGTAGCAATAGCAATGTTTAAAACAAAGTTTCAATATTGAGTAAAATCTCAGCCTTAACAATATCAAACAACACAGAACAAACAAAATTATGCTATGATTGTCCTTTGTACCTATATTGTCTTTTAATATGTGACAAATGCACCCATCTATGCATATTGTTGAATAAGCAGTCCAAACAATTTTTTTTTTGCAATAAATTTATTTTTATATTAGTTTACTTTGAAGTACAAGATAAGTAAGCACTCTAGGGTTATATATAAAATACATAGTCTTTTCTTTTTCTCATAGCACATGTTTTTAAAGTTTTTGGGGTACTTTATAAGGACAAATCTTTATTAAAGATCCAGCTAAACTTGGGATTTATCTTCTGTACTCGTTTATTAGCACGCTCCTGTAGTCTCCTAATCCTGGGTGCAAGCCCACACACGAGCTCTTGTGCATGTTTTCCCTCGCTTGTCAAGCCCTCCAGCTTCTCCAATCTCCATTGCCCAACCAAGAACTCCAAGATGTCAACGTAGTCACTAACTGTGTACACACCTGTGCGTTGTGCCACAATAGAGAAATGATTGAAGAGGTTCGGGTCCTTCCCGTCGTGCATCAAGTGTGCGGGCATCGTGATGTTGTGACACATCATTTTTGCTATAGCCATCATCATCTCCGTGGGGTCCACTTCTAGAAGCTTCTCCACGATCCTCATGTATGCAATCTCATGGCGTTTCTCATCCGCAGCGATGGCACCACATATGCGCGCAAGCACTAGATCACCATTTTCCTTAGCCAGTCGAGCCGTGTTACCGTGTGACACAAAAGTGGCTCGCTCTTGAAATGATGCATACACAAGGCCCATATACGGGTTGTTTTCTGTTCCAATATCCTACACAAAAACAATCAATTCATTTAATTTAGACTATATGTAATAAAATTAATTTACTTTATACTTTATCAAATTTTAGTGTATATATATATATAGAGAGAGAGAGAGAGATAGGTGGAGAAATTTGTAGTAGTCGATCATGTCAATATATATATATGAAGCAAAATTTTAAGATAATATGATTTTTTAGTTGTTTGGTAAGAGAAATAATAGAAAAAAGAGAGAGCTAAAATTATTTGACTGGATAAAAACAAGAGGAAAACAAAAAGAAGAACCAGTATTTGTAAAAGGACAAATACCTTAAATAAAAATGAAGTATAACAATGAGATTAGAAGATAATCCATATGTTCCTTATTAGAAGAAACAAAACCCTAATTTATACATACCAAGAAAAAACACTGAAAATAGTTTTTTTTTAATTAATACGTCTAAAGATTTAACTTTTTTCCAAGAATACCACTTTTATGAACTAAACTACTTGCATAGGAAAAATGTGTATCTCATTAATATAAGCTTCACTATAAATAAAGGAATAAATAGAAATCAAGCATTTAATGCACTTGAAAATTGATGTTGTTTTTTATAATTAGGATCAAGAGAAATGACTATTTTATTTCTTATAAAAAGGACAGGAGGGAGTAGTATTAAATTGTTATTAAAAAAGATAGTACACCCTTCGGACTCAATTATAAGTAAAAATACTTAATTTCACACTGATTAAAGAAGGTAGTTAAGTGCATTTAATTTTCTTGATTTTATATAAAATAAAAATTATATTTACAAAATTACTCTTAATCATAATAGTCCTCACAATTTTTCTTAAAAAAACAAAAATTGAGTTAACTTAAAGGTATTTTTGGAACAATAACATTAAATATAGATAAATTAGTTGAAATTTGATTATATTTTTTTTTTATAATTAAGTACGCAATATTAAATTAGAGATTTTTTTTACTCAAAATGTCGGCACGACTTTTGTTTTCTGTCTACCCAAGCATAGGAACTCTTTACATGTGAACCTACACTAAATTTTTGTTTCTTTCGTTTTTTTGTTTTTTTTTTTCATATTTTGGTATATAGTTTTTTGCTTTTTTTGGACTTTAGAGTGGCTGCGGATCATTAATGCTTTAATTTTTTATTCTTTTTTCTTTCTATCTTTTTCATTCCCTTGTGTTTTCATTGAAAGCAAACAAAAAAGGTTTTTCTTACTAGAGGCAATTAGGCAAACAAAATGTTAGGGGTCCTGTTAACAAGTTTCTTAGAGACAACTGGTCAACAAAAAAAGTTTCTTAGAACACTTTTAGCGCTAGTTTCTAAATACTGTTCATGCGTTTCTTATTTTTATCTCTCCTAGTGGCTGTTGACTGGAGCTTCACAGTTGCTGCAAAATTTGGTCAAATCATTTTGCTTGTTGCCGGCAACTAGTATTGGGCAACGAGAGAGTGATGCTGACGAGGAGAGATATAGACACAACATTGTCTACTGTTGCTGTTTCTGTCAGGGAAATAACGCAGGAAGTTTCCACGCGATGCTGGTGCTCAGAGACATTGGTTAAGAAACATATTAAACGCTTTTAATTGCGTAAAAAGGCAAGTAGTAGTAATGATTTTTATGTTTTTTATGAAATAAATGCTTCTCTTTTTATTTAATATTTACTCCACCCGTCACATTATAGGTGTCATATTTACAACAACAAAATTTAGCCCCAAAATAAGTGTCATTTTATGTTTTTAATGTAATATTAGTATTTTTCCAATTTTATCCTTCATAAAGTAGTCGAGACCTGTGCTCAGCACGGGTGCAAGAAAATTAGTGAGAATTTTTTTCTATATTCTATATAAAAGATGGCGATATATACTGTCACGTAGCGCAATATGAATTGCTAAAGTTTTTGTAATTAATTTTCTTAAATAAATAATAGATAGATGAGCGATTAAAGCAGAAAAAGATATTGAGAACTAAAAAAGACAGGAAATGTTTTTTGACCTTTGAATAAACTTTTGCCATAACTATAATTAGGTTTATTAAATATATAATAGACTAGTACCTTCAAGTCACTCATTAACATTTACTTTTCTATTATATTTAAAAAAAAAACACTATCATATTATATCAACAAAAAAAAAACACTATCATATCAGGAAAAAAATGTGAGTTTCATTAAATAAAGAATAACTAAAAAAATCCAAGTGATTTAGTGAGTTCCACCCAGTAATAAAAAGTTACCAAAAAAGGTGTGTTCTTATTCAAACAAAATTAAACGTGAGTTTCTGTATGTTTGTGCATACGTGTGTGTGCACATCTATATGTAAATGTAGATGTATATGTGTGTGTAGAATGCCTCACCATGCCAGCTCCAATCAAGTATTGGATAGTCTTCTCAACCATGAGCATATCAACTCGACCAGAGAGATAGAGATAAGTTTTGAGCAAATCCCCATGTCTATTCTCGTCAGCAGTCCAAGAGCGTGACCATACAGCCCATGGGGTGTTGCCTGCACCAGTCTCGTCCCCAACCCCATCATGCTTGTTTATCCATGTCTGGTACGAGGGCAATGCTTCCTCGGTAACCATGTCACCCACCAAAACCACCAGGTAATCATTTGGAAGCCCTATTGTTCGGTCCCTTAAGGCCTTCACCTGATCGATGAACTCATCTGATGGAAGTGATGAGTCTGGCAAAAAGTCACGAGGTTGCCAGCTTTCCTCCACGGGTTTGGCTAGTTGGAGCACATTTTGTGATGCCCAACTCTCTAATGACTTGAAAACTTCTATCTTCTCTTGAGACGGTGAATGTGTTTTTCGGGCTCTTAAGACAGTTTTGGATGGGGCCTTCAGGTGGCCTTGTGTTGGAGTCCATGCTAGTGCTACCCGTTGGGTGCAATTGCAAATTAAGATCACCATTGTTTGCAATTGTTAGAGAAACACTTTGAGTTTATATATATATATATATATATATAGAGAGAGAGAGAGAGAGACACTTGACTTTGACCAAATAAATAAAAAACAGTGACAAAAACCTTTTTTTTTTTGGCCGAGTGAGTAAAACTTGTAGAAACCCGAGAATCAAGCCTCCGCTTATAGTACATACTAGTAACAAATATTCGTAACACTGTATAGACAAAGGTTTTTGGTAAAATTAACGGTTGAACTAACTGAAAAATACAAAATGATATAAAATGACATAAAATGATGGATAAGTTAGCTGATAAGCGGATAAGATAGTATATTAAATTTAAAGTATTTGATAAAATTAGCGGTTGAACTAACTGAAAAATACAAAATGACATAAAATGATATTTTAATAAATGAGAGAGAGAGAGATTATAAGAATTAATAATTTTTTACTTTATTTAATAGAAGATAATTGAGAAATTTAATTAAAATAATAAGGGAAAAAATGATAGAAAAATAATACGCTATAAACTATAAGTTCAAACGCTACTTTATATAGCATAAGGAAAAACACTATAAACTAGTAAAAAAATATTATAAACTAGTAATTATTAAATACCTACTATAAATTTATCCGCTATAAGCTAGCGTTCTGATCTTACCGAGAAAAGCGAAAGAACGGTGCATCAACCTTTATTAAAGCGAGGTCCTTCCTTGGTGCATCTACCTTCGTATAATAATGTCGTAATATAAATAAAATATATTACAAAATAAAATGATCATCTTAATTTAATTTATATCTTTATGTCGGTTCTCTTAGCTTAATCATGTCATTTTATGGTTTTGGTACATGGCTATGACACAAACATATGCTAAAGACTTAATTTTCAAAAGACAAATGAAGAGTATGGTTAAGCACTAATGAAAATATATTTTGTTCACGCGTGTTTAAAATTTAAAGGTAAATACATTTTAGTATGTATCAACAAAAAAATACATTTTAGTATATAATTTATGATTTATGAAGACATATTTTTTTATGCCATTAGGGTGTTGTATGTAATTCTCTTCATAAGTGTTTACAGAACTCGAAGATTTTTCTTGCTTTGGACTAAGATGTTGTTCCCTCCCCCTAATTTTCATTTATAAAAAAAGAGTTATTTTGATATGGCTCATTCAACCAATCAATTTGTGAGACATATTTGTTAAAATTTGAGATGAAATAAAATACATAATTATAACTTCGGTGTGAAGTTTATACGAAGGCAAGTCAATAAAATTGTTCATTGCTTAGTAAAGGCGGCTTCATCTATGTCTAGCCCCTCATATTTGCCGGCATATCCCACATATTGTATTGCAATTTTTTGATTGCTAATGAAATAAAGTAGTTTGCTTTTTCTAAAAAAAACTTAGATACGGCAAATAGGTTGGGTCATTCAACAATCATTCAGACATGTTCAAATTGTGAATTTTTTATTTTTTTTTCCTGATAAGAAATTTCAATTCAGTATATATTTGAATTAATTTATTTTTGAAATATTTTTTTAGAGAGAATTTTCTAAAAAGGTACTTTTTCTTTTAATGGTTTACCAACTCGGCAATTTTCCTTAAAGTATGATAAAGAGAGCACCTATTTTCATACTAAAGCTTACACGTAATTTCTGCGCTTTTATTATTGCAAGTTAAAGTTGTTTTTTGAAAAAAAAAAATACTGATTTAACATAAGTTAAAGGGGTAAAAAAGTTATGCGAGGATAAAATTTCTCAACAATAATAATTAAACAGAATGAGAAAAACACATGTAAAAGATTATGATTCATATTTCATATTGTTTTGAGACATAGGGTAAATTGACTTGTATCTTCTTTTCGTAAAAAAAAAGACTTGTATCTTGTTTATAGTCTCTTGTTTATAGTCTAGACCAAAGAAAGTCTAGCTAATAAATATCATTTTCGTAAAAAAAAAGCTAATAAATATCATTATATAAGCCCCACGTAATTGTTTTAAAACCAATATATTAATGCTATCTGAGTACGGCGGTAGCTACTGCATAATTGTTTTCAACCAATCTAGTTATGTAACTTATTAGAATCGCAGTTGCACATAGCACCAAAAAAAAGAATCGTAGTTGCACATAATTGTTCTCAACCAACATAGTTATGCGATTTGATTACTACAATGGTAGCCTCCGGATGTTTGTTTCCAGCCAATCTAGTTGTGATATTGAGTACTATCATTCATATCAAAAACATTTATTACTACCATAGCCCGTTACATTGCTAACCAATCGTTTTATTACTCCCTCCGTCCCATTTTAAATGTCATTTTAGTAAAATAGTCATGTCCCAATTTAATTGTCGTTTTACGATTTCAATGAATCATTAAATATTTTTTCCTCTTTTACCCTTTACTAGTGTTAATGTGTTATCATGACAAAGAGTGGAAGTAGTTGTAATGTGGAATTAATTAACAAGGCTATATTAGGAAATCAAATACTATTTTTTCTGAATTCTATAGCATTAATTATACTCCTTAATTCTTGTGCATAACCTTAAACGACATATAAAATGGGACGGAGGGAGTATTCATTAACTAGGGTGAAGGGATGGCGCTCAGTCTAAGCAGAGAAATCTCTAGCCTCTTTGAACACTTACGAAAGAAATTACATTTACATCTCAAAGAAACTAATGGGGACTTAAACCCGCAATACTTTTTGAATACAAGTTTTGTCATGTTCCACTGAGTCAACCCGTTAGGATTTTAGAATATTGGATTCAGACCTGCCTTATAACCGGATAGAGTAGAATACCAGTAGCCCTAATGATGCAATACATTTTGGGAGTGGCTTCCAACACCCATTTTTTTGCCGACAGCACCCTCACTCCCATTTTTTACATTCCGACAACTAAAGGCTTCCGACAACTCAGTTGTCGGAATATAAAAAAAAAATGGGGGTGCTGTAGGTAGAAAAATTGGGTATCGGAAGCCACTCCCTATCTTATAAGTGGACCTATCTAACCAAATCAAAAAGTCTGGTTAAACCAAAAAAGAAAAATTCTGTCAAATTGTGAAGAAACTGGTAAGACCAACTAGCGACCATAATCGTCTGTCCAGTTTCCGTAATCGTTTCCCGAGGTGTACAATTTCCATGTTTAAGAGAACAACAATCCATTTATGCTAACGGGTGCATGGGGAGAGAGAGTGTGCCGTGAAAACAACAAAATCAAAATGTATTTGATGAAAAAGAGGGGAGGGAAAAAAAAAGATATATATATATATATAGAGAGAGAGAGAGAGAGAGAGAATATCCTCATCTCAGACCGAGAGTTTACGGAGTTTAGCATTAAGTTTGCTGGAAAATCAAAGCAATGGTCACTTCGGATATGTATGAGAACTCTTTTTCGATCATAATGATTATTGATCAATTATTTACAATGGTGATAACATACTTCCTTGTTATGGTAAACTCTTTATTACAACACATTTCTGGCTCTTCATTTGTTTTTTTTTTTTTCTCAATCTCTCATGCCAAACGATACAAATAAATATCCGCTCATTTCCTCACTCTGTTTTCTTTCTCCCTATTTTCACTATTTTTTTCTTCGTAACAAACAATGCGGCGAGGGTACCTTAGATAAATATATAAAAAAAATTATCACAACTACTACTAAAATGTGCTACTTTTGTTTTTAATCCAATTGGTGATAAATTCACCAAAACGGTCGGTGGTAGCCCTCAGCACGGTTGGGATAGGCGACTGCCAAGGCCTATTTTTTAGGAGCACCCAACTTTTTTTCTTACTAGTATATATAGAAACATAAAAAATTTCTTATATAAAGTTACTCAAAAGTAGTAAGTAAACAAGTTGTTTTCTAAAACCAAGTCAACTAACTAGACTAACTAACACGTGGCATTTCATTTCTCTTTGTATCAACAAGAATATATCTGTGATCTTGGGCACTGAAATAGTGATAGTCAGGTGTAAAATTTGGGATCTAAACAGAAATAAAGGGGTGTAGTATAAGAATTTGGTCCATTTCTCTCAATCTCTATGTATCACGCTTGTTCCCTCGTTCTATTTGTCTCTAATCTCTTATTCTGTTAATCTATCCCATTCTCTGTGTCTCATCTCTCTCTTATCTCTCTGTGCCACCAAAAGCGCGAGTCCTCCATCTTTTTCTCTTTCTCGTCGCACATCAGTCACCGTCATGGACCCACTTACAAGACGCCATAGCCAACGAGAGTCACCAACTTCCCAACAATCATAAGCCTCCATCGTTTTGGTCACAAAAGCCAGATCCGTGAATCCACCTCCTAGGCCCAGCTAGTGCACCAACACTTCTTTGCCACAATACTGTCTCACGTTCGAGAAGCCCGGGAACAATTGATATATAGTATCTAGTTTTTTTAAAACATTTAAATGTTTTCCTAATATATGCACGACTTGTAGAATAATATTAACTATCTCCTTTATTGTTGCATCTGCTGAAAAAAGTTTAAATTAATTGAAATTCTTAAAATCTTATTTGCAATCTTCTATGTCACAAGATAGATTAAATAGTGTTGTTTTGATTTCTATCCAAATGATTTTTTAAATAACAATTTATGAACATATTATTAATTATTTCACAACAAAAAATACAAGGAGGATAATATTTAAATGATTACGAGGCACCATTTTTTTGGTTTGTCCGGGGCACCCAAAATCTAAGGACAGACCCTGAAAATGGTTCGTCTTGTAATCAGCTTAATTAATTCTCAAGCAAATATTAAACAAGAAAGAAAGAAATATTAGCATTTAATATTTTTATTGAGTAAGGAATATTTCAATCCTCCAAGAATGGCACAGCAATACTTCATGGTTCAGTCCTGGTATCATTTGTCGTATATACATTGGTCCCTCCGTTGAGCTCTCACTTGAAAAGCCAACAGAGTTGATGATGTGAACAATTGAATACCAAGCCAGATGGAATTTAATAATACAAGACCAACATAGAAACATGTTACCGGCTTTAATGTTAATTTGCTCCATCTTTTTGTAGCAAATATGAGAAGAGAATTTCGTTCCACATATCAGGAACACCAGGTAAACACCAATGACTGCAATCAGGAACAGATGGCTTGTCGCTCCAAGTGCCAACATGGCCATCACTCCTATATGCACCCATGGGTGTAACATGCAGAACTGTCACAGGAGCACTCATATTTTTCACAACTCTAATGATCATATCTGAAATTGGGCTTCGGTCCCTGCCGTTTGTTCTCTTCCAAGGCCTTTTAGTCACTTTGCAAGAATTACGGTTATGTCCACTGGCACAAAGATAAGCGTCTTATGTGTTAACACTTTGCACCTCCAATGTTACCAAAATATTAGTGAAATAAGTCCTCAAATTTGGTTCATGTTTAGCCATTGTCCTATTTGGAAAGTTGCAAAACAAAATGAATAAATATGGTGTGTAACGCACCTCCAATGTGATGATTCAAAAGTGCGGAAGAATATTCTTGTCCTGTTTGTGTTAATTGTATTGTCTACCCAAGATGCCCAGGTGAGCAAAGCTGTCTTGAAAGCAGAATTGATTGGCATTCCAAGCTTCAGTGAGCTACCAACCTGAAAATACCACCCCCTGTCTGAGGATCACGTTAGCACTTAGCAGCCAATGGTTGATAATTTTCATCAAAAACTTAGTGCTAACGTGCATGAAAACTTGCACATACATACGCACACTCAAATATTCATAAAAGATGTATATCCAAAAAATTTCACATCTGCGCAAGTATTATGCAAGTGCTTAGTGGTTACCATGTAAGTTCACTTCCTAAGTAGTATCCAGGATGATGTTTCTAGACAAGACGGATGTCACAAATGCAAGGAAAAACTATATTACATTGAGCATGGTATATTGTATACTCAAGGGGATTTTTTTTTTTTTTTTTTGAAAAGAAATGGCTTAGACGATGTGCAAATTGAGAAAGTAACAACAATCAGCAAAATCCATATGGGGTCATACCAGTGAAAGTGATTAACGATCCAAAGAAAGGAGTGTAAAGATGAAGCACATTCAAAGCTGTTACTGAGTACTGAATATCACAACATTATTTCCACCATTACGCTTTTTTTTATTGGGTATCCAAGCGTGACATAGTCTCATATTGCCTAATAATGAACAAAATAAAGAATATATAAGAGGTTAGCCCCATTAACCTAACACCTTAAGGTTTTTGGAATAAATGTGGTCAAAGTCTCTTGATACTTTCCTAAAAATATAATAAAGAAATAAAAATAAAAATAAAACCAACAAGTGGTATTAGAGCCCGTTGTCGTAATGACCTAATAACGATCCACACTCTCTCATAATGGGTTGTCTATATGTGGGACTCACACTTGAAGGGGAGATGTTGGGTATCCAAGTGTGGGATAGTCCTACATCGCCTGATAATGAACAAGCCTCTTGATAGGTGATACTTTCCTAAAAATAAGAAATAAAAAACCCCACACTTTTAACATGACCTGACCCTGCACACAAGAAAATCTCCAACAGAATTTACCAATCTAGTTCCATCTTTATCCCATCCCAAGGGAACACAAGAAAATCCAAAAAGAACAATCTTGTAATTTGTAGCACAAGCCCTAGAATTTACATCAATGACAAATTTGTTCATCAGAGACCATTTGAAACAAAACTAGTTTATAATTTTATATTAGAAGCCTCATCATAGACATGGTGATAAGACATCATCTTGTTGAAGTTAATTTATGTCAGTTCAAATGGCATGCATACATTTCATCCAAAAACTTACGAGGATCAAAAGCTCCGAAACCTCTCAATAGATTTGTGTAAAGAGCATCATTTCATATCCTTACCAAACCTGATACTTAGCTTCTCCTTAGAGAAAATAGTTTTGTTCAAAGTATCTGTAGACCCAGCAATTTTTCCTCAATTTGGTCAATCGGACCCAAAATTATCATATGCATCAATGCATGAGGTTGTCATTTGAAGAAAAGCTAGCGATAGTTGAAGGTTCTTTGAACACCAAGTACAATGAGACATCAATCTTGTTGAAACTCTTATCATTTAAAAAGATGTCTGATTTGCAATCTGCCAGTAAATCATGCATTCCCCCGGATCCAGAGATGAAAATTATATCCAAAAGCATTACCACGAAGCATGCAAATAAAAGATGCTGAGGAGAAAATCAAATATTAAATTTATGAAAAAAGCAAACAGATAAATAAAACAAGATTACGACATTATAAAATGTATATCTGATTTCTATATAGAAAAACATATCTCTATTTGGAGAACTGAGTTACTCACATGTCAAAAAGCTTAGTCCGTGTCCACCAGTGACCTGAATTGAATATAAGAACATCTGAATCAATCCACTCATGGCTAATATCATCCATCTTGTCCAATCTCAGCGTTGTCTTCACCCTATGCGGTGCAAGTCTAGGCACCGGACCAGGATTCACCAGGAAAACCGATCGATAAAAATCAATCCTAACATCAAAAGAACTAAACCTTACACCTAGAAACCTAATCTGTTTTGTGATCTTGTTGCCTTTGATTTCATAGACACTCTTCTTATTCTCAACTCCTGTCATAAGCAAACATATCAAGGACTCCCATTGCGTCCTACTCAACAAATCGCCAACAAAAACAACCCTTTTCCCACGAAGTTGTTCAAGTATTCTACGGGCATCAAACCTTGGAATATCACAGTTATGGGGTTTCCACCTCCATTTTGTATAGCCTCTGTCTTTGCGCCCATTAGCAAGGCAATTAAAACCTCTTTCTGCAAAGGGACATTGAGAAGCATCATATAAAGGGTAGCTATCATCCCTGATCCAACTTCCATCAAACACATTGCAGGTGTCCCTTGAAACATTGGATTTTAGAGTCTCATAGCTGTGGACTAATGAGTGAGAACTGTTGGGAATCTCAAAACTCTGAAGCACTGTGGGTGAATTGGAAAATGCATATTGGTATGCCCGGGAAAGGATCAAGAGAAAGGATATCAAAGACCCAGTTGTGACCAGCCAATTGAAAGAAACAAAGATCCAGGCACTGCAGTTATCCTTTATAATTTTGTGACCAAAACCAAAAGCTTTTGAGAATAAAGTCCTAAACTTGGTAAGCGAGATCCAAAAACTGAACAAACCTAGAATCTGCATAATTTGGAAAACCAACCAACTGTCCCATATATCCATTGTAACAGTAGACAGGAAATAAATGAAGCAATCAGGCTCTACAACTATGTTATCATGCTAACATAAACATAAGTTCTCTAAGAAGAAGATTTAAGAACTGAAAAAAGCTCGCGTACAAAAATATGCTGCATTCAATATCTAAAATTCTAAATCTAGAGCAGAAGGGAAACCAGCTTACTAGTAGTAGTCTAGTACCATAACAGAACATTCATAGCCCAAATGTAAGAGCAGAAAATGGCGAGTTTGAAGGGAAAAAACTGAAATGGAGAAGCAAAATTGGAAGATTGCATTTTTATCAAGGGAGGTTTTTTTTTTTTTTTAAAAAAAAAGGGAAATGAAACAGGAGAATGCACAAGGTGGTGGTTGTGAACTAGTGATAGAAGAAGTTGGTTGCGTAGCATGAAAAAGTGGAAACGCAAAGGAGGGTGAGGGTGAGGGTGATTTGGTCATTAAATTAAATATATTCTAATACAGGCTAGAATACCTTACGTTAAGACAAGCATAATCAAATCTTACTTGGATATTAAAATCTGTCGGTGGCTTGGTGCTATTCAGGAAACGAACCCAAGTTTCCCAAATAAATAAATAAACGCTAAATTACAAAATTGGTCCTTTAAGTTTATTTTAGGTTTTAATTTGGTCATCTACGTTTTATTTGTTTCGTTTTGTTCCTCTACGTTTTATTTTAGTTTTCAATTTGGTCTTTTCCGTCACTAAAAGTCAATTGTCCGTAGCTAGAATTTGGCTTTTAGCTACGGACAATTGGCTTTTAGTGACGGAAAGGACCAACCTGTTGTAACTTTTAAAACGTAAAGGACCAAAATAAAACAAATAAAACATAAAGGATCAAATTAAAACCTAAAATAAAATAAAGGTCTAATTTTATAATTTAGCCATAAATAAACCTACCGGGCGCGTTTGGAATAAGCTAACTGCCAGGGGCGGAGGAAGGTATGCCATGTCACCCCAACTTTGTACTTTTTAGAATTTTTATCGTAAAACAATTTTAACATAATAAAGTAGTAACCCAAAATATTATTATTATATTATTTATATTTATTTAAATACATTGATTTGCTAGATTTAAAAAACTTTTTAAATGGTCTAAACATGATTTTTAACTAAATAGACTTTTAAAAAGTCTTTGAATAAATAAGTTTGGTCTGAATTATGCCTAGTGTATAATATGTCATAGTCTCCCCATAGACAATATGATCTATTTTTTGTTGCCGATTTGAGAATTTCGTTGGTGGATAATGTGTAAGTACCACAGTAAGCACTCTTTGAGCCTTGAGGCTTTTTTTGACTTTGGTGAACTCCGTGACCCAACTTTCCTAAACTTTATTAAATAAAAAAATATCTATTCTCATCACTATATATCCATGAATAAAAGAACCAAAAAAGAAAGACAGGAAATCTTTTAAAAAATAAAGAATGATATAATAATAATAATGTAAGAAAAAATGGTGGGAAATTTGAGTGGAAAAATTACTATTGAAATTATGTAGTGCTCTATACAAGTACTAGTATATAAATTCCATTGTTGAATGGAATCTTTTGATCTTTATTTAAATTTTAAAAACAAAAAATAAGTTTGTGGGCATCAAACTCTTCTCATTTCTATCAACATCGTCTTAATTGTAAATAAATTGTAATTTTCGTGTCTTAGCTTACAAGGATGATTCGGTTGATTACAATGGATAATATACATCGAACCAAACAACTGAAAACGATCTGTTATCTATACTTCCTCGTAAGTTTGGTCACCTGTTATGTTATTCCATAGGGAAAATGGTGTTAAGTGATGAGATAATAATAATATTAATAATACAATATATTTTTTTTTGGATAAGCAAAAATTTATTAAAAAATAGAGTACAAGGGGTACTCCAACCCGTGACTAAACAATAATAGTTTTACACCATTATATCAAAACATCTCAAGGGATTCATACACCATTCAGAAAAACTCCAATGTGAATTTCTACCTACTCTTGCCATAAACCAGCCTCAGGAAACCAATTTGAACTGATAAATAATAGCAAAATGTTCAGCCACACCTCCTCTAAACAAAATTCTATTACGCAGCATCCACAGGCACCACACCACCGCACACCAAAAGAGATACTTAACTTCCTACCAATTTTTCCTTCACAAGGCAGATTATGCTGCACAAAATTATCTACCCCATCCCAATGCCATACACCATGTAAACCAAGCCAAGCATAAATAGATCTCCAAACATTATAAGCAAACGAGCATGAAAAGAAAACATGACTAACCGATTCGTCAGAGGTGAAATAGAAAACGCAACTAAGATTGTGGTTAGCCGAGATGATGCCCCACCGAAATAATGCGTCCCTGGTAGGCAATGTAACATCCTGATTTTTCGGATAATCATAAATAATATTCTAAATATAATTAGATTGGTGGTTAAGTGATAAACGTGTGCTAAAAACCTTAATTTGGGATAAGATAGGCTTAAATGGGACCCAGAAACCCTAGAAATGAAATAGAAATCATAAGAACTGTCTAAAAACCCCTGGAAGAGCGTAGAATGTCCTAGAATTTTCTAGAACGAAAGAAATTAGACATTTCTGAAAATGGTCCATCGCGACGCAATGAAGAAAACAAAGGAAGACATCGCGACGCGATGAATGGTGGTGGGTAAGTCCATGATCACGCTCGTCCGATGCGTGCCACGTGTCCCAGCTCGTGACGCGACGGGATTTATGTGTATTTTGGTCGCGATGCGATCCACCTAAAATGCCTATAAATATCACCCTTCACTCCTCCATTCCAATTCGATGCAAATCCTCTTCTCTCTCTAGCTTTCTCCCTCTAGAAACTTTTAAGGAGTAAGTATGCTCTGTGATTGCCTCTAATTACAAGAACACAAGAAGGGGGGTTGAATTGTGTTAAAAACTTTTCGCAATCAATGCGTAAAAACTTCAAAATAAGTTGTTCAAAACTGTTTTGTATATCGGATGCAGAGAATTAAACAGGACCGGATGCAAAAACTTAAACAGTTTATAAAAACTTGGTTTACTGAGCAAGGTAAAGATAAATAAAGTAAAGCAGTAAAGGATGAGACTCAGAGATTTATACTAGTTCACCACCAACTGGTAGCTATGTCTAGTCCCTTCGTTCCTGAAGGATTTTCCACTATAATCAGCTGATTACAATTTCCTCAAGAGTATTTTTCTGTCACAAACTTGACAATACTCTCAACTTCTCAAAACGACTCAGTACAGTCGAGCCTTTGAGGAACAGAGCCTGAACTAGGCCAAATACAGTTTTACAAAAGAGATTATGATTTTGATAACAATCGAAATAACTCTCATAGAGAGGATGAAAAGATTAAGCTCAAAACAGAATAGCTTTCTAAAAGAAAGTATAAGACGCTGAGTTCAGTTCAATGTAAACCAGAAACTTGGCACGAATCTTGATTGCACACTTGAGTAATATTGCTTTCAGAATGAAGTTTCTTCACAGTTTCTCTAACTCTTCTTCAATGAATACCTTGGGGTATTTATAGGAGTCTTCAAGGGTATTAGTGTTGCAGTAAAAATATCTCCTTGCTATTGAGTGAGGTAATTGAAATGTAGTCCTTTTCATCCTTTCCAGAGAATATCAGAATAGTACACATTACCGTTTTCGTACTATCTGCAATTTGCAATTGCCTTGTACGATTTTTGTCTTATGCTAAAGGTGTCACATTTACTTCCTCGTACATCAAAATGAGCACACAAAATCAAATTCGAATTCCGTTCCAGAACAGTCTGAGGTTGAGAGCAAAAATGTGATCACCACGTGCTTCATTAAAGAAATCAGACGCTCGCTCAGAACAGAGAACGGACGCTCGTAGCAATTGAGTGTTCCATGTGTCAAGAAGTCACACTGCTGGACGCTTGCTGGTAACAAGACGTTGAAGCGGGTTCGGATGCTGACACTAGTGGATTGTATTCAATTCTTTTGTATATTTCTTCTTCTTTCTTGAGTGATTTGTACATATATAAATGAAGCTTTTGATACCTGTACACTCAAAGATATGTTAGAGGATAAATTGTTCTCTTGAGAAATATTTTGTTATCATCAAAATTAATGAGGGTCTAAACTTCTCAATCGTTTAGGTTCCAACAATCTCCCCCTTTTTGATGATGGCAAATATCTAAGGTTGATGAACAATTTAATTTCAAAATAACATTAAAGGTCTCCCCTTGACTTTATCACTATTGATGTATAAGACAATTCTAGTATTAAGGCGATTGTTGATAAACAAATTCATTTAAGTGATCGCAAAAATACATAGATGAATAAGAGCATATTTTTAACAAGGTGAGATCGGATGCTGATTTTCATTTTATCAAAAAGATTTTCATATTACCAACTTTATTGATCATTGTTAGATTATTGGGTCAATGAATATCAATGCAGTTAATAGATATTAGAGCAATGAATAACCATACAAATGCTAAGTATGAAATGATATGCATGATAAATTCAGTTTTTGTGTATTCATCGGACGGTGAATTTGTTAATCAGACTCTCACGTGTTCATCAGACCTTTCTTTTACTCCCCCTTTTGTCATCAGACAAAAAGAGTGTAAAACACATCATAGTCAAAAAGATGGCTTAGAAAAATTTGAATGTATATAAACAAATAATCAGATAAAGGCATGTATAGTCAGATAATCAGAAAAACACTGAATATATATATAAAAAAAAGAGTACCCAAAAAAATTTATATCACAAAAAAAATTTAAGGGTTTGGTGGTGGAGGAGGGATGTTAAGATGTTCATAAAGAAGTTTCAGTGCATTCTCCAGCTGAGTGACTTTCAGATTAGTAGCCTTCATTTCTTCAAACTCTGCTTTAGGAATGGTGACTATTTCAACTGCAGGAGTAGAAGTAGAAGGTCCAGCTTCTGGTGCAGGTTTCATCTTCTGATGCTCTGCTAGCACCCAGTTGGAAAGCTTCAATCTCAAGTCCTTCTTTTGTTGAGCCTTTTGAAAGAATGCATCATTTGGTATAACCATTTGATGAGACTTCCAAGTTTCCTCTGCTCAGATTCTGACTGAATTCTTCTCCTTTTCTCCATCTCTTCTAGATACAGCAAATCCATGAAGACCGTTTCCCTATGCGTACACGCCGCCAGTGAAAGCCTCAAACTTATTCCCACTTTCTTCTCCCCATAACCTTCGATGAATTCACTCAATGCTTGAAGCAAAAGAGATTCCTTCATTTTACGCCAGGTACAATCCTCAGATTTTTCCCTGTCATCTTCTGTAAGCACCAGGTGCGAGGCATGGTAACAAGGCTTTGTCTTTCCATGTTTTTACCATTGACTCCAAGTGAATCCAATGTCAAAGTGCTTTGTCATCGCAGCCCATTGGACATAAGTCTTCATGCAATCGTATGGTCCGACATCGAGCATCCGAACATATCATCAAGTAAACTGTTCCCAGTTGATGTCGATGGTCTGCTGATTGTGTCAATCGTTGGAATAGTGGCCTTCTTGGCATTCCAAAGTTTGAGGAGCGATTCTCCATTCATCTTCCTTCAGAGAATTCAGTAAAACCTTCTCGGCATGATCCTCAGAGATCTTGGCAATCGGAAGCTTAGAGAATTCCTTAAGATTGTACTTCTGGGAGCCTTCTCATACCCGTGAGCCCGATCTTCTTTGAATGGCTGCTTGCCAGGAGCAGGTTCTTTCCTTTTCCCAGGGATAGACCAAGGTAGCCACCTTTGTCTGTCTGGTACAATCTTTCAATGCTATGCATTTAAGGATCCCCTCGAATCGCCCTGACATTTCAATCTTCTTCATCTCAAGACAAGCAGCCATGAAGGCAGCTTCTTCATCTGTGATTCACCTTTCGCATTCTTCCAATGTGAGCGGTTCAGATTGTGGTAGGGATCTAGGAAGGTCAACAGAGAAGGGAATTGCTCTGCTACCAGATGCTGGTCTCAATCTTCCTTTAAATGACATCTGAAAGTGGTCTTCTCCATCCTTGAAGGTAGCACTCATCGGAGAGGCAATCTCCAGTCTAGCAGCTCCAGAGGTGAAGGTTTTCAAATGCCATGTGGAGGGACGATTGTAGATGCTATGATATATCTCATACTTAACAAACTGTGGTTTGTTAATACATGAGAAATTCTTCCATCCACCAGTGTCTGTAGGTTTATGGGTAATGATGAGTAAGGTGGGAGTGGTTTTGGTGATTTTATAGGTTTTAGGTGTGTAGGGTTTGAAGGGATTACCGGGAGGTACTTTGAATAATAGATTAAAGGGATGAGAGTGAAGTTTGGAAATATATGTGGTAAGAGAAGTATTTGAGGAATTTTGTGGTAGGTCAAGGTTGAGTGTAGATGATGATGGTTGGGTAGGTTTAGGGAGGATAGAGGTTTGTCGGAGGCTCATTCTGGTTTTCTTGGTTTGTGGTTGTGTTTGTGGTTGTGAAACAGACAATGGGGGTGTAGGAATAACATCATGTGCATCAAAGACAGAATCTTGATTCATCAAAGAAGAAAATCAAGTACCTTTGGGTTAACCTCAAGACTTAACCAGCCTTCTTTTCGATCCTCTCGTGACAACAACAGCAGAGGAGGAGGAGGAGGGATTTGCTTTCGACCGGACAAGCATCCTTTTCACCGCTGGCCTAAACTGCTTTCTCCAAGACCTTTCGATGGGAATTCTATCCTCTTCTTCGGTTCTTCAACAAGAGGTGCAGGAGCCACCTTACATTTTGTTCTTCTTGTCTCCTCAAGGAGAGACTCAAAGAGTCTTTTCACACCAGTCATTGAGCTCGGTGGTTTTCTTTTCAGCCTTCTCCTTCGTTGCTCTATTTTCACTTTCTTGATCATAGAGCCAGTAATTAGCTGATCATCGACCAAACTGTTGACTCCAAAACTTCGGGACGAACAACAAAGACTAACACCAAAGTATTTTTCCCTTTCCTCTGTGTTGATGGAGTCAGTCAGCTTCCTCACAACGCCGTCTTTGATCATCATAATGGAGAGAAGAACTCCATAAGGGATTATCTTGACGATATTCTTCTTATCGACACTCCTTCTTGAGAAGACAAGGGCATTTATCAGATTGTTGATAATCAACCTTGGCAGATTGATTTTCTTCCCATCCATGTAGTTCCTCATAATGAACTTTTGCTCGTAGTTCACTATGTCGCTTGATCCAGCCTTCAGAATCACGCTCTTGGTGATGATTTTGTGCAGTACACGGTAGTGGCTTTTCAAGTCTTTGGCCGTGGGAGTGATGTTCTTCTTCTTCAGTTCACGGTAGTTCTCAAACAGGGCTTCGTTGACGTTTTCAAGTCCTCTGTAAGCATTAGCCCAGTTTGAATGGTAACTGATTCCTTCACACGGACACTTGATCGTCTGAGCAATAGAGTTGATGGTGAAGCGTAGTTTGAAGCCTCTGATGTGACCTTCTATGACTTCCCTCGGAATTAAGTACGCATTCCCCCAGAACTCCTTAATAGCGTAGCTCAAGACGTCTAACCGGTTCCCGGATGAAGTAGTTTTTCCAGCCGCTTTCAAGACCTTCTTCAAAATCAAAACCGTACAGCTTGAAGTTCTCAAAATCAACCCGGTTCTCATTCAGAAGTTTTGCCTCAGAGAAGACGTCGAAGGCAGCAGTGTATTGTCCAACCTTTCTGTCGGCCATTGTAGCAGTTGAAGAGAAGGTGATAGAGGTTTTAGGGTTCGAAAACACACACACACACACACACACACACAGAGACAGAGAGAAATAGAACGGTTTTGCAGAAAACTCAGAGTGAAGTGATGGAGCGAAAAATGTGGAGTAGTGGGAAAGTTGATAGAAAATGGTACAGTACTTTTTCAAAAAATCGTTTCGTATTTCCACATAAAAATTAAATCAAAAAGAAAAGAAAATAAAGATTCACCTTTTCATTAAATGCAGACGCCAAAAGAAAAGTAAGATCAAGAAAAAGATTTTATCGAAAGACATAAATAATTATGACTCAGTAGATGTGATGAGACGCTTAAGTCCTTAACACGTGTGACACGTGTGGGTGTGCTCCTGACGACGCAACGATTCACCAGCGATGAGTTATGATGCATATGACAAATAAGATGCTTATTCATATACATGCTTATGTCTTACCAGATCGAGCTTTTGTATATTATCGAAGTTGAGATTAATCATTCTTCTATAAGATGAAAATTTAAATTTCTTCTTATAAAATTGAATCTATCTTCAAAGCGGGTTTTGTAAATATGTCACCAATCGATGATTAGTGTCTACAAATTTTATTTCTAGAATACCCTTCTGAACATAGTCTCTTATGAAGTGATGCTTAATCTCAATGTGCTTGGCTCGTGAATGCAATATGGGATTTTTAGTAAGACAGATTGTAGAAGTATTGTCACAGAAGATAGGAATGTTACTCTCTTTTATCAGATAGTCTTCAAGTTGATATTTCATCCACAGAAGTTGAGAGCTGCAACTTGCTGCTGAAATATACTCAGCTTCTGCAGTTAAGAGTGCAATCGTGCTTTGCCTTTTGCTTGACCAAGATACAAGATTTGCTCTAAGGAATTGGCAGCTTCCACTTGTGCTTTTTCTTTCAATTCGGTCTCCAAAGAAAGTCAAAGATCACAGAACCTACTAACTTGTAATCTTTTGATTTCTTATAAAGCAAACCAAGATTAGTAGATCCTTGCAAATATCTAAAGATTCTTTTAACAAAGACTCAAATGTGATTCTCTATGATCCGATTGAAACCTAGCACACGCATGCATCGAACATAATATCGTGTCTCAAGCTGTAAGATAAAGTAGAGATCCAATCATACCTCAGCACATCTTCTCGATCTACCTTTACCAGTTTCATCTTTACCAAGAATACATGTGGGATGCATAGGAGTACACATAGGTTTGCAATCCACCATTTTGAATTTCTTTAGCAATTCCTTGATATATTTGCTTTGATGTATATATATACCATCATTGCATTGTTTGATTTGAATTCCAAGGAAAAACTTCAGTTCACCCATCTTGCTCATCTCGAATTCAGCCTGCATTAGCTTAGAAAATTCTTTGCAAAGGCTTTCATTAGTAGCTCCAAAAATAATGTCATCAACATATATTTGAACAATTATAAAGTGCTTGTTTGATGTTTTTCTAAAAAGATTAGTGTCTACTAGACCTCTGGCAAATCCATTTTTCATCAAAAAAGTACTCAGTCTTTCATACCAAGCTCTGGGAGCTTGCTTAAGACCATAAAGGGTCTTTTTGAGTTTGAAGACATGTTCTGGAAATTCAATGTCTTCGAAACCAGGAGGTTGTTTTACAAAGACTTCCTCAGTTATAAAACCATTCAAGAAAGCACTTTTCACATCCATTTGATAAAGAATTATATCATGATGTGCAGCAAAAGAAAGCAAAATGCGTATAGCTTCTAACCTTGCAATAGGTGCAAATGTTTCTGTAAAATCAATACCTTCTTCCTGTGAGTACCCTTGAGCAACTAATATTGCCTTATTTCTCACAACCTTTCCATCTTCATCAAGCTTATTTCTAAATACCCATTTAGTGCCAATAGCTTGCTTATCTTCTGTTAAGGTAACCAGCTTCCATACATCGTTTCTTTGGAACTGATTCAACTCTTCTTGCATGGCCAGAATCCAGTCTTCATCTTTCAATGCTTGATCAATCGTTTTAGGTTCCATTTCTGAGAGTAGTGCCATATCTGCATGCTCTTTAAAAGAGGATCTGGTTCTTACTTTATCTCCAGGTTTTCCTATGATTTGATCTTTAGGATGATTGGCTTTGTACTTCCAGCTCTTTCTGAATTCAGCTTCTGAAGATTCTTGTGTCTGGTCACCACCGGACGATGAAGATGTAGGTTCACTATTTGTAGTATTACCTATATTTAATTCTGAAAACAATTCATCTAGTTCTGACATGGCTGTGTCAGGCTTCTTGTCATCAAATTTGACATGAATGGATTCTTCCACTGTCATAGTTTCTTTATTGTATATTCTAAAAGCTTTAGATCTTTCAGAATATCCCAAAAAGATTCCTTTGTCGACCTTTTGAATCAAACTTACCAAGTCGATCCTTAGTATTTAAAATGTAACACGTGCAACCAAATGAATGAAAATATGATATGTTTGGTTTCCTTCCTTTTCACAGTTCATATGGAGTCTTCTTCAAAATAGATCTTATAGAAATTCTATTTTGAATGTAACAAGCTGTGTTTACTGCTTCTGCCCAAAAATGTTTCGCAATATTAGCCTCATTGATCATGGTCCTGGCCATTTCTTGGAGGGACCTATTTTTCCTTTCTACAACACCATTTTGTTTAGGTGTTCTAGGAGAGGAGAAATTGTGGGAGATGTCGTTATCATCGCAAAATTTTTGAAAGCTTTCATTTTCAAATTCTCCCCCATGATCACTTCTAATAGAAGATATGCAAATTCCTTTTCATTTTGAACTGCTTTTGCAGAATCACAAGATAAATACCTTGTATGACTCATCTTTGTGAGTAAGGAATCTAACTCATGTCCATCTAGTGAAATCATCAACAATGACTAACCCATATTTCTTTCCAGCTAAAGAGGTCAGTCCTTGTTGGACCAAAAGATCAAGATGCAAAAGCTCAAGTGGTCTAGAGGTTGAAACAACATTTTTGAATGAAAAGAAGTTTTAACTTGTTTTCCTTTTTGACATGCCTCACAGAGAGCATCGATTGATACTTGAGATTTGGTAAGCCTCGACAAGACTGCTTTATTTAATTTTGAGATTAATCTCAAATTGGCATGACCAATCTCTTGTGCCAAATCCATTGTTCTTCGTCAATGCACATGAGACACTTGACATCTTGTTTTGCAAGTTCAGAGAGATCAATTTTGTAAATATTTTGTTTCCTCTTAGCAAGAAAGAAAGTAGAGTCGTCTTTCTTGCTTTTTACTAGACATCCAGCCAGAAGATGACTTCATAACCATTGTCACATAATTGACTTATGCTCAATAAGTTATGTTTAAGTCCTTCAACATACAAAGACATTATCAATAGAGGAAGAGAGCCTTTACCAATGCGACCAATTCCAACTATTTTACCTTTCTCGGTTTCCTCCAAACCAACGAATCCAGCTTCTTAGGCACGAGTTCTTGGAACCTCTGCTTTTCTCCTGTCATGTGACGCGAGCATCCACTGTCTAAGTACCAAGATAGGTGTGTTGTCTTTGTTGCTAAGCATGTCCGCAACATAGACTATTTTATCTTTAGGTACCCATATCTTTTTGGGTCCTTTCTTGTTAGTTCTCAAGGAGGCTTATCCTTCACAGCTTTAAAAACAAGACATGCACTTTTCAAATGACCAGGTTTATTACAAGTAAGTACAGCAAGCATTTACTATGATTATTGGATTTATCGATGCTCAATCATTTTCTAAAAGAGGTTCATGATCCGATATATAACCAAGACCATGAGTTGTCGCTTTCATCGACACCCCAAATCATTGAAGCTTGCTTGCTACGAGTTACACTCTGCGAAGAAACTTTTTAAAAGCATACTCATAATCATTTGATTTGCATTTAGGATTGCTCGTAACTTTAGAGCTTTCAGTTTGAGAGCTCTCACTGTTGCTTGTTAGCGATCAGACGTCAGGTTATCCATCGATGCCGATTTTCGCTTTTCGATTTTCTTTGCTGAGTCTGATTTTCTTGGTTTAAAGCTTGAAAGTCTTGTGATAATTTTGAAAATTTCTTTTTCAAATTCTTATACTCAACAGAGAGAGTGGCAGAGTCTTTAAAAAGATCATCAAATTCAAGTTGAAGTTCAGAGTAGGAATCATATACTATTACCTCTTCAACTTCTTCTTCTGAATCAAGGTCAGTGTCTGCCATGAGAGCGAGATTTGCTTCTACTTCATTATCTTCCTCAGATGAGGATGAATCTAGATCTTCCCATGAAACCATGAGACTCTTCTTCTTTTTCTTGAAAGAACTTCTTGTGGACTTCTCCTTAAGATTAGGACATTCGGACTTGAAATGTCCAGGCTTTTTACATTCATAGCAAATGACTTGAGCCTTGTCCTTGCTCTCTTTCTTGTCCTTAGTATCTTTCTTCTGAAACTTCCTTCTGAAGTTTCTTTTCTTCCACATTCTTTATATCTTTCTGGATATAAACGCGAGCTCATCTTTTGATGTGTCAGCATCTCCTTCTGAAGCTTCATCTTCTGATTCTTCTTCTTCAGCTTGAAGGGCTTTGGAAGAACTGACTTTATGTTGAGAGACTTTTAAGGCAATAGATTTGCCCTTTTTGACCGGTTCTTCTTCATTTAGCTCAAGTTCATGAGCTTTCAACGAACTCATAAGATCTTCAAGTCGTAAGACATTTAGATCTTTTGCTTCCTGAATAGCAGTGACCTCGGGTCTCCATTGCTTAGTCAAGCTTCTTAAGATCTTTCTAATATGGTCAGGTGTAGTGTAACTTTTTCCAAGGGTCTGTAACCCATGAACAAGTGTTTGAAATCTTCCAAACATGGTTTCAATGTTTTCACCATCTTCCATTTTGAATAACTCATATTGGCGAACCAACATGCTAGCTTTGGTTTCTCTTACTTGGGCAGAGCCTTCGTAAGATAAAACAAGTGAGTCCCAGATTTCTTTGGCAGTATCAAATTTGCCACATTTATCATATTCTTTTTCTGTCATAGCACAGATAAGAATGAATCTAGCCTTTTGATTGATTTGATATCTCTTTTTCTGTTCATCATTCCAATCTTCTCTGGCTATCACAACACCACGAGGATTAGTGGGAGGAATGTAACCACTTTGAACTATATCCCACAACTCAAGTTGTTGTGTCTCAAAGAAAGCTTTTATCTTATCTTTCCAGTAATCAAAATTTTCTCCATCGAATAGAGGAGGACGGTTCATATGACCACCTTCAGTAGACATGTTCACAGTATAGGATCTTTTCTCCTAACACTGTCAAGTGCTCAACCAAGAGGCCGAGCTCTGGTACCAATTGAACGTGAACACAAGAAGGGGGTTGAATTGTGTTAAAAACTTTTCGCAATCAATGCGTAAAAACTTCAAAATAAGTTGTTCAAAATTGTTTTGTATATCGGATGCAGAGAATTAAACAGGACCGGATGCAAAAAATTAAACAGTTTATAAAAACTTGGTTTACTGAGCAAGGTAAAGATAAATAATGTAAAGCAGTAAAGGATGAGACTCAGAGATTTATACTAGTTCACCACCAACTGGTAGCTACGTCTAGTCCCTTCGTTCCTGAAGGATTTTCCACTATAATCAGCTGATTACAATTTCCTCAAGAGTATTCTTCTGTCACAAAATTTACCAATACTCTCAACTTCTCTCAAACGACTCAAGATCTGATGAGCCTTTGAGGAACAGAGCCTGAACTAGGCCAAATACAGTTTTACAAAAGAGATTATGATTTTGATAACAATCGAAATAACTCTCACAGAGAGGATGAAAAGATTAAGCTCAAAACAGAATAGCTTTCTAAAAGAAAGTATAAGACGCTGAGTTCAGTTCAATGTAGACCAGAAACTTGGCACGAATCTTGATTGCACACATGAGTAATATTGCTTTCAGAATGAAGTTTCTTTACAGTTTCTCTAACTCTTCTTCAATGAATACGTTGGGGTATTTATAGGAGTCTTCAAGGGTATTACCGTTGCAGTAAAAATATCTCCTTGCTATTGAGTGAGGTAATTTGAAATGTAGCCCTTTTCATCCTTTCCAGAGAATATCAGAATAGTACACATTCTTTGTTGTCTTATCTCGCAATTTGCAATTGCCTTGTACAATTTTGTCTTATGCTAAAGGTGTCACCTTTGCTTCCTCGTACACATCAAAATGAGCGCACAAAATCAAATTCAATTAGTTCCATCACCGAGGTCGAGAGCAAAACGTGATCACCACGTGCTTCATTAAAGAAATCAGACGCCGCCGTAACGCAGAAGCGGACGTCGTAGCAATTGAGTGTTCCACGTGTCAAGAAGTCACACTGCTGGATGCTTGCTGGTAACAAGACGCTGAAGCGGGTTCGGATGCTGACACTAGTGGATTGTATTCAATTCTTTTGTATATTTCTTCTTCTTTCTTGAGTGATTTGTACATATATAAATGAAGCTTTTGATACCTGTACACTCAAAGATATGTTAGAGGATAAATTGTTCTCTTGAGAAATATTTTGTTATCATCAAAATTAATGAGGGTCTAAACTTCTCAATCGTTTAGGTTCCAACACTAATGAGGATCTGGCACATCAGAAAACCCTTAGTAAGTAATCCTTGAGATTGAGAAAGGGAGTGAGACTTAGAGGGCCACTAAGGAGCAAGTATGCTCTGCACTTGCCTCAAGAGAGGATCATGTGCATCAGAAAGCCCTTAGTAGGTAATCCTCTGAGAAGGGATAATGAGAATGGCCTAGTAAGCTAGGAAGGAGTGTCCAGATGTAGGAGTGCAAGTAGTAAGAGCGACGAAGGAGCAAAGAGTGGTAGGAATTGTAGCGGTCTTCTAAGCCAGGTATGGAATATCTGAACCCTTCCACTAGGGATTATAGGATTAGAATAAGTGTATAACTAGGCGTAGGGTGACCCAAATCCTACTAGCGATTGATAACAACAGCACCTTAGGAGAGGGTTATGACCTGTGATAGCTGAGGACAGTTGTCAGATGCCTATCAACCATAGGAGTGATCTGTTGATATTTATGAATGAATGTTGATTGACGTGATGTTAATTATATGATTGTTTGTGTGTTGACTATTGGTGCGCTGATTGATAACATGTCAGTAGTAGGTCGCCTAAGCGACACTAAGGTTGATCTATATACGTTGATTGAGGATGGTTGGTAATTAATATGTGGTACTGGTAGTTGTGCTGTATTACTAATGGTTGTGCTTATGTTGGTTGGATATTAAGTTACTATATACTATGTTATGACGGAATATAATGAGTTGCTTATCTATGATAAGTTGATAATAATGGCTGAAATAATAAGCTAATGAGTTGTGTAGATAAAGAATGATAAGAGAAGAGATAAGATGTTGATGCTGGTTGAGATGATGATGAGTTGGAAAGATGTTGATACCAGTTGACTTAATAATAATGAAATATTACGAGAAAATGTTTCATATGCATGTGTTGTAATCCACCGCCGTGTACATAAGTTGTGCACGAGGCCAGGTGCCAGAGTGCGGGCACGATACAGTCAGTACAGAGGACACGTCGGTCACGTCAGTCCTTGAGGATAAATTGGGTCTGGCTCTATTCCATAGGTAACGGATGGCTCGCGACCATCCTGTCGGGTCGTCAGGTAGCCTGGTTATCCTGACGGAGTGCTGTTGTATCACTGTCCATAATGCCGATCCCGAGTGCCGCCCCGATACCTGTTCCTATCGTCGAAGTTGGGGAGCAGGGATGCACTCTTAGGGGTATGATGAGCGGGATGGGGGATGGATAACTGGCTTGGCCTACCCACACGTCGGTGGGAGGTCATTGTGCTGTTATCTACAAAGGCAAAGTTGGCTGAGGTGGGACCGCTTATGCCATATTAATCTGTGTGGCCACATAGGCATATAGTTGTAGGTTGCATGGACAAGGGTAACTAGGTAATGATCTAAATCATTATCGGGAGATGTGTATTGTTTTGCTTTGCTTGTGTGTGTTGCCTTTTTATACATGAATTATGAGTCCTATTTTCCCACTGAATGGTGCGTATAGTGTGTTCTTATCTTCCATTTGTTTTCTGTGTCCTGTATATTTCTGTCTACGGGTCTTAGCATGTATCAGACAATTCCAGAAAGGAAATGGTTTAGTTGATACACAGCTAGTGAGTCAAAGTTGGTATTTTAAGGAGTCTCAGTTATTTGGCACTCTGTGCAGCTAAAGGCCCTAAAGTTGAGTACTTTTAAGTGCATTTGTACACTTCCGTCTGCCATAATAAAATAAAATTACTTTCACTATTATCGTATAAACTAATATATTGGAAAAATTTACTAGGACATCACATGCAACCTCTGTAGCAAAAGTCTCCACACAAAGACAGCCACTTTAGAGGGAATAGAGGCCCTCCATAGTGCTTTAAAGCCATGGATAAATTCTGGTTCACAGTACGATCATCCTCTTCAGAAAGGATGTGCAAATAAGCCGATTTAACTGAAAAAGCACCTGATTTATTATGTCTCCAGACCCATATAACATTATCTGACTCCTTAGGAATAAAACAAGAAGCAAGGATGTTGCATCGGACACCAAGCCCCTGTCCTCACCATTCAATTGTCAACGCCATTCCCAATTCCACTGCCAATTTCCATCGGCCCAAGAGCCAGATTCAGCCATTGTAACATTTCTATTAGCAGCAAGGCAATAAGGCATGGGAAAAGATAATTTGAGAGAGCTAGAACCAATCCACCTATCCTTCGAAAATCTTGTAATATCACCCTTACCCAACTTATTACTGACAGACTCATTAAACCAGCTTGAGTGTACAGATAACAAGTCTTTCCACCAGATTGATGCATTTCTATGGGATGATTCACCATCCAACAATGCCTTCTCCAAGGACCCATATTTAAGAGACAAAAAATTGAACCATACAACCCCGCGTTCATTGATACAGCGCCACTTCCATTTGGTAAGAAGGCTAATGTTAAAAATCTCAAGATTTTTCACCCCCGATCCTCCCATTTCCTTTGGTTTGCATACATTTGCCCAGCTAACCCAACATGCCAATGTTAATAATACAATATTTTGCCCAAACATAATTAGGATGGAAATGGAACATAATTAGGACAAAATTTGTTTGTATATAGTTTGGGTACTTAAGTAAATTTATATATCAAATATTTGCAGGCACGAGTACCTCAACACCATTCCCCACTCTCAGTGGCGGGTCTAGGACCCTAGGTAAAGGATACAAAAAATTTTAAAATTATACGTCATTATTGTTAAAAAATTCTAGTAACAAATTATTGCTAAAAAATTAAGGGACTACTGGCAGCGATAACAAAAAGTAAAACCATAAGAACATTTTCATACGATTAAGCTATGCAAAATTGCATTAGATTACAACTTTGTGTTATGTGTCTTGAAAAACAAATTCATCATTTATATTATTTATATATCCTTATAATCATTTATATTATATATAATATATTATATAAGGTTATTTAAGACATTTTATTTTAAAGGATTTAAGCTCCCCTCCCCTCCATTCCAAAAAACCCAACATTATGAGAGCAAAAATTGAGTTATGAGAGATTTGTCTCACTTCTTAAAAATTGAACCAAACATAAAAAAATTAAAATAACTCCTCTCATCCCCTCCATTCACCTTCAACCAAATACTATCTGAGTAAGAGAGTTGAGAAATGAAAGTGTATGGTTCAGGGTGTGCAAAAATTTAAATTGAGTGTGGGGTTAAAAAAATTATATAAGGGGTGTAAGTGAAATTTTTAAAATTTGAGGGTGCAAGTGCACACCCTCAACTATGAATAGGTCTGCCTCTGCCCACTCTATTAGTGAGTAGATGAAAAAAATCATTTATTTTACTCTTGTGATGCAATGTGACTCAAGTGTTCATTATGTGATATTCTACTTGCACCGTGCTTCAATGCATATCAAACATTTGTTAGAGACAGTCCATGTAATTTGCTAAACATGACAAAGTTTTTTGTTTCGTGTCTGACTTCTAAAATAGTCATGATATAAAACAAATCTAGAGGTGAGGCACAAGATAAAACTCTAAAGTTTTGTTATTTAGCAAATCTAGGACAACTATTTAAAAGCACAATTCTAAAAATCAAACTGGTCAATTCAGTGATCTGGCTTGATGACCGGGTGCAAAACAGCCCCAAAACCAGATTATATCACAATCGAAAAGAACTAAAATACCATTTAAGAATCGACAAAAATCGATAGGCTGACAATTTCAATCATTTCTATTAAAATATTGTTATTTAAAAAAAGGGCAAAACGACATTGAACAAGAGCTCCCCCACCACTGAGTGGCTTAATCAGAGAATGTAGGGAAGGGGCATGAATCGAATAAGATGAAAAAGAAGGAAGAAAAATGAATGACTTGAGGAAAGTTGGAGACGTTGAAACCCTTACAGAACGAGCACCTTGCGCAAAACCAAACAAATGCTTTCGCGTGCTGTCACGCACCTTGCAACAGCTACAAACTTTTCGAAATTTGAAGAATGGAGGAACATCCAAAGTTAGGACAAAGGAAGTTTCCAATTTTACCCCTTGAGAAGCTTATAGATGAGTAGCATCACTTTTTTTTACTGCCAGAAATGTCATGGATCAATGGGAGTCCATGTTGTTTATAAAGTTTATGTCAAGGGAGTAACTATTAACACCCTTGTGTTTTGCTAGCATACGCCCCTCATCCAGAAGTTAACTTTCAGATTTGTGCTTTTTGTATTCTAGAAGCTTATTTCTAGTCAATTTTATGTCGTCTGGAAATAAACTTCCTTAAAATTAATGTTTGGGGAGAATTTGAGCAAAAATGCAGTGTCATGGTTACCCCCCTATGTCAAGTATCCCTCAAATGGGCCATCTGAGAGTCCATTTTTGTTTTGGACTTTTGGTCATTATACCACGTATTTTATGGTAAATCAAATACCATCCCATCATTATTTCTTCATATACACACACGCATACATACATATATATTATTTAAAATATTATATTGAAATTTTTAAAAAAAATATTATTCAATTATTACAGGTTCAACTACGATTAGACTATTGAACTTTGAATTCGTGCATGTACCAGTTGAATGATCGATACGATTTTAAAAACATTGTATTTTACAGCAGAAAAAAAATGCATAAAATGACAAAAAATATTCATTTTTATTTTTCAATTCAAAAACTTTGCTGTCTCTCCCCCTCTCCCATGCCCTCTCCTCCCTCCTCCACTCTTTGTCTATCACACATATATAAAATATATTATTATAATATAAATACAGTAATATATATATTAAATATACTATAATATTTGGTGTAATATAAATATTATATGGTACAAAGATATGATATAAATTTTATGTTATTATTTATTGACAATCAATACGTTAAAAAATTGTATTGTACTGCATAATGTTTTTCTTGCATTGTTCTTATTATGTTGTATCTCAGTGTGCTTTCAATATCATTTTTTTTATTTTAATTTAGTTTATACATTTTAAACTTTACACTATGGTTTTAGCGGGAGCGAATGAAAGAAAAAATATTGAACACCATTTAGTTCGGTCACTTTTCTAAGGGCCTATTTGTTTTAAATTTTGGGCAGCTCGGAATCAATTCTGAGAGCAAAAACAAAACCAATACAATAGAAAATCACTATTCTTGTGTTTGGGTGATAAAATCTCATTGGATAAAATTGATTCTATGGTAGGTAGAATTGATTCTGATGGAAGCAAGAAGTTTCTAGCTTTTGCATTGAATAAAATCAATTCTGAGTGTGGAAAATTCTTTGTATTTACACATTAAAAGTGATTATATACTTTTATCATCCAAACGAAATCAATTATTCTGAACCCACTTTAAAAATATCATTACTAAACACAAACCAATTTATTTATACTCAATTTTTTTAAATCATTTTTTTAAAATTAATTCTGCAGAATCAATTCAATAACGATCTAAAATATACGGACCTAAGTATACGGTGAAAAGTGTCTTCTTTTTTTTTTCAAAAGTGATTATACTTTTATCATCCAAACGAAATCAATTATTCTGAACCCACTTTAAAAATATCATTACTAAACACAAATCAATTTCTTTACACTCAATTTTTTTTAAATCATTTTTTTAAAATTAATTCTACAGAATCAATTCAATCACGTTCTAAAATATACGGACCTAAGTATACAGTGAAAAGTGTCTTCTTATTTTTTTTATGTATATATATAATAGTGAAAACTGAAAAGTGTCTTTAATTTTGACTTTCAGTTTCGCTTTTAGCGTTATTTATGGTGAAAAGATATTTACATGGTTTGTGAGACCAATTTTTTTGAGTATATGTTATGTTTGATCTTTTAAAGATATATTTGATATCATATTAATCTTTTATTAATAAATGACGTTGAATTTTAGACTGCCAAGAATAATTTTTATTTTATTCTCCTCATCATAAGAGTGAAATAAATCAATTTCAAAGACCCCCAAGAGGGAGAATTTACAATCAATTTAAAAATCCAGTTTGCGATAGTTAACATTACTCAGTACTTAAGCATGCCATGAGTGAAATCGCTAGACATTGTTATATTTTTACTTGAAACGCAAGGCATTTGGAAACAGAGGTGCTTGGAAATAAAGAACAAACATGCAATATGCAGTGAATCAATAGACTCAATTAATACAAAAAGAATGGAATCATTTTTATCCCATTTTCCTTTTTCTTTTCCATACAATTTGCCAATGGCCTATAAATAGACACTTCTTATACTTTTCTCTTTCACTGCTTAATCTTTTAGGCTATAAAATCTTGAGATCTAAGAATCAATTGGACTGTAGAAGCTATATGTCCTTATGTTAAATATAGTTGGCAGATCAATCATCCTATTCATCAATTGAAGGTCTTGTTGTGTTTGGCAATCTCCTACCATGCACAAAGGAACTGAATAGATGCAGTGCTCTAGAAGGTTGTGCATAAGGTACCATGTGAGCAGCTCCTCTTACAGTGGCGAAAGTCAACAAATTTCCATACTCGGTGACCCAACCCCCAACCTACACATATACATGCCATCATCAACTCACCAAACCACCATTAATTTGCGAAAATTAAGTGAATAAAACTGCAAAACCATAACATAGAAAAATGAAATACTTTTTTTTTCAGAAATGGTTGAACTGTTAAAATACCTGGCCTTTATGAAACCAAGTTCCATATGGGACTGTAATCTGGAACTTCAGATCGTGAGCTAGTTCACGAATGAGTGTTCGAGATCCTAGTAATGGCACAACAGAATCTTGGTCTCCACTGTGACAATAATTTAACATAAAATAATTAGCTTACTAGTACTACCAAAAAAGTATACTCTTATAAATAGGCAATGATAACCAGACTCCTTTGTTGAATGTACCTGAAAACCCATACTGGAATATGGTTTTGAATTATCCGTTTGAGAATTGGAAGGATGTTGATGTTAGGATCTGTGTCGCTGTAATTCAAAACACTGCAATGAAGAAAGTAGAAAACAATGAGAAATGGAGTTGGAGTGTCACATGTTTACTGCGATTAGGAAGCCTAAAAGCACGGGTAGTAGTCTTTGCTGAACGTTCTTAACAAACCATCGCATTTTTTTCCTGTTACAATCTAGCCCAAACTAGACAATAAATCATTACAATTCTATAATATTTAATTAATTTTTTTATTCGAAACCCACCGTAATTAGAGTCTTTGGCTTTTCGTAGGGTCTACAAGAGTATCCCCACAGATTCGGTCTTTTGGACCGACTAATATCCGATATGACGTGTAGACACACGAGAATTAGTTCATTAGATTTTGCAACATTCCAACCGGATGCCTCCTAGGAATTGGACTCGGGTTCTCTTCCTAGGGGGTTAGAGCATGTTTACAGACCATGGAATATACTTAGCTTGTCAATTTGAAGTTTGAACCATAAAGAAATGTCGAAGGTTACAAATGTTTCATATGGTTATACTTACCCACTGCACATGGACCATCTATAGGGCAGATTGGTACGGTTAGCATGGAGAGCCTTCTGAACCTCAGGGAGGTTGAAGTAGAAACTTCTTTCATAACTCATACAGACATCTACGCTTATACTGATTTTAGTAGCCTGCATTGAATTAAGTAAGCGAATTAGTTTGTTTATATATTACTAATTCATTAAAAAAAGTTAAAAATGTCCCCAGAACAGAAGAAATTAAAGAGGCAAAAAGTACCATCTTTCTCAATCTCAGTTCTTGTTCAACTATGGATGGATAACAAACATCCAGAATCACATCATAGTTGTTTATATAATCGCCAACAATTTCATTGGCTTCATTTATGGCATCGTTGCATGATTTAGACACATTATGAGGACTTGCAAAGGCATAATCATCAAAATCGCAGTCATTCATAATGGCAAGGCCAAGTTCATCAGAAATCATTCCGTGTGACCAGAAGTATTCATATGTTGCTTGTGCATCACGGTCCAGTTTCAGAAGCGGGTTTCCAATCTAACAAAGGAAAGCCAAGGTAAAAGTAAGAAGACATTAATTCATCAACTTCCTAAGGGAATTGAAAAAGAACGATTATTTCTAAAAAAATAATCAATAGCTAAACATGCAAGATCAGTGAAAAAGTAACACAAATATAAACTTATGAGTAAATTAACGCCAACATGTATATATCATTTGATTGGGATCTTACAGCAACTCCTTTAATATTGAATTTGAAACCGGTTGAATGAGCATTATAATCCAGAACAGCATTAGCCAACTGTGGTATGTAATGTCCTGTGTGACATTATAAATGTTAGTAAGAAACATAAATATATCACGAGAATAGGGGCAATAGGAAACGAAATTAACAAAAACACTATTTTATTTAGCTTTTCTAGAGTGAAAATTTACTTCAGAAAATAAAATAAAATAAAATATTTCAATTGATGATGAGAAAATAAACCGTTAATATTAAAATAAAATGGAGTAGCATGTCACAACTAGGAATGATGGCATATGTTATCTGCATATGCATAAATAATAGAATACGAAGTTTAATCATAACTGAATCGCTTCAGCTAAATATATAGAATATCTTGAAACACGAAACCAACTTTTGAGAATTTCAAAACGATAAATAAGTTATTAGTATTATAATTGGGGTTTGATTTTGGACCTGCATAGCTTTCTCCGGTAAGAAACAGCTCCCTTGATCTGTATGAAGGAAACTTCTCATACCATTTTAGCATGAACAAAAGCATGTCATTGGCTGCCAAAAATAAAAGCATTAATTAATTATGTTCATGCCTAGTAAAACATAATTAAGGTGTATTAAAACCAGAAATTAAGGTGAGTATATATGGGCCACTGTCTCTACTTACCTGCGGAGGCGTCACCAGTGTTATAATCGGAAGTTGTATTTGAGTATGACCAACCAACACCAGCTGGAGACTCCACAAAGAGGAGGTTGGATGCTATGAAAAGACACAATATATCAGATCATCAGGAATTAATGGACACCAACATTAAATTACTTCCTCAAATATAAGTAAAAAAGTCTAAAAAATATAATTAAAAAAATTTATGTATTTAATCCAAAACACATAGACCTTTTTATTTATAGTTTTTAAAATTTTTTACTTATATTTCAAATAGGAGAGAGTGTTCTCGAATATCAAAACACAAATTCATTTCACATAATATAATACCTCTATTCCAAGACATTGAATTCCTTCGGAGACCGCGTCCATCGCCTTTAGGATAAAAGGGACCTAATTCAGTAAAGGCACCTCCTCCAATGGAGGAACATCCCGGACCTGAAAAATAAGGGTACTTTATTTTCTCTCAATTATTACAGGACAGTTTATGAGCCTCTATGGATAAATAATTGTAACAAGTAAAAATCTCTACAGAATTTGAATTTGATGTAGCCGTTGTAACAAATAAAAATATCCACGGGTTTAAAAAAAAATATTGTATCTTTCTTTCGTATAAGTTTCTGTCAATTGTCGACAGATGCACTGTAGAAAAGGCAGAGCCAGTTCTTGTTTTGATCCACAGGATCTGTTACTGAAGGGTGCTAACCGTGCAAGCAAACAGGATTTCTTTTACGAGCAAGACAACACATTAACTCAATCTGAATTGGTAGGGACCTATGCTTTTCAGTAAAAGATAAAAATATGTGGATATCAAAAAAAAGAAGACGAAAAATATCCTGAAAATAACGGAACATAAAAAATTAAAAAATAAAATAAAAAGCAAACTAGAAACCACGACAAGTTATTGAATAGGGTGAATGAAAGAAATCGACAAGGATGAAAATTGAGTGCATTTCATAAGCATCCATAGTCAGGAATATTCATTATATACAAACTAAAATAAATTGTCATAACAAAAATCTAGAAAGGGATGATATATGATACTAACCTCCATTGAGCCAAAGGGTGAGGGGTTTGTTGTGAGGGTCATTCTCAGCCTCCACAAAATAGTAGAAAAGGCTCCTCCCATGGTTGACATCTATATCAACATACCCAGCATATTGGCTGAACCCAACCTTGGGTTGGCCTGGCAATCTCACCACCAGATCCTCAACTGGGTACCCTTCTACCCCAACAGTGCCCAGCAAGCAGGCGCAGCCCACTACAACCAAGACCCCAACCAACCAAGTACATTTCCCCATTCCAATAACTCTAACTCCCTCACAAGAAACCCACCCTTTATCCATTCCTTGAGGGGCCATTTAAACGTTGCCACCAAATTAAAAATAAGTATTAGTATTGCATAAAGTAATAATTTAATCCTATAAATATAATAACAATATAATAGTAAACAATAACAAATTTAATTTTTATATTATCAAGGTAGATGTATCAAATAATGTGTTGCCACGTCATTTAATGAGTACAACAAATCACATGTTTTTAAACTCATTAAATAAGGTAGCAATATAGTATTAAATGACTATGTAAAATATTTTTACATCATAGATGCATAGAAATTAAGCTCAATAATAAAAAGTAAACATATCCCCTTTAGTCAAGAAAAGTAAACAATAAATTTATGGGAAAAAAAGAGTAAATAATAAGAATGAATTTGAAAATGATTTTACATTTAAATATTAAATTGGAAACTTATTTTAAAAAAATATTTAAACCAAATCTCCTTTTCCCTCTAGAAAAGGCAACAGTTTTTTTTTCCTTAGTAGTAAAACAGAATGAATATGGTATTGATTATGATACGGTATCTTTAGTGAACATATTCTGTTAATTAATGGGAGAAAAAAGAGGCACGTGAATCCTGGGTTTCCGCTAACAAAAAGGTAAATTCCCACCTCAAGATCTGAATTTCGCAGCCTCAAATGCATGAATGAATGGATTGCAATCTGCAGATAAATAGGCAGTCCGAAAACAGAGAGACAGACAGAAAGTAGCATAGTGGTGAAGGTTTCGTATAAAAGGAAATGATTTTATTGTTTTTAGGCTTTAGATTACATTGGCAGCGTCGCCCTGACTATAGATAAAGGGGAGAGATGCTCTCCATTTCTATGGATGTATAGTTTAGGGTGTATAAATCTCTATTACTATAGTTTAGGGTGAATAAATAAATATATATATATATATGTTTAAAATAGTGACATTAATTATGTATTTATGTGTAATTATATACCAAAAACTATAGTAGTAAAGATTTCAATTTTTTTTGAGAAATAGAGAGGATTTCTACTCATAGACTAAACTCCTACTGACGGTTAAAAAATGTTGGCCTCTTTCATTACAAAAAAATTAAATTAAATTGCAGGTTAAAATATAAATACATATTATCATATTTTATAAAAAACCTAAATTGCATTTTAATTTTTTTAATTGCAAGGCTTATTTTAAGACTTATACTATTTTAATAAATATTTATTCACCTACATTAGTTTATATTTTTTTGACGGTTTTAATTTTGTAAATTTTAGGGAATATTAAAAAGCCAGAAATGTTTCAAAGTAAGCATGGCAACAGAACCCGACTCAGCAGATGCCCATCCGACCCTGCGGATACCCACCCGACCCTACCTCAATTTTGACAAGAAAAACTCGTTTTGACTGAGAGTGGGACGGGATTGAAGATGTCGATTGTTTCATATATTTTATTTATTTTTAATTTAATCTCTTTTCAATTGTTTTTAATTTTATTTTATTATTGTATAGTAATTATGATTTTATTCTATTGATTATCATAAATATAATTTTTTTAATTTATATATATATATAATGGAGTCGAGGACCCGCGAAAACATTTGACCCTATCGGAAATGATGAATACGGATGAGAAAAGTAAAACTTGACCCCATTAAAAATGAAAGACAAAGACGGGGGAGGTAAAACCTATCCTGAGCCACACCGTTGGCATACCAATTTCAAAGTTGATAATATAATCATCAAACAAGTCAACGAGTCAGAAAACCAAGACGGTATCATCTTTTGGCCTATCTGGCCGGCATATACATGATTCGTGTTCATTGTACTCCATTAATTTTTTTTATTTAATTTGTTTCTGCGTGACACCATCCTCCAATCAGAGAGCACAGAATGAAACGGAAAACCAAAATTGGATCTGCACTCTCTATTTCTCTATCCTTGTTTTGGAAGGCGCAACTGCTACCCCATACTTTAGCCGCGCTTGTTGTTTAATCCGTTTTAGCCTTACTTTCACTTTCTGCGACTCTAGCTCATCACGAGTGTATCACGTACTACGTTAGACTCCCTAAATCCCAAATTATAAGAGTTTTTTCACAAAATTTCTCTTAAAAAAAGTATAATTAATATAGTTAAAAACAATAAATTTATCTATATTTTTTATTATTTTATCTAAACTACTCTTGAATTTATTAAAAAAGTAAATTAGATTACATTTCATTTAACTTATTAGTTAAAATAAAAGTAAATTAAATAAGGGTAATAGGGAAAAAAATAATTAATGCTACAGACAAATTTTAAAAGCGCCTTATAAAATGGGACAAATAAAAAAGCTAAAAAACTCTTATAATTTAGGACGGAGGAAGTAGGTTTTTTCCTTTTTTTTTTCACAAAGGTTATAGGTTTTTTTAAATGGTGAATTGGTACGTTTATATTAGTTTTTAACCATTTCCTAAAAAAATATTACTCCTTTGGACTCGATTAAAAAAGTAGTCATGTTTGGTGGTATAAAATATAAGCAAATTTTAACTTATTTTACTATATTTAATATTATCATTCGCAAAATATCATTCATTTAATGTTATGATGAAATAAGTTCTCAAAGAAAATTAAATGAAGAAAAAATGTAATTTGATGATTGTAATTATTTTTTTATTACATCAAGAAAATTATATGGTGTTAACGGGAGTAACATTCTTAATATTTTTTTTTGTTTCTCACAGGTCTCTTCCAATTAAGGCAATTATGTTTGAGGCGCATCGGGCACTAAATATAGAAACATCTCCCAGCGGGGATTCAAACCTTAGTTCATCACGTTTTCGGGGATTATCCTCTTACGCTAGACCCAACCCCCGTTTAGGGATGGTAACGGGGCGGGCACGGGTAGTAGCCCCCACTACCCGTCCCGTTGGATAATTTGCCCCCCGCACCCGCCCCATCCCGCGCGAGTACCCGCGTGACGGGTTTTTAACAGATTTTTGAGAATCCGCGGGTACTCACGGGTATCCATGGATACTTAATAAATTCTTAAAAAATACACTTATTTTCAAAAAAAATTATTTTTTACCTAGATTTCTAGACAAAGTTTCAAATGAGAATTTACAAAATACCACCGCATGCTCCTAAATTAAAAAGTTTATGGAAATTACAACCAAATATCCATAAAATATCCAATTAAACAACATCAGGGTCATACCAAAGTGTTAGTACCAGCGGTTACACTAATAAAGAATCATCACAAACACAATGTAATTGCAGTTCAATTAATTCTCAACTGCTATCCAAAATGGATCATACTATCAGTGAATCCACCATGAAATTAAAAAGAGGGGGAAAACAACTATTAGGGTTGTCATTTTATATAGGTGAGGGTATTTAAGTAATTACATATATACGGGTACCCGCGGGCACGAGTAGTATGATACCCGCCCCCGCCCCATTTATACACGGGTAATAAATACCCGCCCCGTTACACCCGCGGGTACCCGTTTAACTGCCCGTTTAAAATCCGTGGCGGGTTTTACCCGCGGATACCAACGGGTACAGGCTTTTTTGTCATCCCTACCCTTGTTGGTGGAGTAACATTCTTAATTACTGTGCATTTAATGATTTTTGCTTATATTTGAGTTTGAATGGAGTATTTTTAACCATTAAATGCTCAATAAAAAACCATTAAATGCAACACTAAAAAAACTGATAGTTTATAATGTAAGAAAAACTAACTATGAATATTAATTAACTCTATTTAATTTTCTTGAAAAAAGAAAAGTTAAGTCATTCCATTAATAATCAAGAAAGCAGTACTATATCTGGTAACTTCATCACAATTTATGAGGATAGTAATATATATAGCCACCCCTAACAAAGTGAGAGCAACTACATGGACTTTTCTCTTAGCAAACTCTACCAAAGAGTTAGAAACATTAGAACATAAAATACTCCTACAATTTGAAGTGATAACCCTATATTCAGTCTCTTGAATATTTTTTATGCTATCCATTACATACTTTGAATCCAACTAGAACAACACATTGGTTGAAAAATAAGGATAAAACTTAGTTAAAAAATAACGATAAAACTTAGGTACAGTTGCTTATATCCTATTGGTAATATTTTTTACCGTTGTTTCTCTCTCTCACGCATCAGCAATAGCAGTTACATAAAATGCAAAAGGCATTTACCTTGTTTGTAGATGACGTGGATACACATTTCGGGTGTAGAACAGTAAAAACAGGATGTAAGAAACTACACCTAAGTTTTCTCCAAAAAATAATTACATTTCGGGAGTATTATTTTTCTGTATTTAATTTTCTATGAAAACTTATTCCATGAAAATAAAATAATTATTAAAACATAAGATCTAAATTAATTAAAAAGTATTTAAAAAATAATAATATTAAATAAGATAAAATTAATTAAAAGTTGCTTATATTTTAGAACACATCACCTTTGTCTTGCTTACATTTGAAAACAACCCTGATTTTTGAACACCTCAAAATGCTCAACACCCATCCAACACCTCTCTTTCTCTCTATCTCTATCTTCCTATCACATCACTCACATATCACATCTATCACTTCTCACGCTCTATTTTTTTCTCTCTCTGGGTGTTGGAGGGGGTAAGGGTGTTCATGGATCATTTTTTCATTTGAAATATAGGGGGAGCAAGTGTCAACTTTTGTTACTACTCCATCAGTTTTATTATAAGTGTCACGTTAAGAAGTTTCTCACATATTAAATAGAAGCTATAAATAAATGACAGAGTATAACAATTTTACAAAATTATCCTTATTAACTATTGAGTATTAATAATTGTCATAAATATATATAGAGTATAATGACTTGAAAGTGATATACTTATTACTAATTTTAGGATAAAACTAAAAAAATAATTAATATTACATTAAAACTTAACATAATATTTATTTTTGAGTTAAATTTTTTTAAGGACAAAAGAAATAATATATCTAGAAAAAGGTAAGGATATAGAAGACAAAACACTTTATTACCTTTCGAAACATGCGCGGCGCTACCAATGCAAGTTGCAGCTGGTAACCTGCAGTACAGCCACTCATTCCGTTTGTTGCACATACTTTTCTATCCACAGTCTTAAACTACATCTACATCTGTCCCAATATATAATACTCCATCTGTCGTTATTATAAAGGCTTTATTATACTTAGTCACTTAAATTTATTTTAGGTTTTAATTTAATCATTTATGTGTTATTTTCTATGTTTTTTAATATAAAGCTCTCTTTAATCTTTTTAGGTTCTTTAAGAAAGTGAATTTTATCAACTATTAGTATTAAATTTTATATAAAATATGTACTATTTTTTTCAAGTTACCTTTTATATCTTCTAAGACTATTAAGAGAGAGAGAATTAATACACCTTGATATATGGATAATTTTGTAAAAAAATAATTAATACACATTGGTCTTTGAAAAGGGTCTTATATTAATGGATAAGAAAATTTTACCAAAAGGGTCTTATATTAAGGGACGGAGGGAGTATTTGTTTTGAATTGGCCCCTTACGTTACAAACGTTATACCAATATGGTCCTTCCGTTACTAACACCGTAAAAGTTAGCTTATATGTCTGTTAATTGATGATTTGACAAATAAGTTAGCACGTGAGAGATCAAATAGAAATCAAAAAGTAAGATAAGAGACCAAATTGATCAAACCTGTCTTCTTCCCCAAATTAATGACATAAAGTTTCTTAAGTTTTCCACAAATTCTTCTTCCCAAATTCATCAGCGCCCATTTAAGTTTTTTGCATGGTCTTCTTTCCCAACCTATTTACTTTTTTTTGTTTAATTACAATTTTGGTCCCCTTATTTTGCTCAATTTTTTATTTTAGTCCCTTCATTTCTAATTTCTGACATTTAGTCCCCATAATTTTTAAAATTTTGACATTTGGTCCAAATGTTAAATTGTCACTTAAATTGAGTGACGTGGATCTAATTTAGCTTATGTGTCATCTGATGTGGCATTTGGTGAGGATCCATTCCATCAGAGAACTTGACATGTCATTAAATGCCAACAATTTCCAAATTAAAAAAAAATAAATCCCAGAAATTAAAAGAAAAGGGGATCTGATCCCTTTCTTCTTCCTCTCCATGTTCTGGTACTCATCAATAACAACATCAACCCAACAACAACATCAACCCAGCAACAACAACATCAACAACAACAAATTGGATCTGGTGCGACAACATCAACAACAATCAACTCAGCAACAATCAACAACAACAATCACCCTAACAACATCAACCCAGCAAATCAGAAATTAAAAAAAAAACCCTAAAATCAAATTATGCTTCGTTATTCTTCGTTTCTGCTTCGTTGTTCTTCGTTCTCCCTAAATCCCACAAATCCCAAATCCTACAAATCCCTAAATCCCACAAATCCACAAATCCCAAATCAAAGATTTGTGTGTTTGTTAAGGAAAAGAAGAAGCAACAGAAACATCAGTGGTTAAGAGGAGGAGAAGAAGCAGAAACCCAGAATTTGCGCTTCGAATAATTAGGAACAACACAGCAGAACCAAAACCAGTATTTGTGAAATAGAACACGAATGATAGCAGAGAAGACCGTGACTTTTGAGATCTGGAAAACGAAAAAGGAAAAACTGAAAAACCAAACCAGAATCATGATAGAACGCATCGTCCACCAGCGCTTCAAGTGTAGGGCAACGAAATGAAGAAGAAGAAGGCCACGAATCACGGTGGCGGTTGCGAACGGTGTTGCGCAGATGGGGTTTGTGCAGCGCACCCTCCCTCCCTCGTTGTGCCTGTCACGCCCGCCGCGTCTCTCCCCTGGATACGACTCTCCCCCACCACCGCGGCCTCTCTGGCTCTCTCCCTCCCTCCCTCCCAAATTCCCTTTTCTTCCCCTCTTCCCGGATCTGCTATTTGGAGGCTCTAGGTTTTTTTTTCCAGAAATGCTTCATTTTGGATGAAGAAGAAACCCTAGAAGACCAACAATAACAGCACGAGGCTAAAGAAGACGCAGTGAAGAAGCTTCTGGAATCATGATAGAACGCAGAGCGAAGAATCAGAACGAAGAAGCGAAGAAGTAGAGCGAAGATGAAGCGAAGAAGCTTCTGGAATTTGTTTAATTTGTTTAATTCTGGATTTAATTTCCAATAGATTTTTTTTTAATTTGAGGATTTTAGGATTTTTTTTTCTAAATTAGTGAGATGGTTTTTTTTATGACATGGCACCCAAATAATCACACAGTCAAATGCCACGTCAGTTTAATGAGAGTCACGTCATGCCACGTCACACAAATTTACTGACAGATTAACATTTGGACTAAATGTCAAAAATTTTGAAAATAGGGGGACTAAATATCCAAAATTAGAAATTGAGGGACTAAAATAAAAAATTGAACAAAATAGAGGGATCAAGAATGTAATTAAACTTTTTTTTTGACGGAATCCCAACACTTACTTTTGCTAGTTGCCGATTCAACGCTTCGTGGGCCATTTAATCTTGCGTTGAAGCAATCATTATTGAAGTTTATAAGTTAGTGAATTATTATTCAGAATATGTTATAAATATGTAGATTTGGCACATAACTATATCAATTTATTATTTCATTATATCTTTACTATATCCCTAGATTTGTCTATAACTAGTAGCTCATTATCTCTATAAATAGGGCTATTAGGTTTTTCCTTGGACACACTTCATCATATTATCAATACAAAGATTATTGCTAGTTTTTAAAGAACTAGCCTTTGAATCCTGGTTTCTGAAGAACGGATCTTTTAGTCTATATTTTTATTGTCTTGTCTCTCCACTTTCTTTTCTATTTACAACACGTTATCAGTACGAGACTCTGTTATATGAGTAATTGCTTAAAGATGTTTTATTGAAAGAACTCGCTTTCTTTCTCACACTCTTTGGAAGATCCTGTTTTTCTAATATTTTTGTTTTTCATGTTATTTGGGTTTTTTAATGGAAATTGTATTCTCATATTGTCTGACTATATGATTATTATATTGTGTATAAAAATCTTGATAGAATTCTGGAAGAATTTGATATTCAAGCATCCCTGTAGGATTGCACAAAACTATAAGTTTTCTTGGTCATCATTATATACAAATTTGTAGAAAAGTTCATGAAAAACTTTATAGCACGAGATTTGTTCACGAAGAACCTCATAATTTTTTTAGCACTACATATAGTTCCCGAAGAACATCACGATTATTTTAGCGCTACATAAGTTCCAGAAGAACTAGATTTGATCGTAATACAGTTTGAAACAAAAGAAAAGTAAAAAAAATAAAAAAAAAATTATTGATTGTATCTTTACATGATAGTTCCTGAAGAACTAACATTTTAATCTCGTTGCCTATTTTCATATTAAAGATGAGATCTTTACATGTTAATTCCCGAAGAATTAACCTATGAATCCTAGCTACTGAAGAACTAGTCGTTAAATTCTTGTTCTTGAAGAACTAGTCTAACCATTTGCAAAAACATGTGTTTTTTGCAAAAGATATTATCATTGATTTGTTTGTATGTTTTCATATAAATTTTGATGTTTGTGTATGTGATATATTATAATTCTTGTTATTGTGATTCATGTATTTTTAGAGTCCTTATCTTTATTTTATATAAAAATGTGATCTTTAATTATATTTTGGAAATTTTGTTGCTATATAAAGATATTATTTTTCTGAAACAATCTTTAATTAATCGCTCAAAATTTGTTGCTATAAAGATATGACGTTTAATATGGTAATTATGTATTTTAAATTTATGTTGATGTTCAAATTTTGATTATGAAAAGTTTGCACCTGATCATGTTCTTACAAATAATATATATTTGGTTATTTCTATTTTTTGATTAAAAAAATGGAGAATTTTTTTTATTAGTTGATTCATGAAATGAAAAGTTAAATTGTTTTCTTGAAATTCATAAAGACATACGTATAAGTGCAATAAATTTTATGTCCCTAGAAGAAACGATGAGATAACATTTCTCAGCACCAAATGAAAGCTGGAGAGTACATTCAGGTGTAACATCAACTAAATAGTATTCACGCCAATTGCTACCAAGCATGATCAAGTCTTTAACGGTGTAGCAATCTTTATGTATGCTTCATTTTAAGGTAAGAATTTATGAATACATATTTTTTTTACGCCAAGATTAATTAAACACTATTTTTCAGTGTTTGCAAGTTTTGCCTCACAGTTGGTCCTGAAGTACCAAAGCAAATGAATAGCCAAAACTCTTTGCCTTTTATTGGTCCTGAAGTACCAATTCACGATTTCAAGTAATTTGAAATATGAATTGATCATAAATTGGTCTTGAAGTACCAATACAAAATTTAAATTAATTGTGAAAATGGTCTTGAAGTACCAATATTGGATCCACGCATAATTTTTTACAACGATAGATGCACAAACTAGAATAGTAATCTTTTTGGTCCATAAGTACCAATATTCAGTGGACAGTGCACAACCTACACAATTATTTGTATTAAGAAATATTTTATGCAATTAACATTAGTTGAAATTAATGTTGATATTTTATCTGGTATTGCAAAGATGGTCGAAGGCTCCAGAAGAGCATGTGATATATTCCGAAATAGGACAAAATTATCCACTGATGATGCGTTGTATTCTAGTAGATCCCGAAGAAATCTACTAAGTTTCAAAGATATACGTCACAATAAGTATCATGTTGAAACAAAAAATGAGGGAGACTTAGAATATCAATGTTGTTTTAAAAGTTTATATTAGAGAAATTTTAAGATTTCTCGTTGGATTATATTTTACAAAAATAAGGATGACAAAGTCGAATCATATGCACCAGAAGTGCTCAGATCTTACAACTTTTTATTTTTTGACATAAACGTATTGGCCATCCCAGTTCAACTATAATGCGACGTATTATTGAAAATACACATGGATACTTATTAAATGATCATAGAATCCTTTTACCTAATGATTATTTTTGTCATTCTCGTGCTCAAGATAATTACTCTTTTCTTTTAATGCTCAAATATGATTGGTTTGCAAGTTATTACTCTTTTTTGGGTGATATGTATTCCCTCGCTACTTTACTATACTATCATATGAGATATATGCGAGTTGAAATTTTAAAGTATTGCAAAACAAATCTTTTGAAGCTAATCTTGATTATCACTTGAAAATTTAGTGTCATTTACTGTTGTTAATTCAAGTTATTTGAATATTTTTTAACTAGTAGTTATAATAATATATATTATTTAAATATATACAAGAGCTGAAACATTTGAATATATTGTGTTTGAAGGCATGGTGTGAGTGTGAAATATTAATTTATTTATTCTGATATTTTAAATGTCAATTATATGTTATATAATTCGATACATATGATGATAACATGCATTAATTAACAAATGTACAATTATATATTATATAATTTATAATTTATTGGATGGTTATATGGCTCGGCGCTTCTGAATTGTGCATTGTGTCATGTATATTTAGATATTGTGATATCTTGACATATATTTGATTATTATATATTTGATGGATCAGTTTTGCCATCAGAGGAAGAAAAAAGAATAAAAGCACAAAAAGTTTGTTGGATGACATCAACATTGTCCATGTTGGATATATGCACAAATCAATGTGAACTTGAAGTTCAAATAAGAAGTCATTTTGTAAAATATTGCGAACAAATTACCAGATATTTTTACAAACACTCAAAAGGTCACTAAATCACATGTGTTAGTTACAAATATTATCGCATGATAAATTGTCCCTGCAGGACAACTAGCGAGTAAGACAACCCATGAATCTAAAGTACGCTAAAAGAGTTGTAGACCTATTGGTACAAAGGATATTATTCCTAAAATGGGGAATTCAAAGTGATGATCCAGAAGATATCATTGACACTCTAGAAGAGGTCAAAAGCAATATAAATCAACAACTCTATATTTCCATATAAGTAACCTCAGAAATGGTTTCAGTACCGGTAAATTATGAGATCTCATTAAACACAGGAAATATGAGGGGAAGATATGATGTTATTGATATGTTTTTACATGCAATAGCAATTGCTTATGAAATTATTAATCATAATGAGCATGAAGCTCGAATCATATACAAATGTTGACATTAAATTGATTGGCCAAAGTGAATTAAAATAATGCAAGATGAGCCAAACATAAAGCATTTGGACGAGTAGTCTAGACACATAAAGTTGTCAACCTCTGTAATGAGTGCAATTACTTTTAGATTTTTAATTAGTTTGACAGTCTTTGAAGGACTTGATATACATCAAATGAGTGTAGTGACAGCTTGCTTATATGGGCCACTGGATAATGACAGATATATGAAAATCCTCGAAGGATTTAAGATGCCTGAAATATACCTCTGAAAAATTCAAAATGCATGAAGCATATCCTTAAAGGATTTAAGATGCATGAAGCATACTTCTGAAAAAATCAAAATGCATGAAGCATATCCCCGAAGGATTGAAGATGGCTAAAGCATGATCCTAAAGAATTATAGATTTATGCGTGAAGCTTAACCTGAAGGATCGAAAGCATCTAAAATGTATTGACTGGTGTAATCAATTTAATTTGGAAATATGAGGACTTTGAACCTATAGTTCGAGACTCAAAAGATGTTTTTAATGGACCTGAAGTCCGAACTCTCATGACACAAATATTTGTTATTACACCTTATGGTTAACTAGAGAGTGGTCTCTATATTGAAAATCCCGGAAAGATTGAAACTATTTGGATTTACATATATTGATAATTTGTATTCTCTTTTTTATCATATTAAACATTTTATATTGGTAAGAAATATTTGAGGTACATACATGATGCAATTATGAGTAAATTTATTTATTTTCTTTTTCTCACGTCGTTCAATATGACTGCTATGAATTTTGATTATTAATATTCTTAAAATTACTTGAAGTTGTTATAAACTATAGATGTTATAAATAAATATCTTCAAATAAAATGTTTTGAAAGATAAGGTGTTGTCTAGGTCTACAGCTCGAGCATTTGCAACAAAGAACTTTGGTCCTGAAGTACCATATCGTGTTGTCATTGAAATACTTTTTTTATGTTGCAAATACACAAGATTGGATATAGTTTTTGCAGTGAACTTCTTAGCAAGATTTTGTTCAGCACCAACCCGAAGACATTGGAATGAAGTCAAACAAGTTCTTCGTTCTTTCTAATCCTCATAAAGCCCAATCGCAATCATGTGATGTTTGCACTTGTGGAGAAACTGTTATATCTTGACGATTCGTGAAGCAAACAATCACAACTATTTTATCAAATCATTCAAAAATATTGATTCTTTATTGAGTAAATTGTGAGTGCATATGACCGAGAAACATGATTCAGTATATTAGAGGAGCATGCAGATTGATGAAAGAAGATGACAAGGCAAAATCATTTCAAGAATATAATGCATCATGAAAATATTCGATCAAATGACAACTCATCAGATTTATTTACAAAAGCATTGTCAACTTCAATTTTCTGAAAGCACGTGAATGCGCCAATTAAATGATATTTCATAAATAATGTATTTACGAGAGGGAAGTGTGTCACTATGAATATTGTACTATTTTTCTTTCGCTAAGTTTTTATCCCACTTGGTTTTTCTTAGCAAGGTTTTAACGAGACATGTTCATAGTGTATGGTCATCCAAGGAGAAGTGTTATAAATATGTAGATTTGGTGGATGACTATATCAATTTATTATCTCATTATATCTTTACTATATCTGTAGATTTGGTCCATAACTAGTAGCCTATTATCTCTATAAATAGGGCTATTAGGTTTCTCCTTGGACACACTTCATCACATTATCAATACAAAGATTATAGCTAGTTCTTGAAGAACTAGCCTTTGAATCCTGATTCCTGAAGAACCGGTCTTTTAGTCTATATTTTTATTGTCTTATCTCTCCATTTTTTTTTGAAAGAATCATATTAATAAATTTATTTCACTTTTTATTTATGCTGTTGCAAGCATTTTTGGAAGCTCATTTAGACATTGGTTTTATTTTCACCACCATGATCTCTCTTCCTCATTTTCATACGCAAATTTGTTAACATGTTGGCATTTATGTCGCAACTATTTTTAATTAATATTTTTAAAGATTTAATTTTTTTTCTAAAAATATTTTTTTATTAACCGATCCACTTGCCTAAGAAATAAGTATATCTCATTAATATGTCTCACTATAAATAAATGTATAAATAAAAATTAGGTATTTAATGTTTTTAAAAATTGATATTGTTTCTTATAATTAGGATTAAGAAAATGGGTCATTTTGTTCCTTATAAAAAGAATCAGATAGAGTCTTTGTCAAAAAAAAAAAAGAATCAGAGAGAGTAATTAATTCAGTTAATTATATTAAATTTGTGAACAATGCATATTATTTTTCTAAAATTACCCTTGAGACTCATCATTTTTTCACTCAATTAATTATTATCTTGAATCTTTAAATAATTAGGGGTATTTTTTGTAAAAAAATAATTAATATATCTAGTAGTTTGAAAAGAGACTTATGAAAAGAGATAATTTTTTTTTTAAAATGGTATTATATATAAGGATACGGGTAGTATAATCTATAAAGTTCAAAACTATATATCATATTATCTGCACATTTCCTTTAAAATATTATTCTGGGTGTGTCGACTTACGAATCACGACTAAAATACCAAACGATAGAATACATTGTTTTGACCACCAACACAGAATACATTGTTTTGTTAATTTTGTCCTATCTCTACATCAAAATTTTGGAGCAAACCAAGGAAACGTACATTTCTCTGGATAATATAAATTTCCTCAATATAATTGACCATTAGTTTCTAAGAGGTTTACAAACTTCGTTCACAGCCTGATTCACAAATGTGGATCAACAGATTTCAAACCCATCGTGTTGTTTACCAAAAAGTCAAAAGAACATTCAAAGCAATAGCAAATTAAATGACTTCTTTGTCCAAATTAGGAATAATGTCACATCTGCAAAATGATGACTCCACGAGCGTTTGAATAAGAATGAGAATAAATCCTAGAATTTTTTTTTGGGAAAGGATCCAGTGCAGTAGTCGGTAGAGTGCAACTGTGCAAGCCTACCACCTATCTTCTAGAAATTGCGGCCTCTTTTAATGGTCAGGATACGAGAGACATCAGAGAATAAATTATCATATTATGTCTTAATCTAGCATTTATTGAGACAGTAGAATATGATAACTTAATCCTATATATCACCTATCATATCCAGTTCATCCAGTTAAAATCTTATTTTGAGAAGAGAGTTGGGTTAGAAACCAACAACATAGGATAAATAATTTTATTTCTTCATCCACCCTTATAAAAAAATTAAAATCTAACAATTTTAAAAAAATTTAAAATTAAAACTAATAAATAATATTAAAAATTATAAAAATCACTATAAGTTAAAAATATATAAAAATATCAAAAACTATATTAAAAAATTATATATAATTTTATCATAAGGGTATTTTTGTCATTTTATGTGTTTAAAAAATAAAAAATATACACAAATTAAATCTAATAAAATATCATAAAATTTAAAGTAAAAACTAAAAATTAAAAGATCATATTGAAAATTATAAAAAATATATTAAATTAATAAAAAGTACTAAAAAATTAAAAATTATATATAATTTTGTCACATCGGTAATTCTGGACATTTTATATTATTTATATCCTATTATACTATTATTTGATTTATCTTATACACATGATAATATAATATAATGTTATCTAGTTTATTATCATGTGCACATCAAATGCAGGATAAGATAAAAGCTTATGTTCATATCTTATCTTTATTCAACCCTTTATCCTGTCTTGACTATCAAACAGGTCATAAAAAGACTGGTGTTCCTAATATGTACCATCTTGGACCAATATCGAATGAACGGATTTCACCGTCGACTATTGCAGGTCCCGATCAGCATTTTAGAATTTCTATCATACTCAATTTATTTTAGGTATATGTTGACACTGAATTTTCACAACATATAAAACTTAAATTTTTTCTTGCATTTGACTGTTTTCTCATCAAATTTATTCAAACTCTCGTCTCCCTTCTATTTCTCATCCCCTCCGTCTACACTTCTTTCTCCTACATCGAATTCTCTCTTATTTTTAAAAAACCAAATTCTCATCCCCAATTCTTTAACCTTGTTCGAACTACTCTCACGGATTTTAAATATTTTTTTTGTTTGCTTATATGTTTGTGTGTTTAATTGTTTGGTTCGAATTACTTATTTACAGTAAAAAACATTTCAACGATGTTTCCCTTGTCTCTGTCATACTAACATAGTTTATGTGTTGTTTGTAATATTTAGCCTTAATAACTCTGTAATGTGCATTAGGCCAACACTTGAGCCTAGAGATACCATGTTTGGTAGGCGTCTAGACTAAAATCCACAGTAATTGGATAGGCTGCTTCACCTTGTGTGGTATTTCCTGACATGAGCGAAGTCAATAGACAACTGCAGGAACTCACCGACTTTTTGGCCGAACATGAGGACAAATCCCATTCACGAGATTTTGTAGTTCATGTAATATTGTTCTATGTTATTGTTCAAACTTACTAATCAATTGTAGTGTCTTTACGTGTAATCCTGTTTGAAATAATAGACATTGTGTATTAATCACTTTAATATATATCATTTGTTTATCCCAGCAAAGTAAAAATAACCAAAAGGCTTTAATTCGAAGCCCGAACCCAAAATACGCACACGAAGAGAGAGTCCCCTATAAAGGATTTTTTTCTCGCCCCAGATTATTTTAGAGATACATTTGTTTGAAGGAAAAAAAAAACCAGAGTGAATATAGTCAAATAGTTAAAGTTCAGAAGTGAATGTTCTCCTAAGCACCTATACACGTAATTCTTTAGAGCACCTCCAATATTGGTGAATCAAAGGGAATACTTAAATTATTTAAATGTCTGAGTGCAACCGTACAAAACGAAGCGAATCAAAGGGAATACTTAAACGCCATTCTCTTTGTTTTTTATTCAGTGGTCTACCTTTCCCTGCTTTCTGTCTGTTGACTCTCACGTCTGCTAAACTCCATGTGCAATATTTTGTTTCCATGTCAAAGTATTCAAGCTTGAAGACACCATCACTTTCTGCAGATATTGGATTATTTGAATCATCATCAATGGCATATTTCACATACATAGGTCTCTCCTTGAATCGCTCTAGGTCATCTGGAATCCGAACTATTCTTTCAACACCAGGAGAAGACACCTGAAGGAAACATATCGAAGATATAAATGCTAATAATAGAACCAACAATATGCAACATAGCTAATCAAAATTTCAATCCATCAGCATTATCTTTCAAAATCAAGCTAAAATTTAAGAACATTAACCAAAGCTTCCTGTGGATGAGCCACAAGTGAAACTAATTGGACAAAAGAGTACTTCAATAATTCGCACTTTCAAATATTGTTCATCGTGATAATCTAGAGCTATATGCCTATATCTCTCCCTCCAGCATAAGACAAAATTCAGTAAGATACTTGAAATGGTACCTCCAAACTTATATTCTCAGGAACAAATTTGGCAAGTTCTGCTTCATCCAATTTTGCTCTATAGGTTTTAGAAAAGGCTTCAATATCTTCCATGGTGGGGGAGCCAGATCTATTGTACATGGAAATCAGAATTCATAAGCTAAGCATACATCCAGATGTCTATAATAGCAAGTTCAGCAGCAGTTTATGCAAACATGAAATATTTATTCAAACACGGGTTACATTCGCAAAACACAAAATGACACAGATAATTGACACTTGAAGAGTGGGACTAAACTTAGATACAGTGCTATAAGTGTTGTTCTTACGGTTCCTCTCACAAAGGCAGTTTTTTTCACACCCCTTCAAAATGTTTGTGAAAGTTATGTTATTTTTTTAGTAGAGAAATAGTAGAAACAATACCTATGGCATTGTACCTAAATTTTATCCTGAAGTGTGCCTCTGTACAGAAATCCATTCATTGAGCTATGCGCAATAGCATTTACTGTTTTTATCTACAAGGTAAAAAGTCCTTTATGGGTCGCAAAAAGAGTTTGCAATCAGAATCTGTGATAATTCAGGCACCAATCCAAATGCATTTAGGAACCTGTGATATAATTGTAAAAATCTCTGGACTTTTTCTTACTTATTTAGGAGGGAAGGTGCATCAGGACAATAGTAAGTTTCTTTCGTTATAGTATAAGTTAAAGAGGTAAAAGCCCCTTCATTTTCTTACATGGGATAGGAATACCGAATAGTCAAATACTAAGGGTATGTTTGATATATTTTTTAAAAACAATTTTTTTATTTTTTAAAAATAGACAAAGAACTCTTGTTTGATATATTTTTTAAAAACTGTTTTTCTATTTTTAAAAATGGACAAAGAACGAATTTTGTTCTTGTTAAATTTTTAAAAACAGAAAACTATTTTTCAAAAGTGTAATCAAACAAGCACTAAATTTTGTTCTTTTAAAATTTTTAAAAACAGAAAACTGTTTTTAAAAAGTGTAATCAAATAGGCCCTAATAAACCGAATTCACTTCGGCATCTTTTTCCTAATCAACCTTCTTCACAGATAAAATTGCACCACAACCCCACATCCTGAACAAATGGTTCCGAAGTCTGAAATTTAGCCTAACACCCTATCTCAGCATACTAGATACGAGCGAAGGAAACAGGCCTCAGAAAAATGATGAACAGTAGGATCAAATGACCTAAAAGATAGATAAACCTCAATATAACATTATTTCTCAGGAAAGATATATCGTTATATAGCACACATTCCACCACACGTGTCTCTCTCACACACACAATACTATAGAAAAATACACATGCATTATACCATAGAAAAATGAAAGATATCCCGCTTACTATATCCAGTCATATATTTTAAACTTAGGCTTACTAAAGATTCAATAGAAACCAATCAGAATAGATATGCATTTTTTGCATAATGACCACCGAGTAACAAAATTTATGAAACTAAACCTTGCTATGTGTGTGCTTAAGGAAGTTCAACTATCTGAATCAGGTACATGTTTCACAAACTGAGAAACACAGGCACACGCGTGGTAACCCATGTTTTCCTTGTTGCTTAATCTGATTAAATTGATTGAATTTGATTTAAAACAGCATAAACTCCAAGGTTCCCCTCTAAAACATTATTAGCTCTCTTTCATTAATTTATTTATTTTGGGTCTACAATGAAGTAGTAACATTTTTCTCAGCAGTAGCACTTCATCTATCATCATAATCATAATAATAACAAACAAAATTTCTTCGCACCATTGGGTGCACACGCTTAAGGGTACACAATTAGGGGTGGGAAAGAAGCAAGAGACGTGCAAGAGTCTTACTTGTTGGAAAGCTTCTCAATGCGCACTTGAATGGTGGAATTGAGCAATGTTTTAAAAGCATAAATTTGCAAGTCACCGTCAAAAGACATGGTAACCTCTTTTGCAACGGCTAGTGCTTTCTTATCCCACCATGTTCCGGCAAGGGAGATTCCACCACCCGCGCCGCCATCACCTGCCTTCAAAAGCGTGCAAAATCACATTCCTCAAGAAAATTGAGCTTTTCTATCAACGCCGTATTATACAATATCAATGGAGTTTGCAACAAAACTTACATACGGCACACCATCCTCGTTCTCCTCATAATCATAGTCCTCTTCTTCGTCATTGTACTCGTCACCGTCACCGACATCGTCGAGGCCCTCATCCACTGCTTGTGCCTCTGTGCAAACGACAACTTCAACCGAGAGTTTAGAAAGGGAAAAAAGAATAGAAAGAGAGCTGAGAGATTCAGATCAGAGCAGTTCTACCGAATTCAAATTCGTTATCAAGGAGGAGGTCCTCTTCTTCTTCTTCTTCTTCGTCCAAGGAAACTTCTTGGACAATGGTGGGTTCTATAACGGGCTCTGAATCAGAGTTTCTCTTCTTGCTGTGAAGAATTAGGGGCTTTATCGGAGTATAAGGAAAGGTCCAAAACTGAAAAGAGAATTTTGTTGTAGAGCGAGAAGGGGCATAGAAGCAAATTCTAGTGACGGTGACGAGTGGTGCTGAAGGAATTCGCCACGGTTGCAGGCTTGAAGCTTTAATCAAATCCATTCGGCTTTTCCAGAATCTAACCACACAGCGGCAGTTTCACAACTGCTCATAGGAAAAAAATATATGTAGCGGCGGTACTAATTCATCCTGGTTTTTTTTTTTTTAAATGGAGTATTTCAGAATTCAGATTAGACTAGTAACATAACCTCGTTATTACGCACGGTTCGCGCATTATTGGTTGTTAAGAAATTTGGTATTTGTTTTTTTTTTTTTTTAAGACTATAGTATAAATGTTGGTATATAAAAATCGAAATTTTATTGTGATTAACTTTAGATTTATTTTATACTTACACTGTAAATATAAATTTTCTTCTAATACGATAGATGAAACAGTTATACTAGTAATGTGTAATGCATAGTTGTAATTTTTCTTCACAGTTGATACCAAAACTCATTTAAAATAAAACATTTGAGGATTGCAAAATATGTCAAAAGCACAAATATCTCATACTCCCTCCGGAACCATTTATAAAGAAAAAAATCATTTTCAGATTCGTTAAAAAATTTATGTATCTGGTCCATTTTGGACCAGATACATAAATTTTTTAACGAATCTGAAAATGATTTTTTTCTTTATAAATGGTTCCGGAGGGAGTACATATGCATCATGTCACAAAATCACAAATATTCTATATATAACATAGAGGATAATAGTTGATCCCTTAGTAACATGGCATAAACATGTCCACATGATATTTTTACAATACATAAAATATATCATGAAACATACACCATATTCACAACATAAACAGTTAATCAAATCATAATATATACACAAATACATGGTAAATGACTGATTAACATATCAAAACTATATATAGCTATTAAATATTACATGTATTTAAGAAGACAACAATAACATTGTAACATTGATATGTGTTCAAAAACAACAAAAATTACACCGATAACATGTAATGTTTTCTCGTAAAGATCTTTTTTGACTAAAAAAGATATTCATTCATTCAAATTGGTAAATTACATCGATCAATATCGCTAAAAACCGAAAATGATGAATCTGTGAATAAACTCACAGCATCCAGGTTAATAGCATAAAACGGCAAAATCAAAGTGCCTACAAATGTGACAAAATCAAAGTGACCGGAATACCCATGCTTCCGGATCTGTAATGTTGACGCCCAAGTCTTCATTGAATCTTTTACTGATCGAAGCTAATATGCCAATCTGACCAAATGAACACCGCATCAAGACGGGAAATCAAACAACGTCGCACCAAGACGACGAAATCACAAAACAAAAAAACACAAAAAACAATCAGATCTATGTGGAAAACCACGTATTTAGATAAAAACAGATAAGAAAATAGTGTAGAGGGATGATTTTAGGCCAAAAAGGCCTAAAACCAACCCCCTCCGATGGCTGATAAAAGAAGACGAAGAGAGAAGGGAGAGCAGAGAACGGCGCTAGGTTACTGAGAGAAGAAGATGTTGAGAATTTCCGCCGTAGAGACTAAAAAACAAAATTGTCATTTATAAATAATAAAGATATTTATAAAATTGACATATGTTCGAAAACGGTAAATTTACACCGACAACATATAATGTTTCCCCGTAGGGGCTAAAAAGTAAAATTATCATTTATAAATAATAAATACATTTATAAATTTCATATGTGTTTAATGATGATAAAATTACACCAGAACATGTAATATTTTCCTGTAGGGACTAAAAAACAAGATAATCATTTATAATAAAATTACACCGACAACATGTAATGTTTTCCCGTAAGGATTAAAAAGAAAAATAATTATTTATAATCAAATTACACCGACAACATGTATTGTTTCCCCGTAAGGACTAAAAAGCAAAATAATTATTTATAAATGATAAAGACATTTGCAAATTTGATATGTGTTCAAACACGATAAAATTATACCTACGACATGTAATGTTTCCCCATAGAGACTAATAAGCAAAATTATTATTTATAAATAATAAAGACGTTTTCGCTCGTATAAAAAATAAATATTTTATGTTTTTCCGTTTAGACCCAAAAGAAAAATAATCATTTATACCGATAGTATTTAATGTTTCCTCCCGTTAAGAGTCAAAAGTAAAATAATCATCTATAAATAATACATAATAAAGATATTTATAAATTTTTATGTTATGCCGACAACATTTTATATTTCTCCGTCTGTACCCAAAAGAAAAATAATCATTTATACCGATAGTATATAATGTTTCCTCCGGTTAAGAATCAAAAGTAAAATAATTATTTATAAAAAATATATAATAAATATATTTATAAATTTTAATATGTGATCAAAGACGATAAAATTATATTGACAATATGAAATGTTTTCTTATTGAGACTTTAAACAAAAATAATTATTTATAAAAAAAATATAATGATAAAATATAAAAATATTGAAAAAGAGAAATAGAAAGAAGAAGTTGACAAAAAAAAAGAAATAGAAAGAAGAAAGAGAAGAGAGAGGTGAGAGAGAGAGAGAGAGAAAAAAAAAGTGAAAGTTGAGAGAGAAAAAGTTAAAAAGTAGATAGAATAATTTTTTTAATGTGAATGTAATTTTTATTTTGGTTTATTATTAATTTAGATTGATATATTTGCCCCTTTAAAAATAATAGGTGGCAAAAATATAGTAGTCTAATTTAGTAATTTTGTCTGCCCTTTATATGCTTATATTTATAGCAGATTAGGAAACTATTATTGTGGCTCAGTGTTGTAAAACTCGGATTGGTCATGCCACTGGGTCATTAATCGGATCGGTGGGTCACTAGTTGAACCGCATGAACCGATTTATAAAAAAAGAATAAGTGTTTTATTAAGAATATATACATCATTGTTTATCATATTAATATCGAAAGGCATGAGTGGTGCAGCGGTTGAGTTGCTTCGCTTGCACCCACGTGGGCTGGGTTCGAATCCAACATGTTGTCTTTTGTGGATGGGATTTTCAATTAATTTCCATGCGCTTTGGGAGACAGAAAAGTTGAAAGCACGTGCATGTGCACTACAGCGTGGGAAAATCTGAACCATTTTGAACCGGTTCAAAAATTTGGACCGAGTCACCAGGTTAAGCTGAGTTTCACCGGCTCAAAACCGAGTTAATAATACTTTCTTTGGTTTTTTTTCAGGTGCTTGGAAAAAATTTATGTATAGTAAACAAACTGTTTATGGTGTTAAAAAAACATATACCATAAACAATTTGTTTACAATATATATATTTTTTTAAATGTATTCCCTAAACAATTACTCCCTCCGTTACTTTTTATAAGCCAATTTAGACAAAAAAACACATATTAAGAAAAGTAGTTAGCATAATTAAATTGTCTATAATGTATATGTTTTTTCAAATTTATCCTTCAAATCATACTTTTAATTAATTAATGTATGTTTTGGATTTTTAAACACTATGTAATTAATTCGGGATACTTTTAGAAAAAATAATTAATGTATCTTGTAATTTGAAAAGGGGCTTATAATTAGTTAACAATATTTTCCTAAAAGGGGGCTTATAAAAAGTAATAGAGGGAGTACTACAATATATAAGTAAGGGGTATTTTAGTCCCAATAAAATAAATGTGGGATGTCACTTAAGATTTACAAGTGTGTTTAACAATTCCCTTCAAATTTTTTTGATCGGTATTCCCTTCGGATTAATAAGGGGCAAAACACAAGCCATACGACATCTACAATATATCTGGTCCAAATAAAAGATATCGCAATATGTGTTGGAATGAATACATGCAATAATTAACAAGGCAGTGACATCTCTCCATCATTTTTTGGCAAAATATAACGGCCCAAAGCCCATATTCCGAACCAGTGCTTTTATGGAAGGGATGAAGGTTTTTGAATGGAAGGGGGAAATGTTTTTGGAGCAACAACAATGGAAGGAAAAGTTTGGCGAATGGGGCTTCGCTAGTTTTTAAAATGTTTTAGGTCTTGCTACCTGCACTCCCACAATTGCTACCCATACTACGTGTGCTCTAAAAACTAGTTAATGAAATATAAAGACGCTAATTTCCAAAAACAGGGGACATGAGTAGCAGTTGTGGGGGTGTAGGTATCAAGGCCCAATGTTTTATGTTGTAATAATAATATGAATTTCATATTTTTATTCCTAATTTTGAATGAATACAATTGAATGATTTATAATAGATATTTTTTGTTTATGGTAATTTAGTCTAGAAGAATGCATAACTTCTGAAAATATTTGTAATAGAAGACATGTTCTAGAGTGAACCATCTTAATAGGTGGTTCACTGTGGACCAATACTTAAACATCGCACGAAGTTCCAACGACGACCAACGACGCCCGTTAGAAGCATAAGCTCACAGTCCCCCTTGTCCTCACGGCTGATGCGGTTAACTAATCGGTGTCGGTTCAACAAAAACAATGGGAAACAAATATGATTTGAGTTTTGAGGCACTCATATTTATTCTCCCTTGTTTTTGTTGAACTAACATTGATCGGGTAATCCCCTCAACCATGAGGATGAGGAGGGTCGTAAGCTTCTGTTTTCGAGGGACAATACTAGTCGTCGTTGGGGCTTCAAACGATTTTAAAGTATTAGTCTATCGTGGACCACCTATCAAGATGGTCTGCCATAGAATTTGTCGTATTAGAAAGCTATGTAGGATTTAAATTTTGTTATGGTTGATGTAGTTTTGAATAATGAGTGAATGTTTATTTTATTTGTCTCTTTTTAATGTCATTTTGCTTTTAATGACGCTAAAAGCAAAATGATTTCGAGCATGTCTGGATCGTTGTTTCGACCCTCTCAACCTATGTTGCCTATGTGTGAACATATGTTGGCTTTCGTTTGGCTTCACATTTCAGCTTCGTTGGTGAGCAATATTCATGGTAAATGTCGGTTGAAGTGAAAGTAAGCTTGTTGATATCTCTCAATTTTCACTTTGTGTTGAAATTTTCTTCGAACCATTTCACCCTTTATTTTGTGTTGCAATCATTACTTTATTTGTAACATATTTAACATATTTACCGTGCATTTGCAATCATGGTGATAACATATTGAACGTGCAGTGACAATGAAGCTACAAGTTGAAGCATTTACGGTGAGGAGGATTCCACTGCAGTTCCAAACACGTGCTCTAATTGATATGATGTAGCTATTGAGTTTGACCCATTACTGTTTTGGTTGTCGAGCATAGAGAAGCTTCATGTTTTCTTATTTTCTTCAAAATATAATAATAATAATAATAATAATAATAATAATATTATTATTATTATTATTATTATTATTATTATTATTATTAATAAAAGTAATAGTGTTAAGAAGCATTAATTAGAGGACAAAATTGTCAATTCACTAAAATAATCACTAATAACAGCATTTTAGCATTTAATAACCTTAAATATTTATTTTAAAATTAAAAAGATTTATTTTAAAATTAAAGAGATTTTATCATTCCATAATAAGAAAGAATTATTTTAAAATAAATGAAATAGGAAACCTAAATTTAAACGTATATGGAAGAGAAAGAAGAAACAAATGAAACCTAAATAAAGTTTTCTTCTTGCGGCGCAATCCTTCTTCTCCTGCAACCCTAATATGCGGCAACAAGTGAACGTCACAGCTCTCACTCTCATTCTTCGTCTCACTTCTCCCTTTATCTGATTCTCTCTCTTGTTTTGTATTCTTATTATCCTTTTGTTATTTTCTCTTCCTAATTTTACACATGGTTTTGGCATACTATTGTTTCGTGAATGATATGTTATAGTTTTGTTTGGAATTTTTTGCAGCCTGGGTGTGTAAAACAGATGTTGCCTGCAAAATTTGTCAGAGGTGCATTTAGGTTGCCTGCAAAATGCATGGTAGTGTTATTAAGGATGACATAGGACCGGGGTTCAATGACTGAATTGAATTGGAAAAGGGAGTTGCTGAGGCTTATAATTATTTGATTGTCCAGTAAAATAATCTCTACACTACCAATGTGCCTTAAACCAGGGAAGATGTATTCCTTTGTGTGTAGATGGAGGCGATACATGGAAAACAATTCAATGGTTGTGACTATCTGATGTTTCCTTCTATGTTTACATTCTTCCTTTTTGTTGTTCACAGGTTTTCATGAGATGGATGAAATTATAGAAGAAAAGAATGTTAAAACGACTATGAAAATTAAAAGTGAGTAAAATTTTGTTTGGATTGATGGAAATGGATGTAATAAAGTTGAATGGAACGATATGATACTCTTGCCTTTTGTGAGTCTATTTTAGGCGGTTTTATTTTATGTTTGCAAGTGATTGATTTCACTGGCTCATGTGATCTTCTTTTCTTCTATATTTTCATAGTCATATTGACCTTCTTTTCTTCTATATTATCAATGATGTATAACTACGAAGTTTTCAGAGCTTGATATCATGACCTCAATATTTGACTCACCTATACAAGTTCTACATAGTTTTTTATGTTATGTAGATATAAATCACATTTAAAAGAAGAAACATCCCGGGAGTCTACTGGAAAGTGATGGGGACCCACACATTATAAAATGTCACAATCCATTGCGACATGGTAAAACGTCTTTAGGCTCCTAGTCATTAGGCTATTTTGATTTCTCAGATACATGTAACTCTTTTTGTTCATGGGTGATTGTGTAACAGTTAGAAAAAGTGTGCGGACAGAAAAATTCTTTTCTTGATTGTAAAGCTTTGACTAATATGCTGTCAGGGAGATTCAGAATAAATTAGGATAAAATGATGGCTGTAATTTGATTGCATGATATATTTAGATGTCAAGTTGAGCGTTTCAAATGTTTCAAATGAGTTTCTTAGGACTCTTTTCAAAAATTGTGTTTTGCGATTTAATTATTTTTTGTGCGAAATTTTGTGGTTGTAAGGCCAATTTGATTCGGCATTTCGGTATGAGGAATTGATTTTTATACTACAGTTTATCTGTATACATATTAGTCTATATAGAATATAGAATAAATAAAATAATAACTTTACATGGGTATCACACGGGTACACGTGTGATACGCGTGAGTATTATGTTCATGTTACCTTAATTAGGAGGATTGTGTTTGTGTTACCTTAATAATTATTTATGAATAATTTTTATAATCTTACTATTTTTAAGATACAAAAAAAAGTTCAAACAAAAAATGCAAAATTATTCTCACAAATTATGCACGGGTCAAAATTACTTAAATAATCACTTTACAGCATTTTAGTATTTAATAAATATAAAGATTTTAGCATTTAATAATTATAAATTTTTTGTGTTTAAAATGAAAGAAATAGAAAACCTAATAGGTGAGTATTTGAGGAAATCTATTCAAAAGACAAATCAATTAAGATTTTTTCAAATATAACAGTAACTAATTTAGTCAATTATATTACTTGAATTTTTTCCTGAATTACGTCAATTGACGGTAGGAGAAACTACCCAAATTTTTTTATTTTAGGAGCATAATATATTTTTCATATATTCAGTCAATAAATTAATATTTTTCAATTTCATTTTCGGATTACAATAATTTATTTCTTGGAAACATTCTTATATATATTCTGTAAATAAATACCAACATATATTTTCTATCCATATAATTTTTACTCAATTTTCCTGATAATTAACTATATATTGAAGACTCCTGACACTTGTAGAATCCTTTCCTAAATTACTACATCACGTAAATAAAATTGTCGCTTTAAGGTCTGGCCAATATTGCATTCAATGATGTAAAATTTTGAAATTTTTTAGTATAAGATATTTTTAATTTTAATTGATGAATTTAGATTTTGCTTAACAAATTTCATCCAAAAAAATATTTAGCTTAACAAATCCTATAGTTTCCCAAATTATTTTTCTAAACGATCTTTCATAATATTTCATAATTTATTTTTATAAATGATCGTTTCATATTAAATACTAAATAGAGCTTCTCTAATTACTGCACTATTGATATTGAATTTTTTTCCAAGAATTATTTAATATTCACTATTAATGTTAAAATTGGCAATTACAAAATATATATAATTAGCAAGAGGTATTATATTATTAAGGTAATCAATTAGGTTCTAAACGTCAAGATACAAAAAATAAATGATTATCAATTAAATTCATTAAATATTTTTCATACAAAAGTGATATTAGCACATAATTATATTATTCTGATAAAAAAAGATTTAATTACACTTTTAGTCCTTATCTTTCTCAATTTGGTGATTTTGGTTCCCATACTTTTTAATTACAATTTTGGTCTCTCAAAATCATGGATTTTTTACACTTTTGGTCCCTCAAATTGTGAAAGTTGGGGGGACAAAAAATATAATTAAACCTAAAAAATTATACATATGTACACACTTTTTTTATCCAAAACTTTCTCTTTATTTTATAAAAATAGTATAAAATATTTGGAGCATACTCTTTCCTATAAAAGAAAAAGTAACAATTATAGTTTTTTTAAACAGTAAAAATTATAGTCAATAACTACAAAAATAACCGTTGAAATCGTGATCAATATTCATATACCATATGTATATAATTAATTATGAAATAAATTAAATATTAGATTATATAATTCGTAAACAATAATTTAAACTGACTCTTTTATAATTATAAAGATATATGTAGTCATTCTATTTTTTTTATAATCAGTCTTCTTTATATCTACAGGTAGTACTCATCAGAAACTTTTATTTGATACAAATAGTCCTGCTACATGCAGCATCACCAATGATAATATGCAGTAGTCAGGTGCATTATAGTAATTCGTTTTTCCCTTCCATTAATAACAACATAATAATGATTTGTGTGCAAATTTTTTAAATTTTATTTTATTTTATTATAATGCAATTTGCAAAAAAAAAAATGAAACAACTTGCTTCAAATTCTGTTGTTCCGAATAATACAAAATATGAGTATACATTTGTAGTCAATGCGGTCAGGAATTTTACTGCTGAAAAAGTCATAATTTATTATTTGTTTCTTTTGCAATTGCTATAAATAAAAGTCAGAGACAATCTTTTAAACATGTGAGAATCTATCTTCTGCAATCAATTTTTTCCCATTGTCAACTATATATTGCAATATCAAAGGTTACATCATGCAGTGGTCTGAAGATACTCATATGTAACAATGAGGGAGATGCGACAATCGCCACTCCAAATATAGTTTATAGAGAAGTTTTTCAGAATTTAGTTTAGATGGTTTGGGTTTGCATTATTTTCTCAACTTTTGAAATATACATAACCCTATTTATTTACTTTTTGCATTCTTTGATTGAAATTTAATGGTTAAGTGTTCTATTTGTTGAACGTGCCAATAAATTTTTGATATTCTGCTTTTAACTTGACATGGGAAATAAAGTTACTTTTTATAATATTATATATGTTGCCGAATGCTTATCTTAATATAATTATTATTTACTTTTGTAAAAAAAATGTAATTATTATTTATCAGTTTATATGTTTTTTGGGGTACTTAAACGGGGTGTATCATTTTATATGTTTGTAATTACATTTAAGAAAATTATGATATTATTTTCTTAGTTTGAAAGAACATGATTGTTTTCATGCTATAAACCAAATTTGATTTGTTTTTTATTTTTTTAATCTGAGATTTTTCGTTAAGATGATTCACTGTCTACAAAATATATTTTTTGAACAAAAAAAAACGCAGAAGTAATATGACAAACTTTGTTTACCCCGTGCATCGCACGGGTCAAAAAACTAGTAATAATAGTAGTAGTAGAGTAATAATAATAATAACAATAATTAATATTACAATTTTAAATTTATACTTTATTTTTTTAATGCACAACGATCTTTATTACCATTTGATATACTTGAAAATTTTGAAATAAAATAAAGATTAGATTAATTAGCATTACATTATAAAACTCATGCCCTTTTTGGTAATTAAATATTCAGAAATATTTTTTTTTATAGATAAAGGGTTACAACGAAAAACCCCTAGCATCTTCCTCAAGTATGAGAGAAAGCTTGGGACATGCAGAATGAAAAATGGTCATAGACAAATCTCCAGAATGGCCTAAATTAGCCATAAGATCGACACTTCTATTGGCTTCACGATAGACATAGAATAAAGAGCATTCATAAGCTTGATGGTCCATCAGAAACAACGCTTCATCGAGCAATGGTTTTATAAAAGAGCAGGTGGACTTCCTCGAGTGATTCATATTGACAACTGCGAGGGAATCCAATGAACTAATATCCATACTTTTGGCAAGAGCAGCCCTAATACCAATCCCAAAAGCTCAGTCGTGACTGGGGTTGAAGAGCCATGGTTGCACTTAAAACCCGAGACAAAATGGGCCCCAGAGTTCCGGATCAAAACCGCCACATGCTTCCAAGCTCGAGCCATGTATGCGTGATCTATCAATGTCCAAGTTGAAGTAGTTGGGAGGATGAGGTGTCCACACTGTGTGCACCTCATGGGACCTGTCAACAATGAAGACAATGGAGGGTAGCAACAATTGTTGCTCAATGAAATAGACTTGACTAAAAAGACTTGATTGAAATTGCTCCAAGGATACACTTTTCCCAGTAAACACCATTTGATTCCTATCTAACCAAAGTAAACGACACATAACACCAAACACCATGGACCAGTTCTAGTAATCAAACTATCCCATTTTTCATTTGCATAGTCCCAATCTCTGAGCATATGGATCAGAGTTTTCCGGTTGCTGAAGGCAATGATGACACAAATCAGATGAAGCAAAACCACGCTTAAACCACTCCTCATTAGTTATTAAGTGCCCATGAGTAGTGTGATGTAACATCCTGATTTTCAAAAAATGATAAATAAACATTAAAAAATCTAAATTGAAAGGAGATAGGCCTAAATGTGTTAGAGAAACATTCAAAAAGACTAAAAATACCCCTAAGAAGGATCTGGAAGCCCTAGAAACATCTAGAATGGAAGAAATTACACATATGTCCTTAGGTACGGTCGCGACGCGATCGGGATTGAATTGGAATCCATTGTGACGCGATGGAGAGGATTCTGGAACCAATAGGTTGATGATTAAGTCGGTGATCACAACCAATGAATGGGTGACACGTGTCCCTATCGCGACGTGATTGAGATTTAGCCTATAACCATCGCGACGCAATCGACCTGATCCTCATCTATAAATAGCCTTCACCTCTTCACTTCCAACTCGCCCCAAATCCTCTTCTCTCTCTAACTTGTTCTCTCTAGGAACTTCTAAGGAGTAAGTGTGCTCTGTGTTTGCTTCTAATGAGGATCTGACACATCAGAAAACCCTTAGTAAGTAATCATTGAGATTGAGAAAGGGAGTGAGGCTTGAGGGCCACTAAGGAGCAAGTATGCTCTGCACTTGCCTCAAATGAGGATCTTGTGCATCAAAAAGCCCTTAGTAGGCCATCCTCTGAGAAGGGAGGATGAGAGTGGCCTAGTAGATTAGGAAGGAGTGTCCAGAGGTAGGAGTACAAGTAGCAGACATGGCGAGAGAGTGGAAAGTGGCAGCAACTACGACAGCCTTCTAACCAGGTAAGGAGACTTGAACCCTATCCACTAGGGATTGTAGGATTAGAATAAGTGTATAACTAGGCGTAGGGTGACCCAAGCCCTACTAGTGGTTGATAACGGCAGCACCTTAGGAGAGGGGTTATGAACTATGATAGCTGAGGACAATTTTCAGAGGTCTATCAACCATAGGAGTAATCTATTGATGGGTGTGGATTGATGTGATGTTGGTTCCTTACGATTGTATTATAATTATGTATGTAATTACTGGTGTGTGTGTATTGATAACATGTCAGTAGTAGATCGCCTGAGCAACATTAGGGTTGACTCATGTGTGGATTGAGGATGGTTGATGCTTAATGATGTGTTGGTTGACCTATGTGATATTGATTGAGAATTGTTGTTGTGTTGGTTGATCTATAAATCATTCGAGGATGGTTAAGTATTGATAATGTGTTGGTTGATTTACAATATGATGTAGATGCTGGTAATTCTGCTTATGCTAATTTGATGATTAAGTTATTATAGTGTTGTGTGTGGGAATATGGCTGAACTATTTAATTATAAAGAGTTGAATAGTGCTGAAATAAGACATTAAAGTTGGTTGAGCTAATAGCCTGATAAGTGCTGAGATAAGATGATGATGCTGGCTGAGACAATAAGTTAATGTGCTGAGCTGATGAATAATGAAAAGCTAATAAGGTGCTGAATAATAAATGGACATATGCATGTGCTGTAATCCACCGCCGTGCAGATAGGCTATGTACGAGGCCAGGTGCCAGAGTGCGGGCACGATGCAGTCGGTATAGGACTCGCTTCGTGTGGATCATTGAAGATAGTCTGGGTCCGACAAGGCTCCTAGGTGACCAGTGATTTGGCCCCACTGTGTCGGGACGTCGGGTAGCCTAGTTATCCTGACGGGGTACTGTTGAATCACTGTCCATAGTGCCGATCCCGAGTGCCACTCCGATACCTGTTCTTATCGAAGAGCAGGGATGCACTCTTGAGGGGTACGATGAGCGAGATAGGGGATGGATAACTGGTTGGCCTATCGAGGTTGCTGTTATCTATAAAGGCAAAGTAGCTAAGGTGGGGCTGCTTTTGCCATAATTGAGCTGTGTGGCCACGTAGGCATATAACCGCAGGTTGCATGGGAAAGGTAGTTAGGTAATGATCTAAACAAGTTACTGGGAGATGTATGATTTAATCTATCATTCCATTGTTCTATTTTGCTGTTATACTTATGTGTGATGCCTGATTATGCATGAATTCTAAATCCTACCTTCCCATTCAATAGTGTGTATAGTGTGTTATGAGTCTCCTACTCTCTTTCTTGTTTTGTATCTGCTCTCGGATATTAGCAGGTAACAGACGATTCAGGAGGAAAGATGGTATCAGGTATTCCACAGCCAGTGAGTCAGAGTCAATAGATGAAAGTGCAAGTTACTATCCCTATACACACTATATAAATGTACACTTTCGCCTGCTAAATAAAATAAAAATTATTTCCACTATTTGTGTATACACTAATATATATTTAATATATTGGAAAAAAATTGACTAGGATGTCACATGTGACATCCTGATTTTCAATAATATTAGAAGAATAATTAGATTAGTAATTAAATAATAAATGGGAGTTAAAAACCTTAATTAGGGATAAAATGGGCTTAAATGAGACTCGGAAACCCTTAAAAGAAGATAGAAGTCCTTAGAATCGTCTAGAATGCCCTAGAAAAGCGTAGAACACTTGAGAATCTTCTAGAACGTCAAAAATGAGATATTTATAGTCAGCCTCGATCGCGACGCGATGAGATTAGTACAAATCTGGTCGTGACGCGACGTAAGTCGGTGGATCAGAGCGTGGGATTGCTGACATGTGTACCACGTCGCGACGTGATGGGATTTATGCCTGAGGACCATCGTGTCGCGTTGGACCCAAAATGGCTATAAATACCACCCTTCACCCTCCACTCTCCTCACTTCTTCCAAAGGATCCTTTGGTAGGGCGTGGGGGAGCTTGGGAGGCGCAATAAGGACGCGGGGACGAGACGCGAGCGGTAGCAGTCTTCTAAGTCAGGTAAGGGGAAATATACCTTAATCACTGGGAAAATAGACAGTAGAGTAGTACTGTTAGCATGTGGTTGACAACAGCAGCACCTCAGGAGAGGGGCTGTGACCTGTGATAGCTGAGGACAGTTGTCAGAGGTCTGTCAACCATAGGAATGATCTATTGAAATCTATGATGGATGTTGATTGATGTGATACTGATTGATATGAATGCTTTATGATTGTCGACCGATGAGGTGCTGATTGATAACATGCCAGTAGTAGGTCACCTGAGCGACACTAGGATTGATCATTATGATGGTTGAGGATGGATGATAATTGATGTAGTGCTGGTTGTTGTACTGTATATGTTGGTGGTTATGTTATATATAATGATAACTCTGATTATGATTTAACACCTACGAGTATGAAGTATGGTCTTAGAGTTAAGGGTGACACCCTCTAGTTAGAGGATTGCGAATCCCTAGACGGTGATAGCAAATATTACTGTCGGTACTCTGTTTGTCAATGGTGATAGCCGGGTCGGTGTACCCGAGGTATCGATGGGATGGTAATGAGATCAGTCTGTGGCTTTGGGGGGTATGTGTACTCGGTACCTTACTCTGTTAATTGGATATGGTAGTATGGGATGCCATAACTGATAATCATAGATGGTAGCGTATCAGGAGATACTCCCGGGACAACCAACTTATGTTTCATTCTTGTGCCATGAGACTGGTGATCGGTCTAGGAGGAGGGCGTGAATGACCCGCAATAATCAGCGATGATCTAGGTCAGTAGGGCTGGTAATAAGCCTGAAATCTCCGGGACAGTAGAGCTGATAATTGAGCCTGAAACGTCCGGTGGTATGGATCTGTAGGGCTGGTAATTGAGCCTTAAAGACTGGTGACATGTGTCAGTCTGTGGTATCAGAGTATGATGTGGTCTGTGACCATGTGGTCGAGTTGTCAGTGTGACGTGTCAGTATAGTTTGGTCTGTGACCATATACTTAAGATTCTGAGTGTGTATTTGTGGTAACAGTTATCTTAATGATTGTTGTGATATGCTGATGTGCATGGTGAAAGTCTATCTGCTACGTTGTTTTCCTGCTTGTTAGTGATTGATGAGTGTCTTACCCCTTCGTTTTCTGTGTTTTCTATATCACATGATGATGGATAACAGATGAATAAGAAGTTTAAGTACTTTAAGACTGGGAAGCAGTGTTGCATCACGACTAGTGTGTCCTGTTGCGTACTCTGATATTGGATTGAAAATGCATTGTTGATGAGTCAGGATAAAGTGACGCCCTGTCTCGGCGGGGTGTTACAAGCAGTTTTCCAAAGGAAATTCTATAACGCATGGGTCATTGCCACTTCGAGATAAGATTGAAAGGGAAATTGGAAAGGTTGCTAATTGTTGAATGATGAATCGATTGGTAGGCCGAACTAACGGTAAAGAAGTCATCCGAAGAGTAGCGCCAACAGAGGAAATCGTCACTACTTGGACTCATGGGCTTGATTGCAACTATCTTGTTAATGATTTCAACCGGAAGCATGCTTCTAAGGTGGCTCCAATTCCAATCATTCCCCTCACATAGGCTGAGACTGTGAAGTTCTATTCATGGGGGGATAACATGGACAATATCACCCGGGCAGGTCACTCTAGGTATCCAAGGATCTTGCGAAAAACGAGTAGACTCGCCATTTCTAATGAACCAGGTGATACCATGTTCAACTAACTCCCACGAATTCACAATGCCTTGCCAAATACGAGAGACTTTTGAGAGCCACATTTTGAATTTTGGAATGAGAGTGATTTTAGTTAGTATTAACCAAACAAATTTTATTTTGTCAAATATATTTTTGAAGGAAAAAAATATTTAAATATAAATCACATTACATTAAACTTATTTTTTTAGCAAACTTAAGCCTGCAAAAATGATGTTGTTCAATCTTGTGTTGGCAAATTTTAATCTAAACATGCACTTCAATTTGCAAAATCATTTTTAATAAGTGATACTGTTGGCACACAAAAAAAAAAATCTTTTTGGGCAATAAATTGTCTGAATCTACTGTTCGAAACAAAATGTTGATAGAGGTCATGAAACAAAGTAAAGACTAAAGAGTTTGCTCTAAAAATTTGGCATCAACAAAGTCTAAAACGGTGCGTTAGAGCGAAGCGCTCGTCGTCCTCGTTGGTCGTGGATCTGAATTGAATTCCGAACTCTGAACTCTGAACCCCTCCCCTCCGTCTCTGTGGCTCTCACTGCTCCTAGATTCGCACCCGCTGTAATTGAACTGGCTCATCGATTCATCTTCTTCGACAGATTCAATCCCCACACACAAGATGGTGCTCACATCGTCTGTGCGTGATTACGTCAACCGCATCTTGCAGGACATCTCCGGCATGAAGGTTCTCATCCTTGATTCTCAAACGGTACACCACACTTTTCCTTATCGATCCTCCACAATGTTGGCAAATCTGATCGAAATACCAACGAATCGTTTTTTTTTCCCTTCTTTTGATGTGTTGCTGTGATTATTTGATGTCAGGAATGCTAAGCATGAGCAACAAGATACTTGTATTATCCACAGTTGGGTCAATTTTATCTGTCTATTTTTTTTATTTTTTTATTTTTAAATTTTCGCCCTGACTGAGTTATGATCAATTAAGTATCACTTACGGTAGTTCGAATTACTCATTTGCAATTTTCACGGACTGCTATTTCTGCTATGCTCGGCTGCAATTTGTTTTCGATTTTCCATACGGGTCTGTCTACCAAGCGAATTAGGTAGTGCAATTATAAAATGGTTTCAATTTTTCATGAATTTTTGTGAGTCATGAGTAAATTGTCATTGGGTGTGGGTTTGAATGTTTCCTGAAAAATGAAGATACGTCATTGCCTTGTTAATTACTTTCAAAATTTTATTGCGTCTGATGTTACTTTGTTTTCTTTCGGCAATGGAAGGAAAGAAGAGGTTGTAGGTTTGAAACTACTGTACAGTGATGGTGAGACTCCGTATTATATGAATATGATTTTCATTTTTATTCTAAAGGATTAGGGAAACAAAGTTATGGGGCTCTTAAATTTTGACAATTATGATGGTTTGATAGATTATTAAGCTTATAACGTTGATATGTGCCTGTAAAGCTATCACCTATGGTTTTGTTGCCAAGACACCAAAGAATTATGTTTTGGCTATACTATTTTGTTTTACTTCATCAAAACCATGAAGCAACCTGCCATAGGCACTAGATACCTGGAATTTTTTCACTTTCGTTTGTTTATATGGAAATGTGTGTTTTTTATGTTGAGTGCGCATTTTCTCAAATTTATGCAGGTAAGTATTGTGAGTGTTGTGTACTCACAGTCAGATCTTCTTCAGAAAGAAGTGTTTTTGGTAGAGTTGGTAGATTCAATTTCCAAGTCAAACGAACCAATGTCACATCTCAAGGCCATTTACTTCCTTCGACCTACATCAGAGAATATTCAGTATATGCGCCGCCAGCTGGCTAGTCCCAGATTTGGAGAGTATCACCTATGTAGGTTATGTAATTTTTTTGCTTGAATCTTAGATAAGCTTTGGTGCAATCCTTCCTTTTGAATCAATTTGTAATTTCCCGAAGTTAATAGTGGTTTTCTCCCATTGATTTGAAGACACTTTTGAATCCATTCTGAAATTACAGTTTTCTCCAACATATTGAAGGACACTCAGATTCACTTACTTGCTGATTCAGATGAACAGGAAGTTGTCCAGCAAGTTCAGGTAACTGCTTATGGATGCACTGTACTCTCTATTGTCTAATCTATTTGGACTTAGGAACTTTGCTATAACCATTTTATGAATTTTGAACTGCACACTAATTTTGTGATGTTAGATGTTTTCCTAACCCTTATATATTAAATTTTAGTCACCATTCTTGAACCTCACAAAGCAAAGTCATACTTTTGTTCTCATAAAGCCACGTGATATCTTATGATACATATTCAGAGATTTCATATTATATCAAGTTAAATCAATATTAATTTCTCCTTAATTAACGATTTAATCAAACAAATTTTTACCTTCCTTCATTTTTTTAATCAATACTTAAATTTCTTACATTAAAAATTAAATATAATATGATATTTGTAAAGAAATGTTAAAATATAAAATGTTCTGTATTTTTTATATTTATTTTATTTTTATTACTATTAAAATTAAAATAATTTTTACCAATTATATTAATTTTTAAAATATATTTTTTATTTATTTATTTTTCATTTTCTGGAAGTACTGTGCATTGTGCGGGTACTTACTAGTTTATTTTAAAATTGATAAGAAAATTACAGGTCAGTTTATAGTATCAAAAGAACATTATCAGTTCTCATGAAATAAGTCCCAGATGGAAGGGTTTTCCCTTCTATCTAATTCCTCCTTTAATTGTGATTTTTATTTTATATGTAATGTCCAGTTCTTTATCTGATAAATGACTTTGCACACTGTTGAGCTTGAAGCCTTGAACTCCCCAGTCCACACTTTGTGTTGCAATCTCAAGTGCTGGGTTTTGTGTTGCAAAGTTTAATTCTGATATAGTTGTGTTTCCTGATCATCCAGGAGATCTATGCAGACTTTGTTGCTATTGATCCTTATCATTTCACTTTGCACGTGCCTTCAAATTACGTTTATATGCTCCCAGCTGTTGTAGATCCTTCAGCATTGCAGCGTTTCTGTGATCGGGTTGTTGACGGTCTTGCAGCTGTTTTTCTGGCATTAAAACGGAGACCGGTAATTAGATATCAAAGAACATCTGACATTGCAAAAAGAATAGCACAGGAAGCAGCTGTGAGTCCAAGCCGCCTTGTCTAACTTGTATTTTGTGGTTTATGTTAAATAATTGCACATGCATTTTAGCAATGTGGTTGTTGGTTTCTATGAGTTTAAGCTTTTATATCTCTATCATTTCTATGATTCTGAATTGCACAGGGCTTATCTCTGAGTGTATGCAACTTCTTTACACATGTAGCCAAAATCTACATGTTCTTTTGGCTGGCAATTTGTGTATCCCAATATGCCATGTTATATCATTAGTGATTGTGCGGGCATACATAGTGAAAACTGATTTACTTTATTGGGCTTGAAACAGAAACTGATGTACCAAGAGGAAAGTGGACTTTTTGATTTTAGGCGAATGGAAGTTTCTCCATTGTTGTTGGTGATTGACAGGAGGGATGATCCTGTAACACCATTGCTAAATCAATGGACTTACCAGGTATTTTTGAAATTAAGACAAGTCTAGTGCTTACTTACAAACTTACAACCCAGTGATTGGAATTTTTTTTATGCATATATGTAATGCATTTGTGGTGTTATATTGTACAGGCTATGGTTCATGAATTGATAGGAATCCAAGACAACAAAGTGGACTTGAAATCCACTGGTAAATTTCCAAAGGATCAGGAGGTTGGATACATATCTTGAACTGGGTAATATGTCAGCAGCATATTGCGGTCTAGATTTTTTGCTCATTGAAAAGCAATTTTTTGCTAATTCTTATCACAGGAGGTTGTGCTGTCATCAGAACAAGATTCCTTTTTCAAAGCTAACATGTACGAGAATTTTGGAGATATTGGTATGAATATCAAGCGGCTGGTTGATGAATTTCAGCAAGTGGCAAAGAGTAATCAGAACATCCAAACAATAGGTTTGTACTTTTTATTCTCTCACATTTCAGATGACTAAAATTCCTTCAGCTGTTACAGTTACGAATGTCAAAACTCATTATACATGATAACTTATTTTATGATTTGACTTTTGGCAGAGGACATGGCCAAATTTATTGACAACTACCCTGAGTACAGAAAAATGCATGGGAATGTGACAAAACATGTGACGTTGGTAACAGAAATGAGCAAGATAGTTGAAGAGCGAAAACTTATGTTAGTTTCACAAACAGAACAGGAGTTGGCTTGCAATGGAGGGCAAGGAGCTGCTTTTGAGGTATATATTGTATGCTCTTAAATTTTTAAACATTTTCCTTTGCTTTTTCTCAAACTTCAAAAGTTTTTTGATGACCATCAAATAAACTCCGAAACATACCAGTTACTGGTACCAACATTAGTAATGCCACTGGGAGTTTGTTTATTGCATACTGTATGATTTCTGACATAGTAGCAAATTATATGATTACATCTAATTATTACACCCCAAAAAGCAATTTGGAGACTGGAAAAATGGGAGGATCCTTTCAAGTTGTGCAATGTTTGTTGTAACTTGTTTTTCCTGTGGTGCTTGTTGCAGTGTCTCTTGTGGTGGTTCTGAGAAAATACTGCTAGAAAACGAATCTATAGTAATTTTTTCATTTCAGTGCTGATATTTGTTAGAAAGGATATGTTATCCTTCTTGTAATTATTCTGCTCTCTGTCTTCATAAGCTTTGCATTGTTCCCTAAGAAATTAATTTTTCATGGATTAAATGATTTATTTTAGCTTACACTATTCTCACTTGGTCCTTTCTTTTCAACGCGGGACTTTTATTACTCACTTTTGAATTTCCATCAATGATATGAATTGAGGACAAGGATCCACAACAAAGTATAAGAGTAAACAAATCCCTGAATAATATCCATTGTTAGTTTCACTTAACTAACAAGTAACAATCCATGTTTAACATAACGGATTATATGTTATGTGAAGTAATCTTATTATTATCCACTCCTTTACTTAAAAAAGCAACTCTATTTTTCCTTGTTAATTGTTGTTATATATATATGTACTGATAATTATAAAATAATGAAGTTAACATACGATCCGGAGGTGATAAGTGATAACTTCTGTCTCTATGTACTCTTTTGCAGGCAGTGACAAATCTACTAAACAATGAAAGCATATCAGATGTGGACCGACTACGTTTGGTCATGCTATATGCTTTGCGATATGAGAAGGAAAGCCCTGTTCAATTAATGCAGCTCTTCAACAAATTGGCTTCCAGATCTGCCAAGTACAAACCTGGGGTAAACTAATTTAAACTGTTGCCTTTCTTCTTAATTCCATATATTTTTATGCATGAATCTCTGAATATCAGTCCTTATTCCTTAAATGATGTCCAATTTTAAACCTTAGATAAGTGAGTAGTGATGGTGAAATTATTTTGGGTCGTGTTGTCTTGTCATATCTTTGGCTTTGGATTCTTGGGTTCAACTAGATTAACTTAAGAACAGCATTTAGATGGATGCTTTTGCTGCTTTTGATATGGCTACATGAGAAAATTTCTGATATTGATATCTTCATTGTGGCACAACAGCTTGTCCACTTTCTTTTGAAGCAAGCAGGTGTTGACAAGAGAACTGGTGATCTTTATGGAAATCGAGATTTAATGAATATTGCCCGTAACATGGCTCGTGGACTGAAGGTCTGCATAGAATTGTTATGACTACTATACTATATGCTTGATGGTGAGTCTTTAATCTCAGAAATCTTGTTTTCCGAGTTTTGCTGCAGGGTGTTGAGAACGTTTACACCCAACACCAGCCACTTCTGTTCCAAGTCATGGAAAGCATTGTCAAAGGACGGTTGAGAGATGTGGACTACCCATTTGTTGGAAATCACTTTCAACAAGGAAGGTTTGTTGCTATTATATAAACTCTTCATTGTAATTTTATTTGTGGACATCTAGATGTCACATTGTTTCTGTCCAAATTAGTGATGCCACTACATTGTTGCCTGGTTTCAAAATAATGTGATATTTAATTGAAGTTTTTTTTTTTTTTTTTTTATAGGCAAATGTTAGTGGTTAGTTTGTTAGAGGGGAGGGGGATTTTGTTAGTGGCAAGGATCTGAGCCTTGCACCTCCTGCTTGCAACTCCTTCATGTCCCTTGGCTCAACCACTGATGTAGCATACTATTTCAGTTGTCTAGGAGGGGGTTATGTGGCACCCCATACGATAAATTGTATAAGCAATTTAGTATGTAATTGGGTAGGAGGGCGACAGGCTTGACTTTGGGGAGATATTATTGAAGGGGAACCACCTTGAGTCTTGACATCAGATTATTGAGCTTTGGCTATGGCTTTGGGCACTTGACAAATGTGGAGTTCTGCAGTTCTTTCTGTATTATACTGCTGACTTTTTCCATAGGAGAGAACCTCATGATGGGATGGTGGATATGGTCTTTCAAGTGAAGAAAATACTAATCCCATTCAGCCTGCCCAGACAAAGTTCATACCCCCTTAATCTGCACTGATACTATATATAAGTTTAGTAGTGCAGTAGCATTGAGGTTTAGTGATTTTATCCCTTGCAGCTTTGGTCAATGTAGGTCTGTCTGAATTGTTTTAAGACGTTTGGAAATTATATATATAAAAAAAGACGTTTGGAAATTTTTAATGCTAAGTTTTCTGTTTAATATCTGTTCAACAAGGAAATATCCTGACTCCTGACAGATAATATAGGAATGGGCTTTTAGTTCAGTAAGAGAGACATTTAACAAACATAATGCATGTTTTATAAAAGCTTTTAATTTTTATCGATGTCCATTATTATGATAGAATTGTGGAATAATCTGAGTTGCATTGTTGATGCCTGCATGAAAACCAGACCACAGGACGTAATCATCTTCATTGTCGGTGGGACAACTTATGAGGAGTCACGGTCTGTTGCTCTACAAAATGCCAGCAATATGGGCATTCGATTTATACTTGGTGGTTCCTCTGTTCTTAATTCTAAAAGGTATGATTAAGTCATAAGGATAGTTTGAATTGGATTAGTGGAAAAAGTTCGTTTTTCTTTTTTGCAATTTTACTTTCAGTTTGGCATGCTAGCAGCGATGATAATTATTTTTGAATTGATAGTTCCAACTTTATCTTTTATTGACTGCAAAGCTGGAAGTAGTCATGGTTTGGGCTTACTTAAGGCCTATTTGGTTTGTGTAAATGTTTTTCTGTTTTCATTTCTTATTTCACTAATAATTACAAAAATGTCACTGTCATGTTACATACACTTTGCTTCATGTTTTTCAAATATTTGCACAAGAAATTATAAAATAGCATTTTGTTGTTTTCATCATTTCTTATACAAACTTCTGAAAACAGTAAACAAGTGAAAACTGTGATATTTTTAACCTATTAGCGAAAACATAAAACAAAAATGGAAAACATTTTCTCAAACCAAACAAGTTCTTAAATAGTTACTTTGAATGTTGTTTGAAGTGAGTTGTTGGTCGTGGTTTGGGTGATAAAGTTTATTGGGCTGGTCTATGTGTCTGACAGATATCAAGCTTTTGTTATATTTGGTTGTTCATTGTTTGGTCCAGGGTACATTAGTTAACTGCAAAAACATTCAACTTACCTTGTCTTAGTTATCGGTCTGGATTTCTTAGCAACAGAGGTGTTTTTTTATTTGAATTTGCAGGTTTTTCAAGGACTTGGAAGAAGCTCAAAGGGTAACTCGTTCTAGCACCTCTGTTGTTTGAAGTATATCCTGGCACATTTTGCGTATTGAGGACCTTTAGATATAGTTTTTACGGCTTAAGGCTGGGAATTTTTTGTTTTGCGCGCCTATGTATATGTATAAAAAAAGTTGCAAAAGGAGCTTGATGTGGGATATCAGACTGAGTCCTTTGTTGATTTAGAAGACGATCACCAACCATTGCTCAGGTTAGAAACGAGTCGGCTCCTTGCAGTTGAGTGCGATTCCAGATCAGAGTATAAGAACTGCAAGAGCAAACCACCCGCCCCTTTCTTTTGTTCACGGGAGAAAAACAGACACGGAACACATAGGAACAATGAAAGAAACCTTTTGATTTGTGTGATTTTCCATCATCATTTTGCTGATCAGGTATTAGGTTTTATTGACACTTACTGACGAAAGAAGAAAATTTTTGTATAAAATGCCCCATTCTTTTGTATACTAACAGACATATTCCATTTGTAGATTCGCTGCTTTGTAATTTTTAAGTTCAGATTATGACACTGAAATATGATTGACATCATTTTATGTAATGCACATGTTGATGGCATTTTGTGTCACTAGGAGCCTGTAAAGATTAGGGCAGTTATTTGCAATATTGTTTTATTTTTATTTGAAATATGCAATATTCTTTTATTAGTGACCATATTATGTGTAATCTTTTTTTTTTTTTTTGGTTAATAATATTATGTGTAATCTCAATAGAAGAAATTTGAGTATTAATTTTGAAAAAATATCAATGAATAAATAATGAAAGGAAAAATATTAATTCGATTTTATATGGAAACTAAGAAGATATGCTAATATTTTTTTTGGTATATAAAGGGAAAGAAGATATGCTGATATGCATTACAAAATAATTAAGATACGAGATTTTGTAGGAATAAGAATATAACAAAATTATTTTGGTTTTAAAAAAATGATATATCCAACAAGCAATAAGTGGCGCTGAAAATGAATAATCCATCCTAAAATCAGAAAATTAAATATTTACACACTATCATCCTAAACTCAACTGATCCACACGAATTAAACAAGTAAAACACTCATTTACTTCACAAATTCAAGCTTAAAGAATATAAATAACTTTGATTTCTTAAGTTATCACACTTACGAAGCACATTCAAGATCCAACAACTTAATGCATGTATGTTGCAGATGATATTACCCTAGTTGATGAGGAGAGAGGAAATTAAATGGCAGGTTAGAGACTTGGAGTTGGAGACAAGCTTTAAAAAAAAGCACACGAATCTTGTTTGAGTATAAGTAAAAGGAAGTATATAGAATGTAAGTTTAGCAAAAGGTGAAACACCTCTAGCTTAGACGTGAAAGTTGGAAACCATATTGTACTATAAGTTACACAGTCTTGGATCCATTATACAAAACAAAGGAGAAATAGAGAGAGATGTAAACCATCAAATTCAAACGAGGTGGTTGAAATGGAGGAGAGTCTCAAGTGTTTTATGTGATAAAAAGGTATTGCCGAAGCTAAAGGGAAAATTTTATCGTACAGTTATAGGACCAACAGTGTGTATGGGTGTTCACCAGTAAAAAGTCAACATGAGAATAAACTCAATTGGACACGAGAATGCTGCGGAGGATTAGTGGAAATATTAGGATATGATTATGAATCATAGCATTAGAGAGAGACTTAAGGCAACACCTCTATTGTAGAAAAAATGGTAGAATTTCAACTCAGGTGGTTTGAGCATGTGTGGATGAGGCTTGTAGATTCTGTAGTAAGAAGAGTATATCATATTGAGGACAACCATATCGTTAGAGGCAGATGAGAAAAAAAAAAAAAAAACTACAGGCGAAACTATTAAAAAAGATTTAGAGATCAATTGCTTGACTATAAACATGATTTATGATATAACGTTATGAACATAGGCGGATCTACACTATGGCGAGGTGTGCAAGTGCACTTCCTCATTTTAAAAAAATCATAAGTAAAATATTTTTTTAGACAAAAAATTACAAGTAAAAGTTTACTTTTTTGTATTTTACCCCTCCATTTTTTATATATTTGAACTACTGATTTTAGTTTTTTTTATTTTTATTTTGCCCTCATGACCGAAGTACTAGGTACGCCACTGATTATGATATCATTTGATCTATATAGCCAACCCCACCCGGTGGGATAAACCTCGGTTGTTGTTGTATATAATTAAAAGGCATTTTTAATATCTACTTATATACTACTTATTTGTTTCCTTTATGCTTTCTGCTTGATTAATAAAAATTTACAACACTTTATTAAAAAATTATCGATTTTAAATAACAATGACCATTGAATTAAGTGTTCTGATTTTTGGACACCTAACATTTCTGACACTCGCGACGCCTGGTTAACGCAATTCAAAATCGTGGTTAATTCAGTTTAATAGCGGTTAATAGGTGGGTAACTCATTAACTATCAATTGAATTGAATTAACCACAAATTTGAACGTGATTAACCACGATTTCCATGTGTTCAAATCTACAATATAGTTGAACCTAAAAAAATCGTGGTTAATAATACTCAAATATGTAATTAATTCAGTTCAGTCGATGGTTAATGAGTTACCCATCCTATTAACCACCTACTAAACTGAATTAATCACGATTTTGAACTATGTTAACCAGATATCACATAGGTGTCGAAAATTTTGGGTGTCCAAAGAAACATTTTATTTTTATTTTTCTTGAAATAATTGGCAGCATCCTATCCTATAGTAAGAGTTGCTGTAAAAAAAAAAAACAAATAAAAAAACAAAAGGATACTATAAGGGATGAGAAGGCAGAATGTAATGTAATGTGATATAGTGACAGGAACCAAACGGTGGGATATCAGACCAATCCAATCCAGAATGTAATGTGATATAGTGACAGGAACCAAACGGTGTGCTCTCTCTGACTGTTTGGCAGAGCCAGAGACCTTCCATCCACAAACCACAATTTGACGTGCTTTGCTTTCCTTAACATTCACTTCACCCTCTTCTTCATTTGCCACGCACACACGCTGACGCGTGACAATCAAACTTTCCCAGTTTCTCAAGCAGTCACTACTACTTGGTGATCACAGCCCTCACACAAAACGCCAAATAAGAAAACCGACATTACAATCATTCCAATGGACGACTCTGATTTTAGCTGGGACCATAACACCCACGTGTCCCCCTATCTATCTCCCTCTTCTAATATAATATAATACTACTCGAAATACAAACAAATTAATTTCGAGATTTGTGTTTCCCAACTGCCGAAGCAAAATTCCGTTGTTATTTTATTTTTTCCTTATATGCGTTTTCTGTTCGTTCCTCCTTTTCTTGCGTTCTATTCTCCCGGAAAATATCCATTTCGATTTTCTCGGGAAAAGCACAACATGTTGCGCAGGTTTGAACTCTCTCCTAAATTTTCCTTCAATGGTTTCTGCGAGTCATTGCCATTGTTCATTTGTTCCTATTGCAGCGATTTTCGTTTCGGCGCATGGCGTATTTCCTTTCCCTATCTGCGTATACTCGAGGTCTAGGGTTTTGGCCTTATTTTCCCCTTTTCGTACATGCCACGATGAAATATACTATTTCATTAAAAATCATGGGCGAAACTGCGCGTTTGCGATTTCCGAATGGACCAATAAATTTTTTTTGGATTGAAAATTAATGGTTGTTTGTTGAATGCCTCGTTGTCGGCAAAGAGTATTTTGTCCATGAAATGTGAAAGAAGGGCTGGTTATGTTTATGTGATAATATTGAATTCATTAAAATCTCATTCCCATTTTACCTGGCTTTGCTGAATTATGTACTTGATCACCATTTCGTTGTTTGTGTCATAAACTGTATTGCAAATATGTTTGATTAAACTTAGGAGAGGGGGAGTGGAAATGGGTTAGAATAGTTGTAGTCTTATAGAAGAAAAGTAAGTACTATCAACCTTTGTTGCTAGTGAGAAGTAGAATTATTGTGTCTAGATACTTTATTATCTGCTGTTTGTCTTTTAGTACTCTTAGCAGCTGGGAATAGTAAATACCTATGTTACTAACACGTTCAAGATATGAGTGCACTTGTTGTCTAACCGTTTATTTTGGACATTGGCATTATGTATGTTACTTCGAAATACCCTTGAACCACTTCTGCTTCTAATGTCTCATGCCTAAAAGAAAATGAATCGTTAAGTAGAACCTTATTGTCTCTTTGCTTCATAGCATAGCAACAATATTGCAATGGAATATATTAAAGATAATTAATGTAACCATCTTGGAATCGAAGATAGTTAATAATATTATGAGCATGTCTTGTAACTAAATAATTTATAAATGGAAAGAGTTTGCTATTTTGTGTCTCTTCTTTATGATAAAATGGAACAACAGTTGCCTGATGATTATGTGTCCAATCTGTTGGTTAGATTAACTTTCAATATGAGATCGTTGCTATCGTCCTCTCTCGGTGAACCTACTTGTGCTCTGTGATCACATATGTTGGTAATTGATATGATGGCAACCAGCAAATAGTTAGGAGATGACATGGTACTTTAGTTAATAAATAGTTGTATGAAAGTTTTTGAACTGTTTTGTGACAGCTGCGAGTTATCTGGTGGTTGGCTTTTTCTATCTCCCTTCCCCCTATTAAACCATGGCACTCTTTATATAGTGATATACTTATATATAGTTAGAGTTATTGATATCTTGATGTGGAGAGGTTGAATGATGCTTCAAATTTTGGATTTTCTGGTGCCAATGCACATATTGGAGCTTTTGATATTTTATGTCTTTTAAGGTTTAATATTACTAAATCTTCTATTATCTCGGATATGCTTACTAGTTGAACTACCTGTACTTGCTTTAAAGACTCTGGTAATTCAATTCAGGATTTCTACATGTATGAAAAGCAAACATGCTTGTCTGCTGTTCGTGTTGCATGTTAAGTTTGAAGAATTGCTTTTCCACCAAAAAGACAGTTTTCGTATGTTATATACTATATCTTACAGGGTGCCGATTTCCACTTTCCATACAGAGAAGACAGAAAGAGGGACAATTAAACAAAATAGAAGGTTTTGTGGGAGTGGAGACACTTCACATTGTCTGGAATATAGCAAATCATAGAGTTGATCAAATCAAGGGAAGATCATTCTTTACAACCAATCCTAAGTTTCCGGTGAATGGGTTTGATGGATATTCTATGCTCTTCCATATTTCTTTTTACGCTCGTTGAGTCTACTAGCAGATCAGGGGGTATGTGGCCCCTAAACGTAGGTGTGGAGTCTACAGGAACTGTTAGCTGGACAGTCTTCAGTGCAAGTATATTTGTGCTTGTTGCTCTTGTCCTCTCCATGTATCTAATATTCGAGCATTTAGCTGCCTATAATCAGCCTGAGGTTTCTAATGTGCTCCTTTACTTTTGAGTCCTACTTATTTTTCCTACTGCACCAATAGATTTACTATTTATGTAATGGCTACCTTCACTCTCTTAGTGCTTATTATAATTGCATTGCACTCTTTAAGTGACGGCTATATCTTGCCTCTATTACTTTTTCCTTTCATTTCAAAATATTTTCTAATGTTTTTTTTTCTCTTTTTAATTCAGGAGCAGAAGTTTTTGATTGGTCTCATTTTAATGGTTCCTGTCTATGCATTGGAATCGGTAAGAGATGCCAAGTAAATGGCCAAATACTCTCTGTTCTCTTTATATAGCATCATTTACTTGGGTCTATTAATTCTAAAGAATTCTTGTGACTGTGACTAAAATGCTTCTCTTTTCACTTCTTCACATGCATACTTATGTTGGGTTAGTTGGGTGTTTTTGAAAATGTTCCATCATCTAATAGTGATCTTTATGATATCTAATTGATAATTGATACTGAAAAGAAAAACTGCATCCTTTTTATTTATAACAGACTCAGATTTTGTTCTTGTTTAACTGATAATATAACTTAAGAAAAGCTTGGGTTGTATTTCCCAGAAAGGACCCATCTGTAGTGACATGTAACAAACATTAGTATCAGTGTGTCTTCTTTGTGTATATAATCCAGCCTGGAAAGTTTTTTATTGGTTTATTTTTATATAATTTTAATAGTAGATTGTGAAGTTGTGATGTTTTTATGATGCAGTTTTTATCACTGTTGGATTCCAGTGCGGCATTTAACTGTGAAGTTATCCGGGACTGTTATGAGGCTTTTGCATTATATTGCTTTGAAAGATACCTGATAGCTTGTTTAGGTATGTCAAATGGATTGTATACCTGCATCGTTTCATTAGTTGTAGTTATTATTCATGTATATATATTTTCTAGACATAGTTTTAAGAGATTTTTCTTGCTTCCATCTTCTCTAATCTCGAGTCTAATTCAAAGTCGATCGATCTTGAGGCTTGGATGTTATAACTTGTGACTAAAAGAGGTCATACATCTTCTTTGAATTATGTCGGATTTGTCATGTTCTTCATACAAATTTGTTTTTGGTTGCTTTTAGGCGGTGAGGACAAAACAATTCAATTTATGGAAAGTATGAGCCTAACAGACTCCAGCACCCCTCTCCTGAAAGAAGCATATGCATATGGAGTTGTAGAGCATCCATTTCCTTTAAATTGCTTCTTAAGAGATTGGTATCTTGGCCCTGACTTCTATCAAGCTGTGAAAATTGGCATCGTACAATATGTATGTTGGATTTTGGTAAATTGTGCTTTTGTTCCACTTTTCTCTTTTCGGTAAAGTGGAATCCATGTTTTTCTTATTGTTGACTAAATCTACATTCCAGATGATACTGAAAATGATCTGTGCATTGATGGCAATGATCCTCCAGTCTTTTGGGGTTTATGGAGAGGGGAAATTTGAATGGAGATATGGGTAAGATTATGTTGACTGGTGCCTTTAATCTTATCTGCGTGTGTATAATGCTTACTATAAATATATAATCTTAATTCTCAACTACAAATAATATTCTTGATCTTAGATCAAAATTTATTTTTTATTTGGAGTACCAATGGAAAAGATTTACATCAGTTACTATTTCTACTATTCTATTACCTTTTTTTAGGGAGGGAGCGTATTCGTCATAACCCTTGTTGCTGCCTGATTCTCTTTTGTGCTTGCACCTTGCAGGTATCCCTACTTGGCAAGTATTCTTAATTTCAGCCAGACATGGGCCCTTTATTGCCTTGTACAGTTCTATTCTGTCATTAAAGATAAATTGGCGCCAATCAAACCATTAGCCAAATTTGCAACTTTTAAATCAATAGTCTTCCTGACATGGTGGCAAGGTGTGGCTGTTGCATTTCTTTTTTCTATGGGAGCGTTTAAAGGGTCACTGGCTCAAGAGCTGAGAACACGTATCCAAGACTATATCATCTGTATAGAGGTGTGCTATTTGTGCTTTTTGATAATTTTAATTTTCATTTCTTATACTGCATTATTAAGGAGTACTAGTATATCTATCATCTGCATGTAAGTATGCTCCATGAACAAGTTTAAACTATTATCATATTATGTGATCTATGCATGAAAACCTAAAATTTGAAAGGATCATGTCACAAAGATGGGTATATTGGGGGCTATCTTCCTACCATTATGAGTATATTTGGCGGTTTATTGCATATATATGAATATATCCTATATAAATGCATATAAAGTTATGAAACATGATTACTTTTTAGCATTCAGTTATCTGTGCATATTATAAAACATGATTAAATGCATATATATGTGCTTTTATTCAATCAAATGTGTGATATCAGTGGCCTCCTCTCTCTCTCTCTACGTGCGCGCACGTGTTCCAAAGTCCACCGATGGGAAGTTCCTATCTTATAGATTATTTATGTAAAATCTTACATTAATCCAGAATTATTCAGTACTCCAATGATATACATGCACATTAACATTATCATAATATTTTTTTTTTGAAATATAAGAAAATAAGAACAATATAAGAAAATAAGAACCAGTTGACTATATTCTTATTATTGTTCAGTTTTTTTTTAAGATTTGACAGAAGTAACCAAGGCAATGATCAACTTCCACGTGTGCGCGCACGTGTATGTTGGCCTAGTGCACAAGGCTCCTACTATTGTGAGGTCCAGAGCAGGACAAATGCACTTGTTTACAGTCTCTTAGATCTATCCATGGTTCTGAATGTCTACTCGGATTAGGCACATGCATAGGTGGGACTGTGGAAGATTGCTCCAATAGGACTTCAGTAGTACATGAAATGATCATTCCGGGACCTAAATATGAAATATTATGTTCTACTCTATTTTCTTGAGCCTTTTAGAAAGACCAGTGCTGGCTTTGCTTTAGAACCGAGACGGACTCATTTTGGTTTTAAGTTATGCGAGTCAGCTGCTGCATGTATAGCATGTCAAGTCAATTTTTTCTTTATTAAATATCTTATACGTGCATGCACCCAAAAAAAAAAAAAATATCTTATACATGCATAAGCTAAAATATGTGAGGGTCATCAACTGGGAAAATGTTTTCAATCAATTGTGAAGTTCTGGGTTGGCATTTTTTTTATATGATTCCCCCTCTTAAATTTTTTTAACAGATGGGCGTTGCTGCTGTTGTGCACCTTTATGTCTTTCCTGCAGTACCTTACAAAAGAGGAGAAAGGTGTGTCCGCAACGTAGCAGTAATGGCTGACTATGCATCATTAGGGACACCACCTGATCCGGCAGAGGTTCGAGACTGTGAGCGCTCAACTAGGATGCGGCTGGGTCGACATGGTGAGAGAGAGAAGACGCCTATGAAGCTCACCCATAATGTTCGTGATGTGGTTCTTGGAAGTGGTGAAATTGTGAGATATTATACTCAGCTTCAAACGTTTTAATTTTCTCTTTTATCTATCTTTGTGTCAAACTCATCTGCGCTGTTTCTGCTATCTGTGTTTCAGATTGTTGATGACATGAAATTTACAGTTTCGCATGTGGTAGAACCTGTTGAAAGGGGTATTGCAAAGATAAACAAAACCTTCCATCAGATATCAGAAAATGTAAAACGCCATGATGAGGAGCGGAGGAGAAACGCCAAGGTCAAGGATGATAGTTACCTCGTTCCCCTACGTGCATGGACAATAGAATTTTCTGATGTTCACGACAAACTTGTGGAAGGAAGTGTCAGTGATAGTGGTTTGCCCAGTGGAAAGAGACATCTCCAATCCAAGGCGTCAGCCTCCAGGATGAGAAGATAGTATTCAACATTTATCAGTTCAACACGTATAGTTTTGCACAGAGAGAAAAATTCTAACAGATTTCGGAGTCAAGTGGTGACCCAAAATGGCATGTAGGGGGCTGATAATCTGGTGAGCTTTTCAAAGATGTGTATATAAATATATTTTGCGCCAGACAATGGAAGAGGTATTGGCACGTACAGGGCCGATAACAATTTCCATGATTATGTCAAGTGTGAGATGATGTCCAAGGGGGTTGCCGTTTTTCTAATACATCCCCCGTGAATACATTGCCCACGAGTTAATTCTTATTACTTTCGCCTATAAGTTAAATCCCTGGAGCTGTATCTTCTTGTTTCTATTTGATTTACCTTCAGAAGTTAACTTTCGGATAATTTATGCCTTTCTGAAAGTTATAAACAGTTTGAAAGTTAGCTTTAAGAGCAAATATTTTATTTTATACATTTTGAACGTTATAAATGGTTGGGTAGTTAACTTTCAGAAGGCGTTTATTTTTATTTATTTATTTTTTTTACTTATGGTTTATAATTATAGAAAATAAAAGTAAAGTCAAACTAAATATACATTAAAATAAAAATAAAATTTTGTATTCGTATGTAAAGAAAAATAATTAAAAAATTAAAAACAAAGTAAACAATTGGTGGTCGCCCTACGGATCGGGTCTTCTTACTCTTTATGGATCTCGTCTCGACTAGTGGCTGGTAAACGCTCTGCTAGGTTGTGGTCCCTTCCTCAACTTCTGTTTGTCAATCATATCGTGGAGAATATATTCTCAATCTTTTGGATAAGAGCCTACAAACAACAACTTCATGTATTAAATAAATAATGTCGAGTCTTTAAAGTTTGAATTTGACTCATTTAAATAATTTAGCACAATCTCAAGTTTGAATTTGTTTATTTAATTAAACAAACGAGTTTGGTCGAATATTTAACGAGCTGAGCTCGAAAAGTTCACAAAGCTCAACTCATTTACACTCTATGATTGTACAATCAAAATAGGATGCAAAGGTCAAGATGTAGAAGATGATAAGGAGTAGTAAAATAGTAAATAAAAATTATAAAATTAAATCAATGAGCTATTCTATCTCATTCCGCCCGAATTTGGGGGGCGGGGGGAGCGAGCAAACTAGGGATAAACAATGGAATGAGATAGACTGGATACTGATTTCATTCTATTCCACCTTAATTCAAACAATGGAGCACTATGCCATTTCATTCTATGACATTCAATTCCATCTATTCTGTCAATCCAAACATACCATAACTTATATTCTCTCTCATATTTTGTCCCAATGTGTGGTAAATAAAAATAGTAAGTAGTACCAAACGTCATCGCGTTATGACGTTAGTACCTAACAATGTGCCACATCTGTCCTGTTAGTCCCTTATGTTTTATCAATATATAATAGTAGGGACTAACTAGACAGAACATCATAGACTAATTATTTTCATTTACTAGAGGGACGAAGTAGGAGAGAATGTGTAACTTCAGAAGGAAATTAAGGGCCCATTTGATGACCAGGATAGGAGAAACAAAACATAATAAGCAATCGTATGCTGTCTTAATCCAGTGTTTGTTGAACCTACATGATATAATAATTCAATTCTGTCATCTATCATATCCTGTCCATCAAGTTAAATTTTTATCCTGAGGGGAAGGATGAGTTAGAAACAGCAGGATATGATAAGAAATTTATATCCGTATTCACCCTTATGAAAAATAATTTAAAATCTAATAAAATATAAAAATATTATAAATAAAAAGTAAAATTGAAAAAATTAATAATAAAAGTTATAGAAAATAAAAAATAAAAAATAAAAATAAATAATATAATTAATTTTAAAATTTATATGTAGTTTTTTAATAAGAATAATTATGTCATTTTATGTAATACAAAAAATTAAATTTTAAAAGAATAATTTTAAATCTAAGAAATTTAAAAATATTTAAAATAAAAACTAAAAATAGAAAATTATTATTAATATTAAAATTTGTACAAATAAAAATTAATTTAAACTGTTAAATATCTAAATACTTAATTTTAAAAATTATACGTAATTGTGTCACAAGAATAATTTTGTCATTTTATATTATTTTAAAAAAGTTAAAGTCATGATATAGTGATATCTATTTTGTTATCCAGTGGGCAGCAAACACATGATATGATAAGAACTTATCATGTCTATATCATATCATTTCCTTATCCAGTTCTCTATCCTATTCTGTCTCTATCCTATTCTATCCACCAAACAAGCCTTAATAGTTTACTCAATTTAAAAATGCATTGGCATCCGAAATAACTAAATTTATCTCTTAAAAAAAAAGAGAATAAATTAATTTTTCACATTTGTTTTGTTATCTTTCACTACAAGAAATCATGCCTTTACCGACGGTATATTACCGACGGCCATACCGGCCGGTAATATGCCGTCGATAAAGGCACAAGCCAGATTCCCGCTTTGTTCCATTTCTGACGGATTGTCCGTCGGTATTTGAAATTTGGCCGTCGGAACACCCGCTCAGTTTTACGATGGGCTTAGACCTTCGGTAAGTAAAAAAAAAGCCGTCGATATGTTGTGTTTATGGACCAGAAAACGATCTTCTCCTTCATTTTTCTGAAACCCCTCTTTCATCTCTTTCTCTCTCTGTGGAGCGTTCACCGTGTCTTCGGCCACCACACTGACGCCACCACGTCCACTCCGGCATCGTCCCTGTCCCTACCTCTTTCTCTGACCGTCGCGGCCACCATAACCTTAGTCCGTCACGGCCACCACCCCCATCCTTTTTGTCTGACGTGACCATTAGACTCCGGGCACCACCACAATAGTTCGACTGAAACATCGTCACGGTGCTACCGCCACACAGTCTCACTGGAGCAGCCGTTACCACCAACGAACTCAGGTCACCGCAGCATATTCCTCCACCGTCTGTGTTTAATCACGTTTTCAGAACTTCCCTATTAGCTTTCGCTTCTTCTCCGCGGCTCTTCTTCTCGCTGCTGTGCCGTTCTTCTTGTTCTTGCTGCTGCGCCGTTCTTCTTCTTCTTCTCCGCTGCTGCGCCGTTCTTTTTCTTCTCTGTTGGGCCGGTGTTTTGCTGCGTTGCGCAGGTGTTCTTCTCTATTTGTGACGGTGTTGATCTCCACGACGCATCAGGTAATGTTCTCGTCTTCTTTGTTTCTTCTTTTGCGCCGTTGTCTGGTTCTTCTTTGTGTCCTTCTCAGTTTCTTCAAAAAATCAAAATAAAGTACATAGAAGTTTTTTATCCTCCATTTTTGGGAGATGTATGAGTTCTCCAACAATTCATGATTGATTATACTTGTTTCTTCTACAACTATTTAGGGTCCATTTTGTTGTTTCTTAGTTTTTCAGGTTATGCAAATATATGTTAGCCATTCTTCTTCATTTATTAATGAACTTAGCTTTTTTCATTATTTGTCAATGGGAGAGGATCAAGCATACCCATTTATGATCCATGGCCTTGGTGATTCAGTACTGGATCCAGATGATCAAAAGGTTTAGGCGTTAGTTTGGCTGAAGAGGGAGTGAGGGAGAGATTAGTGCAAGTTGAGGCAAATTCATCTATGGTGCTAGAGATAGTTGTTGAATCACTGTCTGCATTGTTTGAGAGGTTAATCATACGTTCATAGGGAAATGAGATTGGCATCCAGATAAGAAATTTGTGTTCCAAGAAGCAAATAAACCAATTGACAAATGGATAATACAAGTTATTAAAAAAAAATTAATAACGCAGACAACATCAATTTCTCTGCTTTGACCCTTTTCATTAATCATCTCTAAACATTATAGAGATGTCTATTCTTAGGTTATCTCATTAGGCATACATCCTTTGTTGACCATCATCTGAAATATCTCTATTGACATGTCTATTCTTTGAGATTTGCAAAATCCAAGTATAAGTGCATTGTAGTTGTCAATATGAGGCAGATAGTCATTTTCCTCCAAAATCCCAAATACCTCAAGAGCCTCATCTAGCATTCCTTCCCTACACAATCCTCTTATCAAAGATGAGTAAGTATAAGAATCTGGAGTAAATCCATTGACTGTCATTTCATATAATATCTGAAAGGCTGCATATGTGTTCCCTCTCCTACACATGATTGTAATCACATTTTTGTAAAAATCATGTGTAGGGTAGTTTTGATTTTTACCCAAAATCCCAAATACCTCAAGAGCCTCATCTAGCATTCCTTCCCTACACAATCCTCTTATCAAAGATGAGTAAGTATAAGAATCTGGAGTAAATCCATTGACTGTCATTTCATATAATATCTGAAAGGCTGCATATGTGTTCCCTCTTCTACACAGGATTGTAATCACATTTTTGTAAAAATCATATGTAGGGTAGTTTTGATTTTTACAAAATTCTATGTTTTAATTTTAACCATTATTACAAAAACTTGTATTTAAAGATACATAAAATGTATTTTTAAAAATATTATGTATTTAAAAAAGTGCTTTTCAAACAAACATGTTTTCTTAAAAAATGATGTTTTACGTCCTTTATGGTAATTTTGTATTTAAAAAAATCATTTTTATGTTGTTGTATCCAAACAAGTTAAAAATCATTTTTTTTAAAAAATGATTTTTATGATCCTAAACAAACATAAATTAGCTTCTGATTTTTTTCAAAATCTCTAAAATATAATCTCTAGATTATTTTAAAATATAATCACTTTTTTTAAGCCGTAACAAACGGGCCCTTAATTTTTTTCTAATGAGAGTACAAATTTTGAATTTTAAATCATGTAAAGCAGAAAAGATAGGTGGATATTTTTTGACTCGGTAGGCGTAAAAGTAATAGGTGATTAGAAGTGATAACTAGACTCAAAAAGACAAATTTATCCTGATAAAAAACATGTGTCATGTAGGACGAATGTCTAAAATTGTGAAAGCAACAGCCTAACCATTGCTAAAATAGATAGTAGATTACAGAGGATGTAGTTGTAAATATTGTTGTTTTTGGTAGTTTAACAATGGGGTTGCGATCATTGCACGAGAGTGGGATGAATTTGATGTATTTTTAGCTATGAATGATATTGGTTGCTGATTAATGGAGTAGCTATAATGTTTAGGAGGTTATTATCATCTTTTGCATGTAAACCCTTGTTGTTCTTATGTAGTTATGAGTTTAATTTGATTTTCCAATCTTGTTTGTACAGTCTAAGCTTTAGTAAGCGCTCGGTTCTTAGCTCCCTCTTCGATTTGAGATTCCCGCCGGCACTGCACCGTTTGGGTAATGATTTTGTTTTTCTATTTCTAGTTGCTTTTATTGTTCTTCTGTAGTTCTTCTGGTGTGGTTTTGATATTCTTGTTTATAGCTTATTAGTTTCTGCTAACAGAAGAAGCTTTGTTTCATAGGCCTCTGAGACCGCCACCTCCACCACTTCGACGTGCCACCACAGCTGCCACCACCGCTCGTGCCTCTACCACTACTGTGTGATCGAGGTATGCATTCTAACGAAATGTCGGTTAACTCATTGGGTGGAAAAGGGTTGGTTGTTGACCCCCACACCGACATATTTCTTTGTTTTGCTTCATAGTTCTCTCCACAGAGGGAATTTTGAAGTGATGTGTGTTTTTTTGCTGCCAAAAAGTTATTATGTTGAAGTGATGTATAGTTCTCTCCACAGAGGGAATTTTGTCTGATGTATGTTTTATGTTAGAAAGTAAAGAAACAGATATATTTATAATTAGAAAGTAGAAAAACAGAAAATAAATACAAGTTCTTATGGTTCTTCGATGCAAAAATCTTTTGCCCGAGTCACACAAAATTTAAGAACCTCTCTCACAACTGCAATGTTCTTATTACAATCAACTTCATCGTGATTATTGGCCTAAGGCTAAGGCATAGGCTATATTAGTTCTAAGCCAGCACATAATTATTTATTAAATAAACTAGATCAAGTCTTTTTTAGAAGTATTTAGCTAAAAATATAAAGGTTTTAGGCAATGTAAAAAAATTTGTTAGGCCTAACTGACCGGATTAATTAAGCAAATATAAATAATATATTAATATTTTTATATCAGTTTTTTAAATGTTTAAAAACTAGGTGGCACCTACGGTGAACCATTAAATAGGTTGTTCACCGGTGAACCATTAGTATTAGCCATTAGATATATTAATAAATAATTTAACGATTCAGATTTAATACGTAGTAAGTCATATTATGACTTTTCTGAAAATTAAAAACAAACCCCTATCTTTCACATCAGCTTCTCATGAAGCACCAAAGACACCTGTAATTATAACGGCATACTAGTCTAAAAATAGAAACTGTCTCTGTTACGGTCAAATATTTCAGAAGCATCTCCTTCATTATTGAAGATCCATTTCTTTCACCGAGGCCCTCCTTCACTACACATAACAACCGAAACCGCACAAGGACCGTGCTCAATTCCTCACCGTCAAAACACCCCCTTTTCCCCATAGCATCCCCCCCACCAGATAAACCATAACCTCAAAACATCCCTGCAAATGCTAACTTAGCCACATCACAATATCATTTTACATCTCCATAATATTGCTCCACTACAAACTTCGTCCATCTTCTCTATAGCACCTCCTGCAAAATAAAAATAAAAAAGAACCAAATAAGCAGATAAAAAAGAGAGAGGAAATAGATGCAACATAGAAAAAAAAATGAGGAGAAAGAGGGATCCACCCCCATTATTTTTTGTCACAAGACACTGGGGAACATTCACAAAACTAGCAGAAAACAAAACATGCATTTTTATTGGCTTAACATTTGTTCATTCATTTAATTAGATTCCGAGTTTAATAGAGAAACAAGGGAATAAAACCCATGAAATTTGTACCCAAAAAAAAAACCCATGAAATTAACCTCCATCATTAACCATTCCAAACAAATAAATGGTAGCACAACAACATTAACATTAAATCTTAATTGCTCACAATAACGAATCGAATATGATAATCTGGATTTGGTGAAGCAACTCAAAGAGAAACCCTTAAATGATATGCCGCCGGAAAAGATCCCTCTTCCCCATATCACCATCTCTCATCTCCCTATCTTATTCTCCCACCTCCATGCTCCAACCACCAAGCTTCTCACCTCCCGTTTATGGTTTTTGGTGCTGCACTAGTGTGTGGCCTTCCCTTTGTTTCATGAGTTTGTTGTTACCGTGACATAATTCGGCCATCAGAAGCACTTGTGGGTGCGGTTAGGGTTTGCAATTGGGTCTCTTTTGCAATTGTATAAAATTTAAATCACCACCTTATAAAAATTGCATATTACAAATATGACACCGAATTTACCTTCAATGGCAGGTTATTTTACTGGTTCATTGGTGAACCACTTGTATGCTTCTTCACTCTAGAAGCCACTTAAAAACTATATACTTATTTAAGATAAATAAGTCTGGCTTATATAAAAGTCATACATAAATTAATATATCATTTTATCCTAACTTTGATTCCTCCTCTTTTTCCCATCAATTTCAATGGTGCATATGTGTTTTCATTTTCTTTAATTATTTCATGCAAGAAATATTCATTAGACGTCATGCCTTGCACAGTTGTAGAGTTCTCTCATATTGACTTCCTTACGAGAAATAATGAAATGAGTTTTAATTTTTTTTTGAAAAGGATATGGAAACATTTTTTATCAAATAGGGGGGCATAATAGTATAGTGTTAGGTAATTATTCTTTTTTGTATTAAGCCACTTATAATGATGTAAAATGTGTTAATTAGTAGTACTGCACCAAGAGCAGATGTAACTTGCTATAATATTAGGGTTCTTATTGTTATACTTATTATAGGAACTTTGTTATGTTAGGAATCTTAATGGTTTGGGCTTTTACTAGTTGCACAAGTGCTTGGGCTGGATTATCAATATAAATAGTAGTGTTAGTGTTTTTTATCATACACTCATCGACATTGTCTTAGTTTTTGTATCAAACACAGATTTTCATTATTTTAGTTTTGTATGAAACACGTATTTTCATTATCTGTGAAATCTATTATGCCTCAGTTTTCCACCTTTTCCATGTCATTTCAAGATGGCATTAAAGCGGTATCATCTTTCATGTATTCATTCCATCACAATCTCCATTGCCTAGTTCAAAGAATCTGAACTACTTTTGTTTGGTCTTCCTCTCCATTGTGATCTTTTCTAGTAACTATCTCCTTGTTGGCTGAGCAACAACTACAATTACCATATTCTTAGTTTTCCCTTCTACTTATGGCTTCCACACACCATACCATGCAACACTAGTGGTTATGTTCACTTTTCTGGCACGCCTTTCCTCTTTCCTGCCTATGCCAGATCTAGTTCTTCACCTTCATGGCCTCCACTTGACAAACCAATGCCACCATTTGAATCGAATGGTGCCAATCAGTAAGGATTTGCCTAAAACCTCCCTGTGGGTTAGTTTTTTGTGTACTTCTCTTTATTTTCTAATATTTTTTTTTTCATTATGTTGGTTTGCTATGTGGTTATTTTTTTCATTGGTAGGTTTCCTGAAATTTGTTTTGTATAGTTCTTCCAGCTCATAGTTATGTGGGTATAGGGGGTGCATGTGGATGCCTGTTGTCTATGACCACTTGCCTTGCCCTTCACTAGTATTGCCTTGGTTAATGTAGTAGATTCTGGTGCTAGGCTAGTTTTTTAACTCACTCACTCACTTACTCATTATATGCATGCTTATGAAGATATAGAACAATGAATTTAGACCTAAATGTTATACTCCCTCCGGTTCTCAATGTAAGAGAAAAAAAGGTGTTTTTTAGGGTTTTAAAATATAAGAGATATGTGAGATAAAAAGGTGTTTTTCATTGGAAAAAGGAGTGTTTTTCTTGGTTTTGATGAATTAGGGTTTTATCTCTTATATTTAGGACCGGAGGGAGTACTATCTAACTGCAGAAACAGAAAATGATTGCTTTTTGGCCAATTAATGGATTAGGATGTATGGTAGATGAGGCCATATAGAAGCTCTAATTGTATGGCATATACCAAGCCAAACCACTATGAAAACAAAAATTGTTAAAAGGATATATGCTTCCCTTGCCACTTCTGCTTGTTTAATTCTATCCTTTAAGAGGATGTCAACTTTCAGCATGTTACTTTTTAATTATTGATGAAATGGATGTTTGATTGTTGTTATTAGTATCGGAGAAAAGCCTTAGCTTCCCGTTTGAGGTTCAATATATTATTGAATACGTGTACTCTTTTAGATACCACGTGTTCATTGTATATTGAACCTTGAATTGTCCAAGTCGGACAGTTTGGGAAAAAACTTTTTCTTTACTTGTATAATAGTTGTTGCTTGATTCTCGTATCTTGATATTTGATGAAATTTCGGTTAGATTCATTTCCTTTTGTTCTCTGGGTGCATACTTGATTGCCTTGTTCCTAACTGCGATCATTTTGTGTACTCAGAGACCAATGGGAAATGCTGCCGAAATTTTGTCAAGTATAAGATATGAGAATTAAGGAATGACTATTATACGAGTTCTGAAAAAGTTTTTCCTCGAATGGGATAGGGTCATACCATTTAAAGAAAGAGAGCGGTTGTAAGAATGTCGTCTTCTTTGAAATTGTCATTTTTTTGACATGCGAGAAGATGAAATTTTTTCCTTGAATCATAGTTGGATGTACGATATGTTGTATCAGGAAGAGGGGTTTGAAACAATCTTTTGCGATGGGATTGATCACTTCGTTCAAGTCGCAATGGCACACGAAGATTTCAAATTAATGGAGGGATTAGATGTCCGTGCCTTAAATGCGATTGCAGAAAGATCAAGAGCCCATGTGAGGTCATCTTTGCACTGAGAGAGTTGGATTTATGCCTAATTACTGGATTTGGACTAGACATGGTGAAGAGTTACCTCGGGTTGGATTAGGGGTTGGCGATAATTGCACAGGTGCTTCAAGCAATTGCGTAGATACGGGATATGGTGAGCAGATTGAATTGATGCAAGATATGGTTTGTGATGCCTTGGGGGTCAACGTATCATTAGAGGAGCCACAGTATGATGACACAGATGAACTTCCAAATGAGACTGCACAAAGATTTTATAATCTCTTGTTAGAAACAAATAAGCCGTTGTTTGAAGGGTCTGCCGACTCTAAGTTATCAATGTGTGTGAGACTTTTATCTCTCAAGTCCAACTGTGGTGCTACGGATGTGTGCTTAGATCTCGTAACGAAGATGATGTTGGACTCGTCACCTATCAGAGATGGTTTGCCAAAAAGTTATTACGAGGCTAAAAGCTTAGTGTCCAAATTGGGGTTGGAATCTAAAAGGATTGATTGTTGTGTGAGAGGGTGTATGTTATATTACGACAATGAATTTGGTAAAACGATAGCCTTGTTTGGTTGAATGCAAATTTTGTGGTGAGCCAAGGTATATGTCACATACTGATAATGGGAAGGGTAGACAAAAACCAGTTCCACGGAAGGCAATGTTTTATTTGCCAATTATTCCAAGGCTGCAGAGAATGTTTGCGTCAACACAGACTGCAGACAAAATGACTTGGCACTATGAGAATAAAAGCACTTCAGGTATGTTGCGACATCCATGTGATGGTGAAGCTTGGAAGCACTTTGATCGTGTGAATCCCGAATTTGCAGCAGATCCACATAATGTACGACTTGGCTTATGCTCTGATGGTTTTACCCCATATGTTCAATCAACGGCGAAACCTTATTCTTGCTGGCCAGTTATTGTTACCCCATACAATCTTCCTCCTGATATGTGCATGTCTAAGCCCTATATGTTCTTGACTTGTATTATACCGGGTCCAGATAATCCAACAGATGGTATTGACATCTACTTGACCTCTCATTGACGATCTCAAAAGGTTGTGGAATGGCGTTGTGACTTATGATATTGCACGAAAGAAGAACTTTACAATGAGGGCAGCTCTTATGTGGACCATTAATGACTTCCCTGCATATGGCATGTTGTGCGGTTGGGGTACTCATGGTAAAATGGCATGTCCCATTGCATGGAGCATACAAAGGCCTTTACCTTGAAATTTGGGGAAGAGTTCTTGGTTTGACTCATATCGCAGGTTTTTACCAAGCAGATCATCCATTTAGACGGAATAAGAACGCCTTCAAGAAGGGGAAGTTGAATTAGATGGCGCCGAGGTTGACATCTCAATGCATTTTTACCGAGTTATGGATCCGCCAAAAATCACAGATTTTGGTGAATTGGATCGATTTGAAGGATATGGACAATGGCACAATTGGACTAAAAGAAGTATTTTTGGGATTTGCCGTATTGGAAAGATAATTTATTGAGACACAACCTTGATGTTATGCACATTGAGAAGAACTTTTTGACAATGTTTTTCTCACGGTGATGAACGTTAGAGGAAGAACGAAAGACAATGATAAGGCCAGATGGACTTACCACTTTCTGTAGTTTAAAGGACTTGCATTTGACGACTCAGTCGAATGGGAAAACCCTGAAACCCAAAGCCTGTTACTCTTTAACTGTTGAGGAAGCTAGGTCAGTCTGTCGGTGGATAAAAGAGCTTCGAATGCCAGACGGTTATTCTTCTAATTTGGCAAGATGTGATGATGTGAACAAAGGAACAATGATTGGGATGAAAAGCCATGATTGTCATGTATTCATGGAGTGTTTACTTCCTATTGCATTTAGTTCCCTGTCGTCAAATATTTTAAATCCACTTACAGAACTCAGCCAATTTTTTAAAGATTTGTGTTCTGCAACATTAAGAGAGGATGATCTTATCAAGATGGAGCAGAATATACCAGTCATTCTTTGTAAGTTGGAGAGAATATTTCCCCTGGTTTCTTTGACTCTATGGAACATCTCCCAGTGCATCTTGCACATGAAGCTAGGCTTGGTGGACCGGTTCAATACAGATGGATGTATCCATTCGAAAGGTAATATACTCAAATATTCTTTAAAATAATTATTCATTGCCTCGGGTTAAATGTTGAAATGTTGATTACCAACCTTGTTATTCTGTAGATTTATGGGTCACTCAAAACGGTCGGTGAAAAATAAGGCCAGGGTTGAAGGATCTATTTGTGCAACTTACTTACACCGTGAGACAATTCATTTCTGTTCCCATTATTTTACGAACTTCATGCTGACACCAACAAATAATAGGAATGAAATAGAAATTGAAAGTGAAAGACACCCGCTGGCCTTATCAGTGTTTTGCCTTCCCGGTCGTCATGCTGGAAAGGAGCTGAAGCCCTGGTTAACGGGAGAAGATTGGAAGTCAGCACACGTTCACGTGTTGATCAACTGTGCCGAAGTATCACCATACCTTACGTATGTATCATTTTGACCACTTTCAATTTCTTTAGTCCACAACTATTCATGATCATTTGTTTGATAATGACTTGTTCAGGGCATTCTTGTTAACTAAGCCCACAAGCGAACAAGACTCTTCTGCCTATATTCATGAATATTTCCCAACGTGGTTTATGAGCCAGGTATGTATTTTTAGCCCTATTTCAACTATTTGTTGTTTAAAAATACAAAAGATTGTTTGCAAAAAGGAACCATAAATCACTTGTGCATGTGTATACGCAGGTGTATAGCGAGTCAGAATCGCCCATAATCGAACACTTGAGAAATTTATCTCATGGTCCTAAATCACGTGTAAAAGAATGGCACACGTATTTAAATGTGATTTACAAATTTCAAACCAGTCAAAAGCAGAGGGAAAAAATAGTTAACAGGGGAGTTTATGTAAAAGGTGCCACAGATGGAGGTGAAGACGACTTCTACGGCGTGATTCAACATATATATGAGCTGGCGTACAATACTTTAGACTATACTAAAAGAATAGTGCTATTTTATTGTAATTGGTTTGATCCGTCAAGTAGAGGCACAAGAATGGATCGCAAATATAATATTGTTGACATATGCATGAGCAGAAGATACCAAATGTTTGATCCGTTTATCATGGCACAACATGTAAGACAGGTGTATTATGTCCCTTATCCGTCAACTCGAAGGGACAAACAAGGTTGGTGTGTTGCAATAAAGACAAAACCAAGGGGTCGCATTGAAGCAGATGATCCACAGGAAGAAGTGGCTTATCAAGTGGATGAGATGTCTCATGTCAACGTAGTAAACGAAGTTGAACCCATTTCTCGACTACGTGACGATCCAATCACATATGAAGATGTAAATGGAGATGAGGAATTAAATGAAGAAGTGGCAGAACCATCAAGATCTAAAGACGATGCCGGCGAGTGGGCAGAATAAATTTGTTTAACTTTTTACAATTAGAGAATTTAATGTCTAACAACATATTTTATTTTGTCAGTTATTTTCATATAACTTGTTTATTTTTTGGAATTCATTTTTAATATTGTTATGTTTAAATATAATATTTCATGATCATTATTATTGAATTGCTCTATAGACATATATGGCATCGGGAGGTTCGAGCTCAGGCCCCGACCACCTAGTAGTGGTCAACGGAAGGGGAAGCGCATCGCTGTCGACCCCCCTCGTCGTCGGAGGCCGAACATTATTAGGATTGATGATGCTGGCTATGCGATGTTGTCATCCACACAGCATCCGCATACATCTACACCTACACAGGCTCCAGCGAGTTCGGCCCCTATGCAGCCTACGTCACATTCGGCACCTACACAACATGCAGGACCTTCTGCATCGACACCCATTTACATGATGCCCACCCCAGGGTTCCAGCAGACACTTGCCGCTTCTTCCTCTCATTTTGTGTCTGAGACGGTGCCTGACACTCATGTGTCCGATCAGGAGTATAGTGCGAGCCAGGTACCTGATCAGACCGGGGTTCAGCAGGACGAGGAGGTTGAGCAGCAGCAGGATGAGCAGGAGGTCGTTGATGATATTCAGATGCTGCATGATGGCCGAGTTGCTATCAGGCCAGTTGGTAGAGGGTGAGTATGTAGGTTGAATACACATTTTTGCCCCTTATCTTTTTTTAGTTTTCAATTTCGTCCCTTATCTTTTTTTAGTTTTCATTTAAGTCCCTTAAACTTCAAAAATCACATCAATTTCGTCTTTTCTGTTTAATTATTCATTTTTTCTTAGACGAATCACCATCTGACACGTGGCAGAAAAATAAAATAAAACAAACTGCCACGTGTAAGATGGTATTTCGTCTAAGACAAAAAAAGAATAATTAAAAAGAAAGGACGAAATTGAAGTAATTTTTGTAACTTAATGGACTTAAATGAAAACTAAAAAAAAAAAGATAAGGGACGACAATTTAACCTATATTTTTTAACTTGTTTGGTATGTTGTTATTGTTTAGGTTCCTTCCGTCAAAGCCAGCTGCGAAGGTTATCACAGAAGTAATTGAGCAAAATTACCACAGCTATTGGCCCACCTGGGGGACGCTGACGGTGGATGAGCGGAGGCACATGTTCAATTCTTTCAGAGTAAGTTGTTTATTTTTTTTTGTTGCGTATTATTTCTTTATTTCATGAATTTCAATTATTTTTAATAACGTATTATATTCATACAGGAGAGGGTTTCTTGGAAGAAAGAGCAGGAGGAGCAGATCAAGAAGAACTTCCATATGAAGGCTTCCGACCGCCTATCTGATATGCTTAGAGATGCCCGCCTCAATGGACAGCCCACTTGGATAGGAGATGAGCTCTGGCAGCAGCTGCAAGCGCATTGGAACTCCCCTGAGCGGTAAGCGAGAAGGCAAAGAAGAATAGAGCCTCTGAAAAGGGTGGGAGCTTGCATCTTTGGAGGTTGGTCGGTCAGGCCTGACCAGCGACTTGACTTGTACGTTTTATATTATTATTATTATTATTATTATTATTGTTATTATTTAGTTAAGCTTTTTTTATTAAATAATTATAGTCTCAGCGGTTGAAAAGGGAGGTTCAGTTGCACGAGCTCCATCGTGCAACTCATATTAGGAAAGGTACCAGTGATTTTGTAGATGAGCGGTCGAGACGGACCCAGGTAATTATAAAACATAATGAATAGTTTTTTAACAATGTTTATATTGTTTTATTACAATAAAAATTGACTAATTTGTTTATGTTTGACAGGAGGAGTTTGAGGCGAGGATGTCTCAGGTTAGATCTCAGACATCGTCATGTTCCCGAAATCTCGAGCCCGGAAGGATCCGGTTGCATCGGCCCGATGGTTTGGCGAATGTTGTTGGCGGCAAGAAGAAGGTCGCCTATCACGGTCTTGGCGACCTTGCCAAAGAACTACAAGAAAGGGGCCCGTTGCCTCTCCATTGGAGAGTCGTCCAGCAGTGGTGCTGTCGCGGATGAGCGGGAGATAGCAGAGTTAAAGCGGGCCATGGCCGAGCAGCAGCGGTTGGCGGCCGAGCAGCAGTGGATCGCGGCCCAGCAGCAGGAGGAGGCCCGTCGGACGGCTGCCATGTTGGCTCAGGTGCTGTAGCGATAGGAGGATCTGTACCATTTGCTAGCTCGCGAGCCGCCTCCTCCACCTCCTCCGCCTCCGCCTCATAGTACTGGTGATCATGTCGATGATGCAGATGGTGATCATGATCAGGACTATCAGGACTATTAGTTATATTTGTATCGATATTTTTTTATATTTCCGGATATCTTTTTTATTACTGCTTTATTCGTCGAATTTTTTTATTTATTTGTTACGTTTCTTTTTTTTAATTTATTTTATAGTTTACGTTATCACATTGCATTTTTAAATACAGGAATAAATTAATAATTAAATGTAATAACTAGTAATCGTTAATTAAATGGATAAATAAATTAAATTGATTACAGAAATTAAAATTAAATAATTTAAAAAATTAAATAATTTTTTTAATAAAAATTTAAACAATTTTCAATTAAAAAATAATAATTAAAGTTCGGCTTTACCGACGGTCATGGCCGTTGGAACTGTCAATTGTTGTAGACTCGGCATTACCGACGGGTTAAAGCCGTCGAAACATACCGAACGATTATACCGACGGGCCAAAGCCGTCGGAACTTACCGAACGATTATACCGACGGGTCAAAGCCGTCGGTACACATTTTCGACGCGCATTTTACCGACGGATATTAGCCCGTCGGTAATCCGTCGGAATTTTTGGATTACCGACGGCATTTGTGGATTACCGACGGCCAAATTTTCTTGTAGTGTTTCTTGTGGGACCAAGTCAAACCTGGCCCTAAATAGCTTGGGTCGGGTTGGGTCACTGGGCTAGGTCTTGAACGCCCCTAACCTTCATAGTGAAAAAAGAACCCAACTACACCTTAACCGCAACACCACTTCACCAATAAACGGGTTCAGAATAGATCTGATTTCTCTCCATATTTGGTTCGGGTGGATTTCGAGCTATTCTAGGTGAGGTTGATTGTCGACGGAGCTAGCAGAACCACTAATGATGTTGAATCAACATATATTAGGTTGGAGGCTATGAATCACCAACACTTCAGGTTAAAGGCATGTTCGAGTGTCTGACCCTCGTACGACACCCAGACGATATGCGCCAGACACTCTGTTCCGGTGTGAAAATAATAAAAATGTACTATTTTTTTTCCTTCGACACGTTAAGGACATGGTTTCAACACCTAGCCGCCACTTACGTTCGCTGGACATGTCGGCTAATACCAAAATTTTCAATTTTTTCAATGATGATAATCAATATTTAGGGGTGAAAGTATTTAAATAGATTGTATCATTTTTTAGCTTTTGGTAGTAGATATTAGATTGAAGACGAAAGACCACTACTAGAAATTGGCCATTTAGTGACCAATTTAGAGACCAAAAAAATTGGTCGCAATAGCGTCCGAATTAGAGACCGAACTCATATAATTATTGATCAAAATATTGTGGTCGCTAAATCGGTCGCAAAAAAATATCAGCGACCGAATTAGAGACAGATTATTTAGCGACCGCAAAATCGGTCTCTAAACCAGTATTTTACTCCCTTTAAAAAAAATTTAAAAATAATTTTCAATTGTAGCGACCGATTTAGAGACGAATTATTTAGCGACCGAAATATCGGTCGCTAAATCGAAATTTTGTTCTGTTTTGAAAAATTTTAAAAGTATTTTCCCATTTTATTTGCAGTCGCAAATCCGGTCGCTATATGATATTATTTTTTTCATAAAATATTTTATTTCCCTCCTGAGGGTAAAAAATTTCCCTCCCAGTTTTTCATTCCCTCCAATATAATCAAAAGTTTATTTTTTTGATGAAAATAGGAAATGATCAAGAGCTTTTTTCAGCACAAAAAAAATAAAACAAAAACATTTCAATCCCTCCCGTGTCTTTCACCAAGAAAATACAGGGTTTCACCAAAAAGTTCCCTCCCGTGCGGCCTTCTCATTTAGTAAGACAAAACCCTAACACTGGTTTCACCATCCAGCTTCCCTTCAAGGCCCAGCCTTCGGGCCAAGGCCCGATTCACCGTTTGCGAGAGAATTAGAGGGAAACGAAAATTAAACTAAAGAGAAACCTTAACCTAGCGCGCCTCCCATTGTGGTTTCTTCTCCACCACAACATCTTTCAGCTCCTCGTCCTCCTTCGTTGCTTCGTCCTCCTGCTTCTTCGTGCTCAGATTTTCGAGATCGCACCACCGTCGAAGGGAGAGGATTGGGGTCGCACCACCGTCGAAGGGAGAGGGTGGAGGTCGCACATAATTTTGGGGTTTCAAGTAACCGGCTGCGGCGTGCAATTTCTGACACTCCAAAGGGGTAGCAAGATCATCGTGATTGGTGATTTAAAGCGCCACATCTGCTTGCCCTCTGCTCCGTTCACAACCTTCATGGTTACCTCTGCACACGTTCACCTGTGCTGCTCCGCCACGGTCTTCACGGTCACCTGTGCTGCTCCGCCAACAGTGATTTAGATCGTCGTTTGTTTTCTTTCTCCATTTAGTTTGTCTTTAATTCTTTGACTGATAATTGATTTGCATGTCTTATATTTGTATTGGGAATTGCTTTTTCTATTGAGTTGAGACTTGCCAAGGTTTGCCTTCAAAGGAACTGAAGGTCCGAATCCAATGTGGCATATGAGAGAAGCCACTTAGCAAATAAAATGAAAGCCACTCTTGTGATGGCACCCAAAAATGATGTTGATGCTGGGTTTCTATTTCTGTCATGTTGTCACTGATTTTCTTATAAGATTACTTCTCATTTTAACTGTAGTTTATGTCATGATGTATGGATTTGGGGGTCATGCAGTATATGTAAAATTTTGGCTCTGTTTTGAATTTGCCTTGATTCTGCTTTTGTATGCAGAACTCTTGTTTTCTGTAAGACACTTTCCTGCTGAACCTTGGCAATGCTTACTTGGGTTTCTTATTCTCTTAATACAAAAGAAGCCACAGGAGTGGCCTAGTGTTCAAGGACTTTTTATTTTGCTTGGAGTCTTAGGAATATTTTATTCTATGAGTAAATGGCCAAGGAAAGGAGAAAAAAAAAGTTGCAACAACATGAGGGCATTGGGTTGAGTTTTTTTTTATATTTTTTTTTAATAAACTTGGACATGGAGGGAAAGTGGAGATCTTGAAAGAGACATTTCAGAGACGAAGAAGTAAAGTTGCTTGTTTCATCAACCATCAGTGAAATAAACTTACTTTTTATGGCCATCACCAACAAATTTAGTGGAGAGCGAGTTTCTCTAGGTTAGTGGGCATCAAAAACAGAAGTAGGGAAGAGCAGCAAACGTCAAGCGGCAACTTACTTTTTATTTTTAATAGTTAATCATCCTCGTGAAATTCGTGAGAAACTCCCGTCGTGATATATTGCATAACTGTTCAATCACTCACTAGTTTCTTCTTCTACTGGTGGATCTTGAAATTCTTGATACTATTTTTTTCATTTACCAGTTTTAGAAGTTTTGAATTTGTTGGTGAATTGCAAGGGTTGTGTTTCATTTGCACAAGTTTTATGGTCATTTGAATTCTATGTGCTTTCTTTCCTTTTTGATCTTTTGCTAATATCAAACCCTTTTCCTTTTCTGTGTATTTTGGGATCAATCATTTGCTTGTTTTGATTTTTTGTTTTTGTTGTTTGGTGGTTTCTTTTAATTTTTGACCTCTTTCTGTTGTTTTCCATCCTAGAGAAGAAAACATCCCATATGAATATGATGTTACCAGAATTAGCTCTTGTTTTCCTTCTCTACATTCAACTTGAAAGACCCTGTATATATGATTTGGATGTTGAATTGTTGTTACTCCTCTTCTGCAGCGTGTGTAGCACTTGCAAAACAATTAGTCTCGTTATTGAGTCATTTATTTGATTTCCATTCACAGATCATCAAGAGAGATCTAAGCTTCCGATTACATCTTTCAAGGACGTTATTGCATCATTGTTGAATCTCACCAGGTTAATTTTTTTGCTTTGTAAAATTGCCTTTGGACATGTATCTACATGGTAGCTTGGTTGCAGATTGTACCATAATCATTAGCGTCCTTTCTATGCTTTATTGGTGGCAGATTCATTAGTATATACATGGTTGCTTGGGTGCATGGTAGCTTGGTACCGCTTTATTCTTTCTAAATTCTAACTTCATTGTCGTCTTAGAGAGAAACACATATCCTGTAACTAAGGTGGAAATATATATTTCTAATACACATGGCTCTTAGTTTTGGAAAAAAGTAATTATTGGCCAAGTTTATTGGCACATAGATACCAACAACTTTTTTGAAACTTCTTTCTATTTGCTCTTTGTGGTTTAGATGACGGTCCAACAGAGATGGAGCTTGAATTTATTTGCTTTTATCCTGTTTCATAGTGGAATGAGTTTCATGTGTTGATTCTCATATGGATCTTATAGCATTAAAGTTTGTGTGAATTGTCTTCACTCTTCAGCAGTGAAGTGGTGTTGAAAGAGACCTTGTTTTTAAGAGCATGCTTTACATACAGCGGTTTCTAAGTGCTTCTTATATATAAATATATATAGATATATATAGATATCTTCTTTCTTGATCTCTCTTTTTAAGACCTTTTGTGCATTTTCTGTGCCATTAGCTAGCTCTCATATTCTCAATCATGTTGGCCTAACAATTCAATTGAGGTGTTCCTCCTTCCTTCACCCCTAAATAAATTGTATGTTCTTCACTTTACTGTTGGTGCATCTATCTATTAATCTCAATTCCCAATTGAAGAAAAAGGTTAAAAACTTGTCAAATCTGAGTTTAGTGTATCTGATGAACTTTTCATTTTTAATGTATTATGATGAGGCAGTACCATGCATGCAAAAATTGTGATATCTACCTTGTGTCATTCCTTTGGAGAACACACCAGCCCACTTACTTATTCAACCTTTTTAGTGTTCAATAGGAGGCCATTGATTGGGATATTATGCATTTGAGGAGTTGTTCTGTCAACTTTAACAAAATTAGTAATGATTCCTCCTCTAGTATTATTAGCAATAATATTTTCTGTAGCTGTAATAAAACATTTTGCCAAATGATGTTGTTGTTATTGGAACAGGAGCACCAAGTAAAGGCTTCATCGGACAAGGTATTCTCGGTGCTCTTGTGAGAGGTTGGTTACTCTTCCATCAATTTGTGTCCTTTTATTGCAATTGCAAAGCATATTATCTTGTTTTAAGTGTTGTTGTTGCTTGTTGTGTGTAGAAGTGAAACATGTATTTTTTACTAACCATGTTACATGTAATATATATGTTTTGGTTGAATATATAACAGAATATGGACATCCGTCTAAGTCGTAGTTGGATGTATAATAGACTAATGCCTGGCCGCAGAAGTATCTTTGATGCATTTTTAAAAGGGGTAGATGAATTTATTTTATTTGCATGCCAACAAGAAAATGTGTCAAATGCGTCAAATCAAGAAGAAGAAGAAGAAGAAGAAGAAGAAGAAGAAGAAGAAGAAGAAGAAGAAGAAAATGTTTCAGATGGAAAAATTCGATGTCCTTGTTCTAAGTGCAAAAATCTCAAGTTTATTGAGCCTGAAGAAGTTAAAGTTCATCTTTATAGGAAGGGGTTTAAACCTGATTATTGGTATTGGTCATGTCACGGAGAAAGTGATCCAGAGTTATGTGAAAAAGTTAATGCTCATCATAGGACTACTACCATTGCACAAGAGGGACATCATGAACACACTAGTAGATTTGAGAGCATGGTTTATGATGCTGTTGGTCCAGAGCAACAAATGGATTGGGATAAAGAAATGGACGAGTCTCCAAATACAGATGATCAAGAGTTTTATGATTTACTTCATGCTGCTCAAAAGCCATTGTGGCCGGGATGCAATAATCACCTTGAATTATGCATTCTTTGTTAGGTTATTGACAATTAAGTAGGAGGGAAACATTTCCCAACGATCGTTTAATCAAATAGTGGCACTGATGAAAGAGACACATCCTCCAAATAATCTTATTCCTGAAGACTATTATAGGGCAAATAAAATAGTTTCAAAACTTGGTCTTACTGCAAAAAAAAAATAGATTGTTGTGTAAAAGGTTGTATGTTATTCTACACAGATGAATGTAAACAATTAAAAGAGTGTAAGTTTTGTGGTGAACCTCGTTATATTAAAAAAAAAGTTGGCAGGGGGAGATATAAAGAGGTACCTCTGAAGAGAATGCATTACTTACCCCTAATTCCCAGGCTTAAGAGATTATATGCCTCTATGAGTTCTGCTCCACATATGAGATGGCATTATGAAAATAGGAGAGAACCAGGAGTGTTGTGTCATCCATCAGATGGAGAGGCTTGGAAACATTTTGATCAAATATATCCTGATTTTGCGGTGAGCAGAAATGTAAGGTTGGGTTTATGTACTGATGGTTTTACGCCATTTAATAATTCAACCTCAACTTATTCTTCTTGGCCAGTAATTCTCACCCCTTACAATCTTCCTCCAGAACTATGCATGACAACTCCTTATATGTTTCTCACTTTGATTATTCAGGACGGATAATCCAAAGAGCAAGATAGATGTGTATTTGCAACCATTGATAGATGAGCTAAAATTGTTGTGGAATGAAGGAGAGCTGACATATGATATCTCCAAAAAACAAAACTTTGTAATGAAAGCTGCATTAATGTGGACTATCAATGATTTTCCTGCATATGGAATGTTGTCGGGTTGGAGTACAGCAGGAAAATTAGCTTGTCCATGTTGCATGAATCAGTCAAAGGCTTTTTACTTGAAATATGGTGGTAAGTGTTCTTGGTTTGATTCCCATCGTAAATTTTTGCCTATGGATCATGCATTTCGAAGAAACAAGGATGCATTTTTAAAGAATAGAGTTGAAAAGTCTCAACCTCCACAACAATTGTCCATTTATCAAAGCAATTTTGGCTTTTTATATTGATGCTATTTCACTTATTAGAGCTATTGAACTCCATGTTTGGACTGATTTGTGTTGTTTTGCTTGCAGGTTCTCAACCCCAACTTCTTCGATGGAGGTATTATTATTTACACCAATCCAAATATTTTTACACCTACTAATGCTTATTAATAGCTGTATTTCCTTCCATTATTATGCAAATCAATAAATTTCAAGGTATAATGCTTATTCCTTTATTTGGCTGCTGATGCATCTTATTTCTTGGTTAGGTTCAAACTCCAATAGATTCAACTTTATTTTCTTGCGTGTGCTTATCTACTAGAATACTTAATTATATGAAATATAGGTGTTGTTCTAACATTAATTTAGTTCCCCATTTGCTGAAATTTTTTACTGCAACATAGGTTCTGGTGGCTCTTTGTTATTATCCTAGAAGTTTTAATCACATATTTGTCTTGCACTATGAATTCACTTTCATTATACTTGATTTAGTATTGCTCCACTAATTAGCTTAGACTATTTTATAATAGGCTTGATTTGTTGACGGGATATAGTTCGTCATTCTCCAGCAAGTACAACATCTCTTTTTTAAAGAGCTTAAGAAATCAAATACTTAATTTTTTTTTTACTGATTAATGATTTTGTTTGTTGAGTTTTTTGTTCAAGCTTATATGAGATTTAAAGAAGAGGTTTCATTTCTTGCATTTCTAACTCACTGCTAATACTAAACACATTTGATAATTTCATCTTCATCCCACTATGTGCTAAGTGCTTTATTGTTACTGTTTTGGTGGCTAGCTTTATAGGTTTTGATAGATAGAATAAATGTTTTTGATAGGGGAGTAATTTCTATAACCGTTTATAATCTGTCAAATTGTCTTGTTGGATGTTTTCTATTTCCTTGGAAAAGAATATTATGCAATACTGTCAACACTTTATATTACTTTGGTTATTGCAGTTACAAATTTAGATATACTTCTTTTTTTAGTTATTTGCGTCATAAGTTATTTTTGTTAGTATATATAGATACTTATTTCATGAGATAAACCTAAATAAACTCTTCAAAACACTCGATCGTGAATTGCAGTTTTCATGATTTGCCACATGGATCAAATTATCCATACATGGAAGCAAAGAGCAAAGTTACGGCGTGGGTGGTGTGGTCATATTATTACATCACTACAAGGATTTAGTTGCTAAGTACACACAACAAGCAAAGCTATCGTTGCTTTTACTTTTGCAGATTTATGTGTGTGTATATTTGTGCTATTACTTTTGTAGTATACTATATATGCTAAGAATCAAGTAAGATTTAGTACTTCCACACACATGTAGGGCTTACTGTATTGTGATACAATGGAGGCACCATGAGGTTACGATGCATTGGTTAAGGAGGAGCTACAAAAATTACACTGCTAGAGTGATATACTATCAATTTGGGCAGGTTGTAATGACATATTTTGACTTATAATTAGGTGCAAGAGCTGTAAAATTAATGTTTGGCTTAAATTGATATGTTGGTGATTCAACTTTTGGATCTTTTGCTATCTTGCGTTTCTTTCCCCCCCACATGGATAAAAGTAGATAAACGGGAATTAATTCCAATTCCCACATGATGAAAAAAAGTAAAATGTCTCGAGAAGAAAATGGTCCTATTTGACCGCTATACATTGCTAACATCAGGAAATAGAATAATTGGTATTCTCGAGTAACCGGCTGAGCCGCTAACGTGGCTAAAGTGGTGATAAATCCCGTCAGTAAAATAGGTCCTAGTAAGCTGATGTTGTAATTCTTGCTCATTTTGAGCTTGATGTAAAATTAAAAAAAAAAAAGCTTTGAATCCTTGCTCATTTTGCTCATTTCTATGTCAATATTCAAAAAGTTTTCTATAAAATTTTAAAAAAAAAAAAGTATTAGTGACCGATTTGGCGACCGATTATGTAAAAAAATTTACAAAATCGGTCGCTAAAACGGTCACTAACATCGGTCGTTAAAAGCGGTCGCTAAATTCGGTCTCTGAATCGGTCGCTAAATTCGGTCGCCAATTCGATCATTGAATCGGTTGCTAAAGCGATCTCTACATTAGGTCTCTAAGTTGATCTACAATTGATTGCTAAATTCGGTTGCTAAAGCAGTCTCTACATTCGGTCTCTAAATCGGTTTCTAAGTTGATCTCTAATTAGGTCATTTACATTATCGGTCATTTGAATTGGTGGCTAATACTTAGCGACGAGCGTTTTAGCTACTGATTTTCGGTGGTCGCTAATTTGGTCTCTGAAGTTGATAGCGACCGATTTTTCATCTTTAGAGACCGAAAAATCGGTCGCTAATTGACGTTTTTTTTGTAGTGGACGTAGTTCAATAATTCATCATCTTGTTTTAGAATTTTGTTGGCAAAGAAATAAAGTGTTGAAATTATATAATGATGTCTCTTAGTATTTTTTGTGGTAAGACTCGTTACTAGAGGAAAAATGTATTACGTATAATAAGTGTCGTGTGTGGTGTCCGTGCGTGCTTCATAGTATACTATCATGTGTGAATGTGAATGTGATTGTGACTCTAGCTCGATCATGTTTACTTTTGTTAAATATAGTTGTTCTGTGTCTGAATCCATTCTCACGTCCGACAAAAAAAAAAAAAAAAAACAGCAGGTGGCGACAGTCAACTTATAAAACTAGTACACGTTATCGTGAATGTCACGGGCAGCCATATTTGAATTGAATTGATTATTCTCTTGAGAAATGCTAAGGAAAATCACTCAAACACTCTCCCTTAAACACTCTATCTTTGAGTGCTTTTGACTTTTCTCCCTTAATACCAATACCATTTTAGTTACAAGCAGAAGACACAAATACAAAACAAAACCTTAGAATTTGTATATCAGATCTTAATGCATCGGCCTGCTATGCGAACTAACAAAGTCATGGGTGTGCACTCAAAACAGCTCCTGCTGATGGTGGTTTTTAGGGTCTTTCTTGCAAAAGCAACAACTCAACCGGTGTCATTGCCAAACTGCCCAACAAAGTGTGGCTCAGTCACTATTCCATTCCCATTTGGAACCACCGAGGATTGTTCTCTGGACAGCACCTTTCTCATCAATTGCAACCAAACATCCTCAACACCTTCTCCTTTCTTGCCACGAAGTAATCAAAGTGTCTTAAACATCTCACTCAACGGCGAGCTGCGCGTTGAGTGGCCAGTAGCAAGCGATTGCTATGCTGAAAAAGGCAAACGCGTGAATCAAACACTTCGGGACATCAACATGACGCATTTTCACGTATGGTCAAGTCGAAACAAGTTGATAGCGGTTGGTTGTGACACGGTTGGAGCAGTCACGGCAATTGATTCTGATGGAAAGAACTACACCACGGGATGTGTGGCTTTGTGCAACAGGCCTGACGATATTGTGGCCGATGGATCTTGCTCCAGCACTGGTTGTTGCGAGATTTCAATACCCCAAGGCCACAATCAGTTATCGGAAGTAGCCTATGTTTCTGGACAAGTGTTCAACAACCACTCAGCAGTACATTACTTCAATCCATGCGGTTATGCTTTTGTTGTTGAAGATGGAGCCTACAGCTTCGCCTCCACAGACCTTTTCAGGTTGGAGAAGACGGCGTTTCCCGTACTGTTGGATTGGGCAGTTGGGAACCAAACGTGCCAACGAGCTCAAAAGGAGGTTTCAGGTTATGCGTGTAAGGCTGAGAACAGTGAATGTTACAATGCAACAGAAAGACCCGGTTACCTTTGCAACTGCTCTCATGGATATCGGGGAAACCCTTACCTCCTTCATGGTTGCCAAGGTATTATTAGTATTTCTTATCTCTTCTCTGGGGATTTACATTTTGGTTCAATTATTATTTTATTTTCAGGGCTAAAATATAATAGAAAAAATGATGAATAGTAGGAAGACCACCGGCGCTAATGCGTACGGAAAATAGCTGATAATTTATAATTTTATTATTATTATTATTATCATTATTTGTATATGTAGTAATTGTAATCAATTTATAAAATATAATAGAGATGATAAAATTTTATTTGAAAAGTTAAAAGTCATTAAAGACGTTTTAGTTGAATCAAAATAAAATTTTATCATGATATTGAGTTATTTAAAGATATTTAATTTCTTTTCTCATGTATCTACAACTTATAAAATAATATTAATTATTCATGTTATTGTTGTATCTATTGAGAGAAAAATTTTTAAAATGAAATTGTTAAAATTTTATTTGTAATCTATTATGTCACAAAGAAGATTAAACTTCTTACTTTGATTTCTATCGAAAATGAATTATTTAAGGATTGTGACTATGAACGAATTATTAACGATTTTGTAATGAAAAAAAAGCAAGGACGATAATATTCAAATTTTTATGAGAGTATCATTTTCTCGACTCGCACATGACACCCAAAATCTGAATGCAGCCCAGAGTACATAAAGAAACTTTTGTGTCTTTATTGTAATTTTTCTGGCTTTTATAGTTTTATAACTATAACTATTCTGGATGAATTTAGTTAATTTACTATTTTACGTAATAAAAAGTAGCTATTGCTTTCTTGAAAACTCTCCTACCCAATGTGAAAATAGAAATCAAAACTGACAAATTATCTCTAGATATTAATGAATGCACGGAATCCAACGACTGTGTTGATGGGGCTACATGCATCAACCTTCCAGGGAGCTACAATTGTTCATGCCCGAGAGGATATGACGGAGACGCGAAAAAAAATGGAGCAAGATGCACTGCCAAATCAAGGAAAGAGATCGCGTTGATAATTGGATTGAGTAAGTACACTGTTGTTTGTTGAAATTACAACATGTTCTATTGTCGATTCAATCATAGTATAAAATCATGTCAACCAAATGGCTAAAATCTGAAACATTTTTCAATGGTCATCACTCATCACTCATCACCAATATTACTCCATGTTATAAATTGATGTTATGACTTGAAATTCACGTACCCAAGGTGATTTTAAAACTAAAATAGTGTGACATTTGGAGTTTTTTACTAGGTTGGGATATCAACAATACAAAGTATAAAGAAAATGATTATGTTTCCTTGTTCATGTCTAGGTGTGAGTGTAAGCGTCATAGCACTACTGGTAGGAAGCTTTTATGCATATTGGAAATTGAAGAAAAGAAAGTTCATCAAACTAAAAGAACAATTTTTCCAACAAAATGGCGGCTTACTGTTACAACAACAGATAGCAAGGCATAGAGGTTCAACTGAAACAACTAAAGTGTTTACTGTGGAGGAGCTAAAGGAGGCCACCAACAACTTCGATGAAGGCAAAATCCTTGGCCAAGGTGGCCAGGGAACAGTTTACAAAGGAGTATTGCAAGATAACAGAATTGTTGCAATAAAGAAGTCCAAAATCAGTGACCCAAACCAAATTGAGCAGTTTATCAATGAGGTGATTGTGCTTTCCCAAATCAACCATAGGAATGTGGTGAAGCTCTTGGGTTGTTGTTTAGAGACAGAGTTTCCCTTGCTTGTTTATGAATTCATTGTTAATGGTACTATTTATGAGCATCTTCATGGTCAAAGCCAGTCTTTAAAACTTACATGGAAAACAAGATTGAGAATAGCCACAGAAACAGCTGGAGCTCTGGCATACTTGCATTCTGCTGCTTCTACACCAATCATACACAGAGATGTGAAAACTACAAATATACTTCTTGATCGTAATCTAATTGCAAAGGTTTCTGATTTTGGAGCTTCTAGGATCATTCCTCTTGATCAAACTCAATTAACCACTTTGGTGCAAGGAACATTGGGGTATCTTGATCCAGAATACTTCCACACAAGCCAGTTGACAGAGAAGAGTGATGTATATAGCTTTGGGGTAGTCTTAGCTGAACTACTGACAGGAAAGAAGGCACTCTCTTTTGCCAGGCCAGAGCGTGATAGAAACCTTGCAGTGTACTTTGTTTCTTCAATGAAAGAGGGTCAGTTACTTCTTATTGTGGACAACCATATAATAGATGAGGCAAATGTTGAGCAATTAACAGAAGTTGCCAATATTGCAAAAAGATGTTTAAGGGTAAAGGGAGAGGAAAGACCCACCATGAAAGAAGTGGCAATGGAACTTGAGGGAATATTAGTTATGGAAAAGCATCGATGGGGAATTGACGATTTGTATTCAGAAGAGACTGAAAACTTGCTCCAAGCAGCACCATCCGGTTTCAATGTTGGTGGAAATGGCATTAATTCTTCTGGCCTTGATAGTGTGAACCAGATGTCGATGTCATTAATTGGTGTAAGATGATTAGCTGATGTTAACTAACAAATTATAGTAATTGGCATGTCTATCCTTACTCTGGACTAGATGTTACATCTATCTTCAGAATAATGGTTGTGTGGTATCTATTGTATTCCCCTATCAGACATGATATGATGCCTCTATCAATGTAAAGATGCTTTCCAAATTATTCTGCTTTATGCTTAATTTATTGACTTTATAGCTTCTCCAATTTCACGTGTTTGTGCTTTTACGTTTCAATTTCTGAACTGTGAACTTAAAACAGACATTTAATTAATAGTAATGTTACTTGAATTAATTTTGTCGTAAAACCTGACATAAGAAACCAGAAGCACTGTTAAGAGTGGGAGAGAAAAAGGCGAAGCTGAAAAGTGGATTATTTTAACGAAATATTGTAAGATCTGTCATCAGTGAGATACTTTTTATGCGCAAGTGTCATTATTGTTTAATCAAATTTAGCTACGATTTTGTCGGGAGTGGAAGAATGGCCTCCCTGATGATACTGGTTCAATGGCTTTACGGTGGATTTTGTTTATAAGACTGAATAATCTAAGAGCATAGAGATGCAGATTCACAGGAAAAAAGATCATATATCAGAAAGGGAGACACATCCTATAGGGTTAGTGTACAAGTTTGATAACAAACATCTAGATGCCCTTGCCTTATAGCTTTGAAAGATCGTGGTGTGAAAGGCTTTGAAGGGGTTTCTGTTACCGATTGTGGCTGATCTTCTCCCGTTCTTGTTTTCTGCTATGCATTTAACTGGTCTAGTTTGTTTATGATTTTTTGTTGTCGTACTGATGTGATTCAAAACCAGTTATTGGATGAGTTTTATTATTTATTCTGATTCAGATATTGGAATCCAAGAACATCATTTTGTTTTTTTTGTTTTTTTATCAAATGATAAGTGACTTTGAAAGAGAAGAAATTCGCGGCTGATTTGATGAAAATGTGTTGTAACACTTCTACACTCAACCAAATGCATAATACCGTAGGAATTGTCATGGCATCAAGCCATCAAGCAATATATAGTTGAATATAAAAAGCTACCTCGCACCTCTCAATTTTTGTAAAGCGGCAAGAGGCTTTTTGTTATGCATGGTACATCTATCAGCATGATATTCATGCACATCTAATTTCTGTCTCAAGGTAATGTAAGCCTATGAAGAAGAACCATGTGGACAAGCTAGTGCTTGTACACTTTTGTACAGTGAACACGTAATGAGGAGACTAAAGCCCACATAAATCTCCAGTGAATGCATCAACAAATATGAGTTCATCTCTGAAAAGAGTGTCAGCCACTTTTTTGAGGCATAAGTAACAGTGTTTATTATTTTGACAAATAATAACTTGTTTCCAAGCTTTTTTTTTGACTTGATTTTTATTGGTTGCTGTCATATGTTCTTTATGTATGATCTCTTTATTGCCCTTGAATCTGTGCATTTCCGATATGCCTCACAGTGGAAGTTGACATCACAAGCAGTTGTTCAGCTAAAAAATGGCTATAGAAAAAGTGTTCATTAGTGTTTACTGGGAAATTTGGTTTCGTAGTATATTTCTACCAAATCCGGTAAAGTGACGAATAATTAGTTCAAACGATTGCAAGATCGACGAGTTATGTGGTAATCTCGTTTTATGAACAACGGTTTTTGAGAACAACGGTCAATTTCTCGACGCGTTATTGGTTTTATAACATTCTTGGCTCTGAAGCCATTAATTGTTATATCTTATGCCAATTTTTGTTATGATAATTCCAACTAACAAACGAGATGTTGTCGAAATGACATTAATGGTTGAACTAAACAAGATTGACTATTGAAAGCTAATAACTTGATCGACAAGTAATTAAATAACAATTTGAATGAAAAATATTCAATGCAATGTTATGAACATGCATTTACAGAACAAAACATACAATTGGAAATTAACGCAGGAATGTAAATGAAAGCAGTTAAATGATTGAAAATCAAACAAAAGCTTTTAAAGACATTGGAAGGTAAATGAAAGCATTTAAAGAACATGGATTTGAAAGAAGGCTTGTAAATGACTTTGAAAGGAAAAGTGCTGGAAGGTTAAATGACAATAAAAGTAAAGAATTTAAATGCAAAGCATGGAAATGTAAATGACTGTAAAGTAAATGGCATGAAAGAAAATACTGGAATTGAAATGAACGTGAAACATAAATTGCTTTTCAAAAGAAAACAATATTACAGAAAAATGCAAGCAAGTAAGTTGAAAATGCTGTAGAAAAGATAAAGTTTGAATGCAGTAAATTTAAAGTAAAATGCGTCAACAGAATATAAAATTGCAAAGAAGAAAACTGAATAGATAATGCAAATATCTGAAAATGGACTTGAATTGATTAAATTGCAGAATGATAAGGTTTGGAAGGCATACAGTGATCGTTTTTCCGCAATCTGCTTTAGCCGTCGAGATGTTAGGAATTTAGATCATGTATCGAACCTGAATTACATCGTAGAAACTACTATTTATAGGAAAATGTAAAAGAAACTACCTAACATCCAACCTGACACGTGTACGGACACGGGTTGGTAGTTAAGTTTTCGCTAAAACTACCTAGTCGACAGTAACACTTCCTGTCAAACTGTACATTTGTTGCCTAAAATCTAAGTCTGTCTTGACCATGCTCATTTTGACATCTTCGACGCTTTATGCATTCCGTCGAACAACCGCCCCATCACTTGGTCTTTTAAACTTAGTTAATTTTTGATCAATTATTCTGGTCACTTATGCCTTTATTCGTCGAGTTTGCAACATTCCGTCGAGGGATGAAAAGCCATGATTGTCATGTATTCATTGAGTGTTTACTTCCTATTGCATTTAGTTCCCTGCCGTCAAATATTTTAAATCCACTTACAGAACTCAGCCAATTTTTTAAAGATTTGTGTTCTGCAACATTGAGAGAGGATGATCTTATCAAGATAGAGCAGAACATACCAGTCATTCTTTGTAAGTTGGAGAGAATATTTTCCCCTGGTTTCTTTGACTCTATGGAACATCTCCCAGTGCATCTTGCACATGAAGCTAGGCTTGGTGGACCGGTTCAATACAGATGGATGTATCCATTCGAAAGGTAATATAATCAAATATTCTTTAAAATAATTATTCACTGCCTCGGGTTAAATGTTGAAATGTTGATCACCAACCTTGTTATTCTGTAGATTTATGGGTGACTCAAAACGGTCGGTGAAAAATAAGGCCAGGGTTGAAGGATCTATTTATGCAACTTACTTACACCGTGAGACAATTCATTTTTGTTCCCATTATTTTACGAACTTCATGCTGACACCAACAAATAATAGGAATGAGATAGAAATTGAAAGTGAAAGACACCCGCTGGCCTTATCAGTGTTTTGCCTTCCCGGTCGTCATGCTGGAAAGGAGCTGAAGCCCTGGTTAACGGGAGAAGATTGGAAGTCAGCACACGTTCACGTGTTGATCAACTATGTCGAAGTATCACCATACCTTACGTATGTATCATTTTGACCACTTTCAATTTCTTTAGTCCACAACTATTCATGATCATTTGTTTGATAATGACTTGTTCATGGCATTCTTGTTAACTAAGCCCACAAGCGAACAAGACTCTTCTGCCTATATTCATGAATATTTCCCAATGTGGTTTATGAGCCAGGTATGTATTTTTAGCCCTATTTCAACTATTTGTTGTTTGAAAATACAAAATATTGTTTGCAAAAAGGAACCATAAATCACTTGTGCATGTGTATCTGCAGTGTATAGCGAGTCGAGAATCGCCCATAATCGAACACTTGAGAAATTTATCTCATGGTCCTAAATCACGTGTAAAAGAATGGCACACGATATTTAGAACGTGATTTACAAATTTCAAACCCGGTCAAAAGCAGAGGGAGAAAAAGCGATTAACAGCGGAGTTTATGTAAAAGATGCCACAGATGGAGGTGAAGACGACTTCTACGGCGTGATTCAACATATATATGAGCTGGCGTACAATACTTTAGACTATACTAAAAGAATAGTGCTATTTTATTGTAGTTGGTTTGATTCGTGAAGTAGAGGCACAAGAATGGATCGCAAATATAATACTGTTGACATATGCATGAGCAGAAGATATCAAATGTTTGATCTGTTTATCATGGCACAACATGTAAGACAGGTGTATTATGTCCCTTATCCGTCAACTCGAAGGGACAAACAAGGTTGGTGTGTTGCAATAAAGACAAAACCAAGGAGTCGCATTGAAGCAAATGATCCACAGGAAGAAGTGGCTTATCAAGTGGATGAGATGTCTCATGTCAACGTAGTAAACGAAGTTGAACCCATTTCTCGACTACGTGACGATCCAATCACATATGAAGATGTAAATGGAGATGAGAAATTAAATGAAGAAGTGGCAGAACCATCAAGATCTAAAGACGATGCCGAAGCAGAGTGGGCAGAATGGGCAGAATAAATTTGTTTAACTTTTTACAATTAGAGAATTTAATGTCTAACAACATATTTTATTTTGTCAGTTATTTTCATATAACTTGTTTATTTTTTGGAATTCATTTTTAATATTGTTATGTTTAAATATAATATTTCATGACTGTTATTATTGAATTGCTCTATAGACATATATGGCATCACGAGGTTCAGGCTCCGACCCCCCCGACCACCCAGTAGTGGTCAACGGAAGGGGAAGCGCATCGCTGTCGACCCCCCTCGTCGTCGGAGGCCGAACATTATTAGGATTGATGATGCTGGCTATGCGATGTTGTCATCCACACAGCGTCCGCATACATCTATGCCTACACAGGCTCCAGCGAGTTCGACCCTATGCGACCTCGTCACATTCGGCACCTACGGCGACATGCGGGACCTTACGCGCCGACACCCATTTACATGATGCCCACCAGGGTTCCAGCGGACACTTGCCGCTTCTTCCTCTCATTTTGTATGCGAGGCGGTGCGACACTCATGTGTCCGATCGGGAGTATAGTGCGGGCCAGGCACTGATCAGGCCAGGGGTTGGCGGGGCGAGGAGGTTGGCGGCGGCAGGATGAGCGGAGGTCGTTGATGATATTCGAGATCTTTGCATGATGGCCGAGAGTTGCTATCAGGCGATTGGTAGAGGGTGAGTATGTAGGTTGAATACACATTTTTGCCCTTATCTTTTTAGTTTTCAATTTCGTCCCTTATCTTTTTTTAGTTTTCATTTAAGTCCCTTAAACTTCAAAAATCACATCAATTTCGTCTTTTCTGTTTAATTATTCATTTTTTCTTAGACGAATCACCATCTGACACGTGGCAGATAAATAAAATAAAACAAACTGCCACGTGTAAGATGGTATTTCATCTAAGACAAAAAAAGAATAATTAAAAAGAAAGGACGAAATTGAAGTAATTTTTGTAACTTAATGGACTTAAATGAAAACTAAAAAAAAAAAAAAAGATAAGGGACGAAAATTACAATTTAACCTATATTTTTTTAACTTGTTTGGTATGTTGTTATTGTTTAGGTTCCTTCCGTCAAAGCCAGTTGCGAAGGCTATCACAGAAGTAATTGAACAAAATTACCACAACTATTAGCCCACCTGGGGGACGCTGACAGTAGATGAGCGGAGGCACATGTTCAATTCTTTCAGAGTAAGTTGTTTATTTTTTTTTGTTGCGTATTATTTCTTTATTTCATGAATTTCAATTATTTTTAATAACGTATTATATTCATACAGGAGAGGGTTTCTTGGAAGGAAGAGCAGGATGAGAAGATCAAGAAGAACTTCCATATGAAGGCTTCCCACCGCCTATCTGATATGCTTAGAGATGCCCGCCTCAATGGGCAGCCCACTTGGATAGGAGAGGAGCTCTGGCGGGGGCAGCTTTGGAACTCCCACGAGTTCAAGGCGATGGCGAAGGCAAAGAAGAATAGAGCCTCTGAAAAGGGTGGGAGCTTGCATACTGGAGGTTCGGTCAGTCAGGCGCAGCACGTAGCTCGACTTGTACGTTTTATATTATTATTATTATTATTATTATTATTATTATTATTATTATTATTTAGTTAAGCTTTTTTTATTAAATAATTACAGTCTCAGCGGTTGAAAAGGGAGGTTCAGTTGCACGAGCTCCATCGTGCAACTCATATTAGGAAAGGTACCAGTGATTTTGTAGATGAGCGGTCGAGACGGACCCAGGTAATTATAAAACATAATGAATAGTTTTTTAACAATGTTTATATTGTTTTATTACAATAAAAATTGACTAATTTGTTTATGTTTGACAGGAGGAGTTTGAGGCGAGGATGTCTCAGGTTAGATCTCAGACATCGTCATGTTCCCCGTCTCAGAGCCCAGAGGATCCAGCTGCATCGCTGATGGTTTGGGCAGATGTTGTTGGCGGCAAGAAGAAGGGTCGCCTATACGGTGCTGGCGACCTTGCCAGCAACTACAAGAAAGGGGCCCGCTGCCTCTCCATTGGAGAGTCGTCCAGCAGTGGTGCTGCCGCGGATGAGCGGGAGATAGCAGAGTTGAAGCGGGCCATGGCCGAGCAGCAGCGGTTGGCGGCCGAGCAGCAGCGGATCGCGGCCCAAAGAAGAAGAGGCCGCCGACGGCTGCCATGTTGGCTCAGATCTTTGCGGCGGCGGAGGATCTGTACCGTTTGCTAGCTCGCGAGCGCCTCCTCCACGACCCACGCCTCGCCTCGCCTCCGCCTCATAGTACTGGTGATCATGTCGATGATGTAGATGGTGATCATGATCAGGACTATCAGGACTATTAGTTATGTTTGTATCGATATTTTTTTATATTTTCAGATATCTTTTTTATTACTGCTTTGTTCGTCGAATTTTTTTATTTATTTGTTACATTTCTTTTTTTTAATTTGTTTTATAGTTTACGTTATCGCATTGCATTTTTAAATACAGGAATAAATTAATGATTAAATGTAATAACTAGTAATCGTTAATTAAATGGATAAATAAATTAAATTGATTACAGCAATTAAAATTAAATAATTTAAAAAATTAAATAATTTTTTAATAAAAATTTAAACAATTTTTAATTCAAAAAAAAATTAAAGTTCGGATTTACCGAGTGGCCGTCGGAAATGTCAATTGTTGTAGTCTCGTCATTACCGACGGGTTAAAGCCGTCGGAATTTTACCAACGGGTTAAAGCCGTCGGAAATTACCGAACGATCATACCGACGGGAGCAAAGCCGTCGGTACGCATTTGCGACGCGCGTTTTACCGACGGATGTTAGACCGTCGGTAATCCGTCGGAATTTTTGGATTACCGACGGTATTTGTGGTTTACCGACGGCTTTTGGCCGTCGGTAAACCCGCGATTTCTTGTAGTGTTTACCTGTCTATTATCTTTGGCTGATTTGAGTTCCTTTTAACTATGATTGGAAATTTGAATCACCCGAAATATATATATAGGAGGGATATATTTACTTAATGAGTAACTCTTGTCAGAGTTACTCCGCTTAATAACTCTTTATAGACATAGAATTTCATCAATCAAATCGTTGAATATCGTTATGTTATACTAAATATCATGTACACAAAATTTTAGATAAATTGAGCATTCGCAGTTATGCGATTAGATGATCAACATTTTACTTGTATTTTAAAAAGTATATCATACATTGAATTTGAGTTATTCAATAATGTATCAAATAATTTTAAAATTTCATGAAATTTTATGGAGTTGATCTACTCAATAAGAACTTATAATTCAGCGGTTCGATTGATGAAATTCAATGTCTATAGAGAGTTATTGAGCGGAGTAACTCTGATAAGAGTTACTCCTGGAATAACTATATCCCTCCTATATATATATATATATATATATATATATATATGGCAATGATATACATATATATACGATTTTTTTATCACCTGTAAAGTTGTATGTCTGTTCTGAACAGAACATCAGAGGATGACCGGAGGGAAGCAGTGCGGTTGTGCTCGCGACGGATGACGACGGCGCGTCGGGTGGTGTACCTGCAAACACTCCGACGCTCAAGTCAGTGTCTGTCGAGGTGAGTAAAGAGGTGGTAGAAAATCATTACCTCGACCGTTCTACGCGGTCTTCTTTTAATATGAGTTGAGGGCCAGTTCTCGTCGATGTGTAACCGTCCCGTGAAACCCGGAAGTCGGCATTAAATTCCTTTAATGCACAAAGCCGTTGGGTCGGCCACGTTGAGGGAAGGCGGAGAGGCATGCGGACGACGTGGCATCGAGGGAAGGTGGGTCGACGGATTGGGCCTCGGCCCAGTCCGGAACAGTTGCCCCCCAAGTCGCTAGCTCGAATGTCGAGGTGGTGACTTGTTGTCGAAGTTCGTTGATGTCGACGTCCGACGTTCTTGTTCGTAAGGAACTGCAAATGTCGTCACGTCGTGCTTGTTCATTAGTTCGTTCGGGACCTTCGTGTTCCACGTCTGCTGAGGCAGTTCTCGACACGAGGCTTGATGTGCTTGTGCAAGGCACAAGGCTTTGTCACGAGCTCGTGCACGCGCGGTCTCGACGCAGGTCGATCTCTTCATTCATTAGGTGCTTGTGCCAACGCACAAGGCTTTATCACGAGCTCGTGCACGCGGTCTCGGCACGAGGTCGATCACAGGTGCTTGTGCCAACGCACAAGGCTTTATCACGAGCTCGTGCACGCGGTCTCGGCACGAGGTCGATCTCTTCATCAGGTGCTTGTCGTGCACGCGGTCTCGGCACGAGGTCGATCTCTTCTTTCACGAGCTCGTGCACGCGGTCTCGGCACGAGGTCGATCTCTTGATCATCAGGTGCTTGTGCCAACGCACAAGGCTTTATCACGAGCTCATGCACGCGGTCTCGGCACGAGGTCGATCTCTTCATTCATCAGGTGCTTGTGCCAACGCACAAGGCTTTATCACGAGCTCGTGCACGCGTTCTCGCACGAGGTCGATCTCTTCATTCATCAGGTGCTTGTGCCAACGCACAAGGCTTTATCACGAGCTCGTGCACGCGGTCTCGGCACGAGGTCGATTCATCAGGTGCTTGTTCCAACGCACAAGGCTTTATCACGAGCTCGTGCACGCGGTCTCGGCACGAGGTCGATCTCTTCATTCATCAGGTGCTTGTGCCAACGCACAAGGCTTTATCACGAGCTCATGCACGTGGTCTCGGCACGAGGTCGATCTCTTCATCAGGTGCTTGTGCCAACGCACAAGGCTTTATCACGAGTTCGTGCTCGCGGTCTCGGCACGAGGTCGATCTCTTCATCAGGTGCTTGTGCCAACGCACAAGGCTTTATCACGAGCTCGTGCGCGCGGTCTCGGCACAAGGTCGATCTCTTCAATCACGAGCTCGTGCACGCGGTCTCGGCACGAGGTCGATCTCTTCTTTCACGATCTCGTGCACGCGGTCTCGGCACGAGGTCGATCTCTTGATTCATCAGGTGCTTGTGCCAACGCACAAGGCTTTATCACGAGCTCATGCACGCGGTCTCGGCACGAGGTCGATCTCTTCATTCATCAGGTGCTTGTGCCAACGCACAAGGCTTTATCACGCTGTTCCTGTCAAAGTATAGACAATTTGCAGCAACTTGATGTAATTAAGTTAGCGTTAATTTTATGCTGAGTAAAGTGCTCGTAGTCGAGTTTTATACTTCCCTGTGGGAGTAATTGATTTGGCTGTCCAAGCGGCAAGGTCGGGGTCATCAAATAATCAAGGTCCATGACGTAGCCGAGTTTAAGGTCGTCTGAATTTTGCAATTGCAGAGGTGGGCCTGGTAGGTCGCTCGAATACTGGACTGTGTATCCACCTGTTGCAGAGGTGCTTGTGCAAGCGCACAAGGCTTTATCACGACCTCGTGCACGCGGTCTCGGCACGAGGCTCGATCTCTTCATCAGGGATCTCGTGCACGCGGTCTCGGCACGAGGTTCCATCAGAGGTGCAAGGTTTTGATAGTAAATAAATGCTGATTGTGTATTTCTTCAATCATACTTCACTGCTTCACACTTATGTGTTTAGGATACATTTGTTTCAACTTAATTATATTTCTTCATCTTTGCTTGTCAGTGTTACTCGGGGATTTGTCTTTGGCTTTGAGGCTATCAACTTCTCTTCGTAATTCATAAATTTACGAGCTCGCCAGGAACTCCTGGTCGAGGACCTCGGTTTGTCGACACCAATGTCGACATCGAATAAACTTCTTCGACCAGGCCTTGCTCTAGCAAGTACAACTTCATCTCGTCGAGCATTTCTTCACCAAAATGGCTTCTTTGTTGAAGCGCTCGGCGTAGTCTCCGATAGACTCATCTTTCTTCTTTGAATTGCGGCGGTCGCTGTCGACTGGTTGGACTTTAGACGCAGTGAAATGCGCGAGAACCGGTCGGCGAGCTCGATCCACGAACCAATGGAATTTTTCTTAAGAGTGCGGAACCAAGACAACGCCGCTTTCTTGAGTGAGGAAAGATTCGCACTTCACCGGCCCCAGGCGCCTCGATAGCCCATGACGATCAAAGCAACCAACATGCTCGTCGGGTCGGTGGTGCCGTCGTATGAGTCCAAAGCGAGTGGTTTCTGAAGATGCGGAATCGGAATTTCATGATCTCGGATGTAAAGGACCAAAGGTCCCGCTCGAGTCACTCGTGTCATCGCTCAGGAGTTGATGAAAGCGAATGAGCACGCGGAGTGCTCTGGCGCACGAGCGGCGTGGAGTCGTGCCACGGTGGTGGCGATGAGCAGATCCGAGATTTTCGGACTCTTCGATCTCCGAGGAGAATGAGAGGCTCGATCTTTCTGTTTCCGATTTGGGTGGCAACGCGAGCGAGAGTTCCTTCTGGCGATTCTCCATTCGATCGAGGCGTTGATTACGAGCATGCATCGCCGGCATGACTGGATGAATTCGCGGAACTCACGAATGAGGATGGCGATGGTCTCCGTTCGGCATCGGTTTGGCGAGCAAAGAACGATCGAAGCGGCGTCATCTTTGGAGAGGTGGTTACAGCCGAGCAATCGGCTGGTTTGGTTGTTCAAGATCTGCGTCGCATGAGTGGAGCGCTAGTCGTGACCTGACGCTCGATCCAGTCATCGCCGAGTGAAGAAGGGAGACTTCGACAAAGAAGATGGAATCGAAAGCGATTCCCACAGACGGCGCCAATGTTACAACGAACCAGAGAGGATGACCGGAGGGAAGCAGTGCGGTTGTGCTCGCGACGGATGACGACGGCGCGTCGGGTGGTGTACCTGCAAACACTCCGACGCTCAAGTCAGTGTCTGTCGAGGTGAGTAAAGAGGTGGTAGAAAATCATTACCTCGACCGTTCGACGCGGTCTTCTTTTAATATGAGTTGAGGACGGTTACTGTCGATGTGTAACCGTCCCGTGAAACCCGGAAGTCGGCATTAAATTCCTTTAATGCACAAAGCCGTTGGGTCGGCCACGTTGAGGGAAGGCGGAGAGGCATGCGGACGACGTGGCATCGAGGGAAGGTGGGTCGACGGATTGGGCCTCGGCCCAGTCCGGAACAATGTCTATAGAGAGTTATTGAGCGGAGTAACTCTGATAAGAGTTACTCCTGGAATAACTATATCCCTCCTATATATATATATATATATGGCAATGATATACATATATATACGATGTTTTTATCACCTGTAAAGTTGTATAAGGTAAGCCCGTAAAAACATTAAAACAAGATTAAGCTTTATTAATTATCTAACTTTAATTTTTTGTTATTAATTATTTACTTTCCAAATTATTTTATATATTTACTTTCCTTTAATCTCTATTCTCACTAAATAGAAAAGCGAATAGTTAATAAAAAAAGGTACCTTGTAGAAATTGTTGAGGTGCAACCAAAGTCCCACATAGACTAAACAAGAGGAAGAACAATGGTTTATAAGAAAGAAAATATCCCATTGGTATGAGGCCTTTTGGGGAATATCCAAAAGCAAAACCATGAGGGCTTAAAGCCCAAAGTGGACAATATCATACCAATGTGGAGACATGTAAGACCCCTTGGTACCCCTAACAAGTGGTATCAGAGCCGATGGTGTCGGCTTGGGCGAGTATTGGAATAGCTGTTGGGATCTGAGTCAAAGATCCTTGTGTCGAAAGTCTTCCTGGCGGTGTGGTGATCAGGCGGCGTGTCCCGGCAGTGTGGTGAGCAGGCGGTGTGTCCTGTTAGTCGGCGGTACAAATATAAACAGACTAAATACTCGGAGGCTTCTGCTGGAGGGGAGGATGAACTATGGTCCTTTGTTTGAGGGGGGGATTGTTGAGGTGCAACCAAAGTCTCACATAGACTAAACAAGAGGAAGAACAATGGTTTATAAGAAAGAAAATGTTTCATTGGTATGAGGCCTTTTGGGGAATATCCAAAAGCAAAACCATGAGGGCTTAAAGCCCAAAGTGGACAATATCATACCAATGTGGAGACATGTAAGACCCCTTGGTACCCCTAACAGAAATATCGTACTTATATATACAGTTCCAAGTTTTATGACAACCACAATACAGAGGTCTCAAATCACAACTTTTTTTTTTCCCATCAAAAAAAAAATCACAACCTTTTTTTTTTCATGATTTATATACAGTTGCAGTAAAATATTTGAAACAAGGGAGAGACTTGACATCACAATCAGAATGAAATGATACGTAGCTCATTTTGTACAGGAAAATATAGAGGAAGCTTCTAGATATGCGTGACCCACTAAGCCTCGATGGCCTTTTCGAGCTTTTATTTACACTTGCATCTTTTCTTGCAAAAGAGGGATCTTCTTGTCCGAAGAATCCGAGCTTTCGTCACAGCTTTTCTCTTCTTCATCTCCTTTGAATTCTCCATATAATACTGCATAATACCCCATTCCAAGTACAGTTGCTCCTATCACACTGCACAATTTTTATTCTATTTTTTTAAATTTCAAAACGATAAAAAACATTATATAGGGGAGATACCCAAAAATAAGTGAACAAATGTATGAAAAAATTCATATATATGAAGGAGATCATATCCAAGTACCTTCCATAATGAAGGCTGTTAGGAAAGAAACAAACTCCAAAAGTAGTGGCAAAGGCAGTACCAAAGGGCTTGAAAAGTGGCACATAAAATGGACCCTTCGTGCGGGTGAACCAAACTTGAATATTTGGACGAATCACACCACCAAATATTGCCTATAGCATTACATATTTATCATCAGCACCAGTGGCGCCAGGGGTGTAAATTATTTAAAAAAAAATTATTATCATATGTAAACAAATTAAAATAAAAATAAAAATATTTATTATAATATTATAAAAAATTAATAATAAATTATTTTACATACTTTATTTGAAGGTATTTATTAAAATTTCAAAATTATAATGTAGTACTGTTTTAAAATCCGGATATTAATGGATTATATAACAAAGTGTGTGGTTAACTTTCTTCAACTTTGTCCAAAAAGAAAACCTGTCTCAATACTGAGAGAAAAAAAGGTAATAAACGACAATAATAATAAAAAGGTTTAATTATGCTGGAGGTCCCTGAACTATTTGGGAATTTTGAAATAGGTCCCTGAACTATTTTTTTTTAATTAGGTCCCTGGATTTTTTTTTTTTTTAATTGGGTCCTTCCGTTAAGTAACTGTTAGTGGGCTGTTAAGTCATGCTGACGTGGACTGTGACGTGGAAACCATTATTGACACATCATTATCTACCTAATATCCATGTCATTAAATATTTCCACATATTTAATTAAATATTAAATAAAAAAATAAAAAAAATAATGATGTGTCTAATGAACCGAAAGGGAAAAAATAAAAAAAAACCCTGTGTTTCATCCAGCAGCGATACCCTAATCTGTCTCATCTCCTCCGCAGCGTTTGCGACGGAGCACCACCGAAATCCTTTCGTGTTCTAAGGCCGTTCTCAAGGTACGGTCCCGAAACCCTTTTGTTTTTATTTGATTCTTTTTTTTTGTTTTGTAGTGGTGGGTGGAACCTTAACATTTGTTTTACCGACGCTTTATCGTCTTCCTCTGTTCCTTTGTTTTTATAGTTTTCTTGCACTTTCTTTTTTAGTTTCTCAGTTTTGAAGTACGTGGTGGTCCCAAGTGGTTTGTTTTGTATTTATTTGATACCTTTTTGTTGTTTTGTAGTGGTGGGGGTGATACCTTTTTCTTGAATAAACCATTTGTTTATCTTCTTCCCTGTTCCCATTTCCAAGCCTCCATTTGTTTATCTTCTTCCCTTCTTCCATTTGTTTTTCTTGAATAACCCATTTTATTAGATTTCAATGCAATGAAATAGCACCTGTTTGGTGCGATGAGTTAGTGGAATATATGTCAATTAATTATGTGCTTGTTTTGTATGCTGTGCATAGAATTAGTGGGATAGGATTGGTGAAATTTTGAACTGGAATATGGCATTTCTTTTGTGCAAATAAGACTGTCAAATGTTGTAGATGGAACCCAATCCATAACTCTACCCACAAAAAAATGGAACCTGTTTTGGCATAATGCCATGATTTTGAATTGATGTTGCTGAAGTCCATTTTATTTTTGTTTGCATTTCAGAAATGGGTGACCCTAAATTTGAGGTTGAACTTCATCACGGAGGTCAGTTTTTGAAGGGGAGAATTGGTCATCAATATTTAGGAGGTAGGACAAAGGAAGGACTTGAGTTTGACCTGGATCATTGGTCACTCCAAGAGATAACAGCTACATTGAAGGAGTTAGGATACAAGGGCTATATGAAGATTTGGTACGTGGAGCCCGGAAAAACCTTGAACACCGGGCTAAAGGAACTCAAGTCAGACTCTGATTGCATGTCTATGGCAAATTTAGTCTTGAGTACAACGATGAAGCAAGTAAAGATATATGTAGTCGACGGGTATAAGGAATCTAATGGCATTGAGGTCACCTCTAATGATCTAGATTTTGTTCCTTCTGAAAATGACATTGAAAATGATAACAGCAGTAGCAATGATGAATTTGTTGTGGAGGGCAAACTTGATGATAGTGCCGATGATGGGGAGCATGAGGATTATTTTGAAGTTCCAGAAAACATAGTTAATGAAGCAGAATCAATCCCCAATGTCCAAGCTATTGACAAAACTCCAGCAATTGAAGTTGAAGGGGAAATATCTGATGGATACGAAACTGAAACTGTATACAGTATTGATGGATCTGAAGATGATGAACAAAGCAAGCATAAGCATGATATGTTTAATCCTGCAGAGATGTGCATGGAATACAATTGGAAAGTTGGGACTGAGTTTACGTCACTCAAGCAATTCAAAGATGCTATGAAGGAATGGGCGTTGTTGAATGGCAGGGATATAAGATATGTTAAAAATGACAAGCTAAGGTGTAGAGTGAAGTGCAATGGTGAATTTTGTGACTGGATGGCATTTGTCAGTAAAGTTGGTAATGAGGAGACTTACCAACTTAAAAGGCTTAATGGAATTCACAATTGTGGGAGAACATTTAAAGGGCGTTTGGCCTCTTCAAATTGGGTTGCTGATAAGTTATCCGGCACAATGAGGTTAGGCGAGAAGAAGAGTCTTGGTAATGTTATCCAAGATGTGAAGGACAATTACATGGCTGAAATTTCTGTTAATAAGGCATATTGGGCAAGAAGAAAGGCAATTGAAAGACTGGAAGGCCAAGCTATTGAGCAATATGCTAGAATATGGGATTATTGTGAGGAGGTTAGAAATAAAAATGTTGGTTCGACCATAAAAGTGATGGTAGACAGACCTACACTAGTCCATGAGCCTAGGTTTAAGAGATTATACATGTGCATAGATGCTGTGAAAACGGGATTTTTGGCTGCTTGTAGACCCATTATTGGTGTTGATGGTTGTCACCTAAAGGGTTTATATGGACAACAATTGTTGGTTGCTGTTGGAAGGGATCCTAATGATAATTATTTCCCTATAGCAGTTGCTGCAGTTGAAGCTGAAACAAAAGACTCATGGGGCTGGTTTCTTACTCTCTTGCTACAAGATATCGGATCACAAGGAGAAAACAGATTTGTTTGGATCTCTGATCAGCAAAAGGTACATGCTTCCCTTAAGTATTTTGTTTTTTTTTTTGAATCCCATGGTAGTTGTGTTGTTAAAGTATGAACTTGTGTTGGCAGGGTCTTGTCCAGGTCTTTGAGGAGCTAATGCCTGGTGTTGACCACAGGTTTTGTCTTAGGCATCTGTATGCTAATTGTAAAAAACAGTTTGGAGGTGGGTCAGCATTGAAAGACTTGATTATGAGCACTGCAAAAGCAACTTATGTTCAAGACTGGGAGAAGAAAATGAAGCAGTTGGAGAAGCTTAAAAAAGAATGTCATGACAAGATGAGTCAATTGGATCCTAGGTTGTGGGCACGTTCACATTTTAGTTTTTATCCAAAGAGTGACATGCTCATGAACAACATATCTGAGGCTTTCAATGGAAGAATATTGGAGGCTAGAGACAAACCTATTCTGACTATGTTAGAGTGGATTAGATGCTATTGGATGACAAGATTTACTGAGAAAAGAGTCAAGGGTGAGAGGTACAGGGGAAAGATTTTGCCAAAGCCTAAGAAAAGACTAGATACAGAGGTAATTAATTCAAGACATTGGAAATGCAAGATGGCTGGAGAGTGGTCATTTGAAGTGGAGCATACTTACAGGCATATATCTGAGAAATTCACAGTTGATTTGGAGAGGGGTAGTTGTAGTTGTAGGTTTTGGGAACTAACTGGATTACCATGTAGGCATGCTTGCGGTTGCATATTTTTTAAAGGGGGTAACCCAGAGGACTACATTAGTGCCTACTATACGCCTGTTGATGTTTATTTTATTTGTTGATGTTTATTTTATTTTAGCTTAAGACCAAGAAATTTTGAAGTGTTACTTTAGCAAGAGAAATCTCCTTTGTTCAGTGACGTTATTGGCCATAAAATTGAAGAAAAATGTGTTCCCATGTTTGGTCCAAGGGAAGCTTGCATCGTAGAAAAAAATTGGTTCCCAGAAAAATTGGTCTAAGGCATCGCATAAGGCCCTGTGCGTGACAAAGCTATCCCTCTTGTTCCACAAAAATTCGATTGGTTCAAACGATAAATTAATTAATTAATTTAAAAACAATAAATTAAAGGAAAAATAATGAAAGCAAACTGGACATGATTAATATTAATATAGTTTATGGACCAAATTAAAAAAATAGTTTAGGGACCTGATTAAAAAAAAATATAGTTTAGGGACCAAATTAAAAAAAATAGTTCAGGGACCTATTTCAAAATTTATGTCGCGGTCCACGTCACAGTCCACGTCAGCATGACTTAACAGCCCACTAACAGTTACTTAACGGAAGGACCCAATTAAAAAAATAATAATAATCCAGGGACCTAATTAAAAAAAAATAGTTCAGGGACCTATTTCAAAATTCCCAAATAGTTCAGGGACCTCCAGCATAATTAAACCTAATAAAAAACGACAAGTACAGTGTTGACAACGAAAACGGATATACTTCACTTTAGTGTTAAGCATGTTGGGAAAAATTGTGTAAGTGAGATAAAATAAATTTCCACGAACCCCAGGATAATTTTCCAAACTAAATAGATGAAAATAACGCCAAAGATTTTAGCGTGGAAAACCCTCCAAAGTGAAGGTAAAAACCACGGGACCCGTAAGCCGCTTAAACTTCCACTATAACAATAATGGGATTACAAACTTCACCCTTAGGTGATCTCTCAAAATTAATACAATAAGATTGTACTCTCAATTTGTGGATAAAACTCTCACAAATTGGCTCTCTCTAATTTTTCTCTCACTCTTTCTCTTAAGCAAGGCTTCTCTCTCTAACTAATGCTTGTTGCACTTAGTTGTGAATGGGATGAATTTTGCTCTACCATCCACTCCCTATTTATAGAAGAAATGAATGATGTGAACACTTGCAAATTGTGTCAATCTTAGATGGCCACCAACCATTTGACTCACCAACCATTTGACTCACCAATTTGCTTTCATATTGGCTGGATGCCAACAAATCTCCCCCTCCAGCCAATGGGGAAATATCCTCGTATCAATATGGGGTTGATATTAAGCCTGCAACTTCTTTGCAGACTTCTAGCTTGTCCTTTGGTAGAGCTTTGGTCATCATATCAGCCCTGTTGTCGTTGGTGTGGATCTTCTCAACTTTCAGTGACTTTCTTTCTAACACATCACGGATCCAGTGATATCTTACGTCGATGTGTTTCGACCTTGAATGAAATGTCGAATTCTTGCTGAGATGTATTGCGCTTTGACTGTCGCAATAGAGAACATAATTTTCCTGGTTTTGTCCCAACTCTTGTAGGAACTTCTTCATCCACATGATCTCCTTGCAACCTTCAGTGATTGCAATGTATTCCGCTTCTGTGATGCTTAAAGAAATACAATTCTGTAATCGTGATTACCATGAGACAGCTCCCCCTGCAAATATTATCAGATACCCAGAAATAGACTTTCTGGTATCCACGTCTCCAGCCATATCTGAATCTGTATATCCTTCTAATACAGGTTTTCCATTTCCAAAACATAAACAATGACTGGAAGTACCTACGAGATATCTCGAGTATCCATTTGATGACTTCGGTGTTCTTTTCCAGGATTTGATAAAAATCGACTCATAACACCAACTGCATGTGCAATGTCTGGTCTAGTGCATACCATAGCGTACATCAGACTGCCAACCACCGATGCATATGGCACTTTGTTCATTTCTATTCTCTCCTCCTTGCTTGAGGGACACTGGCTCACTTTGAGCTTGAAGTGACTAGCCAGTGGAGAACTAACAGATTTTGCTTTGTCCATGTTGAATCTTTCAAGAACCTTTTTCACGTACTGTTCTTGAGATAGCCAAATTTTGTGATTCTTCCTGTCACGGGTAATCGTCATGCCAAGAATCTGTTTAGCGGGTCCTAAGTCCTTCATTGCAAAGGACTTGCTCAACTCTTTCTTCAACCTGCTAATCTTGCCGCTGTCTCGGTCAATAATCAACATGTCATCAACATAAAGCAAAAGAATGATGAAATCTCCATCAGAGAATTTCTTGATGAAGACGCAGTGGTCTGCTGTTGTTCGATTGTACTCATTTTTCTCCATGAATGAGTCGAACTTTTTATACCCTTTGTCTCGGTGCACGCTTGCACCATACAAACTCTTCTTGATCTGCACACCAATTTCTCTTTCCTTTGACTTGGAAACCTTCAGTGCTGCATGTATATTTCCTCATCAAGATCACCATGTAAGAAGCGGTTTTTACATCAAGTTGTTCAATCTCGAGGTTGAGACTCACGCCAAGCCAAGAACAACTCGATCGATGACATCCCTTTTACGGCGAATCCTTTCACAACCAGCCTTGCTTTGTAACGTGGTCGTGAGCTGCCTTCTTCACTTTTTACTCTATACACCCACTTGTTCTTGAGTGTTTTCCTTCCTTGTGGTAGTGTTTCCAAATCATATGTGTGGTTCTCATGCAAGGATTTCATTTCTTCTTGCATGGCTTTTAACCACTCGTTCTTATGCTGGTGAGTAAGAGCTTCGTCATAGCTCTCCGGTTCTCCCCCGTCAGTGAGCATCACATACTCGGTAGGAGAATACTTTTAACTCGGCTTTAAGCTCTAGTCGATTTCCTTACTACCGCTTCGATTGGACTCGTTGAGAATCTAACTCTTGTTACGAGGCGTTCACTCTAGTTACGGACTTTCAGCTAGTGGATCAGCATCATCAGTATCTGGTGTACCTCCCCCGTCATCAAGATTTATTGGTGGAGAGATTGGTTCCAGATTAACTGGAATTTCATCTGACTGTGGCTTCTACGGCTTATCAAAATCCTTGATTGTTTGATCTTCAAAAATACCACGTCTCGCTTCTAATGATCTTTACGCTTGAAGGATCCCAGTCTATAGCCATATTCTTCATGGGCATATCCCACAAAGATACAACGCTTTGTTTTTGCATCCGGCTTGGACCTCTCATCTCTTGGGATGTGAACAAATGCTCTACAACCAAACACCTTCAAGTGTTTGTATGAAACATCTTTCCTGTCCAGGACTCTTTCTACGGTACATCATAGTTCGATGGGCCCGATGGAGAAAGGTTGATCAAATCGATTCTTGTCCTCATTGCCTCCCCAAAAGGAGTTTGGCGGTTTGCATTTGAGAGCATACATCTTACTCTCTCACAGATGGTTCTATTCATCCTTTCAAGAACACCGTTGTGTTGAGGTGTCTTTGGCAATCGATTTTTCCAATCTAATGCCAAAACTTCGCAGTACTCCTCGAATGGTCCGCGATACTCACCGCCATTGTTCCGCTCGTACACACTTCAACTGTCGCGGTTTCTCTTTCAACTTTTACATGAAATTGCTTGAAAACTTCCAAAGACTGATCTTTAGTTTTCAAAGCAAAGGCCCATACTTTTCTGGAATGGTCGTCAATGAAAGTCACGAAATAAAGTGCACCTCCTTGTGTCTTATCACTCATCATGCACACATCAGTGTGTATCAAATCTACAAGATTTGCCTTTCTAGATGGTGGGAACTTCAAATGCAACTCGTGTTGTTTTCCCATTAGACAGTCAACACATTTCCCCAATGATGTACTTATCATTTCTGGCAAGAGATTCTTCTTGGAAAGAATCCTGAGACCCTTTTCACTCATGTGGCCGAGCCGCTTATGCCATAGCTCGGTTGGAACTTCCTTCTTGCTGGTATTTACTTCTCCTCTACATAACTTGGCTTCTGTTAAATAGAGAGAAGTATCTTTCTTGCCTTTTGCTACCACCAGGTTTCCTTTGGTGAGCTTCCAATTTCCTTCACCAAAATAGCTATTGTAGCCATCATCATCAAGTACTCCGGTGGAGATCAGATTGAGGCGTATGTCAGGAACATGCCTCACATCTTTCAAACATAACATGCATCCAAGGTTAGTTTCTAAATAAATGTTGCTGATGCCAATAATTGTGGATGCACCATCATTTCCCATCCTCACTCGTCCAAAATCACCCTGAGTGTAGGTTGAGAAGAACTCCCTTGTTGTGGTGAGATGGTAGGAAGCACCTGAGTCACCTCCCAAGGTAGAGTCTTGCCATGCAAGATTGACATAATCAGCATCTCGAACAATGGTAACATCTTCGGTGCCAGTTGTGGTGTCATTTGTTCGACTCGCTTCTGTTTCTTTAAGCTGTTTCAACTTTCGGACTCTCGAATGAAGTGCGGGAAGGCCGTGATGGTGGCACTTCTTATCATACCTCGATCTGGACTTTGATCGCCCTCTTTGCCAGATTGGCTTTGAGAGCTTCTACCTTTGCTTCTTCCACGCCCTTCTTGCTTGCCTTGTTTTTCTGCGGACAAAGCGCTTGATTCGTGGATTATATCCTTCATCTTCGTCGAGACTCCTCGCTCAACATCATATCCTTTACCATATCCATGGTAAGCTTGCCTCAGGAGCGGAGTTCTTGGCCCGACACAACTAAGGTGTCCCACTTTTTGGTAGAGAACTCAAGATCAGCGGTGCTTGTAACTCATCGTCGATGGTCATCTTCATCGAGTTGAGTTGATCTACAACGCCTTGGAACTCACTCATGTGTTCAGATACATCGCTACCGAATCTTTGTATTTTAGGTTGACTAATCGTCGCATCAGTTGGCTTTGTTACGTGCGGTTGTTCTTGCATACATTTTCTCCGACTTTTGCCAAAGAGCATGAGCATCATGTTCATTAGCAAAGTTTTGAAAAATGCTCTTGTCAATCCATCGACGGATTGAGCGACACTTCCGATTCAAGACGGCCCGGTCGATTAACGATGTCTTTGGTCAAAGCGTCGGTTGGTTTTTACGCGCTTTGCCGTCAGTCTTATCATCTGCGAGTTGTTGTTGTAGTCGTTACTTTCTCCTTCGTCATCACGATCGGCTTCCATAGATCTTTAATGTATAAAAGATCTTCCATCTTTGGCTTCCAGATTGCATAATTAAATGCGATCGGTTTTATCATATTGCGGTGCTCTCCTCCATTTTGATGGCGATCAACAAGTTTCATTGTGCTTGAAACTTCTTGGTAATGAATAGTGACCTGGTGAATAATTCTTTTCTCGATGTGGAAGATCGAGACAAAGCCGCAACCACAGAGCATACTAAGAATTTTCCACAGACCTAGCTCGATACCACTTTGTTGGGAAAAAGCTGTAAGTGAGATAAAATAAATTTCCACGAACCCCAGGATAATTTCCCAAACCAAATATATGAAAATAACGCCAAAGATTTTAGCGTGGAAAACCCTCCAAAGTGAAGGTAAAAACCACGGGACCCGTAGCGCGCTTAAACTTCCACTATAACAATAATGGGATTACAAACTTCACCCTTAGGTGATCTCTCAAAATTAATACAATAAGATTGTACTCTCAATTTGTGGATAAAACTCTCACAAATTGGCTCTCTCTAATTTTTCTCTCACTCTTTCTCTTAAGCAAGGCTTCTCTCTCTAACTAATGCTTGTTGCACTTAGTTGTGAATGGGATGAATTTTGCTCTACCATCCACTCCCTATTTATAGAAGAAATGAATGGTGTGAACACTTGCAAATTGTGTCAATCTTAGATGGCCACCAACCATTTGACTCACCAACCATTTGACTCACCAATTTGCTTTCATATTGGCTGGATGCCAACAAAGCAAAGTTCAGAGTGATGAGACCACCAATGGCTAAAAAACAGAACAATTTGCTAGACAGTGAACTAAAAAAGCAAAGTAACGAAGCCTATGTGAGAGAGATGTGTGTCAGTGTGTCTCAGTGTCTGGTTACTATCACTGTACAGCTGTGGGGCACTGGGTGCAAAATAGGAAATTTAGAGGGGTCAAAAAAAATTATAGGGGTGTAAGTAAGAATTTTAAAATCTCATGGTGTGCATGTGCATACCCTCAAGCTAGTGTGGGTCCACTGCTGATCAACACATGCATGTTACTATATGGTTAACCGTTACTCCCTCTACCGTTACTTCATCCGTTTCATTTTACTTGTCATTTTAGGTTATGCACACTTTTTAAGAAAATGATTGAATTTATTAATTTTTATGATAAAATGATATTTCCTGATTAAAATACCTCTTATTAATTGAAGTGGTTATGTTAGTGGAGTTATTAGGTAGAAAAACTTATTAATATAGGTTCATTGAGATAAAATGGTATTTTTGAAAAACAAGTTATTAATATTTCTTGATTTTTTAAAGAGACAAGTAATTTGAGACAACGAAATAGTAGTATTCCAAACAAGACAAGTAAAATGAGACGGAGGGAGTATTTAATAATTGGCTTAATTGCACTTTTGGTCCTCCAGGTATCACTATTGTGCGGTTTTGGTCCTTCAAGTTTCAATAGTGCGAATTCGGTCCTCCAGATATTGCGATTGTGCAATTCTGGGCCCCCCAAGTTCCAATTGTGCGGATTGGGTTCTCCAATTATTGCAATTGTGTGACTATGGTCCCTCATGCCGTTCAGTTTCTAATAAAAAAATGTTGATGTATCACGTGTGAGTATGACCTATCACATAATTTGGTCTATGTAGTATGTTAGTTGGCTTAAAATTAAAATTAAACAATTGAACAGAGCGATCAAAATCGCACAACTGTGATACCTAAAAGACTTAAATCGCTCAATTAGAATCTGGGGGACCAAAATCGCACAATTGTGATACCTAGAGGATCCGGTTCGCTAAATTAGAACTTGAGGGACCAAAATCGCACAATTGCGATACATAAAGGACCAAAAGTGCAATTAAGCCTTAATAATATATATCAAAATGATATTCAATTACAATGTGTTGATACTTACAGTTAGAACAATGAGAATGAGCTCCATGTTACGTTTTAGCTTCCAAGCATTTGCATCTCTCTCCATTATGCACGAGACTATTGCACTAAGGATGGTCCCAAGCAAGGAATAATAAGAAACCACCTTCATTGGTTCTGGATATTGCTTAACAGTTTCTTTCTAGTAGTAACAGGAAAAACTTTAATCACCTCAAAGATTCAAAAGGAAAAATTTGATTTTTAGAATTAAAAAAAATAAAATGAAAAAGAGCACAAAAAAGTACCTGGATAAAGTTGCCAAGTGAGATTGAGAAGAAAGCAGCAGCAAGCAAAATGCCACCAAGAACCCAAAATTCTGGTGTCGAGGAGAAGACAAAAAGTTGCTTAGTAACGTGTCGAAGGTGGTCGTGAGAAGAGGGCCTTATAAGTGGTCCCTTGAAGAATTCAGCTATTACTGCTCCCATTATTGATGCCAGGATACCAATCACTTGGACTTGGATACCAGATGAGCTTCTAAAATTCATCAATTCTGTCTTCCTGAAAATTATCAGTTAAATTGATCCATCAGTTATATAACTATATATTAATATGAAAAATATTCCACATGGCAAATGTGGACATCACGGTCTAAATTAAATGAAGAGAATATATATAAAATAAAAAACAAATTAATGAAAGTTTTGAGGGAGGAACCTGTGAATGATAGAGAGGAGGAAATTAAAGGTTGGGATCAAGTGGCCCATGGCACACACAAGTATAGGAGAACTGTAGCTTAGACCCAGGAATAAAAAATTCTGAGCCATGGTTATTCTGCAAAATATATCCATCAATTAAAATTAGAAAGTTACAAATGATGAAGGCCACTGTTGAATTAATAGGCTTTAAATATAAATTCGATTACTCAAAGGGCCTCATAATTTAAATTTAAATGTTTTTTGGTTGGTCTTATAGACATTAATTACTTAAATAGAATATTTTGGTTGGTCTTATAGACATTAATTACTTAAATAGAATATTATGGTACCGTTTGATTCATGTAACAGATTTGAGAAAAGAACTTTGTTTTCTACTCCAAGAGGCTCAACATAGAGAGAGAGAGAGAGAGAGAGAGAGTATTTACCCAGTAAAACCGAGTAGCAAGAATCGCATAAACAAAGAGAAAGTAAAAGGTGGACGCTCCTTTCTGTGGAAAGAAGATAATGAAACTAAAATTAATCCTCCATGCAAACAATTTCACGCATGTACTAGCTAGCAACATAAACACACACACACGGTAAAGAAAGAGAAAGAGAGAAACCTATCCTCGTGTTTTAATAAAAAGGAAGAAGGAAAGAGTAATGTAGTGGCCAGAGCATTGGTATAAACAACGAACACAAAAGGGCTCATTCCATTGGTTATTGAAGTTTTTGCTAAAATAGTCAGTCCTATGGTGCACCCTTCCATCATCACCATCACTATGAATGGCACCACTTCTGATGTCTTAGTCTTAACTTCCATTGATTTATTTTCCTTAATTCTAATATATATGTTAATGACACTATATATATATGGACAGAGACTTAATTTGAGTATCTGCTACTTGGTGTGTTGTGCACCCCAATTAGTTGGAGGTTGCACAAACAAGTACCAAGAAGTACCCAACTAGACCACCACCCTCTCTGTATTGAGCTGAAATATTTGAAAAGCAAGTTTGTGCTCCAAATTAATATAAGAAGCAATTAAAGGGGAAGATGGTGGGGCCATGCATGTTGAAGTGGGTAGTAACCCTTCACAGAATGGGGAAGCAACTTTGGAGGAGAAGTTGCAACTCGAGTGTCCCTAATTTATTAAACAAAGGGACCTATGATGACGTCTCGAGGAGTTTTAAATCATGCAACATAATTATTATTTTTTTTTTTTGCGTGTGCGCATGTTCTCTATTTATTTGTCCATTTTTTTAATATGGTCATAATTTGTCATCTTTTATACTTAAACCAAGAGAGGGGGAAAAAAAAACTTGTGTATGTTCTCTTGTTAATTACCCTTTGGCTTTATTATATAAAGTTGATTTACCACAGAATAAGACATGAATAATCCCGGACCAATATAAGTGGAAGCTTTCTGGTATGCCTGTGGATGCATTAGTGGCAGACATCTTTCGTGGCCCTACTATTAGAGGATTTTTTTTGGCGTTACTGATATAACCTAAACCCATATTGGCGTGTAATTAAGAAAGACTTTATTAGAATTTTTTTTTTTGTTTTTGGTCAAAAGACTTTATGAGAATCTGAAGAAAATGTTTTTCTGTGGGTTTCCTTTGTTTGTGAATCTTCCCAGTTTAGTCAAAATCGAGACTGATCAAAATCAACCTGACCGTATTCCTGCGCATGTCAAGTTGGTGGGCCTGTTGCTCAAGACCGAGGTAAGCCTAATATGTGATCAGGCGGGGCATTAACAACAATTTATTTTATGATATAATCACTTGTATAGTTGTTTGGAATAATTTATAAAAATAGTTTATGGCATGTCTATTTTTGATTTTTTTATTAGTTCTTCAGAATAGTTAACAAAAAAAAAATTATACAGAGTTTATATGAAGTTTTCCCTCACCCAATCTTTATACGTAGAATTCCTAAAAAAATCTTTATACGTAGAAACAATATATATGTAAACATTTATACGATAAGCACATAAAATACTTTGTTTATCATTTTTTAAAGAATTTTGTAATTTATCAATCAAGTCAATAATCTTTTAAAGTTTATTTTATTTATTTTCCCCTGTTAGGTTCTATTTTGTGTTGGTGTCATGATATATAACATGCAATTAAATTAATCAATATTTTATTTAAATAGTCAATAAATTTTCATTCAAATTTAAAATTTATAATCCATGATTTTATTTTATTTTGAATTTTTTAAAATTCATTTTAATTTTTGTGCAATGGTTTATAAACTATTTTTTTTTTTGCTATCAATACATGTATGGAAAATTTAGATCCTTTGCTAATTTTTTAAAGAAAATTTCAGCAAACTTTTATGTGTACTTTACCTTCATTTGTCACCCATGTGTATAGCTCGTGCAATGTGCAATCAAACACACTAGTTTTGTGACATAAGCACTTTTATATTTATTTAAAAAAGTTTTTTAATTTTTTTTTATGATATGTCCATAAAATATTTTTAGCTTATTTTTATAAACTCACCGTACTAGCTTATAAAAACAACTAATACAAGACTTATCTAAAGTTTTATCTCATTCAGTCTTTGATTTTAGATACAACACATATATAAACACTTATATAATATAAGTACTTCTGTTACTTCTATAACTATTTGGAAAAGTTTATAAAAGTAGTTTATAATAGAGTTTAATTTTGATGCACCGTTAGTGCAACATTTTTTACACTATCAACTAATCACAAATTATCTTGTGTGAATTTTTTAAGGTAGTTATGATTAATATAAATTTTTTTAATTATATGTTAATTTATGATTAGTTAACAGTGTAAAATTTTTTTACACCGACAATACATACCAATTAAATCCTTTATAACATGTCTATAAGATGTTTTAGCTTTTTTTTATAAAGTTTCCCGAACTAGCTTATAAAAACAGCTTACACAATGCTTAAGTGGAGTTTTACCTCATTCACTCTTTCGTTTGCAGAAATAACATATACATAAACGAGACACCTAACAATATGTTATTAAATAATTGCTAATTAAACTATTTATTCAAAAAACCATAGTTGATAAAATGCCGAAAGAAACTAACAAATTGAGCTCATGATACAGTTGCTTTTGTTCCTTCACAATTTGAAAGGTTGCTCAGAGGAGAGGATTGGATTTTATTGCTCTTTATTCAAAGATTAACAAATGAAAACAGAAGTTTTAGTCTCTATTACTGGAGCCCCTCACAATTTTTTTAATACATGCCAGCACTAAAGTTTTGAATTTTATTTTTTAGAAGTGGCCAACGAGTATAAAATTGGGTTAATTGGTGCAAATCAGAATTCTAATAAAGAAAAAGTATCGTATTGCATAGCTACTAACAATAAGAACCATTCTGTCAAAAAACAATAAGAACCAGATCAACATTTATATGATTCAATTCTATAAGGGTGGGCCCAAAAAAAAATATAAATGATATTTTTTATGAAGATTGACATTGCTACAAACTACTGTCTCCAACAGTGATCACTTGCAAGTTTTTCCTTGACATAAACAAACCATTTACATAAGTTTACTTGAAAAGCATTAGTGAATATTTTTTTTTGTCCTAGTCGGAGTGTCAAGTGCCACTCGTCACACACGCACACCAAACACCAAATGGGAAATTTTGGGATCGAATCCGACCAACCGATGTTTAACCTGACAGCGTCGACAATTTCTTACTAGTTGTGTCAGGCTTTACAGACAAAGCATCAGTGGATTTGACTTATAATATTATGATTACTATATAATTGACATTTTTGCCGCCGGGCGGGGGGGGGCGGGTAGACGTATCTTTGATTCCTCAATGCAACTTGAGTATCCACAATGCAGGGATTTTGTTGAGTATCAATCCCACGTGGATGGAGAGTTTTTTTTTTTTAGTATTGGAGAACATCTAGCTGGCAGTGAGGGAGCTAAAAATTTTTAGCTTAGTATCCATTTCAACACACCATATCTTACAATTAAAATATCATTGTTTCTCTCTCTTGAGCTCACAAAATCGTTGATCCAAAGAGGGAGAAAAACTGATTTTTGATTCAACAGAAAACATATTCACAATTTCAACAAGAGAACTTGAATCATTGGCCCTCATCTCAGATTCAACAACAAAAATAAAATCAACAAACCAAGAAAATCAACATAAACGAAACCAACAAACGAATAAAATCAATATTCAACAAAATCAACCCATTAAATGAAAGAATAACCTCCATCAAGAATAGTCACCAAGTGCAAGCACAGATCCCCTCAAAGAACACTGCGTGTGTTGCTTTCGGAAACGAAATCGTGGTGGTGCGACTGCAATCTGTGCGACACTGCAGCCAACAGATCCGTGCTGGAGAGAAGCTCAACCGCTGTTAATCGAAGCGAGGGTGAGACGAGAGAGAGATGGGACGCCGTCGCGAGGCGTCGTGGTGAGGGTGAGACGAAAGACGAGAGTGAGTGCTTTGACCAAGATAGAGGGTGAGACGAGAGACGAGAGACGAGAAATTTTTTTGACGGAAGACGAGGGACTGGGAAACGAGGGTGTGACCCAATTTTTTTTGACCCAAAGGCAAGGCACAATGTTACCGTTCAATTTTTTTGACCAAGGCAGTGTTCAATATGCATATTAATTAAAATAATTGATTTAAAATTTAAATTTAAATTAAAATTAGGTTCAAATAAAATAATATAAATATGTGGCGTCCCTTGTGGGACCCAACAAAAAAATAAGATACCACTATTGGAATAAAAACTAGATAAATTTCTTATGGGTAGCTTATATTCTATGTGTCATTTTAGGCCCACAAAATAGTAATAAGATATTCAAGTTTTGCTCCTTGCATTGTGAATGCTCTTAGAACTTATTCTCCAACGGCCTAGAAACTTTTTTAAATCAAGAAACTGGCAAGTTTCTTTCGTTTGAAGAAGCAAAAGGAAAAATAGAAATTAAACTTTGAAGTTGTTAAAAAAATAAGGGAGAGTGATGGAAAAGGTGGCATGTTTATAAATGAAATGCTTTAGTTCCCGTGTCCAATTAATTAATTGATAGCTAATTATGGAAATTTATTTATAGTCAATATTTCTCATTTAAATTTATCATTAAATATCGATTAATTACCCATTAAAGCTAACAAAAATGTCCAACTTAATAAACATTTTCACTTCTCGTCATTCTCCAAAAATAAAATAAAAATATAGAGTATGTTTTCAGAGGTCAAAAACTACAGATATATGTTTGGATCAAAGTATGTATAGAGTTCTTTTGGGATAAATGCGTATTTAGATTCAAACGTACGTCTACAATTAGATCCAACCATAATCATAGTTAATTAGTTATTGTATACTTCAAAGCAACATAATCTAAACTCAAATTTTGAAATTAGTTTTTTAGCATACTTAGAATATAACCTTTTCGCCAGATAATTGGAACTATCAAAATCAATACGGCTAAGCAAGCACCCGTTCTTCAATGTCCAAAGATCAATTAAGGAGTTTACTTTCTTATCATAATGAAGTTCACTCATACTTGGTCAAAATGATAGAGTTAACATTACGAGCATGATGGAAATTGGATATTGTCTTCTAAATTCTTAAATGGGAGCCAATGCGTATGAATACCAATATAGTCAACAGGTAATGAGCAAAATTAGACAATTATGATTAACAATTTATGACACTTTTATTCAATGTTAGTGTCTTCCCATTGAATGTTGTTTAATCGTACTTAGACTGGCATCCTCCCCTGTAAACCAACAATAATAGTTTTTCTTCAAGATTTGGTAAACAAAACGTATTACAACTCACAAGGTCGATGACATCTTTATCTTCCAAGTGAAGTCTGTCTAACATCTTCAAAGTTCAAACTAGTACATAGTTGATCACTATTCCATCCCCCCTATGCCCACAATAACAACAATCAATCCCTTTTTTCACTAGGTGGGGTGGTTGGCTATATGAATCAAACAACGCCATTATATTCTATCATAAATCGTGATTAAGGACAAACAATTTAAATCCAAATCATTCTGAATGATTTGACCTATAGTATCTATTGGTTTCCTTCCACCAGCCCCCCAGTAAAAGAGAGAAATGATTTGCTTCTCAGAATCAGAGTTGTCTCCTTACTCTGAGTAAATAATTGACACTGCCTATTTGCTGGCAGAATTGTAGCATCCTTTTTTATCAACTAACGCTTTTATATGTCTTCACTGCTGGTTTCATTCAAAAGGGGGGTCTGTTTGCCTCTTGATTCCAAGCTTCGCGCTTCAATATCTTTGGATTTCCCCCACAATACAGCATAGAACCCAACAACAATCACAGTAGCACCGATCAGACTGCATTGAAAGACAACAATGAATTTGTGTTTCGATACCTAAACTCAACAGTATAACCAAACACAATTCAGAAGAGAGGTACACAACCCACCTTCCAAGATAGAATGCATCCCCAAGGAAGATAACACCTATAACCACTGATATGACAATTCCTAAGGGCTTGAACATGGAAACAAAAACAGGTCCTGTCCGGTGCAAACACCAAGTAGTAACACCAACTTGAAATGCAGAGCCAATGACTCCCTGGAAATGTTTACTGATGAAGATTTAGACTTCAAGGTAAAGATGATGTATAGCTATTAGTTGTAACTTGTACTTTAATCCAAATATACATTTTGATTACCGAGTATAAAACTGCTAGCAAACTTAACTTAGGTTCCAAGCTCCAAGCATTGATGTCTCTTTCCACAACCAAACAGGTCACAGCAGATTGAATGGCCACAAAGAAACAATAAAAGAATACAACAATCAACTCTGCTGGATATTTCTTAAGAATATTAGCCTGAAATATAGTCAATTATAGTTAACCAATCACAAAGTATTGATAACATGCAAGTAGAAATCACAGATCACGAAATCTCTACTATTACTTGTTAATTTCACCTGTAATATAATATATGCTGAAGCCATCACACAATCAGCCGCAAGACATAATCCTCCGAGTATCCAATTAGAGTCTTGTGAGAAAACCAGCTTCTGAGTTGAGTTTGCAGGTGATAGTCCCTTCAGAAGTGCAACACCCTTGTATAAAGTTGCAATAAATGCACCAGCAATTGATACTATTGTTCCCAATGATTTAGCTAGGCTGCTAGAGCTTCCCCAATCTAATTGTTCCATTCTGAATCCGGAAAGTGGGATGAGTTTAGACATGTTCATAGCAGTAAAAGACTGATTAAGAGAACAAATATGTCATCTTTTTCTCTATAATGCATTAAAGTGCATATTTGGTGAGCCTTTTATATTTAAAAAAGACATCAAAGCTTTCTAAACCCACAGCAAGTACTTTTATTCTATAGGAATTGCAAAAGATTTTCCAATTCATCATGAGATCTAGATATATGTTTATATAAATGCAGAATGACAATGTAATCATGTTGGCACCAAACTCCAAAATGGAATAATTTTCATTTTCAAGAAAAAATGTGATTAATTATCAATCTTTAGTAGGAGTCATTTTTATGAAAATAAGGAGGGCAACAGAATCTCAAGACAGGATTCTGCAGTGATGTTTGACAAACATTTGGGAATATTTAAATCACAAAAACTTCTATAAATGCCAACAGTTAGTCCAATTATGTACATTTGTTATTCATTAACATCATAATATATGCATACACTTTATTTTGTGGATTAAATTTGAGAAAAAATTTAAGCAATACGAGAATTATGGCTCAAGTGCCAATAGTTTCCCACAATTTGATGCTTAGCCTCACCATTTATGTATGCTGGTTGACCAAAATGGTATATGAGAAAATTTGGGTCAAACCAATTAATATTGTAATCGGCTCAATAGAAAACTTCTTTTGAGAATGACACTGTTTGTTCAGGTCACTTCTCTTCTAAATGGAACAAGATAATTTAATTTGGCTTCATTGCAAAAGTAGATAATAGGCAAATCCAAGCAAATGATGAAGATTTGTATATGTTCTATGCCAGTTAACCCTTACAAATTACATGAGTTTGTTGTCTATGCATCAACTGAGAGATAAAACTCAAGGATAAAGACTTAAAAAGTTAATCCTATAAAATGGCAAGACTATATCCTGTGATTTAGTGTTGTCATGCAAGGAAATAATTTATCGATAAAAGTATGAAAACAGATGGGAAAATATTAGTGAGATAATGAACTACTATGCAGCTGTCACTCAAGATAGATTGCAATTTAACTTGAACCATTAACTTCATCAATAGTTGAGGACACAGTAAATCCAACAAAATACTACTTCCATCTCCATGGTATAGGTGGTAGTGTCATCAATCCTTCATTAGGAAGGAAAAAACAGCGATAACATCACAATGCCTTAAATGCAAAACAGAAAAGGAAAAAAAAAATCCATTCTGCAAGTGTTAGACCAAGACTAGAAGGTTCCATAAGCTCGAACTTCCTCTTTATTCACCACTAATAGGATGATGACCACTAATCAGAGTGCTCAGTAGGAGAGTTCCAGGTCTGCTCCTTAAAATCTTTCTATGCTGATAATCTTTCTATGTTTGTGCCAAATACTAACAAGTAATAAAATCCTTAATGGTGGCCACTGAAGTTACACAGAGGATCCATAATGGAATCAACTGCCTACTCCTTAAACTAACCACTTCAAGATAGTCCAGGTGATGGTTTAATATTATTCTAGTCATGTTGGGTTTCATATCCAAATAGCTTTCCCTAATGAACAATGATACTTAAATATGATATATTGTGGTAATTTGAATCCAAAGAACGGGTGAAAGTATAATTAAAAAAAAAACGTTTACTCAAGAAACACATGAACTAAAATGCAATTCCATACACACAAATTGAGACTCATAATTTCACTAGTTATTTTCAATAGATAGCTAAACCTAATATCTGCATAATGAAGACATTTAGCAACAAATTGAATATTTTAATCCAAACTCTATGCTGGTAGTACATAAGAAAGGAAGACAATTAGCAACAAGGAGGATGTGGGAACAACCTAAAAACAACGGCAAGTATGAAGGTAAAACCAGGAACAAGATTGAGCATGGCTGTGCTAAGTGTTGCTGAGCTGTAGTAAATCCCAGCGTACCCAAAAACCTGCGCCAAATAACTGAAAACAAACTAAAAAAACAAAAACCACACTTTTGGTATTAGAATCCACATACCATTGTTAATTTTATGTAGACCAAGAAAAAAAAAACTAGAATTTTTTTTTTTTGAAATTATGAGGAAAGTTTGGGTCTTTGAATTTGCATGTGCATATATAACATGAATTGTGGAATACAAGGAAGGGTGAACTTGCCCGAGTAATCCAAGTAAGAAGAATCCAGAAAGGGTGGAAAGCGTGATTGGAGGACGCTCAAATCTGCCAATGATTATAACCCAATTATGGAATCGTGGGGGAAGAGAGAGAGAGAGAGGGTGAGAGAAGGTACCTGTGGAGAAGGAAGGAAGAGGGAAGAAGAATGAGGGCAGCGATAGCATTAGAGTAGAAAATGAATATGAAACTGGTCATTCCTTGTGCCATCACTTGTTTGCTCAATATGATTAAGCCAACTTGAGCAAACTCTGCCACAATCATCCCCACAAATGGAAGTGTCACCTTCCCCATTTTTGAGTTTGCTTGCACCCTCTCCCTCTGCTCTGTTCTGCTCTTCACTCTCCAAGTTTTTTTTTTTTTTTTTGGTTGAAACTTGAAAATCCAAATCCAACTTCTCCTCTCCTCTTCTTTGTGATCGATCGGTCAATGAGGCACTCTGAAATTAAATATTTTATTTTATAGGGATTTATTTTTTTTATTGTATTACCTTTAAAGAATGTCATTTTAAAGTTATTTTTTTTTTTAATTTGAAATACGTTTTTCTTAATATTCTTTATTTTCTTAGATAGATAGTTAGAGAGTTCTAATTTCTATGAACGGGATGATTTATAATTATACTGTACTTGAAGCACGTGCTTTATTATAATTATTCAATATTTTTTACATTTTTAAAATTTTTTGAACTATTGATTACTCTTAAAAATTTTATTTTAAACCTTTTAAAGAATTAATTCAGTGATCAAAATTTTTGAACCACTGATGTGATGATCCATATGATTTTAGAAGATGAATGAACCCGAGAGTTTACCCATTTTTAGTGAGCACAGTGGACAAACTCTTTAATTAACCATTTTGTAATTGAGGGTGTGTATGTTATATTTAATTTGAGGTGAGAGATAAAAAGTTTGTTTGGCAAAAATAGTTAACAAGTTAACTGTGAGTACTGAAAAGCTAATTAAAAGTTTTTCTTTTTTGAAAGGGAGCTAATTAAAAGTTGAAAAGCCAATTTTTAATTAAAGATGTTAAAATAATTTATTACTACAAATTAGAAGTCTTTGATAGAGTTTTTTTTTGGGTGAGGGAGTCTTTGATAAAGTTAAGAGTTAACCCTTAATTTGTCTTTAAAATATCACTTTCTCTCCTATTTAGACCCTAAAGTATATCTGACAAAAAAAAAATACGCCAAAGTATGTAAAAAAATTGAATAGTCCATAACGTTTTCTCTCATCCATCAAGTTAGTCCTTATGTTAGTGTGAGCTCATTTGAATGTTATTCAGTGTCGTGTTGATTATTTTCTCTCTCCTACATATATCTAAATAATCCCTAAAATACATTATTTTAGTCCCTCGATCAATCCCTCTTTCTCCTACATGCAAACAAGTCAGACCCTAAACTCTATTACTCATCACTTTCATCCCTACCACTCCATTACCCATCACTTTGGTATCTGGTTCAGCACAAGCAGAGGCGAGCTCCCCTCCCTGGTTCATCTCCTCATTTTCATCCCTTATTTAGGTTTTGTTTTTCATCTCTCGTTTTCGTCCCTAACTTTGATAACCCTGATTCTGAAATTGATTTCGACATTTAACCATAAACCCTAAATAATTTAGCAATTATTTTTGTGTGTGAAAGGGGTAGGTATTATTTAATTGTCCTTTCCAAGCCATGTGTTGTTGTCAAACTATGTAGTTTCTAGGACTTACATTACATTACTGTGAAATGTAGGATACTTATATGATATCTTTTAGAGACTTGAGAGATTTTTTTAATATTTATTTTAGGGACTTTAAGGACCAAATAAAAGTATTTATTTGGTCACTTTATCTTCAAACGTTGTAGGATTGATAAGACGTATATTAGGGACTTTGAAGACTATTTAGGATACATGTAGGAAAGAGAAAATAACCAACATGACACTTAACAACATTCAAACGAACTCACACTAATAGATATACTAACTTGATGGATAGGGACCAAATAAAAAAGAGAGTAATACTTCATGAACCAAATTGAGGGTAGCTCTGAAGTTTTTTTTTTTTTTTTTGAGGAAAAGGTAACTCTAAAGTTAATTGTTAGAACTATGCACAGACAAATATACGCTCATAGTCATACATTTCTAATTTGGACCGACTTGACCAGTTTTATTTTTTTACCCATTTTGTGATCACTCACTCTTCTAGAGTTGAATGGATCGAGTATTTGAATGGATTTGGTCCGATAAGAATTTAGAATAGCGTGGGTGAAGCATTGATTCAGCCCGAGCTTATGCATTCTACAAACCAGCCACAAATTATGCCTTCATCCTACTCCCAAATAAGATTTTTTTTCGATAATTCCACTTTTTTTTTCTCGATAATTTACTCCCAAATAAGTTAACATCATATAAACTAGTAACCACTATAGCTGCTCCAATCATACTGCAGATAAATTATGTTAAACTTGGACCCTCGTAATGGTATTCGTTCTTGGATTATATATATATATATATATATATATAGTCAGAATCCGTTGATATAAGGTGTAAGTCAAATGACTTACACTAAATCTCAATCATTGAAACTATCTAATCTTGTGTCTCATAATATTTCAACAAAAATCTTAAAAAAACAAAATAATATGGGCACGTGACCATGTTTTCGGTTTCATCTTTCACCTTTTTGCGACTCAAATATTTTCGATTAGGAATTTGAAAACAAGCGTTTTTCTTCTTTTTTTTTTTTCGTTTTCTTCTTTCTTCTTTTTTTGAAATCTTTTCGATCACAACGTCAATGATGCAGAGCACCCAACTCGTACTAGCACTAAACCTGATACCCCCATCATCATCTTTCAATTGGGTACAGCCAAAGAACATGATACCTATTCATATTAAAAAAAGAACATGATCGCTATTGTCTTTCCAGTTTTGCTAATGATACAACATACAGGGGGTGGATTTATAATAATATTATATTAATTCTCTAACTATATGGACCAGCGATGCTATTCAACTAATAAGCTAAATAATATCTTTTGATTTAATTCCTTTGTATTTTCCATCCCATTTCTATTTAGGGATTACTTTTTTATTTTTTACCCCATAAAGAAATACTAAAAATTGGATATTATTAACAGAATTGCATTCATACCAAACAAAGACGATGAATTTACAGAAAAGTAGACCAAGGAGGATGACTTAATGAATTTCCAGAAAAGTGAAAAAGAAAGGGGTTGTCTTGTTGTTTTGCAAACAAGAGGAAAAGAAGGTTATGATGTTGGTGAGATCTGTTGATGATCAAAGAGGACGGGACGAGTAAAGTAGAAAGAGCAATGGAGTAGATAATTTCGGTTTTACTGAGTGCACGTTTGGTTCTACGGTGGGCGAAAATTAATTTTAACTGAATTAATTGTAGAAAATTGATTTTGGTTAAAAGTTAGTTGAACGTAAATTGATTTATGTTTTGATACATTTTGAGAAAAATGATTTTTATTTATTCATGTTGTTTAGATAGTTTGAATTGAAATTGCTTTTGGGTGTGTAATTACCAAAATGAGTTTTAACATGTGTATTAGATTTTTTTCATTTTAGACAATTAATTATATTTTTATGTAAAATTATTAAATTTAATATAATTATATACAAATTATCAAAACTTGCAAGGTAAAATGCATATTATATTTCGAACATTTTAAATAATAAAAAGCATCAGCTACATTTTAAATTAGTTTATTATAATTTTTTTTGACGATTAGCTTATTATATTTTGAACATTTTAAATAATAAAAAGCATCGGTAACAATAATGAAAAGAATTATATTTCTAATACTTACTGCCGTCTTCCGTCAATAAAGTAATACTTAATTCCTTAAAGAATGAATGAGTTGTCATGATTTCCATCCAAAAAACATATTTTTGAATTCTTGTGCTTGATATATAAGAACCCCTATATTCCTCAAAAAAAAAAAAAAAAATATATATATATATATATATAAGAACCCTTTACGGTATTTGCAATAGCTCATGATTTGCGATATTTGCTTACGACCTGTTATCGAAGTATTTTCTAATGAGACACGTGAAAATGGTAATTAAAACCGGACCGGACCAGCCGGTCCGATCGGTTGGACTGAGAACCAGGCCATAGTCCGATTCGAGTAACCTCCTAAACCGTCTTGTAGGGAACCGGCCTGAACTGGCTAAAACCGGCCGGTTCAGGGTCGAACCAGTTCATCTTTTTTTTTTAATTTTAATTGCCTTTATTAATAAAAAAATCAGCTTTTGGTCTCAACAGGGCTTAAACCCTCGTCCTCAAGGCCACGATAAGTCATCTTACCACTAGGCTACATGTTATTTGTGTATAAAATGAAATGTTATGTATATATATTATATATTTGATATATATATATTTAAAAATTAATATTTTATTAGTTTCGAGACATGTTATTTGTGTATAAATTGAAATATTATGTATATATATTATATATTTGGTGTGTGTATATATATATATATATATATATATATATATATATATATATATATATATATATATATATATATATAAATTAATATTTTATTCGAACCCGGTTCGAGCCAAAAACCTTGAACCTTGGCCCTCTCTGGTTCAATGCCCGGTCCGGTTTTGAAATATTTTCCCATAAAAAACATTGAAATCTTTTATTTCTCTGGTGCGATTGAATCACCATAAAAGACATTGAAGTATTTTATTCCTCTGTTGCAACGTACATTCACTACTTCGATTTCGATCATATGAATATATCGAAGTGTTTCATTCCTTTTAAATCTTCATATAAGTTATTATTGAGAATAATCATTGGTTTTGTCTAACAAATCCTTCGAGGATTGCTGAATAATAATTTCTTAAAGAAATTATCATGAGTAAGAAAAAATAATCAATTAATTGGTTTAGTTCTTCAGGAACTAACACTGCTACCAATTCTTCTTATTTACGACTCGATTTACAAATTGTCGTTTTGTGCAATCCTACAAGGATGCTCGAATAGTAGTTTCTTCTAGAAATTATCAAGATTAGTAACATATTCAATAAAAGAATAAAATGATAATTGTGTTGATTAAACAAAATTGATCATAAAATTTCTATGGATGAAACACAAAAAGGTTTTCATACTAAAAGTAACATGAAAAATAAGACAATAAGAAAGGATACGATCGCCCAAAGAGAAGAAACAAAAACCTTTCATTACAATTTCCAAACTGATCACTACAAGAAAAGTACGTATTACCGACGGAATTTTACCGACGGCCCCGACTCTGTCGGTAATATTTTAATTATCGACGGCCAAGCCGTCGCTAATGCGCGGGAAAAAATCTGCTTACGAAATTAATTTTTTGCTACGTTACCGACGGCTTAGAGGGCTTATGGGCCGTCTGTAATTACCAACGGCTTAGCCGTCAGTAACGTAAAAATATGCTTACTGATTTTTTTGGCTACGTTACCGATGGCTTACTGATTTTACGTTAGTCGTCGGTAACGTAAAAATATGAACGTTGATCCACCATACACCTCACTTAACCCTCACACGCCCTAAAACTCTCTCATCTCCTCTTCACCCCCTCCCCATCGTGACCTGTTTCAGAAAAAGAAAGAAAGAAAAAAAGAAGAAAAGGAAAGAAAATAGAAGGAGAGAAGAAGAGGGGAGGCGACAGAGGGAGAAGAGGAAAAAGGGGGCGGAGCTCGCAGCTCCCGCGAGGCCGCAAGGGCGGCGGTCGTACCACCCTTCGTGGTGGCTAGAGCGAGAGAGAGAGAGTTCGCAGAGAGAGAGAGAGAGAAAGGGGCTGAACAGAGAGAGAGAGAGAGAGAAAGAGAAAGAGAAAGATCGAGAGAGAGGCCGAGACAGAGATGGATGCTCGATTTGGAGGAAGAGGAAAGAAGAAGATGGAGGTTTCACCTCCATTAAAGCTTCAAGGATGAAGATTGGAGCTTGAGGAGCCACTTCCATGGAGGTTAGGGCAAGGAACTCGAAAATTAAAGAGGAGACCATCTTGTATGTGTTGAATTAGTGAAGAACAAGGAAGGAACATCATGATTGAAGAAGAAGAAGAAGAAGAACAATGGAGCTTAAATCCCTAATTTTGGGATTAGAGGTAACACAGACTTCCCCTAATACCTCCCTTAGGGTGTGCTAGGATTGATTATTTAAATTGCTTAGATTAATAATTAGTATATTAATTATTCTGATCTTGTATGGGGTTTGACTAAAATAAGGTTGGATGGCTGCCCCAACCCCCTAAATCCATGTGTGATGTTTGCTCAATTGTGAGTTCCACTGAGCTCCAATTGGAAGAAATTGTTATCGCTGAGAATGGGTTGAATCTCAATGTATCATTGGGAGTTCTTCCTTTATGTGAAGGGTAACCATAAGACCTTCAAATAGGTTCTCATTTTCTATATATCATTTGAATGATCTATGTTTTCTTTAAGTTCTTTGAAAATATGGTTTGGAAGTACATGTGTTTGGTGTGTTGATTTACACTAAAATGAATTCTGCGGAAACAATTGATTTGAAATACGTGTTAATATCATGTGTTAAATCATTTGGTTTCTTGATAAACTAGTAAGATACCCGTGCATTCGCACGGGTCACTTCGTTTTCACGCATTTTTTAAATACACATGTTTTATAAAACTAAATTTTTATGTTACAAACTTGTTAATTGTTTTAATTCTTAAAAATGCAGAAAGAGTAAGGGAAGTCATGCTGAGAAAATAATTCAACCAAATTATATTGGGCCTTGTCGAGTTGGGCCTGTTCATTGTCGAGTTGGTTGGTGCTGCTCGTTGTCGAGATCGGTTCAAGCTCGTTGTCGAGTTGGTTGGTTCTGCTCGTTGTCGAGTTGGTTGGTTCTGCTCGTTATCGAGTTGGTTCACTGTCGAGTAGAGATAATAGGTTTTCAAAACTCACTCATCATGAAAAGAAAGAGGAGGAGGTAGAAAATATTGTGATATAATCCAAATCATATTGGGCCTTGTCGAGTTGGGCCTGTTCATTGTCGAGGTTAGTTCTGCTCGTTGTCGAGATTGGTTCAACCTCGTTGTCGAGTTGGTTGGTTCTGCTCGTTGTCGAGTTGGTTGGTTTAGTTCTGCTCGTTGTCGAGATTGGTTCAAGCTCGTTGTCGAGTTGTTTGGTTCTGCTCGATGTCGAGTTGGTTGGTTATGCTCGATGTCGAGTTGGTTGGTTTAGTTCTGCTCGTTTTCGAGATTGGTTCGAGATAATAGGTTTTCAAAACTCACACATCATGAAAAGAAAGAGGAGGAGGTAGAAAATATTGTGATATAATCCAAATCATATTGGGCCTTGTCGGGTTGGGCCTGTTCATTGTCGAGTTTAGTTCTGCTCGTTGTCGAGTTGGTTCAAGCTCGTTGTCGAGTTGGCTGGTTCTGCTCGATGTCGAGTTGGTTGGTTTAGTTCTGCTCGTTGTCGAGATTGGTTCAAGCTCGTTGTCGAGTTGGTTGGTTCTGCTCGATGTCGAGTTGGCTGGTTCTGCTCGTTGTCGAGATTTGTTCAAGCTCGTTGTCGAGTTGGTTGCTTCTGCTCGTTGTCGAGTTGGTTGGTTCTGCTCGATGTCGAGTTGGTTGGTTTAGTTCTGCTCGTTGTCGAGATTGGTTCAAGCTCGTTGTCGAGTTGGTTGGTCGATGTCGAGTTGGTTGGTTTAGTTATGCTCGTTGTCGAGATTGGTTCAAGCTCGTTGTCGAGTCTGCTCGTTGTCGAGATTGGTTCAAGCTCGTTGCCGAGTTGGTTGGTTCTGCTCGTTGTCGAGTTGGTTCACTGTCGAGTAGAGATAATAGGTTTTCAAAACTCACTCATCATGAAAAGAAAGAGAAGGAGGTAGAAAATATTGTGATATAATCCAAATCATATTGGGCCTTGTCGAGTTGGGCCTGTTCATTGTCGAGTTTAGTTCTGCTCGTTGTCGAGATTGGTTCAAGCTCGTTGTCGAGTTGGTTGGTTCTGCTCGTTGTCGAGATTGGTTCAAGCTCGTTGTCGAGTTGGTTGGTTCTGCTCGTTGTCGAGTTGGTTAGAAGGAGAAAGGGAGAGAAAAGCTATTGTGTTCTGATGGTTTTTCATTGTGTTGGAGGTTGTGTAAAATGAAATGAAGCAGAGTGGCAGTCTGTACACGGACGAAATTTTCAGAAGTTGGAGAAAGTGATATAATTAAAAATTCAATTTAAAGTCAATAATAGTTATGCCATGTGTCAATAATATAGATTGCCACTTGTTGCAAAGGGAGGTCGTTGCTCGGCCAGGACTTACATTCTTTCAATAGTAAATAGATGTTAAAATTTAACATATACTATTGAGATAGGTGTTGCAATATATTAACAGAAATAATAATCCCAGCACTTGCATTATTTGGTCACGTTACAATATGGACTTCCATATCGAAACAAAACAGAGGGAAACTGCATAAATTCTTCCAAGTTATGTAATCATATCTTGCTTCTTGAGCAAGTTCTTAGTTCAAAGAAGTTCACTTGGGCAAATTTGGTAACTAATAAAGTTGAAAATTTACTACACCTAATTTACCACATCCAGTAATTCTAAGGTGGAAAACTCTTTTGTCAGATTCAACCTCCAAAATGAAATGGTTTTGCAGAACCAAATCCTCCTTTGTTATACCAATCAGCAAACCACTACCAAAATCTCAAGCATTGTGTTATCATGTGGATCTTGACAGTAGAGGCCAAATGTGTAGAATCAAACCAAGCCAAGACACAACCAAATCAAGATCCTTGCAATGAGTGAAATCTGGATCCAATGCTACTTGATGATGACACAAAGCTTGATGGCTTGGTGCCCATTATCTTGGGTAGTGCCCAAGATATAAGACCAAAATATGAAAAAGGTTACTCTTGGCCCTCCGATATCCATACTCTACTTTGCTTGTACATCTGCTCTGCATGAAACCTTGGCACATGTTGTGTGAAACTCATGTGCATGTTGAAAGTAGAGTATCATTATAGAACCATTTCTGTACATGTGTTGTGTGAAAGGAAATGAAGTCATCATACCAAAGAAACTCTACAAAGTTGAATTTGAGATGCACATAGTAGTTCCTTAAGCAATAATAATTTGAAAAATTAACATAAAAAAGTCAAGAAGTAAAAGGAGGGGGAATAGTTACTGTCCCTGAAGCAATACTTTTTTATATTTATGAAGATCTGAGGACAAAATAAGTTAGAACCCAAAGCAGTACACCCCTCTAATTGCATAAAGATGTGCTTAAATTAAAATAGCATCCTCGCAAGAACATAATGTACTCCAATTATCTTTGTGGGTGAGCTAATTAATTCGATCAGGGAATTACCATTTATTTTTCTGATGTCTATAAATCTGGAAGAGCCATTTGTAGTATTTAAAAACTTCCAAGTCCCTGCATTTCAAGAGGTAAATACACAAACATCTTCAAACTCTGATAAACTTACAAACTCCTTCCACAACAACCTAATGAACAAAGTAAGTTTATTCAAACATAACACATACCATTTTTAATTCCATCCTCTGATTTTTTTAAATCCAAGTTTGTGATTCATATTTAACCTCATCTTCAATTTACTAACACCAGATTAAGTCAGAATTGTAATGGTTACCGGTCTATTTACTTAGTTGAAGGACATAATATCACATCCAAAAAAACTCCATGATTGCATTTCTGCATCACTATTCCCATTATTAACTCCTACAGCAAAAGTTGCAGGATATAGCAAAAACTGCAGTAAGAAGTTGGTTTGTATGACATGATCAAAAAATGTTAGTAAATATCTACTATGCAAAGTCAATACAACAAATACAATCATGAGAGTCCAATTTAGAGACACTTACATGCTAGAGATTGGCAAGGAATTAATAAATATAAATCAGACTTTAAACCAATGAAAAGCATATATTGTAGTTGAAACTAATTTAAACCAATGAAAAGCAGACATCAAAAATCAATGAAAATTAATCAAAAATGAAAATTTAAAAACATTATTTCCTAAAATAAATTACAATAATTATATAGGAAAAACTTTAATCACTGAACTTAGGGGATAGGGCTATTAGTACTTTTCTCTTCTACAGCCCCAATACTTGCAAATTATGTACTTAATTGGCTTAACAACAACTTCTATGAAAAATATCATGCATATCCTTGTCAAATTTTTCTGCATATAAAAAAATCATATATAACGTTATCGATATAGTAGAAATGAACAATATCAAAAGTTTTTGGCATTTGGCATAACATGCAAATTCTGCAAATCAGAAACAAAAAAAAAAGAATTGATTTGGGCAACATAGATTACCTGAAATGTGGAGTTGTATGTGTAGCTTGTTTCTCCCAGACTTCCATTCATGTGAAGGACTTGCTCAATTGCCATTGCTGACAGATCAAAGTTGATGAAACTGAATGAAAATGATTATAGAGATGGATGTTAACAACTGTGTAACTCCTATCTAGATGCATGATTAGAGTGCTCTTGGAATTATTTAAAAGCATTTCCGAATGCTGAAGCCCCTTTGTGTAAATCAAGTATAGGGAGTTGAACTAATCTGATGAAAAATAACCTCCCCATAAAAGATAAAATATCTTGTAGCACCTAAGGAGGTGCTGTTGACTTTCATTGATCCTATCTATTCAACATAAGATGAAGAATTGCAAGGAAAAAGTCTAACAAAAGATAAAGTATTGTGAGAAATTGAGTGAAAATGTAGTGGAAACGTCATCTCTATTCATTTAGTGATCACATACCTTTGTTTTCGCTTGTTAGTTAGTTTTCTCTACTTCCTTGGTTAGAAATTCTCCCTCTAACCTTGAGAGAAACTGACGAAAAATGGACAAAATAGGATTACTATCTAAATTTACAATAGTAACATCAATATGTTCGAGAGTGGGAATGCATAGCTTCGTAAGTTGGCCTAACTCATCCAATAGATTTACTGCAAAATATACTAAAGCTTCGTAAGTTGAAAACTAAGGAACTTACCTTAGAGTAGAACAACCATAGCTCAATTGCACTCTTGCCCTGTGTTGCCATGTTTCTTCATCACATCCTATTGTTTTCATCACTGGATTATAAAAATCATAATGAATATAATTCTTAAGTATGGACACAAATGAAAAGGGTTAAGTCTAACCCTGCGAAATCAAATGGAGCAAGATTGCTTTAATTCATGTTATAGTGAGCCTGAGTGAGATCAATACAAACCATGGATTTCCAAAGGCAACTGAATGTAATGGTTAAAAATGGCATACGTTCATTGTCAAAAAAGACATTGCACGATTTATGTTCAGAAAAAGAAGTAATCCACCTTTGTGGGTATTCAATCAAACCTTGGTGTCCCCGAAGAAAAAAAAATGCAGAAGCGTAAAAACAATAAGAGAAAATGCAGAAGAAAGCACAGCACCACTAAAGGGTCTGATGATTTGCAAATAGAAGAAGATGAAAAGCATTATTTTTTAAATGTTATAAATGTACAAAAGGAAAAATTAATAACCCAGAAGGAAAAAATGCAGAAGCATAAAAACAATAAGAGAATGTAGATGAGAATGGAGATGCAACAAACAAAATGAAATATGATAAAATGGAAACCCTCACTGTTGAAGCTTCTTACTATCGAGGGATAAGATGAAAAGTAGAGAAACCCTAGCGAAATTGAATGAGGAAAAAAATAAGAAATTACAGTAAGAGAGAAGAAATGAGTGAGGGGTGTATTTTTTTTAAAGGTCATTACCAGCCATGACTTCACTCCATGTGTGGAAGCTGTGTATAACAAAGAAGAAGAAGAAGAACTCGAAACCCAGATGTGGAAGCTTCCTGCGACAACACGTTCAGAGACAGAGAGAGATAGTGGTGTCATTCTATAATAATGAAGATGAAGGAGAAAAAAAAACATGGGAAAGGAAAGGAAGGGAGAGTGGAAGGAAGAGGAAGAAGAATATGACGGAAAGGAGAGGGGAATAGAGAGAGGGAGAGGAAGAATGAAAGAGGGAGTAGGAGTTTGAAAATGTGACACAGAGAGACTGTTTTTTTTTATTAAAAAAAAAAGTGACACGTGTCATAAAAGGAGAATGCCATGTGTCAAAAAAAGAGTTAATATGGGTTAGAGGACTTACATTTTCTAAATAGTAAATTGATACCATTGAAATGGATTAGTCTTTGATTGTATTGGCTGTTCACAATTTAAGGATTTGTGACATTTGAAATTGTTTTGCTCATGAATTAAATATGTGCAATTTGATACTTTCCCAATGTGTAATACTATACTCACATGGAAGGTTACATGATTGTGTAAGCTAAATAAATGCTTGTTTGTGAACATGCTCAGCATTTTAGTGGGCCCTAAAGTCGCTATATTGTGTAGTTGGGGTGTAAATTCGATGTCGGTCCGTGCTGTTATAAGGTACGGCGGATTAGTTCCGGTCCGTGCTGCAGAGGGCTAAAGGCCGGTATGCGCTTGGTGGGGTGTTACAGGGTGTGAGTAGTAAGTTATGTTTTTTTTTTAAAAAAAAGGTAAAGGGGGGGTTCTGATCGTGGGATCAGAAGAGAAAAAAAAAGAAAGAAAAGAAGAGAAAGAAAAGAGAGGAAAGGAAGAAAGAAAAGAAAAGAAAGAAGGGAGAAAGCATTTGTAGCTACTGCTGTCAAATTCCCTAGTGTATTGTTTGGGATGTTCTGTATATTCTCTGTTTTGATTATTCTCGACTCCACTGTGCCCTGCAGCTACAACATTGATGAACTTCTTTGAGTCTGCTTTTATGTTAATTTAGAGATGGCTTCCTTTGTTCTATGTTCCCTCTTTGGTTGTTTTGCCCCTTTCTGTTAAAGATATTCCTGCTGCTTCTGGCATCAAAATTTGCCTGATTGTAGGTTGATGTATATCTTGCCTATTTCTACATCTCATCATTTGGATTTGTTTTGTTGTGTATCTAGTTTTTTTCTTTGGTTTAAGTTATTTTCTTTTTGTTAATTGTTGGTTTGGCTAAGTTGCTTTGAGTTTGCATCTTTCATGTTGCTCTTGAAAGATTGAGTATTAGTCATTTGTTTCCCTGAATCATAGAAATTACAATTGTAGTTCTTGAATATGCTTTTAGCCGTCAAATTAATATATGAATATGTAATCTATTGGCCAAATTGGTCCTCAAGGTTTATTGCTTGAGTGCTGACTTGACTGTAGAGATGCACATTTACAGACCCTACACCGAATTTTCATCTTCAAAGACTAATATGATCAATGCTAAATCATTTAGGTTTCAATTTGACTATATATACTCCAGAAGCTGAGACATATGCTGTTTTATTGTTTAGTTTAGTTTATTGCAGTTAGCAATTTATTGAAATTTGATGATAAATGGCATGTAGTTGACTTGGGGAATCATGCAGTCTACAGTTGATGATAAATGACAATTTATTGCAGTCTGCAGTTTCAAGATTGAGGAATCATGCAGGAGCAACTTGTTTTACATTGAGCGTTAGTAACAGAGAAGCTATTAGAGAACAGATACGCTCACTATTGGAAGATCTGCTGAAAAAGCACTAGTCGTTGCAAAGTTTGTCTTCTGAGCTCCTGCTGTGTGAAGTTTCTTTAAGTTCTAAATGCATCATGATGGGCTAATACTCTGATTAGTGAAATAAAAGGAGCAAATCTCAATGTGCTTGTTAAACTTTGTTCATTGAAATGAAGATTGTTGTATGATAAAGGTGATGGGCGTTAATACACCGAACAGCAAATTGGATGCAATCTTGTTACTTTGTCATGTTTAAGAGTGTTACTTTGGGCGTTAATACCCATTTGTCAATAATGGATTGTTTAAGCAAGTTTAACTTGTTTGGTCTGTAAGACAAAAATCATGTCATATTGCTACATTAGAGAGGAAAAATTAATCAATCTTCTGGTAAAAACTGAAAAAAGGCTGAGATTTTTTTGTTTGTTTTAATTTCTAGATATAGTGGGCTTAGCCGTCAGTAAATTTACGGACGGCTAAGCCGTCGGTAACTTCGGATCTATATTTTTTATTTATTTTAATTTGTAGTTTACAGTGGGCTTAGCCGTCGGTAAAGTACAATAGCAAAAATGGTTGTTTCGTGGATTTTACCGACGGTCACGTGACGACTTTCTGACGACGACTTTTTTAGCCGTCGATAAATTTTACCAAGGAGGAAAATACCGACGACCCCGAGGCCGTCGGTAATGACAAAAATTCTTGTAGTGGATGAAGTCATTACTCATATGATTGATTCTCATACTATGCATCATCCTTGAAGCTTTAGATTTCAATCGGTTAGAACTTTCTGCTGTTAATGTGTTGTAAAAATAAGTATAAGAGACTAAAAGATAGAGAAAAACTATATAAAAAGAAAGCATAGAGAACTCAAGAGATGAAGTAAAAACTAGAAAGTAAAGAATATTTCATTCTATTCTTGTATATAAAACTCAAGTGGCTTACACCCTCTATTTATAGGGTCAATATTACATGAAGTTACAAGCATCATCGTAAGGAATAATAATACACATTAACATCCACATAAATGGATGTCTCATAATATTCTTTATACTATATAACTCTTGGACATCCATCTTCAATATTATTCGTAACCAAAAAAAAATGTATATTGGTAACATATCTTGACGTAGGAGTATGCCAATTCAAATAAATAGTACATAATTCTTTTGCTTTCGTTGTCTTCATTCCCTCCCACCATTTTTTTACTAACAACAACATTAATTGAATCGCTAAGGTCTCACCGGATGCGTGCGTAATGACTTTAAAATTAATAATCCATTTCTAAAATCTAACCTAAAGCAGACGTCTTTGACTAGTTTTATAGTAGTTTTTTTATTTTCTCAAGTCTCTTGCTTAGTCTTAAAAGGCCAACAATTTTCATCATGTCTTCATTAGGTCAATACTCAAATTTCTCAATCTAACTCCCGATTAAGAAAGCTCCCGATTAAGTTCGTAAGTCGTTACTTAATTAATTAGCAGTTCCAGTCAATAGCATTATTATCCAAATTCCAAACTCAAGTATTATGTCATGATTCAAAATATTTAAAACATTTTCCTCAAAATATCCCTTTTCCGATTCAATGCAGAGGGGTAAAACAGTGCAACACTATTAAGAGGAGAATTAATTAATTAGCAGTTCCAGTCAATAGCATTATTGTCCAAATTTCAAATTCAAGTATTATGTCATGATTCAAGATATTTAAAACATTTTCCTCAAAATATCCCTTTTCCGATTCAATGCAGAGGGGTAAAACAGTGCAACATTATTAAGAGGAAAAAAAATAGAGAGGAGAATAAATATGGATTATTTTCTCTTTTTATGCTTTGTTCAGTTTACTTTTTTTATATTATGATATGCTGTTTAATTCCTGTGAGAGAGTTTCAAAATATTTAAATCTTGAAAATCACTTTGAGAACCATTAAGAACACATGTCTTAGGGCATCTCGACATGAGCGTCGAGTGCAAGAGCGAAAAACGGAAAGGATGGTAGCTACCCAGAGGGCACAGAGTGCCCACTATGGGTGTCTTGGCTTTTCCAGTGTGGTGTACTTTAGTTTTGGTTTCAATGGTTGTCTATTTTTCAAGGTTGTTAAAATCGGACCGGCCATTGAACCGAACAAGACACCGGTTTAAGGTTCAATGGTTCGACTGGGATTAAACCGGGATCGGACCGGAAATGATTTAATTAATATTTTTATTATAATATATCAAACAATAATAAACAAAAAATAACATAATATTCAAAACTTCACAGTATTAATAATTAAACTCCACTTAAAATATTATAAATCAACATATAACATGCAAACTTACATATTAAACCAACTCAAATATGTCATAATAACATTCTAATATTAAATAATCGCAAATACTACGACATAAGTGCTCTGATATTAATATTAATGTACACATTTATTTTAAATTTTTTTATAGTATTTGATTTAATCTATCAATGTACAAACAAAATGGATAAAAAAACATCTCATGTGTCAAAAGCAATATCATTTACCATTTTTTTTCCAGGTAGAATCGATTTGTATCTACCGTGAAAGCTTGGAATATTAGATTCACGTAGAATCAATTTTGACCAAGAGAATTGTTTTGCCTTCTTTTAACCCAAACACATATACAGATGAATGGAACCACGTTTAATAGGAGGCAACGTGCGTTTGATGCATGTTAACGTGGTTCCAAATAAACACTGAAAGATAGGGCCTGGAAGCGAGAATAAAGGGAAAGACATCAAAAGTCACGTGCCTCCCTTTTTATTTTTTAAGTTGTACAAGTGGAATACAGTCAGCGGTTGGATCCCTTAGATTTAGCGGTTGAGATTTGGTGTAAGTCATTTAACTAACACCTTGTGTCAATGAATCCTGACTCATATATATATGTTTTATATAAAATGTTATTTGTACACTAAAAAATAGACACCTAGTTAATGACGTGAAAAAATTTAGTTAATGCAGTTTGGCGGATGGTTAATAATGCAATATTTGGTTAATGGACACAATTCATCGTTAACCATCTACTGAACTGCATTAACTAAACTTTTACTCGTCATTAACCATATGTCGCCCAAGTATATATATATATAAGTTTTGCCACATGGGACCTTACCACATGTCAAAACCACATACATTATTTTTCTGCCTAAACTTATTTATTTTATTTTTATTTTTTATTATTTTAATCAGCCATTATTAAAGCATATTAAATCATGATTTTGAGCTATTGATTATTCATTTCAATTGATATGGTAAGAAATGAATAATTTTTATGATGGTGTTGATATTATTTCAAATCTTTTAATTATGAATTTGAATTGATACTTTTAATACCTTTTATTATATTATTAATGAATTTTAACTCCCCCCTCTCTCCCTCTTTTTATTGTCCAAACTTTCTTCTTTCAAGTGTACGTCTTCTCTCTTTTCAGTTGCAATTTCAATTTAATATGATGTTATTCAACTATAAAGGTATGTTTGATAATCTCTTAGATTACTTTATTATTTTCTCTTAAATAGGGTCAATACACTAGTGTGTGTATATATATATATATTATAAAAAAATTGCATTCATTAACTCTTTAACAAGAGGTTCCCTTTATTAAAAAGCATAATTTAACACGGCTCTAATCTTTGTCGTGATTTAGACACATGATCCTAAGAAGAGTAATTCCTATGACGCCTTTAAAGACTATTTCCAGTGGGGAATTGCTAAGGGCACCCTACAATTTGCTGGGGGCACCCTACAATGGCCATGACTTGACGAAAATGTCCTGACAAAATTGAAGCATTTTTTTTCCTTCTGTGGTGTCCCTCGCAAATTTGACATTTGCGAGCCTCGCAAATATCAAATTTGCGAGTTGAGTTGAAGAACAATTTGCAACTGTCAAATTTGCGAGTGAAGGAAATTTAAGAATTTCCTTCGATCGCAAATTTGACATTTGCGAGTGAACCATGTACTGTTAAATTTTGTGCGTGCTGGAAGGAATTTCAGAAATTTCGACACGCGCAAAATTTAACAGTTGAGCGGATTTTTTTTCGTGAATTATACACAGTGAAATATTAGCGTATACTTGTTAATATAAAAGTACAACAAACAACAACAACAACAACATGTTTTATTAATTAATCGTCATCTAAGTTTATTGGATTGTGTTCATCATGATGTGAAAGATTAGGTGTGGTGGAAATATTGAACCACATTATTGCAAACAACTAATATATCGTGTTGGCCATGAATAAGCCTCAGGACGACAAAAAGTACGCCAATGTGATTCTATAGTAGACAGTAGATAACCATCCTTCAAAAATACCTGAAATAACGTAAACACAATTAAATTAACGACTAATCTAAACAAAAACAATGAAAAAGATAACAATATTAGATGAATTACCTGTACCCGGTGATTACCGTTGACAAAACCAATGCAAATAAGTTGATGGTTTGGAGTTGGTGCACCTCTAAGGGGAAAAAATATCCAGCACGTCATACTGGCAGATGATAAAGGGACTAGGATTAACTTATATTTGGTTGCTATCCCTTGACCCATCTCTAGTAGTGTCATCCACTTGTTTCTTCCCCATACACCGTGCACGTCCCGTAAAGAAAACTTCAGTTTTTCTAATTGTTCACCAAAAAGAGGGTCATATAAATCAATATTTTCTATAAGCTCTTTATGCAACTCCTGACGGATTAAAGGCCAACTATCCTCAGTTCTACCAAGTAATGCTGCAATGCAACGGTACCCACAGTTTCCATCACTTTCCACGTTAACTATGTCAGTAATATATGGCTGAAACTACACAAGAAATTGATTCAAGAAAGGCAAACGTCTCCTCTTTGCTTGGGCGGTTGATTTCAACGAGGAACGCGCCGAACTGTTGTCATGTGCAGAGTATATTGCATCGACATGCTCAAAATAAGATGGGTCATGTAACACCCCAATTTTTATTATTAATATATGAGTATACATATGTGCATATATTAGCAATTTTGTGATAATTTTGTGTGTGTTTGTTTTAGTGAATTGCATATTTTCATTTTATTATTATTATTATTATTATTGTTGTTGTTGTTGTTGTTGTTGTTGAATTCATTATGAATGATTATGTGAAAAAAAAAATGTTAGAAGGTAGATGGACGTTATGTTGCCAGTTTGTTTAAAAAAAAAAAAAAAAGTGGGTTGCACGCTGCAGCCTTGTTTGTTCTTTTTTTTAAAGAAAAAAAAAATTGCTTGCTGCACCCCCAACTCTCCTCCACGGAACCCCCCTATTTCCACTTAAACCAGCACTGTTCATCTTCCCTAAAGAAAAGAAAAACGCAGCCGCAGAATTGTTCCACCTCAAGAAAAAAAAAAACTTCTCTCTTCGATTTCTCTCTCATTAAGCCACGAAAAATTACCAAACTTCATATTCCTATACAAAATATCCTCCGGACTCATTTATAGCCTTATTTCGGCTATCCGATGCCAAAATCGCACCGTGTTTTCATTGGGGGCGGACTGTAATTTTCACTTTCCAGTCACCACGGTTGTCGGTTTGAAAAACGGACGTCATTTTTGGATTTCTCGCGTCGAAACCTTCAGGAAACACTACTTGTCTTATCGTTCCGGTAAAGTTGACGTTGGACCCCTTGTAACCCCATGGTCTCGGTAAGACATTTTTCGGTCAATCTTTTGACTCCCTTTTGACTTCGTTTCAGCTTTAAAAATTCCCAAATATTAGCTGATATTGACGATCATTTTTTTTCTAGTCCTATTCTGTCCTTTGCGTGACCGTTAATTTTTCCTGTGCTCGTTTGGTGCCTAATTCGGGAGTTGTAGCCAAATCATTCTTGCTCTCTTAAACACTGCGGTTTTTCTCGACTAAGGTAAGGGCTTTCCTCCTACAAGTTAGAGCTAAATATTGGCTGTTGGCTAAATACCATTAAAATTATAACTCGTGTGGTGTATTGTTAAAGGAAAAGTTTATATTTTTTTATGCAACACATATTCAGGTTTTATCACTGTTGCCTTTATTTGAGAATCTGAGATAGTTTAATTGGTGTGTTTCATGTGTTGTGTTGTGCCGAAAAATAGCCACTGTGACTTTCCCTTTTGTATGGTGATGGCTTGCTTTGATTGCTTGGTATTAGCGTGTTCTTTTATATGCGTAGTTATTTTTCTTGCTTGTTGAGTTGTTCTTGTGTGCAATTATAAAGTGGATACAAGTGACATTGACTGATGCATGTGTCTTGGTTGGACCTTGCGCTAAGAAGAATTGAACTATATTAAATTATGCTACTCATAATTATAATGACAAAATGATTTATGTGCATTTTATTCATGGGAGTATTGTTGTTATTCTTCTGATGGGTGTGTACTTATTGTTTTAAAACGTGAGATGACGATGTTATTTGGAAAAAAACTGGATAGGTGTTGTTTGAGTATGATGCGTTTTGGGTTTTCTGGTGAATCACCTCTCAGGCATGAATTGACTTGACTAAATGACATGCATCATGTAGAACGGCATGTGTAGGGCCTTCGTGGCGGTGATATGATTTAATTCCCCATTGGTATGGGAGGTAGCTATTGTTTTGGACCCTTGTATTTAAGGCCTTCGTGGCGGTGATATGCTTTGATTCCCCATTGGCATGGGAGGTAACTATTATTTTTGGATGACCTTTGTAGTCAAGGCCTTCGTGGCGTTGTTAAATTAAATTCCCCATTGGTATGAGATGACTATATCGCGATCATGAGAGTCTTGCATAAGGCATGCATACTAACTTGAATATGCTGATTTTTGTGGTGTTGATAAGTTGATTATTTTATTTGTAAGTTAGTATAAAGAAAAAAAAAATAGATTCTCTTTTGTCTTAAATGTGATTAATTTTAATTTCAATTTCGTATGTGGATGTAAATACATTTTTTCATCGGTTGTTTGTTATGATAATTCTTGTCTTATTTATTTTTATTTAAATGTGAAAAGAGAAATTATAAATAGTATTTGAGCAATTTTTCATGTTTTAGCTTATTAAAACTTGTCACGTGAATTGACCCTTACACCACTTTTTAGGTACAAGTGAATTTGAGGAGCCTCAAGTATAAATTGGTTTGCATTATGTGTGATGGTGCTGTCGACGAATAATTGTGGGTACATGGGTGTTAGATGCTCTGTGCTACTCTTGAACGTTAACTTTATTTTGCGTAAAATTAAACTTGGTGTCTTCTTTTATTGCGGACATAGTATTTTTCCCGCTAAGCAATTGGAATATTTTAAACTTTGGTTATTCTCCCTATAATTTATAATTTCAGAATTTTATTACATTTCGGTTGCGTTGAATGGTAGTTACAGGCACTTATTAATTTAGTTTTACCAGATTTAAAATTAAATTAAATTTTCAGTTAGACTAAAATTAGTTTAATGATTAATTAGAGTCGTTGCTATTAATCAAATTTTTATAATTGACGAGAAAGCAGTTCTGCGATTATTAAACGCCTTACTAGTTATTAACGGTAACCTTATTTAAAAAAAAAATATAGGCAGATTTTCTAAGAACAGATGAGTTAACGCTTCGAAAATTCAGGGCGTTACATTGTGGTATCAGAGCTTAGGATGAGTCTTCGGACTTTGGGTGGGGCGATCTTGTTTGACATATGCATCTGATTATCTTCTTGCATTAATTAATTAAATTCCTGACTCTGAAATGTTTGTTGAAAATTTACTAGTTTATTAATTTGGTTTTATTGTGAGAATAGCATGCTTGGTTTCCTTGATTATTGATTGCTGAATTATTAATTTGGTTTTATAGACCCTAGAGTTATGATCAGATCGTGAAAGTCTTTTTCTAACCCAATAAAACTGTAGGAATTAAGATGGTTCGTCCTGCAAGTCATCCCGCCTCAGCTGAAGGAAACGAAATGGCAGGAGCAATCCGAGCCATGACTGCCATGGCCGCTGCAATGAACCAATAGGCAGCTGCAGTTGCCCAACAGGCTGAAGCCCAGACTCAGCGTGACATTCTGAGACAACAGAGAGAGGAAGCCGCAGTTGCATCCAAAGGCCTGGTGGACTTTCGTCGTCACGACCCACCTAAGTTCAAGGGAGAGCATGACCCAGACAAGGCTGACCTGTGGATGCAGGAGATTGAAAAGATCTTTAACATTCTCCACTGTCCTGAGAATGTGAAAGTAGAGTATGCTACATATCTGCTGTCAGGAGAGGCTGAATATTGGTGGAGAGGCACCAAACAGATGATGGAGGCCAGTCATGAGGAATTGACTTAGGAAACATTCAAGAAGAAGTTTCTAGACAAGTACTTCCCAAAGAGTGCCAGAGCTGAGAAGGAGGCACAATTTCTGAGACTATATCAGGGAAACTTGACCATTGCTGAATATGCGGCCAGATTTGAATCACTGGCTAAACACTTTCACTATTTCCAAAACCAGATGGACGAGGAGTACATGTGTGAGAGGTTTGAATATGGACTCAGGTATGAGATTAAGGAGTCGGTGGAGCCACTTGAGATTCGTGAGTATCGTTTGGTGGAAAAGTGTAAGAAGGTAGAGATTATGAAGAGAGGCAAGTCAACAGGGCAAAGAACAGTGGACGATTAGGTCCCAGGCGTAATGACAACCATCAGGGTAGGGGAAGACAGATTTTCCAGCCGAAGCCCTATGCCCGTCCTCAGGGGAATGTCAGAGAGCAACCCCAACCACGACCACCTTTTGGAGGAGGTCAGAGAACACAGAATCAGGTGCAAAATAGGCCACCAAGGCCGAACCAAACCCAGACTATCCGTTGTTATGCTTGCGGGAAGGAGGGGCACAAAGCCAATGAGTGTGCCGACAGGACCAAAGTTTGTTACAACTGCCAGAAACTGGGTCACCTTTCTAGAGATTGCCAAGCACCAAGGGTACAACCTGTTGCCAACAACATCAGTGCTGCACGTCCTACTGCTAGGGGCCGTGTCTATCAGATGGGTGGGGAAGAAGTCCTGCCTTCTTCGGAGCTAATTCAGGGTGAGTGTGAAATTGCTGGTAAACTATTTTCTGTGTTATATGATTCAGGAGCAACACATTCTTTCATTTCTTTGGATTGTGTGAATTCTCTGCAATTGCTTGTTACTTCGCTGCCTTTTGATTTAGTGGTCACCATACCTTCTCCTGAACCGGTAATTGCTAATACGACATGTTTACAATGCCCTTTGACTGTGCTAAACATGAAATTCAATGTTGATTTAGTTTGTATTCCCCTTAAGCATCTGGGAGTGATCCTTGGGATGGATTGGCTGTCTAGCCATTATATTATACTGGATTGTGCTCGCAAGTCTGTGATATTTCCAGACTCAGGTGTTTCGCGATTCCTCGATGCCAACAAGTTGAAGTTTTCTTTGAAGGGGGGAGTTCAGAAGTATGTATTCCTCAATTCAATCAGTATGCAGCCAGAGGTGGAGATAGACGGAGTACTTGTGGTCAGAGATTTTTCGGAGGTGTTTCCGTCAGATGTGACAGGGTTACCCCCAGTCCGGGATATTGAGTTCTCAATTGATGTGATTCCGGGTACTGGACCTATTTCTATTGCCCCATATAGGATGTCTCCGTTAGAGCTGTCAGAGTTAAAAAATCAGTTGGAAGATCTCTTGTCTAAACAGTTTATACGACCAAGTGTCTCGCCTTGGGGAGATCATGTGCTCCTAGTAAAGAAGAAGGATGGAAAGTCCAGACTTTGTGTAGATTACCGGCAACTCAACAAAGTCACCATTAAGAACAGGTATCCTTTGCCACGTATTGATGACCTAATGGACCAACTTAGAGGAGCCATGGTATTTTCCAAGATTGATCTGAAGTCGGGGTACCATCAGATTCGGGTGAAGGAAGAGGATATACCTAAGACCGCTTTCAGGACGCGTTATGGGCACTTTGAATACTTGGTGATGCCTTTTGGAGTAACCAACGCGCCAGCCATTTTCATGGACTACATGAATCGCATTTTTCATCCGTTCTTAGACAAGTTTGTGGTGGTTTTCATTGACGATGTATTGATCTATTCAAAGAGTCGGGAGGAACACGAAGATCATCTACGCCAAGTTTTGCAGGTCTTGAAAGAAAAACAGTTGTATGCTAACTTGGGGAAATGTGAATTCTAGTTGGAGGAAGTGAAGTTTCTGGGGCATGTCATTTCTAAGGAAGGAATTGCTGTTGATCCAGCCAAAGTGGAAGCTGTCGTGGCTTGGGAACAGCCAAAGACTGCTACAGAAATCAGGAGTTTTGTGGGCTTGGCAGGGTATTATAGGAGGTTCATTGAGGGGTTCGCTAAGATTGTAGCTCCGTTGACACAGCTCACTAGGAAGAATCAAATCTTTGCATGGACTGAGGAGTGTGAAAGGAGTTTTCAACAAATGAAGGAGAAATTGACCACATCACCGGTACTAGTGTTGCCACGGCCGGACGAGCCATATGAAGTTTACTGCGATGCATCTCATCAAGGGCTGGGTTGTGTGCTTATGCAGAATAAATAGGTTGTAGCCTACGCTTCGAGACAGTTGAAGGTTCACGAGAAAAATTATCCCACACATGATTTGGAATTGGCTGTAATAGTTTTTGCATTAAAGATTTGGAGGCACTATCTTTATGGGTGCAACTTCGAAGTATTTAGCGATCACAAGAGCTTGAAATACTTGTTTGATCAAAAGGAGCTTAACATGAGACAAAGGAGGTGGATGGAATTCATCAATCATTATGAGTTCACGTTGCACTATCATCCGGGGAAGGCAAATGTAGTGGCTGATGCCTTGAGTAGGAAGCGGATCCACGCGTCGGCCATGACGGTAAAGGGGTTAGAGTTGTTGGAAAATTTTCGCGACTTAGATATTAACCTGGACTCTTCGACAGGAAAGGTGTACTGTGGGATGATTGTTGTAAGTAATAAGCTGATGGACGAGATCAGGATACTTCAGGAGACTGATGAGGTGATTCCGGAGAAAAGGAGTTTGATTGAGACTGGTAAAGCACCTGAGTTCAAAGTGGGTCCGGATAATATCTTGAGGTGTAACGAACGTATTTGTGTGCCCAACGATTCTGAGTTGAGAAGGACTATCATGGATGAGGCTCATAAAAGTAAGCTGAGTATTCACCCCGGTGCTACGAAGATGTATCATGACCTAAAGCAGAGATTTTGGTGGCCAGGAATGAAGAGGCAGATGGCAGAGTATGTAGCGTCGTGTTTGACTTGCCAGAAGGCTAAGGTGGAACATCAGAAACCAGCTGGGCTACTACAATCGTTGAATGTGCCAGAGTGGAAGTGGGACAACATATCTATGGACTTCGTAGTGGCATTACCAAGGACCCAGAGGAAGTTTGATTCGATTTGGGTGATTGTAGACAGGTTGACGGAGTCTGCTCACTTCCTACCGGTGAAGATTACTTATGATGTGGCTAAGCTGGCAGAGATCTATGTTGCAGAGATTGTCAGATTACACGGAGTACCTTCCAGTATTGTGTCGGATAGGGATCCAAAGTTCACCTCTCATTTTTGGAAAGCATTGCATGAGGCTTTGGGCACCAGGCTGAGGTTGAGTTCTGCCTATCACCCCCAGACGGATGGGCAGACAGAGAGGACCATTCAGACGTTAGAGGATTTGTTGAGGGCTTGTGTACTGGATGATCGGGGAAGTTGGGATAATCTGTTGCCCCTCGTTGAGTTCACCTACAACAACAGTTATCATGCGAGTATTGGGATGGCCCCATATGAGGCCTTGTATGGGCATAAGTGTCAAACCCCCTTGTGTTGGTATCAGGATGGAGAGAGTTTGATCGTAGGACCTGAGTTAGTGCAGCAAACCACTGAAAAGGTCAAACTAATTCAAGAAAGAATGAGGACAGCTCAGAGCCGACAAAAGAGTTATGCAGACCACCGCAGGAGACCTCTAGAGTTTCAGGAGGGTGAGCATGTGTTCTTGAGAGTGACGCCTACTACCGGTGTGGGCAGGGCTTTGAAGTCCAAGAAGCTTACCCCTAAGTTTATTGGGCCATATCAGATTCTTTGACGTGTGGGTCCTGTAGCGTATCAGATTGCTTTACCTCCGAATTTGGCCAACCTCCACAATGTGTTTCATGTGTCTCAGTTGAGGAAGTACATGGCCGATCCTTCCCACGTTATTGCACCAGATGATATTCAGTTGAAGGAGAACCTCTCCTTCGAAGTCCCACCGATGAGTATTGGAGATAGGACAGTTAAGCACTTGAGGGGCAAGGAAATTCCCTTGGTGAAAGTAATCTGGAATCAGACGACTGGAGATGTTACTTGGGAGTTGGAAGACAAAATGAGGGAGCTCCACCCTAACCTCTTCGAGTCTGCTTAGTTTCGAGGACGAAACTATTTTAAGGGGGTAAGTATTGTAACACCCCAATTTTTATTATTAATATATGAGTATACATATGTGCATATATTAGCAATTTTGTGATAATTTTGTGTGTGCTTGTTTTAGTGAATTGCATATTTTCATTTTATTATTATTATTATTACTATTATTATTATTATTATTATTATTGTTGTTGTTGTTGTTGTTGTTGTTGTTGTTGAATTCATTATGAATGATTATGTGAAAAAAAAAATGTTAGAAGGTAGATGGATGTTATGTTGCCAATTTGTTTAAAAAAAAAAAAAAAGTGGGTTGCACGCTGCAGCCTTGTTTGTTCTTTTTTAAAAGAAAAAAAAATTGCTTGCTGCACCCCCAACTCTCCTCCACGGAACCCCTATTTCCACTTAAACCAGCACTGTTCATCTTCCCTAAAGAAAAGAAAAACGCAGCCGCAGAATTGTTCCACCTCAAGAAAAAAAAAACTTCTCTCTTCGATTTCTCTCTCATTAAGCCACGAAAAATTACCAAACTTCGTATTCCTATACAAAATCATCCTCCGGACTCATTTATAGCCTTATTTCGGCAATCCGATGCCAAAATCGCACTGTGTTTTCATTGGGGCGGACTGTAATTTCCACTTTCCAGTCACCACGTTTGTCGGTTTGAAAAACGGACGTCATTTTTGGATTCCTCGCGTCGAAACCTTCATGAAACACTACTTGTCTTATCGTTCCGGTGAAGTTGACGTTGGACCCCTTGTAACCCCGTTGTCTCGGTAAGACGTTTTTCGGTCAATCTTTTGACTCTCTTTTGACTTCGTTTCAGCTTTAAAAATTCCCAAATATTAGCTGATATTGACGATCATTTTTTTCTAGTCCTATTATGTCCTTTGCGTGACCGTTAATTTTTCCTGTGCTCGTTTGGTGCCTAATTCGGGAGTTGTAGCCAAATCCTTCTTGCTCTCTTAAACACTGCGGTTTTTCTCGACTAAGGTAAGGGCTTTCCTCCTACAAGTTAGAGCTAAATATTGGCTGTTGGCTAAATACCATTAAAATTATAACTCGTGTGGTGTACTGTTAAAGGAAAAGTTTATATTTTTTTATGCAACACATATTCAGGTTTTATCACTGTTGCCTTTATTTGAGAATCTGAGATAGTTTAATTGGTGTGTTTCATGTGTTGTGTTGTGCCGAAAAATAGCCACTATGACTTTCCCTTTTGTATGGTGATGACTTGCTTTGATTGCTTGGTATTAGCGTGTTTTTTTATATGCGTAGTTATTTTTCTTGCTTGCTGAGTTGTTCTTGTGTGCAATTATAAAGTGGATACAAGTGACATTGACTGATGCATGTGTCTTGGTTGGACCTTGCGCTAAGAAGAATTGAACTATATTAAATTATGCTGCTCATAATTATAATGACAAAACGATTTATGTGCATTTTATTCATGGGAGTATTGTTGTTGTTATTCTTCTGATGGGTGTGTACTTATTGTTTTAAAACGTGAGATGACGATGTTATTTGGAAAAAAACTGGATAGGTGTTGTTTGAGTATGATGCGTTTTGGGTTTTCTGGTGAATCACCTCTCAGGCATGAATTGACTTGACTAAATGACATACATCATGTAGAACGGCATGTGTAGGGCCTTCGTGGCGGTGATATGATTTAATTCCCCATTGGTATGGGAGGTAGCTATTGTTTTGAACCCTTGTATTTAAGGCCTTCGTGGCGGTGATATGCTTTGATTCCCCATTGGCATGGGAGGTAACTATTATTTTTGGACGACCTTTTGGTCAAGGCCTTCGTGGCGTTGTTAAATTAAATTCCTCATTGGTATGAGATGACTATATCGCGATCATGAGAGTCTTGCATAAGACATGCATACTAACTTGAATATGCTGATTTTTGTGGTGTTGATAAGTTGATTATTTTATTTGTAAGTTAGTATAAAGAAAAAAAAATAGATTCTCTTTTGTCTTAAATGTGATTAATTTTAATTTCAAGTTCGTATGTGGATGTAAATACATTTTTTCATCGGTTGTTTGTTATGATAATTCTTGTCTTATTTATTTTTATTTAAATGTGAAAACAGAAATTATAAATAGTATTTGAGCAATTTTTCATGTTTTAGCTTATTAAAACTTATCACGTGAACTGACCCTTACACCACTTTTTAGGTACAAGTGAATTTGAGGAGCCTCAAGTATAAATTGGTTTGCATTATGTGTGATGGTGCTGTCGACGAATAATTGTGGGTACATGGGTATTAGATGCTCTGTGCTACTCTTGAACGTTAACTTTATTTTGCGTAAAATTAAACTTGGTGTCTTCTTTTATTGCGGACATAGTGTTTTTCCCGCTAAGCAATTGGAATATTTTAAACTTTGGTTATTCTCCCTATAATTTATAATTTCAGAATTTTATTACATTTCGGTTGCGTTGAATGGTAGTTACAGGCACTTATTAATTTAGTTTTACCAGATTTAAAATTAAATTAAATTTTCAGTTAGACTAAAATTAGTTTAATGATTAATTAGAATCGTTGCTATTAATCGAATTTTTATAATTGACGAGAAAGCAGTTCTGCGATTATTAAATGCCTTACTAGTTATTAACGGTAACCTTATTTAAAATAAAAAATAGGCAGATTTTCTAAGAACAGACGAGTTAACGCTTCAAAAATTCGGGGCGTTACAGGTCACGTTTACAATCAAATCCATCTGTGTTGGTCTTTTTGGGTGCCCCCTTGGTCTTCACTTTTTCGGGTGGTGGACACATTGAAGTTGTCTCAGGACAACATAGTTCTCGCACTTTGCGATATAGTGTCCTTTTACCAACAATATCAAGTGTGCGAAAATGGGTAATCAATGCCCCCACTAAAGCGCAAGTTCCTTTTTTGACACTATTTCATCTGTCTGTTGTTGATCTTCTTGTTGACCAAAATGTAATCTCTTCCAGTGCACATGTATTACCTTCAATGGAAATGGAGTACCCATCACACTGTAATGAGTCAACTCACAAGCACAAGGTAAACCGTGTGTCGTTCTAAGAGTGCAACCACATGCAGATTTATCAACACATACATTAATCGCTCTATTCAACTCATCAACAATATATTGCAACACACTCCGAGACACAAATCCAAGCAATCGTATAAACATACGATTATTGTGTTTGTGTTCAATGACAGTTATGCTCCTCTCAAATGATGCCTTTATCTCGGTGTGTTGCAGTGTAAGCATGTTATTCATCGTCTTCCAGCAAATACACATGTCACCCCTGCTGTCTTGCAACAACTTCTTCAGTCTCCAATGTTGAGACTCAACCCTATCAACAAACATTAGAAACAACATCAACTATAGCATAACATGATTCATTTACAATTTTTGACATTAGTTTGACCATACCTGTTTGTAGTTGTATTTCCTAAGTGCTTCACTTGGTTAGTCCATGGCGCAACAAATTTTTCCTTGTGTAGATCCAACCATATATTTTGCACATAATCAATGAATATAGGCCATTCTGCACATAATTAAATTAATGACTAATCTAAACTAAACAAAAACAATGAAAAAGATAACAATATTAGATAAATTACCTGCACGTATATCCTAAAAACTCATCAGGCGTTGCTTATACTCAACCTCGTCAGCAAAATAAACAACACTGTTCCATGCATCCTTGACCACCTCTAGTTTTTTGCTATCAGATACCAACTTCTTGCATTTTGCATAGACATTTTTTCCTATGTGAAATTGGCACAAAAGATTGCGACTTGTTGGGAACACAACTTCAACTGCATTCATCAAAGCAAGATCTTTGTCTGTTACAATAACTTGGGGAACTGATTCATCTAGCACAAATAGTTCTCTTAACTTCTCTAGTGCCCAAACATAGTTTTCAGCCCCTTCAGAATCATATAGGCAAATCCCACAGTAAATGCCAGCTCTGTTGAAGTAACACTAACAATTTCAAGTAGTGGCAGCCTGTATTTATTAGTTTTGTAGGTACTATCAGGGATGAGGACAGTGTTAAATGCATTCAACAAATGGATGGAGTCTGCATGTGCCTAAAATATATCTTTAACAATGTCCAAACCTTCTTGTCTTCTATACCAAGACACATACCGATCTCGATGTATTATGTTCAGAAAATGTTGCATTTCTGTTCTAGGGCCTCTCTGAAATGATCGATACTTATGATGCTCGTTGTAAATGTTTTTAATTGTAGATAGGTTTTCCTTATCGCAGCCTTCAACCGTCAACATAACATTTCTTAGCTTTACACTGTTCTTGGTCATTTCATGAACAAGTTTCTTCTCCACTTCGCTTAAACGACCAACATAAGAATGACCCACCAATGTTTCAGCTAACCGATGGTTGTGTAATCCACATACAACTTTAAGCATCCACCCTTCAATCATTCCTTCAGTCGTCGATAAAGGTATTCCTTTAATTCTGAATGGATACTCACACTTTCGAGTGCCAGTTGATTTAGAAGATGCATGCTTTTTAGGCATATACTTCCCACTCCTTTCACAACCTAGAATTAATTTTGTCTGTCTTCCTCGTTGCCATATCTCTGTGTCAGACCTCGCAATAACAATAACAAATCTATTTTGCTTCCCAACCTCTCGAGTCCAAAACAATAAATCATCCTGTGTAGGAAACATCTCCCCTAGTAGTTAATGCTTCTGTACAATCCACCTCTGTCGTTTGGTCAACCTCATCAGAATTAAACATATTGTTATCTTCCATCTCCAATAGCACTAGAATCAAACAAACAAAATAAAATAAATACCAAATAGATGCAAAATGTGTAAAAAAAAAACACTCGCAAATTAGGTTTTTGTGAGTGTGCAATTTTTTTGCACACTCGCAAAAACTTGCACACTCGCAAAAACCTAATTTGCGAGTGGATTATCTGTATACCACTCGCAAATTTGGAATTTGCGAGTGTACAAAAAATCTGCAAATTCCTAATTTGCGAGTGTGCAAATTTTTTGTACACTCGCAAATTCCAAATTTGCGAGGGAAAAAAATTTTACGAACCTTATTTTGATATTTGCGAGTGACACAAAAATTGTTGAAAAAACTGTGAGTAGTTAAAAAAAACTCGAGTTTTATTAGGCAGTAGGGGCATTTTTGGTATTGTAGGGTGCCCCCAGCAAATTGTAGGGTGCCCTTAGCAATTCTCTTTCCAGTGGCTTAAACATTGCACACAGACAGGGCCCTTCTTTCCCATGGCCCATATATGGATACCACTTCGAAAAGATTCGGTGAAAACTGCTTGGATTCAGAAGAAGATCTAGTTAATTCCAAGTCAGAGCAAGAAAATTCATGTCTGATATAGGAAATAGCTATCAAATAACTGCCCGTTCGTTTGTTTTAGATTTTTGGCAGGTCAGAATCAATTCTTGGAGCAAAAACAAGTCAGTATAATTGAAAATCACTATTCTTGTGTTTGAGTGATAAAATCTCGGTGGGTAAAATTGATTCTAAGATGGGTAGAATTGATTCTAATGAAAGCAAGAGGTTCTTAGGTTTTACGTTGAATAAAATCAATTTTGAGTGTGTGACCCACAAAATTCTTTATATTTTCACATCAAAAGTGATTCTACTTTTATCATTCAAACGAAATCAATTCTTCTAAACTCACTTTTAAAATATTATTACCAAACACAAATTATTTCTTTTATACTCGATATTTTTAAAATTAATTCTTTTAAAATCAATTATGAGTTCTATCATAATCTAAAAGAAACAGATCCTAGGTCTCATTCTCCCAAAACGCATGCACTGATAACATTGGTTGGGCTGTTGTCCCCTTCCTTGACTATTCAAGCCACAAAACTGGCTTTACGTATGTGCTTACGTTGACATTATACTCCATCCGTCTCAAATTATAAAAATCTTTTATTAAAATCTCTCAAAAAAAAATATAATTAAAAATAATAAGTTTGTCTATAATTTTTATTATTTTACCTAAACTATCATTAAATTTATTGGAAAGAAAAGTTACACTTCATTTAACTTATTAAAACAAAAATAAATTAAATAAGGGTAATAGGAGAAAAAATTAATTAATATTATAGACAAACTTCAAAAAGGCCTTATAAAATTAGACAAATAAAAATGTCAAAAGACTTTTATAATTTGGGACTGAAAGAGTATATCGGTAAGAGTGAACCGGTGATTTTACACGTGTGTAAAAAAAGAAACATGGTGGCTAAGAGAATTGGGTTTTTGGAGAGAAAAGTGTTTTTAATAGAAAAATTTAAATGAGTAAACAAGCTTTTTGTCACGTGTTATTATTATTAGTTAAATTTGTTAAATAGATCGTGAATTCAACTGTTTAGGATAAGCCTAGTCTTACTCACTGTTGTTTGTACGCACTGCGCCGAGTCCAGAGATGGCATCATCGATTGTGAAGGAGGACAAGTACCGCACCTATTTGCACGGTGATGTAGAGAAGAACATCAAATGGAGATTTGGTGCACCGCCTAATTATGACGTGGTGAATAAGCTATTTGAAGACGGCAGAACCAAGGTATGTTTTCCCTCTTTTCTGAGCCTGTGGGTTGTGTTTGTTTGTAATGAATGTTTGTGTGAGAATGTTAATTTGTATAAGACTATTTCAATGCAATATATAAATAAATAATGAAGAAAATGGTGATTTATTTTCAGTTATGCTTTTCTTTGATGAATGCAGGAATGGCCTCCGGGATCACTTGAAGAGCAGGTGCAGAGTTTAGTAAAGAATTGGGAAATGGAAATGTTCCACAAGACGGATATAAACGATTACAGATCAATCGACCCTAACAAATATACTTTCAGCTTAAACGGTGCGGATAGCATTCATTACTAGTAATAGCTAATCTTGGTTATATATGTTATGTTATTATGACTATTAACTGACAGGGAGGAAGCCTATAAATTTGGAAGAGATAAGGAAGCTTGGTGGAGGCTATAACCCCTTGCTGCAGACATCCCTCCCTCAAAAGCTCAGGCCTTACAACCCGGATGAAGAAACGGTGGATTCATCCCACAAGGCTTTTACGACGACGTTTCCGCGTGGGTTTGCGTTGGAGATTCTCCACGTGTTTTCTGGACCACCGGTGATTGTCTACAAGTTCAGGCACTGGGGCTACATGGAGGGTCCTTTCAAATGCCACGCCCCTACTGGGCAAATAATCGAGTTGTATGGGATGGCCATTTTCACGGTAATTGAAATCACTTATATACTTCCAAACTAGAAAAGAAAATAATAAAATTTATTATTGCTATTATATTTTATAATAACTCTTCTTCAATTTATAGATATGTGATTTTTATTGTTTTGGGTCACAGTTGGATGAGGATAAGAAAATCGTGAAGGTGGAGTTCTTTTATGATCCTGCCGAGCTGCTCGGAGGTCTCCTCAAAGGTCCTGACCTTGATGCCACTGTTGAAGATGCTGTCTCAAGCTGTCCCATACTCAGGAACACCGGGCAGCCCTGTTTCAACATGATAACAACATGTACCTTAGAAATCCAAGCAAAATAACCCCCTATATGTAATAAGCCAATTGGGGCAAAATCTTCCAAAAATCTCGAACATGTTTAGTCATCATGAATCTCAGATAACTTAAAGGGAGTTTGTTTCAGTATATACTGTTTTGTTTAAATAAATGGAACTTCTTCAGAGATAAAGATATCATAATGCAATTACTGGTCAACAATAAGGCTTCAAATGGAAAGCAATTAGGATGAGGAATTGGTCAATGAATGGGGCTCAAGATCAATTTGGATTTGAGTTTGCACCAATTCCTTGCCTTTTAGGGCAGCTTCTGTTTGGTAGAAGTGCCAATATAGATGAACTTACTATATATTCACTCAGAACAATCCATGAGCTTCTATACATCTTTGAAAGAATCAAATAGTCGTTTAATTTGTTGATATACTTGACTTCAGTGCACCCGTGCAATTTACAATCGTACAAGGAATGATGGATGCCATCTGTATACATCATGTATAGCAGAATTTGAAAAACAGAGAAGAATGTGAACTACAATAATCTACTCCATAATAGTAATTAGAAATTCCAATTTTTTTTTCAATAATTTTCATGTAATTTATTAACCAATTTAGTAGAAATACTTGAATCCAAAGAGATCGATCACCAACTGTTGCTAAACTACAATGACAATCAAACACAAATAATGTGTGGTTTGGGATTTTTCTCAACCAAATCACCTTAGTTCCTCGATAGGACCATTGTCTCTTTTCTAGATCGAGAGAAAGAAAACTAATGTTTTGATATGGTATTTTGGAGAGACGTTGTTCCATCAGGGTATAATTTCCCAAATGGCCATTATTAAATGCACCCCCCACCTGGTAGGTACACCCCCTCATTTTGCATATTTTCCAAAATACCCCTCGTATAAAATCATTAAAAATCCTTTTTTTTAATTCCGAACATATTATCGAAATCGCAATTTCCAGATAATCAAATTGTATAACGGAATTACACTTCAGAACATTGTGTGTAAAATTTGTTACCGGAAATTACAATTTCCAGATATTAATCAGTATACGAAAATTGCAATTTCCAGAATAAATTTTACACAATTTTACCCGAAAAAGAGATAATTCTCTTGAGAAATCAATCCTTTGATTAAAGATCTTCATCCATACCAACAATCTCGATGATTCGACTAAATTTATTTCAGATCGATGACTAAATTTACTTAGCAGCAGTTTCAACCAATGCATCGAGAGACAATCGCTGATAAACAGATGCCGCCTTATGATGGTCAAGAGAGCTTATTTACGATAAAGTTCATTCCCTTTACATCAAAGGATTTTGTAGTCAAACACTCATTTTTTATGTTTTTGCACGCAGACTTGGTGTAAAACGCTTCATCGCATCTGAATACGAATTTTCGTGACGCATTTTGTTTCGCTTGAATTTTGTTCCTGAAATTGCAATTTTCAGATATTATTGTATACCGAAATTGCAATTTCCAGATACAAAAATAAGGCACTAAAATTGCACTCGATATACAAATGATCGCATCGAATTTGTAATTTAAAAAGATTGTAATATTGTGCACGAAATTTTGAATTTCCAGACGTTATATTTAATCTTTTTCCTAAATTGCAAATGCATTTCTTTTTTTTTTTCAAACTTTTTTCCCACATAATAATCTATTGTTTGTTTCATTTTAGTTTCATTGGAAATTGATGATTTTAGTGGCTTCACCTGAATGGCGACAGCTAATCGACGCTTTCAACATTTCGATCAGTGATGTATTCACTACTACGCAGTAATTTAATTATTGTTTGATATTGTGAATATGTCGATTTTTTTTTTTTTTTTTTTTTGCAAAACATTAAGATTAATACTTTTTGTAGATATTTCCTACACGAGATGACCTTTGTATTCTCGAGGTGAGAACGGGAAGGAAACAATATAGTTGTTGTCATTATACGCATCGATCGCATTACGTAAACAGGACAAAGAGGAAGAAAACAAAAGTCATTTTGGGTCAGTGAAAGGGGTGGAAAGTATAGATCAAAGTCATCCAAGTTCTTCAAAGTCAACTGGATCTCATAAGTGTGAAAGGTCCGTCAGCGCTTAAAGGAAGACCCTTTGTCAACGGGTGAAGGTCGGATACTTAAGGTCCTTCGTGGGAATTCACAACCATCTGATACACTGAAGCATGATGGGTCATCCATTTGTTGGTCGCTTAAATCAAAATGAGAAAGAAATTGTTCATGATATGACAAAGAACAATGTAAGGTCGGAAGCATTCTATTGATTAATCAAAGTCGAATGTGGCCAATCTCACTACCATCACCAAGTATATAATGAGCGCGTAAGTTTCGATCAACATAGAAAGGTCCAAGAACTAAATGCAACACTTGTTGAACTTAATCCAACGTGATCGAGCATGCGGTCCTGGTATAGAAGACATACGGTTCTGACGTTGTTAGAGATATTTTTGACACATCCGATGCCGTCAATTTATTGAATACATTTCACGTTGTCTTGTTCATGGACAAGACCTACAAAACCAACAGATATCACTGCCACTGCTTTGAAATTGTTGGTGTTACCAAAGACATCCCTTACATACAACTGTGGCATTTGCCTATTTGGATTCCGAAAGCAGCAGGATAACTTTGAATGGGCACTTTAAAGTTAAAAGGCCTGTTTCAGGCGATGCCAGAATCATTTCCTCGTTATTTCATCGATAGAGATCTTGCTCCGATGAATGCAATTGGCGTATGTTTTTCCAACTTACCAATTTGTCAGTCAATGGCACATAGGTAAGAATGTCTATGCAAAATGCAAGAAGTTGGTATTTCATGAAGACAAACATGAGGCGTTGAAGAATGTAATGGGATGGTGTTGTTGATGCGATCGACGAGTTTGAGTATCAAAGAATCTTGATGACTTTTGAGTGTGTATGTTCAGAATTTCCTATTTTTGTTGAATATGTCAAGAATACATGGTCAACCCCTTTAAGGAAAGTTTGCGGCATGGACCAACCAAGTCATGCACTGAAATACAACAACAAATAGGTATGTTTAAACCAAGAGATAAAATTATGTTGATAATTTTGTTTTTAAATGGTGTCATTGGTATTTGATGTGGTTTAATTTTTTGTTTGTTATTAGTAATCGTAGTCTGCACATTAGACATTGAAGAGGAATCTACAAAACAAAGAGGGTGACTGTGTCATTGGGGAAACTATGAACAATATGATTGTACCGCAACACAATCGAGATAAAAGCATCATTCGAAGAAGCATAAACGTAGTGGAGCAATGCAATACAACAACCGCTTGTTTATCGACGCATGGATTTGTATCAAGGATCAGACTAAACTTATCACGAGCGTGGCGGTGAGTGAATTATGTGGGTATCGATAAATCTACTTGTCGCTGGCCTAATCGTAACCCACACATGGGTTACCAGGCTTGTGAGTCGGTGGGTTACATAAGACTGCTTGCACCTATTCCATTGGAGGCGCTCACTTGCACTCGAGGAGTTTACATTGGTGAATACCAATCGTAATAACACAAAGTCGGTAGCATATGGGTGTCGAGGAAGAGCTTGCGCTGGGGATGCATTGGTAAATCGATTTCGATCACTTAATGTTATTGGCAAGAGACATGCAGTGCGTGAACTTGTATTTCCAGACACACACCAATGTGTCCACCTCCTCAAAAGGAAGACCGTGGAGCAATCCGTGTGGTAAAGGTAAGTGCCCAAGAATGGATGGATATGATGTTAGCGCGACCCATCATATTTTGAGCATGTGGACAACATGGCTCGATTGACATGTGGGCAACATGTATTCGACGCACTATCCGGGAATACATCAAAGGCATCTAATCTACCATCTAATGTGCCTACAAGGAAAAAGAAACGATCCGATGTGCCATCTAATGTACATCAAACGCCTTACCGAGCCAATTTCCTCCACGCTTCATCCATATTGAGCAACAAGGATGTCTAAGATGATGGAAACTCATGGATATCGCTCCATTGCAAAGATTACTTGGTAACTGAGGATCATGGGCCTATAGTCCCAAGAAGACTTGGAAAAAGAGATCAGAATGCATTATGATTTATATGGTCAAGCTTTTTGGAGATCAATATCAAGCATCGAGGAGTCGTTGATAGGTGTAACTGGCACTGCGACAAGTGGATGACCTTACTGCATACATGGTTACGAATAGCAACCAAATATAAATTGGTTCTAGTCTCTTGAATGAGTGTAGTCAACGTGTTGGACATTTTTTCCTCTTAGTACGTGTCACCCAACCCACCAAACAACGCCATAATTTGTATTGTTTGTCAACAAAATCACTGGTACAGTAATTTTTTTACAAAGAATGTGTTTTAACTTAAATTTATCTTTTTAATGTAAAATTAAACAATATGTTTAATTAATCTGCATTTTTTTCAGGTATTTCTAAGTCCCTGATGTCCATTGCCTAACGTCGTCCCAGCTGGCCAATATGCTTATCCTGAGGTTTCACTCATGGGCAACATCAGATGTCGCTCGATCAGAATGGTTTACATTATTTCGACGCTAAGGCCATACTACACGACAATACCCGATGACCATGTACGATCGACGCATTGACTACATTGTAGTGATATGTACACTTATTGTTTTTAAATGTGGGTTCGTATCAATTATGTTGTTGGTTATGCAATGTAATGTAATGTGACGCTGGTTTTTTTAGTGTTGAATTTCTCCAAATGTATCATTTTTTTCTCTATAAACCTCGTGAAGTTGGTTCATTGTCGGGAGCGAGGCGCACGCGAATAAAAAAGAACGAGCGAGTGGCCACGATTAAATAACATCAAAAAGAAGCCAAATATAACAAAATGTAAATATAACAACAAAGATGTCCAAATATAACAAAAAGATAATAAACATAAAAACTCTATCTTCTTCGCCGACGCATTCGCCTTGACATGGTCGCCCCGTCCCACCCTCGCTTATCCGTAGTAGTTCGGGAAATATACTCCAGCGAGAGGTCCATAATCTCAAAGTGGCCTCGTGAGGTCGCCCGAGAATGCCGATCGAGGCCACCACCATATCATCACAATGCGGCCGCAAATTATAACAAGACATCGTAGATACATAAGAGAAAATAAACAAACACAAAAATACATAATGTATATTTAAACACTTACACAATCGAGTGGAGCCATACCAGTGAGCATCCGGATTGATCAGAGTGATGCGACATCCTCGCGATACCACCTATGCACCGCTGCACTACCGGATACGAGGCCGTATAACGGGGATACGACATGATAGAGTGCATAGAAATCAGATCATGCATCCATCATCTCTCGCACTGTGGACGCGTGTGGTGGTCTGGGAATGTCATGGATGTAGCCAATCCACCGACTACCCCTCTCAGTGTGACGCAGACAATAAATGAGGCACACCGGATGATGTACCCGAAATGCAGTAATCTGATGACAACCCGCTCTAATGCCCTCCCGGTACGGCCTCCAAACAACGCCATCGATCGCCAACGATCCAGCCGCTCCGGCGGGCTCCACCGGCCGCCACCCTTAACCGGCGACCATCTCATGGCTCGTGATCATGCCCGGTGATGCCGTTATCCTTCCTCTTGCAGACGCAGGGAAATACTCATATATCCATGCCTGGTGGATAACAATAACGAATCAACACGCCATACACCCATTTACTTTAAATAAATAATTGTTTACAAAAATAGGTCACAGACTAAGAAGTATCATGTATCCGCCAATCGCTTGGTCATGCAAAGCAATGCCTCCCGGATATCCTGCATAGCGCAAAGACTAGCCCATGACACATTACCAACCTCCCCAAGTCACGCATCAGTCCAGGTCCTCGATGTCAATATATACATGGCTCTTGTTCGCCAAAATGGTACAGCCAACAACAACATTATCATGGCCCTGGGCCGCATGCCTCCCACCGCCCATCGAACGCTTGGTCATATGTCTTCATCAAGAAGTCAATACTCATTTGAGCCTCATAGTCGCTGCCTTGTTTGCCTCTTCATATGTACACCCCAAAGAATGTCTGGAATAAGATATGGAAATGTCCGATCCATCATCGGGGTACATAAAAAGAGCCGCCACTTTAAGGCCTAGGAGGACAGACACATCATCAAGCATGACCGCCATCTCTCCAAAGGGCGATGGAAACCGCTGCCTCCCGATGCCATCTCTCTACAAAGGTCGACAAAGAAGGCTCACAACCATCCTCAAGTCCGCAGATAGCAAAGGAGGTTAGCCGCCCGAGAGATGCTCATTTACATGAGGAGGCGGTGGTACTCTTCCACTCAACCATTTTTGCAACTTCAGGCCGTGAGAGGCCACCTTAAGCGCACACGATCTTGCACACAAATAAACATAATTGATCATATAAAAAAAATAAATATTTGATCAAATAACAACCAGATATATACCTGCCCCTGCCATATCTGATAGGCAACGTGATGTCGATAACTGTAAGCAAATTCCACCGATCGGAAGTGTCCTCCAGGAAAGCGGAGCCTGGTCTCCAACTATACCATGGTCTCCTCCACCTATATTCTCCGGAGCCTCGTGATACAAAATGGGGATCCTGGTCGCCAACTACATCCTCGCATGGGCAGCATAGCAATACGCCGACGCTCAAAGACAGCCACAGTCATGCCGTTGTCTACGCAAGTGCACTACCAGGAGCTGGTTACCCTCTCCCTCTCGACTTAGGCATATCCTGAAGACAAATAAATCAATTATATTCAAATGTAATAAAATAATATGTACGAAATTGCAATTTCTGCAGATACAATATATAATCAAAATTGTACTTTGTTTATTTGCAGATCGAAATTACAATTTCCTTATACAATTTGTATATAATTGCAATTTCCTATGATTTATAATATTCCTGAAATTGCAATTTCCTGATATAATTATACCGGAAATTGCAATTTCCGGAACAGAAATATAAAAGCACCGGAAATTGCAATTTTCGGTATACAATTTGTATACCAGAAATTGCAATTTCAGGAACTATGATTAAATAACAAAAAAAAAGGGTACCGAAGATTTTCAATTTCCGGTAAGAACAGAAAGGCCAGTTTCGTGATTTAGAATTTCCTAAGTTGAAAAGGAGCGATCGGGTAGCAAGGCTGAAGTTTGTTTTATTAAGTAATTATGGGAAATTGCAAATCAGATACCTGAAATTGTGAACAAATTTTATTATTAATGACGGAAATTGCAATTTCCTAGATATATTTAGATACCGGAAATTGCAATTTCAATTTCCGGTAACATGTTCGGAATTAAAAAAAAAAAAAAAGATTTTTGATGATTTTATACAAGGGGTATTTTGGGAAATATGCAAAATGGGGGGTGTACCTACCAGGTGGGGGGTGCATTTAATAATGGCCTTCCCAAATTAGGCATCTGAAGGAGCTGGGCTGGCCTTCGACCTCGGCCCAGTTGGTGTTTGGGTCAAAGATTGGGCCTGTAGCCTCACCTGGGGTATTAGTACCCTGGATCAGTCACCTTGCAGCATCAATGGACTTTGGTCTGTATCTGGTTAGGCTTCTTTCATAGCGAGAATATCCATACGAAGCTTAAAGTCATTCTGCTTCAACTTTTTGAATTTAATTATTATTATAAAAATACAATTTTGGCAGTTATAAAGAGATTTTTGCCTTTATTTGTATGACTTACATTTAGGCATCCCATGTAATGCTACAAATAGGACGGCAACGACAAGACAACCCCATGCTTTGGAATATCAACCCAATTCAAAAATTTAACGCATTATAGTTGAGGAAAAAAAAATGCATAACAAGAATTTTCTAATTAAAAATAACTTGTTTTATCAAATAATCTGTAGGACACTAGACATTGCCAGAAACTCTGAAAATAACCACATAGTTTAGTTTGCTTACATGAACCAAATGTACGTACAATGATATCAAACTATGAAAAGTGTATTTTTTAAGACAGTCTCTAAATTTTAATAATACTTCATGAATTAGTCGCACTAATACTACATGAAGCAGTGCATGATCCATTTTTCTTCTTCAACAAGTCCAAAGCACAACCATCTTCATCAATCATGGCACCAACAGAGTCAGAGAAGCAACCTGCGAGATATGTGCATACAGTTTCAGAGGCAGGTCGCCTTCTCGCTTCATCTAGCCGCTGGAACTCCATAGAGCTTGACTTCAATCTTCCCCTCAAGTCTTCTGCTGCCTATGAATCCATCCCTTCCCAATTCCCAAAATCTGTTGACTACAATCTTGTCATCACTGATAAGAAGCACTTCCATCGTTTTATTTTTGTTTCAGTAACAATAATTTTTGCTATCATAGCTGTTGCTCTGCTGGTGCACTTTTTGCCTCAGAAGCATAGGCATCAAGGGTCTTCAATCAATCTCAAACTGGCCATAAACCAGGCTCTGACATTTTATGATGCCCAAAAATGTACTAGTAGTACTTCTTTTTTTGTTTGCGCCCAAGGTTTTAAAAAAGGTCCGTGACCATGATCTAGGCCACGACAGTCGCTCAACCAAGCTGCATTTAACCGCAATTCTTCACAATATAAAGGAACATGATGCGACCGCGACCGTGATTTAAAACCTTGATTGCACAATCTTCATGCTTTTTTTTTCTTGTAATTATTCAACAAGGAGTTTTTTTTTTTTTTTTGCAGCTGGTCACTATCCAAGGAACAGTCTTGTGAAATTTAGAGGAGACTCAGGATTACAGGATGGGAATTCAGCTAAGACTAATCTTGCTGGTGGATATTATGATTCAGGCAACAACATTAAGTTTACCTTCACCACAGCTTATACTATGACCTTGTTGAGTTGGTCTGCGTTGGAATATCAAAGTAAATATGCTGATATTGGTGAGCTTGACCATGTAAGGGATATCATCAGATGGGGTACTGACTATTTGCTCAAGGTGTTCATTCCTCCAGATTCAACTGCTGGATCCAACCTTACACTGTATTCACAGGCAAGTTATAATTTTGGCAAAGTTACTCCTATAGTCCTTTAATTTTCGATTCCAAGTTAGTCTTTTATCTTTTTTTGTTTCAATTTAGTTCTAATGTTCTAAATTGTTAATTTTGACACAAATGGTTATATTGTCTACGGCCACAATTTGCTGCATCATTTGTGCAACGAAACAGAAACCAAGTAGAAAATACGCCAATTAAGCCGACATTGTTAATGTTTTAGAACATGCAGGACTAAATTGAAACTAAAGAGGGAAAAAAAAATAAAAATAAAAGACTAACTTGAAATTGGAAATTAAGATAAAAGATCAATGGAGTAATTTTGTCTATATTTTTTTATACCATACTTATTCCCTATTTAAAATTAGATACTAATAGTTATATTTATAGTTATAAACAGAGATTGTTCAATGTTTTTTCAATTTCAATAGGTTGGAAGTACCGTTAGTGCTAACAATGAACCCAATGATATAAGTTGCTGGCAACGACCTGAAGACATGAATTATGAGAGACTGGTTTCAATTTGTGATAGCTCTGCTTCAGATTTAGCTGGTGAAATTGTGGCAGCATTATCTGCAGCATCGATGGTATTCAGTGAAGACAAAGATTACTCGGGGAAACTAGTCCAAGCAGCAGAAAGCCTATATGAGGCAGTCACAAGTGAAGATCCTAAGAAGCAAGGAACCTACACCACAGTTGATGCCTGTGGAAAACAAGCAAGAATGCTTTACAACTCATCTAGTTACAAAGATGAGTTGGCCTGGGGAGCAACTTGGTTATTTCTTGCAACTAAAAACACTGATTATCTTGCCAATGCAACTGAATTTCTTTTGTCAGCAAAGAGTGATGAAACAAGTTTGGACAAAGGGATCTTTTATTGGAATAACAAGCTCAATGCTGTTGCGGTAACTTCAATCTGTCACTTGAGCTGCATTTTTAGACGAATTTGAGAAGGAATCTTAGTAATTAGTATTGTTTTTTTTTTAAACTGGTCTTTACAGGTTTTGCTTGCGGGTATTCGATATTTCCGTGATCCTGGATTTCCATATGAAGATGTTTTGAAATTTTCATCAAACACTACTGACTCCCTCATGTGTTCTTATCTATTCAAGAAATATTTGAGCAGGACACCTGGTAATTAGTTCTATGATCAATTGTAACTAACATTATATGCTTGTGTTGAATTAATGTCCAACAATGGAGGCATAATGTGTGTTATCTATGCATATGATTCATTTCAAACATAATGGTAGGTGGATTGATTATGCCAAAAGCTGATAATGGGCCATTACTCCAGTATGCTGCAACAGCATCTTTTCTCAGTAAATTGTATAGCGATTACCTTGATCATCTCAAAATGTCCGGTGCAAGTTGCGAAACTGATGTATTCTCAGTGGCTATGCTTCGTGATTTCGCTAGTTCTCAGGCAAATTCTCAGTGACCATTTTTGTATTGTAACCTATGAATTGGAAATAGTATAATTTTGCTCCCTTCTGTTTACAGGTTAACTACATCTTGGGACAAAATCCAATGAAAATGAGCTATTTAGTTGGTTATGGTGACAGGTTTCCAGTCGAGGTTCATCACAGAAGTGCATCAATTCCTTGGGATAATCGGCACTACTCTTGTGACGAGGGTAAGAGATGGCTAAACTCTAAAGATCCGAATCCGCAAGTTCTTTTGGGAGCCATGGTGGGAGGGCCAGACACAAATGATAAGTTCACTGATCAAAGGAGCAACAAAAGGTTCACAGAGCCAAACATAGCAAGCAATGCTGGCTTAGTTGCAGCTTTGATTGCACTTCAAGATCCTCCTTATAATCCACATGACTTGAAAAACTCTCTGTGGGAATGGACTTGAACATGTTCATTCGATACTAGGCCATATTGAAAGTCTTACATTGCATTTCTCTCAAGAGGAACGGCATTATGAGGATATATATTATGTAGGGAAAGGGAAGTCTAGAAAACTTTATGCTGACAACTACAACTAAAGCAAACGAATTTCAATTGACCACAATCATTTGATGGATGGGATATTTTTAATGATACTCTTCATGTCATCTAATTAATTTTGCTTGTTTTATAGCTTTAAATTAGATCCTCAAAGTAGATAAATTAAAACTCAAATTCAACTGACTAAAAATTTGATGTATAAATATCTATATTGAAGAGCAGGATGCAAACTCGTAACTATAGAGCCGTGTTGATACAAATTTTACTGTACAAGCAATTTACATGAAAGCAGTGGGGGAGGAAGCCAAACTATACAGTATACGCTATGCAAAGCTGTACAAAAGCTCTTCTATCTTAACTTCAGCTTGACTTAAGTCTGTCCAAGTTATACACTTTCTGCAAAATAAGCAAATATTCATAATGTAAGTCGATGATAGAAAATCCAATGAGCATGACCAATTGATGTTATATCAGGAAGCACGAAATCAAGCTTACTAGAATACTAAGGATATCCTCAAGAAAAGGCACAAGCAAAGAAGCCATGATCTGCAGTTTCTCCCTTAGGGTGTCACAGTCTTCATCTTTTGCTCTGAGGAGATCCATGAAAGTTTTAGTATCAGGCACTAGTTGTACAGCCACCTGCAGTACTATTTCTGTTAGTTCAGCAGAAACCAATTGCACAATTTCAATTTTGGTCACTATGCTAAACTATGCAAGGTTTATATGAAGTGCAGGATTTCAAATAGGTTAGCCTGTAAAAATAAAATCCATCAACAACCATAAAACTGATTGTAACAATGGAAGAAAAGGAACAAAATGGTTATTTACTCTGAAAGCAGCTGATGAAATCCAACCATGCCATGGTGCCAAAGTTGCAGCATAAGACTCCTGAACTACTTGCTCCATATTTTTTTTAGGATCTTTTGCTAGTGATTGTAACAATGCTGATGAGAAATCCAGTGATCTGCAGAGTGGCACATCTGTAAGTGAAAACTACAAAAACTCACATATATGGAAAGTAACCAAAGTATACAATAAGAGGAAAGATAATTTCTGCCATTATTTAATCTGAGTAACAATAATTGGTCCTTTTTTTCTATAATTTTTTTTTTTGAGCTGATGATGCAACCTAAACCTAGGTTTGAGGAGTTAACAAAATAGGAAAAGAAAAGGATACTATAAATATTTGTTCACCTAGTGAGCCAAACAAAGGATTTACTGCAGCTAGACCTCTTCTTTGCGTTGCCTTTGCTAGTTTCTAATTTCAATATCTCAACCAAATTTGAATAAGTTGTGGGATTTGAATCATGAATCGCTTCCAACCTCTGCAATGAAAGAGAACTCAACAATAGCACAAGATGAATAATTGGAAGTTGACTGCAGCTTGAGCAATGTGTAAGTAACTATATGTTAACTGAACTAACTGTCTGTGTCAATACACCCTCATGCCAGTAGACAAGAAAAGAAAAATCTGGCTAACAAAAATGATCCCAGTATTTATTATGCAGAGATAGATTAGTGAAGTGAATTAAGAGTTTAATCATGCCTTAACTTTTTTTGTTTACCTTAATATTTTGGTGAATGTCTTTTCTCAAAACAGCCATAGTTGGCCCTATCTTATCTGCAAGAGCATCAATCAAATATAATTACAATTTGTTTGGTGTTACGTCACATTCATGTTAGAAAATAAGAAGAGGAGTTAGTAAAACAACCAAGAACTTGAAGAACAAAGTAGCACAGAGATAGGAAAGGCTTAGTGGGGATGTGAGCAGCTTCATGATTTCCTCCAGTTTGTTTAACTATAACCAGCACGGAAAGCTCTTCAATGGCAGAGTTTATCTCTGACTTTTTCTCCGTATCTCTGCTCCTCTTCATTTCCCTCTTCTTCAACGACACAGTACGCACAGCTCCAAAAACCCAATTGGGCTTCTTTATAAATAAATAACTTAGCGTGGACTTTATAATTGTAATAAAATTGTTTCAATTTTTTTTTTTTTTGCTGAACATTGTTTCAAATATTTTACGTGCTCGTAGAGACAGAGAGACGAATAGTATTGTTTTGATCAAGTGGCTGAACCATGGAGAGGAGTGAATGAGTCTTGCAGTGTCACTCTGACAATTATTAATTGTTCTCCACATCCGGTAAGTTAGCTTGTTTGGCCTCAACTCCTCTCTATTTTTTTTTGTGTTCTTTGCTAATAATAATATTATTGTGCTATTAATTTTATCTGTAGGTCATTGATGGTGACTATATATTTGACCTTGTAGTTATCATCAATCCCCCCGTCCCCTGTCCTCGTATTAATAAAACATTGATATTAATTAATATATCTGAATAAATCAAATCCATGATGTATGTCCCATGCCTGAACTTGACAGGGCCAAACAATCTAGCTTTCTACCTCAAACAAATAGTACTAGTAATAGTAGTTGCGTTGGGTGATGGCTAGGGTGCACCACTATAATGCAACATTCTATTTTTGGCAATTTTAAAAAGAATTTTAATTATTAAAAATTGCACAATAGTCCCCCACTATACACACACTCTCTCTCGTTCTGATAAAAAAAAAAACACTCACTCTCTCTCAATCTTGACCCACTTTCTCTTCACGACATGCTCTTGACTTTACTCTCTCCAATCTGCAGCTCTCTTCCCTATCTTCTCCTCGTTCACATTGATTCCCTTCTCAAATCTCATTGCCAATTACACTAAGATTCTCTTGTTTACCCTCTCCAATGTTGTCGCGCACTGAGAACTCAAGAACGGCGCCACCATCGCGATGAACGTTTTCGCCCGACGCCGGCGCACCGTTGGGTCACCACCATAGTCGCGTTCACCTTCTCCGTCACTAAGGGCGCAACATGACGCCGTTGGGTTTCTTCGTCACTCGGCTTTCTGCCCAATTACGAGTTGCTTTAATTTTTTGGGAGAAATAATATTGAGCGTCAGTTCAAGAGTGATATAAAGGAGATGACACCAATTTTGTTTTTCAGTTCAAGAGTGGACCTATTAATGGGCTGCACACATGATATCATAGGTAAGGAGAAGGAGAAAGGGAAAAAAAGAAAATCAGGAAAAAATTACTGTGTAGACCAAAGGGGGAAAAATTGTAATTTTGAACAAATAAATGTTAGATTAATAGGGGGAAGGAAATTTGAACTACAGAACAAGTGAAAACTAGAAAAGACAATATGATGATCATTAAAATAAATGCAATAAAAATTCAAACTTTTATCCCTATCTTGAACTTGTAACTGGCTTGCACCAAGATCAAGTTCAAGTTTGTAAGTTAGTCAAAGGCCAAGGGTGGATGTATACTGAGGACCGAGGAGCATCATAATAGAAAAGCCAACAGTTGGTAATGTCTGATGAATCCATTTTAAACATTACAATAAGAACGAAGATTGGATAATAGTGTATTGAGGAAAAGGATAAGGACAAGTCAATTTTCACATAATCATAACTCATGTTGCATCAACTATCACAATCTTGGGGATTGATTTCTCTTTGTAAGTTAAAATGTAGGGATTTGTTACAATGCTCACCAGAAGCCGATCGAACCTGCATAAAAGAGATGTTGCCATGAGCATTTGGCTAAAGGGTACCATAAAGTTCCCATATTCTGTCAAATTAAGAAAATAATTTTCTAGATACTAGTGAAATCAGAACATAGAAATTTCCTTAAAATGGAGCATGAAATGTCTAATAATAAGCAATAAATAAATATAGAAGAGATGAAAAAAAGCTTCTTTAATCTTATAGGCACTTTAAATCTCCAATACCAAATTTAAGGTGTGCCCCTCTGGATCCTAAATCCTAGTAAAAGGAAGAAATGGCTAGCATAAAGAATACATATTTACTAGTACAAAATACAGTAACGTTAAAACTCTTTGGGAGAGTTTTGCCGCTCATGTGGTAATGTCTGGCTCGAATGATTAGTATTTACTGTTGTGCACGGGATACCCAATTTATGCCCAAAAAAAAAAAAATACTACTGTAGTACATAAACTGTTTTTAAAGGGTAATTAGTTTATAGTGATTACTGATGAAATCATGGACTAATATGCATCTGGCTTTAGGCCCAATCAAGTGCTTAATACATATATTGAGTTATTTGAAGGTAAAAACTTTATCTGCTACTATTAATCATTATTATGGTTTTTAGCTCAGGTGTGTAAATTACCTGCACGAGTCGAACTTCAATTGTTGGTCTACTAGCAATAGCTCGTGCCATATGTTGTAACCTTTTATGCATAAGAACATCTTGGGCCTTCTCAACATTCATATTCCCTGCATACCTAACACATGCTTATTAATTAGATTGATGAATACCCTCACACAAATATATATCAACCCCATGAATAACAAAAAACAAACAAACAACTCATTTTCTCAGTTCTCCTATGTTGAAATGAAAGTGTCATAAGCATTGAAAATCACAACCACATTGATAGCATGGCATAGCACTTCATTCAAAATGTAAATTTAGGAATTAAGAAATGTAAGTTGAGGTGGAACACTCATATGAACAACCAAACTATGGGAGACACAAAATCGCAATTCCGAACTTCCCCTGTCTCTGTTTCTCTAACACGATCATGACTCGTGAGTTAAATAAACGTTTAAACGGGTGATATATCTTTTCATTCCATTGCTTGATTCGCACTATGGTGGTGACCCAACGGTGGGCCGGCGTCGGGCGACAACGTTCATCGATGTGGTGACGTCGTTCTCTACGCCGTTCTTGAGTTCTCAGTGCACGACAATATTAGAGAGGGTAAACAAGATAATCTTAGTGTAATTGACAATGAGATTTGAGAAGGGAATCGATGTGAACGGGGAGAAGATGGGGAAGGGAGTTGTTGATTTGAGATGATAAAGTCAAGAGCATGCCGTGAAGGTCAGATCCGGAAGGGGTTACGGTGAGGGGGAGAGGAGAAGGTGGGTCAGGATTGGGTGAGAGTGAGTGGGTAGTGAGGGACTATTTTGCAATTTTTAATAATTAATTTTTTTTAAAATTGCTAAAATAGAATGCTGCATGGGTGCACCACTATAAAGTGGTGCACGCTAGACATCGCCGTTGCGTTGTTACTGCTAGTTGGAATTTACACGTCTTGTCTTGGTGTTAATCCTTGCGTCAGAACTGCCAAAAACATGAAATGCTTTCACAATTGGGATAGGATTTGTCATTTTTTGGGCCCACGGCATATGATGAACAGAGAAAAGTGTAATAAGGCGGTTAATTAGCATTGCCAGTTGCTTTGGGTTATCAAAATGACTAAAGAAAAGGGAAGCTGAGAGGGAAAAAATTGACAAAAAAAGGGACTCACGTCAATTAGACATTAAACATATTACTTTAAATAAATTGACACAAAGTAAATATACGAGTAAGTTTTTTTTGACACAAAAACTAGCCAAAGCCAGCTAATAGCTTTTCTATGTGCAACACAAACGTAAACTAACAAAAACTAAACATATAGTTGATTAAAAAAAAATGTAAAGATATAAAAGCTAACTGACAAAGTATACATTAACCATTCAATGATTTAAAAGAAAATATTTAAAATGGATAAAATTGACACAAAATTCACAATGTTCTGAGGATTATCAATAACACTGGACCCAATCCAAACTTCTAGCATTTTGGGGCCGGTTATGGTCAAAATCATGACTTGACGGGTGCACATCAATCTAATGAGAGGTAGGACGAAAGATTCTAGAGGAAGGGTTACGCCTCTCATACTAAGGGTCTCAAATACTTCTTTTGTTGGGATTCACCTTAATCATAACAGCTTAATCATAACAGACGGCCAAAAAAGAATACTCTTTTCGGTCTCAATTATAAGTAATAAAAATCTCATATTTTTTAGTCTCAAATACAAGCAAATTTAACCAATTTTACACTAACATTCATAAAATACCCTTATTAAAATCATTTTTTAGTCTCGAAAATAGTAAAAGTACTCCTTGAACAGTGTCGAACAGTGGCAAAAGTAGAAAAAGAAGAAGCCTGTGTCAGTTCTTCTTAATTTGTGTGTTTTTTTTTTGTTTAAATTGGAGACCAGAGCGAGTATATCCTTAAGGTGACATGGTTGTGACATGGGTTAATCTGCATCTTATCAGTACGTGCACGCATGATCCAAGGAGGTATGTCTAATATCTCTATTATACTACTGTCGTTTTGCTGGAATATCTTCTGACTTAATTGTCGGGATATTTCTGCTAGCACACTCTCATTGGCTACTCCGAGGAGGACCCATTGTAACACCCCGTTTCTGGAGTGTTACTGTGCAACCCAATCTAATGCTGAAAATATTTGATGCTTGTATGCTTTCAGTTAAAAAGTACTTTTATGTATTTCGCAATGGAAAATAGGAGTAATTTTTTTTCTTTTTTTTTCTTTGAAACCCTTTTAAAAAATGAGACATAAAGAGTACTACAGTTTTCTAAATAATGCAAAATCAGTTTTTTGCAAATATCAGAGTATAATGCATCACACTCAATACTTCACATAACATAAAACATAACATAATCGTTTTGCATTGAGGCAAGGTTTTCTGGAAAAAAGTTATTATAAAACAATGGGTAATTACGCAAATAACAACGACAAAACCCTAAGCTAAGTTGGCCAACAACTATAACTCTTACTGAGAAACAGTTCAGTAAGATCAAAACACGAAACATTCAGAGTAATCTTCCTCCACTGGCTCAATCTCCAACGCTCCTGGAAAGACGAAACTGCAGTAGCTATGGAGCTCCATCTGGAAGTGACATCCATAAGAATATCCAATCCAACAACAGTGCAAGGGTAAATCCTTTGTCCACGAGTTTATCATAGGTGATGTCGCATGCAAACAATATATACATATATAATACAACGACATGCTTTTATATATATATATATATATATACATACTTAATAGACCACATGCATCATCATGGTATATCAAGCATTTGCATGTGAACAGATAATTCTATCAACAGATCAACAATCAAGTCACCACAATATCAAACAATTGCATGTGAACAACAATTCTATCAACAAATCAACGATCAAGTCCTCACAATATCAATTTCATCAAACAAATCATCACATATCATAAATGTGGTTAGCCATGCATGCCAATGCATTATGAACAAGTTTGTGTATACACCTGCAGCCTTAAACAAGGTCAGCAGTGACGAGGAACTTTATTTCCCAACGTCCGAATCAAATTCCCCCACCAAGGGTATAACCACACATTAGTCTTGCCACGCATTAGGCATTGCTGCCACATGGGCATGAAGTGACAACTCGTCCTTTTGAAATCCTTAAGACAATAAAATGCTCCGAGTGTCGATGCTCAATGGTCAGTATGCATCCAAACAAATTCTTCAATATGGCATGCTCACCGAAGGAAGCGCCCGAGTAATGTTTTAATTAATCAATGCGAATCGACAAACCTCAACTACGTTCACTTTTGAAAAGGTGAAGGGAACTCAAAGTTTAAGCACTACAATGGGCATCCCATACTACTCAAGTAATGCTCAGGTATTCTTCATCACGTAGTGAACTGAGATGATGAGAAATACCCCTTAGAGTTCAAACACAGGACACTAGGTCCAGGTGTTCAACTGCGGAACACTAATCTCAATCTTAGATCAAAACTTAGGTATGTAATGCGGAACACTAGGCTCAATTTTTAGGTTAGGATACTAGGCACGCCATACGGAACACTAGGTCCAATCTTTAATCAAGAAAATACGCAAGCAAGTAGGACATTAAGTCCCAGCACAGGACACATGGCCCATATGCTCAATAGGAACACTAGGTTCCCTATATTTTATTCCTTCGAAATCTCGATCTTTGAAATCTCTTTCTCCGTCCTTGTATCACTTCTATGTATCTGAAAATACTTTTTGGCTTTAGGTCATTGAAACCCTAGTTGTGCTAAATAATGCATTAGGAAAAATTCCCAAGAAAGAGAGGCGGTGCGAACACTCTTAATAACCAGGTCTTTCCTAGCCAGAATTTTCCAGACGCATCATTTAACTCAACCGTTTTCACAAATCACAATGTTTACTCAAGTTCTTTTTCCTACTATTGATTCATTGAAAATACTTTACAAGCTTTGGCTAGTTATACTAAAATCCTCACGCTTACTTTTAAGTCAAAATGCCCTTAACAACTTGTTTATAAAATCAGAATTCGGCTTGTGAAATCACATCAGATTTACCGTAGTAAATCGTCAAACCAATAACAATCGATCAACGCATTATTAATTAATCCATTATTATCAACAATATTTTTCAAATTCCAATCAATTCCAAATTTCAGTTAAATCAAACATGATTTAAGGCAAGCAATACAAATCATAATGCCACACAGGGCCAAGAGCGTGCTATAACATTTCATACAGCACATAATAATTCAGTACGCTACAACCTGCTACATACATTCATCAATTTCAAGTCCAATCAAATCAATCAAACATGATTTAAGTCACACAATACAATTCAGTCTTGCCACACGGGGCCAAAAATATGCTACAACATTCCAAACAACACATAGTCATACTACAAGTACTACCACACAGTTAATCAAACAATCAAACAACACACAAGGTGAAAAGCCCAAACTCATTATATAAGAATTTTCCTTACCTTGGGCGCTTTAACAATCCAAGCAAGGTAATTCGAAACTATCGTCAAGTCGCACCTTGCGTGTACCCTAACAACGCAAGTTTCAATCAATTAGAACTAAAAACTCAATCTAATGCCCCTAGGGCAGCCACGGGTTTAGGTCCCTAAAAGGCCTAAGAATTACTCCCTTAATCCCATTTGGATCACATCTAGTCATATGTCATGCAACAAGTGTAAGTCATGCAAGTTTTCAAACTTTTACTAACTCTACACACTTAGAAAAAGTTTAAATCAAATTTTACCAATTGGAATAGTGTTTTTACCAAATGAATAGTGTTTTTCCAACTTTGAATCACTTTTTAAAACACTAAAACATGTCACAAAATTTTAGAAACAATTTTATTATAAGTCCAAAACAATACTTGAAACATAACCCAAATCATTTACTAAAATCAAGCTTCTTTGGAAGACTTTGCTAAATCAATTTACTAATCACTTTTTACAACAATCTTAGGCATAAAATAAGCCAAGAACAAGTGACAAAACTTCCTTGAAGGCCACTGTTTTGAAAGCCCAAAAGCAAGACAAGAATTTGATCTATAAACTTCATTTTCTATAATCTAAATCATGCAAACTTGTAAGCCTTTAACTCATAAGCTAGGATCTACTAATTGTACTACCTTTAAGCCATAAAAGTAAGTTCATAAAATCCATTTAAGACCACAAAGGTTGCTGTTTTTCAAAACATAAAAGAGGTATAAAAGTTTTTGTTTACAACTTCACTTTTAAGACTAAATCATGCAAATTCACTACACTTAATTCCTTTAACCTTAAGCCAACTTATTCAACACTCACAACACTTTAAAAACAATTTAAAACATCCTCCAAAATCATGTTTGAGGCCACGGTTCCAGCCCCCTTTTTCAACCAAATTTATTTCACAAAAACTTGCTTAACATGCATATATGACTAGATCTAAGTATACTAAGTTAAAACCTTGCTAGATCTAACTCCAAAAAAACTAAATCAAACCAAAACAAGTCCCTTAATCAGCCCCATAGGTTCGTCCAAGGTCAAGGGTTAAGGTTCCCAAATTTTAAAAACTCTGATCAAGCTTAATCATGGAAGAAATTGATGGATCCATGAAATAGACAAGCTAAAACATAAAGATTTAACACTTTCTGAGCAAAACAAATCTAAAATCATGAAAAGCACACTCATGGCAACCATAGAAGAGGAAAGTGATCAAGAATACTTACCAACAAGATTAGAGATGATGTATCAAGGATTAAGAAGAAAGGATGGAAGTTTGTAAGCTTAAACATCAAATTTCCTTCAAGAATCAACACCAAAATTGTGAGAGGTAACACTAAAACCATAAAAACTCATCCATGGAAGCCATGGAGAAAAGGAAATGGGTTAGGAATCTTACCAACCAAGATGAGGATGATTGATCAAGAAGGAAGAAGAAGGGATGAAGATTAAGCTTCCAAAATCACAAAATTTTCAAGTTTCTCCACACTTTCTCTCACTAAAATTCTTCCCTTCCCAAGCTTTCCAAAAATGAAAGAATGATGAAGATGGTTTCCAATGAAGGAGGTCAGCCACGAAATGGAGGAGGGACAAGGGTGGAAGAAAATTGTTCATTTAGTTCCAAACTAACTAAACTAGTTCTAAACCAACTTAACTAACTACCTACAATTTACTAACTAACCAATCATAAGCTAACACTTGTCATGGAAGGTTCCAAAGCACATGGTTCAGCTCCTATTGGTCCATGTGTGGCCGTCATTCTTGTTCACTAAGCAAGAGTTTTGCTACGACGCGTTATCGATCAATCGGGTGTGCGGCGTTAAGCGTATATTAGGCTTTAATACTAAAAATTTCAAAAATAATTCTAAAAACAAGTCCACACCCAAAAATTACCATTTAGCCAAAATGTTCCTCACGGCATGAGAAAAGCACCCACGTATCTCATTTTTTCGAAATACGAACCGAAACGTTGCAATTAGGCGGTTTCTGGGCACAGATAATGCACTAAATATTTTCTGATGCCCAAAAATTCCAAAAACATTCCAATAAATTCTAAATATTGAAAAATGCTAAGATCTCAAATTTTATAAAATTTGGATCACGTTTGGCCATGTTTCGGTTAGAAACTCACCCAATAGCCTCTTAACGGCAGAATTCAACAGAATTCTCGCAGCGTAATAAAAACTGTAAAGTAGTGAAGATCACTAATTTCAATTTCTCTTATCATCTAGATATTATTCAAACAATAAAATTATCAAGACAAAATCTCTAAAATAATAGTCATATTAAATATGACATAAAACAGACAATTAATACAATAACTAAACAATGAAAATTCAAAATGTGACTTAAAAATGTCTATTAAGTCCTGAAAATTATTTTTCATTCAATAAAATAATTTTCTTTAATCAAACAACAATTTTTCACATTTTTCAAGATTAATTAATATTAAAAACAGTATACGTCTATATTGTCTCTTAATCTGAATTAATTACTAAAACAATAAATTGTTTACAATAAATCTTTGTAATTCTTCGTACTTTTAACAAACCATTGAGGTGATCAATCTCTATGATTTATTTTCAAGTAGTCAGGAACTATAAAATAATTTTTATAAAAATTGGAATGTTACACCCATTGTCCTTAACCGAAGAGAGTCGTTCCCACTCACCTGACAAGAATACTAGCTTGAACACAAACACATATATTAAAAGAAATTGTTAAGAAAGTATCGTAATAGTACTTGAGATGATTATGAATTGTTGTTCTTCACAAATTATAATGACATTATTAGATTAGATTAGATGTGGATTCTTACATCTGCCATATATTTCCGGTAGATAGAATCTATTTAGCTTAAATAAGAAGTTGGTCCCCCAAAATATATGAAAGTTCGGTTTCGGTGCCTCAAAAATATTTTGAAGGTTTTTAGTACCCCAAGTTTGGGAAAGGTTTTCCGTTAGTCCTTGAGAGTCACATTGTTAACAGCTTCTCTGATGTGCCATTTGCCATGTCATTCATTAATCATACGTGGCTGTACACATAGATTATGGACCCTACATCATCTACCACCCATCAAAAGGAACCCTAATTTTGCAATCAGAACTCGAAGAGCAGCAGCAGCAGAACACAGGGAACCCTAATTTTGCACCGTGAGAGGTGGAGAGTTGCAGCTGAACAGAGAACAGAGAAGGTGAGAGTTGCAGCAGAACAGAGAACAAAGGTAAGAAGTGGAGAAGAGGAGACCAACAAAATTACAAAACATAAACAGATTTGGTCATCAAAATTACAAACCAAGAACAGATTTACAGACTTTACAAAATTACAAACCATCAGTTTTACAGACTTACAAAATGAGGGAGGACAAATTTACAAACCAGAACTCCTCTCAGAATGCCTTTGCGCCGTACGCCGTGAGAGGTGCGTCGTTGAGGAAGATGAAAGGAGATGAAGGAGGGAGAACGAAGGAGGAGGCTGAGGGAGACGGAGAACGACGCAGTGAAGGAGGGGGACCGAGGCATGCATTGAGTGAGGGGAACATATCTAGCTAGACGAGTGAGGGAGAACGAGGCGGAGGCTGAGTGAGGGAGAAGGGAGAACATATATGGATGAATGAGGGAGCACGAGGCGGAGGCTGATGGCGGCAGAGGTTGAGGGTGAGTGAGGGAGGGAGAAGGCGGAGGAGAGGGTGATTGTGATTTTTGGAGATGTTTCGTTCTCTGGTCTGCTGAGTCAAGGAACACGTCAATTATTTTTTGCCACGCGTGACAAGCTGTTAACGGCGTGACTCCGAGGGACTAACGGAAAAACTTTTCCAAACTTAGGGGATTAAAAACTTTCAAAATATTTTTTAGAGACCAAAACCGAACTTTCATATATTTTGAGGGACCAATTTCATATTTAAGCCAATCTATTTTATAGAAATTGGGATGTTCTTGACTTTTGGCTCGACATAGTTTGATCAGTTCCACTAGAATTCATTGTTTGGGCCTTCAATATGTCTCAATTTCTCAGTATGTAAGTATAACTCACCACAAATGCTCTTTATTATTATTTTTTGTCTTATTAACAAAAAGGCAAAATTTTCCATAAAAAATAAAAATAAAAATTGACAAGTACCCTAAATATTTATTTTAATTATTGTTCCTTTTTCTATGTTTTTTAATATACACTCTCTATGTTAATGGTCACGCTATTCATTCTAAGTTGTTAATAAAATATTTAACCTTTAAAAAACATGATAAGAGTTCAAAATTAATTAAAAAACCTAAAACTATAACTATGAAAATATATATTTTTGTGTATAAAATTAAAATAGAATTTATAATAAATATCATATAGATATGAGTTTAATAAATATGCACATTAATCTACATAGATATGACTTGACGTTTGTATAAAAAAATTACATTAATAACAGTACAAAGTAATTAAATTCTATAAATATGTATTTATTATTTAATATTTATTCAATAGCATCAAACTCTTTAAATTCAACAAGCTAACTTGACATATTTCATCTTTTAGCTAAAAGTTAGATTTTTAACTTTAAATTAGCTATGTCTCCATAAAAAAAAACTTTAATTTAGCTCTTTAAAAAAACATTAAATTAGTTTTTCAATTTTCAACAAATTTTATCGGTTACTTTTACAAAATAAACCCTAAATGTCTAATAGTAATATGGTGAAAACGAAAATACTAATTAATTAGTAGCGCATAATTGATTTTCTCTCATGATAAATGTTAGTAACACTTTACCTACCCAAAAAAAAATGTTTTTTTTTGACATAACCCAAAAAAAAAATGTTAGTAACACTTTTATTTGGCATTTGGCATGCTCGTCAGTATACCTCTTGTGATTAATTCACTTTTAAAAAAACCAATGCACTTTATAAAATGAATTTAATTTACAACACAAGAGCATCGTATATAACAAACTCGCTTATTAACTAACCAACTAAACTATTAAAAAACCTAACCAACTGTTCTCCTGATAATTCATCCTTCCTCTATTAGCAATTTCCTTTGACAAACATTCAATTTGTTCAATATAAATATTGGCTGGATTGGTTTCAGGTAACCTTATCTGTCTAAATTAGTTGGTCCATAAGACTACTGGTTTTTTTTTTTTTGTCGGTAGACGGAGTGGCAAACACCATCTGTAAACTCACACACGCAAAGTGGGAATCCCGGGCTCGAACCCGGGTAACCACGGAAAATGTCCAGTCTAACAACGTCGGCTTACGCCAATTGTGCTAGGCCTTACGGACATAAGACCGGGGTTTGCCTGCAGGTCGAAATTTTTTTTAATTATTTTTTCTTAAAATTTTTTAATCTCAAGTATGTTGAACTCATATGTTAAATCCATTAAATCAGGTTGTCCCCTCATCCACCATCCATGTCCAATAACTGCTCGTGTCTAACTCCATGAGTTGCGGATATTTACTGCATGAAATAGTCACAAATATACTTTGTTAAAAGTGAGCCAAGCTTACTTAAAATATCTTAACCTCTAGCTAGCAGGTTAATATGAATTAAGTTGAATTAACAGCTCTACAGGTCGATCTGACCCGGCCTTATCCAACTCTACGAGGGGTGTCAAACATTATTAATTCTGTGGGAAGTTATTCTGTTTTGTATTATGCACAGCAACCACACGACAGATCCCTTTCATTAGATGTCTCTGTCGTTGAATTTGAAGGCGCCGTTCAATTTAAAAATTTTTATGCAGAATAATGCATTCCTAATTTGTTATCTGCCGCGCATCTTAAATCGTTAATCTGGTTGAGCTAGTTGTTCCTTGCGGGATATGGTTCTATATTTCAAAATTTTACGCTTACATCACCGCTCCAATCATGAATAAGAAGTCCGCATTCATCTTCAAGCGTCATTGGTGGATATATTGTTCAATTGAACAATGAAGATAGTTTTATTTTCTGAAAAAGAAAGAAAGAATGTAAAGGAAAGGAGGAAGGGATTGAAAATTCTTAAAAAATATCAAGGTTGCTTTTTCACGTGGAATTCCCCTCTTGGCTATTGAGTCTCATTAATTAAGTGGGTGGGTAATTAATTAGGTAAAAAGAAATGAGATTACAATTTTTCAATTAATTCAAGGGTAGTTTGGAGAAAAAATACAAATCGTAGATAAAATTAATGCTTTTAACTAATTCTTTAGTGTGAGAGAATTGACTAAAAAATTTTTACATTTTGGGACGGAGAGAGTATATAATAATTTTAATACTTGACTGTTTTTTGGATTCGAACTCACATCCTTGTAAATGAGATATAAGCTGAATCTTGCCAACTGCACCAATCTTAGTTGACAATACTTTAATACTCGACTGTTTATACATCTTCCTATCTTATTATACTAATATAATTTTATTATTATCTTTTTAAAGTTTAAATTTGATTTTGTTTCTTTATTGAGTATACGGCTCGTTTATCAATGTACTCAATTTTTATTATTTATCATTTTACTCTTCTTGGAAAACTTTTATACAACTACAATTCATTTGTCGTGGATACTTAATTAATTAATTTTTTATTTTTTTGAATAATGGAGACCAATTATTACAAGAGTTTTAGAGGCTGAGTAATTACACTTTATAAAAACTTTCTGTTTTTAAAAATTTAACAAGAACAAAATTTGTTCTTAGTCTATTTTTAAAAGTGTACCAAACAGACTCTTAGTAATTTGTGTATGTAATTTTCTAAAATTTAAATGAAAATAAACAAATGAATTGTACTTGGCTTAGGCTGAAAAACTCATCTTGTTTTGCCTGTCGGCCGTCATCCATGACATAAACATTCCAAAACTTAGACAGAACATAACTTGCCGAAGTGCTGATATCAACAATTTATATATATATGGGCTATTCATCTTCATCTCCAATACTGCTAAAAAAAAAAAATCTTCATCTCCAATAGAAAATGCACTACTTTTATATAATATATATTTAAGTGTGAACGTGCTAGATTCTGTTGGAAGCATCTTAATTTTACTGTTTTATTCACACTCGACCCTGTTAACTAGAAGACAGCACTAGTTTCAATTTAGATGTCAAGTAAAAAAATAACTTTGTTATAAATTACATAATGAAGGACCACGAATATATATAGTTTCTAAAATTGAAAATGGGCTGCAGATCTGACAGCTCACAATCAATATATTTGACTATACAAAAATTAATACCAGTGAAAATCTCAATCCTACCGTTTACCTTGAACTAAGGACGGTGATCCAAAGCTAAATAAAGCTTGGACGGTATTGAAATTCAGATTTCAGATATATATATATATATATATATATATATATGTGTGTGTGTGTGTGTGTGTGTGTGTGTGTGTGTGTGTGTGTGTGTACCTATACAAGTTATTATTTGTGTGAAAGGTTAAAAAGAACTTGCATGCATGTCCTCTTCCATTGGCTAAAGAAATAATAGAATATAATTGCTGGTGATATACGAAGGATCACGTATTTGCTAGCCAGCTAGGGTACGTATAAGTAAAATGGTTACTTGCAAATGAGATTGATATCGTCTAGGACATGCATATATGAGTTTAGGGTTGCGTTGTAATATTGTTAATGCGGATGATAATTAGTCGAATAATCGACTAACAATATTGTCAATAATTCCCAAAATCAATCGATTACACTAAGAAATGGACTTTATCTCTTAGGTATGAGTTCTTTAACTACTTCAAAGAGTGTTAAGCTAGGTGATAAGTGTGAAAAATTACAACTAAGAAAACATAAATGAAATAAATACGATAAAGGAAAGATAAATGTAGAAACTTGTGTTTGATTGATTGATTGTGTCTAATTCAAGTTATACAAACTTTCTTAAGCTTGGTGAGGAAGCATCTGCCCTTCATACTCAGCCGATTAAATATTTAGGCATTAAATTTGCCAAGCACAACTCCAGTTATACGAACTTCATCACTATCAATCCACAATCTAATGGCCCTGTCTCGGCCGGTGAGCACAACATCTTTCTCCTTTATTAATTGTTTCTATAGATATTTCATTTGTACCAATTTGATAGCTATCGTGCAAGAGTCTCAAGCCCAAGTTTCCTTGGTCATCTCTGGTAGACCATTGGCCTTGGCTTATTGCACTTATATTCCTTAGGTAGTTGTTTGACAACTAACTAAGAGTCACCCATCACTTAAAGAATCAAAACTTCGTATTCGGCTTGATTATTAGAACAATTAGGTCCTAGCTGACACATGAATTTCCATGTTCTTCCAACTGGGATATTTATAGTAACTCCAGCCCCAACACCCTTTTGAGTCCTAAACTCATCAAACGTTAAAATCCAGGCTTAAGGTTCACACAAGAGTTAGGCTCGACTAATGGATCTTTAACATCTGCACATGGATGTTGTACTAGGAAATCGGATAATGCTCACAAGTGCAAAATACACCTAAAAAATAGACTTATAACGCCGGTTTTGACAATACCCGGCGTAAAAGGTGACGCGGTGGCATTTTTGAAATTAACACATCACTTTTCGCGAATGTGGCATATTAGAACGCGAGATTTAGCGCCGGTCTTTTGTAGAACCGCGATTATAAGTCAAGTAAAAAACCTTTTAGCGCCGGTTTTGTAGAAAACCGCGGTTATAGGTTCTTTAAACGCCAGACTGTGGGATATTTGAACGCGAGATTTAGCGCCGGTTTTTTATAGAATCGCGGTTATAAGTCAATGACAACACCTTTTGCGCCGGTTTTGTAGAAAACCGCGGTTATAGGTGGTTTAAAAAAATTCCCAAAACCCTCTCCCTCGTTCTGTTCTCTTCCTCGCTCTCATTTTCCCGTCCCTCTCCCTTGTTCTGTTCTGTTCTCTTCCTCGCCCTCACTCGCCGTCCTCTCCCTCGTCTCTCATTTTCTTATCTCGTCGTCGTCCTCCCTCGCGCCGTCCCTCTCATTTTTGGTTGCCTCATTCCTCTCCCTCGCGTCGTCCCTTACTCTCCACCGCGACACTCCTCCCTCTCCTCCTTCCTCCTTGTTCGGCACCGCGAGTACCTTCCTCGTTCTACGTGCATTGAGTTTCAGGTGGCCAGGTCGCGCGGGTGTGGCACCATAAAGGGCTCAAAGCCTTTTTCTTCTTCATTGCAATGTCTTCTTCTTCAAAAGGTAGCTTTAAGTTTCAAGGTTGATTGAAACCCTATCGCTCAATGTCTTCTTCTTCATGAGTTCATAAACTATGTTTTCAATGTTTTGGGTCTAGGACTTCTGTGTTGGGTGCTATCTTAGGATGTTGTGCTTTCATTTTGTGTTGTCTTGTCAATCTGAACCTGTCAAAGTTTGATTATGTTTATTTGGTTTGATTTAACAATTTTTGTTGTGTTTTTTTTCTTAATTTGGTTTCATAGGTCTCTGAGCCTCTATATATGCTTGACAACTTACCATAGCAATTGTTGCTCTTGAATGAATTTGGTTAGGAAGCAAGTGAAGACGTTGGTAGGTTGAGAGGGGGAGGAACTCCGCCAAAATCAAAAGAGGAAGAGGGAGTCAGCAAGTCTTCACTTTCTAGCTTCAATTAAGTGAGTTCTTGTATTTTGATACTTTGGGTGATCATAAATCCCAAACTCTTGATGATTTGGTGTTAGGATTCTGTCTATATGATGTTTGGATAATGTTTTGCAACTTTGCATGTGTTTATATTGGAATCTTGCTTGCTGAAATAGTAAGAATTTAGGTTTGTATGTTGATTTTATGAGTAATTGATTTTTTGTGGGTTTAGAGATTGATATAAAGTGAGCTAGTTGCTGTTAACTTCTGGTAATTTTTATTTATTTTTTTAATTTGAAGGCTGTACAATGTGTTGTGGTTGCTGGACAATGGATTAAATTTTTTTCGATTGTGAATAAGTTGTTGGAAATGAATAGGGTGAGGTGCTTCCCCTCATCCCGTATGTGTACATGTTTTTAAGTTCAATTTTTTAATACCCTTGTTGTGTATTGTGAATTATGATGTGGGAAGTGTTGCTTTTGCTCTGATGAACTGATCAATGAGAAATTTTTTCAATTGAGAATTTTGTTTTTGTGATGTGGGTTAGGTTTGTGGGATGGATTGGTTTTTGTTCTAAATTATGCATACAAAAATGTCAATGTTAGTTAAATATCTAAGCATAAAAGTGTGTGTATATTATTTCAGAACACATTTATGGATCGTAGTTGGATGCAAAAACATCGTTTAGGTGATGAGTATAAGAACGGGGTCGAAGAGTTCTTACAATTTTCCCAAGCAAATTTTCCTAATCAAACAACTTTCTATTGTCCTTGTGTTAAGTGTCTGAATGGGCCAACACTAAATGTTGAGGAGATACAGAATCATCTTTGTGTTTATGGGATTTGGCAAAGATATATGACATGGACCTGGCATGGTGAAGTGTTAAACAAGCCAAGTGTGTCCAAAAGAGAGGAAGTTGATGTAGATATGGACGATCGACTAGAGGACATGATTCGTGATATTGGACAACAGTCTTTTCAGTGAGCACATGCGTATGAAACTCTATGCAGCGACAAGGAAGAATCTTTGTATCCGGGCTGCAAAAATTTCAGATGGTTGTCAGCGGTGTTGAAATTGTTCAATCTGAAGGCGATAAATGGGTGGACTGATAAGAGCTTCACTGAATTGCTTAAACTGTTGAATGACATGCTTCCGAAAGGTAACACATTGCCGAACCGTAATTATGAAGCGAAGAAGGTATTATGTCCGATGGGTGTGGATTATAAAAAAATATACGCATGCCCGAAGGATTGCATATTGTACTGGAAAGAGCATGAAAACAAAGAAGAGTGCCCCAAGTGTAATACACCACGCTACAAAAAGAAGGACGGTGATGATAGTTGTGATGATGTGAGCAAAAAAGGTCATCCCGCGAAGGTGTTATGGTATCTTCCAATTATTCCAAGGTTTAACCGACTGCTCGCCAATATAAATGATGCAAAGAACATTAGATGGCATACAAATGATAGGAAATGTGATGGAAAGCTTCGCCATCCGACCGATTCTTTGCAATGGAAGAGAGTTCATTCATTATTTCCGGAGTTCGGCAATGAGCCAAGAAACCTTAGGCTTGGACTTGCTACAGATGGAATGAATCCATATGGTAACTTAAGTAGCATCCATAGTTCATGGCCTGTTCTCTTAGTAATTTACAACATGTCTCCTTGGTTGTGCATGAAGCACAAGTACATTATGTTATCTATGATTATTTCGATCCGAAACAGCCGGGAAATGACATAGATGTTTATCTAAGTCCCTTGATTGATGACTTGAGAATATTGTGGGAAAAAGGCGGAAGAAGGCATTAATGTGTTTGACAGGTTTTCAGGTGAAGATTTCAAGTTGTGTGTCATGTTGTTTTGCACCATCAACGACTTTCCAGCATATGGGAACTTGTCCGGGTATAGTGTTAAGGGGCATAAAGCATGCCCTATTTGTGAAGACGGCACGTGTTTCTTTCAACTGAAAAATGGGAGGAAGACTTGTTACCTTGGGCATAGAAGATTTTTGAGACGTGATCACCCGTATCGTAGGTTGAAAAAGACTTTTAATGGATGTCAAGAGAATGAAATTGCTTCGAAAGCTTTAACTGGAAAAGAAGTTTATCAACAGGTGAACTCCATCAATGTTAAGTTGGGAAAAAAAAAGAGGAAAAAACATTCTTCTGTGAAAAACATATGGAAGAAAATGTCAGTGTTCTTTGATCTTCCATACTGGTCAAGTCTTTATGTAAGACACTGTATTGATATGATGCATGTGGAGAAAAATGTGTGTGATAGTGTAATCAGTACGCTTTTCAATATTCAGGGCAAGACAAAGGGTGGAGTGAATGATCTTCTAGACCTTGTTGCCATGGGTATAAGAGAGGAGTTAGTTTCTCAGCCAAGAGGTAACAAGACATATTTGCCACCAGCTTGTCATACATTGTCAAAAGAAGAGAAAAAAAGCTTTTGTGAGTGTCTACGGGGTGTGAAAGTGCCACAGGGTTACTCTTCAAATGTAAAGAGTCTTGTATCGATGACAGATCTCAAATTAGTTGTCTTAAAATCTCATGACTGTCACGTCTTGATGCAACAATTACTACCGGTGGCTATTCGTTACTCTTCAAATGTGTTTATTCTTCAATGCAGTATGTAGCAAAGCTATTGACCCTCAGAAATTGGATGAGTTGGAAAATGAGGCTGCTATCATTTTGTGTCAGTTGGAGATGTTCTTTTCTCCCTCATTTTTTGACATCATGGTTCATTTAATTGTTCATCTAGTCAGGGAGATTAGAGTGTGTGGCTCGGTTTATTTAATGTGGATGTACCTTATTGAGCGATACATGAAAATATTGAAAGGGTATGTGAAGAATCTATATCGTCCCGAAGCATCTATTGTTGAAAGGTACGTAACAGAAAAAGCCATTGAGTTTTGTTCAGATTATTTGTCAGAAGCAGCACCTGTAGGGCTTCCTAAGTCTTGTCATGAGGGAAGATGTGAAGGTAAGGGTACACTAGGTCTAAAAACTAAGAGCATGGGTCGAGCAGAAGTGTTGCAAGCACATTTGTATATATTGAATAATATTGATGAGGTTGAACCTTACTTGTCTACTCACAAAAATCATGTCAAGGCCAAAAACCCTCGAATGAATGAAAATTGGGTGTTGAAGGAGCATAACAAGACATTCATAACTTGGTTTAAAGAACAGTTAGATTATGATTATGGTTTCTTCTATGCATTTCTCTAGTTCAAAGGATAAAAACCATGTTCTGGCATCCATAGCTTACTTTGGGGTCATTGAAGAGATTTGGGAGATCGATTATAATAAATTTAAAATGCCTGTTTTTAAATATAAGTGGGTTAACAGTAACGGTGGTGTACAAACCGATGAATTAGGATTTACAATGGTGGATCTTGACAAAGTAGGTTATAAGGATGAGCCTTTCATCATGGCAATCCACGCAAAACAAGTGTTTTATGTCAATGATCCTTCTAACAAAAGGTGGTTTGTGGTTCTCCAAAGAAGAAGTATGCATGAGAGTGATGAAAATCAAGATTCAACACTAGATATTAATGACACCCCTTCTTTTTCAACACAAAGACCCATTTTCATTGATGAAAATGAAGTAGACGATGTATATGCCACTCGTGATGATCATCAAGAAGGGATATTGGAGGACATTCAAACTTGACTACCAAAGAATTTTATAGGTGAATACATGTTTGTCAGATTATCCATAATTAATATATGTTTGTTAAGTTATCCATTATAATTATATATATTTATACATGTTTGTTAGATTATCTCACATTTGTTTGTTTGTTTAAACAGACATTATATATGGCTGATCCATCCACATCAGAGTCCTCCAAAAAAAGGACTAGGTGTTACCACTACATCACAATTGAAAAATAGATTTCTTCCTGGTCAGAAGTTTTCTATTGAATTTAATCCAGATACTGGGCAAATGGGCGATCTCAAGGTGATAATGTAGCTAGCTTCAACACTTTTTTGGCGTACCTTGCACGAAGCAAGGTCTCCATTCTGATACCTAAATGGAGAAATGTCCCTGATAAAACCAAAGATTTGATATGGCAAGATGTCGTGGTATTGACCTTTATATCTAGTTGTATGTATATTTGTATTTAGCTTTATCGATCTTTGTATGTATGTATTTACTAACACCACCATTTTGTTGTGTATTGTAGGATTTGTTTGATGTTCCCCCTGATGAAAAGTTTAGGGACTGATGGTTGTCCTATGCGGGTGAGTGTTGAAATGACTTTAAGTCTAAACTCTCCAAGACATATGTATTTGGCAAAGGAGACTAAAATGGTTGCACAAATCCTTGTCAGAAGTATAATTTTCTTTCAGAGGACATATGGAATGAGTTTGTTAGGAGCCGCACGGAAGAAGAGTTTCTGGTTAGTTTGAATTATATTTTTTAACTTGGCTAATATAATTTTTTACTTATTTTAATTTGTGGTGTGTTACATTATTTGTAACAGAAAAAAAGAGAAAATGGAAAGACAAATGCTGCAAAGAATATCTACCCCCACCTATTGTCTCGTGGGGGTTATGATACACTTGAGAAAAATGTAATAGCACACAGAAGGAAAGCCTTGCAGGAAGAGGCTGGAGATGAAGCCTTGGAATCCCCTCCAAAACCAAACTGGTATGAGCTATGGACTATGGCTCGAACAAAACCATCAGGATCTTATACATCTGAAGATGTGGCCTCAGTTGCTCTTAAAATTATAAGTGTATCTGTCTTATTTAATATTATGTGATTTTTAACCAATTTAGGTTGACTGATCAAAGACCTCAGTGATTGAATTTGGTTGTAAGAGTCATTGGTTGAAGATGAATCTCAGAGTATTTTTATTCCAACTGGATGTCAAGATATCTTGACTACTGCCATTGGAACACCCGAGCACTATGGTCATGTCCGCACTGCTGGTCGAGGTGTGGGCTTTAAGAAATTCTTCGGAGGAACTTCACGCAGTCAGTCAAAGCAAATGGACATGGATGCCATGAGACATCATATCATGCAGGAGGTTAGTCAAATGTTTGAAGCTAGGTTTGAAGCTTACAAATCTCAGCTCAAGTCAGATGTGGAATCCCAACTAAGTTAGAAGTTACTGCCTTCTCCTAAAGCTACTGCGCGTGTCAGCACCAATGGTAGTTGTTTGCCAGAAAATGAGGAGGATCCTAAAGACAACATTTTAAAATACGTTGGTCACATGGCTTTTGATCTTCCGGACGGACAAGTTGGGATTACCTTGGAGCATGATGATCTTCCAATTTCTTACTTTTTCGCGGAGGACTTAACGGATTTGTCGCTCGGTGATGAGTTCTGGCTTACCAATCAACACTTGCAATTATGGTGCACGTAAGTATTAATTAATATATTTGTACATTTTTATTTCCTTTGTATCAATTATTTATAATTAACATTATTTTCTTTCAACACCTAGGTATCTGCATCGTATCTGTATTCAGAACAACATTAGTGATGTATATGGATTCTTGGATCCAACGTTGATGGTTGTCAAGCCCAACCCAAAATAGTCTAATGCATCTGTTCAAACTTACATATTGGATAAGCTAATTCACCAGGACAAAGATGTTTTCTTAGGACCGTACTGGCACAAGTGAGTATATTTTTATTCATAGCATATGTTTTTCTCTCTGTGCTTCTAATACACCTTTATTGTTGTTACCTAGTAATCATTGACAGTTGATTGTCATTTTTCCTAAGCATAATCTCATAGGCTGGATATGCTCACTTCATCAAAGGCCAAACCCACAGATTAAACATGTACTTGAGGGGTAAACTTTTAATTTATTTGTCATACTTGTGATGTCATATATGTATTTATCTTATATCTATAACTTCTATTATTTTATCAGAGCTATGGTGAACTATAATAGTGAGAAAGGTCTGGGAGAAGGAAAGAAGCCTAATTAGAACATACTCGCGATAAGTAGTTTGTCTTTATATGATATTTACATATTCAAAGCCGTATTAGTTATGTGTATATATAATTTGTACTAATTTATATTGTCATTTGTAGGGGCCTTGCCAAGATAACTCATGGGTGTGTAGCTACTATGTCATGAAGACCATGTTGTCCATTGTCACGATGAGGATTACCTCTGGATGGGATTTGGTAATAAAATATTTCATAACTTGTTAATCGATCTTTTTGATACCTTACAATATTTTTAGTTAGTTAATTAGATATGTTTTGAATTGAATTTGTAGTTATTCGACAGTCGCAGCACAAACCCATACAGTGATGAAGAAATTATCGAGATTCGGAAAACTTGGGCACACTTTTTGTGACTAAGATTGAGGAGCAAAATCTAAACTCGAAACCACCAAGACGCCGAGCAAGAAAAGCAACACAACAAAAATGACATGGTTTCTTTTCATTGCGTTGTTAAGTTTAATTGCTTTCAACTTTTCTTGGATGCCATGACTTTTGGTGGTTCTTTCTGATTAATTCTGTTATTTACAGAATGGATAGGTTGTTGTGGGATTATTAGGGTGTTTGTGGTGGTTTATATATTTTGTCTGGCAGTGGAGTTTTTTGAAGGAACTTTTGTGGTGGTTTATATATTCTGCGTGGAAAGGAACTTTTGTGGGGGTGTCATATATTCTGTGTTTTTGTGGTGGTTTTATATATTCTATATGGCAGTGATGTTTGTGGTGTTCTGATATTGTTTGTATGCTAGTAACGGAATTTTTAAAAAAATAAAAAAAATACTTATCACTCGGTTTTCATTAAAACCGGCGTTAAAACGGGTAACGGAATTTAAAAAAAAGTATTTAAAATATATCTATGGCGTCGGTTTTAAATAAAACCGCGGTTAAAAGTCACCTATGACGCCGTTTTTCACAAAACCGCGATTAAAAGTCACCTATTGATAACACCAATGTTGCATCATTTTTATAAGGATATTAGAATGTGATTTGAATAATTATTGAATATTATCAATTGAAATTCACTCTCTTTTAATCTAAATTGTGCATAAATGAAAAATTAGGCAATATGGTGGTCAAATACAAATTTGGGCTCGAAATAGGCCCAAAATGCTAAGTACGGCCTTCGCATAGTATAATGAAGCATGTCCATGCTTACCTGGCAAAGAATTAGCCACGAAGCGCCTCACGCCAAGGCCCACGCCTTCCCTGATAAATTTGGTTGGTATTTTAATCATATCTGGAGCTGTAGATATCGGATTAAGGCGTTCTTGGTGGCGTTGAAAAGCTAAGAGAATTTCCTACAACTTTGTCACAAATTGGATGGAGCACGACCTCTTCATCATGGAGCACGGTCGTGCTCAACTAAAAATATCAGAAAATCATGTCGGCAAGATCGGTGACGCTTAAACAGGCTGTAAAGGGAGCATGACCTTGGAGCACGGTCGTGCTGGTGCCGTGCTGAGCCCAAAATTTTGCCTATAAAAGGAACGCTCAACAGAACATTTAAAAACTTCCCCGGGATTGATTCTCTCCTAATTCTCTTCTTCTCTTGTAATCTTCTAGTCTTATTTTGTTGTTTTCTTATATTATGTTGTGTAACTAATCCCGTCACTGAGGTGATGGGGGATCTTTTACTTTATCTGTGATATCTTTATGATTTATAATATGAGTGTTTAAATCCTTTTGATTAAATTATTCCTGGTAATCTTACTTTAATAAGGATTGGCCATTCTTTACATAGTTGATTAATTGTTCGGCGATCGTACCTTGAATTAATTAACAGAACTCTAGGATTAATTGAACCTGTATATTCTGCCGGATCAAGGATTATATGTTCGTTTCTAGTCAGTCATTGAATTGATAAATATATTGATGTTTTATGCTCTTTCTATTTACTTGCTTTGAATGATCAAACAAAGTAATAAATTAGGAAGAAGACTGTTAACATTGCATGATCATTGGGTGTTAATAGCTTTTGAATAGATGATTGGTAATCAGTAAGAATTGTTACTCATGTTATAAATTAATCAAATACACATATATAAGTATTAGTGAACCCATTACCTTAGTGCTTTTATTATCTAAATTCCTTTCTTAAATATTTTATAATTCCTTTTCTACTTATTTTTATGCGCTCTTTGTTTAAGTTCACTTGAACCATTTGTCTAAATAACAAATTGATCTAAGTAGAGCAGTAATCATTTCAATTCCCTGTGGAGACGATAATCTTTTATACTATAACTTGACAAGATCGTATATTTGCGATTTTGACCGAACACCTATGGCGCCGGTTTTCCATTAAAACCGCGGTTAAATCTTTTTTTTTTGTTTTTTCAAAATTTTTTGTTCCTTTTACGTCGGGATTTAACGCTGGTTTTGGTAAAAACCGTGATTAAAAGTGACTTTTAACGGCGGTTTATAAACCGGCGTTAAATGTTCACACTTACAATGCCGAAAAAAAACACGCCGGATTGAAAACCAACGTTAAAATCCAAAAAAATCGCGATTAAAGGTGGTTTTTGTACTAGTGGCTTATCCTGTCACTGTTCTTAAAGGAACCTATTTTAAAGCAAACACATTTAATTTAATGATCTGCTTCACCAATCAACTCTATAAGACAAGATTATTAAGTAAATATATACCTAACAATGTCAATTTTGCACAAAACTAATATTTCTTTAGGAAGTAAATAATGTTCAAGTTTTGTATAAGCATGAAATAAAGACAAACATAACTTTTCTAACGGGGTATATATAATCCATCATCGGTATCTTGTGCAAGCAGGCAGCCGATATATTCTTCTACAGCTGATATGGACGGCTTGAAAGGTTTTCCTAATATAGGAGGCACCAATATGGGTGGATTGGCACCAATATTAATTAACCTATTTTAAATTAAGTTTTACCATTGAACTTATGTTAAATTAATTAGCTCTCCCCTCCCCATTGACCATCACCCCCACCACCATCTTTCCCTCTCCCCTCCTCATCAACCACCTTATTAGCCACCACCCCAATTTTTCCCCTCCCCATCAACCAACCCATCGGCACCCGCCCCAACACCCAAAACCAACCCCTATTACCCTCTCCCTCCTCATCAACCACCCCATTTTCCCCCACAAAGAACCAACCCATTGGCTACCACCCCCACGATTCCCCCTTCCATTCGGCCAAACCACACCCCACACCCACCCCATCTTACATGAACCCCACTTTTCCCCTTCCCATCAGCCAAATCACAACCCCATCTTTACCCCACCACCAACCTATTTTTCCCTCACACTCTGCCAAATCTCAACCCCACCTTATCCCCATCTTTTCCTCACTCACAAAATTCTCCAATCTTCACAAAAAACAACAATAGAGACCCCCAACAACAATTGAACAACACATCACTACAACATAAAATGAAATAGATAGCGCTTATTTTTTGCCTTCGCTAGCGCTTAAAAGCGCTACCTATTCAGTTGCTAGCGATCTTAGTTCGAAAGACAGTGTTTTAAAAACGCTAGTGAAAACTGGAATCGCTAGCGCTTCCTTGAGAAACGCTAGCTATGTTTGAGAATATATAGTGTTTTTTCAAGGAAGCGCTATATAGATAGCACTTTTTAAAGGAAGCTCTATCTATTTTCAATAATAGATAGCGCTTTCTCAAGGAAGCGCTAGCTATTTTTTTTTTTTTTTACAGTAGCTGTATAACAAATTATAACAAGTGTTTCAAATATGTTAAACTAAAATTATAAAAATCATAAATTGCATTTAATTAACAATAAATATTGATATAGATAGTCACCACAGGTCAGGTTTTCTACTTCTAACAAAGAACAGATGAAAAACTTCACTTCTTGGAAAAGGTTGCACTCGAGTAACATAGATACCAGAGAGATCCCTTGACATGCTATAGATAGTCACCACAGGTCAACAGATGATTAAGTCTGTCCCTCCACAAAGCTGGAGTTACATCTTCATCATCTATATGTTTCATATCCATTTGTTTTTTATGCTCAACGTTTTTAGAATGCAGTTGTTCCAATTTTAATTAAAATAGGAACAACTGCATTCTAAAAACGTTGAGCATAAAGAGCAAATGGATATGAAACATATAGATGATGAAGATGTAACTCCAACTTTGTGGAGAGACTGATTGGCATCCATTCCAAGTTGTGTCATGATTTGATATGTACCTGTGACCACAAAAAGTAGTGGGCTATTTATACTATTCTAGGAGGGCTGCCAAAATACAGAAAAATCTAGAATCATTTAAAGCATTTAGTGGTTACAAGAAAATTCTGAAATGGTTCAAAGTAAGTAGTGGACGGTGCATTTAAGTGTGGACAGTGGGGGTGGACGGTGCATTTAGTTTGGAAAGATGGATTTCTGTATCAGGTTGCATTCCAAGAAAATAATGAAAATAAGAAAGTTGAATCCATCTCCAAAGTATCTAAACCCAAAACATGCAAGTATATAGTAAAATGAAACAAGGAGCTTCTGACAAAGATGTGCTACCTACATACCAAAACATCAACAAAATAGTTTCCCACTCAATCTATAATTTGACAGTTCATTAAACATTAAAATTAACAGTAGCGATAGCAAGTTTACTTAGGGTTTTGAAGATTGAGTTTCTAATTCAAATTCAAATACAGTATAGACACTCACAGAGGTGGTGTCCACCCAAAGCTGCGGGATGAATCCCAAGCTAAGAACAGAGCGAATGCCTATTACATGAGTTAGGTTCTTGTTGTCAGTTTCTCACACCATCCACTGGAAATAAAACAAATAAATTTCTTAATCTAACAAATAAATAATTCCTAAAAAAAAAGAAAGAAACCAAACTTGCTAACAAATGAACAAATTTCTACTATTACTCACAGAGGTGGTGTCCACTCAAAGCTGCCAGACGAATCCCAAGCTAAGAACAGAGCGAATGCTTATCACCTAAATTTGAATAAATTGCCTATCACATGAATTATAGGCAATTGTGTCTTGTTGTCTAAAACATGAACATCTTTTTGTAAGATTCTAATAGTTTTAGCCAACAAGACACAATTCCTATATTTCATTAGCCAACAAGCTGCGTTGTTTCTCTTGGGTTAGGGTTGATAGAAGAAAAAAAGAGGAGGAGAGAGGAAGAGGGAGTGGCTGCCGCGACCATCTGGATGTTGGTTAGGGTTAGGGTTTAATGGTGGGGGGATGAAGGAAAGAAGAAGAAAAGGGAGGATCCAAAAATGGGGAAGAGAATGGGGGGAGTGGCTCTAGATTCGGGGGACCCGATTTGCAAACGGGCGATGAGGAGGACTCCTCTGCGAAAGAGGACATTGCAGTCGGTGAGATGGCAGTCGAGGGTGGTGAGGAGGGAGTCGAGGTGGCTCTGGGGAATGGAGGGAAATAACGTCATGGGGGTGTGGGAGATGGAGTGGAGGAGGTCGAGGGAGAGATGGCGTGGGAGGGAAGAGATTAAGAGGAACGCATGGGAGGAAATAGGGTTTCAGAGCGAGAGAGGGCAATTTAATGAGGGAACGCGTGGGAGGAAAGGTTAAAATATAGTAATCAGGTAAGATATTAGCTAGTGCTTCCTTGGAGAAGCGCTAGTGAAGTCCAGTTCTCAAATCATAGATAGCGCTTCCCTAGGGAAGCGCTAGTGAAGATCAGATAATTGATAACACTTCCTGGAGGAAGCATTAGCGATATCCTCATGCGATTTTTTAATAGCGTTTCACCAAAGAAGTGCTGTCTATTTGTTTGTTTTAACTAGCGCTTATTCTACAATACGCTAGTAAAGGCCCACTCATAATTTTAGCCAGCGTTGTTTACAATAACGCCATTTTTTAATAATCTGTTGTAGTGCATATAATTTGAGGAAAAAATCGCAATTGGAAAATTAAAGGAGGCAATCGTGCTGCATTTGAGAAGGTAAGGGAAGTAGGCGCTGGCGTTGGAGGATGTCGTTTGAGCATCGTGGACGACGAAACGAAGGAGGTAGTGTGGAGAGAAGAGAGGTTGAGACCAAATGATGACAGTGTGACAGATTTAGTGGTTGCTACACAGTTCAGAGGTTTACAATATAAATTGAACTTGGGTCGCTTTGCATCCGATAAAGGGGATGAGTTCTATTTCATATTGTGCTCTATGTGTTTGTTGGGTTTTTTGTTTGGGTGCATATGCGAGAGATGTTGAGCCAATGATGGTGACTATCTTGAGTCATGATGGTGGGTTGCTACTGGTTTAGATGATTTTTAGTAGTTGACAGGTCGAAGGGGCAGATTGTGCAATTAGAGTTCTAGGTTTCATTGATGTTAATCAACTCATTTTAATTAATTAAATTAATTAAATAAGTAAAATGTGATTAATAATATAATAATATTAAAGCTACTGAGCCGAATTCCATGTGTACGCCACATCATCTAAAAAGTCCATGTGGCATGTGTTTGTCACCGAGAGGGACCAAATGTGAACATTTCAGAATTGGTGGATCAAAAGGTGACAAAAAAATTTTGGGGGACCAAAACCAAACATTAAGCTAACATGGAGGACTAAAATCATATTTAAGTCTTTTTTTTTATATGATGGAAGTTAAGGATGATATAGTTTTTGGGAAAAAGGGGTGGCCGATGCATAATGGGCTGGTGGGGCATTATGCTCCCTAATGCTTGTTTTGTTGGAGCAATAAGACCCAGTGCTAAGTAGGGCATGAAGGGTTCAATTCAAAGGTAAAATCACTTGGGGTGGAATGAAAATGGGAAAATGGGGTGAGATGGTGGACAAGAAGGGGAAGAGGGACGGGGTGGTAAGAAACGGGAACATGGTGGTGATGGAGCAAGGAGCAAGGGAGGGAAAGGAAGCGGAAAAGGTGTTGACTAGGAATATTGTAGAGGGAGGGGTTAGGGAGGGAGATGGTGGCCGGTGGTGCTGCAGTTGTGAAGGGAGGGGAATGAGATGTGGCATGGTTGATGACTCATGAGCCATGTGTGTACCATGTGGGACCATTAACACATGTGACAAAGGGTGACATGGAATTCTGTTTTGCCACATAGGATATCAAACTAACGGAATTAACATTAAGGACTAATGTTGGTATATTTCGAACATGACAGACTAAAAGCTAATAATTTTTTTTTGGGGACTAAAACTATAAATTAACTTATTTTGGGGTGTGTAAATTCATATTTAATCCAAATAATAAATTACTAATTTTATTTTTAATACAAAATATTTGTAAATTAATTGGGCCATGGGCCTTATCATAATTGGAGCGGTTGGGTTACGAGAAATTACGCGACCCAAAAGAGAGAGAAAAAAATAAAATAAAAATGCATGAAAAAACGAAGACCAGAAAAGGCACAAGCATGACGAAGAAGATGATGATGGAGAATTGAGGTTGAGATTGAGGCGAAAATCGGAGTAACCAACCCAGTATGGCACTGACACTGAGAGTGTCTTCTGTTTGCTCACCTTTTCTGCAGTTAGGTTCCACTGCCACGGGATTCTCACTCTCACAATCATGCTCCGTTTCCAAACCGGGTTTTCATCCTCTGCGCTTTCAACCCAACAGAAATTCATACCCAACAACAAGGTTCATGGTTAGAGCTTCTAGAACGGAGTCCAAAGGTGTCACCTTGGGCTTCAGAGCCCCTCAATTTCAGGTTTTTACCTCCCCCTTTTTTATCTATTATATATTTTTTGAAATATGGGAATAATTACATTCCTTTTTATTGAAATCGAGTTAGCTTCCAGAACCTCTTACGGGGAAGGTTTGGACATTGGAAGATTTTGAAGCTCATCCAGCTCTACTGGTAGGATGCCACTTGCTCTTCACTCTCTCTGTTTTTTATGTTGGTGTTGGGACTTTTAGTCGTGAATAAAATAGCGAAGGAGTGAGCATACTGTTATAAAAAAGAGGCTTGAGCATTGGTTTTATGTATGCAATTCAGGCTTGTTTATGACTTTTGTCTACAGATAAGTCACTCTCTTTGTTTTAGAATTTAATAAATTAGTAGTATCTTTCTGTGGTTGCGGTTTGAGGTGAAATTTGAGCACTTGTCAGAAAAAGAATTTATTAGGAATATTTAGTAAAGGAGAGGTGTGAGAAGTAAGTTTCTTTAGTGGGGAAGCTTTGTGGGTGTCTTGAGGGTCTGAGAGAGAAAATTGTGTAGTTGTAATATTTTTCTACGTAGTGGATTTCCTGCAGTCTTTGGTGGTTTCTCTGGTTTGGGAGTTTTCCCGTTAAATTCTTGTGTTGTTATTATTTATACTATTTTGTTTTCCAATTTTCGTAAGTGCAGGTTTACGGGAAGAGAATTTGAAGAGTCAAATTAAATTCGGCCAGTGGTATCGAGCACGGAGTTACTGGCAAAGAGAGGATGTCGGAAGCGAGTTTCAAATGCAGTCAGTTTGATGTAGAAATTTGGCGGAAGATCAGCTTTGGCTTGTGGCAAATACAAGTCAGGATGTGTTGATTGATCACAGTTTACAGAGGCTTTGAAGGCGGGGTTACTCACTGAAAGTAGCGGTGATCTTTGGTAAAGCGCTAGTAAAGCAGACAAAGTGATGATGATTGGGAGGATCTGGATTTGAAGCGTGAAGTGCAGATTAAATGCGTGCACGACCAAAAATGTTCTTGCAAGCGTGAAGGAGCATCCACGGCAAAGGGACTGCAGGAAAAACTTCGAGAGTTGTATCAAACAAAGAGGCGTCTCGAATCGGTTGTATCACGAAGAGAAGTTTCATCGTTGCAAATGGATGAAGGTACTACTTATTCGGATCATTTAAATATTCTCGATGGCATTGTTTACGAGCTTGAATCTATTGGAGTTAAAATTGATGATGAGGATCGAGGCCTTAAGAAATTTGTCGTGTCTCTTCCACGATCCTATGAGGCACATGAAGCGCTATTAATTCATGGGCATGGTAAGGAGAAAATAATTTTCTCGGAGGTTACTAGTAAGCTTAGCACTACGAAGAAGAGGAGACTTGGTGGGAATGTAACAATCCACATGAAAGTTCTACATTGGTAGCTCATGTTGGAAGAAGAAGAACTCCATAAGAATATGCATTTGGGGATGTGAGGCGATCTGGCCATATCGAAGAAAATTGTAAGGTAAAGCGAGTTCGGCAAAAAAGCTGCATGTCGACAAGTGGAGATCTTTGATAATGAGACTAACATTATCTCAGATCTTGATGTCCTTTGAAAGAAGAAGGACATGTATATCCTTATGGCATGGGTCCCAAAGTTGCCATGATAAAGGATATTAAATGTTAAGCGGGACCACATTTTGCACCACGGGCATTGGTTGACATTGATGCGAGGTGTGTGGTGAAATTTATGTCGATGGTGATTAACTTCCACTTGAGAGTCAAATATGGGAGTTCTTGTAGTTTTGACAAGGTTATATTTCGACATGTCACCAGAGGTTTAAATGCTTGGGATGGCTAGTTACGGTGATTATGCTTTTATGGTGGGGCGTAGGCTGCGTTGCGATGATAGCGAAAGCTATGAGAATCTTAAATCGAGGTGGGCGTTGTGGGACCTGAAAGTCACGAGGTGGAGATTGTTGGTGTTGGGACTTTTAGTCCCACATCGAGATAAAATAGTAAGAGAGTGAAGCCTCTTTGTTATAAAAAGAGGCTTGGGCCTTGGTTTTATGTACACCATTCAAAAGCTTGTTTAGCAACTTTTGTCTCTAGATAAATTCCTCTCTTTGTTTTAGAATTTAATAGAATTCTTAGTATGCTCTGTGGTTGCGAGTTTGAAATTTGAACCTGTCAGCATCGAGAAAAAAGAATTTATTAGGAATATTTCTTGTAAAAGGAGAGGTGTGAGAAGTAAGTTTTGCTAGTGGGGAAGCTTTGTGGGTGTGCTTGAGGGGGTGAGAGAGAAAAGTGTGTAGTTGTAATATTTTTCTACATAGTGGATTTTTCTCTGGTGCTGGTGGTTTTTCTCCTGGTTTGGGAGTTTTCCACGTTAAATTCTTGTGTTGTTATTATTTCTCTATTTTGTTTTTCCAATTTTCATAAGTGCAGTTTCTGGGGAAGAGAATTTGAAGAGTCAAATTCCCAACATTTTATCATCTTTGTTTGTTTTTCTTAATTTTCCGATTATTCATATTTTTTATGCTATGTTTGGTGGCCTGAATGTAGAACTGAAATGAATTCAATTGAAATGGGATCATTTATAAATCCAAGCAAGTTTCATATAATGATAATATTCATGCAAGAATTCATTAAATGTATAATGCCACCTAGTGAGTTGGTTCATTTCTGTTCAATTATGAGATTCTTGTATTTTCATTCATATAAGCTATTTAGTTCCAGTTGCAATATGCAAAAAATACTTAATGAACCATTTTGTCAAATGTGGCCTGTGGCTAAGATTTATGGACTGTTCTTATGGTTATTCCTTATGAATTATGATGCAGAAAGAACGATACATACGATTGTTTCGAAAATTCTAATTAAGAGCTATCCCTAGTTGCTAATTTAGTGAAAATGTTATCTTTCTCCCTGCTCAGTCGTGACCATGCTCGTTTTCCCTTCCTCTTTATGTGGTCATGCAGGTTATGTTTCTATGCAACCATTGTCCATTTGTTAAGCACCTGAAAAAAGACATCACCAAGCTTACTAAATTTTATATGAAGGTAGCCAAATAAATCACCCTGGAAGAACTTTCTTTCTTTCTTTTAGTAGCAGGTCAGACTTGCATAAGTTAAAAGCGTTACAAGAATGTTTTTCCCCTTCTTTTTACAGAAAGGACTTGCCGCCATTGCTATATCTTCGAATTCTGTAGCTACACACCCCCAGGTTTTTGTAACTTCATATCCCGGAATATAGCTACGTTGAAAGTATTGAATGATTTGTCCAACTTGGAATTCTGCCTCACAGGATGGACCAGAATTTATGGCAGAAGAAGCTAAGCTGTTTGACTATCCTTTCCCATACCTATATGATGAGGTAAGATGCAGTATATCTTAACCTGTTTTATTTATTCCCCAGTCTCATGCTTTATCAGTTGAACAGATGCCTATTTAATCATGTATATATTATCTGACCTGGTTAATTAGGCATGACATCATCCTTTTTATGGTCATACGTTTACATCCTTCACTTCAGTAACATTCTCTTGGCTCGACTCTTTTAGCGTACAGTTGGATTGCATGCTCGCTTTTCCTGTAATTTGGGGGGAATTTCATGTTGATGTCACTATGATGAGATTACTATAATCCACCACTGTAAATCAGGTTAAGCACATAATTTTCCAAGCTTATCATTTAAACTCAAGATTCATAAGACATCATAAAAAAAGTAGTCAGTCTATATTGTTTCTCCTTATTAAAACATGAGTCCATTGAAAGGTGTAATATCATTATAAAAGAAAAGGGAAAAAATATGTAGGCCTCCTCCTTTAGTAGCAGCCGAATGTTGTTCTTTATTGAGGTATTTAATTGACAAACTAATGTGTCATTTTATGATATGAATGTCAGAACCATAAATAGACATTGCATGTCAATAATTTATTATTATCCATATATTCATTTCAAAATATTTTTTTTAAAATTGTTTTCCAAATCACATTTACATTTTTATCCTAAACCTGGAAGCACTTTCTGATAGCAATTACTCAATTAGAATTGATTCCTTGCTGCAGAGGATTTTTTATCTATGGGGTTTATTGAAATCAACCAACCTCTTGCTCTTGGAGAGCTGATGTTATCTATGCCTGTAATAATATAATAAAACCCTGATCTTTGATGGAATGTTCTTTACTGCAGTCGCAAGAAGTTGCACAAGATTTTGGAGCAGTTTGTACACCTGAATTTTACCTTTTCAAAAAGGTAATTACAATGAGTCTCTATCGATCATATTTCAATGTACATCATATTTCTATCAATTAATTAAAGAATAACAGGATGGTCGAAGGCCGTTTGAGCTGGTTTATCATGGTCAGTTTGATGATTCAAGGCCAAGTAATAATATACCAGTCACTGGAAGGTTTGTTTCTTATAAATGAATTAGCATTGAACAATTATCCGAACATTTTCAATCTCTTAAAAGTAGCAACCATTTGAATTTTTTTTTTCCCCCCATAAAGAGACTTGGGCTTGGCAATAGATCGTGTTCTGAGTGGCCAGCCGGTACCATCAGATCAAAAACCTGGGTACTTTCTACTATACTCCTCTTTTTGATTTGAGAATCTTTCAAGTTTTGGTCTCTGTCATGGTCATGTTTTTCTGTATGTTTGAAGTGTTGGATGCAGCATAAAGTGGCACCCAGGGAAGAAGTTTTGATCCGTACATTGTAATTATCTTGCTCAAGATACTAATCAGTGAGTCCAAGTTTTTTTTTTTTTTTCGTCTATATTTTATGTCCTATATCTCCCACGGTATTGGAGTCTTTCATCTATTTGTTTTTTTAGTTCCATTAAGGCTTAAGCGTTCCTGTTTACATAGAACTTCCGAAGGTGTGATTTGCAAGGAACTGGTGTAATTTGCAGTTATATTTACTGGATATGTTATGTCATGTAAGTTGTACACATGAATGAATATAGATTGAAATAGCATTCAGTCACGACTCACAGTAGGTTCCAGTATCCCTGTTCTTTGTTTCTTATATGTTGTAATAATAAGGAAATTTTGTTTTGCAATCCTTTTGGAAATGCAATCTTATTAATGATATTTTCAATTTTCCGTAAACTTGTTATAATGTTTTCTAATATGTGGAGTTTGATATTTGATTATTTGCACATCCTTTAAATTAACTTTGTAATGTTCTAATTTTATGTAAAGAGGTGGAAAATAAAAGTATACACACAATACAAGATTAAGGGCATGTTTGGATTGGTTAATGAACAACTAATTATGGCTTATCTACTGGCATAAGCATTTGACAGAGTATTTAGGAAAGCTTATGAAAATAGTTTATGACATGTCCGTAAGCTGTTTTCATTTTATTGCAATAAACTCTCCAAGATAACTTATGAAACAATTTACAACTTACGTAACAATATTTTTTTTTTCTTTGATTATAAAAATAACTTACATATAAACATTTATAAGATAAATATTTATCATATGAGCACTTAATTAAACTGTTTACCCTACATTTACATTGACGTCCTCTCACGTTTATGAAACTTAAACCTCTCCCACAACCTCTTTGGCTTTTTGGAATTACACTATCCTTTTTTTTTAATTAAATTTGTAGTAGACAAATACCCTCGGCTTAATTTTATTTCGGGGCACACGTACTCCTTTGTAAACAAATGTTCTAATTCGCAGGCGTATCTCTGAAAAAGCAACATTATTGGAGTGTATTTGTCTCATTAATCCATTTCCCTCGCCAAAGACCTTGATAACATGGTCCAATTATTTCCATGCAAATGGCCTAATACTGTGGTGAAGCACTGAGGCAAATAACTTTTTAAAGTTTGGGGCTGATTTATTCGATCTGTTCTTTTCAACAGAAAATTTTACTTGAATTATCATCATCACCGGCAAATCTATGTTCCTGTTGTACCGACCAAGCGTTATCTCTCTGCCGCCAAATTTTACTTGAAAAACTTTTATGGCACTGTTACTTATTTGATGCCAGAAAGTTCTCGTTTCAACTTTGAGTGAATAGCCTTACAAAGAGCTGCAAGCAAAAGCCCGAGAAAAAGAAAAAGTAACAAAAATGTTATGTTGAGAAACTTGCCAAGTACACATTTTCTAAATACATAAATGTTGTTTAGTCGAGAAAAAATTGTGTAGAAATTTGGCATGTGATATTGTATGAGAATAGATGTAAAGTAAATGCTGTTATTAAAAAAATAAAAAAAAAAGTAAATGCTAACCAGTTCTCTTATTGGTTAAAGAATTAAAAATAAAAAATGTTACTGAAAAGAGCAATATTTTAATAAAGATTTCTTGATTTCTTGATTCCTTATCGTTTCTTCAGTTGACTGTATCGTAGTTCTTCTTAAGTTTAGTGTACGGTTAGTTTATGCGTGTGTCTGTGAGTTTTTATTTTTTATTTTTTAATTATTGATTCTTAAAACACGAGTTCCTTGGCTCTGTCAAGATTAATCTATGTTTCCTTCTGTGCTCTCATCATTGTTTCCTTCAAATGAGATTGATTGTCTCCCTTTTACCAATCACCCTTCGTTCTATTGTGGCTGTCGTAAACAGTTCCATTTTTCTTTCATTTATGTATAATAATCCAACTTCCATTAATATCCATCAATTTAGTACTGAGTGTCAAATTTCTTACGCTGCTATATTTCTTACGCTGCTTTATAGGTATAATTCGTTGGTTTCTTGCGGTGGATGGTTATTTGTATTTATGTGAATTGTGCAGAAAGATAGAATTTTATTGTTATTATTATATAAAATAATAAAACAAAACCTACTATATGAACTAAATGAAATAGTAAATACACTATTGGGCCAAAAGAACTACACACATTACCTTTCTAATTGATTCTAGAGGTTAACATTTTATTTTTGTTTTGTATCGAAAAATAGGAATTTGGATTCGTTGAAGTGAAAACACCATGCAGTCAGCAAATCTCGGATGTTGGATCAAGATCAGATGGTCTATATTCCAACTTCACCAAATCACTTTCAAATACAAACTCGGAATATGAATCGTCTAATCTTTATCCAACGACCAAGATCTATTGACTGCAGTGACTACATGATGTTTTGACCGCGTCCAATCAAAAAACTGTGATTACTTAACATTGTTGGTTGCTTGCTTTCCTAACCACCAGGGGAGATAAGATCTATCAAACTATCAGTGGGCCAAGGATGGTCTGCAATCACACGAATAAAAGCAAGACATCTTTTCAATAACATGGAGTACGAGCTATCTCTCTCTCTCTTTACACAAATAATTGTGAAGGATGGTGGTCTAGTTGCTTCTCTTCTCTTTTATAGTTTTGCGCTCATAGAGGTTTATGCCACGAATGAAGACAATCTCAACTCTTGCTTTTCCCTGGCCCATCTCTCCCAGTCCCTTGAAAGCTATGTCCGTTTCTTAGGTCCCTACTCTAACAAGTCATTATTGCCGAGGTTAATTGAACCTAAAGGTCTATGCCATGGTACCACTATTCATTTGTTTATTTCTTCTTACCACTTGTGTGTCGGCAAAAAAAGGTTCTTAGATTGGTCACAACTACATCCTATGGCTATGATCCTAATGCATCACCTTCTTCCTGAATTTTAGTGCACTACAAATAATAGCTTGATGCTATATCTACATTGCAAGAACCATATTTTATGCTCATTTAAAAAAGAAATATAATATATATGGAGACTATAGAGTGCTGTGATATGAGCTGTTTCAAGTTTTTGTATTCCATTTACTTGACTTTTGACAACACTGAGTAGTAGTTTTTATTGATAGCAATTCTTGGACATGATCAACTTAAGATGAGGATGCAAGTTTCTCTAACTGAAGAGTTTATCTACAAGATGTAATGTGGAATTGCCATAAGATGTGATACTAATAATCTATACAAATAAATAATGTGTCACTTAAGAAATTAAAAAGTCTAATAATCAATTTGGTGGCTATGAAGAAGAAGATGATGATTCTATCAAAGGTTCACATGATTTGGAGAAACTGGAACAGTGAACTGCTGCTTTAGGATTGGTAACCATGCTTTTATGGAGAAGATTTGGTTTCTCAAAATCATCATTTTCATGCCTGATCTCCTTGAGCATTGCTGTTACATCTTTCATTGTGGGTCGTTCTTCTGGTGATGGATTCACACAGAGGAGAGCCACCCCGAGCACTTGAAGCATCTCCGGGGTTCTTGTTCCACATTGCAATACTAGTTGCCGGTCAAGGATAGATGTAAATTCTCTTTTTCTCTCTCTGATTTCACTGGCAATCCAGGTGACAATGTGAGCACCCTCTGGAATCCTGTTATCAGTTGGCTCCATTCCCGTTAAGACCTCAAGGAGCACAACACCATAACTGTACACATCACTCTTCTCTGTGATCCTTAAACTGTATCCATATTCTGCATTTTTACAGATAATACTGTGATTTGTCAGCAGTCACAATGAGATATGGAAAATGACCCAAAATGGACATAAAATACACAAGTAAAAAAGAATGTCTTAAAGTGTAAAGACACTGATTTTTTAAAATTCGTTTTGACAAAAAAAATATGATGCAAGACTGAAGAGTTTTGTTGAACTGAGATTGTAAAAATGAACTGGTTTGTTGGGAATGTCAAAAGCTTTTATACTCACCAGGAGCTATGTATCCATAAGAACCTGCAACTACATTAGAGGCTGCTGAACACTCTGAGGAACTGATGAGTTTTGCAAGGCCAAAATCTGCGAGAAAAGCCTCAAACTGTGGACCTACCAAGATGTTGTTAGCCTTAATGTCACGATGGACAATTGGAGGTATACAATCATGATGAAGATATTCTAAACCATGAGCTGCTCCAAGTAAGATCTTATACCTTGCATCCCAATCCAAAAACAATCTCTTTTCGTGGAGTAATCCAAACAAACTCCCATTGCATATATAATCAAACAAGAGCAATCTAGTTCTTCCATTGTCGCAGCATCCTAAAAGTCTCACTATATTTTTATGCCTTATTGATCCAAGGGTCTGCACTTCTGCTGTAAACAGATCTCTCTCTGGTGGCTCTTCATTCTTTATTGGCCAAAGCTTCTTCACCGCAATTACCTGTTTCGTTGGAGTCTCTACACGATAAACAACTCCCGAGCAACCCTTTCCCACAATGTTTGAATCTGACAATTTTGTGACGATGTCATTGATGGAGAAGTTAAGCTTTTGGAATGGAGTGAAAGCCCATTCCATTTCACCTTCATCAAAATTCCTCCCAAAATTGTCCCCTAGAATCCTGAGAGCTAAAATCACTCCACAAGTGACAATAATAGAAGTTAAAATAACCCCAAGGAAAGTGTAGACAATAGTATTTCTTATTGACTTGACGCCCTGGCGATTTCCACTTGCATGACACTTGTTAATGCAAAGGTCAGGGTTACCAGCAAATGCAGCAGCAGGTAGATCCTGGAAGAACTTTGTGTCTGGAAGAGTACCAGAAAAGTTGTTATAGGAGACATTTAGAGACACTAGATTGTCAAGATTACCCAGTACTCCGAGGGAACCGAAGAGCTTGTTGTGAGAGAGGTCCAAGATGGAAAGTTTTGAGAGATTTGAAAAGGTCTCTGGAATAGGACCAGTAAGAGAATTCCAACTCAAGTTCAAGAGGATATCTAATCCTTGCAAGTGACCAATCTCATCAAGAATGGAACCATTGATCCTATTGTTACTTAAGTCCAGCAACTGCAAATCCTTACAAAGGCCTAGTGACTGAGGGATCAAACCAGTGATGAGGTTTCCACTTAGAATCAACTTATTTAAAGATGTAAGCTTGCCCAAACTCTCAGGAATGCTTCCAGTTATTCTGTTTGCAGAAAGATCTAAGACATTAAGATTAACTAGGAATTTTAATGAGGAAGGAATGGTTACTTGCAGCTCATTACTGTGCAAGTCAAGCATTTCTAGATGAGCACAATTACCTATCTCATAGGGAATATCTCCACTGAGTAGATTATTTGACAACTCAAGAAAGCTCAAACTTCTTAAAAGGCCTATTTCTTGTGGAATTTGACCAGTAAAGTTGTTTGATCCAAGCCTTAACCTGATCAAGCTGGTGCACCTGCCAATATCTGGTGGAATTTGACCTGAAAGTCTGTTGGATATCAGCAACAACTGAGTTAAATTCTTTAGATGAAAGAGCGAATTCGGAATCGGACCGGTGAGGAAATTGTGTGAAAGATCAACTGCTTCAAGTTTCTCACAGTTGGATAGTTCTGTTGGTATACTTCCATGGAGTTGATTCTGCCAGGCAAAGAAGAGGGTAAGTTCCTTCAATTTCCCCATAACAGGTGGAATCTCACCAGAGAATTTGTTGTTGTCTAATTCAAGTTGCTTCAGCCTGGAGAAATTGCCAATATATGAAGGTATTTCTCCATAAATGTTATTATCAGAGAAAAGTAATTCCTCCAATGAGAGTAAACTACTGAGAGTCACAGGTAACTGACCACCCAGAGAATTCAAAGAGAAATCTATAACCTTCAGATTTGTGCAGTTTCCCAGACTTTCTGGAATGGTGCCAGTCAAATTGTTCTGCCACAGCAATACCCTTTTGAGACTTTGCATGAAACCCAATTCATAAGGAATATTTCCAGAAAGCTGATTTTCATATAAAAACAAATCTTCCAAGGCTGAGCAGTTGTGAATCTCCGGTGGGATTTTACCTGTGAGATGTGCTGTGTAGACTGAAAGTATCTTGAGGTTTTGAAGTTCTCCTATACTTGGTGGAATCTCCCCAGAAATTCCAGTAACAGCAAGTCCAAGAAAAACCAAAGCCTTGCAGTCTGATATCTGCATTGGAATTTCACCATGAATACCTTGATTTCCACCTGCTCTTAAGGATTCAAGAGCCTTCAACTGGCCTATTTCACCAGGAATCATACCAGAAAGCTGGTTGTCAAACAGCACCAGCTCTTGAAGCTTTGAACAGTTTCCAATTGTGGTTGGAATTCCACCATGTAAGGAATTTGCATTCAAAGATAACCACCTCAGTTCAGATAGCTTTCCTATTTCTTCTGGAATGGTTCCTGTTAAAGTATTGAAGCTAAGGTCCAGAGTGACTAGAGAGGACAAGTTTCCCACTGAACTTGGAATCTCACCAGTGAGATTTCCATTTGAGATGACTAGAGTTGTAAGGTGGTTAAAAGAAAGGAACTGTGTAGGGAAGCTGCTGCGAAGGTCGATGGATGTTATTATGATCTCTTCAACAAACCCTTCTGCAGAACATTTTATATAATCCCATCTGCAAGGATTTTTGTGAGTTGGATCCCATGATGAGAAGGGTGTAGTAGCAGAGTTGGAGGAATTGAAGGTTGAAAGCCACGAAAGTAGAGAGAGACCTTCCTGGTTAAGACCAGAGATGGATGGAAACAAAGAGATGCTGAGAAACAAGATTATAAAATTTAATGCATTTGACATGATGAGGTCAGTGTGCTGCTACTGTTCTATCTCATCCAAACATAGCAGCAATAGTCTCTCTGAGTTACTCTTTCTATGTTCTCTGTATCATGATAGTTGGATTTCGAAATTCACATATCTCCATTTAATGTTACTAATGAAGATGTAGACCGTTCCTTTATCCTTCATCATCAAACAATATTTCACTATTTCTCTTTTATATTTGAGGTGGATTTACAGCAAAGGCTGAAGAAACAGACAAATTGGAAGAATTAAGCAAACAATGGTATCAGTATCCTAGTTCAATTGTTGTGCCACTCGTTATCGAGCCACTCAGGTTATGCTCCAGATGCCCAGTCCTAGGCGTGAGGGGATGTGTTGGAATGGAATAGTGAGATGGCATGTGTGACAACCACACTAAAAATTTAAATGGAGCCGCCACTAATATTTATTTTTATAGGAAACATTGGAAAACCTATTTTTTGAATTTTTTTGAATTTACCGCGAGAAAAAAGGTCTTTGAACCAGATTTTAAGCTCGGGAGTTGGTTACGCATAGGGAAGGTACTAGCACCCCTAAAACGCCCATAAAAATGGTACCTTTAATTATTCGGAAAAAAATGTTTGCCTAAAATTGATTCCCTTTTTGGTTTTATTAGCAATGGTGCCTAAAAACTAATTTATTTAAAAAAGGAAAGTACTTCGTTTCAAAAAGAAAGCTTTATTATTATTTTTGTTAGAATCCAGAAAAATTCCTTTTTTAATATTATTACTTCATCCCTTTTTTAAAAATAACACAGAAATGAAAAAAGGAAACTTTTGGAAAAGAAAATAAACATGATTTCGATTATGTTAACTTATTAAAGAAAAAAACATATAAATGAAAAAATGTAGAAACTTTCCTTTTTCGCTTTGATGCCCCTCTTAATGGGAAATTTGCAATTCGGTCCTCTGAGTTTGGCCATTGGGAGGCCAAACCCTAACACTAGCTTCGAGCCTCACATGATGTAAAATGAGAAGATAAACACAAAAAAACTCAAGAACAACAAATAAACACGATCCAAAAGAAAGATAAATAAAAAGTTAATAAAAAATAAAGCAAGTGAAGAAATATAATAGAATAGATTAAGGCTAACAATCAATTGCTATTACAGGATCAAAAAGAGAAAAAAAATAAGAGAAGGAGATGAAACACTGACGAACAACTGGGACCAGAAATGTACAAGGTAGCAAAAAATTAAATCCACCTAAAACTAAGAGTGTTTGTTTTTCTTTTGTGGCCTCACAAAGATCTCAGCAGCGGCCTTGCTCTCGCTTTTGTCTCTCCTCAGATTCAAAAATCAACTTCCCTTTTTTTGGAGATCCAGAACGCTCTCTTGGTGACTCTTTTCAGATCCCGAAAACTCTCATCGGTTCGCTCCCCCCTTTTTCTCCTCTTTGAGAGGCTTTTATAGCATTCTTCGAATCTGTTACAGAAACAAAGAAAGATCAGGATCAAAATAAACTGGGAATAAAAGGAAATAAATGAAGAAAAAGATAATAGAATCACTCCCTGATTTGGTTCTGGATGTCCATGTTTTCCTCTCAACCGAATCTCCATAAATCTGAGACATATTATCGAAAAAAGGGGGATTTTGGTGTGATTTGGTTTGAGATTAAGAAAGGGAGATTTGATTGATTCTCCAAAATATGCTTTCTGAAAAGGAAAGGGATGGAAGATGATCTATTGCCTTATTTTTTATATTTCTTTCTTTTGCCTTATTTTTTTATTTTCTTTATTCATTCTATGATACCAAAAATATTATTTTTATTTATTTATTTATTTAATATTACTACTACTAATTTTAATAAGCAAAAATAAATTAAAAGAAAGAGGCCGGACAAAATTAGGGTACGACAGCTGCCCCTCCTTAATTACATTTTACTCGAAGGTCTTCGTGCATTTGTTGTAAAAGTTAATTAAGGATAAAGGACTCTAATTTTGTCCAGAACAAAATTGTTTGAGGATGCGAGATTGGCTCCCGACTTTGCTTTGGGATTCTAGGTCTGATTCCTAGTGAATTCTCGGTAGGGCATAGGTTTAGTTCCTAACTCTTATAAAATTGGTGAGAGATTCTAGGTTCGATTCCTAGTCAATTCCCGGTAAGACATAGATTTGGTTCCTAACTCTTACAAAATTGGTGAGAGATTCCAGGTTTGATTCCTAGTGAATTCTCGGTAAGGCGTAGGTTTGGTTCCTAACTCTTACAAAATTGATGAGAGATTCTAAGTTTGATTCCTAGTGAATTCTCGGTAAGGCATAGGTCTGATTCCTAACCCTCACATCTTTGGTATTGATTACTTCCCTACTTAGGGAAAGTTTAGGGTGCAAGCTTCTTCGTCACTCGACACAGGTTTGGGTCAGATTCCCAACAAGGGTAAGTCAGGTTCTTAACTCTTGCTAAAAGGTACGGATTGGCTACCCTATTTAAGTAAGGTCCGAGATATGAGCTTCTCTGTCACTCAATATGGGTTCAGGTCAGATTCCCGGCAAGATGTAGGTCAGAATCATAACTCTTGCTAAAGTATGGACTGGTTTTCCTATTGCAGGTGAACGTCCAGTGTATGAACTTCTCCGTCACTCGACACAGTTCGAGTCAGTTTCCCGACAAGGTATAGGTCTGATTCCTAAATCTTGTTAAAAGGTACAGATCGATTTCCATAATTGAGGAAGATCCGGGACGCGGGTCAGGTTCCCGACTAAAGGCTTGGGTCAGATTCCCAAGGTGGTGGGTCAGATTCCCAGCAAGGTGTAGGACATGTTCCTAACTCATGCTAATAGATTGAATAGGCTGAGTATTAGTTCTTACTGAGTAACAATAGACCAACTATATGTAATATTTGAGAGGGTGGGTCAATGAACCCAAAAACTTTGATGGTCATGCAAGATGCAATGAATGGTATGCCATGCATGAAATGAAAATTTTTTATTTTTAGAGAAATGTTTTTTTTAAGGTGGGTCGTGGACCCAAAAGTATTGATGATCATGCCAGATGCAATGAATGATATGCTATGCATGAATGTTGTTTTGTTTTTAGAGAAATGATTTTGAAGGTGGGTCTGAGGCCCATAAGTATTGATTGTTATGCAAGATGTAATGAATGATATGTCATGCATGAGTATTATTTGCTTTGAAAGATTTTTGATTTTCCTGAATTCCTTTTGAGGACGCTGCCCTTAGACTCGTGGGATGATAACTTTCTGTCTGATTGCTTGTCTGAATGGTTGACTTTGTACTGCACCAGGTTTGCATATTTGCCCCTTGATAGATCATTTTATGGATCCTCAAATTTTTAGCTTCATGCTTTGAATGCCCTTGGGAGGATTAGATTGACAACTTTGATCCATAGAGACCTTTCAGTGTCCCTTTGGCCTTCGTCCAGCCATGTGAGGAAGGATCTATGTAGAGACGCGGATCACCTTGTGTAGTTTTGAAACTAGAACGAAATCCTGAATGCGAAGCTTGTAGACGATGGGCTCAGCTTTTGCCCCCAGCTTCTCAGTTTATGTTTAGATCTGCGAGGTCCAATCTGGGTTGACATGTTTGTAAATTTGACCCTAACTTTTGCCTAGGCCGCTCTTTGCGAGTTTTCAACCTAGCGGGTCGCTCTAACTTCTGCCTAGACTGCCCTTTCAGGTTTTCAACCTAGCGAGCATTTTATTTTATATTCTTTTTTTTTTGTAAAGCAACTGCACTGAGGAGTTTATATGGATCTCCTTTTTCAAAAATCAAGTTTTAGGAAAATATGAGCAATTTGACTTTAATCAGAATGGACTTTATTAGGGTTGTAACATGGCCAAGGGTTAAGGTCTATGAAAGAAAGGATATTTCAGGCTCAAAAAGTATTTAAGGGTTTATGGAAATAAGGATCTTTAGTCTAAAGATGCACTTGATGGTTGCTAGCACAATTGTCTTGTTTTGCTTTTGCATTTTTATTCATTTATTCTTTGCAAGCGTCTTGATACGTTGCATTTAATATTTGCTTGCTTGCTTGCTTTGGTTTTTTTTTTTTAACAGACAAAATTTAATGGACTATTGTGCTAGCCTTCAATGTATGGGTGATCCTTGTTTAGGGTATTTGAAAGAGAATTTCGTTTTAGGCTCAAAAGGGGTAGCAAGGGATAAATAATTTTTTATATTTTTGGATAGAGAAAAACAGCCAAACTTCATCTCAAAACCTTATTGCTCAAATTTTCACAAAAATTAATTTTTGATTATTGTGCATTTGCTTTACCATTTTATTTTATATTTTTCTTAACTACTTTTTTTTTTCGGATTGACCATGTACCAAGAAGGGAAGTTAAAAAAATTCAAATTGCATTTCCATCGATGTATTGAAAAGATGGGAACAAAGTGGGCCCTTTACAAGATATGCCCCAGGGCTTCGGGCAAAGCGTAAAAACAAATGAAGGTTGTTTAAACAGGGCTATTCTTTGAAGTTTTACCACTTGGTGTTAATCAGAGCCCAACAATTCTCAATGGAGTGGCCCACTGCCCCAACTTGGCATGTTGTGATGAGCAGCGTTTGTTTCTTCTTCCATCTCTTGGCTTATACTGCGCGATGGTTGTTGAATGTTGAGGTTGCCAATCCTTCTGCTTATTATCCCTGCTTCCACTCTTTCCCCGACAATGATTAGGTCTGAGAAGCTTGAAGAGACATTTCCCATCATCAGATCATAGAAGGGTTGTTGAAGTATGTCAGTGAACGTGGTAACCATCTCTTTCTCAGATAGCGAAAGTTCCACTTGGGTTGCAATCCCTCTCCATCTTTGGGCATACTCTTTGAAGCTTTCGTTGCCCCCTTTTACCATGGTTTGCAACTGGGAGCGGCCAGGAGCCATGTCCATATTGTATTTATACTGTTTGATGAAAGCTTTAGCCAAATCATTCCATGAGTTGATTTTGCTCCGCTCTAACTGCATATACCAGCGTAGGGATGCCCCGGTAAGACTCTCTTGGAAGAAGTGGATTAGGAGCTTATCATTACTGGAGCAGGAGGCCATCTTCCGGCAGTACATGATGAGGTGGCTTCTTGGACAAGTTAAACCTTCATACTTGACGAACTCAGGAACTTTGAATTTTGGAGGAATTACCACGTCCAGGACCAAACATACTTCTGAAGCTTTGAACCCAATATGATTTGCCCCTTCAATTGCTTTCAGTCTATCTTCCACAATTTGGAGTCTCTCTTGATCTAGGGGGTCTCCTGATGGGCCATTGGAAGCCTCTCGATACTCATTAGTGCTGATGGAATGGTTTGCACCCAAGTTCTGCAAGAGGTCCAATATCTTGTCCATCTTACCCTTGATTTGGTCGAGTTCTTCTCTCATCGCTTGCTGATTCTGTTCCAACAAGTCCATGAGTCTGGATTGGGCCCGAATCCGGTAAGGGTGCAAGGAAAACTTAGTTATAGCTATTTTCTGGTATAAAGAAAAAAAATGAGTTATGTTATGAAAATGTCATGATTATGCATGCTATGAATACATTTTTTTATGTACATTTCATGCAAAAGAATATGATGGAGAAAAGAGAAATATTTTTATTTATTTATTTTTTTCTAGAAAAATAAAATGAATGCAAGGATAATGAGAAATGTCGCTAAAAAAAGAGAAAATGTTTTTTTTTCGAAAATTTATTTTTTAGAGGATAAAAGAATGAGAAGGGAAAATATTTTTTTGAAACTATGTTTTTTTTTTTACAAAGAAGAATAACAAATAATATTTTTTAGAGAAAAATATCATTTATTATCTTTCACAATTTTTGAAATGTGAATGGAAAATAAATGGATGAAGGAAAAAACGGGCAGAGTGTACCCCTTGTGAAGTAGGCCAGTATTTCCTAAGATCTTAAGTCATACGACTTTTGTCACGTGGAAAATGGGATAAGGTATGCTCCTTTTGTGATATGGGCCGGTAGCTCCTTAAAAGGATCTAGGGTTTATATTAAGTGTTTTTCCATTGGGTGGATTTAAGATACAAATCTAAAAGGTCCCTAGAGCCAAGGGTCCCATTTGAATATGTTACCACCAATAATAAGTATATTATTAAAGGATGGTTTTTTCTCAAATGGAGCCAAACTCTAGGTGAGGCTTTCATAGGAACCCACTGGCCGTACGTCCAGCAGAGCACCCACTACATAGCCTCTCCTAACTTAAGATTCACTCGGGCCCGGGTATAGGGCACCCACTCAAAGTGTGTGTAAATAAAGCAGGGACGGATCTAGGAAACTCGACAAGTGGGGGCAAAATTATATACAATAAATATTTATATAAAAATATATTAACACATAATCGATAAAATAATAATACCATTATTATTAAACAAAATATTAGAGACTACAAAAACTATAACATTTTATACTAAAAAAATTGAAGACAACTTAATGTCTACGAATTATAATTGATTTTTATGTATCTTCATATTTCAAAATTGTTGAATGATTTTTTTCATTTTTAACACTATCAAAAACATCTTTATCTGTGACTAAATAATTATTTAACAATTCATTTCTCACAAGGTTGCACATTTGATTCTTCATAAAATTCATTGCAAAAAAATTCATTTCAACTGTTGTAGTTGCCACAAACAAAAGAAATAAAAGATTAAAAATGAAATGAAGAATATATGAAAGAAAATGTATCAATAACAAAATATGAAGTTGAGTATGCAGATGGAATAAGGAGAGAGAAGGCAGAAATAGAGAGACAATGAGAGAAGAGGGTAAAAAAGGTTGAGTTAAAGCTCTTGCATAATATTTGGGTTGATGGATTTTGAGAATGGAATAGAGTAGAGATAGAGAGTATTTTTAAAAGCAGAAATAGAGAGACAAAAATAAAAGAGAGTAAAAAAGATTTCTACTTTCTCTAAAAAAGATAGTAGACGTGGGGCAACATTTAAAAGAGTATAGGGAGTCATAAGATGGTTGGCTTGGTTTGGAGGAAAGGGTGTAGGAGTTGGGAGACATAAGGTGTGTGGGTTCAAACTCATCCCAAGCCACTAATCTAATAATTACTAACAATTACTAACATTTACCTATCAAAAAAAAAAGAGTATATCTCAATTTCTAACTATTTGCTCTTTAGTGAGGTCAACACTTAATTTTTAGTGGGGTCAAAAATAAAATTATTCAATAATTCGTAAAACAAAAAAATAAATTAGTGGGGTCAAATGCCCCCAATCTACTGCAAGTAGATCCGTCCCTGAAATAAAGTGTATAAAGTGAAGTGTGTGAAGGAGCAAACTTAAAACTACCCGCTGCAAAATAAATAAAACAATATATACATGGTAACTGTTGGGAATTTGACTCTTCAAATTCTCTTCCCCAGAAACTGCACTTGTGGAAAATTGGAAAAACAAAATAGAGAAATAATAACAACACAAGTATTTAACGTGGAAAACTCCCAAACCAGGAGAAAAACCACCAGCACCAGAGAAACCACTATGTAGAAAATTATTACAACTACACAATTTTCTCTCTGCACCCCCGCACACCCACAAAGCTTCCCCACTAGCAAAACTTATTCCTCACACCTCTCCTTTTACAAGAAATATTCCTAATAAATTCTTTTACGATGTGGAGGTTCAAATTTCAAGCCGCAACCACAGAGCATACTAAGAATTCTATTAAATTCTAAAACAAAGAGAGGAATTTATCTAGAGACAAAAGTTGCTAGACAAGCTTTTGAATGGTGTACATAAAACCAAGGCCCAAGCCTCCTTTTATAACAAAGAGGTTCACTCCTCTTTACTATTTTACCCGATGTGGGACTAAAAGTCCCAACACCAACAATCTCCACCTTGTGACTTTGTGGTCCCACAACGCTCCACCTTGATGAAGATTCTCATAGCTTTCGCTATCATCGCAACGCCTTGATCATGCTCCACCATAAAAGCATAATCACTCGTAACTAGCCATCCCAAGCATTTAAACTCAGCACATGTCGAAATATAACTTTCCTGAAAAAACTATGGTGCAACTCCCATATTTGACTCTCATGGAAGTTAATCAGCCATCGACATAAATTTCACCACACACCCTGCATCAATGTCAACCAATGCCCGTGTGCAAAATGTGGTCCCGCTAACATTTAATATCCTTTATCATGGCAACTTTGGGACCCATGCCATAAGGATATACATGTCCTTCTTTCAAAAGACATCAAGATCGGAGATAATGTTAGCCTCATTATCAGTATCTCCACTACTTTCAGAGTAACCCCGCCTTCAAAGCCTTGTGTAAACCAGACTGAATCAACACATCCTTGACTTGTATTTGCCACAAGCCAAAGTTGATCTTTCCGTCAAATTTCTATACATCAAATCTGACTGCATTTGAAACTCGCTTCCGAGCATCCTCTTTGGCGTAACCTGCTCGATACCACTTGTTGGGAATTTGACTCTTCAAATTCTCTTCCTAAAACTACACTTGTGGAAAATTGGAAAAACAAAATAGAGAAATAATAACAACACAAGTATTTAACGTGGAAAACTCCCAAACCAGGAGAAAAACCACCAGCACCAGAGAAAAATCCACTATGTAGAAAATTATTACAACTACACAATTTTCTCTCTGCACCCCCGCACACCCACAAAGCTTTCCCACTAGCAAAACTTATTCCTCACACCTCTCCTTTTACAAGAAATATTCCTAATAAATTCTTTTTCTGATGTGGAGGTTCAGCCCAAGCTGCAACCACAGATCATACTAAGAGTAACTATCCTAATGTTCAATATACATATAATCACAATAAAAATAAATAAACTAAACAAAGGTAAAAACAAATAAGATAAGATAAAATTAAATAAATTGAAAAAATAAAAAAATAATAGTAATAAAAAAAAGGAAATAATTCACATTGTAAGGAAAACAAACAATTCAAACAATCAAAAGGCCTAACTCTCTAAAGTCCCCAGTGGAGTCGCCAGCTGTGACAACCACACTAAAAATTTAAATGGAGCCGCCACCAATATTTATTTTTATTGGAAACATTGGAAAACCTATTTTTTGAATTTTTTTGAATTTACCGAGAAAAAAAGTCTTTGAACCAGATTTTAAGCTCGGGAGTTAGTTACGCATAGGGAATGTACTAGCACCCCTAAAACGCCCATAAAAATGGTACCTTTAATTATTCGAAAAAAAATGTTTGCCTAAAATTGATTCCCTTTTTGGTTTTATTAGCAATGGTGCCTAAAAACTAATTTATTTAAAAAAGGAAAGTACTTCGTTTCAAAAAGAAAGCTTTATTATTATTTTTGTTAGAATCCAGAAAAATTCCTTTTTTAATATTATTACTTCATCCCTTTTTTAAAAATAACACAGAAATGAAAAAAAGGAAACTTTTGGAAAAGAAAATACACATGATTTCGATTATGTTAACTTATTAAAGAAAAAAACATATAAATGAAAAAATGTAGAAACTTTCCTTTTTCGCTTTGATGCCCCTCTTAATGGGAAATTTGCAATTCGGTCCCTACAAGGTTTGGCCCCATTGAGAGGCCAAACCCTAACACTAGCTTCGAGCCTCACATGATGTAAAATGAGAAGATAAACAAAAAAAAAAACTCAGCAGCAACAAATAAACACGATCCAAAAAGAAAGATAAATAAAAAAGTTAATAAAAAATAAAGCAAGCTGAAGAAATATAATAGAATAGATTAAGGCTAACAATCTGAATTGCTATTACAGATCAAAAAAGAGAGAAAAAAAATAAGAGAAGGAGATGAAACCTGGACGAACAACTCGGGACCCAGAAATTTACAGGGTAGCAAAAAATTAAATCCACCTAAAACTAAGAGTGTTTGTTTTTCTTTTGTGGCCTCACAAAGATCTCAGCAGCGGCCTTGCTCTCGCTTCTGTCTCTCCTCAGATTCAAAAATCAACTTCCCTTTTTTTTTGAGATCCAGAACGCTCTCTTGGTGACTCTTTTCAGATCCCGAAAACTCTCATCGGTTCGCTCCCCCCTTTTTCTCCTCTTTGAGAGGCTTTTATAGCATTCTTCGAATCAGTTACAGAAACAAAGAAAGATCAGGATCAAAATAAACTGGGAATAAAAGGAAATAAATGAAGAAAAAGATAATAGAATCACTCCTTGATTTGGTTCTGGATGTCCATGTTTTCCTCTCAACCGAATCTCCATAAATCTGAGACATATTATCGAAAAAAGTGGGATTTTGGTGTGATTTGGTTTGAGATTAAGAAAGGGAGATTTGATTGATTCTCCAAAATATGCTTTCTGAAAATGAAAGGGATGGAAGAAGATCTTTTGCCTTATTTTTTCTATTTCTTTCTTTTGCCTTATTTTTTTATTTTCTTTATTCATTCTATGAGACCAAAAATATTATTTTTATTTATTTATTTATTTAATATTACTACTACTAATTTTAATAAGCAAAAATAAATTAAAAAAAAGAGGCCGGACAAAATTAGAGTACGACAGCCTGATTAGTAGTTTTAAATGCAGGACAATCTTCCCCCCGTGAGCTACCTTCTAACTCAACCCAAATTCTAAAAGAAGACGTGGTAGTAAAAAGTATTTTACTCCATTTGGCTAAGTACTATCAACCACTAAACCCTTCCTTGCGGTCATTTTTATAATTAGAAATGAACTGAGAGTGAGGGGTGTTGGGACTGTAAGAATAGTACATAAAAGCAAGTTTCTGTACTAAATAATTCACCAGATTTCTATCAGATCTAACGACATTTTTTCGTACAAGATACTGCAGTGTAATGGAGCTGTATACAATATCTAATTTAAAAGAATATCCGCTGTGAAAAATGACTGCATTGGCTTTTTTTTGTGTCTCATGGGTCCTATGCATGTGCTGCTATTTGTATTGAGATACCTATTTTGGACAATACAAAAGGAAAAAACTACTATTATTTGACAGAACATTCTTCTGGTGGATTGACTTTGAGACCTAAATGTATACACCAAGCCTGCAAGGTGGTGGTCTGTAGTCCCATCTGCTTTTCCTATATGTAATCATTATGCACAGAAATAAATGAACTCATAAATCTGAATTCCATAATTGTATAATAATATAAAGAAACATTTTTTTTCCTGATTGTGACATATATTATATAAACTGACCTTTTAATTTTCATTGACAGAATCTTTATATACACTATTTTCTTTCATATCAGTTCTTTAAGGTAGGTTAGGGAGGATACTTACTTGATTATCCTACTATGTATTTTTCTTCTCCCTGAATGATTTTTTTTTTTATATAAAAAAAAGGAATAACATGTACTTGCAGAAACTGCTTACATACATGTGAAGAACATGACAGGAGTTCCATTTCAATTTTTGTCCCTTCCTTTAAGGTGCAAATGACAATAGTTGCTGTGAATTCCCCAAGCCATAATAATGACGGTTCATCTAATTTGGCATAACAATCCAAGTATTGAGAAGGACAAAGCAGCACATAACAAACAAATGGCCAACGCATATAGACAAGTAAAAAAAAAGTGGTAGAAACCACAAAGCTTCAATCTTTTCTGTTATATATGCATGGTGAGGTATCAAAATCACCTTGTATATTTGATAAAGTTGTTTCTTATCATGAAAGTCAGCCGATGACCTTCCATGGGGACAGAGGAATATAGGTGCATATATGCCTTTCTTCTAATACATGAACCTTGTTTTGATTCCAACTACTAGTGATGTAAATCTAATTATCTCTCTGCAGACAATTATTCCTTTAATAATAGCTTATATGACCAATTTTTCATTCATGAAAATGAAAACTATGTAGCTCATTCAATTGTATTTTTTGGTCCATACCCCATGGTGGGATGTTTGCTCTAGATATGTGGGTCAGGGATTTTGATTGGTCTCAAAGGAGGGTTGAGATAATTAGTACACTATCACTATTGATTATTGAATTATTATTACACTAGTATGTGTGACCCGTGTCGTGCACGGGTATAAATTATCATTTGATAAATGGTTTGTTTAAAGTTGTGAATTATATTATGTTAAATTATGACAACCATATTGGATTATAAACTTTATTATTATATTATTAGTATGTATATATTATTGCCAAAATTTGACGATGTTTTCATCACCTGTGCATGCGCAAAACCCATTAATGTTTCAGTGGTGTTGATTGCTGCCCCTATACATTTCCTAGTGGTATAGATTTTGTCAAAAAGGTTTTTATAATCTGGAAGAAGGTAGTGTTATTTGGTTCAAAATAATAAGTTTGTTCAATAGGTAAATATATGAAACGTATTGTATAATATCATGCGTAATTATAATTATATTATATACTAACATACATATATCCTTACATATTTGGTCAAACAAAAATATATACTACATATTATTTATAAGTATACATATTATTCTTAACACATAATTACTTATTTGTATACGAATATTATTATTTATAATAATTAATATTTTTGTTTTACGTTTATTTTTATTTTTATTTACACAGTGAGATTCTTAAACGCAACCAAGAAATGATAACACAGACCAAGATTTGCTCCACCAAACGGGTTCATGACCCCATATTTTTCTTTGGGGGTCTTCGCTGATCTTATCTACAACACAGTGTTGGGGTTTTAGCGCCGTGACCTGTGCTTTTTCGATTCAAGGCATCCAAGTTGAGTTCGTGAATCTTTGTTGTCATCGGATTACACAAAGGTCTATAATATGGCTTCTTAAGAGCATCTCCAATAGTAGAACCAAGTTTTGGTTTTTAAGTCATTTTTTGTGGGACCAAATATGCCACATAGGATCTAAGAACAAATCTTATTTTTCACTCCAATGGAAGAACAATCTCTTTGTTCTTAAGTGTCCCATAGCTGACCCAATTTATTATTTATACTTCTATTTATTTTTATTTTTATTTCAACTTAAAATTTTAATTGATATATAATTTAATTATAAAATAATAAATACACAATTTTTCATTTTTTCACCACTCAAACATTTTCTAATTTTCCAATTTTTCTTTCTAATTTTCCAATCTTCTCACCCAACGTAACGAAAAGTGAAAACAATTGATTTTTAATTAATTCATTTTTTTATTTCTTATAATCTTATCTGTGTATGGTGCATTGGGAAATAATTGTTGAACAGGAAAGGGAACTTTAATGCGAACAACCCCGACAGAGAGAAAAATTTGAAAGATAGAAAATGATCTCTCAGTAGCACAGAGCTCATGGAGATGTTGAGTGATTTGGGGATGAAAACAAGTTGGATATCTCTTTAGGGATCATGTGGGCCACAGGGTTAAGATAAGCTGTGGATTTGGAAGGTGGGGACAGCTGATTCCCTAACCACAATTAGAGACTAATTTTTTACAATGGCCATTTTAATTTTGTAATTATTTTTTTCCACCCTTCTCTTCCTTAGATGACTGACTTTGTCATCATTTCTTGTCAAGGAAAAAAAAAAAAAAAAGAGATACCAAGTTTCATATCAGGGAGGACACAAGGGGAATATTCAAAATGCCATCTTCATTTTGAAAAGTATTAATAGTCAGAATAGTTTGTTAGATTTTTTTTTTGTCAAAATAAATTGTCATTGTTGTTAATTTTTTTGGGTGAATGACTATTTGTTACTGAATTAACTTACCTAGCAATTACTTTTGAATTTTGATAAATTATAAATAAGCTTTTTTCAAAAATTTTCAGAACATTATATGAATATGTTAATTATCATTTAGCGGTTGATATGTAGAATTTTATAAAGTATGTGGTAGATATCTCGTCTAACTATGAAAACTTTTAAATTTAGATAAAATATAAATTTAAAATGTTTAAAGTTAATAAAAGTATATCCATAATTAATTTAAAAATTTGAATATACAGTTAAAAATGACGTATATTATTTTTTAAGAAAAACATATTAAATGATTTAATCATTATTTAAAAAGATAAATTCTAATATTATGGTTGTGGTTGAAGTGGTTTATTTTTTTGACGGGTTTATGAAACATACATAAAATAATGAGGTGCAAGTTTAATTAAGCATGTCTCTGAATGCTATCCAGACTATTCCAGAGAACTTATGAGTAGTGCCAAACATCTTTCGTAAATGGACAATAAGTTGTAAATCCAGATATTTTCGATCTGATCCCAAGACAAAGTATTATTGCAGGCAGTTGCGAGAGAACTCATGTAACACCTTAAAAAGTCATCTTATATTCGATAAACAAATTAATATTGTTGTAAATGAAGCCTGAATACGTAATACGGTACATGTATGATACGATACGGATACAAGAATTTTTTCAAATTTAGGATACGATACAGTCCGGATATATTAACAATTTTTTTTTATGAAAACTTATATATACGCAGAATACTTATTAAGAAAGAGACATTTGGTCAATAGTATTAGACCCAGCACTTGAACCATTTTTTCAGCTATTTTATAATTCTTTTAACAAACAGTACAACACAATAGGTGAAAATAAACAAGATATAAGTGTCTGAACACCGGAACAATATTTTTGCAAGAGTAAAAAAAACCTACAACACTGCTTTAGTTAGAAAAAGAAAACCAGAGATGGAGAGACAAAAAATTGCCAACATGATTGAGAGAAGAGAACCACTATCGGGATTGAAAGAAAGGATTTGTTGCTGGGATATGGGACTCGGGAAGTATCAAAGGAGTATCGGAAAGTATCCTCAATAATAAATATTTAAAAAAAATAAAAGATAATAGCGATACTTTTATGACACGTATCGGGAAGTATCCGAGGAGTATCGGTATCCGATACGGATACGACACAGATACGTTCCTGTTTTAGAGTATCTGGGCTTCATAGATTGTTGTATATACATTTTTATGTTTAAAAAATTATATTTATATTTCGTCTAAGGGTAAAAAGATTGTGAAAAGGAAAGAATGTGCAAAGAGGCGCAACTAAGAAGGTGGTGCAAGGAACGAGTCACGGGAAGAGGTCATCATCACCCATCATTGATGATTCAAGTAATGACTCATTTGATGTTAATGATTTTCATTTAGTTTTTAGATTTGGCCATCCACACGAGTTTGTTGCTGACAAAGTAGTAAAGCTGATGAAAAGGTTGTTAGTGATGATGCCTATAAGTGTGAAGCATTCAATCGGCACCAATGAAGAAGATGATGAGGGAATTGACAAGGTTAATTTCCCAAAATTCAATGAATCTGCTAAGTTTGGTAATGTTAGTTTGGAGTTGGGAATGAAGTTTAGTAACTTATTAGCTTCTAAGGCGACAGTGAGGGAGTACTCCATCCATTGGGTAGGGCCTATAAAATGTGTAAAAAAATGATGCGGTTAGGGCAAGAGTGCAAGTACAAAGAAAAAGAGTGTTACACTACTAGAATGTTGCTTGTTAGCGTAGGCTAAAGGCCGACGCTAATCGTGAAAAGCCCACGTTAAATCACGATTAGCGTCGGCCTAGCGTCGGTTCGTGGCCGACATTAAAACGCTCGAAGCTAACTTTTAGCGTCCGCTATTTTGAGGCCGACGCTAGTTAGCGTCGGCTTAGCCCACGCTAAAACCGACGCTAAAAGAGCGGCCGACACTAAAGTTAGCGTCGACCAACACCTAATTAGCGTCGGTTTGGCCCACTCTACTGGTAGCGTCAGCTTTTAGCATGGGCTGGCCGACGCTAATAATGTTCTTTTGTAAAAAAAAATCCAAAATAATGCGAAATACCACTTGGACCCAAAATACTTAGACTCTACATTTGTGAAAAGTATGCTTGAAAATTCACTAGAAACTGCACAACAACACACTGAAAGGAGGCTGGAACAAAATCATTTCCCCAACTTTCAATGTTATAACAAATGAATGATGAAGCTCATTTATAATAAATAATTTCGAATAGCAAATTATACCATTAGCATCTCGTAGTGACAAAGTCAATGAAAAAAGAAACATGGAACCAAGATTCAATCATCTTAAACTCATAAGTACACATTAAAAAGAACGAATCCCTTTACATCAATCAAACAATCAATAAACTAGTCAAGCAAATAATCTAGCCAAGGTTCTTTTGCTTGGACATTAAATCCTGCAAGTGTTACTTGAATTTTTCCACTTGAGATTTGTATATCTTCCTTCAACAAGCAATTGGTCACCATAATTACATTGACAACATCTTAACAACAACCCTATATTAGAACTATATTTCAACAATCTCATATATCTATATACTTTAAAGGAGAAAATGCAGAACCAGATCAAAATGATAATATCTTGAAACAAGTCAACAATCAACATGAACTTGATTTTGTCTGGTTATAAAGATGGTGGATTGCATACCAAACATGCTTAGTAATTATCCACAAAGTTACAGTGAAAAGAAGCAAGACTTTTAACAGGGCTACTTTAAAATTATAAGGGAAAAAAAATACCAATTCATGCCTCCTTCCCAAAACAGAACTATCCCCAATGTATGTTTAAGATGTGCTAATAATATTCATTCTTTGCAACCAACTGAAGACTAAGAGCAGCAACAAAGCCGTAAGCAACCATACCAATCAAAGGAAGAGGAACACCTGGAAAATGCAAAACGTCTCTCATTCATACCATCTTTCAAACACAACGCGTGCGGTTCATAACAACACGCAAAATGCATAACAGTTAGTTACAAGTGAGTGAGTTAGTTAGTTATGGTGCAGTTTCATAGAGATGAGAAGAAAGGCAAAGAAGTGGTACCAAAAATGAGGGCGTAATCACTGTTGAGTATGTCGGAGCAGGTGCCGCCACCAATGGGGCAGAAGGCGTCGGAGTCAGTGATTTTAAGGTGAGTGAGGTATGAGGTTTCGAGGAATCCGATTTCGGTAATCCCTGAAACCAGCTTGTAGGTCCCTGAAACTGGCAATCCGATTCTAGGTCCGAAGATGAAGAGGAGCATCTGAGAGGCAGCAACCTCGGATGCCTGGCTTGGTTCGGCAAAACGGTGGTGACGAACCGGAGGGAAGAAACGAGAAGACGGCAATGAAAGCGTGGCAAGAAGACACACCGTTGAGGCCCGCATCCATTCTCATTCAAGGGTTAAAAAGAAGGATGAAGAGATTTTTTTTTTATTTGGTTTCTATTTTGTGTGATTTTGCTAGGGATCTTGAAGAGGACGAAGTGGGCTTCCCAGTGGTGGTTCTAGTTTGCAGTAACATGACTGGTGGCGGCCGGAAATCGCCTTTGAAGGCCGCAGCGGTGGGTCCTCGAAATCTCTTATTTTCTTGCGAGTAAAGGTGGGTTTTGTAGAGCTAGAAGAGATGAAGAGATTGGTGGTGGTGGCATGGTCAAACGGTGCGGGAATCGTGGTTGAAAGCTTGGTGGTGGCAGACGCATGAGGAAGAGGGTGAGGGAGCTGTGGCTTCTCATACGGTTTTCTGAAAATGTGGGAATAGATGGAGAGATTAAAATTAAATATTCTGGTTTTTTCAATGGATTAGCGTTGGCCAAGCCGACGCTTAGTTAAAAAAAGAAAAAAATAAAGAAAATGGCTGTTCTACCACTTAGCGTGGGCTTGACCGACGCTATGTCGACGCTATTAGCGTCGGAGTCGTGGCCTACGCTACGTTTTCGACTCTAAATTGATACATTCTAGTAGTGTTAATGGAAGATTTTTTTTGTGGTAAGAATAAGTTGAGGAGAAGCTTCTGGATCAATACTTTTATGGACAGACAGAGTTGCAATAGACACTTCAAGTGCAATCAAGCAACAAAAAGCGACTAGTGCAGAACCTAGAGGACAAAATTCATGCTCAACTCACTATTACACATGTTGAGGTTTTAGATTATCTAAAACGAGACTTTAATGTTATCATTGATAGGTCTATGATCTTCAGGGCACTTAAAGAGGCAAGCGAGTTAGTGGAGGGTAGTGATCGAGAGCAATATAGTAGGTTGTGGGATTATGCCAATAAGAAGTAATCCTGGGTCAAGGTGGATACTATCCCACAACCAGAATCACCACCACAATTTGATAGGTTTTTTTTTGTTTGCTTGGATGCATGTAAGAAAGGATTTTAAGCTGGTTATAGACCTTTCATATGATACGATGGATGTTTTTTGAATTACTTTGGAGGACAATTGTTATCTACTTGGCAACATATGCAAAGAAACCATATTTTTGTGTTAACTTATGCAATTGTAGGTGTGAAAAACGAAGACAACTGGAAGTAATTTTTTACACTCTGTGATGAAGAAATTGGTTACTACATGCAACATGATTGGAACTTCATGCCTGATGTCACAACCGAGGTTCTATCCACCCTCCAGCTGTACTCACGATCTTCTCCACCCCCCATGTGGAGTGTTTGCCTTCTGCAAGGTTCGAACCCGGTATCTGGGGCTTAAGTAACCCGGAAGCACCTTACCATTACCATCTGAGCTACATGTGACGCCTGAGGCTGACGAGGGCGGGGAGTGATCGTTGGTGCATTGAGCACAGACAAAGAGCGGTTCCTGGTAGCTTCTAGCCTAGAGGACACGTGAATGAACCGAATTTACACCGGAATAAGAGGGATCCTGAAGCTGTGCAAGTATGGGACTACACGGGTCAAGGAAGACTTAAAGGATTTGATTAGTACTACCTATACCAATAAGACGCATCTTCTTTTCGGGAGCCCATAACATAAGAACTCCACAGTTAAGCGTGCTTGACCTGGAGCACACTTGAGATGGGTGACCTTCTAGGAAGTTTTCCAGAAAGCGTGTGAGTGAGGACAAAGCACGCTGAAAGATCTGTGTTGGTTTATGGGGACAATCGGCAATCCTGAAAGTAGTCCGGGCCGTTACACCTGACATGTAGAAGATATGGTTTACGTGAATCATTTTATGGTTTGTTTTCATTATTAGTAATGTATTACAAGGTTTGATTTGAAAATAAGTGACTAATGTTAGGGACAAGGTTAATATTGTTTTATGAAGAGTGTTTCAATGACTGATCCCAGCCATGCAGGAAGTGATGCCAAGTGTGTCACACAGATACTGTGCCCTGCATTTGTGGAGAAATTTCACATAACAGTGGAAGGAGAAGGGGTTGAGAGGTGTGGTTTGAAACTATGCCAAGTCAACCACAGTTTCATAGTTTAATCAACAGATGAATAGGGTAAAGAGATTGAATCATAAGACATGGCAATATCTGAACAAGTGGCCCAATGAGTCTTGGACAAAGGCATACTACCAAGACAATTCTAAAGTGGATAATATCACCAATAATACATGTAAGACTTTCAACTCAAGAATTGTAAATTATCCCGGTAAGCCTATATTTGAACCTTGTATTGTTGTACATATGCCTTACCTACTTCTTGCTCTGCCTTCCATACTTCTTCATTATTTATAGTAGGAGTACCGGCCACAAATTCATCTACCTAGAGAAAATAGTCACAATTTTCATCCTCATACAAAAATATTTCCAAATAAATTACAAATCAAATCCTAAACACAGTATACACAGGTCAAAATTACCTTTCTAATTGGACTTGCATAGAAAGCCCTCCCTGGATTAATATCAGTTTTCAAAATTCGGGCAACAACTTTTCTCCCACAGTAGAAAAACAGAATTGGGAAATTTCTGATTTCAGACCCACTAATCCTAGAAGAGCTTGCGGATCAACTTCCAGAGGTGGCTTTCATGCCTTGTCTTGACAGGCGAAATTGCAAGTCGCCACCCATTCTCGTTATTCGTGTGTTTCTTCTTCACGATGGTTGGGAATCTGTTAGGGTTGCAAAAAAAAGGGAAGAAAGGGAGTAGAAAAAGTAAAAAAAAAATTAAAAAAAAAGACGTTGGAGGCACCCCATTTTAAACCCTTGATTATGCCAATTTGGTCCCTGGCCTTTGCGCCAGATGAGTGAACTGAGGTGTCATCTATGTGTATATTGACATCAGTGATAGTCAGATAGTTAACGTGTCACATCGATACCCATAACTCTGTTAACTAACATATACAGATATAGGGACGAATTTGATCTACAATTTCAAAGACTAAATTAAGTATTTACGGGTGATATAACACTTTGAATGAATAGCAACAATAATCGGTTATTCGTTTTTATCTAATTTCTGTGTGTCTGTGTGAAAGCAAACACGGGCTGGTAGTGGTGGTAGACTTGTAGGCAAATTTTTTAAATAAATGGGTGCTAACTGCTAACCGCTAATAATACAACAATGTCCCAATGTACCTGTGCGCGCGTGTGTACTATTTTGCTGATGGGTCATAGTCATACGCACAGAAACATTTTGTCTATAGCATTTGGACTAATTAGGTTTTATCATTTCCAAAAATCAAGAGAAGCATCAATGATCAAGCAAGATCCCTTCCCCTCGGCCTTAAATGCAGGATGGAAAATCGGAAAGCAGACATTCTTATGTCATCATAATTTGAAGATTGAAGAACCATTTTTTGTCGCTGCATTTTCTGGCTAGTAAGCGTACCGTTTCATTTTTGGTCTAGCAAGTTGTTTGTCATCTTCCAATCACAAATTTCTCGATACATCCATTTTTTCAAAAAAGAATTATAATCATTATAATCAAATTAATAAAATGTACCTAGACTAAAGATAATCTGACCGTGAATATCAAACAAATATGGGAATTATTAAAGACACCCCCAATTTTGTTAATATGCACTCCCTTGTCAGTTTTTTTATTTTTTCCCCCTAAAATGCCGTGTCGGAAAATATACTTCTGGACAATGTAGATATAGGTTACGTGTAAATTAGCCATCTAGAGTTTCATTTTCAGACAATGTATCACGTCCAGAAATATATTTTTGGATAAATTGTAAGGATTGCCAGAAATATACTTACAGACATCTTTCGAGACATCTTTCAAGAGTTGTCCGTAAGTATATTTCCGGACCTATTAATTGCAACCTTTTACTATAATTTGGGACTTGACAAATTACTTAAAAATCAGCCATTTTTCTAATACACCCCTGACGTGTCAATGACAGCTTGTGCGTCAATATATGAATAGACAACATCACATCAATTAAATAAATTATATTGGTCACACATCAGTGTGTAAGTAGATTAACAATTGAGATCACACCGACACTTTGAACGGTTGAGGTCACACTGACACTTGTATAAATAAAAGTGTTATGAAACACCTCTCCTTAGAATTCCTTCATTTTCCTTCCTTCATTCACCTTCGTTATAAACATGAGTTCGACATTTCTTGTTGTGTATTACAATAGTCAAATTACAATGCATTTATTTTAATTATATATATATATATATATATATATATATATATATATATATATATATATATATATATATATATATATATATTTCGCATATCAGATATGTTACGAGAAATATTTACATAATCCTATTTAGCATAATATTTTCTATATATAGAGTATTATTATATTCTCATATTCAATATTAGATATTTTATTGAATCAAAAAATAAAAAATAGAAAAATGGGAGCACGTTGATTATATTGAAAGTAAGGAGCAATTGATAAAGGGATCACATTTGAATGTGATGTCCCTAAAACATTTAGGAGGTCAATAAAGGCATCACACTCGATATCTTGAAGAAAAGAGTTCATGATAAGGTCAGAGATGAAGATACTAAAGGGTAGCTGATATCCATTATCGATACCATATATTTGTAGGACATGGATGTGTTGAACACGGGGCTCTAAAGCTTAAACGTGACGACGATGTAGAAAATATGTTCTTCATGTTCGCCCTATACACTAACTTCAGTTTGATCTAGTTATATGCAGATCTGGTCAGAACCAATGAGTAGGTCATCACCAGCTTGAGGAGACCAAGATTTGTCGACGAAATTATAGCTAGCTTGACTGAACGAAAGCTATCAACCACCTCTGATGATCACATCATCACAAGCTTGTCACAACCATGATCTGACTCATCCAGAGCCTTCAACCCAGTCTTTTTCGTTTTTCTCTTCAATTTCACTTTACTTATTTTCTCTTCTAGATTTTGTTGAAAATGTCTTATTTCCATCTATAGTTGAGTAATATTATTATTGTCCATTTGCTTTTTTTATATTTTTTGACTTATGTTTAAAAAATACATTAAATCACAATAATCTAAATACATTAAACATAATGTGAGAAAATAAAAAAATTGCAAAATAAATCTCAAATAGTAGCAAAAAAAAGGTCACTGAGATGACCGCACCGTCTTCACTTCATCCTCCTCTCATAAGCGAAGGCATTTTTCACCTCCAGTAACACCTGTTGCATGGTGGGCTAAGCTGGGGTCCCCTTCTATATGTCCTATTTGGCTATTATACCTGCAGCCTGTCCTAGATCATCACGATTGTTGCATGCAAACAACAATTCAACATATTAAATAAACCTAAAAAATTAAAGAGATCTACTATGAAAAATAATATAACTTAACATTGACTTACAGGAGGAGACTTAATAGAATTGGTGGAATTGTAGGTGGAGCTGGACCTATTTGCTGGTGCCTTTATATTGCAGGTACGATCGTTGATACTGCTACCTCCAGTGCTACGGGGCCCGTTAGTCTGTTGATGGAAGCCATAGACCTCTCACATGTGTTTGCCATACCTGCACATGGTGTAAATACAGTTAATGTTATTTTACAAAGTCCCTATAACTTCTGAAATTATATTTATGGATGTTGTTTTTATAGACTCCGGAAATGTACTTTCGGATGCAGGTAGAACATGATCCAGAATTACATTTTCGGAAACCTAGTTTCGAACACAACAAGAACGCAGGAAAAAAAATTTGCGAAGAGATAAGGGTTTTGGGTCATACCTTGATGGAAATGGGGCAGAATAGAGAGGGGAAGGAGGGGATTTTGGTGTATTGAGGGGTTGAGGGTGTGGAATTTGGAAATATTTTGAGGAGGAGAGGAGAAGAGAGGAGATGGAAATGAAGTGGGAAGAGATAAGGAAAAGAGAGAAATGACCATGGGGTTTTCAAAAACCATATTTTAGGACTATCGGGATATAAATTTTCAAACTAAGTTTTATCCGGAAATAAACATTCGAAGGAGGGTAAAATTAAAAAAAAAAATATAAAACACAATGAGGGATGCATGTTAGCAAAATTGAGAGGTGTCTTTAAATATTCCCAACAAATATTCAAGCGAATTGGCAATCATAGCGGGAGGGGCTCACGGTCCAAAACTAATAAACAGCCCAAATGTACTTTAATTAATAATAGATACTCTAGACCCGAATTTGAGATCATGTCCAGACTCAATAGCCAACCCAACTCACAAATAATTGGAAGGGCTTTTATTTCCCCACCTCCCCCACTTAATTTTTTTACCTTCCCACCCAAAAAAAAAAACTATTTTACCCTTTACTTTTCTTATCTTTCGGATTCAAAATGTTGACGTTATTTTTTTTTTGGAAAAATTTCAACCTCTGGATTCTTAATACCGGATCACTCCGGAGATAAGAATCCGGACTTTTTTGAACAATTTACCTCCCTTTTTGCTAGATCTGTAAAATTAAAAATTAACACGTCCGTATTCTTGTCTCCGGAGTGCTCCGGTATTAAGAATCCGGACGTGTTTTTGAACAATTCACCTCCCTTTTTGCTAGATCTGTAAAATTAAAATTAACACGTCTCGATTCTTATTACCGGATCACTCCGGAGATAAGAATCCAGACGTGTTAATTTTTTTGCTAGATTTAGAGTGTCCGGATTCTAAAATCCGGACGTGTTAATTTTTTGCTAGATTTAAAGTGTCCGGATTCTAAAATCCGGAATTATCCGGATTTAAGAATCCGGAGGTGAGAAAAGTTGAATTTTTAACAAATGGATATTTTAGAGCAAGGCAAAGTTGGATTTTTAAAAATATGGGAGGTGGAAAAATTAAGTGGGAGAGGTGGTGAAATAAAAGGCCTAATTGGAAGTATCTCTCTCTCATCACGCCATTACCTATTATCTGTGTAGAAGTATTGTTTCTAATAGTTTCTTTGAAATTATCTCATATAAGTATATATATTAATACTGAGTATTAATATAAAAATAATTTGTTACATGTCCACAAATATTTTTAACTTATCAAATAATATCACACATGTATCTACAAAAAAAAAATAAAGCATCTACCAAAAAAACAATATCACAAAAGCAAAATTATTTCAGAGGTCATTTATCTTAATTTAAAGTTTCACATTAGTCCTTTATATTTTTTTTCCCGAGTTAATCTTTTAAGTATTAAAACATTAATACCATTGGACTTATTTTGAGTTTCTGTCTAACACCATTAAAAAAAATTCTTACGTCTTCATTAGTATACCAACCTATGTGGCTGTGTTTGTGATTTGAAAATGTAATTGTTAAGGGGATAATACTCAATTTAGTCCCTGAAGTTTGTCACTCGTATTAACTTGGTTCCCAACTTTATCGAAATTACTAAGTAGTCCATGGAATTTGAAAACGTGTATCAGTTACGTCCCTCCGTCAATTTAGCAGAGACCAAATTGACATTAAGTTATAAATCACAGGAACTAAATTGACATTAAGTTATAAATCACAGGGACCTGTTTGCTAATAAGTGACTAAATTGAAGGACTATTTTGGAATCTGTTAACAAAAAAACTGACGGAGAGACGTAACTGATACACGTTTTCAAATTTCAGGGACTACTTAGTAATTTTCGATAAAGTTGGGGACTAAGTTGATACGAGTGACAAACTTCAGAGACTATATTGAGTATTATCCCTGTTGAGTATGGCTCATATAGATCTTGTGATTGGGCGGCGCTTTGAGTTGGCGGCGTGGCGCAGGCTGAGCCATCTGGCGAGCGCGACGAGTGGGTTGGGGGTGGGGCGAAGCCCCCTGCGGTACGGTACAGGGGGGTTATTGATGTAATTTCTATCGCAGTGGTGATTAGTATATATACTGCGCTTATGTAACCCTATTATGATATAGTGAAAACACAGTCGTAACAGCTCCCGTGGAAGTAGGCATTATTTGCCGAACCACGTAAATCTTGTCTTTTTTACTTTCTCGCGTGTGTGCGTGTGTTTGCCGTTAGTTTACGTTTACAATCCCGATTGCGTGTGTTCCAACAATACCAATTGTTAAGTCGTACTGTTTTATGTTCCGATTTGGGATTTAAGCAATGATTTGGTTCCCAGCTTGATGGAGTTGACATGGGAATGGGAAGAAGATTTAGGACTGGTTCACGAGGAAGAAGATGAATTCCAGGACTGCTTCAATGATTTTTTTATTTTAATAAAAATAAAATAAAACAAAAAAAATGACTCAAACTATGATGTAAGATAGACACGTCGGTATATTAACGGCCACATTTGCATATTAACGGACACATATGCATATTAACAGACACGTAGGATTCTTAGTGTGTGTTTGTTTGAGATTTTTTTTACCGAAAAATCGAAAATAACACTTTCCAAGACAAGATTTTGGATGTTTTTAGAAGCTAGAAGTGTGTTACTTTTATGCAATGTACTCTGTTTTAATATATAGGAATTTCGGTGGGTCAAAATTTTAAGAGTAAATACCTAAATTCTTCCCAATAAAAATTAAGAAAACCAATTTAGTTATGAGAAATAAAAAATATCAATTTGATCCTTAAGAATATCAAATGTAGGTCAAATTAGTCCCTTATATAGACTAAAATGTCTCTAAAAATTATTCTCAAAAAGACTTATTTGACTTACAATTGAGATTTTTAAGGACTAAATTAGTATTTTTTATTTCTCAGGGACTAAGTTGCACTACAAGAAAATCTAAGATTAGCTATGACAAATTTTGTAGCTAATTCGTAACTATTTTGTAGCAAAAACATTTAGCTACAAATTAGCTATGAAATAACTACCAAAATGGCCGTAGCATGAAATGAGTAGCAAATTAGTCAAAGAAAAAATTTCCTAGCTAATTTGTAGCAAATTTTAAGAAGATCCTAGCTATTTTGTGGCTAATCTATAGCAGAAACTTGTTCAAAATTATTTTTTTCTATTTACATTGCTAGGATATTGGTGTAGCAATTTGGTAGCAAATCCATAGTTGAAATTATTAAATATCAATAGTAATTCCGTAGTTATTTCCTAGCTAATTCATAGTTCAAGTTTAATCTAAATGCTGTATTTTGAATATGGAGAGAATATTATTGAGAACAGTGAGTACACGCAAGAGATTGTTGATATATACAGAAGCAATCATCCTTATTAAAATTGTGAAATCACAAGGCTACTGCCTTGCATACTTAGTCACAATAAGAGTAACATACTTAAATCATAAGATAACAATCAAAACTGGAGAATTCAGGATACATGAATTAAAAAAACTGAAATAGTCCTAGTGTGAATGGAAAGATGCTCTGCTGCCGCAGTACAAGAGAAGAAACACGGCCCTTGTATTGGAAATAACCTTGAAAGAAAAGGTCGCTTGCTTAGGCCCATTGCCACATTTGAAACATTCCCAATGGGCTCATTTAACATTTGATCATTCTCAAGTCTCCTTCATTGTGGACCCAAACGCCAAAAGCACCAACCAGCAAAAATGAAATGCAACAAATGGATAGCATATAGACCACTCTGCATACACAATCTGCTTATACAGCAGATAAAAAAGAAAGAAAGCAGTCAAGTACACCTTTGATGTTAGTACATTTCAAAACCGTATCAATATTAACGGGAAAAAAGTAGTTGGGAAGACTTTCAAAATTCACTCCTAGTCAAGCATTCTATACAACAAGCAAAACTAAAAAGATGAGATGCTATGGCAGAACCCAAGGTCATATGCTAAAAAGTAGGGGTGACAAAATGGATGGGTTGGATAAATCTATCCATGGATCCTAATGGATGGATGGGAAAAATCCATTTATCCATTTACCATCCACTAAAATTTCATCAAAAAATTTTAATCCATCCATCATCCATTAAAAAAAACTATCCAATCCATCAATTAACAATTTTTTTATGGATGGATATCCAATCCATCCATAAAAATTATTTTTAATCAAAAAAATTATTTTTAATCATAAAATATATTTTTAATCATAAAAAATATTTTAAATACAAAAAAATTATTTTAATTACTAAAAAATTATTTTTAATCATAAAAAATATTTTAATTACAAAAAAATATTTTTAACTATTAAAAAATATATATATATATATATATATACACACATATCTCTCTCTCCCTCCTTTCTCTCCCCTATCTCCCTCCCATCTCTCCTCTCTCCTTCTCTTCTCTCTCCCCATCTCTCTCCCCTCTCTCCTCTCTCTTTCATCTCTCCCCCTCTCTCTTATCTCTCTCATCTCTCTCCCTCTCTTTCATTTCTCTCTCTTTCAGTCTCTCTCTCTCCTATCTCTCTCCACTATCTCTCTCTCCCTCCTCTCCTATCTCTCTCCTATCTTTTTCTCTCTCCTCTCTCTCCTCCCACCCCCTCTCCTTTCTTTCTTATACAGGTTTGTCGTTGGATAAGTGCTGTCTGAGAATAGAGTCGTAATGTCATAAAATGGCTTCAAAACATCAAAACTTTCCTAATAGATGGATTAGAAAAATCCATTTATCCATTTACTATCCACTAAAATTTCATCAAGAGAATACAATCCATCCATCATCCATTTAAAAAAAAAACCATCCAATCCATCCATTTTCTATGGATAGATATCCAATCCATCCATAAAAATTATTTTTAATCACAAAAATTATTTTTAATCACAAAAAATTATTTTTATTCATAAAATATATTTTTAATCATAAAAAATATTTTAATTAGAAAAAAATTATTTTTAATCATAAAAAACATATTACTCCCCTCTCTCATCTCTCTCCCCCTCTCTTCTATCTCTCCCCCTCTTTCTCTCCCCTCTCTCTCCTGTCTCCCCTATCTCTCTCTCCTCTCTCCCGTCTCTCTCCCTCTTTCACAAGAATCACACTTCTAGAACTGTTACGAGCCGGTCCCCGAGCTGGAATCCACCGAGCCGACCCCAATGCCTATCAAGTGACATCGAGCTCGGCCCGGTGCCGATCGTGTTTCTACGAGCTCGGGTCATTACCGACGGGGCAGAACCGAGTATGCACGAGCACAGGCCTGCGCCCGCCGAGCCACTATGGGCTCTCGCCCCATTTCCTGTGATGGGCCGCTCCGAGTCCACTATAGCACTCGGGACCCGAGCCGCGGGCCCCGACATGGAACCCCCGTAGAAGGGGCCACAGGCGTCTGATTCTAAGAAGGCGGGTGCGTTATCGGATCATAATGAGTTACCCTTATCGGATCTGGCCAGTTACCGCATGAAGAGGGGGAGCGTGCAGTTCGGATCGGGAGTAACCAACCTCCTGCCAGGCTTCACTATATAAAGGGGGCTTAGCCCCCCAGGTAAGATAATACACTTCCTAAACCCTAATTCACTCTGCTCTCCTTCTCTTCCAAAGCCTTATCTAACTTAGGCATCAGAGTGCCTTTGCAGGTACCACCCCCCTTCGATTCCAGAAGAAGGAGTACTTAACTCCAAGGAGGAGGAGAGCTCAGCCATTCCCGACATCAACAAGAACAAAATCATATATTTTTTCCCAAAAACAGTTTGGTTATTGTTAATCGTTTTATAAATGGTTTCAAAACTGTTAAACCAATTAAAACTGGTCCCGGTCACATTTCCGTGGATTCAATCACGTTTTCCATTACCACTGACTGCTCTCCCATGTCGGTCGTCGGTATAGCCCCATCAAGAAAATTAATTACAAACTGGAATTTTCAAAATTTGTAATTGAATAATGTGTTGCTTTTTTTACGGAAGAATAATGTGTTGCTGCTGACTATATCTTAGCATAATAATAATAATAATAATAATAATAATAATAATAATAATAATAATAATAATAATAATTTTTTATTCCCAATTGGAGAGAGGCAAGATGAGAGAGATGAGAGATAGAGGGGAGGGAGAGAGAGAAATGAGAGATGAGAGAGAGGGAGATAGGGGAGAGAGATGAGAGAAAGGGGAAAGAGACAAGAGAGGAGAGATGAGAGAGAGGGGAGAGGGAGGAGAGAAGGAGAGAGGAGAAAGAGATGATAGATAGAGGGAGGGAGTGAGATGAGAGAGAGGGAGAGAGGAGGAGAGAGAGAGAGGAAAGATGAGAGAGAGGGAGAGATGAGAGATAGAGGGGAGGAAGAGAGAGGGAGAGAGAGATGAGAGAGAGGGAGATAGGGAGAGAGATGAGAGGAAGGGAGAAAGAGACAAGAGAGGGAAAGATGAGAGAGAGGGAGAGAAGGGGAGATGAGAGATAGAGGGGAGGGGAGTGAGATGAGAGAGATGGGAGAGAGGGGAGAGAGAGGAAAGATGAGAGAGAGGGAGAGAGATGAGAGATAGAGGGAGGGAGATAGAGAAATGAGAGATGAGAGAGGGAGATATGGGAGAGGGGAGAGATAAGAGAGAGGGAGAGGAGGAGGAGAGATGAGAGATAGAGGGGAGGGAGTGAGATGAGAGAGAGGGGAGAGAGGGGGAGAGAGAGGAAAAATGAGAGGGAGAGGGGAGAGATGAGAGATAGAGGGAGAGAGAGAGATGAGAGGAGAGAGGAGAAAGGGGAGAGAGATGAGAGGCAGGGAGAGAGACAAGAGAGGGGAAAGGGGAGAGATGAGAGAGAGGAGTGAGGGAGAGAGAGATGAGAGATGAGAGAGAGGAGATAGGGAGAGAGATGAGAGAAAGGGAGAGATAGAGACAAGAGAGGGGAGAGATGAGAGAGAGAGAGGGAGGGAGGGGAGAGAGATGAGAGAGAGAGAGGAGGGAGAGAGAGATGAGACAGAGGGGAAAGATTGGAGAGAGAATGGAGAGAGAAAAATATTTTTAATTAAAATATTTTTTATGATTAAAATTATTTTTGATTAAAATATTTTTTTATAATTAAAAATATTTTTTGTATTGAAAATATTTTTTATGATTAAAAATATTTTTTATGAACAATTCAAAAAATTATTCATTCCATCCATTTGCCACCCCTAGTGTAATCCAATGGATTTAGAAAAATAGTGGATGGATGACTAACCATCCATTAAATTAAATGGATGGATTGGATTTAATCCATTTAGTTTTTTTGTTTGTAATGGATGGATTGGATAAATTTCTTTATGGATAGATTGGATGGATGATGGATAAATGGATCACTTTGCCACCCCTACTCAAAAGCTCCAACAGCTGCAGATGTATTAGAGGTAAAAATTGGGGTTCCTATGCTAGCACCAACCCCACCGAATGTATTGTCATCTCTATTATCATTTCTAACAGATTACAAAAGAAAAATAAGAATAATCAGACCTACATGCTTGTATGAGAGTAAGCAGTTGAGCAGACATGACATTAAAGTCAAAATCCGGAAGAGACCAACACAATGCATACAGAAAATGTTATAATTTTAGGAGTTTATAAAACTAGCTTTAAGATAGAAAGCATGAGTTAAGATAGCATACCAATGACAAAAGAAGGAAGAACACAGGACAACGACATTCGAGAAAGGTAACTGTTGATGCACGAAATGGTGCAAGGTCGTACCTTTGCTCCTTTGCTTGGTAGTTGGGCGATGAGCTCCGTGGTGAGTACTCCTCCTCCGGGTGTGACGTCTTTCCTCCTTCAGATCGCGGGTGGGGTAAGATAGCATGAGTTAAGATAGCATACCAATGACAAAAGAAGGAAGAACACAGGACAACGACATTCGAGAAAGGTAACTGTTGATGCACGAAATGGTGCAAGGTCGTACCTTTGCTCCTTTGCTTGGTAGTTGGGCGATGAGCTCCGTGGTGAGTACTCCTCCTCCGGGTGTGACGTCTTTCCTCCTTCAGATCGCGGGTGGGGTACCTGCAAAAGGCACTCCGATGCCTAAGTTAGATAGGGCTTTTTCGGGTGAGCCTAGAGCTCGCATCATAGAGATGAGTTTAGGGTTTAGAGAGTGTAGAGAGAGAGTGAGAGATCAGAGCCCCTTTTACCTGAGGGGCCAAGCCCCTTTATATAGGAGTAGTAGTCCCGGGTTATGTGCTAGCTTCCTTCTTCAGAAAGTATTATTTGGAGGGCCTTGCTAGATCAATGGGCTCGGGTATGGTTGGGCTCAGCTCGGTGATCCAGTTAGGAGCCCAGCTCGGAGGCCGGCCCATAACAGTAACATTGATGAAAATCTACAATGATTTAAAAGTTTATAAAACTAGCCTTTAGATAGAAAGCATGAGTTCAGATGGCATACCAAGGCCAAAAGAAGGAAGAACACGGGACAATGACAAACGAGAAAGGAATTGAACAAATAGTTCAAGTTTTAGTTAGGTAACAGTGCTTAAATATTATTTAGCACTCCAACTTACAAATCCTCTTTTAGGTGTGTCATGTAGTATGGTGACTGACAGTTGTATTGATGGGAATCATTTCCTTGCTATGTGTTACGGACCGGTCCCGAGGCGAGTTCCAGCGTGTCCACCAAACCGAGCCGGCCCGGCTCAGTTCCGACCTTCTTTGAGCTCGGCAAGCTACATCCGACCCTGGAGGCGCCAAACCGGCCCTCCGGTACGATCGCCCCAGTGATAACACCGAGCAGGTCAGGGGCGAGCTGACTCATGGCCCTCGAACCTTCTAGAAAGGGATACGCCTGGAGACGATGCTTGGAGTCGTTGCCACTCCGAAGATTGAGGATCACGCAGCCAGTACGTGACGGACTTGGCTGGTGCGAGATATCAGGAAGAGATGAGCTGATCCTTGAAGCGCGAGGGAGGAGTTACCGCGCGCAGAATCCGGATCGGTGGTTACCCTCCTTCGACGTGACTCCACTATATAAAGGGGGTTGACCCCCCAGGTTTGCATATGCTCTACTGACTCAAAACCCTAATTCACTCTGTTCTTCTTCTCCTCCAAAGCCTATCTGACTTAGGCATCGGAGTGTCTTTGCAGGTACCACCCCCCTTTTTTGACTCTAGAAGAAGGAGTACTCCATTCAAGGAGGAGGAGAGCTCAACCATTCCCGGCATCAACATTGGCGCCCACCGTGGGGCCCGGTAAAACTAGCCCAGGCCTCAAAAACACCCCGAGCTAGATGGTACGCACCAGGAGCACGGCGAATCACAGATCGCCACAGCCGAGTCATCACTCGGCCAGTCAGGATGAGCATCCACCACCGGACCCTGTCTTGGAGCTTCTCAGGGCAGAAAACGAAGAGTTAAGGCGCAGGATCGCGGAGGCCCGCGATCGCGAGGAAAGACAGGGCCACGAGACGCCCTCGAGGACCAGAAGAGACAACCGGGACTCGTCCAAATCGGACGGATCCAGCGCTACGGATAGCCCCGGACGAGAGGTTACACCGACACACCGCTGCGTGGCGAGAATCAACCGCCCTTCGACGAGAGGTTATGGCCGATCCGGTCCCGGCGATTCCAAATCCCCAACATGGGCGCTACGAAGGTAAGACCAACCGAAGAACACCTTACCTCCTTTCAATGCGCGGATGCTCTTGATCGACGCATCCAAGGGCCTGAAATGCGGGACCTTTCACGCACCTGAAAGGCGGCCATGATGTGGTTCTCTAACCTCCGCAAAGACTCGATCCACTCATTCAGGCAACTCGCCGAGCAATTCGTGGCCAGGTTCACCACGACCCGAGCCTTCCGGAGAAACTCCACCTGCCTGGTCGGGCTCAAACAGAGGTCAGACGAGACCTTGAAGTCCTTCATAGAGCGTTTCAACAACGAAACGGCCCAAGTCAGAAATCTCAACACCGATGTGGCGCTCCATGCCATAGTGTCGGTGCTAAAACCTGGTCCCTTCTCGGACTCCCTCGCTCGCCGACTGCGGAGATCTACGGAGCGAGGCGCCGGCGATGGGGTATATCAACATGGAGGAAGTCACCGCCGCAAAGCGGAAACCTAATCGGCGGACAGAGTAAAGACACGCCGAGAGAGGCGAGAGAAGAACGAGCAGCCGAGGCGGCAAGACTACGGTCGGTTCAACTCCCTTGACAGCGATGGGAAGAGGCAGGGTCTTGAAGGAAGCCTACACGGCAACGTCATTACCTTGTCCCCTCGGAAGGAGTGCCCAGGGGAGGGGGATCGCTAGAGATACTGCGAGTACCACCGAATCTACGGGCACACCACAAATGAATGTCAGGCACTAAAGATAAAGATTGAAAAACTCATACAGGCAGGACATTTAGCAAAGTACGTGGACAAAGGGAATGGGGCAGCCCCCAGAGAAAACGAGGCAAGTCGTAGAAGATCCCGTTCACCCGAGCGCAGGCGCAACCGATCGCCGGCTCGGAGAGGGCGAGAAAGGCGTTCACCCGCCCGTCAACGCAGGAAGGGTTGAGACGAAGGTACCCCCTCACTCAATTTAATTGCAGGTGGTTTTGCAGGTGGAGGCGAATCTAGCAACGGTCGGAGAAGGCACCTGAGGTCCGTCAATAGCTCAACGTCGCTAGTGGCCCCACCCGCGGCCTTATCGACCATATCCTTCTCGGAAAGGGATTATCAGGGAATAGATCGCCACCAAGATGACCCCATGGTGATCATAGTACACCTCGCTGGATTTAACGTTAGGAGAGTGCTCGTCGATCAAGGAAGCTCGGCGGACGTAATCTACAAAGAAGCCTTCGATCGACTCAAGTTACCAAGCTCGATTATCAGACCCTACCGAGGTACGTTAGTTGGTTTTTCAGGTGCTAAAGCTCGGGTATTGGATACTTGACGTCTTGCTCACCTTCAAGGCGGACGTCGGTGAAGACAATCAAGCCCACCTCCTGGTGGTGGAAGCCGAGTCGACGCGGACACCGCCTACAATATGATGTCGGCAGAATCGTCATCAATGGGATCGGGGCCATAGTCTACCCCCATTTGGCAATGAAGTTTCCCTTATCCGATGGGCGATTGCTACGATACACGCCGACCGGAAGGAGGCGAGACGATGTTATGTCAACGATCTAAGGGATGAGAGAAGAGATCGCCCAAGTCGAGTGCATGATTGAGCTCGACAGGGGCGAAGTGATTTTCGACGATGCTGGTCGATGACATCAAGGAGGTCAAGTAAGAGGATCGGGTAAGAGCATACGGTCGGGACACAATCGCCCCAACAGAGCGATCAGTCCTCGGCGAAGGTCTTGCTCGACAACGCAGACTGTTCGCGTGGGGCCCGGAGGACATGCCGGAATAGGCCTCAAAGTGGCTCGTCACAAGCTAGCCATGAAACCTGGCGCTCGCCCGTTGCTCAGCGAAAAGAAGACTGCCAGGAAAAGAAGCGGTAGCGAGAAGAGACCTCAAAGCTCTTGAAAGCCGGATTTATCAAAGAGATCAAGTACCCAACTTGGCTTTCCAGCGTGGTATTGGTCAAGAAGAGCAGCGGTAAGTGGAGGATGTGCAATCGACTTCACCGACCTAAACAAAGTCCGCCACTAAAGACCCATACCCCCGCCAGAGCATCGATGCTCTAGTAGGCGGCACGTCGGTACCAGTGCTCGGTTTCATGGATGCGTACTCTGGGTACAATCGGATCAAGATGCACCCACTCGGACGCCAAAGGCGGCTTTCATGGCGGAAACCTCCAACTTCTGGCGTCACTATGCCCTTTGGTTTGAAGAACGCAAGGTCGACTTACCAGAGGATGATGGATGAGGTCTTCGTCAGCGGATCGAGAAGGCGATCGAGGTATATATAGGCGACATGGTGGTCAAGACCTCGGCCGAGGCACACTACCGAGACCTCCAGGAGGTATTTGACATTATGAGAAAATATAACATCGGGCTCAACCAGAAGTGCTCATTCGGGTGCTCGGAGGCAAGTTCTTGGGGTTCATGATCACCCGAGGCATTGAGGCCAACCCCAGGCAAGTGTCGGCGGTGATGGAGATGCGGCCGAGCTCTATCAAAGAAGTGCAAAGACTCGCTGGTCGCATCGCAGCCCTTTCCAGGTTCGTGATTCGTTCCGCTGACAAATCGTTTCCCTTCTACCAGGTACTCCGGAAACCGGCTCGGTTCGAATGGACCAAGGAGTGTGAAACAGCTTTTCAGAGGCTCAAGGAATTTCTGGCGTCACCACCGGTCCTTACGCGGCCCACCAAAGGAGCCCCTCTCCTCCTCTACCTGGCGGCCACCGACACCTCGATCAGCTCGGCCATGATAGAAGAGAAAGAGGCGAAGCGGCGCCGATTTGCCGTGAGCAAAGTCCTACGGGCGGGTGAGATACCGAAGGTAGAGCCAGCCTCACGATAGTAACCTCTGCGAGGAGATTGAGACCTTACTTTCAAGCGCACACGGTGGTAATCAAAACGGACTACCCGATCAAAAGGATCCTGCAGAAGCCCGAACTCTCAGGGCGAATGGTGGTGTGGTCGGTAGAACTCTCCGAATTCCAGATCAGGTATGAGCCCAGGGGACCCATTAAATCACAAATTTTGGCTGACTTTATTGTAGAACTAACACCGACCCCTGAGGTCGAAATGCATCGACGCCTACGTGACTCGGCTCCTCCAATTCCAAAGCGTGAGCAGAATCATCGTTGAAAGCCTGCAGAATCAACGTCGAGCAGGCACTCAGGTTCCTATTCAAAGCTAGCAACAACCAAGCCGAGTCACGAGGCTTTACTACTCGGTCTCAAACTTCGCATGGGAGTGGCGCCCAAACGCTCCGAGTCGAGCGACTCCAACCGATGATCAACCAGGTCAAGGCGAATACCGGTGTCGAGACGACATACTCGCTTGATATGCTCAAAAGTCAACGCCATGATTGAGAACTTCCAGAAGTCGGCTCGAGCACATCCCTCGAGAACAAAATAACAAGGCGAATCTGTGGCAAAGTTAGTTAGTATGAAGACCAGGGATGACTCCATACGATGGTCGTCCAAACTTTAAAGTCACCAAGCATCGCGACAGCCACAAACTACGCAGTGATCAGCTCGGATGCTTGGATGAAGGACATCATTGAATACTTGAAGCGTGGAAGACGCCGAGGACCCGGCAGAGTCACGCAGGGTCCAAAGGCAGTCCGCACATTACACTCTAATCGGAGACAGACTCTACAGAAGAGGTTTCTCACAGCCACTACTCACCTGCATAGAGCAGTCGGATTCTGAGTATGTTATGAGGGAACTGCATGAGGGTATCTGCGGGAACCATTGTGGAACTCGGACCCTGGCAGCCAAAATCCTACGAGCAGGCTACTACTGGCCGACGCTCAGGTCGGATTGCCTCGAATACGTAAGGAAGTGCGACAAGTGCCAAAGGTTCGCCAAACGAAACCACCTTCCACCAGAAGTCCTGCACGAAGTCATCGCCTCGCCTTTCAATACGGGGCTTGACATACTCGCCCCTTTCCTTGCACCAGGCCAACTCAAGTTCATCGTAGTCGCCATAGACTACTTCTCCAAGTGGATAGAGGCGTGTCCGCTGGCGACCATCACTTCCGAGGATCAAAATTTGTCCTGGAAAAGCCTGGTTTGCGCCATGGCCTACCCCACACCATCATCACAGATAACGGCACCACGGTTCACCCGGCTCGGTGTTCAAGGACTGCAAAGGTCTAGGAATCCGACTCGTCTACGCCTCGTCGAGCATCCACGGACCAATGGTCGGTCGAAGCCGCGACGAATTATCTGAATGGCCTCATGGCAAGCTGGAGAGGGCGAGGCGTGGGCGGAAGAACTCTGCGAGTCTTTGTGGGCATACCACACCACCCGGTCGGCAACAAATAAAACACCTTTCCTGGCTAACGTATGGAATGGAGGCCATGGTGCGAGAGCTCGGCTCCACCTCGATAAGAAGAAACACGTTCAGGCATTGGCGCAAGAGGAGTCAAGAGTTGAGCTCGATCTCCTGGAAGAAACTCGGGAACTTGCTCGAGTACAAAACTTTGCAACTAAACAGCGCGTCGCCAAGCACTACAACTCTAGAGTCCGACCAAGGACGTTCAAAGAAGGGGACCTGGTCCTCCGAAAAGTTGAACTGGCTCGAAAAGACGTAAGGCAGGGCAAGCTAGGGCCAACATGGGAAGGGCCACACCGCATCAGATCGGAGCACCGACACGGCGCATACGGACTAGAAGAACTATTCGGAAAAGCGATATTGAGGACCTGGAATGCCACACACCTCAAGCCCTACTTTAGTTAAACACTTGTAAACGGATGGCGTACTCTTTCCTTTGCAAACCCTTTTTCCCACTGGGTTTTTGGTTTGGAAAGGTTTTAACGAGGCGCATCCTTCCTTCCCTTTCTTCCCCATTTAATAAAAGTCAACCCCAATTGCATTCAGAATGTTTTAACTGAAAATCACCGAGTCCCGAGCTCGGAAGGTCTTAACCGACCAACAGACCCCTGTGGTCCTAAACCCAAGTCAGCATAAAGGCTTGGTGGGCTCATTCACTTTCGACCCTGTGGTCCTAAACCCAAGTCAGCATAAAGGCTTGGTGAGCTCATTCGCAGCTCGACCCCTGTGGTCCTAAACCCAAGTCAGTATAAAGGCTTGGTGAGCTCATTCGCAACTCGACCCCTGTGGTCCTAAACCCAAGCCAGCATAAAGGCTTGGGGAGCTCGCTCGGGCTCGGAAGGTCTTACTCGACCTAAACGATCCATTCAATTCCAAACCCAAGTTAGCATAAAAACATGGTAACCTCGTTAGAGGATCCGAACCTCACTATCCGACCTAAAGGTTTCGTAAGAAGACTGGTACTCGGCCTATACCGGTGCACGGAGAAAATGTCTCAACTTCAGTTGACACAAGTTTTATTCGGGGGAAGCCACCCGGGGAGTACCCTAGCCGAGTAGCAGCTACCCGAGGACCACCCCATCGGAGCACGATAACCAACAAACTACTAAAGAGAAAATCAAAGCAGATTTCAACCAACAATGTTTAAACTTAGTCAATTTCATTAACTTAAAACATAATACAAAAGAGCAGCTCGTAGAAGAGCGAGTACATCATCAAGACAGAGCAAAGCAAACTAAAACAAATTACGCAAGGGCATTCCCTTGGCATTCCACGGACACGAGCTTGAAAGCTCGGATAAAAGCCCAGCTGTTGGGGTGTAATTGCGAAGGGACCGCATCCAGCCATTGGAGTACCTCGCACTCAAACCTACCTAGGGGAAAGCGGAGGCCAATTCGCGTGAAGAAAGTTTTGTAGAAGAAACAGAAGTCTGGGGAACTAGACTCGCCCTTGTTAAAGCATACTCGGTCGTCGGGAGAGCAGGGGAGGCAAGTTACCTCCTCGTCTCGATCCCGGTTCGGCGTAAATGACACACTAGGCAGAAGAGCGTACGCCCGATGTCACGAAAAAATGTTGGAGGCCACCCTGAGCACATCGGGGTGCACCCAGGCGTAAGGAGACCTATCATCTCCCACTCGGCGCTCGCCCCCCTTATGAAGTGAGTACGAAGGAACAGACGCGATGGGGGGAGAAACTGAAACCCAGGAGGCGGGAGGAACCACCTGGAGAGGCACTGGGTCACGACCACCGTCGGAGGGGAGCCCCTTGTGGCCAGAGCCTCCGGCGTAGGGTGGCGTAGAAAGGTCAAAAGACGTGCTCGTCGTTTCAGACGACAAGACGCTCCCAGAACTTAAAGGTATGGGGGAAGGGGGACGACGAGAAGAAGAGGAAGAAGCCATTAATGAAGAAACGATAACAAGACTTACCAGGAAATGCGAAGGAATGGGGATGAAACGGCGCTCGGAACATAAATCTGAGGAAGGATGACAGGCGGAAGCGTTCAGGGAGAGCGGAGCGAAGAAAAAGAGAAGGAAGGAGATGGGCGACTTTATAACCCCGGCAGAGGGAAGTGAAAGGGTGAACCAATCAAGGCCCTCCATTTACAAAACGGATGTAGATCTAGCGGTCCAGGCCGCATCAGATGATCGACAGTGGGAAGAGGAACGGTAGAGTAGGCGTCCCATCTGAGTCCCATCACGTGGCAGAACACCCAGTAAAGGTGCGACATGTAGAGCGTGGCGCCAGGACAAACAAGCTTAAAGTGCGCCCCGACCTCGATAACTCGGCTCGGATCTGAGCCAAGAACAATAGGTAGACCTGCGCCGCTTTCGTGCAAAGAGTCTAGGGGGCTTGTGTTACGGACCGGTCCCGAGGCGAGTTCCAGCGTGTCCACCAAACCGAGCCGGCCCGGCTCGGTTCCGACATTCTTCGAGCTCGACAAGCTACATCCGACCCCGGAGGGGCCAAACCGGCCCTTCGGTACGATCGCCCCAGTGATAACACCGAGAAGGTCAGGGGCGAGCTGACTCATGACCCTCGAACCTTCTAGAAAGGGATACGCCTAGAGACGATGCTTGGAGCCGTTGCCACTCCGAAGATTGAAGATCACGCAGCCAGTACGTGACGGACTTGGCAGGTGCGATATATCAGGAAGAGATGAGCTGATCCTTGAAGCGCGAGGGAGGAGTTATCGCGCGCAGAATCCGGATCGGTGGTTACCCTCCTTCGACGTGACTCCACTATATAAAGGGGGTTGACCCCCCAGGTTTGCATATGCTCTACTGACTCAAAACCCTAATTCACTCTGTTCTCCTTCTCCTCCAAAGCCCTATCTGACTTAGGCATCAGAGTGTCTTTGCAGGTACCACTCCCCTTTTTTGACTCTAGAAGAAGGAGTACTCCATTCAAGGAGGAGGAGAGCTCAACCATTCCCGGCATCAACACTATAGTAGCAACAAACCGTGCGCGATGATCTCGAGAACAATAATAATTATCACGGGAAAGCCAAAAATTAGTTAAAAGTCTTATATAAGTAGGTTATGAACTCGAAACTCCTGAAGCTTAACCTAAAATGAAAGGTAGCTTCAAGATGTTGCCACATTCTTCTAGATCAAAAGCCAAAAGCTAAAATAAAGCCAAAAATTAAAATGGATTAAAGAAACAAATTAAATAGAAGCCTTATATATACACTATTTTGTTAGTGGTTCTGATCACTCCAAAGTTCAAAGTTCAAACAACCACAACCACAACCACATATATGTACGCTATACTTTACTCTCAGCTTTATTTCATTTCTTGGTGAATCAAAACATAAACGATCACACAGAAAAGAAAAAAGAAAAAAGTAAGAGCCAAGTGACTTACGGGTTAGAGATAGCCTTTAAACTCATAATTCGATATAAAAAAAAATTAAGATTAGTGTTATCCCTATGGTATGGGGATGAACAACTATGAACAAAAACCATAAATGATGCGCTATATAACAACAAGATTAGTGCTATCCCTGTGGTAAAGTCATGCATTTCTGTGAAATGTTGTTATTGGAAAACAAGATTAAACTCAAAGAACTACATAAGAACAATAAAAGCAAAGTAGAAACAGAAAAGCAAAATCGTTACCCGAACGGTGCAGTGTTGGTGGGATTGTAAATCGAAGAGGGAGCTAAGAACCGAGAGCCTATTAAAGCTCAGAAATGAACAGAAGCAAGATCAAAAGAAAGTATCGGAGGGCTTGCACTGAGTTGAGACTGTGTAAACAAGATTGGAAAACAAAATTAAACTCATAACTACAAAAGAACAATAAGGATTGAAGGGACAGAGGATAAGAATGAAAAACAACCTTATTCAAGATATAACATAAAAAAAAAAGAGAAAACACTACAACAAAAAATGGGAATAAATAGCGCTTTTTTTTGCCTTAAATAACGCTTAAAGGCGCTATATATCGTGCTGCTACTGATTGCATCTTCAATAAATAGCGTTTGTTAAACGCTACTTAAAGTTGAGAAAAAATAGTGCTTAGTTAGAAAGCGCTATTTATTCTCAAGGAATAAGTAGCACTTATCATAATAAGCGCTACTTATTCTCAATAATGATTTTTTTTTTTTGGTTATATTCACATACCTATGCATATAGTGGTTACTGCACACCAAAATAATCATCAACACTCAAATTTGTGCCAATATCAAAACTCACAAAATCCAAATTTAACATTACATGAAATAATTCTCAGCCAAATATTAACAAAACTATCATAAATAAAACATTAAAATACATTTACTAAAACATAACACATATTATGCTAGTACCTAAACATTACACACTAATCTTCTTCTTCTTCTTCTTCTTCTTCTTCTTCTTCTATGTGCCTATACATAATAAATTTCGTAACAAAATATCGACACTACTCTTCCTTGAGTACGGTATGATCAGGATATGCGTCGAATTGACAATCAGGAAAATACTGCGAAATGAAAATTAAATCAAGTTAGAATTGAACACATGCTTCCAAATGGTATGTGTAAAAATAAAAAAATTATATAAACTTCGAAATTAATTATTACATATACATACCTCCGTTGGAATTTGTGTTTGGTTATGAATGACGATATCCTTGAGAAACTTCAATACATACCGGCCACAATCATCAGAGTTCAGTTGGCGAGGACACTATAAAACAAAAAATATGAAATTAATTGCTTTTATTTTGGTAATTTAAATAATTGCATAAAAAATTTGGTATAATACTTTTATCGGTATCCATTTAGGTGTCGTTGATTTAGAAAACCGAGACTTGACATTTAGTGTTCGATGAACAAGGATAGCCCTAAGTGCAAAATCCAAAAAAATCATTCAATATATATCCAATACATTCATAAGACTGCTCTTAACATCAACACACAAACTATATCAAATTTGTAACAAAATTTTGGCAGAGTCTCCCCTAAAATATGGACATTCCAAAATTTATATAACACTTGTAACAACATAAAATACCATACCAGCCAGCACAAGGATTGAAATTCACCAAACATAAACAAATAAAAACTTCAACATTACAATATCAAAATACTTAAGTCATTAAAAACAAATCAATCACGTTCCTTAAACATAATAAATTGACAAAGATTCCAATATCCAATTTGATTCATAACGATAATCAATCCAATACATGCATAAAATTGCTCTTAACATGAACACACAAACTATATCAAATTTCTAACAAAATTTTGGCGAGTCTCCCTAAAATATGGACATTCCAAAATTTATACAACACCAGAATAAAGATAAAATACCATACCAGCCAGCACAAGGATTGAAATTCACCAAACATAAACAAATAAAAACTTCAACATTACAATATCCAAATACTTAAGTCATTAAAAACAAATCAATATATATATATATATATTAAGAAAATTCATATATATACACACACACACACTCTCTTACTGATTGTATGTCTCTTTCAATTTTTTGCGCAGGCTGAAGTGTACGTGCAATGGATCCAAATAGTACACAATGTTTTGATTTAGATTAATGGCTATCAATAACCAATGATCCCTACAAAAATATTGGAGGAAAAAATCATAAGCAGGTAATCACATTTCAATATATATATATATATATATATGTGTGTGTGTGTATATATATATATATTTTCTCATAGCTCATCCCAATAGATCGTAATATTTGTTTAGCCTCATATGTCCGACTAGGAAGCACATTATCATTTGGCAACATATCTTTCAATAGTGTGAGTAAGTCCGTAAAGCTCTTATCAGTCCATCCATTGCCCGACTTCAAGTTAAACAACTTTAACATTGCCGATAATCTTGTGAATTTAGTACAACCGTCATATAATGGCTTCTCCGCATCACTTATCAACTTCTCAAACATTTGAGGACAATCACGAAGATCTTCTTCAACCGCATTTGCCATCTCTTCAAAACGGTCACCATCATATGTATTTGTATCGGTGTCCTCTGACGCATATCTCCCACTATTCCCGTATTCGAAGATTCACCTCTTGTCTCACCGTGCTTTGTCCAACAGGTATAAGTTTGATCAATCCCATTGCTCACTAAATGTCATTCTAATTCCTTAACATTAACTTTGTTTGCATAACAACAACTTAAACACGGACATACGATTCTACTAAGATGCATTTGTATGCCCAACTACAAACCCAATAAAATCTTCCACTCCATCCTTATATTCCTTCGACAAACGATTGGCAGACATCCACTTTCGATCCATATTTGCCTATGAATTGAGAAATAAAACAACACCAAGGCATTCAGAGCAACAACATAGGCTATGTCGTTAACGCAAAACAAAATTGAGATTAACTAAAGCCCAATTAGATAAACCAAGACTAAAACTACCACTTCTCTTAACAACAACACACAGACTATATCAAATTTCTAACAAAATTTTGACAGAACCTCCCTAAAATATGGACATTCCAAAATTTATACAACACAGTAACAAAATAAAATATCATACCAACCAAAGACAAAGAGTCCACATAGGCCAAATATAAACAAATAAAAACTTCAAATTTAACTATTTCTCTAAAGCGATCCGCAATAACATCTCTATTATCTCATTCTTCATTTAACATAATGAGAAAAAACACTAACATTAATAATAATTATACTAAAAACCTATCGACTAAAAACACATTAACATTGATCCCTCCAAGTTCCTCATCAACCATTTCTCAATCATTTCTAAACATAACTACAAAACCTAAAACCAATAAATAACTTAAAGAATGAGATAATTTTACTAGTTTAGATCCCTGCATTTAGTTACTTTATATGTTTTTGGACATTTCAAAAAACAAAAATAAGAGAATACTGAAGAAAAAAAAACAGAGTCTTGAATATGCCTAAATACAAATGGAAGATACTGCAGAATTCTAATCCCACATACTAATGTGTTGTACTGTGTTTTTGATTTTCCATTTCGTTTTGATTTTCCATTTCAAAGCACGAAGATAGGGTTGGAAAACAATGACTTCCTTGAAAAAAAAATGAAAGCGTTTTTGGGGGGAAAAAAAAGGAAAGCAAGAAGAATGGGAACAGATGAAACCTGTTGGTACCAGAAGGTCGTCTGACGGTGCGACGGTGGGAACAGAAGAAGGTGGTGGCGACGCCACAAACAACGACGACTACGTAAGCAGAGATGCGACGGCGACGGCTGTGAGCGATGGTGCGACATCACAAACGGCGAGGCCAACAACAACGATGAGAGAAAGGAGCTTCGAAGGTGAGAAACTCGAGTAGAGATGGTGGCGACACTGAGAGGAAGGAGTAACAATGGCGTCTTTAACGTTGAGAGAAACTCGAGAGAGAGAGAGAGAGATATGCGACAGTGTGGAAGTGACTGGTATTGAGAAACGCGGGCTGAATTAAAATTAGTATTTGACAATAAATAGCGCTTTATCGTTGAAGCGCTACTTTAGGTCAGACAATAAGTAGCGCTTCCAGCGTTAAGCGCTACTTTAGGTTAAGACAATAAATAGCGCTTCCAGGGTTAAGCGCTACTTATTCTTTCGTCCATCTTTAAATAGCGCTTCTCATTGTAAGCGCTACTTATTCCTCCACTATAAGTAGCGCTGATTTTGTAAGCGCTATTTATTTCTTTCCACTTTAAATAGCGTTTCTTAGTTAAACGCTACTTAAAGTACTCTACCTAATTTTAAGTAGCACTTCCATATTTAAACGCTATTTAATGTGGCGCCATCTTTTAAAGAATTTGTTTTGTAGTGAAATAAACACTACAAACTTGGATTAAAAAAATTCAGTAATGGAGAAAAACTTCGCATATTGAAGATATATAAGGTGTACAACACAATTTGGAGGCTGGGCTTGACTAACAAACACAGAGCAGCTCTTCTAGCGTGGCAGAATGTTCAACTGCCCGCGTGTTTAATGTGTATTTATATAGCATATGCAATCATACCCCTAGCAAGCCAATGGAGAGAGAATAATGGAGGCAAATAAACAATGTACCTTCTTAATGTTATTAAGGGACAGTTCTTTCAAGGACTCTCCAGTTGTATCCACAAATGCAACAATTGCTTCATAAGTGCAATGTCAAAAAGTTAGGTTCATTTATTCATATTAGATGCAGTAAGAACAATTAAAGGACACATCAAGCATACCATACATACATGACAACATGGAACATATGATGCTCTCATATCCTGAGTACAAAAGTAAGACTTGAAGTAGGGAACAAGAAATAGATTCATTATTTAGGAACTAGGTTTATGTATCTCTAATATGACTATTTATTCTATATATCAGAGGAATAACTACGAGGAAATAAAACATACTTCTACTTTTCATGGTGTTTCTTTGAGTGATCAGCACTGGAATCACCAAAATACCTGAAATTTAATATAGATCACAATACAAATCATGTTCTAAATCCAATACCAAAGGATAAACTGCTTATGCTTAAAATGTACAAGACAATCCTTCTATTATAGCAAGAGCAATTCAGAATAGAGGGAAAACTGGTTCATCACAAAATGTTACATACTGCCAAATGTATTTATATTCTAGAATGGTAGAATGGCTAACATCTTTGAAGTAACACTTGAGATTGCCAAAGCATGATTAGGCAAGTCTCTTACCACACACTTTCCAGAATGGTCGAACAGAACCTGGCTTTCTCACAATTGAGAACAAAAATTAGTTTTAAGTTGCCATTTAACTAAGTAAACTAGATCCTAGCTATTAACTTTGTTTTAGACTAAATCTAAGTTGTCATTTGAAAAAAAAAAAAAAAAAGGTAAAGTCTATATTCCCTGCACCGTTTACCAGTAACATTCATAACACATCCACCAAGAACTGACCATCCGTTTTTTGTCAATCTTATTAAAGAAATAATAAATATAGCAGCAGGCTACATCACTATCGCATATGCAGTGTCTCTCATTCATGGATAAGGTGGATCACAATAAATTGTTATGTAACTTCAGGAACTAAAAAAAAAAAAAATTTATATGATGCCAAATGAAATTATTCTTCTAACTAAAAAAGGACTAGATGTGTTTCTGCTACCTAATAATGAAAATATTATCATTCACTCAAAAAAGTATATTATAACTTTGAAAAATACTGAGCTCTGTTCAAAGGATATAGCAGTTGAGAATGCTATGAGACTTCTAGAAACATATTGGCTATAGCAGATCAAGTCGAATGAGTTTCAGAATCAATTTTGTCTTAGTTATCTAGAATCTACCATTTAACAGCAACAAACACCAAACAGAATCGTAACAAAACGTAAACAAACCAAAAATATTTCAAAAGTGAATGGAAGTATCATACAACAAGAAATCTAAAGAGCAAAATGAAGACAACAAGAGCAACGAAGAGAACGAACAAAAATTTTCAGTTCTCTCAATTTTCAGATCTGAGATAACCTTATAAAATGCAGTGAAGTTTTACCTTTTGCTAATGAAAAAGGTTTTGAGAACGCAAAAGGATGGGTAAACGTCGTCGTCGGTGCAAGAAGAAGCATCGCGGTTGGTTGTTGATGATAGGGACGACGATGGCAAATCTCCGGATTCCATGGCAAGATCGAGTAATCAGAATACAAATCATATTGGTGAGAGAGTTTTGGGGGAAGAGAGGGATGTAGAGCCCTAAAATTGTTGTAATTTTGTGATATTTCAAAAGTGTGAAGTCTCATATAGGATGGCTCTTTAAGAGTTATAGTGTTTATAAGCCAATATATTAGATGAGGTGGTAAGAGTGGTTGGGGAAAGAGATGGGCCTCGCACACATGAGCTTGGCCCAAAGTGAGAGATTTTAGTGCAAATCTTTCGATTTCCCCCCCATCCAGCCTTTTTAATTCTTGGATTAATATTTTCGAAGATATTTTTTATTTGAGAAGGCTTATCGGAAAACCATTGATTTTAGTCAGTTTTGATCCTTAACCAAGTCATACACGATTTTTAGTGGTCATCACGTTCTTAGTGGTGATTATCCACTAACGGTAATATTCCACCACTAATCCCACGTTATCTTCACCAACGTCTCTTTTTATTAATTATTTCCCGAACGGATTTATTAATTAATTAATTAATTATCGTTTTCTTATTTAAACCCTGTTAGACTACCTTGTGTCAAATACCGAAAAATTACTTTTTCCAAGACTTTTCTGGGTCACACATTCCAACCATCTTCTTCTTCTTCTTCTTCTTCTTCTTCTTCTTCTTCTTCTTCTTCTTGTTCTGGTACCCCAGCGATCCTGGGACGAACCCGTTGTACCCTGGGGGATTTGCGCACAGTGGGTGGATAAATCCTTAAGGGCAGTCTCTCCGACGCCTCGGGTTTCTTTCTTACGAGTTTCTATTTTGCAGGTTCTTTGTTCGTTCTATCACAATTCGGCAATATCAACAACAATCTCAAGGATTTAACATGACTACTGATCACGCTGCCGATACAACGAAGACGAACAACGACGAGACCAACCATGATCAACATACTGCGCTACCTCCACCGGTGCCAATGATCACCTACGCGAAGCCGTTTCCTCACGTATCCAAAATCGAGGTCTTTAGTGGCCAAAATTTTCGAAGATGGCAAGAACGAGTCCATACCGTCCTTGACGTACATGGGGTCGCCTATGCTCTAACAGATCCCAAACCGACAACGCCAGCCAAACAAGTCGAGAATTGGACATATGCTAATAAGGTTTGTCGTCACACCTTAATCAGTACTTTGTCTAATGATTTGTTCGATGTCTACTGTTCGTACAAGGAAGCAAAGCAGATCTGGGACTCTATGATCCTCAAGTACCTTCTTGAGGATCTTTGGGAAACAAAAGTTCGTGATTGGAAACTACTACAAATGGGAGATGGTGAGGACAAAGACATCAAGGCGCAGATCAATGAATACCATAAGGCTGCGGAAGAAGCGAAGTCCGAGAACATCACTCGCCAGACGAGTTCGTGGTGGAATACTCATAGAAAGGCTCAGGAATCCTGGAAGGACTACAAACAAGAACTAAAGCACAAGCAAAAGCAACTATCTCTTCTGATTTGATTACCCACATTATCATTGAGGACACCAACCGCAAGGAGTGCTGGTCTTTGCAAGGGCAAAGGCTTTGGCTTCTCGTGCTAACATGGCGCAAGGCAAATCGCGAGAAAAGAGGTACGATAACAAAAGGCCTAATCACAGTAACAATAATAATAATAAAAATGATTTTGTCCCACGTGTTGCTAACTCCAATTTCAAGAAGAAAGGCATGTGTTTTGTTTGTGGAAAGCCAGGTCATCATGCACCTCAATGCAGGCATAGAGCGAGAAACGACAATCCTCCTAAGCCAAAGGCCAATTTGGTCGAGGCCGAAGGAGATGATGACATTATTGCAGCGGTCGTTTCTCAAGTCAACATTGTGACCAATGTGAACAAATGGGCGGTAGACTCTGGGGCTACCAGGCATATTTGTGCAAGCAAAGATGCTTTTACCTCCTACACTACTGTGGGGGATGGAGAAGAACTTGTGTACCTTGGTGATTCTCGTACTACTGTAGTCTCGGGAAAGGGAAAACTTCTTCTAAAGCTCACATCTGGAAAGACCTTGGCTCTTAGTGACGTGCTGCATGTCCCTAGCATAAGGGCAAATTTAATTTCTGTGGCCTTGTTGGGAAAAAGAGGAGTTAAAGTGTCATTTGAGTCTGACAAGATTGTAATGACAAAAAATAATGTCTTTGTGGGAAAGGGGTATTATGATAGGGGACTTTTTGTTCTTAATGTTTCTGAAGTTATTAATGAAAATGCATCTTCTTCTGCGTATTTGCTTGATTCGTATGATATATGGCATGCTAGACTAGGACATATTAATTCTGCGTATGTTGATACAATGCGACGTTGTGGCATGATTTCTTTAAGCGATAGTCAGCATGGAAAATGTGATGTATGTGTAGAATCTAAGTTAAGTAAAAAGCATTGTCCCCTGTTAAGCCTAAACCGAGTTACTTAGCTTAATTCATACCGATCTAGGAGATTTAAAACAAACTATGACTAGAGGCGGTAAAAATATTATGTGACTTTTATCGACGATTTTTCTAGATACACTCATAATCCGAGTCAGGATCACTGGGAGGCACTTGCTAGACTCATGCGATATTTAAGAGGGACCATGAACTATGGTATAGTGTATAGTGGATTTCCTTGATCTTGGAAGGGTATTGTGATGCTAATCGGATATCTCGATTCGAGATGAGACAAAATCCACTAGTGTTTATGTATTTATTCACACTTGGTGGTGGTGCGGTAACTTGGAGATCAGCCAAACAAACAATAATAACAAGATCAACTATGGAGACAGAGTTTGTAGCTACGGAATTGGTGCATCTTGAAGTCGAGTGGCTAAGAAATTTTTTAGCAAAAATTCCTTTGGGAATAAAACCTACACCATCAATGTCAATACATTGTGATAGCCAATCGACAATAGCTGTTGCAAAGAATAAGTCATATAATGGCAAAAATAGACGTATACAATTGAGACATAATGTGGTAAAGCAATTGCAAAAACAAGGAACAATATCGATCGATTATGTGAAGTCAGAAGTGAACTTGGCAGATCCTCTGACAAAGCCCCTGGGGAGGAAATTAATTTGTGATACATCGAGGGGAATGGGACTTGAGCCAATTGAAATTAACAAGTGATGGGAACCCGACCTTTGTGATTGGAGATCCCATGAAGAAGGTTCAATGTGGTAAAAACAAGTCACTTGTTAGTTCTGCTAACACTAAATTTAATTAATTAAATTTTGTCCCTTTCCTATGGTGTCTTTGAGAAAGTGTTAGACACTGCATTACTGAGAGGTTAAGCTGTTAGCTTTTAATGATTTTCATATCACTTATGGGTGGTGTATGATTTACAGTATATACTTGATGAAATCACCTATATGAGTGTCAAGTGGGGCCGCTTGCATGAGGTCCTGGCGAGATCTCTAGAGCACTCATGAATATCGGGCACGCGAATGGCCTATTAGCGCAAAACGGCGTAATAGCAAAAATTGTGGGGGTGTAGTGTGATTAACAGACCTCTAACACACATCAAGTGTCTTGGGTTCATATAGCTTGGCTACACCAATTCACTGTGTGTTAAGTCTTATTAGTTTAGGACTGGTTCATATAGCTTGGCTACCCAGTTCCGATGCAATACATCCAAGATGTTGACCCAGGAAATATTTTTTATTTTATTTCTAAATGTTTTCACACTTTTGAAATATGTGGGGGATTGTTGTAATTTTGTGATATTTCATAAGTGGGAAGTCCCACATAGGATGGCTCTTTAAGAGTCATAGTATTTATAAGCCAATATATTAGATGAGGCGGTAAGAGTGGTTGGGGAAAGAGATGGGCCTCGCGCACATGAGCTTGGCCCAAAGTGGGAGGTTTCAGTGCAAATCTTCTGATTCTCCCCCCCCCCCGCGCACGATTAGCCTTGCGTTCCTTTTTAATTCTTGGATTAATATTTTCGAAGATATTTTTTATTTGAGAAGGCTTATCGGAAAACCATTGATTTTAGTCAGTTTTGATCCTTGACCAAGTCTTACACGATTTTTAGTGGTCATCACGTTCTTAGTGGTGATGATCCACCAACGGTAACATTCCACCACTAATCCCACGTTATCTTCACCAACGTCTCTTTTTATTAATTATTTTTCGAACGGATTTATTAATTAATTAATTATCGTTTTCTTATTTAAAGCCTGTTAGACTACCTTGTGTCAAATACCGAAAAATTACTTTTTCCGAGACTTTCCTGGGTCACACATTCCAGCCTTCTTCTTCTTCTTCTTCTTCTTCTTGCTGTTCTGGTACCCCAGCGATCTTGGGACGAACCCGTTGTACCCTGGGGGATTTGCGCGCAGTAGGCGGATAAATCCTTAAGGGCAGTCTCACCGACGCCTCGAGTTTTTTTCTTACGAGTTTCTATTTTGCAGGTTCTTTGTTCGTTCTATCACAATTCGGCAATATCAACAACAATCTTAAGGATTTAACATGACTACTAATCACGCTGCCGATACAAAGAAGACGAACAACGACGAGACCAACCATGATCAACATACTGTGCTACCTCCACCGGTGCCTACGATCACCTACGCGAAGCCGTTTCCTGACGTATCCAAAATCGAGGTCTTCAGTGGCCAAAATTTTTGAAGATGGCAAGAACGAGTCCATACCGTCCTTGACGTACATGGGGTCGCCTATGCTCTAACAGATCCCAAACCGACAACGCCAGCCAAACAAGTCGAGAATTGGACATATGCTAATAAGGTTTGTCGTCACACCTTAATCAGTACTTTGTCTAATGATTTGTTCGAAGTCTACTGTACGTACAAGGAAGCAAAGGAGAAATGGGAGTCTATGAGCCTCAAGTACACTTACGAGGATCTTTGGGAAACAAAAGTTCGTGATTGGAAACTACTACAAATGGGAGATGGTCGAGGACAAAGACATCAAGGCGCAGATCAATGAATACCATAAGGCTTTGGAAGAATCGAAGTCTGAGAACATCACTCTGCCAGATGAGTTCGTGGCTGGAATACTCATAGAAAAGCTGCCGGAATCCTGGAAGGACTACAAACAACAACTAAAGCACAAGCAAAAGCAACTATCTCTTCCTGATTTGATTACCCACATTATCATTGAGGACACCAACCGCAAGGAATGCAGTGCTGCAAGGGCAAAGGCTTTGGCTTCTCGTGCTAACATGGCGCAAGGCAAATCGCAGAAAAAGAGGTATGATAACAAAAGGCCTGATCACAGTAACAATAATAATAATAAAAATGATTTTGTCCCACGTGTTGCTAACTCCAATTTCAAGAAGAAAGGCATGTGTTTTGTTTGTGGAAAGCCAGGTCATCATGCACCTCAATGCAGGCATAGAGCGAGAAACGACAATCCTCCTAAGCCAAAGGCCAATTTGGTCGAGGCTGAAGGAGATGATGATATTATTGCAGCGGTCGTTTCTCAAGTCAACATTGTGACCAATGTGAACAAATGGGCGGTAGACTCTGGGGCTACCAGGCATATTTGTGCAAGCAAAGATGCTTTTACCTCCTACACTACTGTGGGGGATGGAGAAGAACTTGTGTACCTTGGTGATTCTCGTACTGCTGCAGTCTCGGGAAAGGGAAAAGTTCTTCTAAAGCTCACATCTGGAAAGACCTTGGCTCGTAGTGACGTCTTTGCATGTCCCACAGCATAAGGGCAAATTTAATTTCTGTGGCCTTGTTGGGAAAAAGAGGAGTTAAAGTGTCATTTGAGTCTGACAAGATTGTAATGACAAAAAATAATGTCTTTGTGGGAAAGGGGTATTGTGATAAGGGACTTTTTGTTCTTAATATTTCTAAAGTTATTAATGAAAATGCATCTTCTTCTGCGTATTTGCTTGATTCGTATGATATATGGCATGCTAGACTAGGACATATTAATTCTGCGTATGTTGATACAATGCGACGTTGTGGCATGATTTCTTTAAGAGATAGTCAACATGGAAAATGTGATGTATGTGTAGAATCTAAGTTAAGTAAAAAGCATTGTCCCCCTGTTAGCCTTGGCCGAGTTACTTAGCTTAATCCATACCGATCTAGGAGATTTAAAACAAACTATGACTAGAGGCGGTAAAAAAATATTATGTGACTTTTATCGACGATTTTTCTAGATACACTCATAATCCGAGTCAGGATCACTGGGAGGCACTTGCTAGACTCATGCGATATTTAAGAGGTACCATGAACTATGGTATAGTGTATAGTGGATTTCCCGCAGTACTGGAAGGGTATTGTGATGCTAACTGGATATCTGATTCAAATGAGACAAAATCCACTAGTGGTTATGTATTTATTCACACTTGGTGGTGGTGCGGTAACTTGGAGATCAGCCAAATAAACAATAATAGCAAGATCAACTATGGAGTCAGAGTTTGTAGCTCTGGAATTGGCTGGTACTGAAGCTGAGTGGCTAAGAAATTTTTTAGCAAAAATTCCTTTGGGAATAAAACCTACACCATCAGTGTCAATACATTGTGATAGCCAATGGGCAATAGTTGTTGCAAAGAATAAGTCATATAATGGCAAAAATAGACGTATACAATTGAGACATAATGTGGTAAAGCAATTGCAAAAACAAGGAACAATATCGATCGATTATGTGAAGTCAGAAGTGAACTTGGCAGATCCTCTGACAAAGCCCCTGGGGAGGAAATTAATTTGTGATACATCGAGGGGAATGGGACTTGAGCCAATTGAAATTAACAAGTGATGGGAACCCGACCTTTGTGATTGGAGATCCCATGAAGAAGGTTCAATGTGGTAAAAACAAGTCACTTGTTAGTTCTGCTAACACTAAATTTAATTAATTAAATTTTGTCCCTTTCCTATGGTGTCTTTGAGAAAGTGTTAGACACTGCATTACTGAGAGGTTAAGCTGTTAGCTTTTAATGATTTTCATATCCCTTATGGGTGGTGTATGATTTGCAGCATACACTTGATGAAATCACCTATATGAGTGTCAAGTGGGGCCGCTTGCATGAGGTCCTGGCGAGATCTCTAGAGCACTCATGAATACCGGGCACGCGCATGGCCTATTAGCGCAAAACGGCGTAATAGCAAGAATTGTGGGGGTGTAGTGTGATTAATAGACCTCTAACACACATCAAGTGTCTTGGGTTCATATAGCTTGGCCACACCAATTCACTGTGTGTTAAGTCTTATTAGTCTAGGACTGGTTCATATAGCTTGGCTACACAGTTCCGATGCAATACATCCAAGATGTTGACCCAGGAAATATTATTTATTTTATTTCTAAATGTTTTCACACTTTTGAAATATGTGGGGGATTGTTGTAATTTTTTGATATTTCAAAAGTGGGAAGTCCTACATAGGATGGCTCTTTAAGAGTCATAGTGTTTATAAGCCAATATATTAGATGAGGTGGTAAGAGTGGTTGGGGAAAGAGATGGGCTTCGCGCACATGAGCTTGGCCCAAAGTGGGAGGTTTCAGTGCAAATCTTCCGATTCCCCCCCCGCACGATTAGCCTTGCGTTCCTTTTTAATTCTTAGATTAATATTTTCGAAGATATTTTTTATTTGAGAAGGCTTATCCGAAAACCATTGATTTTAGTCAGTTTTGATCCTTGACCAAGTCTTACACGATTTTTAGTGGTCATCACGTTCTTAGTGGTGATTATCCACTAACGGTAACATTCCACCACTAATCCCACGTTATCTTCACCAACGTCTCTTTTTATTAATTATTTTCCGAACAGATTTATTAATTAATTATCGTTTTCTTATTTAAAGCCTGTTAGACTACCTTGTGTCAAATACCGAAAAATTACTTTTTCCGAGACTTTCCTGGGTCACACATTCCAGCCTTCTTCTTCTTCTTCTTCTTCTTCTTCTTCTTCTTCTTCTTCTTCTTCTTCTTCTTCTTCTTCTTCTTCTTCTTGTTCTGGTACCCCAGCGATCTTGGGACGAACCCGTTGTACCCTGGGGGATTTGCGCGCAGTGGGCGAATAAATCCTTAAGGGCAGTCTCACCGACGCCTCGGGTTTCTTTCTTACGAGTTTCTATTTTGCAGGTTCTTTGTTCGTTCCATCACAATTCGGTAATATCAACAACAATCTTAAGGATTTAACATGACTACTGATCACGCTGCCGATACAACGAAGACGACAACGACGAGACCAACCATGATCAACATACTGCGCTACCTCCACCGGTGCCTACGATCACCTACGCGAAGCCGTTTCCTGACGTATCCAAAATCGAGGTCTTTAGTGGCCAAAAATTTCGAAGATGGCAAGAACGAGTCCATACCGTCCTTGACGTACATGGGGTCGCCTATGCTCTAACAGATCCCAAACCGACAACGCCAGCCAAACAAGTCGAGAATTGGACATATGCTAATAAGGTTTGTCGTCACACCTTAATCAGTACTTTGTATAATGATTTGTTCGATGTCTACTGTTCGTACAAGGAAGCAAAGCAGATTTGGGACTCTATGATCCTCAAGTACACTGCTGAGGATGTTGGGAAACAAAAGTTCGTGATTGGAAACTACTACAAATGGGAGATGGCTGAGGACAAAGACATCAAGGCGCAGATCAATGAATACCATAAGTCTTTGGAAGAATCAAGTCCGAGAACATCACTCGCCAGACGAGTTCATGGTTGGAATACTCATAGAAAAGTCAGGAATCATGGATGGACTACAAACAACAACTAAAGCACAATCATAAGCAACTACCTCTTCCGATTTGATTACCCACATTATCATTGAGGACACCAACCGCAAGGAGTGCAAAGGTCTTTGCAAGGGCAAAGGCTTTGGCTTCTCGTGCTAACATGGCGCAAGGCAAATCGCGAGAAAAAGAGGTACGATAACAAAGGCACGATCACAAGAATAATACTAATAATAAAAATGATTTTGTCCCACGTGTTGCTAACTCCAATTTCAAGAAGAAAGGCATGTGTTTTGTTTGTGGAAAGCCAGGTCATCATGCACCTCAATGCAGGCATAGAGCGAGAAACGACAATCCTCCTAAGCCAAAGGCCAATTTGGTCGAGGCCGAAGGAGATGATGACATTATTGCAGCGGTCGTTTCTCAAGTCAACATTGTGACCAATGTGAACAAATGGGCGGTAGACTCTGGGGCTACCAGGCATATTTGTGCAAGCAAAGATGCTTTTACCTCCTACACTACTGTGGGGGATGGAGAAGAACTTGTGTACCTTGGAGATTCTCGTACTGCTGTAGTCTCGGGAAAGGGAAAAGTTCTTCTAAAGCTCACATCTGGAAAGACCTTGGCTCTTAGTGACGTGCTGCATGTCCCTAGCATAAGGGCAAATTTAATTTCTGTGGCCTTGTTGGGAAAAAGAGGAGTTAAAGTGTCATTTGAGTCTGACAAGATTGTAATGACAAAAAATAATGTCTTTGTGGGAAAGGGGTATTGTGATAAGGGACTTTTTGTTCTTAATGTTTCTGAAGTTATTAATGAAAATGCATCTTCTTCTGCGTATTTGCTTGATTCGTATGATATATGGCATGCTAGACTAGGACATATTAATTCTGCGTATGTTGATACAATGCGACGTTGTGGCATGATTTCTTTAAGCGATAGTCAACATGGAAAATGTGATGTATGTGTAGAATCTAAGTTAAGTAAAAAGCATTGTCCCCCTGTTAAGCGCGAAACTGAGTTACTTAGCTTAATCCATACCGATCTAGGAGATTTAAAACAAACTATGACTAGAGGCGGTAAAAAAATATTATGTGACTTTTATCGACGATTTTTCTAGATACACTCATAATCCGAGTCAGGATCACTGGGAGGCACTTGCTAGACTCATGCGATATTTAAGAGGTACCATGAACTATGGTATAGTGTATAGTGGATTTCCCGCAGTACTGGAAGGGTATTGTGATGCTAACTGGATATCTGATTCAGATGAGACAAAATCCACTAGTGGTTATGTATTTATTCACACTTGGTGGTGGTGCGGTAACTTGGAGATCAGCCAAACAAACAATAATAGCAAGATCAACTATGGAGTCAGAGTTTGTAGCTCTGGAATTGGCTGGTACTGAAGCTGAGTGGCTAAGAAATTTTTTAGCAAAAATTCCTTTGGGAATAAAACCTACACCATCAGTGTCAATACATTGTGATAGCCAATCGGCAATAGCAGTTGCAAAGAATAAGTCATATAATGGCAAAAATAGACATATACAATTGAGACATAATGTGGTAAAGCAATTGCAAAAACAAGGAACAATATCGATTGATTATGTGAAGTCAGAAGTGAACTTGGCAGATCCTCTGACAAAGCCCCTGGGGAGGAAATTAATTTGTGATACATCGAGGGGAATGTGACTTGAGCCAATTGAAATTAACAAGTGATGGGAACCCGACCTTTGTGATTGGAGATCCCATGAAGAAGGTTCAATGTGGTAAAAACAAGTCACTTGTTAGTTCTGCTAACACTAAATTTAATTAATTAAATTTTGTCCCTTTCCTATGGTGTCTTTGAGAAAGTGTTAGACACTGCATTACTGAGAGGTTAAGCTGTTAGCTTTTAATGATTTTCATATCCCTTATGGGTGGTGTATGATTTGCAACATACACTTGATGAAATCACCTATATGAGTGTCAAGTGGGGCCGCTTGCATGAGGTCCTGGCGAGATCTCTAGAGCACTTGTTAGCGTATTTCATACACTACTTTTTAAGGCAAGTGCACCAATCGCAACCAGTAATATAGTAATGAATAGAGTATCGTCTCCACAGGGATTATGATGGTTATCAATAAGAATAAGTGTGTAATTACTTTAAACGGAAATGATTTGGATATTTTGATTGTAATTGTAACTTTGAACAAGTTAAAGTAAAAATAGAATTGACTTGGTTGGTTGAAAACGACTAGGATTTGATTCCTCTTGTACTTGCTCTTATGTAACTAGTTCATCATTAACTTAAGTAATTTCATATAAATTGAAGTTTGAATCAACTGAATTAGCTTAAGGACAATCCCTTGCCTCATAAACCCTTTATTCTAGCCACAATCCCTAATCCCTTAGGTGATTAATGATTAGACTAAGCAATAAGATCCATGATTCATTAGAACACATAACCACAAGTTATATTCCTATAATCATCATGATTATGATTACTAATCTCAGTTCAAGTTCATTCATCCTATTTTCCAATAAAGATGAAAAACCCAAAATCAATGCAATAGTGATCAAGTATTGAAAAGCATGAAGTATAGAGATTAGAAACTCAATTTACATAACATAAACTTGTATTAATATAAGAGAACTAACTACATAAGAGTTTGTACATGATTCATCTCATCCTAATCTAAGGTATTTAGCTACTCATGGTAGTAAAAGAAGAAAACAAACATATGGAAGAAAACAACTCCATTGATGATCCAAACCTTGTTCCCAAGAATGAATCCTCCTTGAAGATGAAGAACAATGGAACCCTAGCACTCTAATCTTTCTCTTTAGTGTTTTAGATGTTAGCAAAGGTCCAAGATGATTAAAAAGTGAACAAATATCTAATTATACAGATTCTGCGAAGACTGCGCGCTGGCGTCGCGCCAGCTTTAAGCGATACAAATGCGCGTCGCAAGACCGAGGCGCGCTTCAGATTTGCACCGATGCGGCGTCGCGCAGATTCTTCCTCGATCGCGGCGCCACGCCGCATGAAGACAGATCAATTTACATAAATGCGGCGTCACGCGCATTCCTTTATTTGTAAAATGCGCCACACGCCGCATACTCAATAACTTGGCTAAATTTCGCATTTTTGGCTGCCTTCGAATCTTATGCTCTCACGAATCATCTTCTTTGCCTTTAATTGAATTCTTGAGAGTGTCTTCTTTTGGTTTTGTTTCCATTCCTAGCAATTCAAGTGCAATATACATGAGAATAATGTAAGAGTTAAAACATACAATCAAACAACCATTTGTAAAGAATTCCAAAGTTTAAGCTCAATATATATTCAACTCTCTCAATTCCTCATGTATTTAATTCAATTAATCACTCTAAATTAACATAAGATGAAAACTTATCACAACCCCAAACTTGGCAATTTGCTTGTCCTCAAGCAAAAAATTAAATTAAAAACATGGGTCAAAAAATGAAATTAATGGATGTATTTTCAATCTCCACCATAAACACATGCTCAATCAACTTTCTTTTTAATCACACTTGTCAAAGGTGACAATTCATGCCTTCTTATATCATTTGCTTTCTCAATTCCAAATTCTCCCAAATGAACAAATCAAGCAACATAACGTACAATTATCAATTATGCTCAACTTATCAGACTTTCCTCACAAATGATATTTCACTTTCACTCAGGTGTCATTGGGATCGTTCTCTCAATCACATCATACGCAACACTCTACCATAGGCTTGACCAAGTTCTAAAGAATTAAATACAATGCAATGTAATACACATTTAAAAGGCCTTTAAGGTTGTAATGGGGCTTAGGTAAGGGCAGGAATTATTTGGATAGTAGGCTCATAATCTTGGAGTAAGAAATAAACCACTTCACGACATTGATATCAAACCCTTGTATTCATTCACACAAATCTCCCCCAATACAATTGATTAAGAACAATAGGTAATATTTACACATTAATGATTTTTTTTTTTAACATAACAATGAACAAGTCCAAATTCTAAACAAAATTGAACAATTTAAGTCCTTGTACATCCACCCCAAACTTAGAATCTTTGCTTGTCCTCAAGCAACCCCAAACTTAATCAAATGCTAAGACATGTTGTAATATGGCCTACTGAACTCCAAGTAAGTAGGGACAATTGAGATTCTGGTCTTAGGTTTGCAATGAAAGTAGATCGCAAATAATGGACAATTAGGCTCAAACGGGCTAACAAAGGATTAAATGAATTAGGTGGTGAATTTAGGCTCTAGGTATTAGAAAAAATATTGCCTCAATATGTGTAAACATGCAAGTATAAAATCCTAAGAACGAGGTCAAATTCAAGGCATCACATATAACGGAAGCACACAAGAAGAAAAAGTTACATTTGGCACAAAATTCTCACGGTTAGAGAGGAAATTAAGCACAAACGAATCTTGCAGTTAAATGTTACTTAACATGCTTCAAAGGGTTATTTGTGAACTTTTTGATCAAAAAGAGGCATGCAAAGTCACAATCCAATTGTGTATCCATTACAATTCATAAGCATGCATATCATGGGGATTCTGAAAATAACAAACCAGAATTCCACTTATAAAATCAACATCCCAACTCAAAAATTCATTTAACACAAGGTACAAGAAAAGGAAATTAGAGTTCCCCAAAAAACAATCAGTACAAAATACATTGAATATTGATATTTAAACATTGAATATTGATATTTAAACAGAAAAATAAAAGAAAACAAAAGATAAAAGTAGAAAACCAAAGCGGTGAGCCATGGGACTCAACCGTGAGTGAAATGATGGGGCGTCGCCCGCCGCCACCGCTGAAAGAAACTAGGGAGCTGGCTTTGAAGGCCCTGCCTTGTCATCAGGGTAAGGCTCCTGGAAAATGTCGGGGTGCATATTCACGAACTGGCCACTTTGGTAAGCACCAATGGCTCTGGAAATAGCCTGCATCCCTCGCCTTTGAGCTCGTGCTTCTTCCCGTTGCTCTAAGGCCATACTCTACCACGACTCCCAATCCTCTGGACATCACCGATAATCTCTCAAAATCAGCCATCGAAGGGTAATTTTGAACAGGAGGATCTACAAACATATTCAGGCCTCCCCATTTCCTCAGGTTCTTGGTGATCTTCTTGAGGAGGTTGAGGTGGCTGGTCAAGTGGGATTGAATTCCTCCGAATCCAATCACCCGTTATGAGGGTCCCAGGATGTATTGGATTTTCTTTAATTTCCTTACTTGGGATCTTCACACGGGCCCTTTCACATAGGAGCTGAATGAGAGAGGCGTGCCTCAGCCAAGATCTGGTTACCTTTTCATTAGCTGCATTGTATAAATTGTGAGCTAAAATTTGGCCCACATTTACCGGCTCACCATTCATGATGGCATATACCAGGGTAGCCCTATATGAAGTCAACTCTGACACATTGGCGCAAGGGAGGAAAGTATGAAGTACAAATACGCCCATGCCTTTGCGGTGGGAGTCAAGTACGCCACTTCTATTTTTGTGGGCGACCCATCTTGGTTCCTCACCCAATCTTGTCCGGTCGATTAATAAATGCCGAATGGCCTGTTGATCGGCTCAGTCAAGACACCTCTGGCTTGATAGCCACAATTTTCAACATCAGGCAAATCAAACAGCTGGTTGATTGTATGGGGATCATATGGAATTGTTTCCCCCTTACATAACTCACATATCTAGCATCGCCAGCAGGGATGTCACCATCTCCACTCGATAAGCATTTGCAAAATTCCATTGCTAGCTTTTTGCTATTGTCTTGGGAAAAGAGGTAAAAGCTTCCCAATGTCTTTGCCCAATGTTATGTTGGATCTCCATGAAATCATTGGCACTTAGCTGAAATGCCTTCTCCCTCACAAATTCCTTGTTTGTAAGAATTGAGGCATAGCGGTCTTGGCACGCCAAAGATCTGAACAAGTGGGAATCAAAACTTCCACAAGAAGAAGAGACAGTTTGCTTCTTGCGTTTCTCTGGATTACGAGCCATAGTTCCTCGCACATAGAACGAAGATTTGTGCAAAAATTGTTTTCTATGTTAGTACCAACACAAACATCTTAAAATTCTATGAGCATTATCACTTCACCACTATGGTTTTCCAACAAAGAGATTACCAATGCAATTCATATTTTCATATTAAAACTCTTGCAAAAGTTGACAATCTCAATGGTTTTTGATACAAAAAAAAAATTCCTTATGCACTAAATTGCAATTAGACAAACCTTTTGGTCATCTAATAATTTTCACAATTATTTGATTGAGGACAACCAAATTTTGTCATTTGAAACAATGTATGGCATAAACATGAAGTATGGCTTAGCTCATTATCAAGTTCTATTCCCTATACTCTCATAAGCATTTTATCAAACACATTGTGTGCACACAAAAGCATCTAACAAACCAACAATGGCTTCATCATGCAAAACTTCCCAAAATAAGAAAAATTCAAGGCTTCACAGCTCAATCACATAAGAAATAAACAGCTCACAACAACAACATCAATTTTCAAGCAAGAACTTCATATTTTCGACAACTTTCTTCATGGAGATGAAAGCAAACGAAAAATTAGAAAAAGGAAGTCATGAAATCACTTACTTGAGGATGAATGATGTATGATGTATGAAGTGAAGAAAATGTGAAGATTAATCTCTCTATGCAAGTTGAGCTTGAGTGGTGGTGAAGTTTTTAGAGTTAGGGTTGGTTAAGAAATGATTTTTGAGTGAGTGAAATGAGGAGCTGCGCGAGCATCTCCGTTTATTAAGCCAGGTTGCGCGTCGCGCGCAACCAATCATGTGTATTTGCGCATCACGCGCACGGTCACAGAAGCTAAAATCAAAAAATGCGCGTCGCGCGCAACAATTCAAGTGTAGCAGCGCCACGCCGCACTACTAACAGAGGCAAAATTAAAAAATGCGGCGTCATGCGCTAAGGTTCGCGGCGTCGCGATCACCGCCTGTTCCAAGTTCACTCATCGGTGCTATGCGGCGTCGCGAGCAGATTACGCGAAGGCAAATGCGGCGCCACGCCGCATGGGTCACAGAGGCAAAATTCAAAAAATGCGGCGTCATGCGCACTACTTTGGCCACGCCGCATCACCCGCAAAGAAAATTTTTTATTTTTTTTTTGGCAAACTTGTTGCCATGGGTGCTTCTTTAACGTCACTAGCTTGACGCTTGGTCATTTTATGGATCCTGCAAAACGAGGGCTACTCTTGCCCTGGAGACTTCTCCTCCAAAGAATGGCTTCAATCTTTGCCCATTAACTTTGAAAGTTCTTGTGGAGCCGGGATCTTCTAATTCCACTGCTCCATGTGGAAAAACTTCTCTGATTACAAATGGTCCCGACCACTTGGACTTCAACTTGCCTGGGAAAAGTTTCAGCCTTGAATTGAAGAGTAGAACTTGTTGGCCTGGCTGGAAATCTCTTCTCACCAAATGCTTGTCATGATAAGCCTTGGTTCTTTGTTTGTAAATGGTTGCATTCTCATAAGCCATCAACCTCATTTAAATCCAGCTCATTCAATTTCAAAGAACCGCTTTTGTCCAGCCAATTTGGAATCAAAATTCAGAAATTTTATGGCCCAAAATGCCTTGTGTTCCAACTCCAATGGTAAGTGGCATGACTTCCCATAAACCAGCTGATAAGGAGAGAACCCTAATGGCGTTTTGAATGCTGTCCGGTAGGCCCACAAAGCATCGTCAAGCTTCTTTGACCAATCCTTCCTTGAAGCACCAACTGTTTTCTCCAAAATCTTCTTTATCTCCCTATTGGAAACTTCACTTGCCCACTAGTTTGTGGGTGATAGGGAGTGGCAACCTTATGCTTTACATCATACTTGTTCAGCAATGTCTCCAAGTACTTGTTGCAAAAATGCGTGCCCCCATCACTTATGAGCACTCTAGGCACTCCAAATCTGGAAAATATGTTTTTCTTCAAAAAATTGACCACTGTCTGGGAATCATTGGCTACAGCTGCACATGCCTCAACCCATTTGGTGACATAGTCAACACACACCAAAATGTATAAATTGGAATAAGATGATGGGAAAGGCCCCATGAAATCAATACCCCAACAATCAAATGGTTCAATTTCCAGAATGCTATTGAGGGGCATCTCATTTTTCTTGGAAATGCTTCCTGTCTTGTTGGCACTTATCACATCGCTTGACATATTCATGACAATCTTTGAAAAGCGTTGGCCAAAAGAACCCACTTTGTAACACCTTGGCTGCAGTTCTTTCTCCACCATAATGACCTCCATACGGTGAATCATGACAATGTTTCATTATACTTTGTGCCTCCTCGGATGTGACACACCTTCTCAATAACCCATCAGGGCCCAATTTAAACAAAAATGGATCATCCCAAATGTAGAAATTTGCATCTTTGAAGAGTTTCTTCTTCACGCCAAGTATAATCCTCTGGTATCACACTTGTTGCCTTAAAGTTAGCCATATCAGCAAACCATGGCCTCTCAGATACCATCAACAAGTGCTCATCAGGAAATTCTTCGTTAATCTCTTTCTCCTTAACTGTTACTTCAGAATTTTCCAGCCTTGATAAGTGGTCAGCTACCACATTCTCACTTCCTTTCTTGTCTTTTATTTCCAAATCAAACTCCTGCAGCAACAATATCCATCTAAGCAGACGAGGCTTAGAATCAACTTTAGTGAGCAGGTATTTGATGGCAGAATGATCAGTATAGACAATGACTTTCGATCCAATCAAGTAAGATCGAAATTTCTCCAAAGCAAATACTATAGCTAGCAATTCTTTTTCAGTGGTGGCATAATTCACCTGATTCTCATTCAAGACCTTGCTAGCATAATAAATAGCATGAAAGAATTTTTCTGTTCTTTGTCCCAAAACAGCCCCGACTGCATAATCACTTGCATCGCACATGAGTTCAAATGGTAAACTCGGTCGGAGCTACTATAATCGGAGAGAAACCGACTTTCCTTTCAACACATTAAAAGCATTCAAACAGTCTTGATCAAACTTAAAATCAGAATCTTTAACTAGGAGATTGCACATTGGCTTTGCAATCTTTGAGAAGTCCTTAATAAATCTTCGATAAAAGCCCGCATGACCTAAAACTCCTCACTCCTTTGACATTCACAGGAGGTGGTAACTTCTCAATTACCTCAATTTTTGCTTGGTCCACTTCAATTCCCTTTGCTGAAATTTTTTGTCCTAAAACAATCCCTTCTTTAACCATAAAGTGGCATTTCTCCCAATTTAACACTAAATTGGTGTCCACGCACCTCTTAAGAACAGAAGCTAGATTGGATAGACACAGATCATAACATGAGCCAAAAACAGAGAAATCATCCATGAACACTTCTATTGAGCTTTCAATCATGTCAGAGAATATGGAGAGCATGCACCTCTGAAAAGTTGCAGGAGCATTGCATAATCCAAATGGCATCTGGCGGTACGCAAACACACCAAAAGGACAAGTAAAAGCTGTCTTTTCTTGGTCCTCCGGATTAACTGCAATTTGGTTATACCCAGAATAGCCATCAAGAAAACAATAAAAAGCTTGGCCTGCTAACCTTTCTAACATTTGATCCATAAAAGGAAATGGAAAATGGTCTTTCCTCGTGGCATTATTGAGCTTGCGGTAATCTATGCACATTCTCCATCCGGTTACTGTTCTTGCAGGGATGAGCTCATTCTTTTCATTTTTGACCACCGTCATCCCTCCTTTCTTGGGAACAACTTGCACTGGACTCACCCATGCACTATCCAAAATGGGATAAATCATGCCCGCATCAAGAAGCTTCAGGACTTCTTTTCTGACCACATCCTTCATTGTCGGATTTAATCTCCGTTGAGGTTGCACCACTGGTTTAAATTCTTTCTCCAATGTAATTTTATGCATGCGAGAATCTTGGGCTTATTCCTTTCAAGTCGGAAATAGACCAACCTATTGCTGTCTTGTACTCCCTCAACACTCTCATCAATGTTTCTTCCTCCAAGTTTGATAATGAGTTGCTCACAATAACTGGACTTTCTTCATCATCTTCAAGGAATCTGTACTTCAAGTGGGAGGGAAGTGGTTTCAACTCAATTTTCTGTTTTCTAGTGACCTCCTCTTTTTCAATTCTTCTCTTTTCAAATTCACGACTTGTTCGTACTTAGTGCTAACTGTCCTCACACATTCTGCTATTTCCTCTTCATCCTCCTCACAAAGATTTTCAACGGCTGTACTAGTACTTTCTCAAGAGGAGTTGAAGGATATTCTGAGAAAAAGTTTCCTCCACCAAGTAATTGATAGTGTCTACGGCTACATGTATCTCTATCAGTTGGATGTTGCATTGCCTCAAACAAATTGAAGGTCACCTTCTCATCATGTACTGAGCATTAGTTGGCCTTTTGCACATCCACAAGAGCTCTACCTATTGCAAGAAAGTGGTCTTCCCAAGAGAAGAGGAACTTCGCATCTTCCTCCATGTCGAGAATAACAAAGTCACCGGAAAAATGAACTTATCCACCTTCACCAAGACATCCTCCATAATACCGTAAGGATATTTAATTGATCGGTCTGCTAATTGAAGCGACATCCTGGTAGGCTTCACATCATCATCCCCAACTTCTTCAACATAGAAAGTGGCATGAGGTTGATACTTGCTCCTAAGTCACATAATGCCTTCCCAATAGTTATATTCCCTATAATGCAGGGAATTGTGAAAATACCGGGATGTTTGAGCTTTGGAGGAAGTTTAGTTGAATTATTGCCTTTGCATTCCTCAGTTAAGGTGATTTTTTCATCTCTCAATTTTTTTTTCTTTGTGAGAATTTCCTTCATGAACTTGGCATATGTAGGCATTTGCTCAAGAGCCTCAGCAAAAGGTATATTAATCTGCAACCTCTTAAAAATGTCCAGAAATTTTGAATATTGCTCCTCCTTTTCTTTTTTCTTGTTCTCCCTTTGAGGATAAGGAAGTCTCACATATGGAGGAAGAATTTGAGGCTTGTTCCCATCCTTCAAAATTTCAGCTTTTGTTCTTCTGATGATAGAACCTTCATCCACCAATCTGGTACTATTTTTATCATCATTTTTCTTTTTCTCACTCTCCTTTTCAACTTCTTCAACATCAATCACCTCATTTTTATTTTTCAACTCCTCATCCAACATCACCTTGTTATTTTCTTCATTACATTCAGGGACTAATGGTTCCACCATAGATGGTGTTACCACCTTTCCACTTCTCAGAGTAACAGCATTACAAGACTCATTTTTTGGATTGTCTACAGTGTTTGCAGAAAACTTACCCTTGGATTGCTCCGCGAGTTGCTTGGAAAGTTGTCCAATCTGATTTTCAAGGTTTTTGATGGATGCATCTTGATTCTTGAAATGAGCTTCATGACTTTGAAGGTTTGTTTGAGTCATCTTCATAAACTGAGTGAGAGCATTCTCTAAGTCAGATTGCTTATCTTTTGATTCTGCTGGTTGCGGAGGCTTGCTTGATTGAGGGGCATCATTTTGCTTCCAAGAAAAGTTGGGATGATTCTTCCACCCTGGATTATAGGTGTTGGAATATGGATTCCCTCCTTGCCTTTGGAAATTTGCCATGTATTTGGCTTCCTCACTAAGCTCACCTTGGGCTTCACATTGCCCATTTTCATGCCCTCCACCACAGAAATCACACTTCTTTGCATCAGTTACCGCTTTAGCTTGTGCGGTTGAAGAAGATCCTGCTCTTAAATCTTTAAGTTCTTTGGTAAGGGCTTCAAGTTGTTGTGATACTAATTTGTTTTGAGCCAAAATAGCATCACTTGTCTCTAGCGCAAACATGCCCTTTTTGCTTTGTGCTCCTCTATCATGGTGGACAAGATAATCATTTGATACCATTGCCTCCACTAATTCTCTTGCTTCTTCAGCCGTCTTTGAATTCATTGAGCCTCCTGCAGAAGCATCAAGCATCATTCTTGTGTTAGGCCTCAACCCATGACAAAACATTTGCATTTGGCACAAGTCATCATAACCATGACCAGGACATCTCTTCAACAACACCTTGAATCTTTCCCAAGCATCATAGAGGGTTTCACCATCTTTTTGTTCAAAGCTACTCACTTCAGCTCTCCTCTTGACAAACTTGGCAGTGGGGAAAAACCGATCCATGAATTTATCCTCTAAGTCATTCCAGGTATTAATACTTCCCTGGGGTAATAAACTTAGCCAGTCCTTTGCCCTATCCCTCAAAGTAAAAGGGAATAATCTCAGTTTCTTTGCTTCATCTGTAACACCGTCCAGCTTCAAAGTTCCACATATTTCAAAGAAATTCACCAAGTCTTTGGTTGGGGTCTTCATTTTCACTCCAGAAAACTGATTTTGCTTGAGTGCACTCGGAGAGAAGTGGGATCTCAAATGCATTGGCCTCTACAGGTTGGTATCCAATAGCCAATCTCTCCTGTTGTTCTGCGCCCAAAATCACCAAGAGTACGCCTAGGTGGCGGTTCTGCCATTTCTTCCTCTCGCCCGAGTATGAGTAGAAGTAGAAGCTTGAGATTGTTGATGTTTTTCTGCCGCCTTGCCTCCTTAGCCTTCTTCCTATTTGCTTTTGCTTTGTCTTTTCTATTTAGGATCAAACACCAATTCAGATGTCTGTTTCCCTCGCATACATAACAACTAGAAAGATGATTAAGCACACAACAGCTGTATTTTGAAACAAGATAAAGTATATCCACAAAAACTAACTAACTAGAAATAAAACTTAAATTGTTCAAAGTAGTAACTCCTTTGCCTTGTTGACAATCAAATCAACAATCCCCGGCAACAGCCAAAAACTTGTTAGCGTATTTCATACACTACTTTTTAAGGCAAGTGCACCAATCGCAACCAGTAATATAGTAATGAATAGAGTATCGTCTCCACAGGGATTATGATGGTTATCAATAAGAATAAGTGTGTAATTACTTTAAACGGAAATGATTTGGATATTTTGATTGTAATTGTAACTTTGAACAAGTTAAAGTAAAAATAGAATTGACTTGGTTGGTTGAAAACGACTAGGATTTGAATCCTCTTGTACTTGCTCTTATGTAACTAGTTCATCATTAACTTAAGTAATTTCATATAAATTGAAGTTTGAATCAACTGAATTAGCTTAAGGACAATCCCTTGCCTCATAAACCCTTTATTCTAGCCACAATCCCTAATCCCTTAGGTGATTAATGATTAGACTAAGCAATAAGATCCATGATTCATTAGAACACATAACCACAAGTTATATTCCTATAATCATCATGATTATGATTACTAATCTCAGTTCAATTTCATTCATCCTATTTTCCAATAAAGATGAAAAACCCAAAATCAATGCAATAGTGATCAAGTATTGAAAAGCATGAAGTATAGAGATTAGAAACTCAATTTACATAACATAAACTTGTATTAATATAAGAGAACTAACTACATAAGAGTTTGTACATGATTCATCTCATCCTAATCTAAGGTATTTAGCTACTCATGGTAGTAAAAGAAGAAAACAAACATATGGAAGAAAACAACTCCATTGATGATCCAAACCTTGTTCCCAAGAATGAATCCTCCTTGAAGATGAAGAACAATGGAACCCTAGCACTCCTAATCTTTCTCTTTAGTGTTTTAGATGTTAGCAAAGGTCCAAGATGATTAAAAAGTGAACAAATATCTAATATACAGATTCTCAGAGCACCGCGCGTCGCGCCAGCTTTAAGCGATACAAATGCTGGTCACAAGACCGAGGCGGCTTTCCAGATTTGTAATCGATGCATCGCGCGCAGATTCTTCCTCGATCGGCGCCACGCCGCATGAAGACAGAGCTAATTTACATAAATGCGGCGTCACGCGCATTCCTTTACTTGTAAATGCGCGTCACGCGCATACTCAATAACTTGGCTAAATTTCGCATCTTTGGCTGCCTTCGAATCTTATGCTCTCACGAATCATCTTCTTTGCCTTTAATTGAATTCTTGAGAGTGTCTTCTTTTGGTTTTGTTTCCATTCCTAGCAATTCAAGTGCAATATACATGAGAATAATGTAAGAGTTAAAACATACAATCAAACAACCATTTGTAAAGAATTCCAAAGTTTAAGCTCAATATATATTCAACTCTCTCAATTCCTCATGTATTTAATTCAATTAATCACTCTAAATTAACATAAGATGAAAACTTGTCAGCACTCATGAATACCGGGCACGCGCATGGCCTATTAGCGCAAAACGGCGTAATAGCAAGAATTGTGGGGGTGTAGTGTGATTAATAGACCTCTAACACACATCAAGTGTCTTGGGTTCATATAGCTTGGCTACACCAATTCACTGTGTGTTAAGTCTTGTTAGTCTAGGACTGGTTCATATAGCTTGGCTACACAGTTCCGATGCAATACATCCAAGATGTTGACCCAGGAAATATTATTTATTTTATTTCTAAATGTTTTCACACTTTTGAAATATGTGGGGGATTGTTGTAATTTTGTGATATTTCAAAAGTGGGAAGTCCCACATAGGATGGCTCTTTAAGAGTCATAGTGTTTATAAGCCAATATATTAGATGAGGTGGTAAGAGTGGTTGGGGAAAGAGATGGGCCTCGCGCACATGAGCTTGGACCAAAGTGGGAGATTTCAGTGCAAATCTTCCGATTTCCCCAAGCACGATTAGCCTTGCGTTCCTTTTTAATTCTTGGATTAATATTTTCGAAGATATTTTTTATTTGAGAAGGCTTATCGGAAAACCATTGATTTTAGTCAGTTTTGATCCTTGAACAAGTCTTACACGATTTTTAGTGGTCATCACGTTCTTAGTGGTGATTATCCACTAACGGTAACATTCCACCACTAATCCCACGTTATCTTCACCAACGTCTCTTTTTATTAATTATTTTCCGAATGGATTTATTAATTAATTAATTATCGTTTTCTTATTTAAAGCCTGTTAGACTACCTTGTGTCAAATACCGAAAAATTTCTTTTTCCGAGACTTTCCTGGGTCACACATTCCAGCCTTCTTCTTCTTCTTCTTCTTCTTGCTGTTCTGGTACCCCAGCGATCTTGGGACGAACCCATTGTACCCTAGGGGATTTGCGCGCAGTGGGCGGATAAATCCTTAAGGGCAGTCTCACCGACGCCTCGGGTTTCTTTCTTACGAGTTTCTATTTTGCAGGTTCTTTGTTCGTTCCATCACAATTCGGCAATATCAACAACAATCTTAAGGATTTAACATGACTACTGATCACGCTGCCGATACAACGAAGACGAACAACGACGAGACCAACCATGATCAACATACTGCGCTACCTCCACCGGTGCCTACGATCACCTACGCGAAGCCGTTTCCTGACGTATCCAAAATCGAGGTCTTCAGTGGCCAAAATTTTCGAAGATGGCAAGAACGAGTCCATACCGTCCTTGACGTACATGGGGTCGCCTATGCTCTAACAGATCCCAAACCGACAACGCCAGCCAAACAAGTCGAGAATTGGACATATGCTAATAAGGTTTGTCGTCACACCTTAATCAGTACTTTGTCTAATGATTTGTTCGATGTCTACTGTTCGTACAAGGAAGCAAAGCAGATCTGGGACTCTATGATCCTCAAGTGCACTGCTAAGGATGCTGGGAAACAAAAGTTCGTGATTGGAAACTACTACAAATGGGAGATGGCTGAGGACAAAGACATCAAGGCGCAGATCAATGAATACCATAAGCTGCTGGAAGAACTGAAGTCTGAGAACATCACTCTGCCAGACGAGTTCGTGGCTGGAATACTCATAGAAAAGCTGCCGGAATCCTGGAAGGACTACAAACAGCAACTAAAGCACAAGCAAAAGCAACTATCTCTTCCTGATTTGATTACCCACATTATCATTGAGGACACCAACCGCAAGGAGTGCAAAGGTCGCAGCGGCAAAGGCTTTGGCTTCTCGTGCTAACATGGCGCAAGGCAAATCGCGAGAAAAAGAGTCACGATAACAAAGGCACGATCACAGAATAATACTAATAATAAAAATGATTTTGTCCCACGTGTTGCTAACTCCAATTTCAAGAAGAAAGGCATGTGTTTTGTTTGTGGAAAGCCAGGTCATCATGCACCTCAATGCAGGCATAGAGCGAGAAACGACAATCCTCCTAAGCCAAAGGCCAATTTGGTCGAGGCCGAAGGAGATGATGACATTATTGCAGCGGTCGTTTCTCAAGTCAACATTGTGACCAATGTGAACAAATGGGCGGTAGACTCTGGGGCTACCAGGCATATTTGTGCAAGCAAAGATGCTTTTACCTCCTACACTACTGTGGGGGATGGAGAAAAACTTGTGTACCTTGGTGATTCTCATACTGCTGTAGTCTCGGGAAAGGGAAAAGTTCTTCAAAAGCTCACATCTGGAAAGACCTTGGCTCTTAGTGACGTGCTGCATGTCCTTAGCATAAGGGCAAATTTAATTTCTGTGGCCTTGTTGGGAAAAAGAGGAGTTAAAGTGTCATTTGAGTCTGACAAGATTGTAATGACAAAAAATAACGTCTTTGTGGGAAAGGGGTATTGTGATAAGGGACTTTTTGTTCTTAATGTTTCTGAAGTTATTAATGAAAATGCATCTTCTTCTGCGTATTTGCTTGATTCGTATGATATATGGCATGCTAGACTAGGACATATTAATTCTGCGTATGTTGATACAATGCGATGTTGTGGCATGATTTCTTTAAGCGATAGTCAACATGGAAAATGTGATGTATGTGTAGAATCTAAGTTAAGTAAAAAGCATTGTCCCCTGTTAGCCTTGGCGAGTTACTTAGCTTAATCCATACCGATCTAGGAGATTTAAAACAAACTATGACTAGAGGCGGTAAAAAAATATTATGTGACTTTTATCGACGATTTTTCTAGATACACTCATAATCCGAGTCAGGATCACTGGGAGGCACTTGCTAGACTCATGCGATATTTAAGAGGTACCATGAACTATGGTATAGTGTATAGTGGATTTCCCGCAGTACTGGAAGGGTATTGTGATGCTAACTGGATATCTGATTCAGATGAGACAAAATCCACTAGTGGTTATGTATTCACACTTGGTGGTGGTGCGGTAACTTGGAGATCAGCCAAACAAACAATAATAGCAAGATCAACTTTGGAGTCAGAGTTTATAGCTCACGGAATTGGCTGAAATCAAGGCGAGTGGCTAAGAAATTTTTTAGCAAAAATTCCTTTGGGAATAAAACCTACACCATCAGTGTCAATACATTGTGATAGCCAATCGGCAATAGCTGTTGCAAAGAATAAGTCATATAATGGCAAAAATAGACATATACAATTGAGACATAATGTGGTAAAGCAATTGCAAAAACAAGGAACAATATCGATTGATTATGTGAAGTCAGAAGTGAACTTGGCAGATCCTCTGACAAAGCCCCTGGGGAGGAAATTAATTTGTGATACATCGAGGGGAATGGGACTTGAGCCAATTGAAATTAACAAGTGATGGGAACCCGACCTTTGTGATTGGAGATCCCATGAAGAAGGTTCAATGTGGTAAAAACAAGTCACTTGTTAGTTCTGCTAACACTAAATTTAATTAATTAAATTTTGTCCCTTTCCTATGGTGTCTTTGAGAAAGTGTTAGACACTGCATTACTGAGAGGTTAAGCTGTTAGCTTTTAATGATTTTCATATCCCTTATGGGTGGTGTATGATTTGCAGCATACACTTGATGAAATCACCTATATGAGTGTCAAGTGGGGCCGCTTGCATGAGGTCCTAGCTAGATCTCTAGAGCACTCATGAATACCGGGCACGCGCATGGCCTATTAGCGCAAAACGGCGTAATAGCAAGAATTGTGGGGGTGTAGTGTGATTAATAGACCTCTAACACACATCAAGTGTCTTGGGTTCATATAGCTTGGCTACACCAATTCACTGTGTGTTAAGTCTTGTTAGTCTAGGACTGGTTCATATAGCTTGGCTACACAGTTCCGATGCAATACATCCAAGATGTTGACCCAGGAAATATTTTTTATTTTATTTCTAAATGTTTTCACACTTTTGAAATATGTGGGGGATTGTTGTAATTTTGTGATATTTCAAAAGTGGGAAGTCCCACATAGGATGGCTCTTTAAGAGTCATAGTGTTTATAAGCCAATATATTAGATGAGGTGGTAAGAGTGGTTGGGGAAAGAGATGGGCCTCGCGCACATGAGCTTGGCCCAAAGTGGGAGGTTTCAGTGCAAATCTTCCGATTCCCCCCCCCCGCGCGCACGATTAGCCTTGCGTTCCTTTTTAATTCTTGGATTAATATTTTCGAAGATATTTTTTATTTGAGAAGGCTTATCCGAAAACCATTGATTTTAGTCAGTTTTGATCCTTGACCAAGTCTTACACGATTTTTAGTGGTCATCACGTTCTTAGTGGTGATTATCCACTAACGGTAACATTCCACCACTAATCCCACGTTATCTTCACCAACGTCTCTTTTTATTAATTATTTTCCGAACGGATTTATTAATTAATTAATTATCGTTTTCTTATTTAAAGCCTGTTAGACTACCTTGTGTCAAATACCGAAAAATTACTTTTTCCGAGACTTTCCTGGGTCACACATTCCAGCCTTCTTCTTCTTCTTCTTGCTGTTCTGGTACCCCAGCGATCCTGGGACGAACCCGTTGTACCCTGGGGGATTTATGTGTGATGGCGGATAAATCCTTAAGGGCAGTCTCACCGACGCCTCGGGTTTCTTTCTTACGAGTTTCTATTTTGCAGGTTCTTTGTTCGTTCCATCACAATTCGGCAATATCAACAACAAAAATTGAGTGAGGGAAAGCAAAGTGAAATGAATATCAATTAAATAAATTCAATTGTTTTTGTATTGATATCAATTAAATTTTTTGAAGAGAAAACTAATGGAGAAATACTTGGATACGAGCAAACACACCACGTCATCATTGCACACACCAATAATAAACTTACATCAAATAAAATAAAAAATAGAAAACATCTGTAAAATAGTAAAGAAAAAGTGTGCGTTCTTCCATGTTACGAAGAATAATCGGACTTAATGGAGATGAGCAAAGTTGGCTAGGAATTGTTTTCTCCATGGCAAATATGCAGCTAGTTAACCACAAATTACCTGTCATGAATATGGCTAGCTAAAATCCGTAGCCAATCCCTAAAATTCTTGTAGTGTTGGTCTCCGTAATTTTTGTCGGAGACTAATTTAGATATTTACTCAAATTTTAAGCAAACATGCTCTTAGTAAAAGGGATCTTCTTTGATATTTTTAAATGTAAATACATCTTAATTTGTTACGTTATTTACTTTGATATCCGTCCATATAGGTTCAAGCTCTAACCTCACATTATTGGTGAAAAATGTATTTATTCAATAATAACCTTAAAGATAAAATAACAAAATTTCACTAAAAAATAGATAAGTACTGAATTAAAATTGATATTGCGTTTATCTGTATGGTAGCAATTAATTATAAGCGGTGCTATTCATCACGAATAGCAACCCTTACGAAACGCACGAAAGTAAATGTGTCGGCTTCTGATTGGAAATTAAGTTTGACGGAAACCAAGTGTGTAAAAAATTGAAATGGACCAATCCAGAGTTTTTGAGGTTTCCTGATTAACTTTTTGGGGACGTTTAGCATTTTCCTTATTCCTCTGCGCATCGGCCTTCTAGAACTCGATCGTACGTAAGTGTACACATCACTGGATACCTGATGAGTACTGCATGCATGTCACATAATTTTCCATGCCTTATGGTGTGCACAACCATTCTGGAGCTGCACGAGAGACATGGAGGGTTTATGCGTTAAAATCTTACAGATTTATCATTCGGTTTTCCTGAAATCACATGTTCCCAAGTGACATAATTTGAAACCAACAAATATTTCAAATAAGAAAAACAATATGAGAACCGGGGGGGGGGGGGAATGTTCCTAGCTTACTTTACACAGGTCTGGAAATATAAGCTAGGTTTATGTTTTAAGTTAAGCTTCTCATCTACAAACAACATTGAAGTTTTTGGCGCGTCTCAGCAATTGGATTGCTATTGTAACTGTGACTGTGTCACCTGTATTTATTTTTTATTTTTTAATTATCAATTATCACCATGGATCACAACCTAATTGTAATCATAATTTAAAACCGTGGCCATTTCTTTGATCTTTGATTAAGTTGTAGTACTAATTGATACTTTTGATGAGATAGTTGTGCTCCCCTGTTGATGAGAGAAAGAAACAAAATTTTGAAATGGGTTCTACGGCAATCATGGTGGGCCATACATATTAAAAAACATGTCCCTATATCTCTCTAACATGATGGTCATGTTACTGGAGAGGATCAAAATCCATGTGGGCGTGCGTGGCTGCGATCATTATCCGCTCATGTGTATTGGGATGACAATTTCCACCTGTGTGAGGATTCTCATGACTACCCCATCCCAGGTGAATTTTTCCAGTGACGACAGGGAGAAAATCCGCCGATTCGGGGATGGGGGGGATCACACTTCGCCATGGCCTCAACATATTACATAACTATCCCTAAAAAATACATATATATGTATTTTAATGATTGGTTTTTTGGTCTTTTTATGTCTTTTTTTAATTTTTAAAAACTATAATGGTTTTAGTAAAATAAAACAAAAGAAATGTCATCACTCATCAGATTCACAAATCATGATCATAATGACTTCACATGTTGGACTAGACATGGAAAATTGATTTTGATATTGTAATTTTGAAACTTTTTCATACCTTTGTATTTTTTTTTCAATTTTATTGAATTTTAGTGTTTTTTTAAATTTTGGTCCCAGTAGACCTCATGATCCGTGGGGGCGGGGATGGGGAGAAAACTCCCATGGCGAGGATCGGGGGACGGGACGGGAAATCTGGGGCGGGGCGAGGCGGGAGCACTCTGCACGCCGCTCTGCCATCCCTACATGTGTATAAATGTAGCGTAACGAATTATTATTTCGCGAACACTCTTGAAAGCTTATCATTGGTCATTATTGGTCTTTAGCCGATTATTTCAGTAAAAATTGCACTCATGTATTTTCTCTTTGAGTAAATATCTAAATTGATCTCAATAAAAATTACGGAGATTAATTTAGTCTAATAAAAAATAAAAAATATAATTTGGTCTTTAAAAATCTCAAATATGGGTCAAATTAGTCCATTATAAGAACCAAAATATATCTAAAAATTATCTTAAAAATAACTAATTTGACCCGCATTTAAAGTTTTTAAGGACCAAATTAATATTTTTTGTTTCTCAAAGACTAAATTAATCTCCGTAATTTTTGTCGGAGATTTAAGGACCAGTATTAGAGGAGAAATATAGAAGAGGAGAATTCATCACAGGAATTATATTTCATTTCACTGAGTGAGATTTACATTGAGTCACATATTTATACACTTGTAATTGCTTGTAATCAAATACAGTTGCATAACCGAATACAACAGAAAGTGATGAGCTGGCATGAGCTGGCAATGAGAGTAACTGACTGGCTGAGGTGGCACAACTGCTTCTTGACTTCCAGAGATTAATCACCAAATGATATACTCTATTAGCCCCCCTTCAAGCTGATGGTGGGAGTGAAAGGAATGACCACCTTAAGCTTGTCTCTGAGATCAGCAAATCTAGTAGAGGGAAGTGATTTGGTGAATGAGTCAGCTAGTTGATCAGCAGCTGGTACATGCTGGACAATGAGAGCTTTGGAGAGCACTTTTTCACGCACAAAGTGAATGTCTAGCTCCATGTGCTTGGTCCGCGAATGAAGGATTGGATTATGTGCTAGGAGAACAGCACCTCAAATTATCACATAAAAGCATAGGAGTATGAACAGCAATCTGAAGTTCACTGAGCAAGGATTGAATCCACAGCATTTCTGAAATTGTGTGAGCCATACTCCTATATTCTGCTTCAGCACTAGATCGTGCTACTAGTGACTGCTTCTTCGAACTCCATGAAACAAGATTTGGGCCAAAGAAGACACATGACCCAGAAGTAGACCTTCGATCGTCCGGATCACTCGCCCAGTCTGAGTCTGAGAATGCACGCAAGGAGAAGGGTCCAGTGGATAGAGCAGGTTGCAGCAGCAAACCATGCGAGACAGTTCCCTTTAGATAGCGAAGGATGCGTTTTACAGCCTTCCAATGGGAGTCAAGTGGATGAGACATAAACTGGCACACTTTGTTTACAGCAAAGGCAATCTCTGGACGTGTTAAAGTAACATACTGCAGAGCACCAACAATGGAGCGATATTGGTGAGGATCATCCAGAATATCACTACCATGTCGACTGAGTTTACAATTACTGAGCATAGGGGAAGCAATCCCATTGGCATCACTCATATTAGCACGATGCAAGAGGTCCCTGATGTACTTTGCTTGACTTAGCACAAGGCTGCCATTTGGTAGAGACTTTACCTCAATCCCTAAAAAATAATCAGGGCGGCCCATTTGTTTTAAAGTAAACTTGGCATTCAGCTTACATATGAGATCATGAATTAGAGCAGGTGATGATCCAGTGATAAGGATATCATCTACATACACTAGCACATAAAGTGTCACACCATGATGCATATATGTGAATAAAGAAGGATCACATCGGCTGGCAGCAAAGCCAAACAGCAACAGAGCAGAGGTGAGCCTCTCATACCAAGCCCGAGGGGCTTGTTTCAAGCCATAGAGTGCTTTATTCAACTTGCATACAAGACCTTTGTCAGGAGCTTCAAAGCCGGGTGGCTGAACCATAAAGACTTCCTCACTCAACAAGCCATTTAGGAATGCATTGTTTACATCGATCTGCTGAATATTCCACTTATAAGTCAAGGCTAATGTGAGAATTATCCGAATTGTTACTGGTTTGACTACCGGAGAGAAGGTTTCTTTAAAGTCAAACCCAGGTTGTTGGTGAAACCCTTTAGCTACCAAGCGAGCTTTGTACTTATTAATGCTTCCATCCAAATTTTCCTTGATTCTGAAAACACATTTGCAGCCTATAGGCTTGCAGTGAGGGGGCAATGGCACAAGAGTCCAAGTATTATTTGCTAGGAGTGCATGATATTCAGCTTTCATTGCTGCTAGCCAATTAGTGTCAGCTAGAGCTTGTTTGACTGAATTTGGTTCAACATTGGCCACAAAGACTTTTGGCTTGAGACTGCCAGTTTTAGTCCTAGTTATCATAGGATGTGTGTTAGTGATAACTGGAGGTGCAGGAGCACTTGGCAGAGGTGCAGGAGCACTTGGCAAAGACCTCGAGTCAAGCAGAGGCTAGAGACTCAGACCGACTCAAGAAGAGCTCATTTTGAGTATGTGACACAGAAGAATTATGGCTGATATGGGAAGTGCTCCTGTGAGCAGAAGATACAGTATTTTGGACAGTAGGGGACATCATTGAAGAAACTATTGGAATATAAGACGAGTAGGTATTAGATGCTGGCACTGCTAGCCTGTAATTTTGAAACAGATTAGAGAATGGGAATTTTGACTCATTGAAAATTACATCCTTAGAAACAAAAATTCGACCATCAGATGAGAGGCATTTATGCCCTTTGTGCTGAGGTGACAATCCAAGGTAGATGCATTCTTTTGATCTAAAATCCATTTTATGTTGATTGTAAGGTCTGAGATGAGGAAAACAAGAGCAACCAAAACTCTTTAGACTAGCATAGTCAGGCAGTGTGTTATAGAGAGCAAAATAAGGTGACAGATTTTGAGGTAAGGCAGAGGTGGGTAGCCTGTTAATGAGATGAACATCTTGTGTAAAGCTGTGATCCCAATATGTTAAGGGCATACCAGCATGTGACAGTAAGGACAGTCCCATCTCAACTATCTGCCTGTGTTTTCTCTCAACTGTTCCATTTTGTTGGGAGGTGTGAGGACAAGTAAGTCTATGAATGATTCCTAGCTCACTCAGATATTTTGTAAATGGGCGAAATTCACCCCCAAAATCAGATTGCACCGATTTGATTTTGATTGAGAATTGAGTTAGAATGAGACTATAGAATTGTTGAAAAGCTTGTAAAGCACCAGACTTATGAGTTAGGAAGTACACCCATGTGTATTTTGTACAAGCATCTACAAATGCTATATAATAGTAATAACCATTTGAGGATTGTATAGGGGCTGGACCCCAGAGGTCTGTGTGAATCAACTCAAATGCAGTGCTGTGATTAGTGAGGGAAGAGGGGGAATGCAATCTATGAGACTTCCCTTGGCAGCATGCAACACAGAAAGGAATTTCAGATTTAATAGGAACTTGAATGTTACACAAATTTAGAACAGTTCTTACAGAATTAGAATTTGCATGTCCTAGTCTATTGTGCCACAATTCTAGTACATTAGATTGGGAATTATTCAAACACAAAGCTGTGTTTACAGAAGGTAAAACAGAAACAGAAGACAAAGCTTTGGAACTTGCTGCTGCTTTATTTGAAGCTTTGAGTAGTGGAAGATGCTTGAAACAATATAAGCCATCTTGTCCAAGATTTCCTTCAAGTAAAACCTGATTAGAGGCCTGTGATTTAACAAAACAGGTTGAGGGATGAAACTCAAAATAGACATGATTGTCTTTTGCAAATTGAGACACAGATAACAAGTTCTTGGTAATATCAGGCACATGCAATAAATTATTTAAGGAAAACTGAAAATCAGATTTAAAAGGAGAAGGAAATTGAGTTGAACCAATAGATTCAATGTTTAGACCTTGGCCATTGCCCATGTGCACCCTTTCTGGACCTGTGTAACCAGCATGTTGAGTGAAATTGGTTGCATCATGAGTTAAGTGATGTGTTGCTCCAGAATCTGCGTACCAAGATTGGTCACCTGCAATTGATGGAACAGTAAACTCAGGTGTTGATGGTGCATATCGGGCTGCCATAGCAGCCATGAAAGCAGAAGGAGGTTGCTGTGTTGCAGGTGCAGGACGCGATGGTTGAGCACCAAAAGAGTGATCAAACCGATGCCAGCAACTTTGTGCATCGTGACCATACTTCTGACATAGCTGACAAGTAGGTCTGTTGCCAAACCTTCCACGACCAGATCTACCGCGACCGCGAAAACCTCTACCACGGCCACGAAAACCAGGAGCACGTGAACCAGTGCTAGACTCACCAAAGGAATTAGAGCCACCATTGCTAGCATTCTTTGTTTGTGCAACATTAGCTGAGGCATTAGAGACTGGTAATTCTTGCCTAAATTTTGCAAACTGAGATTCTTGTACCAGAAGTAAACCTTCAATGTCATCAAGTGAAGGTTGATCAGGCATTCCATATATCATCATCACGAACGGATTATACTCCTCTGGTAATCCTTCTAGAACAGCATCAATCTTGTCCTGTTCAGAAACCGGATCTCCAATAGCAATTAGTGTATCAGTGATAGCTTTAATGCGAAGAACATATTCAGAGATCGTTCGATTTGCTTTCTTGATCGTCTTTAATTCAGAACGAAACTGACGAATCTTAGCCTTCAACAGAGAATGAAAGTGTTTATGCACTTTCTCCCAAACTTGCCAAGCATGTTTACAACCTATCACCCTAGGTAAGATAGACTCAGAGAGTGACGATAACAACCAAGCAAATACCATCTGATCTTGAACTAGCCATCGGTCATATGCCTCAGTTACAACATTTTGAGTTCTATTCAATTCCGACTCAAATTGAAGAGGAATATCAGGATTAACCACAATTGTATGCAATTTATGAGCAATCAAAACACTCTCAACTTGTTGAAGCCATAACAGAAAATTTTGATCATCTAACTTGATCGAGAGTTTGTGAGGAAAGTTTACCGAGGAATTGTTTGCTGCAGATTGCGAAGAATTGTGCGCTGCAGATTGCAAATCTTGTTGTTGAACCGACACATGCTGAATCGATGCATGCACAGAGTTACGCAGAGGCGATGTGGGAGACGATTCTGCCATAGCCACACCTCGAATCTCAGGCCCTAGGAAAAATGGCGATTGATACCATATTAGAGGAGAAATATAGAAGAGGAGAATTCATCACAGGAATTATATTTCATTTCACTGAGTGAGATTTACATTGAGTCACATATTTATACACTTGTAATTGCTTGTAATCAAATACAGTTGCATAACCGAATACAACAGAAAGTGATGAGCTGGCATGAGCTGGCAATGAGAGAGAGTAACTGACTGGCTGAGGTGGCACAACTGCTTCTTGACTTCCAGAGATTAATCACCAAATGATATACTCTATTAACCAGCATGTTTGATTATCCTTTTTAAAACAGTTTTGTGTTTTTAAAAACTTTAACGAAAATAAATTTTGTTCTTTGTCTCTTTTTAAAAACAAAAAAACTGTTTTTAAAAAGTGCATCAAACAGATCATAGTTATTTGAGTATTTACTCTTTCTCTTTTCTCAGAAAGTGGGACATATAGCGAACTTCGTGATGGGTTTTGTTCGCTATATAGCATTACTGCATTGCATTGGCCATGAATGTAATAAGATACGAAGACTTCGGGATCGGGTATAAACAATTTTAAATTTACGATATCTCTACATCATTAGCATACTCCAAAAGGTACAGAAACAGATTAACTATGTGAAGACAACATCAGATCCGAGTAAGCCTTATTGAACTACATTTCCATTGTATGGTTATATGCAGCCGAAATACGAAGTACAATTTTATTGTCTAGCATAATTGCATAAATAATTCTCCTTTAGCATTCTGATTTTTACTTCACAATAGAATGTATCAGCAATTAATTCTCTCTCACTTTTTTTTTCCTCTTCTTTCAAATATATAATAGGAAGAAGAATAATATAACTTATAAATGAAAAGTATAATTGAAGTATCTGGAAAATCAGATCTAAATATCTAATTAATAAGTTATAATAATTGATTAAGGTGTTGAACTTGATGAGAAGACTTCCATGGTTGAAAGATCAAAGGAACTCCAAGAACCCCAACTGTCGCTTATTAAATTCACGGTAGAACTTGAACTAACAGGTAATAATTCATTACCATCCTCATTCAACGGCATAGAATATTCCAACTCCCCCGGCAACTGCATTTGCATCATGGGTGGTGGTGGTTGCCATGTATTCGAAGATGGCACTGGCACGATAGCATCATCATACCAGAGAACATCATGAACCACATCTCCATCAACACCCAAAAACCCTTCAAACTCATCCATCCCACTCAAACTCAATTCCTCCCCTCCGAAATTCTGAACCTGATCAACCCCCATCTCTTCCAAAGGGTCCCCACCACCTACAAACAGTGCATCAGCAATATCAGAGCGTTTCTGCTGAGGCTGTACCACCACCGCATCATTTTCGGTTTCAATTTCAACACTTTCCGGTGTTGACAAGTTATTATTATTATTATTATTGTTGGAAGAAGATGACCCATTGTTAGCCTCACTCTCAAATTCCTCACCACTGCTCGGATTTTGGTTCAAGAATTTGGCGAACACGAGTGCCATGTCTATATCAGGTGACCCACTTTGATTCTGTTGATGACCATCTCCATTATCCTCTGAGCTATTCGAGGAAAGGCGATCGCTTTGGGGGTTCCTGGCGGACTTTCCGCGGCGGGTTTTGCGGCAGCCACCGCCGATGGGGACATTCCGAAGAGAGCCACCTTTGGTCCAGTAGCGCCTGCAACCTTTGCAGAAATATCGTGGCTGTGAGAGGCTGTAGTTGTTGTAGTAACAGAATTTGGTGTTGGTGGAAGCGCAGCGAGGACAATTGGGAGCTATCTCAATGTTTGGTTTCCACCTTGAATTACTTGATCGTTCCATTGGGCTAATTGGGAGTGGCATGGGAGAAGATAGGAAATGCAACATTTGCTCTAGCCCGTCGTCACCACTAGTGTTATGTTTGTGTGGGAACATTTATTTAGATAGGGAGTGAGGTACGTATACGGTGGTATTGGAATTAATGAAGGGGAGAAAATTGAGAGAGAGATAAGGTGGGTGAGTGGGGTATGTATGAGAGTCAGAGTAAGAGCATGTGTATGCGCGCGGAGGGAGAGAGGAATATGTGTGGGGAAAGCGTTGATTTGAGAGGAACGTGGGCGGTTGGGGAGTCGTTAGAATTAAGGAAGGGTGTGTGAGTGCATGTGGTTGTGGTTGTGTGAATCTCTTTCTCTGAGTGTGTGTGTGTGTGTGAGTTTGTGACGTTGATGTGAATTTCATTTCATGTTATAGTGTGCTGTTTCATAGGCGGATGGGGCGTGTCTCATTCTTTCACGTGGCGTTTCTTCATTGGGTCTGCTTCGCGAGGCTGATTGAGGTTGATAAGTCAAAGCCTTGCTTCCCCGGCTTTACTCGCCACAGTTGTGTCCGTGCGAAATTACCAATTGACCAGAAAAAAAAAATTACTGAAAAAAAAATACTTATTTTTTATTTTTGGATTATTAAGAACAACTTTAGCGGGGATAAACTAACGCGTTGCTTAATTTTCGAAGCTAAATCATTATTTCCGAAGCTGATGTGGCCTTCAAAAAGTTAGTTTGCGTTGTTTAAATTTGTCCTTGTGTTGCGTTATAAGAGCACCGTAAACAAATGATGGCGTTGAAATTAAATTGTGGCCTGGGCGTTGAATACAGGGCTGGGCGTTGTTTACACTGTAAGAAACGGATATGAAATGCACGCCCGATGTGGGTGCTCTAACAAGCACCTAACATTAGTTGATGTTTAGCAAAGCCATTAATTAATGCTTATTATGAGATTTTTCAGTGCGATGGTGGAACTTGGTTAAATTCTACACTGCATTTCCAAATCTAGAGGGAAGGGGCAAATGCGTGATTTCACTATTTTTGAGGGTAATAAAGGTCGGCAAGAATGTACTACATGTACAGTCTATTGGATGTAGTGTGGGAATTATGGTTTATGGAATAAGTTTCACATAGGGGTATACTACTAGTATGAAAGGCTAGCGTTGCGGGCGTGGGAGCATGATCACGTGCTTAACGGGGATACGTGGCACATCTTCCCTCCTTTTTTATTCCTTTTAAAATGCTAAATCGGCAATTGACCATAGATTTCGTTGCAATTATGTGCACTTTATTAGCAATACTAACTCAACCTCATAATGGTCAACCTTTAATCTATCCTCTCTGCTGAATTTCAAAGTTGATCATTGACTGCAAATGCGAGTGAGGGATTATCATGAAATTTGAAACACTTCGCCTTCAAGGGAGCCAATCCAATTTATTTACTTCAAAAATAAAATACCAGTACTTTGCTTCATTTCTTTTTAGTTGGGGAAAATAAATCCTATATTGTTTTGTAACCAAAAAAATTCTTATATTGTTCTTTCAACCTTAATTTGAACTAAATACATATCGTTTAGCATGTCCAATCAAGACTCCGAAGGATGTGACCATTCTATCATCTAAACATAACTTATCTAAATATATTAACTGAGAAATTAATTAAGCCATAATTCATGGTTAGTACTCCTGTACAGCTATAGTCATTCATTGTGCTGCTATGAAATTGAGATACAAATAGGTTAGTGGGGAATTAATGCTACATCAAAGGAACATAATGAGGGCATGGTGCGCAGCTAAGGGTTGCAATCGTGGGTGTGGAGATTCGATCTACCGAGAACATTCGAGGCACGCGGGGGTTTAACGTTGCTTTCACGAAAGATGCCATCATACGTATTCATAGTTGAGGATCAGTGACTTCCACGTCTCAAACTCCTTCCAATATTTGTTTTCTTTTATATGCTTCGGTAATATTTTATAACTAATAGTTAATGATGTTATTGCAATATTCATACTTAATTAGTTCTAACCCGACTGTTTCAACCAACCATGCACCTATCCTGAATGTGCTGTGCAGTGCATTAACCAACAAATTCAAAGAGCTAGCGATCTCCATGCACCCGTTGAGTACAATATACACGGCACATGTGCAGTGCTTGCTGTCTCTCTTGATGAATATTGACGCTCAGAAATAAGAGTGAGTAAAAATAAAGTCATCATGATTGTAATAATGAGGGATTATATGTCTAGACAGTGGCCTATATGGTCTAGAACTAGTTGGTCCGACCCCTGTACTGATATATACGTCTTTAGAGCACCCACAATGGTGGGCATGTTGCCGAGTAAACAAATTGACACTCTCTCTCCTCAGCAGGCGACTTTTGATTTTGGTGTGTCACTCTCTTTCTTCATGGCTCGTTGCCCAATGTTTGTTGCTGTAAACAAACAAACTGCTTTGACCAAAATTCAAATCACCGTGCACTAATTAATTCAGCCAGGTAGACAAATATTGCTGACTGTAATGTTAAAAAACGCTGCACAAAATTAAAACACGCCCGTTAAAGATGGTCTTATTTGTTCCAAGATTGGTAATAAAAGATAACCATTTGGCAATAAAGAAAGCCAGAGGCATGACAACAGAATCAACAATATAGGGAGGCCTCTCACTACTAGAAAAATTAAATTTTATAACATAATTTAGTTACAAAAATATCTCTCTCTAATAGCGAGCAGGATTATTGGATGCGATAAAGTCTGGATCCTCTCCATTTCCAGCAAAAATGGAGATCTCCAGTTGTTAATTTGCATATGAGACAGACATGTGGCAATTTTTTTGGTCCTTAGTACAAATGGTCAGGGATAGGGGGATGGAAAGAGAGAAGTGGAGTATTACGGGTTCGAACTCGCGCTCACAATATCCCGCAGTACTTTACCACTAGAAACGTGACAATTAAGGGTCTGTTTACTTTGTAAAAACATTTTCTGTTTTCATTTTCTAAAATCAATGTTAATTTTAACTTGTTAATAAGAAGATGAGAGACTATTTGAGTGAACAATTGTCTACATTTCCGGAAACAATGAAAATGCCAAAAAAACTATTTTCATTATTTCCAGAAATACATCCTCGTTATCCCACCTTTCATCTTCTCTTCATCACAATAACTCACTTCAAGAGTATCTCATTTTCTTGTTAGCAAGTTAAATTAAATGTAAGTTTTAGAAAATGAAAACATAAAATGTTTTCGCAAAGTAAACAGGCCCAATGATTCAATCATTGAGAATTAGATTTTCAAATCAATTTATTTATTTATTTATTTAAATGGAACATCATGCTAATCCAGTGAGTGGGACATGTCTCCATTAATGATCCTTCATCAACATTCATCTTCAAAAGATAGCCTTACCATCGTCATGCCTCCCCTTCGATCTGTCGCCCCGATGCACTGCTGCCCAACCTCCCCGGTCGCAGCGTCGCCTCGGTTTCCTCTTGACCTCTTCCTCTTAGAATATTTGACTTGTCAAGCATGCATCTAGCTCTCTCCATATCATAGCTCGACAAAAATAGATTGATAGGTGTATTTTTCAATAACAACACAAACCCAGGGCAAGCCCAAGCCTTTGCTTTAGGCCTCCAAATTTTGAACTAAAACAAAGGCCTCCAAGAAAAACTATGTTAGTATTACAAAATAAGTTAGAAACTTTTTCAACCATCCTGTCCAGGCCTGTTGGTAGAGCGCTATGCTCTTTATCCCGTTGCCATTGTTTCGAATCCACATTGAGCCATTAAAGCCATGTTTCCTTTTTTTTCCTCCTGATTATTAAGGATAATGGTGGGGGAGCGACTCTTTTTTCTCGTCCAGCTTGTTGGACCAACAATATTGTTGGACTTTTAAGAGTTCTATTGTGCTGCAGTGTCTTTTTTTTGTTACCATGTAATTGGTGCGCAGTATTCACCGGCTTCGCCAGTGACTAATTTACGCCTGGGAACCTGGCTGGCCACATGTTTTTTTACTCAGCTTTACTAGTCCGTGTGGTTCTTCCCCCCTACAAAATTTTTGCCACACCCAAGACTCGAACTCGAGACTTTGGGATGGGATCTGAGCCCAGTTACCACTCGGAGCAACCTCTGTTGGTGCTACAGCGTCTTAACACTAACGGTGAAATTGATCAAAAATTTAAAAATAAAACACTAACAGTGAGTAAGTTGCTTTTTTCTAAAAAAAATTAAGTTAATATTTTTTTTTAACATATGTGAGTAGCCAATATATTTTTAAATTATTTTTGTAAGATCCATGATTTTTATGTTACTCTCTTATACAAAACAGGCCTAACATCAAAGTTCGCCTTAAGCCTAAAGTTATGTTGGGCCGGCCCTGCACAAACCTACATGAGCAACCCGGTAAGAAATCTAAGGAGGCCACACAATAAGGTCTTCCTTCAAGAAAGTTGAAATTTACCATTGGAAAAAGAATTAAGCAAGTACAGGCATACAAGTCGAAGTTCAATAAGTTGTGGGGTGGCAAAGGCAAAAACTGTGGCGCGGGACATAGTGGCAGGCAGAGAATGTGAAATCTATATTGGAATTAGTGGCAGGCAGGTGAAAAATAGTGGCGGCTCTGTGCGCAACCTTATGGTGGGACAGAGTGCGTCGAAGAGGCACAACGGTGGGTGGTGAGGTGGCCATGGGTAGAGTTGTTGAGAGGAAGGGTTCTAGCATCTGTGGGTTCTTCGCATGAGCTACGCATCCATCTTTTGTTTTTTTTTTAAAAAGTTATTTAAAAGTACAAAACTCAACCTTTGATATTTTGTCACATGTTTGACCTGGATCACTACAAGAAAAAAGCCTATTACTAACGGTCAAAAGCCGTTGGAAACACCAAAAAGTCATCTATAATAACACCTTTTCAACGGCCTACCATTCGTTAGAAATTAGGGAATAAAAAACGTGTACTGATGGGCGACGCCCTCAATAGATTCTAACGGTCTAAGCCATCGGCACTGACAATATTTAATTAAAAATTAGCCACTTACCGACGGGTCTTGTCCTCAGTAATTACTGACGGACAAAGCTGTCGGTAACAATGATATTTCTTTAAAAATTAATCATTTCATTTTAATTTCAACATTTTATATTTTTAACATATAATAATTATTTCATAGTATATTACTTAAATAGTTAATTAATAAAAATTTAATAGTATAAATATTTAACAGTATTTATTTAATTATTTAATTTTAAATATATTTAAGATTTAAAAAACCTAAAATCTAAATAAATATCAGAGTTGTGTGTGTGTGTGTGTGTGTGAAGTGAAAGGTTATGCGGAGAGAGAGAATAATGAGAGAGAAAGACGAGGGGGGAGGGGAAAAGGGTAATGACTGCCATCAGCTGCAGTCATGGAGGACAGAGAGAGAAAGAGAAATGAGGGAAAGAATGAGGTGTGGTTATATAAGGGAGAGGGAGGAGAGAGAAAAGCAGTTGCAGATTAAAGGTAATCAAGGGTGGAAAATAGTTGTGCACTGTGCACATGAGTTGTGGTTACCGATGTCGTAAAAAATGCAACGGATAGGATTTAATAATCCCAAGGCTGAAAATCAATGTGTGTTGTAAACATGGATCGTGGTTACCAACAATATAGCTCGTAGGTAATTGCATGTAACCTTTACCATTACCAATGGCCTAGCTCGTCGAAAACGTGGAAACACGTACCGACAATCGAGCTTGTCTGTAAGTACGTGTAACCTTTATCTTTACTGAGGGCTTTGCCTGTCGGAAACTTGGACACACACATTAGCAAATGTTTTGTTTGAATGACGACCATATTTGTTCATCCTAAGAGGGGTTACATTTGCTCTGGGATTTGGTGGGCTAGGAACATGCGCTTCTTTGAGGAAAGGGTTATACCTATAATGGAGACTAAAGCAAAGCAGAGTCAATATGTTCTGGTACACCAAAAGTCCCACATTGTTTGGGAATCGAGTCAAATGGTAGTTTATAAACATCCACTTATCTCAACCTACTGAGACATCTTTTATCGGAAAACAATATTGCGGACTTGAGGTCGGAACACAAGACTTCACAATTATCAACGAACCATCACTGCAAACAACTCAAATAACGAAAATCAAGTCAGTAAGGGGAGAAAAAATGAAGGAGAAATGGAAACCACCACCTGAATTCTACAAAGTACAAAGTAAACATTGATGTGAAAATATCTGAGAGGGGTGTTTGAGGTTCTGAAACTATAGTACGGGACAAAAAGGATTCGTTATGGAGTTGGGGGTTAATTTTCGCAAAAGATCTAAGGTTTCAACAAGTTATTTTGGATTTAGATAATGTGGGATGGGTTTGTGCTCTTTATTCAAGTTGCTTCCTTGACAGTTAATTGGGCTCTTTCATCCGAAAATGTCTCGCTCTGGTGGCCCAATTTTCGGGTGTTTTGTTTAAGGGCTTTTATTTCCCCACCTCCCCCACTTAATTTTCCCACCTCTCCCACCCAAGGAAAAGACTATTTTACCCTTTATTTTTCCTATCTTCCACCTTCAAAATGTTGACGTTTTTTTTTTGAAAAATTTCAACCTCCGGATTCTTAATACCGGATCACTCCGGAGATAAGAATCCGGACTTTTTTGAACAATTCACCTCCCTTTTTGTTAGATCTGTAAAATTAAAAATTAACAAGTCCGGATTCTTATTACCGGATCACTCCAGAGACAAGAATCCGATCGTGTTAATTTTTTTGCTAGATTTAGAGTGTCCGGATTCTAAAATCCGGACGTGTTAATTTTTTGCTAGATTTAAAGTGTCCGGATTCTAAAATCCAGAATTATCCGGATTTAAGAATCCGGAGGTGGGAAAAATTGGATTTTTAACAAATAGATATTTTAGAGCAAGGGCAAAGTTGGATTTTTAAAAATATGGGAGGTGGAAAAATTAAGTGGGAGAGGTGGTGAAATAAAAGGCCTTTGTTTAACCATATAAATAGAGGTGGGATCTGAGTGGCCCATCTTCTAGCTAGAAATGCTTTGGTTAGACCCAATTGTGTATAAGTCGAAGAAACATCATTGTTCCTTATTCAAGACACTCATGTAGACATGTTTCATGTAAATTATTCAAGCTGATTATGAATAAAATCTCATGTTTTAGTCAAAAAGGAGAAAGGGGGGGGTGTTCTTCTTAGTTTGCAAACTAGTATAACATTCAATAAAATTAAGAAAAAATATATAGATTTGTCTTAAACTCTATCATTGTTTTAATTAGTCTAATAAGCCCCTTTATTGATTTAGGATCAATTCATGATCGACCATGAACAAATATTGACCTTTTATCTATATTAACTCTAAAACACTAATTCGTAATTTTTTTTATTAGACAAAATTTTTAAAGTAGACGTATACACTTTTTCATAAACTTATTGTATTATATATTGTATTAATTAATAATTATGTAACTAAAATAAGTTATTAATTATATATCTAAATAATAAATAAATAGATTAATCTAGTTTGTATGGTAAATAATTTTTAAAGCATAAGTTGTAATTTATTTTATGAATTTTTTTAACTTTTTGTTGACCTACATTTACTAAATAGATTATTAGTACTAAAGTAAATTAAAAATTGTGTCATATATAGATTTTTCTCAGTCGTATGATTTATTGATTTATTCTTATCCCTATTATTGATTGTAATTTTTTTTATAGGCAAATGTTAGTTGTTAGTAATTGTTAGAAATGTTAGTTTCCCGGGTTTGAACCCGGGACCTCTAGCTTAAACTCCTTCAGCGTCCCTTAGCTCACCAACCGAGCTACCTACTTGGGACTATTGATTGTAATTAATATGGACGGTGTGGACGCTGGAGTCCTATCCAATGTATTCTACCATTCATTGTATCTATTCCTCTAGGACTTAGCATAAGCTTTTATTTCTCTAGGAATCAGGTTCATATCCTAGTGTATATATATACATTGTACTCGTGTTGAAACAACAAGTGAATACACAACTCTTTACATGGTATCAGTAGTCTAGCTTTATTCCTGTGCATGTGCATCTTCAATTTGCGTTCCAGAACACACTGCATTTCTTCAAGTAGTGTTGTTCCGTCCAAGAACCCCTTTTCCGGTGCGACCCACACCGAGCTACCACCACAGACAGGTGCGCCTCCCTCCGGCGAGCACAACCGCCGTTGCCGCATTCCGGTCCGCTGCTGCACGCTACGCCACGCGCCTCCGCCATCTCTGCGCATGAAACCCACACGCCACCACCAGATCCGCGCGTGAGAGCACGTGATTTCACCTTCGGCCACCATTTTTCATCGCCGGCCGTCACAGAGCCCCCTCTGCCTATTTTTGAGGTCCGTTTCTTCATTTGGTGGTTTTTCAGCAACCTTCCCTCTTTCACGTCACTTGGTTCATAATGATGGGAACTGGATCAGCTACGGCCTCTTCTTCCGCTGTCAGTTTCACTAACACACCCCTGATTCCTTGCGAAAAATTGGTAGGTAGTGCCACACCTGTTGCCTCTGTTGCCCAGACTGGTAATCCTATTGCCTTTGTTTCACAATCTTCTTCACTTGGACCTTGGATCCTTGACTCAGGCGCATCTGATCATATGTCTGGTAACAAATTGCTTTTCTCTCATCTCACTTTTATGGACACATTACCTAGTGTTACTTCGGCTAATGGATCACAAACCAGATGCCAAGGCATTGGCCGAACTCATCCCCTACCCACACTTCCTTTGGACTCTGTGCTTTATGTTCCTAAATGTCCCTTTAATTTAATCTCCATCAGTAAACTCACTAGTACCCCACCTTACGATGTTACCTTTATTAACAATTATGTTCTTGTGCAAGATCGGAGTACTGGGAAGATGATTCAAGTAGGACATGAGTCCCAAGGACTATATTACCTTTCAACACATGCACCTCCTATTGCATGTTCTGCTGTTAAGTCTCCAGCTATTGTTCATCAACGCTTGGGACATCCTAGCCTTTCCAAGCTGCGTCTTATGGTTCCAAGTCTTTCAAAAGTGTCTACCTTAGAGTGTGAGTCATGTCAATTTGGGAAACATACCAGGAGTTTCTTTCCCGACAGAGTCAATAAACGAGCCGCGTCTCCTTTTGCTTTAGTTCATTCAGATATTTGGGGTCCTAGTCTTGTTGTTTCATGTTTGGGATATCAATATTTTGTTACTTTTATTGACAATTTTTCACGACGCACTTGGATATTTCTAATGAAAAATCATTCAGAAGTTTTCTCCATCTTTCAAACCTTTTGTACAAAAATAAAAACACAATTTGGTACCCAAATTAAAATATTGCAAAGTGATAATGCTCGCGAATATCTGTCTACTTCCTTTCAATCTTTTTTGACTTCACAGGGTATCCTCCATCAGACTTCATGTGCCCATACCCGCAACAGAATGGTGTTGCTGAAAGGAAGAATCGACACTTAGTTGAAACAGCTCGTACCATGCTTCTTCATAGTAATGTACCACCTCGTTTCTGGGGGGATGCGATTCTCACAGCTTGTTACTTAATCAATCGCATGACTTCATCTGTTCTTGACAACCAGGTACCACACTCTATTTTGTTCCCTCACTAACACCTCTACTCTCTGCCTCTCCGAGTCTTTGGATGCACCTGTTTTGTCCACGACCTCACCCCAGGGAAAGATTAACTTGCTTCTAAGTCCCTCAAGTGTCTTTTCCTCGGCTACTCACCAGATCTTCATCGGTACATTGTCTCTGCGGATGTCAGCTTCTTCGAGACTAGTCCTTTCTTTCCTTCTACTCCTGACAAGGCAAATGATCCCGGTAAGTCTCACTTTCTTCCCTTAGAGAACTCTGTTATTCCATTGCACTTACCCCTGTTTCTATTCCTACCTTCCGCACATATCAACGGAGGCCCTGTCCAGAAGCCACCTCTGCGCCTCAGGACTCATCCCCTGCTCTGCCAGACTCTCGGGCTCTGTATTCTACACCGGAACAACCCATTGCACTACCTAAAGGTAATAGGTCCTCTTGGAACCCTATTCCTATTTATGCTTGTGTTTTGGATTATCACAAATTATCTCCATCCTACTCTGCCTTTGTTTTCTCCTTGGATTCTGTGTCTATTCCCAAAACTACAGGTGAAGCTATGTCTGATCCTGGCTGGCGACAGGCAATGATGGATGAGATGGCTGCTTTGCACTCCAATGGTAATTGGGATTTGGTACTCTTACCTAATAGCAAAACTACAGTGGGTTGTCTATGGGTCTATACAGTTAAGGTTGGGCCTGATGGGAAGATTGACCGCTTGAAAGCTCGCCTCGTAGCAAAAGGATACACACAGTTCTTTGGCCTTGATTATGGAGATACTTTCTCTCTAGTTGCCAAGATCACATATGTTCGCCTTTTCCTTGCCATAGCTGTTATTCATCACCGACCTCTCCATCAATTGGACATCAAAAATGCCTTCCTACATGGTGAGTTACAGGAAGAGGTGTACATGGAACAATCACCGGGATTCACTGTTAGTGATGCGCCTCACCACGTATGCCGGCTACGTCGGTCTCTCTATGGCTTGAAACAATCTCCACGTGCTTGGTTTGAGAGATTTAGCACTGTACTTCAAGAGTATGGCATGACCAGATGTGAAGTTGATTACTCTGTCTTCTTCATGCATTCTTCACCGACTACCTGTCTTTATTTTCTTGTCTATGTCGACGACATCATCATCACTGGTAACGATCAGGCAAGCATCCATCGGCTCAAACAACATCTGTTCATCCACTTTCAGACCAAAGACTTAGGTCCCTTAAAATATTTTTTGGGGATTGAAGTTGCTCAGTCTAAGACAGGTGTAGCTATTACTCAATGAAAATATGCTCTTGATATACTTGAAGAAACCAGCATGCTTGATTGTCGACCCAATGATACTCCCATGGATCCCAACGTCAAACTACTACCAGGTTAGGGGGAGCCATTGAAAGACCCTGGTAGATATCGACATCTGGTTGGCAAACTTAACTATCTTACAGTGACCAGGCCTGATATTACCTTTGTTATAAGCGAAGTCAGTCAATTTCTGAATGCTCCCTGTGATAGCCACTGGAATGCCGTGGTTCGCATTCTTAGGCATATCAAGAGTGCACCGGGTAAAGGATTACTTTATGAAAACAAGGGTAACACCGAAGTTGTTGGCTATTCTGATGTTGATTGGGCAGGTTCACCATCAGATAGAAGATCCACTACAGGATATTGTGTCCTTGTTGGAGGTAATTTGATCTCCTGGCGAAGCAAGAAGCAGAACACAGTCGCAAGATCAAGTGCAGAAGCAGAGTATCGGGCTGTGGCAGTAACAACTTGTGAACTCACATGGCTTAAACAATTACTCCAACAACTCAAATTGGGAGATGTCAAGACAATGAAACTAATGTGTGACAACCAAGCTGCGATGCATATTGCTTCCAATCCAGTATTTCATGAAAGAACTAAGCACATAGAGATCAACTGCCACTTTGTGAGAGAGAAAGTTCTTTCAGGAGAAATCATGATTAGTTTTGTTGGTTCCAATGATCAACTGGCTGATTTGTTGACTAAGTCCCTTAGAGGACCTCGGGTTGAATCTATTTGTAACAAGCTTGGTGCATATGACATGTATACTCCAGCTTAAGGGGGATTATTGATTGTAATTAATATGGACGGTGTGGACGGTGGAGTCTTATCCAATGTATTCTATCATTCATTGTATTTATTCCTCTAGGACTTAGCATAAGCTTTTATTTCTCTAGGAATCAGGTTCATATCGTAATGTATATATATACATTGTACTCATGTTGAAACAACAAGTGAATACACAACTCTTTACACCTATTTATGGGAATTCTTTCGAGTGGTATTTTTAGTTATTGACATGTTGATATTTTATATTTTCCTCGGCCTAATAGGCCCAACTAGTTTTTGAATTTTGGGCTGATAAGTACATTGGGCCATGGTTGGGTTTATGTAAACACTACACAGCTTAAAATTTGACTTAATTGTTGACCCAAAAACTATATGAAATAGCTACTACAGTTTTCTTTTTCTCCCCAGGTCTTGCGAAAAAACAAGCCCCCTTCCACAGTACAGACAATTAACGTTGAAAGGGTTTTGATCCCCCAAAAAAAAAAAAAACCGAAAAAGCTCCTTTTGACCTTTTCTAGGCGATGATTGTTGCTTACAACTGTTTCCTAATTCTCATCTTGAATGAAAACCTTTTAGCTCCCCCACCACCGGGGAATAGGGGACCAAAAATGTTGCATATCATACCAAATATAGATTCTAAAATATTTCTGGAAATGGCTCTTGTCAAAAGTTCCTAAATTAAAGACCGACGGTTGTGAAAGCACCGTACGTGTTCGTAACCATATGGAACCGTTACAGGCACCCTAGCAGAGTTGTTACTATGTATGCTGAATCTAGTGGTTAATTAATTTAATCAAAATTTACGCTAGTCCTTGATATTCATTTCGTTTCCAAATGGCCTTTCCTTTATTGAAAAAAAAATAAAAAATAAAAGAAAAAAATGGAACTCTGTCCCAACGTCATAATCCTATTTAGTTATACCTGTCATCGACATTCATCCTCTACGATGAAAATCATTGTCAAATAATGTTAAATAGCAACTTGTTAGTAGTTGTTACATTAATTTCACAACTGAACATGTTGATCAGTTCGGTTCGTTGACAACTTCAACAAGCTATTCGAGAAGGGCTGACGAGGTTGGTTAGGATGTCATGACTGTAGTGTTAGAAGATTAGAGATATCAGGTTCATGTCTACTAGGCAAGATTTGTAGGAGTACAAAACTTCTACATGGCATGTATTAAATGATGACTTAACAATACTGACTGTGTCTTTTTTAAGTACGAATTAAAATGATACCCTTTTTCAATTCACGAAAGAGAGAGAGACTATTTCACCAGTCATCACAAGAGTGAAATGACCATGTCCTCTAATATATATGTGCCGGTACCTTGTGGCCCAGACTAGTGTCTGCGGTCTCGTTGTCCGTAGCTGCTACATTGACATTGTATAGGAACTAGACCCTTTCAGGATGCAATTTGGTAAAGGGTACTTCAGGCAGTAGCCGGTGGTGTTCTTTCTTAGTAAATACTATAGTCTTCTAGAAACCTAAATCCCAGCTGATAGTGAATTACTGTAGCAGTTGGTGGTTTTAAGGTTTAACTCTTGATGATGTTTGACCAGACAAATGTCATCTTATTTCTCCATATTTTTAATTAAAAATAAAACAAAAAAAGCATAGCTTTCGGATAACGTTTATTTTTGAAAAAGCTATTTGACGATTTACTTTAAATAACATTTACCCAGAGAAACGTCATCTGAAAGTTCGTGTTTTTTCAGATAACACGACACACTTTACACGCTAATCGAAAGCTATTATAGCTCCGCGTTTTGGGCATAGTTTACATTAATAAACTTACAAACATACTGTGACAACCACCCTTAAAATGAAATGGAGCCGCCACCTAAAGTTTATTAAGGAAAAACAATAGAAAAAACCTTTTTTATGACGATAATTTAAAAATAGACTTTGAACCAGATTTCGAGCCCGGGAGTTATTTACGCTTAAGGAAGGTGTTAGCTAATTACTAAGACGCCATGAATGGTACCCTTTTAATTGTTTTAAAAGAAAAACTTGCATATCATTAAATAAATTATTCCCAAATAAATTTTCTAAAAAATATAAGTTTATCAACCACCACATTACAAAAATAATAAAGAAGTAGCTTGGTAAAAAGAAAACTCCAACTATTCTACAAAAATCATTATTTGTTCCTTTTTAATGTAACAAAAATAATAAATATAAAAAGAAACCTAAAAAGGTAAAAAAAAACTAATTATGTCACTACAAAAAAACAGTCGATTTGCGGGGGTTTTTTTGTCAATTTGCGAGCACTTTCGCACATAAGTGGGTTTTAAAAACGCCGCAGTTACGTGTGCTGCAACCTTTTTGCGGGAGTTATTAATTAGGAAACACTGCATCGAATCATATTATGGTTCATTTTGCGGGTTAAAACCCTCTATCGCTTCTTTTTTGCAAAAAAAAACTTTATTGATTTTCATTTTATGCGGGGTTTAAACCTCTATTGTTCTTTTTACAAAAAAAAAATTATTGATTTTCATATTCCTCTAGCATTCACCATTCAACAATTCAAATCGACTAAAAAATAATTTCAAGTCAATCATTTATTATTTAGAATAGCAAAGTTAAAGTTTGACTTAATTAGAATCAAAACAAAACATGTATGAAAACAGGATTATTCCAAAACATGATTATTCCCTTCAGATTCTCCTATCTAGTGAATGGAGTGAAACAATCTTGGCTTTTGCAAGAAGCTTAGTCCAAAACTAAGCACAAATTTTGGCCATAACTTCAAACATCCAGTAAGAAATATAAGAAAATTACAATATAATCATTACTGGTTTATATTCCTTGGGTTTAGAGGAGCCCAATCGTCCTGGCACTTTCATAAACTCACAAAGTCATCGAACAAAGTCACAAAGAAATATGTGAACGGTCCAATTTGTATCCATGAGTCTTCTCTTTAGCAAGTTCAGCTTCCTAAAATAACAATCCAATTTAACCACATCCAATTTAGCAAGGTCCAAAATCCATATTTTAAAGATCCAAAATTCAACCAAAATCCAATCCATTACACAAGTTCAGAGCATTGGCCACAAAATAAAAACTCAAATAGCAATTTTTTGAAGCAGTTTGAAGCCTTTAAAGGCAGCATATGAGGATTCACTCAATACCTTCAATTAAGAGAAAAATAAATACCATTAAATAAGAACAATGGCACAATAAATATTGATCATGTATATAACAAGCTAATTATAAGAAATACAATCTGTCAGTGTTGAGGGGCAACATGTAAACTATCTATTAGGTTATAACATGTCAACAACAAAATGCAGCATAATAGAATGGTACCAACTCTACCAAGTGAAATTAAAATAAAATCAGCATACTACAGAACCATTTGGTATACTTACCTTCTATGAGCTGTCGACATTAAAATAGATAAGAAGGAAAAAAATTTATTTACTTTTATGCCCTTTATCAATTTTTATTCAATTCTAACTATTTATGAAATAAAAGAAAAGTGAATTGCAAATAAGTCCCAGAATTGGATTTGGCCCCCTTGGAAGGCCAAACCAAATCCAGAAATCTTAATTTCTACTTTCAAGTTCTAATTTAATATAATAATTGCAAACTGATCCCTACTAAGGATTTGGCCCCATTGAAAGACCAAATTTTAAAACGTGTGGGGACAGAAAATTAAAAAGAAAACTTTTTCCACTTTTTGCTTTCAGGTCCCTTTTACCATATATTTACAGTTCAGTCCCTATTTAGGGTTTGGCCCCATTGGAAGGCCAAACCCTAAACCTAATTGCAACCCAAACCGTGAGTACTAACAGTGATAACAACAGTAACAATCATAATAACAACAGCAACAATAATGATACAATAACAACAAGAATTACAGCAACAATAATATTACAACAACAACAAGAAGAACGACACAATCATACGTATCTCAGTCCAGTATTCAAGCCATGGTAAAAGAAAGAATGAGAAAACGAAGAAGAAGATGGGAACCTGAATTTTTCAGCTTCCCAAAAAATTACAAAGAAAAAAAAATTAAAACTAAGAAGTGTTTAAAGCTTTTGTATTTGGGTAGCCTCACGGGTTCTCTCCTTCCTCCTTGATTCTGCTTCTCCTTCTTGCTCTCTGTCTCTTGGTCCTTGTCTCTTGCTCTCTCTAGGGTTTCGTCCTTTCTTCTGCGTCTTTCTCCCCTTTTTATAGCCTTCTTGTTCTTCTTTTAGACCTGTGAATCAAAAGGAAAAGAAATTAATAGTAATTTTAAAACATAACTAATAGAAGAAATAAAAAAAGAAACTTCCCTTCTGGAGATCTTGAGGCATAACTCGGTTTTCATATGGATCTCTAATTGAGTGATTTGAGGAGAGGTTGGGGCTGCGGCCATTTTCTAGGTTTAGGGTTATGGTGGAGTGGCTGATTAGGGTTTGGTTTGGTGAGAGAGATGAAGGGCAGGCCATGATTTAGGGGAATAGAGGAGGAGAGGATCGCCAATGGCTATTAGGGTTTTGGGAGAGCTGTTAGACGTAAGAAGATGAGAGAAGACGAGGTGGATTAGGGTTAGGTCAAGAGAGGAGAGAAATGTAGATGAGATGGAGAGAAGGAAAGAGAGGGATGAAGGGAGGTAGCGTGAATGGTGGAGGAATTGAAGGGGGAAGGAGTGGCTCAAGAGAAGACCAAGGGAGAGTGAGGAGTGCAGAACGAGGTGAGAATTAGGTTTGGATGAGGAGGAAGGAAAAGGAAGGCCGAGAAATGTGGGGATGGTTATGGGAAATTAGGGTTTGGTGAGGAAGAAGGGAGAGCGTGGGGTTGAGGGAGAGGCGAGAGGTGCTGGGCACCGCAGAGAAGAAGAAGGTTCGAGAGAGAAGGGAGAGGCGCTGCGTGGGATGAGAGGATTAGGTTTTTGATGTTTTAGGGTTATAGGAATTGGGCTGCGTGGTTTGCTAGTGACACCTCCCATATTTTAATTGGCACCCTCCTTTCTTTGAAAAATAATTTTCCTTTTTTCCTTTTCTTTTCCTTTTTTTTAATCTCTTTTATTCTTAATTATAAAACCAAAAATATTATTTTACTTATTATTACCACTAATTAAAATAAATAAAAATAAAATAAAATAAAAGGCCGGACAAAATTAGGGTACTACACATACTATGTGTGTGCACATACAAATATATGTAGGCTTCTTCAAAAATCATGAATGAACCGAATAGGAATGAGAAGCGAATAGAACTGCGCCATAAAATGTTGAACCATCTGCTGCAGTTTTATAACCAAACTTGCAGTTTTTAACAGTTCTAGAACTGAACCGACTTAACAGCTCTTGACGGCAAACTCCGAGAACCAGAACTACACTCTCATATCATCGACATTATATAAAATGCAATCGCAATATTGTATCAAACAAAGCAATGACACCCTGCAAAAACGCAACCGTTACACCGTATCAAACATAGCGACTAGCGATTTCTGTGTGGTGGGTGGTGGGAACAGCAACGCATCGTTGGTGGGAAAAACTGTTCGATCCTTGCTAAATGGCAGGTTTGGTTCTTAAACTGGAAACACGATGCACCTAATGAGAGACACAGTTTGGTTCAGATCAAAATAAATGAGAATGGGTTCGGTGCAGATTAACAGAGTTGTCTATACCGTGAGTATGCCTCGATGCGACTCTTACCTGGAGCTACTAGGTTAACCTCGGCGTCGTCTCCCTTTCCAAACTACCGGATCTCTCACCCCTTTTCAACCTAAGTTTAACCTTGCCTCCTTGCTTCCTCATCGAAACATGTCTCTATTGAGACTCACTGCCTCCTTAAGGGAAACTCACTATCTCATAGAGGAAACTCGCACCATTGATCCCCTTCCAAACTTCTGCTAATAGACGATTTGGAGCTTCTTAAGCCGCCAAACAAATCCCTCTCACTCTGTCGCTTGGTAACAGATCTAGCGATATGACATCGGGTCTTCGATGCTAAGCCCTCTTTCTACCCACATTGCTATGGAAACCGTAAACTTCACTCCCCACTTCTTCGACTGGGTATTTGATGACGATGTGGAGCACGACTATTCTCAGGTGACATCCCTTATTGATGCTCTACCTAACGAAAGAGTCTTTATCTTCGGTGATTTTGAGTCCCAAACATCACCATAATGATATATGATTGGATAATAGTGTAAAGCGTTTTTATACTGTCAGTGCATATAAATTAAATTCATTAAGGGTGGCATGCACTTCTGAAAGGAAAAGAAATGGCACAGGTTAACAACGCAAAGGAAACACAAATTTGTGCTTGATTTTGTTGCCGCCTGCAACATGAGGAGCTCGGGGTAAGCAATCCCCACTTTAAGCTTGATGGGATGATTGAGTTGGAAAAGATTTGAGCTATTATTGGTGATTTTTCTGGTTTAGTAGAGAACACTGGGAGAAGGGTTTTTAATATGGAGGAAATTGGTGGTGCAAATGATGCAACCCCAATGAAACTACCTCAAAATCAAAATTTCTGGCCTTAGCATTGGTGGTTGCATGCTGAACATGGCCATCGTCGAGTCTCAATCGTAAGTTCGATTGGATGGTGAAAAAGCAAATAGAGGCAAAAAGGTCCTTCTAATGAGGGTTTCCTTGTAATCCTAATGTGCCAAACCCAGGTTTATAATAGTGACGTTTGGGTTCTATGCAGTGTCACTAAGGGTTTTTACAATTTATGTTAGTTTACTGTTATTGCTTTTTAGTTAAAGGTTAATTGAGTTTACCTCTGTCAGGTGCGTGTTAATTTGTGCAATGTTTATTTGTATGGTTAGTGACAATGTGTTAAGTTTGACTAAAGTTGTAGAAGATATTGGGTCTTTGATGTAATGCCCTTTGAGCTTTGCCCTTATATATAGACAAGACTAGTTATTTTATCAACATCATATACGTATCTGAAAAAAAACGTAATACCTAAACACTACCAAAAAACGCGGGATTACCAACGGCCAAAAGCCGTCGGTAATAGAAAAAAGCCGTCGAAATGCTAGACCGTCAGTAAAAAGCCGTCAGTATTTTCCAACGGAAAAAGCCGTTGGTAAATGCAGCATAGATTTTTTTTAAAAAATAATTAATTAAATTATTTTATATAAAATTATTTATTTATTTATATTTAACTTAATTTAATTAATTAATTGATTTATTTTATGTTTAATTAATTATTTGATTGATTTATTTAAATTTTAAATTAACTATTTTCTTTAATTAATTTATTTAATTAACGAATTAACGATTAAATTGTGGATCTAATTATCTGAGCTAATAACATACTCACAAATCACCCAACTAAACACAAAATCAGTTAAAATTATAATTGTTGGAGCTTATAACATGCTCACAATTCACCAAGTAAACACAAAATCAATAAAAATCATAAATATTGGAGCTTAAAACATGCTCACAATTCACCAAACTAAATGCAAAATCATAATTATTTGAGCTCATAGTCGTATCCTAATCAACTATAAGTATTAATCCTCTACGATTCCAATTGCTCCTTCCGTGACTTCAACACATATGACTGATTCATTGCCTTCTTTGAAAAAATGCACCTTCTGATTCTCAGCCAAATTGTGGTCAGAAACAAATTTGGACCACTCTGCTCCTAGATAACATTCTGATTTGTGATCTCTTCTCCAAATGAGCGACCAACTCTGTAATTCACCAGAAGGCAACTTAAAGTCCATGTGTGGTGGTTTGTTGTTGAAGTACCTATGAACAACACTTGCAGGAACATACTACAAAAACATTTATATGCCAGATTATAGTTAGACTATAAGTTGTTACATAAATAAAATAACTAATATATAATAAATTATTGTTATAAATTAGTAGGACACATACTCACCAAAGGTTTGACACCTGACTCAGTTCCAGCGGTCCTTAGAGTAAGCTTTCCTAATCCAGACTGTTTAATCCCTTCAATAGTCCTCCTTTCGGAAGTTACAATTTGCCCCCTAATTGCATAAGCTACTCTCAGTGGCACCTTATAACTCCTACTGTAAGTGAAGAAGCAAAAGTCACCCGGTTGGACTGAAAGTTGAGCAGTAACCGCTTTCCATCCTTTGCATAGGCAAATGTGCCCTTCCTCAAACTGCCAAAACATTGGCCATTCCGTGCCATCACCAGGATATAAAATAAATGGATTCAACAGATGTTTCCGATATAGGTTCTCGAAATTATTTGGTAGATTCTGGTACCCAAAAAAAATTACAATAAACCGGATGAATGTACTTCCCACTATAGTGGTCTGAATGATAAAATTTAGTAAAATAAATATGGAATAGAGTGAAAAATATCTTACAACGCTAAACATTCAACATGTGAAATGTACTTAAAGAATTTGACAGACATTATTGGAAATTTACGACTATAGTGTGGATTCTCGCAGGCAATGTGGTTATATATGGTTACGTTGAAATTGGAGTCACCAGAGTAGTTGAAAAACAACAAATAGTCGTCTTCAATAGTATATTCTTTAGCAATTTCCCTCCATCCCAATTTCAACCAAATATGCCCATCAACTATTTCAGTTTGAACTTCTCATACATTGTTATCACAGAACCTAAACCTCAAAAGGTTTGGCAATGTAGGCCCCACTACATTTGTGAATTCTGTAGGTAGTTTCTGCACATAAATAATTGATGGTTTACTAAATTTAATAACATAAAACAAATATGTCTTCAAAACATTTTAGATTATTCAATACTTACAATCATGTCAGTATCAACACGTAATATTTTAACAACAAAGTGATCAACCGCCATGATGTTGTTGCAGAGTACATGCTATTAATAGATTTAGATTTTAATAAAGGACAGTAAATTTTACTTCAATTCAACACTAAAAACACCAATTTTAAACATCAACTACCATTATTGCTAATCAACAACAACACTATAACAATACTATAACAACAAGAGATACAATAACTTAGAGAAAAAAGAGACACAATAATATTTATTAATGTTCCTCTCCAATATAAATTTGTCAACTTAACTCATCATACAAACTTAGAGAAAAAAAAGAGACACAATAACTTGTTTTTGAGTTTTAAACTACAAAATAAACTTGAAAAGAGGTTACATGCTAGAAATATCTGAATGCAACAATTCATTAAGGGTTGCTATATTTTTATTTTTAGAAAACTATGGACATTTTTCTTCATACAAAAACTATGGACAATTTTCTTCATACAAGTCATAACCCATATTTGGAGTAACTTGGAGGTGGTTTTAACTTGCTTATAACTTTCACTTTTAACTAGGCTTGATGACATGAACTAACATTTCTGCAGTTAATTCTCAGAAATAGATAGTTTTTCAACCAACCACTAACCAATGCAAGCTAACTTTCCTCCTGACCCTTCTTTCAAGGCAAAAGAGGAACTACTTCAATTTCTACATCAAATAGAATGAATGAACTAACCCAAATTTTCTTCAAACACACACCACGTATAATGTATTAGGAAGGATATTCAAAGACTAATAACAGTCAAAGTGATTCAACAATTAAAGTTTTATCAAAAGAACTATTATAAACAAAAGTACTCAAAGACTATCGAGTATGTTCCTTGTGATTTGAAAACAGTTTACAAGACACCTAAACTGAAAGAAGGAGCATTGTCACATATGCATTCCAATTGATTCTTCTAAAATGAAACAACTCTTTGAAATTTGTGAAATTGTTTTTTTCCAACATGGTGGATGATAATGACATTGCGATCTCAATTACTAAAACATTTCAAGATAATACCAGTAGCTTGCAATTTGGATGAGAAGGAATAGTATATCATAAAACCATATCAGAAATTTAACTCATTTGCTTCAACAAACCAAGAAAAGGGGGGGAGGAACAGAATTTTCAGACGAAAAACATATGCAAATGACAGTATATCTAAGACAAGTAGAGGGTGTTTTGGGGTCTTTTTTCCAAATGAACGAATGAACCAAAGGTACAAACCAAGCAAAAACAGATTGCAGATTACAAACCAAGCACACAATATGAAGATTTGAACCAAAGGTACAAACCAGAAAACATGAAGAAACCCATTATTACAACTGCCAACTAGCAAGTTTGTGGTTATTGTATCTGATCCCAATGACAGGTTTTTTCTTGAAACAAACTAAGCAAAAGCATGCTCTTCCAAAATGAATAGTCTACATGTTACCTTCACCCTAACATAATACATACATCAGACAAAATTTCTTCTGTAGAGAGAACTATACATCACTTCAACATAAAACATCATTTGTTAGTCGAAACATACATCTCTTCAAAATTTCCTCTGTGGAAAGAACAATGAAGGAAATAAAATAAATATGTTGGTGTGGGGGTCAACAGACAACCCTTTTCCACCAAATGAGTCAACCGACATTTCGTTAGAGTGCATATCGTCTAAGTGATGACTTGCAGTGAGGGTGCGAAGAACTCAGGATCAAAGCACAGTTAAATTCCTTCGTCTTTTGTTTTGCTGTCCCTTTCTCCTCTTGGAAGAAACAGAATCCACAAATTCACAAAAAGAAAAAAAAACACAGTTAAATTCACAAAATACAAGAGATTCAAAACACAATCATAACACTGGCATTTTAAAAAAAGATCGACAACAATTAACTAAACAGAAAGCTCGCAAAACAAATAAATCATTTGCCATTAAAACCAAAAAAACTTACCTGAATCGCAAGAGAGAGAGGCGGGACTGTGGGCAGCACACACTGAGAAAGAGAGATAGGACGGTGCTATGGAGGTGGCGGTGGACAGCGCCAACGGATGAGGACGGCGCAGTGGTGTGGTGGTCGGAACGACAGAGAGAAAGAGATGAGAGAGCAAAGCACGTTGTAAATAGTGAAGGGGAGAGAAGGTTGCGTTCTGGTTCATATGGAAACATACCGATGACCAAATACCGACGGCCTTGGACTGTCGTTACACGACGCAGCCTTATCGACGGGTTTTTTAGATACCGACGGTTATGCCCGTCAATATGCTATCGACCATATGTTACCGACGGGTAAGAACTTCGGTATTCAAAAAAAGCGGGAAACTATAACTTGTGTCCGACATTCCGACGGGTTAACTTTACTGACGGTTTAAGCCGTCGAAAACGCCGGTTTTTTTGTGACGGAATGCGCCCTCGGTAAAAGACCATCAGTAGCTGCACTTTTTCTTGTAGTGGAACTTATTAATAATTTAAAATTTTCATTTTGTTTGTTTCGTAGTGATTTCTTGTATATACCAAATTAGCAACTTAAAACAAAATATATTTGGTGTTTTTTTTAAAGGTGTATGCAGAGATAGAACCAAATTTCAATGAGCATTTTTTTTATGAACTACCTGCAATGTGGACTTTGATTGATGAAAATGGTAATATTCACGAAGTTAGTTGCAACAAGTCCCTGAAAGCTCCACTTATTACTAATGGGTGGGAGACTATGGAATGACTCGGGATCATATGGTGTGTTTAGGATATATGGGAAAAGACCTATTTAAGCTTAGAGTGTTTCACATACCATGTCAACCAGCATCCTTTCCCAAATTCCATAGTTGTTGCCCTCACCGCCCTCGCCCGTCCTTTACACATACTTTGTCAAAGTTCAATGCAACTGCCAGTCACTTGGTAAAGCTTCATACTTCATACTTCATACTGATGTTTTGAATAATATTTAACATCTTTAGATTTTATACATTTGTATTATACCTCATTAATTTGTTGATTGGATTTACCTCAACAACTTGGTACACATGTAAGGAGTACTCAGTTGTTGCCAAGTGACTCCAAACACAAGAGGGGGTGAATTGTGTGAGCGGTGCTTTTTAAAAACTTTTGCAAATAAAATGCTCGAATATAACTTGCAAGAAATTAACTGCAGAAAAATAAATAACTTGAAATATAAATTGCAGAAATTAACTTGCAATAAAATAAATGATAGAAATTAAATTGCTGAAATATAAATGACTGAAAAAATAAAGGCAATAAAATAAAGAACTGAAAAGTAAATGCTTGAATAATTAAGTGATAGAGAGCAAAGAAGAGCACGCAGCAATTTGTACAGGTTTGGCCACCTAACACCCATGTGGCTTACGTCCTGTCCCCAAAGCAAATCACTAAGGGATTTCACTAAAACACTAGCTTTTAAATCAGGTTCAGTTAGAAACATTTACAACTCTAAACCAAAGTACCTAGTTCAAGAGATATCACCTCTCTATGAACCACACATTTACAGCTCTAAACCAGAGCAACTAGTTCAAGAGATATCACTTCTCTATGAACCACTTGGGATTCTCACCCAAAAAAATAATTTTACAAATAAAAAATGATATGAAGGAGATACACTCAAAAGTGCAAAAATAACAAATTGAAGCTCAGAAAAATACAATTAAGCTATGTAGTATAAAAGGCTCTCAAATAAAATATTGTGCTCAAATAAGTGTGAGTGATAAATTATTTTGACAGAGTTTTGGTACAAAAAAAAGTGACAGTGTTGTATCAAAATGCACACAGTGCTGCTCTTTTTATAGGCAAGACGGAGCGTGTGCAATTAAAATATTTGACTGTTGCAGCGTTAAAAACAATTTGTCTGTTGCGCTCAATTCTGAAATCTGACTTTCATATAATCGATTATGGAAGATATGTAATCGATTATGTTTGAAATCAAAAACACGGAGATGCTATCAATATAAAATAATCGATTATTATAAAGTGTATAATCGATTATATTGAACAGATGAGATACAATTATAAAATAAGGTTTTAATGCACATGGAGGTGTCTCTTCAATATTGGTCAACGTGCAGAGAGACATAGGAGCATTGGAGTAAGCGCTAGAGCATAACTCAAAGAAGCAAGTACAACTTTTAGCAGCGTGAGGACAAAAGAAACACATAAACGATTATAGTGAGTGCTCTAATCGATTATGAGCATTCTGTTTGTCGTTTAAAATAAGTACAAAAAACAAAAGATTTTTCCCAAATAAAAGGATAGGTATATTTGGACACTATTAAAACTTTTTTTCAAAATATTTTGGGACTGAAATAATTTAGAAAAATTATCATAAAAATAATTTTAAATAAAACATTGTGAGTGTGTGATTTTATTTTAATTGAGAGCTTTTTATTACTACTTACAAATAGTCCTAAGAAATAGATAGATACCCAAAACCCAAAGAGTTGAAGTCTTCTAATTCTTGGTAGCGTCTTGGTATACTTTTTCGCTTTTTGCACAGTTGACTATTTGCGTAACTCCCTTTTGTCAATCATCAAAACAAACCTGTCAAGGCATGTATTCACATCAGTATGAAAGTCTGTTGCTATTTGGACTTACAGGTGCCCAAACTGATTGCAAAGTATTGATTAGAAATGATAACAAGAAGTCTACCAAGATAGGCAAGGGATGGAAAACTTTTTGCAAAGAATAAGAACTGAAATCTGGAGATGTTCTTAGGTTTGGCTTCATCAATCCTAGAATTAACAATGCAGTGAAGGTGAAGAAAGTAACTCCTTAAAGATGCCTGATTAGATTTCATCTTAAGTTATTTTGCATACTACCAAGTCTAAGAAGTGGCTTTGGGTTTGTATGAGAAGTGTAGAATGTCTTTTGGAGATGTAAAATGTTTAGACCCTTGAATTGTAAAAATATCACATGGACATGTTTATGCCATGTTTAGAACCTCAAATATTATCCTACATGTTATATATGAATTATGTGATTATGTAGCATGATGCACATGTATGGTATATATGTTTAGAACCTCAAATATTATCCTACATGTTATATATGCCATGTTTAGAACCTCAAATATTATCCTACATGTTTACTTGGCAACCAATGATGCGCGACCCATGCATCGCACGGGTATGTTACTAGTTACAAATAAAAGAACATGACAGAAGACTTAACTGGGCACGATCTACAAAGAGAAGTGTGGATGAATTCGAACAGGTAGGAAAATAAAGTGAAATCCACTCGTCTAGGAGTCACTCACTACTAGCATCCACGTCTACATATCATTCAGCTCGCTACCAAGTCCTTCCCCGAAGCTTCGTGTGTTGTATATAATCCGATCTCTTTTTAACCATATAATTATAAGAGGTATAAGTATAGAAATAAATGTTAGCCAGAGTGAAATATTTTTAAACCAAATAATTCGACAACAGTGGTGGCCCTTAGCATGTTTTGGCAGTGCGACCGCACATGCCCTATTTTTTAGAGACACCAAGTAGTATGAAAATTTTACTTAGCATTATATATATATAAATATTAAAATAAAAATTTTATATAATTAAAAAAATTGTATATTAAAGGTTTTTTTGGACAACTTATATTAAAGCATAATAAAATAAAATTAAGGGTCCAATATTATTTTAAATTTTAGGTCCAAAATCTAGTATGTCTTTGCTTTAAACCTCCGATAAACCAATTTTTATTAGTTTTTTATAGCCTAATCACTTTCTGTAAGGCCCAAACTCGGATTTTCATTACATTTTTTAGGTCTTTACCCTGGTTTAAACCGAATTTTTTTGGCTAATCATTCATTTGTGTCTCATCTTCTCAGTGCCTCCTCCATCAACAAAGCAAACATTGAAACAACAACAACGAATGAATCAACAACCTGAAAAGTAAAAAAAAAAAATTAAAGAATTCAAAGCAATTGGCTCACTTAATATATAGAAAATTTGAGCAATATAGCACATATGGAGAGATTTTTTTGATCTTTTTAGTATCGAAAGACTTAGGTCATTCTCTGATAAGGACTTGAAATTATGTTGCAAATATCTTGAAACTACATAATAATTCTTATCTTCTTGATGGTGAAAGTCTATTTGAAGAATTAAAAGTCACTAGAGGTTTTAACAGTTGAATATTCGAAATCAAACTTTATGATATTGAATTCATTGAAGACATTTAATTGTTTTCCTAATGCATTTGCAACGTACAGAATAATATTAATTATCCATTTCATTGTTGCATCTGCATGCTCAGAGAAGTTTTACTAAATAGAATTTGTTAAATCTTATTTGCGATCTACTATGTCACATGGTAGATTAGATAGTCTTGTTTTGTTTCTATCAAAAATGATTTTGTAAAGAACATTGACTATGAATGAATTATTAATGATTTTGCAGCAAAAAAATGTAATAAGGATAATATTCAAATATTAATAGAGTATCGATTTCTCAATTCGCACAAGGCACTCAAAATCTCAGGGACGGCCTTGTTCAACAAGAACCTTAGTAAAAATCAAAGAATTTTTTTTTAAAAATGTTGTAATAATAAAAATATGAAATTATTAAAATTAATATGATTTTGGGTTTAACTCATCCTTACAGAACCGCCTTGTAAGCTAAGGGGTGTCACTTGCTTATAAGCTCTTGTGAGATCTTACCTCTAGTCAATGTAGGACTTAAGTTTTTCCCAATACACCCCTGTCACGCCCGACACTATTGGGTTTGGTGCGTGTATAATGTGGTGGGTGGCCCAGTGGATCGATCTAGAATAGACTTTGATACCATATTTTGATTCTGGGTTTAACTCATTTTTATAAACTCGGCTTCTAAGGTAATGGGTGCCACTTGCTTATAAGTTCTGAAGTGAATAATAAACACAAGAAATGGGGTTTGAATTGTACCCTTTTTTTTTAAATTACTATACTCTTCTTTAAAATAAAACCTCCTCAGTGAAGAAATATAAGTTGTGAGACAAAGAAGAGTGAAATGAAATTGTGAGCTACCTTTGTCAAAGAAGAATAAATTATATCTTTTGGAAGAAAATAATGCAGTAAGTGTAATTTAGTCTAAGTGTTGGACACTTATTCATTTTAGCAAATGATTTGTTATGCAACAAATAACTAAGTATGGTATGTGTTAAAATCTATTTCTGAAATGCAAAGGGAATTAGAAAGCAAGTAAATAACACATAAAGTTTTATAGTGGTTCACCCAAAATGATCATTGGGCTACCTCCACTCCTCACCTCTTGTGAGTATTTCCACTATTTGCAAATAGTTACAATTTGCTTAATCAACCCTTGGTTAACACACTCCTAGTAGTCTTTCTCCTACAGCTCTACAAGCTGTCACCTGAATTACACAGACTGACTCAAGACATTCTCACCATCACTCACTTACCCTTAATAGTATGGCTTAATTCTTGACAGTAAATGAGTTCAAGGTTAAAGGTTGTTTGTTGGGATTTTTCTAGGCTTGAAAACTAAGTATAAGTCATTACAGATCACTGTTTACAAGCTGGAAACACACTCTAAGTTAATCCGTAATGTTTCTAGAGCTGCAGCATCTTAAGTGTGTTGAGAGAATGATAGCTGTGTGCTTTGGAGTTGAATGTAACAGTTCAGCTTCAATCTCTGCTGGATTTCGATGGCCTTCCTTTGATTATAAACCGAGACTTGATCTTTCTAGTCGTTGGGAGAGCCGTTGCTTCTTCAAATTAGGTCTGCAGAAAGTAACATAGGTTCTGCACAAAAGTCTACCTGCTTCTGTACTTGTGTCAGAATATGTCTTGTCAGCCTTTTGGAACTTTCTCAGCCTCTACATCCTCGGACTGGCCTTACTCCAGAGCAATAAACTTTGTTCTTCTTAGATTCTGTGCAGGAGCTTCATTAAATGGTGATTGACTTCCTTTTAGATGCATTAAATCACATTTAATTCGATTCTATCAAGTTTATAGCCCTGCTGCATATGGTTCTGCCTCTGGTGCATGTCTCCTCAACTTGAGAAGGTTCAGTTTGTGCCTTCTCAAATTTCTATGCTGCATTGTCTTGAAAACTTTGCCTTTGTCTCTGTTGTGTTGCTTTGGATTTTGGATCCTGCTCTTAACTAAACATGTTTAAATAAATCTATTAGAACATTAAGTGTACAGATAACTTAATCTTATTCTTATTGAGTTTGGTTTCATCAAAACCTTTGGGAGTAAGATTTTAGTCTCAACAAGTTTTTGTGAGGCCTTATCTCTAGTCAATGCAGGACTTAGGTTTTTCCAAATAAAAATGACACAAGTTTTTTTTATATATATATACACTTAACATAGTTAACATATGAGCTTATATGTATAATGTCGCACGAAAAGGGAAGTCAAATTCTCGGACGGCACTGCCTTTAGATTCACTGCATATACAACCATGATTTAATTTATTTATGTAGATCACTCTCATTTAATGACACATAATATAAACCGCACACATGGGATATCTTTAGTGTCAAACTAGTCAACTTAATCAACACATGTAGTATCCACTTGCACCCGGGTGCTCCACAGCACACCAGACCGGAGCAGCTTACTTGCTCATCTCGCCATGATATATACATATTACAATGACATTGGCATTTGGCAAAGACCTTTTCCAAGTCTATACGGACGCGTTCAGTCCAGACAACCATAACATCACGAAACCGGCCGTAGGTATAAAAACTCTTTAAAAAAAAAATTCCCTCTGGAAGAAGCCAAATTTTCCCAACAAATATATTTTTACATTAAATTAATCCCCTCTTCATCATTGACCAGATCTCTTTACTTGTTTCATGTCAGCCCTTATATTAATTCCCTAGTACTCTAGATTAGAATAATCATTATGCTTATCTACTGATCCTCATCACCATCATTCATCATAGTCTTCAGTTCATAACGCTTCCTCCATCTCCGATTACAATTCCATTATTCTTAACATGGAATTCCCAGACATTCCCACAGGAAGATCACCCAGAAGAGAACTCCAAGGCCCTCGTCCCACGCCTCTGAAAGTACACAAAGACTCCCACAAGATCAAGAAACCACCGCTGGCGCCGCCACAACAACCACCGCGCCAACCCATCATAATCTACACCGTCTCCCCAAAGATAATCCACACCACACCCGGTGACTTCATGAACCTCGTTCAGCGCCTCACCGGCTCCTCCTCCTCCTCCTCCACTTCTTCCAGTTCCACCACCTTTCCTACCTCATCTTCAAACGACCCTTTCAACGGTGGTGACGGAATGATATCGCCTGCGGCTCGTTACGCCACCTTAGAGAAGGCTATGTCTCCTTTGGGAAAGAAACAGCAGGTACCATTACAAACAAGTGGTGGTGGTGGTGGTGATGACGCAATTATAAGAGATGTGGAATTAGGGATGATAGATGAATTGATGAACCATGGGGTGGAGAGAGGCGGAAGCACGTTTCAAGGGATTTTGTCTCCGGGACCGGCTTCGCTGTCTCCCATTCCTTCCAACTTCTTCTCGCCGCCATCTTCGGATCCCAACATGGTTAGCAGCTTCCTTCATGATTTCAGTCCTGTACTTCACAGTAGCAGAAATTTTATGGAGGGTGGTTCTTTCTTCTTGCCTAGCCCTTCCAATCACTTTTTTTCACCTCATACTCCTTCTGTTGACTTATTCAACTATTTCTTAGATTAATAAATTCTTAGCATTTGTTGCTAAATTTGATTACATTATTGTTTCATTTCGTATAGAACTATAGAAGATTAGAATTGATCCCAAAGGAGATAGGGCATGGTTTATTTACTTACCTTGTTGAGTTATATTATTATTATTTTTTTCATACTTTTTTTGGTGGCTAGCTAGTTGGAATTGTTGGAAACTTCTTTGGTTAGATTTATTTTTGGGCCATTTAATGCTCGAATTGCTTATGACTTTCATCGTTGACATCACTCTTTGTCATGTACTGTCCATTGCAATATGGCATTTAATTAGTTGGTTGAAACATGGGCAATATATGCATGTTCAATTCTATTTTTTTTTTCTTTTCTCTATGTATGATCAGAATCACATCTGGCAAACCTTGATCATTGAAAGCTACCAAGATTTTTTAAAGCTCTTATTTCAGCATACTGCAAGTAGTCAAGTACTTTTATAGACGTGCCTGGCCGGCGTAATTAATCATTAATATATGATATGCAAATAATGGGATTTGAAAAAGTAGGCAGACTAGAGTACTGTTGTTTTTTTGTAAGGAAAAAAAATCATTAAAATGTGTAGAAGGTGTACTCAACTCATTCAAAAAAGTATAGGCCAAGGGGACTCTTCTTGGTTTCTTTGAATGGGACCACGTGATGGACGGTTAGGCGTGATGCTGGGCGTATATCTTTTGTGGGCTTTTGCCTAGGTATTGGGTTGGAGTACCCCTAATTAGTATTCAGTATGATGGGTTGGAGTGCCCCTTTGTATTCACTGTAATGGGTTGGAATGCCCCTTTTGTTCTCATTGTAACGGGTTGAAGCACCTTTAAGTACTCCTAATTTATTAATAAATATAGTCTTCTTTGCTGCTAAAAAAAACTCATATTCAGAAAAGGGAGCAATTACCTACGAGCTACTATGCCTTATAGTATTTTCTTTATACACACTATAAAGGACAAATACACTGATTTGAAAAGATATAGAAAAATACATCTACTTTTGAATAGAATTAAGATCAATTTTCACTGATTCAAATAAACAAAGCGTGTATTTGGTTACACAATGAGTAAAATTGATCTTGAATGAATTGATTTTGGTCAAAAGTGAGTTGAAAATGAAGTAATTAATTTATGTTTTGATGCGTTTATAACATAAGTGATTTTTGTAAAGAATTGTTGTTTGCACCAAAAAGCTATTGAGTTGAAAATGAAGTAATTAATTTATGTTTTGATGCGTTTATAACATAAGTGATTTTTGTAAAGAATTGTTGTTTGGATAATTTTGATTAAAATTACTTTTAAAATAAAATGGATTTGGGTATTTATATATATATATATATACATTTCTTTTTTATTTAATTTATTTATCTTTGATTTTTTCCTTTATGTTAACTTATTAAATAATGCAAAAATTATACATTTAATTTGTATATATATAGATATGTTCCGGACTGGGCCAAGGCCCAATCCAGCAGAGCGCTCACCGAAGGCCCAGTATCGCGTGCAGTTGGCTACTCCACTTCGGAGCCATGTCGACCTGGCAGATCCAACGGTCCTCAGATCTTTACGCCAGCTCATCACAGCCTGACATAGATCCGACGACACCCCGGATCTCGCGTGAGCGGTTATATCTCGATAACCGTCTCCGAGCACTATAAAAGGGATCTCCGTCACGATCCAGGTAGGATTTGATTCATATTCCTGCTTACCTCACCTCCTACCTAAACTGACTTAGGCATTGGAGTCCTTGCAGGGACACCACCCCCGTATGTCGTCGTCAACTGCTACGAGCACCGCCACACCGCTTCACTCCGGCCGTCCTCTGAGTTCTACTTCAGAACATTGGCGCCGTCTGTGGGAATCGTCTTCGATTTCATCTCTTCCGAAGTTTCTCTTCATTGTTTGCGATGACTGGATCGAAGCGAACCGTCACAACTCACAGTTCTCAACTTTGCGCGGATCTGAATCCGCCGAATCCTCTGATCGCTCTGATCGCTCCGGTGGATGAACCTCAACCTGGACGAGTACCATTCACTGTCGAATACGAAAGGCCGAGGAACCTTCCTCCGCCTCAGGTCGATGCTATTTCGCTCATCACCGCTCCGGCAACAACTGAAACAGGTGAAACCGCTCCTACCGCCGCCTTCCTCCTCCACGAGTTTCACGAGTTTGTACGAAGCCACACTGAAGCGATGCAGATTCAGAATCGGCGCCTCGATCTCATGGAGAATCAGCAGAAAGAAATTTTGGTTCGCGTAGCTACACAAATCAAAAACAGACAGGATCAGAATTCTCCGCCACCTCAGTGATCTAGAGAATCCGAGACTCGCCGTTTCGTTCATCGTCGCCACTGTGGCACAACTCCGCGCCGATCTCCATATACCGCACTCCACCGCAGCAAATCGCTTAGTCGCTCTCCGCCTCACCATCACAGATCTCAAATCCGCTCTCCTCGCGGTAGAAGAAGAAATGAAAAAATGCTACGTGAAAGAGTTTCGCCAAACAGCCTATCCTCGGGGCCTGAGGCAAGACGCTCTCCGTCAATTCGCCGCCACTCTCCAAGTTACTCTCCCTATCGCAGAGGCACGACCGCGAGCAGTGACACACCACCTCGCAGGTCGGCCACTGCCTCGCAGCGCCGAGTGAAGTCACCTGACCGCACTTCTCGTTGCCGCCGTGCTCACTCGGTTTCATCCACTTCTCTGCAGAGTGATGAAAAGAATGACACGCGCGAGACTTTTGGTCCTTTCACCTCCAAGATCGTGAAGTTTCCGATCCCAAAACATCTTCAGAAACCACCAGCTTTGGACTCATACGATGGCACAACTGATCCGGATGAGCACGTCGGTTGCTTTGACACTGTCATAGAGTATCGAGGTGCCCAAGGACCCGTCAAATGCAGGATTTTCCCCCTCACCCTGAAAAAAGTGGCTTTGTCTTGGTTCCAGACCCTCAAGAGAAACTCCATAGACTCCTGGGTCGAACTCACTGATCAGTTTTCTGCTCATTTCACCGCATCCAAAGTACAACCGAAGTCGACAGAAGCACTCTCCGCAATTAGACAAAGGAAAGACGAACCTATCAGAGAGTACATTGAGCGTTTCAATAAGGAGGCAATTTTTGTGAAGAAATGCTCTGACGAGATGAAGTTATACTTACTGGAGCAGGGCTTGGTGGAAGACAGTCTATTCAGTGTTAATATTGGTGTCGACAAACCAAAAACTCTAAACGACTTCCACAAACGAACTCAGAAATACATGAACTATGAAGAGAAACTGATGGCATCGAAAGTCAAAAATAAATCCCAAGAGAAAGCTGGCGGACAGCGCGAAGACAAATCGCACAGAGATAAAGAAAACCGAGCTCCATCGAAAAGGTACGACGAGTACACTCCCCTAAACACCACACGAACGCGCATATTGAACTAATGCGCGAATACTGAGTTCAGAGATGCTGGAATCAAGTTCTCACTGAAGGGGAAAGAGAAGCCGAACGCCGGCAAGTCGACATATTGTCATTTTCATAAGTATGCCGGACACGACACTGATGATTGCTTCCACCTGAAAGATGTCATTGAACAATTGATCTAGAAGGGAAAATTGTCGAGGTTTGTGAAAGCAAAGCCAAGATCTGGCAACAGAAGGCCAAGGTCCAGATCCCCTCGATCTAAAAAGAAAGAATCGACGGCAGACCTGACTCGACGAGGCAGGTCGAGAATCCGAGGAAAGCAAAGAAAGACCTCGACCTCCCCCAGTCGCTCTAGTAATCTCTGAGGGTTTTTCCGACAAGGAAGGTGCGAGCATCTCACCAAAGCAAAAGCTGCGAGAGACAATGTCAATTTCCACTGTTCTTCCCCCGTCTAGCAGGAATAAGGGAAGACCACCCCTCTCCTTTTACGACGAGGACTTGGTGAATGGGAAGCCGAATTATCTAATTCCCCTGTTGGTCAAAGCTTACATGGCCAACTTTGACGTCAGAAGAATATTGATAGACCAGGGGAGCTCGGCGGATATCATTTTCCACGAACTGTTTAAAACCTTGAAACTACTTGAAAAAGACCTCGCACCGTACCCGGGGTCTGATCTGACTGGTTTCAATGGTTCCAAAACAAAGCCGTTGGGCTATGTGGAATTGATGGTGACTTTTGGCAAACAACCAGCCTCCAAAACTGTCAAAGTTCAATTCATTGTACTTCCGTACAAGTCTGTTTACAACTGTATCATTGGACGCCCAACCTTCGGGGAGCTCGGAGCGGTGACCTCGACAGTCCATTTAAAAATGTGTTTCCATAGTGACGAAGACAAAATCATCACTGTGGAAAGCGACCGCGAAGCTGCAAGGAGATGTTTTCTCCTGTCTTTGAAAGTCGACGAGTCAGGAGAGAAGAAACAACCTCCATCTTCCAAGAAACATGTTCATGCAAAAGCTGCTGCAGAAGTCAACCTTACTGATTTCAATGTCAGGATTGAACTCAAAGATGAAGTCCAAGAGGACGATCCCCTAGCCCGCAAACTCCAACAGAAGATCAAAAGGCCAGTACCTGATGGCGAGTTTATCAGAATTCATCTAGGAGACGACCCTGAGAAGACCGTGAAGCTCGAGGTTGACCTCCCCGAGAAGGTTAGACAGCAGCTGACAGAGTGCCTGAAGTCCAACGCAGACCTCTTTGCTTGGACTACTGTCGACATACCGTGCATCTCTCCTGACATTGCCTGCCATCAACTTGCTCTTCACTCCAAAGCCCGTTGGGTGGCTCAGAGGCATCACAAGCAAGCTCCTGAGAAAGCTGAAGCTACAGCCAAAGCTGTCGATGACCTTCTTAAGGCTGAGTTTATTAGGGAGATTAAGTACACTACATGGCTTTCTAACATTATACTAGTTAAAAAGTCTAATGGAAAATGGCGCATATGTGTTGATTACTCCGATCTAAACAAGGCGTGCCCCAAGGACGCCTATCCCCTACCTAATATCGACAGAATTGTTGACAATTCCTCTAGTTTTCAATTGTTGTCTTTCATGGATGCATACTCTGGTTATAACCAGATCCCGATGCACCCTGCTGATCAAAAAAAAACTGCATTCATGACCGACAAAGGCAACTACTGCTACAAAGTGATGCCTTTTGGCCTCAAGAATGCTGGAGCCACTTATCAGCGCATGATGAACAAAGTGTTCAAAAACCAGATCGAAAAAATGCTTGAGGTATACATGGACGACATGATCGTGAAAACATCGAAAGAGGTCGACCACGTCATCGACCTAAAAGTAGTTTTTCACGAAGTCCAACACCACAACATGCGATTAAATCCCGAAAAATGTACTTTCGGAGTACGAGCTGGAATATTCCTCGGTTTTTACCTGACCGAGAGAGGAATTGAAGCAAACCCCGACAAACGTCGCGTTGTTACCGAAATGCAACAACCATCGTCAAAGAAAAACATCCAGCAGCTCACTGGAATGCTCGCCTCGTTGACAAGATTCATTTCGAAATTAGCTCAACGCGCATTGCCCTTCTTCCACCTACTCAAAAAGGGGATCCAGCTTGAATGGTCCCTAAATGCGAAGAAGCTCTGACACAACTGAAGCATATTCTGTCTCAACAACCAGTCTTGACAAGACCGTACCCAGGGGAGGTCCTTTATCTCTATCTGGCAGTAGCTGATGAAGCTCTCAGTGCCGTCCTCATCCGCGAAATAGATGAGGGATAGAAACCCGTTTATTTTGTGAGCAAAACACTTCAGGGCCCTGAGCTGAGATACCAAAAAATCGAGAAGGTCGCGTTAGCATTAATGATCGCAGCTCGACGGTTGAGACAGTATTTCTTAGCACATCCCATAATAGTTCGGATAGACTAACCAATCAAACAGATCTTACACAGGCCTGACCTGGCAGGACGTATGATCAAATGGTCAGTTGAGTTGTCCGAATTCGGGGTTACTTACGAAGCGCGACAAGCCATCAAAGCTCAATGTTTGGCAGATTTTATTGTTGAGATGACTCCGGGACCCACGGAACCTTGCTCCAAATGGACAGTTCACGTTGACTGATCATCTAATGCCAAGGGTAGTGGCACTGGATTGTTACTCGAGAACGACGACGGGCTGATCGTCGATTTCTCCTTGGGATTCTCATTCCCTGCCTCAAACAATCAAGCAGAATATGAAGCATGTCTAACAGGACTTACATTAGCCCGGGACTTCGGTGCTGAGGAAGTTAAACTCAAAACTGATTCCCAGTTAGTTGTATCCCATATCAAAGGGGAACACCAGGCTAAAGATCCCCTTCTCCAAAAATACCTCGCATTGGTAAAGCAAAAGATGAACGACTTTGCTGCAGCCGAGATTACACATGTTCCAAGAGAACAGAACACTCAGGCAGACGTTTTGTCCAAACTCGCAAGCACGCGAACCTCGGGGAACAACAGATCTGTGATACAGGAAACACTAGCCAAGACGAGTATAACTTCGATCGTCGACACGACGCCCATTGAAGTGTCGTAGGTTCTTCCAAAATTTTGCTTTGTTGTTTCCCATGCAAGTGTTGATGACGTTACCAGCATAGCAGATAACTGGATGACACCCATTCAGAAATATATTCAGCTTGGCGAGCTCCCTGGAGACGAAAAAGAGGCTGCCAAAGTTCGAAAGAAAGCGTGTTCCTACTCCATAGGGTATTTTGTACCGAAGAGGGTTCTCTACTCCCTTGTTGAAGTGTCTTGACGACACCAAAGCCCAGTACGCACTGGCCGAAGTGCATGAAGGGATATGTGGGCAACACCTTGGAGGACATTCCCTCGCGAAGAAAGCCCTTCGAGCAGGTTACTATTGGCCATCAATGGACGGAGACGCGGGGTTGTTCGTTAAGAAATGCGATAAGTGCCAGAGACACGGTGACCTTCATTTAGCTCCTCTAGCAGAGCTGACATCCCTTTCTACTCCATGGCCTTTCGCATGGTGGGTCATCGACATCCTTGGACCATTTCCAATGGCTCCTGGACAAGTGAAGTATTTAGCTGTAGCGATAGACTATTTCACCAAATGGGTAGAAGCGGAACCCCTGGCAAAAATAACCGTGAAGAATTTGATCAAATTCTTCAAAAGATATATTCTAACAAGGTTCGGAATTCCTGAGGTTGTCGTCACTGACAACAGAACTCAATTTACTGATCGAGGTTTCCGTAAGACCCTAGAGGACCTCCGAATCAAACAACACTTCACCTCGGTAGAACACCCCGAAACAAATGTCAAGCTGAGGCCGCTAACCGGGTTATTCTCCGGGGCTTGAAACGAAGGCTAGACGAAGCAAAGGGGAACTGGGCGGAAGAACTCCCCCGAGTACTCTGGGCATGTCGCACAACTCCACATTCGACGACAGGAGAGTCACCTTTTCGTCTCACATATGGACTGAAGCCGTCATTCCTGTCGATATCAGAGAGCTAAGTTGGAGAACTTTGCATCCCCAACAAAGTATCAACAACTTTCAAAACCTGAGAGAAGAACTCGACCTCCTGGACGAATACAGAGAGCTCGCAGCCCTCAACGAGGTCGCAGTCAACAGAAAATCGCAGCGAGGTACAACCGAAACGTTATTCCAAAGGAGTTCGCGCTTGGCGATCTCATCCTTCGACGAGCCGATGTCGGTTTAAAGAATTTCTCACAAGGAAAACTTGCGTCCAATTGGGAAAGCCCTTACCGAGTCACCACAAAGACCGGTACTGGTGCCTACAATCTCGAAACATTACAGGGTCAAGCAATTCAAAGGACTTGGAACGCAGCTAAGTTGAAGAAATACTTTAGCTAAGTACAAGTGTAATGAACTATGAAGGGCACGAGGGTGTTCAAATTATGCGAGTGTCAAAGCAATAATGTTCATTCAAAGTAACACAAGTATGAACCGTGTACCTAAACAACCCCATGCAGATAGCACATGTGTTATCAAACAAGCCTCGCGCCCGAGTGCACGAGCATCTTCAAACAAGCCTCGCGCCGGAGTGTGCGAGCATTTCCAAACGATCTCGCTTTCTGCCTGGCCAGCAGAGTAGCGAACATCGCTAAATGGGTAAACCTTCTTGAATAACGAGGTTCCAAACAAACAACAAACAAAATAAATGAGGTAAACATTTTGCTAAGTTAAAATTACTTGATCATTACAAACGTTTTTGTTCATCACAAAAGACAGCGAAATCGAAACAAACGACAAATACAAGCAAAAATCCTAAGACTTGGAAGGCACATCCACTTCTGAAGTCGAAGGAGGAGGCACCTCAGAAGCCGAGGGAAGAGCCACGTCAGAAGTCGAAGGAGGAGTCACCTCGGAAGCTGAAGGAAGAGCCACTTCGGGAGACAGAGTAGGCACAGTCAGAATAATTTCCTTTATTTGACCATCTACAATCGAGCTCCCCTCGACTACCCCATCAGGTCATCCCCTTGGTGTTGAAGATGAGACCCGGATTAAGAAGCCGAATCTGGGCAATGGCATTGCCAAACAACTCATCCGCAACATTCACGAGCAACTTTTCCAATTCTACTTTCTCAGTCGTCAAAACCCGAACCTTTTCAGAAAGCTTGGGGAGTTCTTGCGTCTCTTTTGAAAGTTATTCATTTTCAGTACTCAAACCCTCCACCTTGCATTGAGATTCAAGAACATCCAACTTCAAGCTCTCTTCAGACTTCACAAGGTCTTTGATCCTAAGCAAGAGCCATTCTCGCTCTTCAATCCACTTCTTCTTCTCGGAAGAAAGACCTTCGAGCTCCTTCGTCAGCTTAGTCACTTCACCCTTGGCCTTAGTGGTCTCCTTCCTGGCAGACCCCAACTGTGCCCGAAGGTCGACTTCAAGTCCTTCTAAAGACTTGATCTTCGTGTAGAACTCGGACTTGGCTTTGCAGAGACCTTCGAGCTCAACTTCCAAGTGCCTGTTCTTCTCAAACATCCACTTGGAAACTACCAGGTCACGCAACTTATAAGTCATGTTCTCAAAGAATGAATTTTCCTTGGCACTTTCGGAAAGTTCATTGAAATAAGCTTCATCGGAAGGAGGAACCAACCTTCAAACTTCATCCGCGCTCACCAACTAACGGCGAGACCAAACTGGTAGGACCTCACCAGGAGACGGAACCACTCCTTTCCGTTTGCTCGATTTACTTCCTGCTTTAATTGTCAGCACAGAAGCCGAGGTCTTTGGTGGAGGGGGAGGCTTCATCTTCTTGGCAGCAGGCTCTTCAGTGACCTGAGCGAGAACTCGCTTAGTGCCCGAAGACACATCTTCGACCACCTTCACTGCCACAGTTGAAACAGCAACCTGAGCTCGCACTGCGGCGCCCTGATCTCGACCTGAAGAAACCTCAGGCCCAACAACTTGAACAGGCGAGGCTCCAAAAGACAGAGTAAGGACATGAGTAGTTTGGTCGGAACCTTCTCCAACCATGGGAGAATGAGTCCTTTCAGCAGAAGCCCTCCTCTTCAAGCTCGCCAAATAAGCCGAAGTCACCATCGAATCTGCAGAAACAAAGTGAGTTAGAAGGATACGTGGAGAACTATGAACGCAGAAAATTTCTACAAGATTACCTAAGCACACACTAGCTTCTTCCGGAATTTTGCATTGGAGAAGGCGACGAGTGTCGATGTATCTTTTTTCAGAGACCATCTCTCCTTTCTTGTTCACGTATTGTCGAGGCTTGAGCTTCTCAACAAACCCACGAATTCGCTTCAAGCCAAACCGTGCGTTGTCGTCCAGTTCCTCGAGCTTATAAGTAAATTCACTCTTCTGATACTGAAAATGCTTGTCAGTCCAACACAATGGAAACCGTTCTTGCCAGTCTGTAAACACTTGCCCCTTCTCGTCCAACGCTTCCACGGGAATACTAACGTTCTCCATAGCAGTTTCACTTATGGCCTCGACAATAAAGTACTTTGACTTAAAGCCACGGTGGGACTCTGAGAACAACTCAAAAACTTTTCCATTTTGTTTCAGCGAAACCCGGCCTTGGCATTTCGCCGAGTCCGCTTCGGTCCACAGAGGGGAAAAGATGGCAAAAACATCTCGAGCAGTGGTTCAATTTTCAAATAGGGGCACAATAGCTGAAAACCCCTAACAAATGTCCAATCGTTTGGATGTAACTGTGAAGGGACGACCTCCAAATGGTGTAAGACTGCCACCTCGAAAGCAGAAAAAGGCAGCCTGAAACCTAAGTCTTTAAAAAGGACCTCGTACATAAACATCAAGATATTGGACGAGTACGAACAGATCTGAGCGTCGAGTTTGGGTCGACCCAAACTCTAATTTTCGAAATTACCAACCCCATTCGCAACATCAAGAGACCCTAACAGAAGTGAAAAACTCTCTTTTGACGAGTAAAGGGAGCGAGTACAAAGTGCGTCCTCCGCAACCCAACCGAAATCTTCAGCATTTGGGGGCAAGTAATAGTCATCCCTTTGAAGCAACTTTTTACCCATTTCCCACCTAGCCAAAGCATTGTCATGAAAGTAAGGTCGATTTTTATCTATACTTATCAACCACTCTCCTACTTCTCTCTCTGTGAAGGTCCGCCCGAAAAACTTCTGTAATTTTAAGGAAAGACGTTGGATTTCTTTGGGATCCACCGGGGACACTTTCTTACCCTCGTAATCTTCAACGAAAAGCCCTGGAGGGGGATAGATTACGGGGGAAGAACTTTCCTTCCCAGAGCTCGTCAAAAACAAAATTTTCGTTCAGAAATGAGCCACCGCTATCAGCAATATCGCTCTGCCCTTCCCGAGGGGCCACCGGGAGAAGAGGAGGTGGAAAATCCAGAAATAGAAGAAGAAGAGGACGAATCTTTCAAAAGAAATCTTATGTTGCTACCCATTTCGAAACAACGAATGGAAAAGCAGAGAAGAGGAAGAGAGATTTACCTATAAACGATGAAGTTCGCAGGGAAATTGAAGAAACAGAAACGTGAGCAAGCACGGACGGTTGGACAAACGAACCACTGGAGAGAAGAATGAACCAGAGAACACTCAAAGAATCACCAGAGAAGAAGAAGAAGGAAGGGCGAGGTAGAAGAGTCTCTTAGAGGCTTTGCAGAACGAGTGAAAGTAAGAAAGTGAAAGGCGAATGATTATTTATAAACCCCAAGTCTGGTCGAAATGACGTGACTTTTCTTTTCCTCTCACCGTTGATCTGATCTAAGCGACCTGACCTTTTTTCTCCTTTCACCGTTGATCAATGACACGTCGCACCTATTTAACCTGGGGACACAGGGCAATGATGACTCTCCTCGAAACAACGCGGCGCTCCAAGTCGCAAAGGCGGCTGAAGCGACAGTTTGAATTTCAAATCTAATGCTCACGCGCCTAGGGTTTGGAAGCGATTCAGCTCCCTTTCTTCGAACAAGACGGCGGGCATTGACATTCCTCCTCAAACAGAAGTACTGAATGTCGACATCACCCAAAAAGCAAACATCTACAAGTCCCCAACTCAACACTCGAGCTACCGACTTGGGGGACAACTGTTCCGGACTGGGCCAAGGCCCAATCCAGCAGAGCGCTCGCCGAAGGCCTAGTATCACGTGCAGTTGGCTACTCCACTTCGGAGCCATGTCGACCTGGTAGATCCAACGGTCCTCAAATCTTTGCGCCAGCTCATCACAGCCTGGCATGGATCCGACGACACCCCGGATCTCGCGGGAGCGGTTATATCTCGATAACCGTCTTTGAGCACTATAAAAGGGATCTCTGTCACGATCCAGGTAGGATTTGATTCATTCTCTTGCTTACCTCACCTCCTACCTAAACTGACTTAGGCATTGGAGTCCTTGCAGGGACACCCCCCGTACACTGTCGTCAACCGCTGCGAGCACCGCCGCACCACTTCACTCCGGCCGTCCTCTGAGTTCTACTTCAGAACAAGATATAATTAATGAATATATTTTATTTAACAAATGATTTTTTTACTGTGTTAATTTATAACAATTTTTTTCTGATTATAAATAATTTTTTTTACTTTGCCTCTGATTAACTTCTGTCCATTTTTTACTTTGTGTTAAATGGCCCTTTAGAGCCCAATACATCTCATCATCTCTATGTCTCTAACCTAAAGACAGAGGGGTTATCCCTACAACTCCAAAACGCCATAAAAGCACACAGAAGGGGACAGACAGGTTTGTTCACACGGTGACCATGGGAGTTTCAACTAGAATTAATTTTAGTCAAAAGTAAAAGCCATAGGGAGTTGCTTTAGCTAGAACCGATGTTTAGGAGGAATAATCACTTTCTCAACCAGGATCTAAACTTCCTCCCAACATAATCAAATCTTGTTTGACCACCGTGAACGTATGTCTAGTTCTCCCCATGTAGAACCAAACACGTACTAAATCATACTCCCTCCGTCCCTTAATATAAGACCCTAAAAAGGTCCTATATTAAGGGATGGAGGGAGTACATGGTTGATTGAAACATAGCCTCATTCCTATGCAGTCAAGTGAACCAAATAGCTACACCCCAAATCAATTGTCGTGCAAATTTAAATGGTGATGACCGTAATGATCACAATAACATTGTGGCAGCACCATTTGGAATCCAAGCCAATGATAAATTTTAAACCATAAATCTGAAATGAATCTGCATGTGAAAAATAAATGAGAAACTGATTTCAAGTGGAATTGTAGAAACTGTAAAGAGGAAGAAGAAGAAGAATGCTTTGAAGAGCATTGTGCTCAAATTTCCATTCAATGAACTAACTCACTACAATGTACAGAGAGTACTATATATAAGATTACATGACAGAATGAATGTAGACCTAAAGTAAGCTAGGTGCAGAATTAATAAACTAACTAACTTGATTAGCCAAGTAACTAACTCTTAACTTAATAACCCACGTGCTATTTACAATTAACATCCCCCCTCAAGCTGGAATGGATTGAATTCATTCTAAGCTTGGCATGTAAGAAGATGAAAGGTCCTGGATGCAGAGGTTTAGTGAAGATGTCCGCAATCTGATCTTTAGAGGTGATAGGCAGAAGATGAATCAGACCGGATTGAACCTTTTCTCGCACAACATGGCAATCAATTTCTATATGCTTCGTTCGTTCGTGATATACTGGGTTTACAGCAATATAAAGGGCAGATTTGTTGTCACAAAACAGGGCAATTGGTGAAGGATGAGAGACACGGAGATCATGTAACAAGTAGATGAGCCATTGGGCCTCACAAGTAGCATGTGCAAGGGCACGATACTCTGCTTCCGATGATGAACGTGATACAATTGATTGCTTTTTACTTTTCCAGGATATCAAAGATGATCCTAAGAAGAAGCAAAAACCGGTTGTTGATCGTCTAGTGTCCGGGCAAGAGCCCCAATCAGAATCACTAAAGCCCTTGAGAATTAAAGAGGAAGCACTGCTGAAAAATAAGCCCTGTCCAGGACTGTTTTTAAGATATTTCAGGATCCTTAAACCAGCTTGGTAATGATCTTCAGTAGGAGCAGATAAGTACTGACTGAGGCGGCTCACAGCATAGCAGATTTCTGGTCTAGTGTGTGTAAGGTAAAGGAGTCGCCCAATAAGTCTTATATATTTAGAGAAATCATTCAAAACAGATCCTGATTTGCTGTGCAGTTTGGTATTCGGCTCCATAGGTGTAGAGCAAGGTTTGGCAGCTGATAAACCAGTTTCTTCAATGAGATCAAGAATGTATTTCCTTTGGCAAACATGGATCCCTTTTCTAGATCTTGCTACCTCAAATCCTAGGAAATATTTCAAAGCTCCTAGGTCTTTGATGCTGAATTTGCAGTCCAACTGATGTTTAATGCTGTCAATCTGTTATAAGTCATTACCCGCAAGCACCAAATCATCAACATACACAAGTATGGCAGTGAAACCAGTAGAAGAAGACTTGGTAAAGAGGGAGTAATCGGCCTTGGACTGTGTAAAACCAGAGGCAAGAAGAGTTTGTGTTAACTTGAAGTTCCATTGCCTACTAGCTTGTTTGAGGCCATATAAAGACCTTTTAAGTTTGCAAACCATATGCTTATTAGGAACAAGCAAGCTTGGAGGAGGTTTCATGTAGACCTCCTCATGCAAGTCACCATGTAGGAAAGCAGTGTTGACATCACATTGATATAAATACCAATTGTTAGAGGCTGCCAAGGCCAAGAGAAGCCGCACTGTTGTCATCTTTACAACTGGGCTGAAGGTGTCTAAGTAATCAATTCCAGCTGTTTGAGTAAAGCCTTTTGCCACTAACCTGGCTTTGTATCTTTCTATAGTACCATCAGCATGGAATTTGAGTTTGAATACCCATTTACATCCTATGGCCTTCTTATTAGGAGGAAGAGAAGAGAGTTCCCAAGTATTAGTCTTAACCAGAGAACTTAGTTCAGATTGTACAGCTTTTCTCCAGTTTTCATCACACATAGTAGTCTCATAATTAGAGGGTTCAGGGTGAGAAGAAATGGTTAAGCAAAAATGTTTATGTTTAGGTGAAAGACTATCATATGAAAGAACTTGTGAGATGGGATACTTACAACCAGAAGATGATGATGAAGAAACAATGGCTGCAGAATCTGAGGAATGTACTTTACTTGTGAGCATAGAGCAATGATAATCTTGAAGATATGTAGGTGGTCTTTTGGTTCTGGTGGACTGTCTAGTGGGTGCAGTAATTGAGGCAGAAATGTCAGTGGGAAGAATAGTAGGCGATGCAGTATGATGTGATGAATCTGAGTTGGATAATGATGCAGATTTAGAAGATGTAGATGGAGAAATTTCTGGCAGTGCAGAACCAGAATTATCAAGTAAAACAGGTGTAGACTTAGGTGATGCAGATGCAGATTTTGTTGGTAATGCAGATGCAGATTTGGATGATGCAAAAGCAGATTCTGCTTGTGATGCAGATGCAGGGAAAGGTTGAAAATTAAAATCAAGGAAATCATAAAGAGAATCATTGGGAGAACATATGACAGAAGAAGATGGTGAAAAAGACTTATTATTTTGTGAAACAAAGGGAAAAATAGTTTCAAAGAAAATAGTGTCCCTAGAAATGAAAAGTTGCCTTGAATGCAAATCAAGTAAAATGTGGCCTTTGACACCACTTTGAAAACCGAGGTGAACACACTTTCTAGACCTTGGGTCAAATTTCTTTCTATTTGCTTGCAATGTAGAAGTAAAACATAGACATCCAAAGACCTTCAATGATGCAAAGTCAGGCAATGATTTGTATAATGCTTCAAAAGGTGATTTGAAATCCAAAAATTTTGTTGGCAGTCTATTGATTATATAGACTGCTTGGTTGATGGCATGGCCCCAAAAAGTAGTAGGTAGTTTTACTTGAAAAAGTAGTGCTCGAGCCACACCTAAAAGGTGTTGGTGCTTCCTCTCAACAATTCCATTTTGTTGAGGGGTGCCCACACAAGAGGTTTGGTGAATTATACCTTTTTCAGCATAAAATTGTTTGAGTAAAAACTCACAACCATTGTCTGATCTTATGCATTTGACTTTGCATTGAAATTGAGTGTCTGCCATAGAAACAAAATTTTTAACAAGGGATAAAGCCTCATATTTGAGTTTCATCAAGAAAATCCAAGTAAACCGAGTTTTATCATCTACAACAGTTAGAAAATATTTATGGCCAAACAATGAAGGGATAGAAAAGGGCCCCCAAATATCCATGTGTACTATGTCAAAACAATTAGAGGCAGTATTAGAACTAATAGGAAATGGTAATCTTTTTTGTTTTGCATAGAAACATGTATCACAAGGAAAAGAGTTTTTAACAGCCTTCACAAAAGGAAAATTTTTATTGATATGAATCAGTTTTTCAAATGAGGGATGACCAAACCTCAAGTGCCATACATCACAATGATTATTTGAAGGGAAATCAAAAGTAGGGTGAACAATGCTATTTACAGAGCTGCTGGAATGTTGCTCTGCAGTGGCCGAATGGTGTTTTTGAACTGCTGGGGATGTCAGAAAGTAAAGTCCATTGCTCAGTTCAGCTGCTCCAATCATCTTCCGGGTAGATGTATCCTGTATAACACATTTCTCAAGATCAAAAGTTAGATGACAGTGAAGGGAGGCTGCAAGTTTAGTAACTGAAATAATGTTGAATGAAAAACTGGGAATGAATAAAACATTGGTGAGGTAAAAATCATTTGTAAAGAAGATAGTTCCTGCAGAATGTGCAATTATTGAATTGCCATTTGGAAGTTTGATAGAAATTGGTTTGATAGTCTTTAAAAATTGAAAGGAAGATTTAGAAAAACAGATATGATCTGTTGCTCCAGTATCTATGAGCCACAGTTCAGTTTTAGAGATAGAAGGAGAAAAGGTTACCAATGTTGGAAGTAGGGCTGGTAGTGAGATGATTGAGGGTGTGAGACTGGGATGTACTAGAATTTTGTAGGAGAGCCAACAATGCTTGATGTTGTTCAACTGTGAAAGCTAATTTCCCTGGGTCCTCAATACCTTCCTCGTGACAAGTAGACTTGTGGGATCGGGTATCATCCTCTTGATCACCAGAATCATTCAAACAATTATTGACAGCACCAGTTTTGCCAAGAGGAAGAGGGAAGCCATGTTTCTTGTAGCAAGTGTCCACCATGTGACCAGTCTTGTTACAATATGTGCAGATTCGAGTTCCTCTGCCTCTGCCATAATTGTTGTTTCTGCCACCTCTATTAGAAAAACTACCACCTCTTCCAGAATTCCCTCTGCCAGAGGAATTGGACAGCTGAGCCACTACAGCACCAGCATTACTGGATGGAACAAAAAACTGTCGCTCTTGTTGAATAAGAAGAGAAAACACCTTACTGATGTTAGGTAAAGGCTCCATAAGCATGATTTGAGCCCTAACAGGAGCATACTGCTCATTCAATCCTTTAAGGAACCGTATCACATAATTTTCTTCACGGTATTGTTTGATTTTGGGAACTAGAGTACATGTACATTTAACAGCACAACTACATGTAGGTAAAGGGCGAAAATTCTCTAATTCCAGCCACAGTTTCTTCAATTTTGAAAAATAGGCATTGATAGAACTATCACCTTGTCTAAGATTATAAATCTCCTCTTTTATATCAGAAATTCTAAAGATATCACCTTGATAGAAGCGATCCTTCAGGTCTTGCCAAACATCAGCGGCAGTGCTCATGAACATGATGCTGTGAGCTATATCTGGATCAACCGAATGAGTTATCCAAGAAATGATCATTGTGTTACAACTATCCCAGGCAAGTGATTGATGATCATCACCTTCAGGTCGAGGCAGGGTGCCATCGATGAATCGCAGTTTGTTCTTCGATTGCAAAGCAACGAGCATTAATCTTGACCACGAGTGATAATTCTGGTTGTTCAGAGGCGGTGAAACGAGAGCCACACCAGGATTATCACTCGGGTGCATGAAATAGGGATCCAACATATCTTGTTGGTAGTTGCGAACCGGAGCGGTGTGCTGAAGAGGCGGAGGCGGAGTGTGAACGGAGGAACCATTATCAACAACGTCCAGAGGATTGGAAGCCATAACAGAAATTTCAGAAATAGATCTTCAGAGAAATGAAGAAATTGAGAGAAGAATGTGAGCAAAATTCTTGAAAATCGATTCAAGAAATCGAGAGAACGAAGATCGATTCAAAATTCGAAATTGCAATTAGCGAATCCACTGAATGGAAGAACGAAGAGAAACAGAATTCAGAGCGCGAAGAGCGAAAGAAATCCCCAAATTTACTTCTGATACCATGTAGAAACTGTAAAGGGGAAGAAGAAGAATGCTTTGAAGAGCATTGTGCTCAAATTTCCATTCAATGCACTAACTCACTACAATGTACAGAGAGTACTATATATAAGATTACATGACAGAATGAATGTAGACCTAAAGTAAGCTAGGTGCAGAATTAATAAACTAACTAACTTGATTAGCCAAGTAACTAACTCTTAACTTAATAACCCACGTGCTATTTACAATTAACAGGAATTGACAGAAAATACAGTACAAATTATTATGATTCATAATAATGCTTCTCTTGAGCAAGATTAGTTTTGTTGGCACCTGTCAAAAGAACTTACCTAGAATACTTTGGATAGTGCGGCCAACAAATTGAAAATTTTTATTAAGTAGAAGTTTGAAAATTTTCATATTGACTATATGTATTATGAATGTCCAATTCATTTAAAATTTACACACACACAATGCGATCACACACACACACACATATAATGTGATCACTCACACATATACATACATGTAAAATTTATCATACACACACATGTAAAATTTATTAATTGACATCACTTATGTAAAAATCTTGTTGGAATATTGGAGTTAATTTCGACAAAAGTAAAAGTAGTTTAAAAAAATGTGCAATAAAATAATTGACGAAATATACACTAACAAAAAAATCTAGACGAAATATACACTAACAAATCTTGGCTTACCTTGAGCCATGGTTCCCAACTTTATCAATAAAGCTTTTTTTGCCTCTTCAGAAAAAAAGAAATATACACTAACAAAATATAAATTGGCGATAAATACAAAATTTGAAATTATGAGAGAAACTAAATGCATGGATAGAAAGGGAAATTGACCAACTTAAACTATCAAGAAAGTAAACTTGTCAAAAGATAAATTTGAAGGTGCATAAACTCATATACATATATATATATATATATATGTATATGTATATATAGTAAGTAAATAATTTAAATTGACAGAAACTAAATCAACATGAAAATAGATTGATACAAAAAATTAAGAAAGATATAAAGAAACTAAACTTGACAGAAAAATAAATGATAGGAAATATAATTGATAAAAGCAACAAGCAACTGAAGATGCTTTTACAAGATTAAGTTGATGGAAGTAATTAAAAACATACGATGACGAGGTAAAATAAGTCCACCTAAAAGCAAATATGACAGTAGAAGAAAATGCAGGAAATGCAAGAAACTTAGATTAATTAGAAATAAATGAAATGCATAACTCAAAGAGAGACAAACAAATTTAAGATGCCAGCAGAAAATGACAAACAATAATTACCAACAATGATAGGAAGTAAACACCCAAGAGCGCTTGGATGAGATGGTAAGGGTCTCTTCCAGCTTAACCAGTGGTCTTGGGTTCGACTCCAGCCCTGGGAATACAGCAGCGTTAAAACTCTTGAGGGAGAATTTTGCCGCCCTTGTGGTCCTACCCGGCTCGAGGGATTAATCTCCGCAGTTGCGTGCAGAGGATACCAGGTTTAGACAAAAAAAAAATGATAGGAAGTAAACAAAATCTTTAGAGAAAGAAAAGATAATAATGAACCTTAAAGCAAACAAGAAACACGAACATATAGGAACCATTTCACAACTTTGAGTAAGTAGTTAATTTTAGGGTTTGTTTCATAAGTTATTCTAGATATTTTAATTAAGCATTTAATTATTTGTAAGTTAACAACTTATAAACATATTATATAAGTAATTTTTATAAGTATATATATTATGATCAGATAATTTTAAATAAACTCTAAAGTCTAAACACACTTTAACAAACACCCTACTTCTGTTTGGCTCTCGGCTATAGTAATGTTGAAATTTTATCAACTTTGAGTCTTTTTTTTAAGGTGGTTAATTCTCAGAGTATTTGGTTTCAAAACCACAGTGCTTTATTCTGATATATATGGGGTAAAATGAAGGTACTTTACTCACACAGCTTCTAGAAATAAAAGCGCACTTTTGGAACGTCAGAAGAAGCACGTACCTCTTTCTTTAATTACTCTACAGCAAGAGAAGACTATTTTCCTTGTTTTCACGTTTCTATTGCATTAAGATATATATTATTTTATCACATTTTATTGTTTAATATTCCGAATACATGAGAAAAAAAAAGTGAAATTGTATAGAATAGAAAAATAGAATGACTATTTTAATTGCCAATTTACATTCAACTAAGTGGGAGTTGAAGGGTAAAATTGAAAAAAAAAATATACAAAAAATAGTTACTTGAGCCTATTATGATATGGTAAGATGATAAAATATTTAAATTGTGAAATAAAGGGCAATATTGGAAAAAAAATTGGAACCTAAAAGAGGCATTTACATGAACCTAGGGGTGCCAAAATAGATGGATTGGATAATTTTTTTATGGATGGATGATGGATAAATGAATAATTTTGCCACCCCTACATGAACTCATTCCCTTTAAATATTGTTACTAGTGAAATTACATGTGCCTTGCACGGGAACTAATTAATTAAATTAAGTAATAATGCATAAAAAATAATCATTGTCATACAATATATAATAATTATTAACTTTGTAAGACAAGTTAATAATTATTTCATCATTAGTTCTAAACATAACAAATGATTGATAAAAATAAATGATATATAATTTAAAATAAATAAGTCATTTAAGAAAATATATTTCTGATTGTTAATGACAATTAATTGAGATAATATAATGATAACTATTTTAAAATAATAATAATTAAAAATTGATTTTTATTTTAAGCAAAAAATAAATAAATATAAAAGTGACACGCGAAATAATCTCGCGTGGTAAAACTTAATTTTATATCATATATACTGGAGTAAGTAGTAGATAGATATCTGGAATTGGAGCCCCAAAGTCAAAAGTTTGACATATAATCAAAATTTATTTCCATTTTGTGTATTTTATAATTATTTGACAGCAGAATGCGGGAGCAGTTAGCGATAAAAAAATAAGGCAAATCCAGTGAGTAAACACAATCCATCAATTAAAGATGAATTTGACATTATACTAGTAGCGGCCAGTAATGGCTAGTGCTTGAAAGAAGAAATTAATAATTAATTAAAAGCATATGTGAGATTTTGGTTGGCATCAATTAGAAACAGATTGGATTGAGTCCCTAAACTTTGTATACATCAACCCAATGCACGATGACTTTTTAGTTCTATGTATGTTGAGCCATCAATCAAGACAGAATGGCAATAAACTTCTAATCTATTATAAAACCATCGGATCCCGTCCTTTACTGCCAAGTTTAAAATATTGATATGATGCTAGGAATCTAGACTTCTTTTTACAAACCCCTTGAAAACTCATAGGTGTTATCCAATAATAACCTTTTTTTTTGTCAGAAATATAAATGATTTCATTGCAGACTGGGTTTATAAAAAGGGCTGTTTGTGAAAATGTGTTTGGGTAACAACTCCACCCGTCAATTGCAACAAATCGGTGGGTGCACATAATATTTGGGCTATAAATTGACTAAAATATTTCTGATGAAATTAAAATATTTTTTGCTATAAATTGACTAAAATATTTCTGATGAAATTAAAATATTTTTTCCTTCATTCGTCTCACTCGCAAATATGTTATTTGCGAGTGTATAAAATTTTTGCCGTGATTCCCAAACCACTTCTGCCACTTTTTGCCATGAGCAAAAACCCTAAGAGGTTCCTCTCGGTCCTGCACACATAAAAATAAAAGTCTTATCATGAATTACACAATAAAAAAGAGAACCCTTAAATGTTTTAAAACAGTAAACAATAATTACATCTCCGCTCCACAAGTGGTAAGCGACATGGTCCCTGAATGATCTAAGCAGTGATGTATCAGAAGGTCCTCCAGGAAATGGTCCCTCCTCTGCCGGTGCATCTATATGCATCTCAACTGGTTCCTCGTGAGGAACCCCATGCTGATATCCCTCATGCTGATATCCCTCGTGCTGAGGTTCCTTATGCGGAGGTTCCTCGTACCGAGGTTCCTGTCTGGGTCGTCTACCATGTATGCTTGGTCCACTCTGTCTACCGTCAACAAGTCTCCGACAGTGTGACGCAGTCATGGCCTCCTGATGCTCTCGCGCAGCCGCTCTCGTACGCTCAACCTCCTGAGCATCAGCCTCCATCTCAGCCTCCCTACCAGCCACCCAGTCTGCTCCTCTCATGCGTGGCATAACTGAAACAAAAAAAAAATCACAAAGTTAAATTAAAAAAAAAGGAAAACACACTCAAGTAGCTGAACAAACTCACAAATATGCTATTTGTGAGTGTACAAAATTTAAAAATTTGTACACTCGCTGTAACACCTGAGGACGAGATCGACCTCGTATTAGGACGTCGGATCGAGACCTCGCGTCGAGATCTCGTGTCGAGACCTCGTACCAAGAACTTGTGTCGAGATCCCGTGCCAAGATCGCTTGCCGAGGTCATTTGCCGAGCTGAGGAGACCGCGTGCACTCTCTGCTGAGCTGAGGAGGTCGCGTGTCGAGTTGATGAAGTCGCGTACCGAGCTGAGGAGGTCGCATGTCGAACTGAGGAGGCCGCGTGCACGAACTCGTGTTAGAGCCTTGTGCGCTTGCACGAGCACCCTAGTCGACATCGTGTCGAGACGGTAACTCGTATTCTTACGAACGTTATTCAGCATTATTGTTATATTGTTTGTAATAATTATATTGTCGGCTTGCCGTTCTCGTCGCGTGTTGTAGATCTGAACCTATAGAGTAGAGGGTAATCATGAGAGAGTAGCGATTAGATGGGTAGATTGACTGATGGGATTGGCATCTCATAGCTGGAGTTACGATAATGCCCCTTCTCTCACCAGCTGTATACCACGATCAACTCTCACAAACCTCACTTTCTCTTTTCTTCTTTCTTCTTCCTTCCTTCTCTGAGTTTCTTTTTCGCTCTCTCCAAAAACTTTCATCGAAGAAACCTTGAGTTCCATCGAGATTCTGCATAAATTTTCTTCATCAACCTTGTTCCTCATCATCTTCTCGACCTATATCTCACCTTCTCGACCATCATTTGAGGTATGAAGAATGATTTTTCTCTTCCTCCATGCTCTCGCTTTAGCGCTACTTCTTCCTTCCATTTTAGCTAGTTTTTATGCTTCCAAACCATGTCAAATTGATAGGTTTTCTTCTTCATAATATTACCGACCTTTCTAACCGATTATTTGAGCTTGAAAAACAAATTTCTTTCTCTCGATTTACTGCAATAGGCTGCCCGTAAACCCTTTCTTTTTGGTTTGTTTCGATTTCTTGTTTTAGTTTGTCGCTCGCTGCTTCGGTTGTTGTTGTTGTCGATCTATCTGTTGTAGCATCAGATAGCCTTTTTCATGAACTTTTGATCGAAAACCCTAACTTTGTGTTAGAGGAAATATATATTTAAGTTCTTGAGTTTTAATATTTACTGGGTTGTGGTTAAGCTTGGGATGAGAGCTAAGTGTTATTAGAACCCATAGATCGAACTGAGTTGTGCTTGTTTTAGGAAGTCTGATTCCCGAGATCGTGTGATTTCCGAATCGAGGTGTACGGGAGAGCGAACCCGAGGACGTGGAAGCAGTGGGATCCAGATCGAGAACTGTACGTGTCGAGGTCGACTAAGAAGCGTACGTGTCGAGATCGAGTAGAGAAGTCGTTGTCGAGCTCGTTGAAGACAGCCGTGTCGAGGTCGTCGTCGAGCAAAGATTAACTTGGAGTTCTGGTAAGGCACTTCATATTCTTCGTGTTTCTGTTTTGTGCGTAAGGGCAACTTTTAGACATTATTAAGACTTTATTTTATATGTTATTGTGAATGGATTCCCTGATTTGTGTCGAGCTTGAAATGTTGTGGTATGATTGGGTTTTTGCATGTATTTAATATGTGATTGAATATATGTTGTGAATTGTGTATTGCATGTTGAATTGCATTTCTTCATGTCGAGCTTGCTCTTTTATTTGACATGCGGTTGAATATCTTGTGTATAACTCTTTGAATATCGTGATGCTTAATTGTTCATCGAGTGAGAGAGCTAGGCGAGTCGTATGACGTTTTGAGCCGTGACCCGGATAACTAAGGGTGCTAGGTCCCTTTGTTTACGGAGATTGACTAGACGCCGCCACGCTATGGGACCCGAGTCGACCGTCCCTAGGGAGAGCGAGGATCCCAAGGCTTTACTGGACCTTCCGACATACCACGGCGCGGTGCATTCCGGAAAAATTGTCGAGTCGAGAGAAAATGGATTGCGAGTTGTGTCGAGTTAGAGTGAGATGGTCGAGTCACGTTGGTGAATGTTATACATTGTCGTTTGGCTTATTTCTTTATGCCGTGCTTATCTTGTATTGTTGAGAAGTTGACCCTTTCCCGTGGTGCCTTCAATCCATGACGGTTACCCAGGCGATGTCGAGGGTGCAGGGAACTCGACAGCAGATGATGCCGAGGAGGATCTCGACGAGGATCAGGGCGACGACCTCTATTTGTCGTGATTGATTATGTTGTTGGATGTTTGTTTTTCTGATGACTGTACCTTGTTTTTCTTTGTGTTCTGAGGTCGTGACCAGTTTGGGCCGGTTATGTTTTGTTGCTACAGGGTAGACTGGCGGTTTACTTTTGGAGCAGCCCCCTGCGTGGGTGTCTGCCGGAAGTACCCCCAGGGTATGATTGCTCTCTTGAAGTCGTCATACCTTAGGTGTATTTTCTTTGTACATTTACTACTCTGTATTTTGTATACATTATTATTTCGAGTGGTATATATGTATGTTATGCATGTATGTTTTATTAGAATTTAAGTCTTGTGTCTTAGTTGCACCATGTTTCGAAAAGCTGTAATTACTCTGATGTGCACGAGCTGGTTTTATAAAAAAAAAAAATAGACCGTACTTTTTAAAAGGCACAAGAGTACCATTTTAAAACGCATCGCATACAGGTTTAGTTGAACTCGGTGTGTCGAGTTTCAGAACTCGAGCTCGGTATATTGAGCTTCGGTAGCGGTCCTAAACGGTCGTTACATTGTTGGTATCGAGCAGATTCGATTCGACCGAGCCGTGCATAGGAAATTTGACCGGTCACCGTGGTTCCGGGATATATGTGTTGGGTACCTAATTGTACTAGGTTGATTGCTGTTTGATTAAGTGAGGCACTTATTGCATGAAAATTATTTTGAACTGTTTCTTGATTGAAGCAAAGGTGTTTTAACACATCCTTGTTGTGAGATTCTCGACAGGTGGTTTTGAACTTTGTGGAATCTAATGCCACCTCGTAGGGATACGATACCAGAATCGAGAACGTCGACATGGAACGAGCAATTCAAGCTATGACCGAGATGGCGGCAGCCATGGCTCAGCAATCAGCTGCTGCAACTCAACAGGCTAACGCGATGGCTCAACAGACGGCGGCGTTAACCCAGCAGAACTTACAGCAACAGCAGCGAGCAGAACGGAATGCTGAAGCTAGAGGATTGGCAGACTTTAGGAAGCATGATCCACCGAAGTTCTATGGTGAGCCAAATCCAGATAAAGCTGATCTTTGGATGCAAGAGATCGAGAAGATCTTCGAGGCACTCCATTGTCCGGATAACGTGAAGGTCGACTACGCCACCTACTTACTGCTAGGAGATGCAGAGTATTGGTGGAAAGGAGTGAAGCAAACATTTATAGCGGAACGTCGCGAGATAACCTGGGAGCTTTTCCGTGAAAGGTTCTTGGACAAGTACTTCCCAGATACTGCACGAGCCGAGAAGGAGCAAGAGTTTCTTCAATTGCAGCAAGGCAGCTCGACAGTGTCCGAGTATGCGGCCAAGTTTGAGTCGCTGGTGAGGTATTTCAGTCCATTTCGTGATCGAGCTGACCAAAGATGGTTAAGTGAGAGATTCCAACGAGGTCTGAGATTTGACATTCAGAAGTCGGTGGTGTCATTGAGGATCCGAAACCTCCAAGAGCTGATAGATCGCTGTGTCGAGGTAGAAGGAGTAAGAAGCCACAAGAAGAAGACTGTTGTAGGCGGACCGGTGAGACCCCAGAGTGCGGGGCGAGGTTTACGAAGGGAAACAACAAAGAAGAAGCCTTACAACCGACCTCAGGGGAACGACAACAGGGGACAGTATCGTCCGATGACCCAGGGAGCGAGAAGCGGAGGACAGACCGGTGTCGAGGTGACTTGCTATCGTTGTGGGAAGATGGGACATTACGCCAATAACTGTACTCAGAAGGAGGAGGTGTGCTACAACTGTAAGAATCCAGGGCATTTTGCCAAGGATTGTCCTACACCTAAGATCGAACTGAAGAATGCTTGGCGCAAAGCGCCAAAGGGAAGCGCCAGGTAGCTAAAGGCGTAGTTTTTGCATGAGTGGCGAGGAAGCCGAGCGAGCTGAAGATCTTATTCAAGGTGAATGTGAGATTGAGGGTAAATCCTTATCCGTTCTCTTTGATTCGGGTGCAACCCATTCCTTTATTTCTTCTGATTGTGTGAACCATTTGAACTTGATTGATCGCTTTACTGCTCAAATTGGTCGTTCCACCCCCAGCTGCTAAAACCTTAGTCACAAACACTGCATGTCTTAATTGTGTAGTGGTTATTCAGAGTAGAAAGTTTGTGGTCAATTTGGTTTGTTTGCCTCTTAAGGGCCTAGATGTCATCCTCGGGATGGATTGGTTGTCACACCACCACGTCCTCTTGATCGTGCCTCGTGAAAGCGTAATTTTCCTGCACCTTGGAGTCTGCATTTATCTTTCTGCTTAAGGTATTGGAGTTTCTTTGAAAGAAGGAACTAGGGAATACATGTATCTGGCTAGTTCGGAAGTTTTTCAGCAGATCGAAGTGAAGAATGTACGGTGGTGTGTGACTTTGAGGACGTTTTCCCGAAGATGTGCCAGTGGTTACCACCAGCCGAGAGGTCGAGTTCTCCATCGACACGATTCCAGTGATGTGACCGATCTCCAAAGCGCCATACAGGATGTCTCCTGCCGAGATGAAAGAACTGAAGTCCCAGATCGAACACTTGGAGTCGAAGCAATTCATACGACCGAGCGTGTCACCGTGGGGAGCTCCAGTGTTGTTGGTTAAGAAGAAGGATGGACGATCAAGGCTGTGCGTGGACTATCGCGAGCTCAACAAGGTTACTGTGAAGAACCGTTATCCGTTACCACGTATTGACGACTTGATGGATCAACTTCGTGGAGCGGCGATCTTTTCCAAGATAGACTTGAAGTCGGGCTACCATCAGATTCGCGTGAAGGAGGAAGATGTTCCCAAAACAGCTTTCAGGACTAGGTATGGTCACTACGAGTACTTGGTGATGCCGTTTGGAGTGACGAATGCGCCAGCTGTGTTTATGGACTACATGAATAGGATTTTCCATTCGTTCTTGGATCAGTTCGTTGTAGTGTTCATCGACGACATATTGATCTACTCGAGGAACCGAGAAGAGCACGAAGAACACTTATGTCGAGTACTGCAGATATTACGAGAGAAGCAACTCTATGCCAACCTGTCGAAGTGTGAATTTTGGCTTGAAGAGGTGAATTTTCTTGGGCATGTGATTTCCAAAGAAGGGATAGCTGTGGATCCAACTAAGATTGAAGCTGTGCTAGCGTGGGAACAGCCGAAGACGGTTACCGAGGTCAGAAGTTTTGTTGGCTTAGCAGGCTATTATCGAAGATTCATTGAAAGTTTCTCGAAGATTGTCGCGCCTCTTACACGACTTACGAGGAAGGATCAACCTTTTGCCTGGACCGAGGAATGTGAAACCAGTTTTCAAAGACTGAAGGAGCTTTTGACGACGGCGCCTGTGTTGATTTTGCCTCAACCAGAAGAGCCTTACGAGGTGTATTGTGATGCGTCACATCAGGGATTGGGATGCGTGCTGATGCAACATCGGAAGGTGGTCGCGTATGCTTCAAGACAACTTAAGATTCACGAGAGGAACTACCCTACTCACGACTTGGAGCTGGCAGCAGTAGTTTTTGCGCTGAAGATATGGAGACACTACCTTTATGGGAGCACTCTTACTGTTTTCAGCGATCATAAGAGCTTGAAGTACCTGTTCGACCAGAAAGAGCTCAACATGCGACAGCGAAGATGGACAGAATTTCTCAAGGACTACGAATTTACGTTGGAATACCATCCCGGTAAGGCTAACTTAGTAGCAGATGCATTGAGCAGGAAGAGCGTTCTAGTTTCCTCAATGATGATCAAGGAGTTGGAGATGCTCGAGAAGTTCCGAGACTTGAAGTTGAGTGTCGAAGTTTCACCGGGGAAGCTGAGATTTGGTATGCTTACCATTTCTAACAGATTGTTGGACGAGATCCGAGACCAAAGAAGTTCATGACGAGCTCGCAAGAGAAGGTTGATTGATAGCGCAAGGGAAGGCGACATACTTTCCAGTCGGAACGGACGACATCTTAAGGTGCAATGGCCGAGTATGTGTACCTAACGTAGCCGAGCTGAGGAAGTTAATACTCGACGAAGCGCATAAGAGCAACTTTAGTATTCACCCAGGAGTTACGAAGATGTATCAAGACTTGAAGAAGCATTTTTGGTGGTCCGGAATGAAGAAGCAAGTGGTCGAGCACGTAGCTCGTGTTTAACGTGTCGTAAAGCGAAGGTGGAGCACCAACGACCGCGGAATGCTCTGATAAACGCTGACGCATCAAAGATGGAAATGGGATAGTATTTCCATGGACTTCGTTGTAGGTTTGCCAAGATGCGTAAGAAGAATGATTCGATTTGGGTGATCGTCGACCGATTGACCAAATCGCCATTTCTTACCAAAGGAGGTCGACATACAACGTGGAAAAGTCGACCGAGATCTACATCGCGAGATAGTGCGACTTCATGGAATACCTCTTCAATCGTGTCGGACCGAGATCCAAGTTCACATCTCATTTTTGGAGGGAATTGCAAGAAGCGATGGGAACCGAAGCTCAGCTTAGCTCGGCATATCATCCCCGCATCGACGGTCGACCGAGAGAACGATCCAATCACTTGAAGATTTGTTGCGGCGTGTACCTTAGATCACCGAGGAAGTTGGGACGACGTCTTGCCATTGGTGGAGTTCACCTACAATAACAGCTTCCATGCGAGTATTGGAATGGCACCTTTGAAGCTAATCGTATGGGCGAAATGTCGACGCCTCTTTGTTGGTACCAGGATCGGCGAGCGCTCGTTGTAGGACCAGATATGATCCAGCAGACTCATCGAGAAGATCCGTTTGATCGTAGATAGGATGCGAACGTCTCAAAGTCGGCATGTAAGAGTTATGCGGACCAACGACGTCGACCACTCGAGTTCGAGGAAGGAGAACATGTATTTCTTAGAGTCACCCCACTCATCGGAGTTGGTCGAGCGATCAAATCCAAGAAACTTACCCCTAAATTTATTGGACCTTACCGCATTCTTCGTCAGATTGGTCGGTGGCATATCGATTGCCTCGCCACCATTCTTGTCGAACATTCATGACGCTCTTTCACGCCTCACAATTGCGGAAGTATGTTTCCGACCCTCTCATGTCATCGAACGGATGTGATTCAATCAAGGACGACTTATCTTTCAAGCATCACCAGCAAGGATCGTTGATCGGAAAGCCAGCGATTGCGGAATAAAGAGATTCAACTTGTCAAAGTTGTGTGGGATCAAGACCGAGATGCGACTTGGGAGCTGGAGGAGAAGATGAAGACTCAAGACTCGAACTTTTCCGAGGTAAGAATCTTATTTGCAATTTCGAGGACGAAATTTTTTTAGAGGGAGAGATTGTAACACCCGAGGACGAGATCGACCAGTATTAGATCGCGTCGGATCGAGACCTCGCGTCGAGATCTCATGTCGAGACCTCGTACCAAGAACTTGTGTCGAGATCCCGTGCCAAGATCGCTTGCCGAGGTCATTTGCCGAGCTGAGGAGACCGCGTGCACTCTCTGCTGAGCTGAGGAGGTCGCGTGTCGAGTTGATGAAGTCGCGCACCGAGCTGAGGAGGTCGCATGTCGAATCGAGGAGGCCGCGCGGCACGAACTCGTGTTAGAGCTCAGGCGCTTGCACGAGCACCCTAGTCGACATCGTGTCGAGACGGTAACTCGTATTCTTACGAACGTTATTCAGCGTTATTGTTATATTGTTTGTAATAATTATATTGTCGGCTTGCCGTTCTCGTCGCGTGTTGTAGATCTGAACCTATAGAGTAGAGGGTAATCATGAGAGAGTAGCGATTAGATGGGTAGATTGACTGATGGGATTGGCATCTCATAGCTGGAGTTACGATAATGCCCCTTCTCTCACCAGCTGTATACCACGATCAACTCTCACAAACCTCACTTTCTCTTTTCTTCTTTCTTCTTCCTTCCTTCTCTGAGTTTCTTTTTTTTCGTTCTCTCCAAAAACTTTCATCGAAGAAACCTTGAGTTCCATCGAGATTCTGCATAAATTTTCTTCATCAACCTTGTTCCTCATCATCTTCTCGACCTATATCTCACCTTCTCGACCATCATTTGAGGTATGAAGAACAGATTTTTCTCTTCCTCCATGCTACTGTTTAGCGCTACTTCTTCCTTCCATTTTAGCTAGTTTTTATGCTTCCAAACCATGTCAAATTGATAGGTTTTCTTCTTCATAATATTACCGACCTTTCTAACCGATTATTTGAGCTTGAAAAACAAATTTCTTTCTCTGATTTCTGCAATAGGCAGTGCCCAGAAACCCTTTCTTTTTGGTTTGTTTCGATTTCTTGTTTTAGTTTGTCGTTCGTTGCTTCTGGTTGTTGTTGTTGTCGATCTATCTGTTGTAGCATCAGATAGCCTTTTTCATGAACTTTTGATCGAAAACCCTAACTTTGTGTTAGAGGAAATATATATTTAAGTTCTTGAGTTTTAATATTTACTGGGTTGTGGTTAAGCTTGGGATGAGAGCTAAGTGTTATTAGAACCCATAGATCGAACTGAGTTGTGCTTGTTTTAGGAAGTCTGATTCCCGAGATCGTGTGATTTCCGAATCGAGGTGTACGGGAGAGCGAACCCGAGGACGTGGAAGCAGTGGGATCCAGATCGAGAACTGTACGTGTCGAGGTCGACTAAGAAGCGTACGTGTCGAGATCGAGTAGAGAAGTCGTTGTCGAGCTCGTTGAAGACAGCCGTGTCGAGGTCGTCGTCGAGCAGCATTAACTTGGAGTTCGGTAAGGGCACTTCATATTCTACGTGTTTATGTTTTGTGCGTAAGGGCAACTTTTAGACATTATTAAGACTTTATTTTATATGTTATTGTGAATGGATTCCCTGATTTGTGTCGAGCTTGAAATGTTGTGGTATGATTGGGTTTTTGCATGTATTTAATATGTGATTGAATATATGCTGTGAATTGTGTATTGCATGTTGAATTGCATTTCTTCATGTCGAGCTTGCTCTTTTTATTTGACATGCGGTTGAATATCTTGTGTATAACTCTTTGAATATCGTATGCGGCGAATTGTTCATCGAGTGAGAGAGCTAGGCGAGTCGTATGACGTTTTTGAGCCGTGACCCGGATAACTAAGGGTGCTAGGTCCCCTTTTGTTTACGGGAGATTGACTAGACGTCGCCACGCTATGGGACTGAGTTGGCCCTAGGGAGAGCGAGGATCCCAAGGCTTCGGCTGGACCTTCCGACATACGGTACGGCGTGTGCATTCCGGAAAAATTGTCGAGTCGAGAGAAAATGGATTGCGAGTTGTGTCGAGTTAGAGTGAGATGGTCGAGTCACGTTGGTGAATGTTATACATTGTCGTTTGGCTTATTTCTTTATGCCGTGCTTATCTTGTATTGTTGAGAAGTTGACCCTTTCCCGTGGTGCCTTCAATCCATGACGGTTACCCAGGCGATGTCGAGGGTGCAGGGAACTCGACAGCAGATGATGCCGAGGAGGATCTCGACGAGGATCAGGGCGACGACCTCTATTTGTCGTGATTGATTATGTTGTTGGATGTTTGTTTTTCTGATGACTGTACCTTGTTTTTCTTTGTGTTCTGAGGTCGTGACCAGTTTGGGCCGGTTATGTTTTGTTGCTACAGGGTAGACTGGCGGTTTACTTTTGGAGCAGCCCCCTGCGTGGGTGTCTGCCGGAAGTACCCCCAGGGTATGATTGCTCTCTTGAAGTCGTCATACCTTAGGTGTATTTTCTTTGTACATTTACTACTCTGTATTTTGTATACATTATTATTTCGAGTGGTATATATGTATGTTATGCATGTATGTTTTATTAGAATTTAAGTCTTGTGTCTTAGTTGCACCATGTTTCGAAAAGCTGTAATTACTCTGATGTGCACGAGCTGGTTTTATAAAAAAAAAAAAATAGACCGTACTTTTTAAAAGGCACAAGAGTACCGTTTTAAAACGCATCGCATACAGGTTTAGTTGAACTCGGTGTGTCGAGCTCGGTAACTCGAGCTCGGTATATTGAGCTCGGTAGCGGTCCGGAAACGGGTCGTTACATTGTTGGTATCAGAGCGCTTGATTCGACCGAGCCGTGCATAGGAAATTTGGACCGGTCACCGTGGTGTGGGATATATGTGTTGGGTACCTAATTGTACTAGGTTGATTCTTTGTTTGATTAAGTGAAGCACTTATTGCTTGAAAATTTGTTTGAACTGTTTCTTGATTGAAGCGGTGTGTTTTAACACATCCTTGTTGTGAGATTCAGCGGGGTTTTGAACTTTGTGGAATCTAATGCCACCTCGTAGGATACGATACCAGAATCGAGAACGTCGACATGGAACGAGCAATTCAAGCTATGACCGAGATGGCGGCAGCCATGGCTCAAAGAATCACCGCTGCAGAACTCAACAGGCTAACGCGATGGCTCAACCAGGCGGCGTTAACCCAAAGAGAACTTACGAACGTGAGCGAGCGGAATCTTTGAAGCTAGAGGATTGGCAGACTTTAGGAAGCATGCTCCACCGAAGTTCTATGGTGAGCCAAATCCAGATAAAGCTGATCTTTGGATGCAAGAGATCGAGAAGATCTTTGAGGCACTCCATTGTCCGGATAACGTGAAGGTCGACTACGCCACCTACTTACTGCTAGGAGATGCAGAGTATTGGTGGAAAGGAGTGAAGCAAACATTTATAGCGGAACGTCGCGAGATAACCTGGGAGCTTTTCCGTGAAAGGTTCTTGGACAAGTACTTCCCAGATCATCGCACGCAGCCGAGAAGGAGCAAGAGTTTCTTCAATTGCAAAGAAGGCGACTCGACAGTGTCCGAGTATGCGGCCAAGTTTGAGTCGCTGGTGAGGTATTTCAGTCCATTTCGTGATCGAGCTGACCAAAGATGGTTAAGTGAGAGATTCCAACGAGGTCTGAGATTTGACATTCAGAAGTCGGTGGTGTCATTGAGGATCCGAAACCTCCAAGAGCTGATAGATCGCTGTGTCGAGGTAGAAGGAGTAAGAAGCCACAAGAAGAAGACTGTTGTAGGCGGACCGGTGAGACCCCAGAGTGCGGGGCAGAGGTTTACACAGAAGGGGAAACAACAGCAGAAGAAGCCTTACAACCGACCTCAGGGGAACGACAACAGGGGACAGTATCGTCCGATGACCCAGGGAGCGAGAAGCGGAGGACAGACCGGTGTCGAGGTGACTTGCTATCGTTGTGGGAAGACGGGACATTACGCCAATAATTGTACTCAGAAGGAGGAGGTGTGCTACAACTGTAAGAAGCCAGGGCATTTTGCCAAGGATTGTCCTACACCTAAGACTGAACCAGCAATGCTTGCGGCAAAGGCCAAAGGGAAGCGTCAGGTAGCTAAAGGCAGAGTTTTTTGCATGAGTGGCGAGGAAGCCGAGCGAGCTGAAGATCTTATTCAAGGTGAATGTGAGATTGAGGGTAAATCCTTATCCGTTCTCTTTGATTCGGGTGCAACCCATTCCTTTATTTCTTCTGATTGTGTGAACCATTTGAACTTGATCGTGATCGCTTTACTGCTCAAATTGGTAGTTACAACCCAATTGCTATAACCTTAGTCACAACCACTGCATGTCTTAATTGTGTAGTGGTTATTCAGAGTAGAAAGTTTGTGGTCAATTTGGTTTGTTTGCCTCTTAAGGGCCTAGATGTCATCCTCGGGATGGATTGGTTGTCACACCACCATGTCCTCTTGACTGTGCCCGTAAAGCGTAATTTTCCCGGACCTTGGAGTCTCCAATTATCTTTCTGAACGTATTGGAGTTTCTTTGAAAGAAGGAACTAGGGAATACATGTATGGCTAGTTCGGAAGTTTTCCAAACAGATCGAAGTGAAGAATGTACGGTGGTGTGTGACTTTGAGGACGTTTTCGAAGATGTGCCAGGGTTACCACCGATTCGAGAGGTCGAGTTCTCCATCGACTGATTCCAGGACAGACCGATCTCCAAAGCGCCATACAGGATGTCTCTGCCGAGATGAAAGAAGCGAAGTCCCAGATCGAACACTTGGAGTCGAAGCAATTCATACGACCGAGCGTGTCACCGTGGGGAGCTCGGTGTTGTTGGTTAAGAAGAAGGATGGACGATCAAGGTGTGCGTGGACTATCGCGAGCTCAACAAGGTTACGCGTGAAGAACCGTTATCCGTTACCACGTATTGACGACTTGATGGATCAACTTCGTGGAGCGGCGATCTTTTCCAAGATAGACTTGAAGTCGGGCTACCATCGATTCGCGTGAAGGAGGAAGATGTTCCCAAAACAGCTTTTCAGGACTAGGTATGGTCACTACGAGTACTTGGTGATGCCGTTTGGAGTGGCGAATCGCGCCGGTGTGTTTATGGACTACATGAATAGGATTTTCCATTCGTTCTTGGATCGATTCGTTGTAGTGTTCATCGGCGACATATTGATCTACTCGAGGAACCGAGAAGAGCACGAAGAACACTTATGTCGAGTACTGCAGATATTACGAGAGAAGCAACTCTATGCCAACCTGTCGAAGTGTGAATTTTGGCTTGAAGAGGTGAATTTTCTTGGGCATGTGATTTCCAAAGAAGGGATAGCTGTGGATCCAACTAAGATTGAAGTTTGTGCTAAGCGTGGGAAACAAAGAAGCGATTCTGAGGTCAGAAGTTTTGTTGGCTTAGCAGGCTATTATCGAAGATTCATTGAAAGTTTCTCGAAGATTGTCGCGCCTCTTACACGACTTACGAGGAAGGATCAACCTTTTGCCTGGACCGAGGAATGTGAAACCAGTTTTCAAAGACTGAAGGAGCTTTTGGCAGCGGCGCTGTGTTGATTTTGCCTCAACCAGAAGAGCCTTACGAGGTGTATTGTGATGCGTCACATCAGGGATTGGGATGCGTGCTGATGCAACATCGGAAGGTGGTCGCGTATGCTTCAAGACAACTTAAGATTCACGAGAGGAACTACCCTACTCACGACTTGGAGCCGGGCGTGATAGTTTTTCTTGGCTGAAGATATGGAGACACTACCTTTATGGGAGCACTCTTCTTGTTTTCGCGATCATAAGAGCTTGAAGTACTGTTCGACCAGAAAAGAGCTCAACATGCGACGGCGAAGATGGACGAAATTTCTCAAGGACTACAATTTACGTTGGAATACCATCCGGTAAGGCTAACTTAGTAGCAGATGCATTGAGCAGGAAGAGCGTTCTAGTTTCCTCAATGATGATCAAGGAGTTGGAGATGCTCGAGAAGTTAGAGACTTGAAGTTGAGTGTCGAAGTTTCCTTGGGAAGCCGAGATTTGGTATGCTTACCATTTCTAACAGATTGTTGGGCGAGATCCGAGACCAGCAAGTTCATGACGAGCTCCTGCAAGAGAAGGTTGATTGATAGCGCAAGGGAAAGCGGCGAATTCCAAGTCGGAGCAGACGACATCTTAAGGTGCAATGGCCGAGTATGTGTACCTAACGTAGCCGAAGTGAGGAAGTTAATACTCGGCGAAGCGCATAAGAGCAACTTTAGTATTCACCAGGGAGTTACGAAGATGTATCAAGACTTGAAGAAGCATTTTTGGTGGTCAGGAATGAAGAAGCAAGTGGTCGAGCACGTAACCGTGTTTAACGTGTCGAAGCGAAGGTGGAGCACCAGCGACCTGCGGGAATGCTCTGATAAATCGGCGTACCCGGTATGGAAATGGGATAGTATTTCCATGGACTTCGTTGTAGGTTTGCGAAGATGCGAAGAAGAATGATTCGATTTGGGTGATCGTCGACCGATTGACCAAATCGCTCATTTCTTACCGGGTGGTCGACATACAACGTGGAAAAGGCGACCGAGATCTACATCGCGGAGATAGTGCGACTTCATGGAATACCCTCTTCAATCGTGTCGGACCGAGATCCGAAGTTCACATCTCATTTTTGGAGGAATTGCAAGAAGCGATGGGAACCGAGCTCGAGGCTTAGCTCGGCATATCATCCCCGCATCGACGGCCGATCGAGAGAACGATCCAATCACTTGAAGATTTGTTGCGGCGTGTACCTTAGATCACCGAGGAAGTTGGGACGACGTCTTGCCATTGGTGGAGTTCACCTACAATGTGATTTCCATGCGAGTATTGGAATGGCACCTTTTGAAGCTTTGTATGGGCGGAAATGTCGACGCCTCTTTGTTGGTACCAGGGCGGCGTTACATTGTAGGACCAGATATGATCCAACAGACCATCGAGAAGATCCGTTTGATCGAGAGATAGGATGCGAACGTCTCAAAGTCGGCGAAGAGTTATGCGGACCAACGACGTCGACCACTCGAGTTCGAGGAAGGAGAACATGTATTTCTTAGAGTCACCCCACCATGGAGTTGGTCGGCGATCAAATCCAAGAAACTTACCCCTAAATTTATTGGACCTTACCGATTCTTCGTCGTATTGGTCGGTGGCATATCAGTTGCCACCGCCACCATTCTTGTCGAACATTCATGACGTCTTTCACGTCTCACAATTGCGGAAGTATGTTTCCGACCCCTCTCATGTCATCGAACCGGATGTGATTCAACTGAAGGACGACTTATCTTTCGAAGCATCACCAGCAAGGATCGTTGATCGGAAAGCCAAGTGTCGCGGAATAAAGAGGTCCAACTTGTGAAAGTTGTGTGGGATCAGAAGACCGGAGATGCGACTTGGGAGGTGGAAGAGAAGATGAAGACTTCGATTACCACTGAACTTTTCCGAGGTAAGAATCTTATTTGCAATTTCGAGGACGAAATTTTTTTTAGAGGGAGAGATTGTAACACCTGAGGACGAGATCGACCTCGTATTAGGACGTCGGATCGAGACCTCGCGTCGAGATCTCATGTCGAGACCTCGTACCAAGAACTTGTGTCGAGATCCCGTGCCAAGATCGCTTGCCGAGGTCATTTGCCGAGCTGAGGAGACCGCGTGCACTCTCTGCTGAGCTGAGGAGGTCGCGTGTCGAGTTGATGAAGTCGCTGCATCGAAATGAGGAGGTCGCATGTCGAATCGAGGAGGCGGCGTGCGAACTCGTGTTAGAGCCTTGTGCGCTTGCACGAGCACCCTAGTCGACATCGTGTCGAGGCGGTAACTCGTATTCTTCTGAGCGTTATTCAGCATTATTGTTATATTGTTTGTAATAATTATATTGTCGGCTTGCCGTTCTCGTCGCGTGTTGTAGATCTGAACCTATAGAGTAGAGGGTAATCATGAGAGAGGAGCGATTAGATGGGTAGATTGACTGATGGGATTGGCATCTCATTGCTGGAGTTCCGATACTGCCCCTTCTCTCACCAGCTGTATACCACGATCAACTCTCACAAACCTCACTTTCTCTTTTCTTCTTTCTTCTTCCTTCCTTCTCTGAGTTTCTTTTTTTTCGTTCTCTCCAAAAACTTTCATCGAAGAAACCTTGAGTTCCATCGAGATTCTGCATAAATTTTCTTCATCAACCTTGTTCCTCATCATCTTCTCGACCTATATCTCACCTTCTCGACCATCATTTGAGGTATGAAGAACAGATTTTTCTCTTCCTCCATGCTACTGTTTAGCGCTACTTCTTCCTTCCATTTTAGCTAGTTTTTATGCTTCCAAACCATGTCAAATTGATAGGTTTTCTTCTTCATAATATTACCGACCTTTCTAACCGATTATTTGAGCTTGAAAAACAAATTTCTTTCTCTGATTTCTGCAATAGGCAGTGCCCAGAAACCCTTTCTTTTTGGTTTGTTTCGATTTCTTGTTTTAGTTTGTCGTTCGTTGCTTCTGGTTGTTGTTGTTGTCGATCTATCTGTTGTAGCATCAGATAGCCTTTTTCATGAACTTTTGATCGAAAACCCTAACTTTGTGTTAGAGGAAATATATATTTAAGTTCTTGAGTTTTAATATTTACTGGGTTGTGGTTAAGCTTGGGATGAGAGCTAAGTGTTATTAGAACCCATAGATCGAACTGAGTTGTGCTTGTTTTAGGAAGTCGATTCAGAGATCGTGTGATTTCGAATCGAGGTGTACGGAGAGTGAACCCGAGGACGTGGAAGCGGTGGGATCGGATCGAGGCTATGCGTGTCGAGGTCGACTAAGAAGCGTACGTGTCGAGATCGAGTAGAGAAGTCGTTGTCGAGCTCGTTGAAGACAGCCGTGTCGAGGTCGTCGTCGAGCAGCATTAACTTGGAGTTCGGTAAGGGCACTTCATATTCTACGTGTTTATGTTTTGTGCGTAAGGGCAACTTTTAGACATTATTAAGACTTTATTTTATATGTTATTGTGAATGGATTCCCTGATTTGTGTCGAGCTTGAAATGTTGTGGTATGATTGGGTTTTTGCATGTATTTAATATGTGATTGAATATATGCTGTGAATTGTGTATTGCATGTTGAATTGCGTTTCTTCATGTCGAGCTTGCTCTTTTTATTTGACATGCGGTTGAATATCTTGTGTATAACTCTTTGAATATCGTATCTGGCTAATTGTTCATCGAGTGAGAGAGCTAGGCGAGTCGTATAGCGTTTTGAGCCGTGACCGGATAACTAAGGGTGCTAGGTCCCCTTTTGTTTACGGAGATTGACTAAACGTCGCCACGCTATGGGACTGAGTTAGTATCCTAGGAGAGCGAGGATCCCAAGGCTTGGCTGGACCTTCCGACATCTGATGACGGCGTGTGCATTCGGAAAAATTGTCGAGTCGAGAAAATGGATTGCGAGTTGTGTCGAGTTAGAGTGAGATGGTCGAGTCACGTTGGTGAATGTTATACATTGTCATTTGGCTTATTTCTTTATGCCGTGCTTATCTTGTATTGTTGAGAAGTTGACCCTTTCCCGTGGTGCCTTCAATCCATGACGGTTACCCAGGCGATGTCGAGGGTGCAGGGAACTCGACAGCAGATGATGCCGAGGAGGATCTCGAAGAGGATCAGGGCGACGACCTCTATTTGTCGTGATTGATTATGTTGTTGGATGTTTGTTTTTCTGATGACTGTACCTTGTTTTTCTTTGTGTTCTGAGGTCGTGACCAGTTTGGGCCGGTTATGTTTTGTTGCTCTGAGGTAGGTGGCGGTTTACTTTTGGAGCGACCTGCGTGGGTGTCTGCCGGAAGTACCCCCAGGGTATGATTGCTCTCTTGAAGTTGTCATACCTTAGGTGTATTTTCTTTGTACATTTACTACTCTGTATTTTGTATACATTATTATTTCGAGTGGTATATATGTATGTTATGCATGTATGTTTTATTAGAATTTAAGTCTTGTGTCTTAGTTGCACCATGTTTCGAAAAGCTGTAATTACTCTGATGTGCACGAGCTGGTTTTATAAAAAAAAAATAGACCGTACTTTTTAAAAGGCACAAGAGTACCGTTTTAAAACGCATCGCATACAGGTTTAGTTGAACTCGGTGTGTCGAGCTCGGTAACTCGAGCTTGGTAGCGGTCCGGAAACGGGTCGTTACACTCGCAAATAGCATATTTGTGAGTGATGTTTGATACTATTATGATAAAACATAATTGAGGCATTTAAGCCAGAACACTATTTCCATATAAGCATAAACATATTTGCAAGACCATTAAGCTTAAGAACATATAGTTCATCTCCTCTTAACTTGCTACATCCAAGAAAATGAATGAGACATAAATGCAATGCAACTTAACTAAGAACATATAGCTCTTTTTTACTTTGTGCTTAGCACATCTTTACTATTCCCTTGATGGTTAACTTGATTTTTAACCGGGAATCTATGTTACTGGGTTTTGTCATAGGCTTTGTTCCTTAGACCCCAATCAACATAACTTGCGGTATGGTGGTTAGACGTCAATAACCCCCTAAGTGGTGTCCCACGAGGCTAACCATATCGATTTCTCCTCTTATGAGGAATCTTGTGTGTCTTTTAAGTGTCTTACTCATAACTTATGCATTGTCTATGCATACAAATACTTAAACTTATGCAATCTCAAAGCATTCACATAATGAAAGAAAAATATACAAGTATAATTCAATCATTCCCAAGCAACCTTAGTGGTATACTTGTACTATAGCATAAAGTATGCAAATACAATATCCATTCATAAGCAACATCATTCTTTTATGTCATTCAAAACATTTTGCTAGGTTGAATAAGGAATTGATTGGAAATGTGGAAGCTTAAGAATCTTTCATTAATAATACTCTTTATTGGGTTCAAAAGATGTGAAAAATGGTGGTTATGAAAACCCTAGAACATAGCTATTTTGAGATTTCAAAAACTAGTTTCAGAAAACTCAAGATCCTGCAGAAACAGGGTGTGAATCGATTCATAGTGCAGTGAATCGATTCACTACTTATGCAGAATTCGATTCCCAATGCTGTGAATCGATTCACACATTCCCAATTCAATTCACAGAACCAAATTTGGGCCTGTGAGCCTTTTGTGAATTGATTCATGCAGAGAACAATGCAGAACAACATACTTTTAACAACTCAATCACATTTCCAACACTTCCAATCAAACACTACATATAATACTTTGAAAATCAACTCCCATGAGATTTATAACAAAATCAAGGAATCAAGCTTTACATGTAATTGAACACTACATATTCAAAACAAGCATCTTTAACCAATATTATGACCAAGACAACGCAAGTTATTTTGAAATCATCATTAATCATAAAATCAAGCATTGTTAAATACTTCTATTCCACATGCTACTCAAAAACCCTAACTTGAACCAAATATTCCAATTGGAGCTCTATGGAACTCGCATTGGGGCAACATCACACAAATGTTTGTGGGAGTTGGGGGAAATCATCCAACCCTTAAGCAAACCCACTCAAATATCTCAGCTTCTACTCATCAGATATTAAAAATCAGGAATTAAAACAATTAACCCTAGCACACCCTAAGAGAGGTTTTTAATTGGGGATTTCTATGTTACCTTAAGGCTTTGATGAAATTGGGGATAAATCCCCAATTTTTAGGGCTTGAGCTCCATTTACCTCTTTTATTTCAAGCTTCAATCTTTGCTCCTTCTTCTTCCTTAGGCTTCAATGGAGGTAGAACCTCCTGCTTCTTCTTTCCCTCTGTACAAGCTCTCCCTCTCTCCCTGTTTCTCTCTCTCTCTCTCTCGTGATCTCTCTCTCCCTGTCTCGCTCTCTCTTTTGTTGTCTCTCTCTCCTCTTCTTTCTGGTGCGCCACTGTGCGCCGCCGCTGCAGTGGCCGTCGCGACCACTTCCTCCTTCTTGTCCATCGTCGTCGCACTCCCTCTTCTCTCCTTTCCCTTCTTCTTTCTTTTCACTCTTTCTCTTCTTTCCTTTCTTTCTTTTCCCTTCTTTTCTTCCTCTGCTTCTTTTCTTTCTTTCTGTTTCGAGGAGCAGCTCCCCTCCCCTCTTAATCTTTTTTTTTCTTTTTCCAAAACACACTTACTTCCTACACCTCCCCTTTTACACATTACACCCCTCCTTATTAATTCTCACAATTACTAATGCATAAGGGTTGGGTCTATTTATTTGGGTCTTCTAAAATTATCCACTTTAATACTAAATTAAACAATATTAGTCTAGCTTAATCCTTGAAAAAAATTATCATTCTATCCCTTAGGCTTAACTTCGGGTTAATTTACTAGATTAAACTATTCTTCTAGGCCATTAACCCCTTAATTTCTTAGGAATTAAATCCCCTTTTTTTACTTAGGGTTTCTAATTATTAAGCTTAGACAATTTTGGAGTGTTACATATGATTTACTTGGTTTCAACCAAATGGATTAGCTTTGAGTCACCTGGATCGGAGATCTGGTTTCGGAGGAATGGTTGGATATTTGGGATGATATTAGTTTGCGGGCTCTACCTCAGGATGTTTAAACTAATCATTGTCCTTTGGTTCTTAGGTATAGATCCTTTGATTGGGAGTCAAACCCTTTTCATTTTAATAACCATTGGCTCCGGGATAGGGGTTCCAGAAGGTCGTCATTGATGTACGGCGCTCGATGTCACTCTCTCGATAAATGGATTATATTTTGAAAGAGAAGTTGAAATTGCTTAAGCCGGTTCTGAAAACATGGAACCGTGAAGTCTTTGGTAATATGGATCTCAAAATTCATCCACTGGTGGAAGATATTAAGGTCGTTGACTTAAAAGGTGAAGTCGTGTGTTTATCTCTCGCGGAGGCTGATTTGATGAGATTTCATTTTATGGAGTTGTGGCAGTTGCTGAAAAGTAAAGACACATGTATGACTAATAACTTAATTTTTATTATAAATTTACTAATATTTTATATGAATTATTGTATAGCAATATCGTAAGTATGTTTACCCTTAGCTAAACTATGATGTCCTGATTATAATTTGTAAAAATATTATACAATAACATATATGTACTTTTTTTTTTACAAGAATAACATATATGTACTAAGGTTTATTTTATTTATTATTAATATTTAAGAATATACATTGATTTTACTTTTCACATATTTTTCCTTAAAAAATTATTATTAACAATAAGTAATTTGATGAACGAGTTTTTTAATTGTAAACAAAACAAACATAAATTTTACAATATTTATGTATGACTAATAACTTAATTTGTAAGTAATTTTCTAATTATAATATTACTCAGGTTTTATATGAATTATATTATAGCAATGTCTTAAATATTTTTATTATTAGCTATATTACTATATTCTCGTTATAATTAAATAGGCAGTATTATATTATATACTGTATAATCTCTCTCTCTCTCTCTCTATATATATATATAGATATATTAAAATAGACTTAAGTATAAGTATTAATGCAAGGCTTAAATTAAATTTATTAGTTTCGGTTTTTCTGTTAGTTGCCACCACATATCATTATGATATTTTTAAGAAGAAAAATAAACAAATAATTACAAAAATAATTAAAAATAAGTGAACTTAAGAATATATAACATGGACAAATATTACATCTATATACTAATTTGTTTTTAAAACTTTTGCTTTAATTTGAAATATTATATATTAAATGATGCTATAATTTTAATTACTATTCAAACAAGTAACAACTCTAGCGCCTCTCTCCTCTCTCTATAAACTCTGTCTCTTCCTTCTTCCTCATCCACCGGAGGGAGGTGGTTTTGTGGCAATTTTTTGGCCTGGAACAACCCCTATACATCGTTTTTTCTCTTCTTTTATCTAAATAAGTGGTTTTTTCACATAGATCTAGTTTTTTTTTTCTTGTTTTTCCGTAATTTCGTCGTCTAAGTGTGGCGTTGTTTTGTTCGTCATCTTGGTGCAGCGTTGTTTGGTTTTCCGTTTTGTTGCGTGTTTGATTCAAATTGACAGATCAGCTTCGATCCATTCTAGTTTCAATCAAGACTTGGGCGTCAACATTACATATCTGGAGTGCTAATGGTGGTCACCGCCAACCTCAACATCATTTTCTCCCTACAAATGGCTCCTGAGCATGCGGTTCGATTGGTCATATCCGAGACCACTTATAGTCGATTTGAGTCTGCACAGAGTATAGTAATGACCTGTACCTGGATGAGTTTAATGACCGTAGCTCCTCATTTCTCTTTGGCCATCGACCATACTTAGAAGCTTTTGTTTTGGCTGTTAGGATTAAGATGACTTGGTAATGCTATATTGGCTTCTGTTCTGATTAAGTGTTTCATTACCGTGTACTTGGCTGAATTAGATGTTCGTGTTGATTTTCAATTGTAGATGGGAAATGCCCCAACATATTGTGTTTAATCTGGGTGTATTGATATTTTTTCTAATTTTTGAATAAAGTTTGATTTCTGTCAAAAAAATATTATATATTAAACTCGATTGTCTTTGGATGATCATTGTTATTATTATTGGTGGTATACATTGAACTAGATTTATCAACTTAATTGCATTTTCTCATTATCTCATCATAAAATAATTTGTTAAACAAAAGTAAATATAAATTAAAAGTTGAAAAATATTTTCAAATAATTAATTTTAGTTCTTGAATATAATCATGCATTCTTTATTTTGTCTATAGCATACTAGTACGCCATTTCATTTATAATGTAAGTATATAGTAATTAAATTCAAAGTAAAAATATGAAAATGTGATCCAGTAAAATGAAAATAAAAAAGACCATGTGAAATGTCACGTTGGCTCACTTCGTACCCGAGAAGCTCATGTATAAACAAGGCTTAATTTTACTTCCCCATCTAGCTACTCTAGGTTGGGGGCAGGTTCTGGAGGGGAAGTTATATACACTTTTCTATACTTTGTGTCTAGAGTACTTTACCTAATTTCTTCTGTAGTATTGGGCTTTGACGGTATTTTCGTGCAATTTTATTCATACTATACAAAATTTTGCTTTTAAAAAATAATATTATTCATTTGTTAAACACTTCTATTATTCAAATAATAAATTTATAAATTATCAAAAATTAATAATTAATTTATAAAGAGGTGCTTCTAATATCTTTAATAACTTTTGAAAAATATTCGCATCAATTTTTTTTTGAAAAATCATACAAAAATAAAGGCTAAATTATGTTTTTAGTCCCTTATGTTTATATTAGGTTTCGATTTGGTCCCTTATGTATTAAAAGTTTCAATATGGTCCCTTATGTGTAAAATGTGGTCCCTCTTTTTTTTTTTCTCGAATTGATATCTTATGTTACAAATATTATACCAATGAGGTCTCGTTTTTATGCAAAAAAAGGGGACCATATTGGTATAATATTCGTAACATAAGGGACCAATTTAGAACTTTTAATACATAAGAGACCAAATTGAAACCTAAAATAAAGATAAGGGACTAATTCGAAACTTTTAATAGATAAGAGACCAAACTGAACTCTAAAATAAAGATAAGGGACAAAAAGCATAATTTAGCCAAAAATAAACTTAAAAATCAAACATATGACATGTTATCAATATAAATATATCAGTAATATTAATTACTATTTGATCACATTATAGATCCCAATAATTGATACTATGACAGATGTTTGATACAGAATGAAAATGAAATTTTTAAATGATTTGTGATTATAATTAATTTATTCATATTTTTTAAATATTTTTTAATATTGACGACAAATCACAATATACATCTCACTGATTTCTCAATGACAAGTGAAACATGTGGTTCGCGTGGGCTGAACTTGAAAAATTGTTCGAAACTCTAGCGACAAAGTCTACCTCAAAAATAAAAGCTCACGACCCTCATTCATCGTGGCTGAGGCGAAGAAAACAAATATAAGTTAATTTTTGAGACACTCATATTTATTTTTTTTTATTTGTTGTCCAATCGGCACCGATCAAGTTATCTCATAAACTTCTACTTTCATAAGGCGACATGCGTCGTTGGAGTCTCGAACCATTCTTCCCGTATCGGTCAAGGTGAACCACAACCGTTTCACTTGAGCTAGAATTTGCCGTTGTTTCAATACCCACAAAAAAAAAAAAAAAATTTGCCATTGTTTCTCTCAACAGAAAAAGAAAAGAGAAGGAAAAAAAAACTGAAAGGTTGGCGACTTTGTTCACCAGCATCAAAGCAGTCTCGCGTGCTTAGCTTCTATCCAGTTCTCTCCTCTGCACTGCAAATAATTTTCAATTCACAGGATTGGATTTGAAATTCGAAATGCAGAGCAAGGGATCGAGCCACAGACTTTCCAGTATGGGTAATCGATCCCGCATTCCTGCACTCCTCATCTCCATGTTCGCCACTTTCGCCTCTATCTACGTCGCCGGAAGGTTCTTACTTCTTCCTTCCATTATTGCTGCTGCTGCTGCTGCTGCTGTTGTGTATTAATCTGAATTATCCTCTTCAGGTTATGGCAGGACGCACAGAACAGGGTTTATCTCATCAAAGAGCTCGATAGGATCACTGGCCAGGTCAGTTACTATCATTGACTGTTGTGCTCATTCCAATCGATTGATAGCTGCTCCTTCAATTTTTCCCTGCAATTCCAATTACTGTGTTATCGCTCCTCGCTGTTATGATTTCCGTACGAATCATTGCGGATTATATTACTGCACCGGCTGAATGAAGTTAGGGATCCGATTTCCGTACGGAAAATGCGTTTTCATTATTTTATTGAATTGCATCTGATATTATTATTCTTTTTCTGAATTTGAGAACTAGTTGATCGCGTGCGTATTATTATTAAGGACTCGCACTGTGTAGTAAATCAGCTATGGTATACTGTATAATTTAGTACTGTTACCTAGTGAGATCACTCTGTCAGGGTTTAGGACATGGACATGCCTCTCTACTTCTTGTTTGGCGAAGTTAACCGTATGGTTTTCCTTTTAGGGACAATCTGCTATATCAGTGGATGATACATTGAGGATCATAGCCTGCAGGTGAATTAAGTTTACTGTTAGAAAAATTAGCAAAAATTTATTGATTGCCATTTGATTTTATTAATGATCTGCTTTGGTGTTTGTAAGTTTCTTAACTTCCTTTGTGGTTATACTGTGTGATTATTTGATCATTTAGGGAACAACATAAGAAGCTTGATGCGCTTGAGATGGAACTTGGCGCAGCTAGACAAGAGGGTTTTGTTTCAAAGCGATTGATAGAGACCAATGGTACTTACTCTAAGAGAAGGCCCTTGGTAGTGATAGGTATACTGACAAAGTTTGGCCGCCAGAAGAATAGAGATGCAATTCGCAAGGCTTGGATGGGAAGTGGTAACATTATTCTTTTCTTTCTCTTGCTCAGCTCCACAAGTTTGTAACATTGTAAATAACTCCGCCATAAATATATCTGTTTTGAGCTTTGAGTATACAGTTGATGTAAACAATTTTTGGAAAGCCTGAACTCTAATATATCACGTTAACACTAGCGGATACAACCATATGAGTTAAAAAAATATAAAATTATGGCCTTTTTCTTACTGCAGCTTCACTGCATAAGTTGATAATGAGTTTAAGATACACATAAAGAAATACGAGGAACTTTCCATTTTCAGTTTCCTGCTTCTAACGAAAATGATCCTCTCTTACATTTCCACACTAGAAAGGAGAGTCCGTATCCTTTTATTGATAAATTCTAATTCCTTTAATATCTGCTATTGATATTGAATCATGAGAAACTCTATAATGTAACTCTGTTTTATAGTATTTATTTCTTTGATTCTGAACATAGTTATTTCTAATGTTCATGAAATCTTTAGTGTTCTAGTATATCTTGGATAGTTTGTTTATAGCTTTTTATAAAATAGATTATGGGTTACAGCTTATTGCAGTAAGACTGTGCTTCAGAAGAAGTTTTAATTTTAATTTAAAAGGACTATCTTTGTAGGTGCAGCTTTGAAGAAAATTGAAGATGGAAAGGGCATCATTGTGCGATTTGTTATTGGTAGAAGGTTAAAATTCTTACTTTTAGACTTGTTGGGGTTGGTGGTTGTGGTTTTTTTTTGTGGGGCGGTGGGGGGGGGGGGGGTTCAGTCGTAAGCATTTCTTATGAATTCCATATAATTTTGCAGTGCAAATCGCGGGGACAGTCTGGATAAAGACATTGATCGTGAGAATAGGCTGACTAAGGACTTCCTAATTCTAGTACGTATATCTAATTCAAGGATTTTATTTCTTAATGTGCTTAGTAACATTCTATTTTATTAGAACAGCAAATTTTACAGGATATATTTTCCTAGGTATATCATTTGGCATTGACTTTTCTGTAAAAATCCAAGTGAATTTTCTGATTCTGAATTTGGAAATGGAGCTTCCCGAGCATAATTTTCAGATAGAATACAATAATGCACCTGACCATGCAAAAATTGAATCTAGCAAATTGATAAAAGTTAGAGAACAGGAATGTTTCACCACTGAGAACTTTGTTGCAATCGTAAGCACCTTGTTACCAGTTGTGCCGATCAAGTTAGGCCCAGCGGTTCAAGAAAAACCTGTGTTTCAATCACTGTCGTGTTTTTATAATTTATAAATAGTTATTGCAGTGAGTATTTCATTATTTTATTCTTCTGTTTCCAGTGGTTAGTAGAATCACAGATATTGTATTGAAACATCAGTAGCGCAATTACTAATATATGTTTGTGTTTACACCAATCTTGAGTTGACATCAATTTGAATGCTGTGCTCTATGTATGTTGTTTCAGACAGCAGTTTAAATAAGCAGGAAAATATGAGATTAAAGTAATATGTTTTCCCTCATAGTAGCTTAACGTGTTTGGTGCTTATAACATATGTTTTGTATTTTGTGGCTTCCTGACTCCTGTGAGTGGAAAATAAGGTCAACAACATAAGCTGGTTTGCTCCTCACCTTCAACACTTCTGTTGTCAGGATGATCACGTGGAAGGAAATGAAGGACACCCAAAGAAGGCTAAATTGTTCTTTGCTCATGCTGCAGATGAATGGGATGCTGAGTTTTATGCTAAAGTCAATGATGATGTTTATGTAAATATTGGTTAGTTTTTCTTTGACTAGATGAGGTGGTTTTTTTTGTAATGCAATTTACCTAATATTTCATTATTATTGCTAAGTCATTCTATGCATTAGAGAACTCTGTTTGTACCGATGGGAATATGATCACATGACTTTGAGCTTGCAGTGATTCTTAACAACCTTTTATTAAATTATGGATACTTTTACCGTTTCTTTAAATCCTGCAACTGTGGCCCATTTGGATGGCCTTTCTTTCTCCAAATAAAAGGACTTTTTAAGCACTTTTCATCAACTTTAGATTGTTTGGATTGGCTTCTAGGAAAAAGCAGAAGAAGGCCCTAAAAGATCACATTTTTTTAAAAGCTACATTTTCTAGCTTCTCAAAAAATCCACTGTGATTAAAGCGGATCAGGAATTGGATTTTTAAACTTTTATGGACAAAGATACATTATGAATTTTCACAACTACAACCCTTATCCTCTCCTCAATCTTCCTCTCCCTTGTCATTCCTGACATTTCTGTCTGGTTCTTCTCTCAACATTCCTCATGGCCTCCTTTCTCAGCATTTTTCTTTCCATCTCAACATGGAATCATGGCTAGGACTATTTATTCTTCAATCTGGGTATGCCCCCTCTTTATTTTTATTTTTCTAGTTGCATAAGTTTGTAGTGGGAAAAGGCTTTGGCTGTTGTTATTGTTGCGTAGGTTCGATTTGATTTCAGTTTTTCGTTGTTACTAAAGAAATTTCAGAAAACAAAATAAAAAAGGCATACCTTTGTTTTTGAAAATTGTGGTCTTCTTTCAACAAATAATGGAAGTATTGAATTTCTTACTGACTATTCAGGACATGGGGTGCCCATTAGCATGTTAGGAGTTTTTTTTCTGTAATGTGTACTCACACTTAGTAGTGGCCGTAGAGAATAATCATCTATAAGCTTGGTGCCTCAGTCTACCAAGTTCTTCATAATTACGTGTAATTGCAGGTTGTGTAGGCCTTCTTGCAGTTGTATTACTTGTCCATGAGAAAATTTTTGTATAGTGGGTTTAGAGGACCTATGTATGACACTAGGGTGTACTTTTTTGTTATCGTTATATGTCCATCTTTTAGCCAGTTCTGATTGTCTCATTTGAAAAAGTATCAATTTTTTGTTGGAAGAAGGTTCTTGCTTTGCCCTTTTAGTAGTGGTCTGTGAAGTCTTTTTATGGTTTTTTTTCAACCTGCAAATACAAATGTAATTCTTTCTTATATGGGCCTTTGTAATATGTCAAACTTCATGCCTAGTTTTAATAGACACAAGACATAAATCTTTGATGAACTTTAAAGCTTTCAAACTTCAAGAGGAGGTTAATGGTGATGTCAACCGTAGGATTTAGGCTGAGTGGATGAAATGGAGAAGTGCTTCTAGTGTAATTTATGTCACAATAGTACCACTCAAGCTTAAAAGAGAATTTACCCCATAGCTATAAGACCATCATGATTGTTGTATAGGACCAAATGCTGGGTAGTAATAACCCATTAAGAAAGTAAGGTCAGTGTTGCAGAGATAAAAATTCTATGATGGATTGGTCATACAAGATTAGATAGGATTAGAAATGAAAGCATTAGAAAGACTATTGGATAAAACCTATTGTAGAAAAGATGGTAGAGTCTCATTTTAGATGATTTGGACACGTGTGAAGAAGATCCTAGAAGCACAGGTAAGGAAGACAACATAGATGGAGAATAGTCCAATAATTAAGAGGTAAAGGGAGACCTAAGAATGCTATAGGCCAAACCATTGAGATTTAGATTTTAATGGTCTATCATTAGACATTAGTCATGACATGACATGACATGAAATGTTCTTTTTAATCCAAATATATTTCTGTTAAGGTGTTTTATTTATGTCCTTTATTGTAATTATATAAATATATAAACACTAAAATTTTTACATCCAAACAGGTTAAAATAACTTTAAAACGTGCTTTTCATAATTATATCTAAGCGCAAAAGAGCTTTTGCTTTTCATAAAAAACAATGCATAAAAAGCAAGAACTTCTTGAGTAAGTGCGTATCCAAACTAACCCATGCTGAAAGAATCTCTACCTAGAAATGCACACTAACAAAGTGCTTAATCCACAGAAGTACCAGATGTTAAGAAAAGTATAAAAGCACCAACAGTAATAAGGGTATATATTAAGAAAAACAGAGGAGAAAAAGAAAGTTACCTCAATCAATAAATGCCTCATAACCCTGAACTGATCCTTACATATTCTCATCTTCTGAGAAGGAAAAGCTAACATTCTTCCTTTTGATTATATGATAACATTTTATTATGTGCCTTTTTTGCCCTATTTAATAAAATTCCAAAAAGGTTTCACATTTTCATATTTATATATGCCTTGCAACTTACTTGTTTCTTCCTACACAGATGCCTTGGGAGCTACACTTGCAACTCATTTGGACAAACCTCGTCTTTATATGGGATGCATGAAATCAGGCGAAGTTTTCTCAGAACCGTGAGCCCCTTATGTTGTTTAAAATGTCATATGCCTATATAGAAAACATTTTGCGGTTCTCATACTGGTTGTTTGTGAATGATGACAGGAACCATAAATGGTATGAACCAGAATGGTGGAAGTTTGGTGACAAAAAATCGTAAGCCAAGCAACCAGTTATTTCATATGATGTAACAATTGCATTAATTTTACTGCATGTCAAACTTAAATAAATTAGTCATGTATGACATCAATTACTAGTTTTCAATAGCTGCATGTGGATCATGGATGAAACTAAGGCTTTTTTTTTAACATGGTATTCTGCAGCGCTGAGAGTTTGTTGATCCCATAAATAAAAATTGCAATACGTATTTTTATTTTGCTTTTCAAAACAATCTTTACTGGAGAAGCGTATTATGTGACGTGAATATACATGATAGTGTCAAAATCCTAAGTCCTTGCAAAATATTAATCAAATGTGTCATGTGCTAGTTGAGGATAGCAACCAAGCAAAGCTTGCACGCAAGTAGAATATTTCATTTATCTAGCATTTTGGTGCACAACTCTGGAGCAGTGCACTAAGTAGCACAATTTTTTTTGGTCATGTCAATCTATTCATCTCCTCTTGAAATGATGATTAAATCTCTTGTGCAACAGGTATTTTCGTCACGCATCAGGAGAGATGTATGTCATATCACGAGCTTTGGCTAAATTCATATCGATAAACAGGTCAGATCCACTCTTTGCTGCACCAATGTTGTTAGCTACTGTTTATGCATCAATCTTGAATCTGTTGAGTTAGCAGATCTATTCTTCGTACCTATGCACATGATGATGTGAGTGCTGGATCCTGGTTTATTGGGCTTGATGTGAAGCATGTTGACGAGGCAAAGTTTTGCTGCTCATCTTGGTCGACAGGTCTCTTTCTTTATCTCTTTTTCTCTCCATGTCTGTATGTGTACATGTGCTAGTTTAAAAATCAAGTTCTTGATGTAGTTTTGTAGCCACCAAAAAGATGGCCCGAATTTGAGTATCTAAGAAATTATATGCAGAAGATGCTTAACAGAAATGGTTGGCAGATGCATCAAAATTTCATTAGCAACCTCAAGCTGATACAACGTGATTTTATTTTTCAGGAGCAATTTGCGCGGGTGTTTAGTTGGTTCCAGTACATTGTTGTGAAAAGACTATCAATGCAATACACAAAAGTCGCCAATTGTTAGACACTTTTCTGCAGATCTTTTTGACTCTATTGGAAACTGAGAGATTCCTGGAGATCTCTGTTGGAAAGGTGCTTGTAGATTTGAAGTCCATCCGGCAATATAGTTATATTAACTTGTGAGCACAGTTGGCATATTGATCGGTTGAAGGTTTACTTGCAGTTATTACTAAATGCCTCCAACATAGTACAACAAATAAAAATGTACCTTTCTACCTATAAGTTGTTTTCTATCATTTTATTGTTCTTTCATTCGTTCATGAGTATAGGGGAGGAAGACAACTCTTCTCTTGGAAGAAGAACATCCGAAATGTACTTGTATTTGTAGGAGTGACATGGTGGCCGACCATCTTCGTTTGCAGTAGAGGGACTTGGTATTTTTATTTTTTTTTATTTTTTTGTACATGGCACAGTGGCTGGGAATTGATGGTTATGTTTTACTCATACAAGTTAACAATCTCTGTTCACATTGTGACAATTAGATGTATGAGTAATCGAAGTATGTGAGGGATAGAGGTCATAAGTCAGAGCATAATAGTTTTGAGTTGAAATCTCATGAGGTAGCATATTGATCGACTAAAAGTTATGAATGATACAATAGATGCTCTTATTTTTAGTGATGTACAGCACTAACCACTTGTAACTAACTTTTTAACCAACTAACTAATTCTATAATCTCTATTACCCCTTGCAAGCTAATAAGTGGTATCATCACAATTAACTTCGACTTACAAAGAACAAAAGGAAACATTTTTTTTTATTACAACTAAACACTAGTGTTAAGGATTAAAGAAAGTGTTGTGATGTAAGGCTGCATATTCAATCCAATAGGAAGAATCAAACGAAGCGCAGCCCAACAATGTAGTAGCCAAAATAGAGAATCTCGCAAGGCCCAAAAGAACAATAGAGCAACCAAAAAATAATAATAGTAATGAGGTCAAGCTACTAGTAACAAGGATTAACAAGGTTCTGCCATTCCATTTTGCGATTGCGACTCCAAACCCTAATTTTTCTCCATCCCAAGGTGTCATAGAAGAGACGCAGTGCTGCCAAAGAATGTCGGAGAAGAGGCCAAAGATGTCGTCGCCAACTACTTTCACCCACATTTTAGAAGTTTGTTTCGAATGAGTTAAACGGTTTAAGCGATTTTTCTTCCAATTTGGTTAGGGGATAACCCAAGTACTTTTTGGATTAACTTAACTTTTTTTTTATTTGAGCTTTCTTACAGAAACTAAAATAAAAGGATATTTTACTAAAAATAATCCCAATTAAACATGCCCTAAGAAATTTTGTTGATAAAAAGAGAATTTGGACATTCTGTAAAATCTAATGGCTGGTATTATAATATGGGTAATAATCGGGTTTATTTGCTCTCTCTAAAAACACCGAATCCCTTCAAACAAACGACAATAACAGATTGCCAATATCCCTACCTATATATGACCATTATTTATCATTATACAAAAGGAACTTAGATATTTCTTCATCAATAAATGATACCTACAACAAATATGTTTCAGGAGTCTCATGATGAGCCATTAAGAAAATGTGCCAATGCCTTGTCTGTATCATTGTCATGCATAACCAAGGCTTCAGCAACGCTGCTTGATGAAAATCCCATTTCACGCAGAAGGGTGTATCCATTGACAAATTCTTGAACCTTCAAATGAATAATACATTTGGTCAGGAAAACGAATTAGTCAGTAAAGATAGTGACACATCCGCCTGCTATGTTGCAACTGGGAATGCCAAATAAAAGAATTTTATAGTCTTAATAAGAAAAACAATAGATCATCTTAAGTTGGTCTCAAAACCCACAGAAAACACCATGTAATGATCAATTTGAAAACCATAGACATGCATTCAATGTGATCAACACAAACAATACAAAGAACCAATCGGTATATGTAATCAATCAGTATATGTAATCGGTACCACTTTTGGGCAGCATAGTAGTGCTCATCATAAAATGAAAAAGTGAAAAAGCTGGGAAGCAAGACCCTAGCGAGAATATGCTCTTAAAATTCTCTCGTGTTAAGAACATTTCCTTTGATAAAAGGTTGACAAGCAATTATATTTGAACTGGAAGCAGACTCCAGATGACAGGTGGAAAACCTTTTACACAATAAACTCAATAACTTGTTTACTTGTATAGAAACTTTAGTTAAAAAAAAAACTCTCCCATTTAGGCTCAAAACACAACACCTATTGATAATTACATTTGTCAATAAAAGGAACAGGCAGACTCCATAGAACCACAAGTTACTCCTCTTTCCCAACATTGAGGGAGAGGTGGTCAGAAGCAGAAGACAATCAGATCAAGGAAGCCATGCAATGCTCTATACATTGTTTAGATAACTATCAAATTGACCACTTTCTATCATTCTTGAAAAAATTATCTACTTGACGACTAAAAATAAGTTCACAGTAATAACTTGGAGGAGAAATTCCAGTATCAAGGGAAGAACCATTTTTTAGTTTCATTGAATTATTCAATCTGCATGGTCAGTACATAGAGAGATGTTCGATATATATTATTATTTACAAACATAATAATCATTCTTCAACCAATACTATTATCTAAACATCGTGTCCATTATGAGTTACAGGGATCATGAACATACTTTGGTAGGATTATCACCGTAATTCGCAACAGCAATGGGAACTGCCTCTCGGCTGAGCCCCATGGCTATATATTTGCTCACAATGGGATCTGAAGCAGTAACCTAGAAAAAAAAAAGTTCCATTTTACACCATGAGAGTTGGAAACAGTAGAAGATTTTTATCTATATATCTATATAAAGGAAAACAATGTACCAAGCATGCAAAAGCAAATACTAAGTCATAAACTCTGCATAATGAATCAGGAAAAAACAAAGTCATTGACACAGGTTACAAAGGCATAAACTGAAACTTCTAAATCAAGAAAAAACACCTTTGATGATGATGTGTCAGAAGCTTTAGTTGGAAGATTGTCTAGCCCAAATTTGCTCCAATTTGGGTTATCCTTTTCTGCTTCGGCCATAATTTTCCTCTCCAATCCAAAATCGAATTGGAAGTTGCTCCGTGGAATATCCCCCGCATGTGGTGATAAATGAGGCTGCGAAATTGCCAAAACCACTCAGAAACCATATTCAACTATCAAAACAGATCCAAAACCATTCATGTGTTTTCTTTACCTAATAGCTTAAGCATTTGGGATAGTTGTTTCATGACATTGTATCAATGCCTCTATGACCAAGTGGTCTAGAATTCAATCCTAATTTCCCCCATTCTTTTACTAATGAGTTGAATTTAAGCACAAGGTAGGGGGGTCTGTGCATTGTTCACACTTTAAGCCCAAAGGACTCTTGCGTGAGGGGGCATGTAAGAAATATAATATAAAAACCATAGTTGTTAAAACCGGACCGGACCGGCCGGTCCGACCGGTTGAACCGGGAACCGGACCCCTGTCCGGTCCGTTTGAACCTGAAAACCGGACTGTATAAGAACCGGCCTAAAAACCGGAAAACTGGTAAAAAACAGGCCAAAACCGGGAAAAAACCGGCCAAAACCGGGAACCGGCCGGTTCTTAAAAAAATTAATTTTTTATTTTTTATTTTTTTTTTAAAATGGTAAATGACATTATCTTTGACACATAAGAGATTTTTTTATCCATTTTTTTCATGTTGATGGATTAAATTAAATATTATAATAAAATTTAAAATTAATTTATATATTAATATTATTATGAGAGTACTTACATTACAATATTTGTGATTATTGAATATTATAATGTTATTATAACATATTTGTTTTAGTTTAATATGTAATTTTTACATGTTATATGTTGACTTATAACATTTTAAGCGGAGTTTAATTTTTATATCGTGATGTTATAAATATTATGTTATTTTTTGTTTATTAGTGCTTTATATGTTATATTAAAAATTTTGAAAATTTAATTTAATTCATTTCCGGTCCAACCCCGGTTCGACCCCGGTCTGACCTTTGAACCTTGAACCAGTACCTACACCGGTTCAGTGTCCGGTCCGGTTTTGATAACCTTGATAAAAACCATTCATGTGTCTTCACCTAATATCTTAAACTTTTGGGATAGTTGGCTCATGACATGCAAAGCTTGAGTTGCACACATTTGGCATGGGGAGAACAACCTCAAAATCAAATTTATGTAACAAAATCTGCTAAATGCATGAAAAAACCCCATTGGATTAATGCGTATATATTATGCTCCTGCTAACTAAGCTGTAAATGCATCTTATAAAAGCCACCTCATAATGCTATATTCCCAGATTTATAAAATACGCGAGAAGCCGAGAACAAAAAGATTACAAAAGGGCCAGGAAGGAGAAGAAAAAAAAGACAAGTTCAGCAACTGTGCCATCCAGATAGGGGAAACATGAAAAATCTTAATAAAAATTAAATCCTCAAAGCATCAACCCACTTTCAATAAGAGGTAGAACAGATGCGATGGACAAAGTTAAGCAGTTGTTGAAGATATTTCTATTTCAAGATAACCCAATGAGTGGCAAACCGACATAAAGGTAACTCAAGCAAATAAAAGTAGCAACTAGCAACTAGAAGCCTCAATAGACTTGGTTTGTCCACAAACCCAAAGATCACTTATACTCTATTCAAATCTAAATTGTTGAATTTTTTTTTTTTTCATGCAACCTGTTTTTGAAAGGAATAAGGTGGAAACAGAGATCCAAATGAATTTGAAAAAGGAAGCATGTCCATTAAAATGGCACTTAAACGGGGATTTATGCTCAATAACCGATAATTCACAAGCATCGAGGACCAAAGCACAGTGATCAAGGTCAAACACTTCTATTAATGAACACTGCACAGTATTCTCAATTCACAACAACAGCAGAGAAAATCAAAGCAAATCTTACCGGTGGTGTGATCCTGTATTCCGGCTTTATAGCAACCTTAATGCCCAATCCCACTGCAAAATTAATAAGCCAAGTTATTTGTTTTGATTCTATTTTCCACAAATTACAAGAAAAACGCATAAACCAATGAAAACTTAAATAGTTAATTCAATATTGAATGAATCCCTAATACTGGTTATCAAGTAAAGGGAAGGGATAATCGACGAATAAAACCGTCCATTGGTGACAGGAGAGATCAAATGAAGCGCAGGGAGAGAAAGACTCACAGGAAGGTGAAGGAGTCGAATTCTGCTGATACGGTGCCGGACGGGGGGCGGCGGCATGGGGGTGAGGGCCGATCTTGGGGTACATGGAGGAGGGAGAGGATGACGGTGGCGCACGGTACATCGGAACTTGTGGGCCCGACCTGCTTCTATAATCGTAGTCCATCAAACACGTAATAACCACCTGCGCTGCGTTGCGTGGGAAGGGAATGGGAATAGAAGCGCCAAGCCTGCCGTGTGTGCAGTTATACGCAGGAGATAAGTATCCGACTAAGCAGGCAAAATTTCTGTCAAACAGGTTAAATGCTATTTCTCACCATCACGGTTGTTTTTTTGGGTGCATATTTGGATTCAATTTTGTAAGACAAAAGTGATTCGCGGTATAAAATTGATTTCGACATGTGTGACTATTTTTGAATAGAATTGATTTTGTCTTTAAAATATATTTTAACTTAAAGATATGATTTGAAATTTTTCCTTAACATCAAATTTAGTGTTCTACTCATTTTTTACTTTGTTCAAACATAAACACAACTTTGCATTCAACTTAATTTTTGTTCCGGACTGGGCCGAGGCCCAATCCGTCGATCCACCTTCCCTCGATGCCACGTCGTCCGCATGCCTCTCCGCCTTCCCTCAACGCGGCCGACCCAACGGCTTTGTGCATTAAAGGAATTTAATGCCGACCGGTTTCACTGATTACACATCGACAAGAACGCCCTCAACTCATATTTAAAGAAGACCGGCCGAATCTGGCCGAGGTAATGATTTTTCTACCACCTCTTTACTCACCTCGACACACACCGACTTGAAGGCCGAGTGTTTGCGGTACACCATCCGACGCGCCGCCATATCCGTCGCGAGCACAACCGCGACCGCTTCCTCCGGCCATCCTCTCAAGTTCTCGTAACATTGGCGCCGCCTGTGGGAATCGCTTCGATTCCATCTTCTTTGTCGAAGTCTCCCTTCTTCACTGACGATGATCGGATCAAGCGCCGTCGCGACTAGCGCTTCCACTCATGCGAACGCAGATCTTGAACCACCAAACCAGCCGATAGCTCGACAGAACCACCTTCTCGGCAGATGACGCCGTTCCGATCGTTGTCGCCAAACCGATGTCGAACGAGACCGCCGCCATATCCTCATTCGCGAGTTCCGCGAATTCATCCGGCCATGCCGGCGATGCATGCTCGTAATCAACGCCTCGATCGAATGGAGAATCGCCAGAAGGAACTCTCGCTCGCGTTGCCACCCAAATCGGAAATGAAAAGATCGAGTCTCTCATTCTCCTGAGATCAAGGAGTCCGAAAATCTCAGACTGCTTCATCGCCACCACCGTGGCACGACTCCACGCCGCTCAGGCATAGAGCACCCCGTGCTCATTCTCGCTTTCATCAACTCCTGAGCGATGACACGAGTGACTCGAGCGGCCTTTCGTCCTTTACATCCGAGATCATGAAATTCCGATTCAAGCATCTTCGTAAAACCACCCGCTTTGGACTCATACGACGGCACCACCGACCCCGACGAGCATGTTGGTTGCTTTGATATCGCCATGGCTTATCGAGGCGCCCAGGTGAAGTACTGAATCTTTCCCTCACTCAAGAAAGCGGCGTTGTCTTGGTTCCGGACTCTTAAGAAAAATTCCATTGGTTCGTGGATCGAGCTCGCCGACCGCCTCCGCGCATTTCACTGCGTCTAAAGTCCAACCAGTCGACAGGCAGACCGGCCGCAATTCAGAAGAAAGATGAGTCTATCGGAGACTACGTCGAGCGCTTCAACAAAGAAGCCATTTTGGTGAAGAAATGCTCGACGAGATGAAGTCATTTGCTAGAGCAAGGCCTGGTCGAAGCGAAGCCTATTCTGTCGACATTGGTGTCGATAAACCGAGGTCCTCGACCGAGTTCTAAGCGAGCTCGTAAATTTATGAATTACGAAGAGAAGTTGATAGCCTCAAAAGCCAAAGACAAATCCCCAGAGTAACACTGACAAGCAAAGATGAAGAAATATTATAGTTGAAACAAATGTATCCTAAACACATAAGTGTGAAGCAGTGAAGTATGATTCAAGAAATACACAATCAGCATTTATTTACTATCAAAACCTTGCACCTCTGATGGAACCTCGTGCCGAGACCGCGTGCACGAGATCGTGATAAAGCCTTGTGCGTTGGCACAAGCACCTGTGATCGACCTCGTGCCGAGACCGCGTGCACGAGCACCTGATGAAGAGATCGACCTCTGCAACAGGTGGATACACAGTCCAGTATTCGAGCGACCTACCAGGCCCACCTCTGCAATTGCAAAATTCAGACGACCTTAAACTCGGCTACGTCATTGACCTTGATTATTTGATGACCCCGACCTTGCCGCTTGGACAACCAGATCAACTACTCCCACAGGGAAGTATAAAACTCGACTACGAGCACTTTACTCAGCATAAAATTAATGCTAACTTAATTACATCAAGTTGTTGCAAATTGTCTATACTTTGACAGGAACAGCGTGATAAAGCCTTGTGCGTTGGCACAAGCACCTGATGAATGAAGAGATCGACCTCGTGCCGAGACCGCGTGCACGAGCTCGTGACAAAGCCTTGGGCGGTGGCACAAGCACCGATGAAGAGATCGACCTCGCCGAGACCGCGTGCACGAGCTCGTGATAAAGCCTTGTGCGTTAGCGCTGGGCACAAGCACTGCGGATCGACCGCATCGAGACCGCGTGCACGAGCACCGATGAAGAGATCGACCTGCGTCGAGACCGCCGCGCACGAGCTCGTGATAAAGCCTTGCGCGCTGGGCACAAGCACCGATGAATGAAGAGATCGACCTCGTCCGAGACCGCGTGCACGAGCTCGTGACAAAGCCTTGCGGCGCTGGGCACAAGCACCGATGAATGAAGAGATCGACCTGCGTCACGAGACCGCTGCGATCTCGTGATAAAGCCTCGCGCTGGCACAAGCACATGTCGACCTCGCCGAGACCGCGCGTGCACGAGCTCGTGACAAAGCCTTGTGTGTTAGCACAAGCACCGATGAATGAAGAGATCGACCTGCGTCGAGACCGCGCGCACGAGCTCGTGATAAAGCCTTGCGCGCTTAGCACAAGCACTGTGATCGACCTCGTGCGACGCGCGCGCGAGCTCGTGATAAAGCCTCGCGCCGCACAAGCACCGATGAATGAAGAGATCGACCTCGTCGAGCCGCGCGTGCACGAGCTCGTGACAAAGCCTTGCGGCGCTGGCACAAGCACCGATGAAGAGATCGACCTGCGTCACGAGACCGCGCGCACGAGCTCGTGATAAAGCCTTGCGCGTTAGCACAAGCACTGCGGATCGACCTCGTCGAGAGACCGCGTGCACGAGCACCTGATGAAGAGATCGACCTCGTGCCGAGACCGCGTGCACGAGCTCGTGATAAAGCCTTGTACGTTGGCACAAGCACCTGATGAATGAAGAGATCGACCTCGTGCCGAGACCGCGTGCACGAGCTCGTGATAAAGCCTTGTGCGTTGGCACAAGCACCTGATGAATGAAGAGATTGACCTCGTGCCGAGACCGCGTGCACGAGCTCGGGACAAAGCCTTGGGGCTTGCACAAGCACATCAAGCCTCGTGGTCGAATCGCCTCGCAGACGTGGAACACGAAGGTCCCGAACGAACTAATGAACAAGCACGACATGACGACATTTGCGGTTCATTTACGAACAAGGGCGCCGAACGCCGACATCAACGAACCGACAACAAGTCACCACCTCGACATTCGAGCTAGCGACTGGGGGTAATCAGCTGACCGGGCCGAGGCCCAATCCGTCGATCCACCTTCCTCGATGCCACGCCGTCCGCATGCCTCTCGCCTTCCTCAACGCGCCGACCCACCGGCTTTGTGCATTAAAGGAATTTAATGCCGACAGGGTTTCACGACGCTTACACATCGGCGATGCCCTCAACTCATATTTAAAGAAGACCGCGTCGAGCGGCCGAGGTAATGATTTTTCTACCACCTCTTTACTCACCTCGACACATCGACTGAAGGCCGGAGTGTTTGCAGGTACACCACCCGACGCGCCGTCGTCATCCGTCGCGAGCACAACCGCACTGCTTCCCTCCGGTCATCCTCTGAAGTTCTGTTCAGAACAATTTTAATCAAAATTAATTCATTTAAAATCAATTTTTATCACTGTAAAATCAAACACACGCTTAGTTTATTTGACTAATATTTGACTAATCAAAGTTTAAATTTTTATAAGCAAGTTGAAGTAATATACGGATGTCTTACACATTTCCACTTGATACACACAGCATACCAAGAATGGAGTACCCAAAAAAAGAATATTTAGCACTAAATTCTGGCTGCATGATTTGGTCCTCAATTTGAGATTTTTTTTCGTTAATAACCCTAAATTGATTATTTGTTTTCTTCTTAAAAATTTAGAGGTGTTTAAATTCAATTCAATAAAAAATTGATGCAATTCCCGACAAAAAAATTGATTAGGCTGACTCTTTTTTTCCATCATGACATAGGTTTGAAGTATACACCAACTTAGCCGATGACTAATTTCCGTCGGGAAACTAGCTGATCATCTTTAGTGAGATCTCCCCTCCCAACCACCTTTTTTCTGTCCACAAAGCTTGAACTCCAGATATTGCTTAAGGCTCCATTTGGGAGTTAGGAGGGGAGAGGAGGGCTTTAGGGGGAGAGGAGGAGAGAAAAAGATAGAAAAATCTTCTACCTTATTTGAGAGAATGTTTTTGTAGAGGAGGGGAAGGGAATGCTTATGACTAATATATTTTTAATTTTGAGAGTATTATAAAAAGATGGAAAGGATTTGAAAATTTTTTCTAAGCCCTCCAAAATCCTCCTCCAATACATTTTTTGAGTTCTCCCAAATTTGGGGGTTTTAGTATTAGGAAAAAAAATAAACCTCTCATTCAAGGTGGGAGACTATCCATCCTTCCACTTCCCTTTCCTCCTTCCTTTTTCCCCAAACCCTCCCCCCCTCCCCTCCTAAACTCCTAAACGAAGCCTAAGGAATTTGAACCCGGCTCTACTGGGAACATCATAATGTTGGTGATGTTGGATAAAATTGCTGAATCACGATCTAAGGAACAAAGAACCTGCAAAATAGAAACTCGTAAAAATAAAACCTGAGGCATCGGTGAGACTGCCCTTAAGGATTTATCTGCCAACTGCGCACAAATCTCCCAGGGTACAACAGGTCCGTCCCGGAGAAACCCGATGTATCAGAACAGCAAGAACGAAGAAAAACAAGTGATGTTCAAACCAGGAGAGAGAGGAGGAGGAGCGTATTTCTGATAAGTTGAATTCGAAAGTAGGTGATGTTCAAACCAGGAGAGAGAGGAGGAGGAGCGTATTCCTGATAAGTTGAATTCAAAAGTTAAATTCAAAAATCACTCAGTAAAGGTTATATAAAATCCGAAATATAATTGTTGGGCCAAAACGTGTAGTCACAAAATCCAGGATTAGGATAATGCTAACGTTAGTGGATCTATAAAACGGGATTAGTGAAAAATAGGATAATGTTAAATTAATTAAAGAAAAATATCTTTTGGAAAAATTAATTAAAGAAATAAAAAGGAATGCAAGTCCTTATCGTGCCCACAGGGGGGCAAATCGGAAGATTTGCACTGAAACCACTCACTTTGGGCCAGACTCATGTGTGCGAAGCCCATCTCTTTCCTTAACCACTTTTACCACTTCATAAACCATGGTAGCTTATAAACACTTTGACTCTCAACAAGTCATCTTATGTGGGACTTCCCACTTTTGAAATATAACAAAAATATACACAAAAATTACAACAGGTGATTGGGTTGATTTGGTCGAGTTTTTATTTCAAAATTTCTACAAAATACAAATTTAGAATGGGAGAAAATCTGCTCTGATTCTAACCTTTATTACACCAAATGAATGGGAAACAGTATTGTTTGGATGCAGAGGACGAAAAGGTGAAAAAGCAAGTGTGCTGGCTGGGATGGACAACGATGCTGGTGGCTTGAACCTAAAGTAACCATTTTGCAGTTCCCAAATTAAATGTGAAAAGTGTGAATTTTTGCATTTGAACACAACAAAAATATGTATTACATTAATAAGTAATCAAATGAATTCTAATCCTATGCCCCGACGTGGATTGGGGGTTGTTGGCTAAGATTACAAGGTGACAAGTAATAGGTTGTCTTTACATCATTTTCAAATGCATTCCTACAAGGAAAAATGAGACCCATTTCACCAAGGCCGAGCACGATCTAGAACTATAAACACTTGCTATGCTACACGAGTGATTGATGGGATACAAAATTATAAACCAAATATGGGATCATTTGCACCAAATATAGAAGAACTAAACTGTCTTGTGTTCAAATCATTGCCATCCAAGGCTGAACCAAAACGATCCAGCCACTGAGTTGGACTTGCAGTTTCATTTTCCTCCACCCACTCAGAAGTCATGTCAATATCATCAAACTGAAGCAGATCAACTTCTAAAGATTTTGCACTCATCTGCCTAGCCAACTTGAGATTGTAGTTTATATAAACAAGGTCATTCAGTGTTTCCCTATCAATCTTGTTCCGCTTCTCAGAGTGAATTTGCCTAAAGGTACTCCACTGCCTATGAAATGAGAATGTGCTACAAACTTGACTTAATATCCTAATGGCAACTCGTTGCAAGCCGGGAGCAGAGTCGCCGTATTGTTCCCACCAAAGCCCTACAATTAATAAGCAACGAGTTTACCAGTTCGGCGGTTATCAACAGATTTGCAAATAAAACAATTGACTAAAGCAAACAGGAAAAACAAAAATACACATTTAAGTCAATCCTTAAATATCTTTGAAATTTACTTTTGGGTTGAAATATGCAGCTTAAAATGAACTGTCGTTATTAAAATTTGATCTCTGAGAAACAATAATGGATCAAGGGGCTCATCAAATAAATAAATAAATAAAATAATAATGGATCAAGGGACAGTATTTAAAACTTACATGGCGCAACTGTGTTTCTTGCCTCCTTTGCTAGGCTACAACCAAACATTCCATGTGCCTTTGTAAACGTATAGATTTGATTGGTGATGTCGCGCCTCATGTCTGGTACAGGAAGTAATTTCTCCAAAACATTAAAGAAGTCTTCTTTTATAGAAGATAGAAATTTTATTTCAGGATTGTATTGGATACTGGGGTTTAAAAATGCTGCAGCTGCATGTAGAGGGGAATGGAGTTGGTCCCGCCACTTTTTATCTACTATATCTAAGAATGTCTTGCATTTGTTCTCATCCATTATGTAGTAAGTCCTGATTGATTCTTTGGCCCTGGTCATTAATTCATATATGGAACCTACAGTTGGTTTCCCTTCAGATACTTCTCTTAAGACCTTCAAAAAAGGCTCAGAGATAGCAACACACTCTTCCGCTGTCCTCCAGAAATCACCATCTTCAGCAATTGCAATACAAGAAAGACTCTGTGGTTTATTTGCATAGAAAGTGTTCGAGGCGTATTCAGGGCTGTGAAACATATGCTTCAATCTTGTTTTTAGCTTCAACATAGACTGTAAAGACAGGAAAGTGGATACAGACTTTGTGATCCCAGTCCTGATAAGTTCCTGGCCTCCACTGTACTTCTTCATAAGATCAAGCAATGAAGCATTATTGTATATTAACTTCGATATTGTTTGTGCTTGTAAAATGCATCTACTAATCCAATCAACCTTGGTGAATTCCTCCAAGATTAGGTTCAAACATTGAGAGGCACAAGGAGATACAAATATGGTTCCATAGTTCTGCACAATATGATTAGCAATGCCGGTGTAGTTAAAACTGCTATCCATAATAATCTGGACAACATTTTCCGGGCCAAACTCCTGAATTACAGAATCAAAAAGATCAGCAAGCCATTTTGTGTTCTTGAAATATGCAGAGGCATCAACAGATTTGTGGAAAAAAGTCCTGGATGGTGATGAGACTAAGAAATTAATAATGGCCTTTGATTTATAATCAGTCCATGTGTCCGCAATAATGGTACAACCGGTAGTAGCCCACTCTTTCTCGACATCTTTTGACTGTAATCCCACTTCTGATTTTATCCTCTCCAACCATGTTGTTTTCAGGATTTCTGCTGATGGTCCTGTAAATCCAGGACCACACTTTGCAATCGCATCAATCATCAACTGATAGGATGAAGACCGCGCAACACTGAAGTCCAGCTTATTCTCAAAAAAGAATAGAGCAATACTTCTCTCTGCATTCTCTTGGTTATTTGTTGAGGAAGGGGTCAAAGGATTGCCAGTACTAGTAGGGAAAATCTTCAGAATAGGAGATGTTGCCTCCAAAGATATAAGAGCTTTGGTTGCTGAAAGATTACCGGGAGATTTAACTTCTGTTAGTTTTTGCTTCTTCACACTAGAGGTTTCTTTGACCTCTTCCTTTGATGCTATTATATTCCTTACTCTGTCAGTAACGTCATCTCTGACCTTGCTACAAGGATTCACCCCTTTACTTGGGAATCGAGATAAATGATGCTTCAATCTACTAATGCCACCATTTAGAACTCTTTGGCAAAATTTACATTTCACCTTGTTTCCATCTAATTTCTCTGCATATTCCCAACATACATCTTTTTCTCGAACCACTACCAATGTTTTAAAAGTAAAAACCAAAAAGGTACTGTCAATACATTATGTGATATGATGATCTGTTCTTCAATTCTGTTAATTACTATATTAAATTTGCATTAAAGAAACTAAAGATTAACGTTAAAAAAATATTCAAATTAAAAATAGTACACATGATACGAAGCAAAAATAATGAAGAAGCTAATAAGTCACTAGAATACAAATGTAATTACTTAACGCTAGGTCCAGAAATGATGCTATAAGAATCTGTTACATGTTAAAGAAACTAAAGAGTAAGGTTAACAAAATACTCAAATTAAAAATAGTGCACGTGATTTTATTTTTATTTTTTTGACAAAAATAAAAATAGTACACGTGATTGGAAGCAAAAATAATGAAGCTAATAAGTTACTTAACACTAGGTCCAGAAATGATGCTATCAGTATCAGCATCCGTTACATGTTAAAGGATATATAAATATTGGAAAATAAGCTTCAACTTACTTTAGGATGCAGAAACGTAACTCCCGTGGAATAGTATAAAACAACCTACACGAAAAGTTCAAACCAGATAATGAAATAAGAATCACGAAAAAAATGTGTATAAACTCAAGTGGATTAGTGAACTTCGTCAAGATACACTAGACTGACAAGAGTTATTATTATTTTGACAGAACACAAGAGTTATTGATGAAACACAACATATTGTAAAACTGCTTTTCCTTCCAAAAGCGTTAAGCCAAACATGTTCAATGGAAGCACGAGGAGAGATCATCAAATTCAATTAATGCTGCATTTTTACTCATCTCTGAAAGCACGAGATATTCCAATAATTCTAAGCACCAAATTAGATTGAATTGAATCTTCCGACCAGTCACAAAGCGAATTGAATCTAATCTCCAATCTCGAATTAAAACACTTGTAAAAATAGATTACAGAGATACGGAAAAATAATCCAAATTCAAAACAAATTGGGGGGGAGGGGGAGACGCTGGTGAGATTATTAAGGAAAGAATAAGATGGCGAGAAATTTGGAGCTTACAGAGTGAGAGATTGGTGATTTCCGACGAAGAGATAAACGGAGGTCGCAGATTTCAATGAATTTTCCGATTTATCGCGATATTTTCGAACTAGGGTTTATGCTGTGTTGTATTGTATCTTCGTTCTTATCTTTCATTCTTTCTCCTCTCACTTAACTTTTATCTTCTCTTGCAGTATTTTCTCGTTTTTCATTTTTTTTTATCATTAGTTTGCGTATTTGCATCTCTGTGTTGGGTTTCCTTTTGGCGATATCTCGCGCACCTCTTTTACTAATCTAACCAATCAAATAAAGTCACGTGTGATCCAAAAAGGGGAAGATTTCTGAAATAACTGTGTCACGCACTTACCGATCTCAACCGTCCGATCTCCAATTAACGGCCGAGATCTATCACTAGGTGTAACTGCGTGATTACACTACTGCAGTGAATCCAGGTCCATTAGATCAGGGACAATATCCATATCCACAAAAAAAGTTTTTAACATAAAAATGTTTTAAAAGCATTTTATAATAGAGTTTAATTTCTACACGTTGTTGGTATAAAAATATTTTACATGTACATCTAATAATGTGTTATCACGTCATTTAATGAGTATGACACATTATGTATTTGTCAACTCATCAAATGACGTGGCAACACATCATTGAATGCACGTATAAAATATTTTTATACTGACAGTGCATATAAATTAAATTCTTTATAATAATTATATAGGTTTTTATAAAGACAAATTTTCAAAAAAAAAAATTCCATAAATTTATTAATTTAGTTTTTTTGAAATAAAAATAATAATTTCTAACAAATTGTAGTATAAAGCACACTCTAAGGAGGACAATTTCTGCGCAGACTTCTTAGCTAAGTTGGATGCTCATAGTAATAAGAGTATGATGATCATCAATAAAGCCCCGGTTGGCCTTCATGGCTTGTTGCTAGCTGACACTATGGATACCCTCTTTAGGAGGGTGTAGTTTTGTTTTTGTGGTTTTTTTTTCTTTTCCCTGTTTCTACCCAAAAAAAAGTCCCATAGCAAGGTAGTAATTAGTATGAGTTTATTTATTAATCATTTGTAATTAATTACACTTCTTAAGTTTAATTTAACGTGTGAATCTTTCAACATTAAAGTACATCATTTTATTTTCATTATTCCAAAGGTTTGTGAAATAATCTATCTATTACCTATTATATGTTAAAAAATGTTTTACCATGTAATATATACATAGGATATTTCATTTTCTCATGTCATATTATCGTATATTTAGATATTTCATTCTATCATTACGTGCTCTATATTCGAATCTATATTTATTAAAGCAAGATTTTGTCACGTAATATTTATGTAGGATATTTCACGTGTCACATTCTCATGTATTTAGCTTCGGGCTCATTCTATCATTCAATGCTCTATAATTAAAATTTGTAAATTACCATTTTAAGACATTCATTATTACATTATCTTAATTATTTATAGAGTATTTCCTTATGTTACTTTATATTTTAAGTTCAATCATCACTCATCTCATTATTATTTTACCATATAAAATTGGTAATTTTTATTTAAAAAACTTTTTATCAACAATAATTAATCGTGCGATGCACGAGGCAATACACTAGTATTCTTAAAGTATTGGTTAATAAAATGAAATTATAAAACATTGATTAAAAAATAAAGTATACGTTTGTATCAAAAAAGTTTTAAAGTATTTGACAACAGGAGTTGGCACAGACGCACAGATGGTCAAACTTTTCGCTCACACTAAGCAGCAACTTGAGTTCGAATCATGAATTCTCTCATTGATAAGCTATACATAAATGTCATTGTAAACTCTCGTTGAGGTTTATGGTTCTCCCTGACTTACGTGATATGTGTCTCCCCTAACCTAATTTTTTTAATTATAAAAAAATATTCCTTATTACTAGAGAACCTGTAATATTTATATTTTAAAACAATAAAAAGTACTTAATAAGAGACAGTCAAACTTTTAATATTATCTTAATAATCATATATCAAATTTTAAATAATTTAAACATTTTTATGTATATAATTTAATTGTGAATATTTGATTATATTTTAAACATTTGGACTGTTTGATTCATTTTGTTTCTAAATTGCATGAATGTACAAGTTTCATAGATAATGTCTTCGGTGGATCATATCATATTTAATTTTTTTCTTTCTTAGTGAAGAACAGGGCCTAAGTCCAAAGCTAAACTATAATAAAACATTAAAAGTGTCGTTCCTTGCAAAAGGAATAATATATAAGGGTGTATATCCATAATATAACATGACAAATAAAAAAGTGGAAATTGCACTCACCTCCCTTCATGTTTGTCTAAATGGCACATACATCTCCTCTATTTTTTAAACAAACATTCACTAATCCTCTCAAGTTAATGTATGTTGATATGCTAATGAGGCAAAGCTTCCCATCGCATCTTTGCCAAACCGGAGCCATTTTATATGGCATGGAATGGAACTAGATTACTAGAATGTATTGTGGGGCTTGGGGAGGGGGTACAAGTCCCATGCCGCAGATCGCAGAATCCTGATGGCAGCGTTTGACTCGTACAACAAGTTAATGCAAGTTCTTTGCTTTTGAGGGAGCCACTGTGGCACTGTCAAATACCAAGAACATTGTTTTTTTTTAAATAATATAAAATAAAAACACCACATGCGTGATTGGCTATTCATTTTGGTGGTTTGTTTTTTTTTATAAAACTTACATCAAGTTTTTTAGGTCAAGTTAAACTATTTTCTCTCACAAAAAAATGATTATTTTTTATGAAAAGATGCAATAGCAGTTACACAATATACTTTTAAAAAAAAACCAATTTTTTGTGAGAAAAAATAGTTGAACTAGACCCATAAAATTTGATATAAGTTTTATCCTTTTTTATGTTTTCAATACATCATTAATTATTCTTTTCCAGTTTTGCCCCCAAATAATTAGTGTGTATACCACTTCCAAGTCAATATACTCCCTCCGGTCTGAAATATAAGCAAAAAAAAATATTTCACACTTATTAAGAAAATTTGTTATTCTCATTTAATATTCTTAAAGTTATTAAAAAAATAATTCTATTTCCTAAAGTACCATTGCTTTAAACTAAAATGTTTTATTAGAAAAGACAATCTCAATAAATTTAATGGTATTTTTTGGAACAACATTATTAAATAGAGTAAAATGAATGTGAACACAAGAAGGAAGGTTGAATTGTGTTGAAAACTTTTCGCAAACTTTAAGTTAAAAACACTATAGAACACTGGATTTTGAATTTGTTTGAAAACGGGTGCTAGAGTATGACCAGACGCTGGAAATAAAGTTTATGAAAACTTTTTTTTATGCGCAAGATAAAAGTAAGTGTAAAGCAGTAAAGCAAGAGACACAGAGATTTATACTAGTTCACCACCAACCTGGTAGCTAAGTCTAGTCCCTTCGTTCCTGAAGGATTTTCCACTATAATCAACTGATTACAAATTTCCTTAAGAGTATTCTATTGTCACAAATTTGACAATACTCTTAACTTCTCAAAACGACTCAGTATGTTCGAGCCTTTGAGGAACAAAGCCTTAACTAGGCAATACAACTTTCACAAAGTCATTTTCTTTTGAATACAATCAAATAACTCTCACAGAGAGGATGAAAAGATTAAACACAAAACAAATAACTTTCTAAAAAAAAGAATATCAGACGATGAGGTTCAGTTCTTGGTGTCCAAAAACTTGGCACGAAACTTGATTGCTCACTTGAGTAATAGCTCTTTCAGAATATAGTTTCTAGCAGTTTTTAGCGACCTTCTTCAATGAATACCTTGGGGTATTTATAAGAGTCTCTGAGGGATATTATCGTTGCAGTAAATTTCAGCTCCATATCATTGAGTGAGGTATTTTGAAATGCTATCATTTTCTTCCTTTCCAGAGAATATCAGAATAGTGCATATTACTATTTTTGTACCATCTGCTTTTCACAATTGCCTTGTACGAATTTTATCTTATACCAAATGTGTCACCTTTGATACCTCGTACATCAAAATGAGCGCACAAAAATCAAATTCGAATTCCATTTCAAAACAGCTGAGATAGGATAGCATAAATGTGACCATCACGTGCTTCATTAAAAGATCAGATGCCTGCTCAGAACAAGGGACGGACGCACGCAGCAATTGAGTAATTCACGTGTCAAAGAATAACACTACCGGACGCTCGCTATACACAAGACGTTAGAGTGAACCGGATGCTGACACACATGGAATGTATTTAATTTCTTGTGAATTTCTCCTTCATGCTTGAGTGACATACAAAGCGTAAACAATTTTAATATCTGCACACTTCAAGACTTATTAGAAGATAATTTGTTCACTTGAAAGTACTTTGTTATCATCAAAATTAATGAGGGTCTAAACTTCTCAATCATTTAGGTTCCAACATAAAAGTAGTTAACATTTGTTTATAGTGGATTTTTTTTGCTTATATTTCAAACCAGAGGGAGTACTTCACTGTACATTTATGACAATAATTAATATTCCAATAATTAATAGGAACAATTTAGGAAAATTATTCCACTCATTAAACTATTTATTGTTTTTCTTAATCTGTGCAAAGAAACCTTAAACGTCATTCAATATGAAATAGAGGGAGTATTATGTGCATCACTACCAATACATCATACTTCATTATGTATTTATGACAATTGTTAATATACAAATAGTTAACAAAGATAATTTAGTAAAATTATTTCACTCACTAAGTTATTTATTGTTTTTCTTAATACTTGTGAAAAAATATTAAACGTCACTCATTTTGAAATGGAGGGAGTATAGAGAACAAAACTCTATTTCACACATATCAAAGAAATTTTTTGAAAATACTCCCTCCGTTACTTTTTACTTGTCAGTTTTTTAGAAGAAATTTGTTCATTTTTATTTGTCACGTGTCATTTTGATAGTTTAAGGTTACATTAATTATTTGTTTCTCGATTATACCTTAATTATTTATTATAGAGAGAAAAATAAGTGTGATAAATAATAAACAATCAAGAGTATTAAATTGTTGCACCCAGCCGTTATTATTGAAAGTGTATCTTCCAAAGCGTTACTATTTCTATTGATTTTGTACCTAGTGGCTAGCGCTATTCTCAGGTTTCAACACCCAGGGAGGAGGGCATAAAAGGAATAAAGAAAAAATTGAACCATTCTCTTCCGTTTCTTTGCAATACTGCAAAGAAGAAAAAAACAGTGGGCCCCATGTCGATTTGATCGCTCTCCCCAAATTCTTTCATATGCCAAACAAAAGAAGTTATGCGTTTCTAAGCTCTTTCTCTCTCAGGTCACTCTCTCGTCTCTAACTTTCGTCAAACAAACACACCATAAAAGACAAATAAAAAGGAACGGAGGTAGTAGTTTTTTTTATTATTAATACTCTTAAAGATTTAATTTTTTTCAAAAATATCTCTTTATGAATCATCCCTCTTGCATAGGAAATAAGTGTATCTCATTAATATAAGTCTCACTATAAATAAGGGTATAAATGAAAATTAGGTATTTAATGCTTTTGAAAATTGATGCTGTTTCTTATAATTAGAACTAAAAAAATGGACCATTTTGTTCCTTATAAAAAGACCGGAAGAGGGAGTAGTATGTATTTAAAGGTGTGTTATAGAGTGGACCAACATTACATGTGCTTACGTGGACCAATACTTGAAAAATCGCTCGAATCTCTGACGATGAATGATGCTGCCACCAAAAGTAGAAGCTCATGGCCCCCTAGTCATCACGGCTAAAGCATGACTTGATCGGTGTCTGTTTGACAAAAATATAAAAAAAAATACTCCATCTGTCCCTTAATATAGGACCTTTTTATAAAATTTTCTTGTCCCTTAATATAAGACCATTTTCAAAGACCAAGATGAATTAATTATTTTCTTAGAAAATTATTCATATACTAAGGCGCATTAATTATCTCTCTCTCTTAATAGTCTTGGAAGATGAGAAGGATAACTTGAGAAAAATAATACACATTTTGTACAAATTTAATTCTAATAACTAACAAAACCCACTTTCTTAAATGACGTAAAATAGTCAAAGGGGTCCTATATTAAGGGACGGAGGGAGTATATAGTTTTGATCGTTTTCCCAGGTTTTCTTTTTCTTTATTTTTTTTTACTTTCTTTTGCAAACCAACTATAGCCAATAGAGATGGATATATTCATCAATTTTTAAAAACCAGACTGGAGATCAAATCGGTGAAACACCTAGGTCATGGTTCAATTGGTTCATTCGGTTCAACTGTGGTTGAACCGGATGACTAATAAGTAAATAAATAGTAAAAAAATAAATCTGGACAAAAAAGGAAATAAAACAAATCATTTCAAAAGGTTCGATTAGTGGTTCAAAATCGTTCAGCCGCAGTTCAATTCGGTGCAGAGCAGTTCAACCAAACTGCAGTTCAAATGGGGTTGAACACTGCCGAACTGACCGATTCCCGGTTTAACAGTTGAACCACCGGTTCGGTCTGATATTTAAAACACTGATGTTCGTGTATGTGTTGTAATTTTTATGTATTTCAAAAGCTTTAATTGTGTGTCCATATTGCTAAGAGAGATATATGAAAAAATAATTTTATTAGAAAGTTTTGTGATAAGGTTTGACTTGGTCTAATCTCTTTAAAATTATTTTATCATTTCATTGACCTAGTCCGACCTACTAACGCAATTTTCTCTCTTTTCTCTTAATTGCACTCTACATGAACCTAACCACTTTGCCAAAAAAAAAAAAAGATCCTAAGCACTTTGTTAAAAAAAAAAAACCTAACTTTCAAAAAAAAAAAAGAAATCTATATTAAAACTAATATAGTATATTTTAAGTAAGAAAAATAATATTTATCATCAGTAATACATATTAGTTAAAAATGTTAATATATTTCACCAAAATAATATATATTACCCATAATGATAAATATTTATTAAAATTAATATTACATACTCGACAAATAATAATTTTAACATTGATTTATATTAATTAAAAAATTAATAGTTTTTTTACCAAAACAATATATATACTTAAAATAACAATTTTCTATTAACACCGCCAATGTATATTAATTGAGTTAAATAATATATATAATTTGTACAAAAACTATATATATTAATTATAACAAATGATATATTAATTAACAATAATATTTTAACATAGTTTAGTGCATATAACATATTACATGGTCGAAATTAAAATCTCCCATTTTTATCCTTTTTTTACGGAGTCTCCCTTTTTTATCTTTGTCTCGTTCTATTTTATATTTAATTGTATATATTATTATATTAAATTTATATACTTGTATATCATTTTTCTAGAATTACATGTCAAACATTTTTCTGTAAGGTCAAAAGAGGGCGTAAGTCAAAATTCTAAAAAGCTAATATGAGAATAAAATTTTCTCATATTTAAATATATAATATCAAATATAGAATACTCTTAACTCGCGCTACGTTATTAGGTACATCCTATTATTCCAGAAGAATCTTAATCATTGGTTTTGAGTAGTAAAGGTAGAAAGATCATGGGAGTGAGAAGAGATGAAAAATGAATATCCCTCTTGGATTAAGAAAAGGATTGAAGAATTTTTTAGAGGACAGTGACAGCATTTCTTTATTCCGCCTTTGTATTCTTTCTCACTAACTAACAATCCTATAATTTCCCTGAGCCATATAAAATGTCAAGAAATTAGAAATGTATGAATGTTGAAAAAACATATCATGCATATAATATAGACCTCCATATGCCCTCCTATTTGTACGGCATAAAATAATATATAGTTAGCCATTGGGTTGTATAAATAAATGATTATGGAATGAGTTTCTGTTACTTCATTTGCATGTGATGCCACTGTTCCCGCAAGCATATACAGCTCATCTTCCATCATTACCAATATCCCATCATTGCAATTTGCAACGACCCCAACTTGGATTTCCACCTCTAACTGCTTCTGAAACAAGAAAGGCCCTGTTTGGTGAATTTTGGGATCTAGAAGTAAGTGTGTGTGCTCCTTTTCTCTCGTTATGGAAGTGACAAGTACGTATTTTGCTTTTTAGCTTTACCCTACCTCTATTCAGTAGGATTATTTCCAAAACGCAAGAAAAGAATAAACCGTTATGCTTTTTCTTATGTGTAGTGTATAGGTATGGAAGTAATTTCTGGTATTTATGTTTCTGATTTCCATAAAATTGTCCATTAATCTGCTTTCAAAGCCTTGGTCAGCAGAATATTATTGGCTGGCAATTAAAATGTTTAATCAACTTCTAGTTTTCAAAATTTCGGTTTGCATCGTTTTTTGTTGTAGTCAACTAGTCATTAATAGGGAAACCAATACAGTAGGTGAACAAAAAAAAAATTCTACTAAATAATAAGGTTAATTAATTTCCATTCAAACACAAACTGCATGCTTATTTTGACCTTAATACATAGTCTTGGTGAAATGCATACCATACCATACACTCAATCGAGTCTCATACGCAAACTGTCTTTAGTTAATTATACTATTGTTTAATTATCTAATCTTAGTTACTTCTCCATTTTGGTTTCATGTGAAAGTGACCAATATCTTGAGGTGAGAGCTCTTGCTTTACATCAACCGTTGATCTTTTCTCTTCAAGCCAGAAAATGGACAAGAAGCTAGCCCTCTTGTTCATGTTTTCAGCAGTCTTGGTTAGTGTTGGAGCTGAACCAATGGAAGATAAACAAGCCTTGCTTGATTTCCTTCACAACATGAACCATTCTCCTCATGTCAATTGGAATGAAAACTCTTCTGTTTGCCAAACCTGGAGAGGAGTGACCTGCAACACTGACGAATCTCGAGTTATAGCCCTTCGATTGCCAGCAGCTGGATTGAGTGGTCCAATCCCACCCAACACTCTCAGTCGCCTCTCAGCTCTTGAAACTGTGAGTCTTAGATCAAATGGTATAACAGGTCCTTTCCCTAATGATTTCTCCGAGCTTAAAAACTTGACCAGCCTTTATCTCCAATCTAACAAGTTCTCTGGCCCATTGCCATTGGATTTTTCTGTTTGGAATAATCTTACTGTTGTCAATTTGTCCAACAATACTTTCAATTTGAGCATCCCTTTTTCAATTTCAAATCTAACTCATCTCAATTCATTAGTCCTTTCCAACAACTTGCTTTCTGGTGAGATTCCTGATCTCAATATTCCTACCCTGCAAGAGCTTAATTTAGCCAACAATAACCTTAGTGGTGTCGTGCCTAAATCCCTTCTTAGATTTCCAAGTTGGGTTTTTGCTGGTAACAATAACCTTACATCAGCAACTGCAGTTCCTCCAGCTTTTCCTATGCAGCCACCATATGCTCTTCCAGCAAAGAAAACCAAAGGACTCAGTGAAACTGCATTGTTGGGAATCGTCATTGGTGTCTGTGCACTTGGATTTGTGGTGATTGCAGGTGTCATGATTGTGTGCTGCTATGACTATGCTGGTGTAGGTGGGGAACAGGTGAAATCCAAGAAAAAAGAAATTTCTATGAAAACAGAATCTTCTGAAAGTCAAGACAAAAACAAAATTGTCTTTTTTGATGATTGCAAGCTTGCATTTGATCTAGAGGACCTGTTGAGAGCATCTGCTGAGATTCTTGGAAAGGGTACTTTTGGTACAACGTATAAGGCTGCTCTAGAGGATGCAACCACTGTGGTGGTGAAGAGGTTGAAAGAGGTTACAGTTGGGAAACGAGAGTTTGAACAACTGATGGAGGTTGTGGGAAAAATTAAGCATGACAATGTGGATGCATTAAGAGCATACTATTATTCAAAGGAGGAGAAACTCATAGTATGTGATTACTATCAACAAGGCAGCGTTTCTGCCATGTTACATGGTATGTTGATTTATCCTTTCCTTTTATCTGAAATTTCACAGTTATATTATCTTCAGCTTCTCTAATTTTTCTAACAGGCTTACAGAATAAAAATTAGTTTTCTGCAATCATATAATAGGAATTTTCCTAACAGGCTTCTCTAATCAGTTTTCCGCAACAATTGAAATTAACATAGTTAGATCCAATTAACCAGTGAGTTGAACTCGATACCATATGTCCATATCTTAATTCAAAAACATAAGACAAAATAATGGGGTATATGATTTTAGTCCCCCAAAATATGTTAATATTTGGATTTGGTCCCCCAAGTAATTTTTGTCAGGTCCCTTATATTTGAAAATGTATCAAAATTAGTCCCTATTAGTACTCGTCCCCAAACATAGACTAGTGTAGATACATTTCCAAACTTAATGGACTAATGTTTGTACTAATGTTAGTACATTTTCAAATATGAGAAACCAAAAGCTGAAGGAATTTTTTTGACCAAATAATATTAACATACTTAAGGGATTAAAATTATATTTAAGCCTATTTTTTAATATTATCTTTATTTGTCCATTCTTAATCAATGTGTTCACACTTGAATTACCAACGTATGGAATTATGTTTTTGCATCTTCATTATGCAGGCAAAAGCGGGGAAAGAAGGACTTCTTTAGACTGGGAAAGCCGTTTGAGGATTGCTATTGGTGCAGCGAGAGGCATTGCTCACATCCATGTTCAACAAGGAGGAAAACTAGTTCATGGAAACATAAAAGCCTCAAACATCTTCCTCAACTCACAAGGATACGGTTGTGTATCTGATATAGGCTTGGCAACATTGATGAGTCCAATACCCTCACCAGGCACAAGGGCAACAGGATACCGTGCTCCAGAAGTAACCGACACTCGCAAAGCAACCCACACATCTGATGTCTACAGTTTTGGGGTCATATTGCTTGAGCTTCTAACTGGGAAATCCCCCGTATACGCCGCAGAGGGCGAACAAGTTGTCCACTTGGTTAGATGGGTAAATTCTGTGGTCAGAGAGGAATGGACCGCAGAAGTTTTCGACGTGGAGCTGTTGAGGTATCCGAATATTGAGGAAGAAATGGTAGAGATGCTACAGATAGGGATGGCTTGTGCAGCAAGAATGCCAGATCAGAGACCAAAAATGCCAGAAGTGGTGAGAATGATGGAAGGAATTCGTCGTGTGAATACTGAAAATCGACCATCATCCACCGAGTCTAGATCAGAAGTTTCTACCCCAACCATTTATGCAACTGAGATACATTCTACCTCTGTTCCACAGTGATCTAAATTCTTTGGTTTTGGTTAATAGTTGGTAAAGATGTAATCAATGTTTTAATTTAAGTTATATTCTCAAACAGGATAAATGATATAATTCAGTGGGGCTTTGGAGTTGGTAGAAAAAACTGGTGCTACGCTAGGTAGTTAAGCTACCAGATTTAGCTGATGGCGAATCAAATTGGGTCCCTTTGCCGGTGACTTTTGTATTGTATTTGTGCGGGCAGGGAATCTTCTTGGATTTTTGGTGTGTTATGCTTGTTGACTTGGGAATGGGATCCACAATGAAAATGGAACCCGAGCTCCGACAAATTTCCCGTGTCAAGTGCTGTCTTGATCTGCCTCACAGTCACGGGACGCTATTAAGTTGCTGTTCAGTAATTCAATCTTGGACCACTTTGATGGTAGAAGAAACTGGCCATTTTACAAAATACGAACGAACTTAAGTTTGATGTGAAAAATTTAATCTAAAACGATTAGCCTAGTGGTTAAAGAAGTTTGTCCTATAAGCTGACGACTCCGATTGAACCTTGCATCAACACTTGCGGAATTTGTTTTTGGTGCACTGACGAAAAAACAGAACACTTGCGAAAAATTAATTCTAAAGGCATCGACCGTTAAGATAGCCTAAAAAATATCAGTTTTGGTTAAGACAGAACTCAGAAGATAGCCTAAAGATACCTTACCATGCCTTAAAAAAAAAGAAAATAAAACTAAGCAAGCAATATATTTATTGGTGAAAGAAGGGAAGATTTTTTGAGAAGTGGATCAAACTCGAGCACTGATTTTATTTTTTTATTTTTTTAGCAGGAGCGCTGATTTTCTGATATCTGTAATGCAAATTTGACTCTTGGAAAAGTTAATGGTGTATTTTATCGTCTTAAATACACTCAAATATTTTAGAGGATCCCAATCCCATCAAAGCCTATGGCAGCAACTCCATCTGTACAGTTTGCGAAATCCTGTGGATTAAATAAATATGAATCGTACTCATCAGTGAAACATACAGAGTTTTACTAATTTTGTCATAGGACTAAAATAGAGACTATTTTTATTTGTACTCTCGCCATTTGCCATCTACTTCATAACTTAGCACTTTGCTGTTAGAGACAAAATGATGAGTTGATTTATCCTGTGCATTCGGTTTGCAAAGAGTAATACGGTGTGGCGGTGACGCAAATTGAAGTATATTTGACATCAACGAAGTAGGTGCATGTAAATGGAGTAAGTCGTGAAATTTCCACAATGAATGACTAAAGACTAAGACAAAGAAAACAAGCTAAATGGTAAAAATCACAGAACTTTCATATATCATACACGCGATTCTGGTTTCAAGTTGAAAACTTACATGACGTATATTTGTCTTCTTTCTTCTTCTTTTTTTCTTTTTTTCTTTTTTTAAATTTCTGATACCAGAATAACTGTCATTGACCTTGTGAAAGGAAATGCTATGCCCGGAAGAACCTTTCCCACACAATCAAAAATCATTTCCTGTACGTATCTCCTACCAAGTTTAGAGACATCATGACGAAAATACAAAACGAAATTCACTTCCTCGAAATTCTTGTTTTGACACCCCCTGTAATTTATTAAAATAGAAATAAAACAAGCTTCAGAAAATTGCAGCAGAAAATACTATACACCACATAAATAAGAAAGCGTGGAATGGAGACATAGATGATAATTCCCCTTCCACGCACCTCGCCCCATGCTCATAAAATAAAGGGAAATGAAAGACTAAACAAAAACTTTGCCACTTACCTTCAACTTCCTCGAATTCAATTTCTTTGACCAAGTCCGATGCAGCATTATACTCAAACCTACAAAGGAATTGCAAAACATGTCTTCAGTGATAGATTGAAACTCAAGAAAGTTTCATGATAACTGTTAAAAACAATACTCAACATATTCTACAACAGTATATTTTAATGAAGACAGCACAAAACACTAACCAAACTCTGGTACAAGTACAACACATTTTAAACTTGGGTTCTGGAAATGTTAAAGTAAGGCCTTAGTTATTCCAATTCTAACCATCTAATAAAATTCCCGGAGTTAAGGGACTAGAGAAAGCAGTGGTGTTGACATCTGCAATGGAGGAATGTTATGGTGTACCTAGGTGTCTCATTTCTGCATTAGGACGTACCTTGTGAGTTTTATGAAAACGGAAGCAGGATATGAGATGCATTCTGAACATAGATATTCGGGGAGGAGGGGGATTCTCTTATCAGATGGAGTTCCATACAGTCTTTTAAATGGTAAAAAAAATAAAAATACTTGGGATTCCTAATTGCATCCCACCATAATTCTCACATATAACCAATAATTTTGAACAGCTACAAAGAGTCACACCGGACAGAATCTTACAACCCCAAGATAGATAAAGATGAAAAACCAGGAATTGTATAATAAATGGGATAACATGGCGTATGACCTCGGTTTTTCGTCGTTTTATACTGTAAAACTCCAATCAGTAGCACGTATCAGAAGAATGCAGCTCAACAAAGTAAGATGTAACAAAGATTTGGTGAAACAAGGAAATAAAAGTTTGTTCACTTTCTGAAGTTAAATTATAGGTATTCCATTTCTCTTTAGAGCATAAAAATTCCAGATGAAGAACTGCTAGAAATTCAAGTGTTGCTATTGCTAGAATGTTTGTACAAAAATAATTTCTTAAAAATTCTGCAGAAGTACTTAAGGAACCACAACAGAAGTTTTAATGCACTCCAAAGGCATCTCTGTCTTGACCAACATTCTGAACATTTGTGTTAAAAGTGGAAGTGCACAACCCACCCGGGCTAGATTGTGAAAGCAACCACAGACGACGCAAAAAATCGCCTAATAAAATTATATAAGGAAGATACAGATGCTTAAGCAGCAATGGATGAACTAATGTAATAGTAATAGGTCTAAATTTCGGTTACCTATTGGAAGAAACCACCTCTAGTTCATAATCAGATGCTCTCATAGTAGCTTCATTAAATGCAGTGACAATTTCAGTCTTTCGAGCGCTCGCTATAAGTAAATCATACTCTGTCGGAATTATGATTGCCAAAAAGTTATCATTTAGTTTACTGAGACAAAGCTTCTCAACAGCTGCAAGGGCTATCCTCCGTTTAAGGGAATCAATCTCTGGGTCAAGAATGTAAATTGCAAAATCTGTAATTAACAGAATGCGGTATTTCATCTTCCCTGAACTAGTGAACTTCAAAACTTTATCTGCAAATAGAACTTGCTGGTCCCCTGTAAAGAAGAAAAAGAGTAACAGTTTAAAATATTATGAATTACTACACCTGATATTCCTCTCTCCCTCTCTCTGTCTCTCTGGTCTGCTTTCTTCAATAGTGTTATTGAAGTTATAGGGTTTTAGATAAAGAGGAAAGAAAAAGGAAAAAGACTTTAAATTATGAGTATGGTTTGATGTGATCGATGATTATGATTTGATCCAAAAAGACTAAACGCTAACCTTATCCATACCAATACAAGTTTCCAAATCCTAATTGAATAGGCTTATAAATCATGACAATAACAAAAAAAATAAGACTAATCTTAAGAGATAATCTAAAATACTCTACGATACGAAACTATTCCTATGAGAAAATCTATGATACTCTGAGATAATATCAAGATATTATAAGATATATCCATATCTTCTAACACTCGCCTTCAAGCTAAAGCTTTCTAAGATTTAAGCTCGTTAACTTTTGAAAGAGAAAAACAACCAAATGATATAATTTGATATTGAAATTCGGCAGGGCCCGTTCACGTATGGAACAAGAGTCGAGACGAAATTGCAACTTGGACAAAAGATGGGTCGAACTGCCATTGAGACAAAAGAAACTAATGCCAAATCACAAGTAAAACGGAAACATGTGCCAAACAGCATTCGAGACAAAACCTGTGCCAAACGCAACTGAGACAAAACCAGTGTCAAATTGCAACTGAGACAAAACCAGTATTTTCAAAGAAACACATCCAATTGCAGGTCAGATCAAAGAAACAAGGGAAGATCTGGGGAGATCATGTGGAAGTGATGTCAGAGCTGCAAATGGTGGCAAGAACAAACTCAAATGAGAGACCCACAAGTTGAAAGTGGCCAACGAATCAAATTTGACCAACGATGCGATGAAGGATGACAGGAAGGTAGAGTGTGGATCTCAAGTGCCAAGGAGAAGCTTGTTGGATGGACGTGCGTGACGGCACATGAAACTTCACCAAAAATAAGCGATAGGCAGCCTCTATAGCAAATAGTGGTGTTTCTTTCAGACTCTCAACAACCAAATTAGAAAGGTTCAGCCTCCTTGACAGAGGATAGCGACGAGATGATCGGAAAAGGATTTTGAATACAATTATTATAGTAGAGTCCAAGCATTAGGGAACTTGGTACAGGAATAGTGATGGGATAAGTCATGGAGGATAGTACAACAACTCAGACGCCATGTTGAAGTTATAGGGTTTTATATAACAAGGGAAGGGGAAAAAATAAAGACTTTGAATTATGACTGTGGTTTGATAATACATAAAAGACTAAATACTAACCCTTATTTATACTAATGCTAGACTCCAAAACGTAATTAAATAGGAAAATAAATCATGATGATAACAAAGACATGGAAACTAATCTTAAGAGATAGTCTAAGATGCTTTAAGATAAAAAAAACTGATGCTATAGATATATCCACGTCTTTGAAGAAATGTATTGGCTTTTAAAACTGTCCTTTAAACAACTTTATTCTTTCATTACTCCTTTCAGAATCCTTAATTCACAGTCACAAATCCAGAGTGAAAAATATAATTCATTTGTTTTCTATTTCGGATGCTATTTCAGTTAAGACATTAATTTTAGGGAATCAGTTTTCTTAGATGCACAGATTCCTGGAGGTAGCAAGTGGTGAATTAGTTAAATTCAAACCCAAAAGCTCGAGGTTCAAACTTCAATGTCCCTAGTGATGCCATGATGTAAGAAACAAACTTCTATAACTCCAGACACGGGGTTCAATAATCCTCATCACTCAAGAAATCAACTCAGGGATTTAACAATTACTGACTTGATATTCATTTTGAACCGCAGTAGATGAGGGGCAGGGGAGATTTAATTTACATTTTCAAAACGATGAGATGAGACCATTCAGAACTGCAAACGCTTCAGGAATTGCATTATTTTTATTAGCGTAAGTATAATAACTCGCATTGTTAACATTATTACAACCGGATTACTAAATCAAATTAAAATTACCGGAATAAAAGTAAGAAATTAAAAATAAAAATAAAAAGTGGTTGTTCAGGGGGGACCTTGTTTGTGCAAAATCTTCTTGAGATTGGGGTGAGAAGGAACGTTGATGTAATCTCTCTTACGGACCTTCTCTTGATCGTCCGTTTCATCGTGTTGGACCGGAGAGGAATCATCGTCCTGAACGTCGATCTGGTCAGGCCTTGGCATCCTCAACCGTTCCAAAAGTCCACACGGCAAGGGGTTGGGATGGAAGTGCTTACGAGTTATGAGTTGAGTTGAGATGAGCCAACTCGCTGTGCTGCGGGTACATCGAATCGCGTGCAGGTGGAGTGGACCCCGTCCAGCTGGGTCTGGTTGCTTTCCACTTACGTGGATAATTTTTTAGGATTTGGAAGTGACCTTTTACTTTAGAGAGGAAAGTGAGTTCATCTCTACCATTAATGGAATTTAACGGTCTAGATGTTTACACATTTTATTTTTTAATTTAATAATTTTGAAAAATTAAAAAGGGAAACAATCACCCCTACTACATTCAGCCACCATTTTTAATGCGGTGCTTATGGGTCAGGGGGAGGGTTGCTGCTGTGGGTGGTTTGCAAATGTTGACTATTAAAAATGGTGGTTTGCAAATGTTTACGGTAATGGAGCCGCAAAGCACACTTGGGATGGTTCTGTATTTTCATTTTTTTAAAATTATTAATTACTAATTAACCAAAAATCAATTATGTGACGCCACCAAGAATATTCCCATTTCAGAAGGCCATGAAAAATGGTGAAGAACAAGAGGATGAAACCTGTAACGGTGCGATGCGCTTCTTCTCGAAGATTAGTTGTTAATTTTTAATATTATTAATTTAAAAAATGAAACTGAATTAATCTAGACCGTTAAAATAGACAAACGGTAGAGATTGACTCACTTTAGAGGAACCAAATCTAATTTTTTATATATACCCCCGTCCTGATTACTATATTAAATAAGGTGATCGACAGGGTGAAGAAGCGCCCATGTGTTCATAGTATAATGGACAATAATTCACAGTGAAATTAAGTAGGACCATCAAATCTTACCGTAGTCTCACTATACTAGATCTCTCCCTTTCTCAATCTCTTAAGGTCGTCGTGGCGGTCCTCCCCAAACCCCTATTCACCGCTGCATGGTCCATGACAGTGTGCGAAAAGGGGCGTGTGAGTTGCAAAATGACTTGGAGGAAAACGTGGTGTCGGTGGGGGTGTTTCACTATCGTCGTAGTACGCTAAAACAGAAATGAGGCGGAGAAGAGACATGGTTTGTGGTGGAGGTTTTGCGATGGAGCGAAGTTAAAGTGGAGCTGGCGACTGACCTGTCGCGGTTGAGTGCTCGTAGGTGCTCGATGGAAGCGGTTTTCCGGGGGAGACTTGGGTGTTGTTATGGGAGTGGTGAAAATGGCACGTTCTCCACCACCACCCCTACTTGCTACCCCACCCGGACCGTGCCTCCCCTTTCCCTACCCCCGTCCACCCCCACCGAAAAATAAAATGTTCAAAATTTAGGGTGTCTGTTGTGCCCCTCTTAACCGCTAGAGAAGACTTCAACCTACCTTTTCTTGGTTCTTGAAATTGGATCTCGAGGTTCTTGAAAACTCTTTCGGATTTGCTTCCATAGTCGAATGATTTGCTGATAAACTCGGGGAAGAGAGTGTGACGGTTGGGTTTGGTTTGGTGTTTAGATCCAGAGGTCTTGCAATTCTCCAATTCTCGCACGGTGGGGAAAAGAGTGTGACGATGGCAGTCATGGCTGAGGGAAGTAGCGGTGGCAGTTAGGGTTTGGCCAGCGAGAATGAGACAATGATCTAGTGTGAGAGGGTCTATGGCATGAATGTGGGAAATAGATTGATCTAAGGATAAATAACAATGGTCCATTATGAGCTACATGAGAAACTTCTCCACCCTAAAAGTCTCCTATTAAATAATAATTTAATTTTGATTAAAAATTTATCAACGTACATGATGTCCCTATGTCTTTAAATTATTTCTTAAGATACTTGTTTTAATACACATTTAACTTTATTTTAAAGTATGAGGTAATTTTTATACATATTTTTTCTTGTAATCATTTTTTTGACAAAAATAAGCTTATATCATTTCATTAGCAATAATAGAAGTAACACAATCAGGAACGAAATCAAAGCTGTAGCAATAAGGCATAGATACAGCCGCTCTTGCTAGTACATGAGCAACCGTATTAACTTGCCGCTTTACAAAAATCACTGAGCAATTTTGTCTACTTAGGAGGGCTTCTCTAAAAGCAGTAATTATGGAACCAAACTCTGGCACATCCTCACCAATATTGTTGACACTATCCACCACTACTTTAGCGTCAAGCTCGAAAATTATATGATCAAAACCCATGTCTGATGCCCACTGAAGTGCTGCAAGAAGAGTTGTGGCTTCCCCTTCTTTCAGTAGAAGACACGGGCCAAACCAAACAGTTTTAGCCTCCAAGAAAAAACCCTGGCTCATCCCGAATACATAACCCATAGCTAATAAGATTCTGCTGAGCAAAAAATGCAGTGTCAATGTTACACTTAATGCTCCCGGGCGGCGGCATGGACCACTTAGGCGGCTCCATAGAAGGTTGCGTGCTCACCCTATTTCTCTCCCTAGCATGAAGCCAATCATCGTGGAACATCTTGGCACGGTACAGAACATCAGCAACCGATTGTGTCTTCGCATTCCACAGTTTTTCGTTTCTCTTCAGCCATAAGCTCCACAATATCATAGTGAAGTCCATTTGACTTTGGGTGTCTAACACAGCTAAGACTCGGAACACTAAATCCGCCATGGACTAACAATTTGGCACGAGCTGATCAATTGTGTGCCACCAATTAGCAGTGCACCAACATCTCACCCTGTCAGGACAAACAAAAAAGGCATTACACTCGGACTCCCAGTTAAGGTCGCAGATAACACGGTTTGGCGGACAATCAACTCGCTTAGATTGAAGCCGGATTCTAGTTGGAACACACCCTCTGTATAGCCTCCAAGCGAAGCTCTTCACTTTCGGTGGAATCTGTAACTTCCAGATTAAATTACAATCTCCCGGGACCCTCAAATGATCCGTTTGCAGCAACTTAGTCATGCATAGTTTGTAAGCAGATTTTGCTGTGTATAAGCCTTTGTTATCCGATCCCTAAATCAAATAGTCCAGCCTGCCAGATGGCAAAATAGGAACCTGTAGCACCACCTCGACCTCTTCATGTGTCAGGTATTTCCTAACTAGTGCTTCATTCCAATGCTTGTGATTCTGAGAGATAAAATGACTAACATGCAAGTCCAATAGGGAGGGATCCGGAGGAATAGGTAAGTAGCACATATGCTCATGACGAACCCAAGGCTCACCCCAAAACCGGATATTAGTTCCATCTCCAATCACCCATATACACCCTTCCTTGAGTAGTGTCTGAGAGCTCCTAATGCTCCTCCAAGCATAACATGGTCTATTGCCGAGACCAGCCTCCAAGAAAGACCCTTGACAGTAGTATTTGGATTTGAATAGGCATGACACTAGAGCATTGGGGTTAGACATAAGTCTCCACCCTTGCTTCCCAAACATTGCTAAATTAAAGGATTCTAGATAACAGAATCCCATTCCCCCATGAGCTTTTATACAAGTCAATTTCTCCCAAGAGAGCCACTTGATACCACCACCAGTATTCACATTTGAACCCCACCAGAAGGAGTTCATCATTTTCTCAATCTCGTCAGCTAGGGATGGAGGCAGAAGATAGATACTCATAGCATAGGCTGGAATTGCTTGAACAACCGACTTGAGAAGGATTTCTCTCCCTGCCCGAGAGAGTGCTTTGCCACACCAAGATTGAAGCCTACACCACACCTTATCTCTGACATATCGAAAAGCGGCCTTTTTACTTCGACCCACCATAGAAGGAAGACCCAGATATTTCCCAATGCCAAGACGGGTAGTGACTCCAAGAGTTTGAGCTAGACGAGAACAAGTATCGTGGTCTACATTCTTGTAAAAAATATTTCAGATTTTAAAAAATTAAGAGCCTGACCCAATGCTTGCTCATAAGTAAGGAGGATGCTCTTCATTTTGGATACTTCTTTCTCACAAGCCCTGAAAAACAAAAAATAATCTTCAGCAAAAAGAAGGTGAGAGACGATTGGAGCGCCTCTACACACTTTAATTCCATGGATGTCCCCACTACGCTCCGCTTGATGGATGAGGGCCGTGAGACCCTCCGCACAAAGAATAAAGAGGTATGGGGATAATGGGTCTCCCTGCCGCAGACCTCTCCCTGAAACAATAGGACCAACAGGCTCATGATTCACTATGACAGAGTAGGTGACAGTCTTTACACATTGCATAATCCAGCCAATCCACCTACTATCAAAGCCCATTTTTATTAAAATGGCTCGCAAATATTATTATATTAAATGTCAAATGAAATGTTAAAAGAAATTTAAAAATAAATTAACATTTATAATGAAAAAGTAAATTAACATTTTATTTTCATTAAAAATTTTGTACTCCACTTCTGTATCAAATAGAAATAGGATTATTTCAATTTTCACCTCTCCTTTTCCTCTTATTAACCAAATACAATGTCTCGTTAAATTAGTATAATGAAAGAACAATGATTGTACTATTTTATTTTTTTACAGAGATTGTACTATTTATTATACTTCCTTCAATATGTGTTAAAAAAATTCTTATATGTTTATTAATTTAAAAGTATAATACGAAAAAATTATGAATACATATTATTGACTTCGAATCAGATAATTGTAATTCATTCTGAACAGACTTATTATTATTTATCTAAAACACGATTTGATAAGCATAAGGTACCGAATAAATCAATATGATAATTTTGAATAGTTGTAAAAATGAATTAGAAAAACAAGACATCTCGATTTTGCGGGATAACTAAGAATTATAATGAATAATGTATAAAATATTATAAAAGGATGGTTTATTGCATCTTTGGATTACTTTATCTAGTTTTTTATATTTTATAACTTTTTAAAACGCTCAAAAGATATTTCGATTAAAGTTTTTAATGCTCGAAATTGATTCAACTTTAGCCGTTCCATGACTGTTTTTCAATTTAAAGTCTTTTTTTTTTGTTACATCAATTTAAAGTCTTTAAGATCTACAAATGGAAGGAAAGCGAAAATGAAAAAACAAAATCACAAGCTAAGAGGGAAAGTATTTATATAAAATAAAATAAAATTATATTAATTACTTTTTTTATACATATGATAGAAGCGAACACCCAACGGATAACTCGAGTTATGTCAATTAAAAAAAGGGATAACTCGAGTGCTTTATCTATTCTACGCGCTACCACTCTGAATTATAAACTGGTAATGAGGGACGCGGTTTCGTTTTCCTTCCCTAGAGAGCACAAAGCAAGTGGCCGCCGGCGGGGAGCAGTTGAAAAAATGCGCCCGAACCCGAACGCGGGAAAATAAAAATTTTGACGCCCGTTATTTTTCATTTCCACCAAAACGACGTCGTGAAAGCGGGATGATTAACGAATGGATGATAACGAATGGTGTATCCGGAGCGCGAAGAAAGACCGTCCCTTTTTAGCTGCGACTTTTTGACCCCGTTAGAAAAAGAGGATTGGATTTCGTACAGAAAACGCGAAGTAGGGTCCTACACCCACCCCTTTCGGAAAATTATTAACAATTAAAATAAAAGACAATAATAGGAATAGTAATTAGCAATAGAAGGAGAAGAGATTACATTAAAAGGAAAGGAAAGGAAAGGAGGAGGAAGGGAAGGAGAGAAAGAGAGTGGATCAATTCCTCAGCCGCGTCTGGCATTTATATAAGGTCATTTCTTCTCCCAATTCCACACCCCTTTCTTCTTTCATTTTAACCGCTATTTCTCTCTCGCTCTCTTGTTGTTCTTCCTCCTCCTCCTCCTCACAAACAAAAATACAAGCAAGGCAAGAGAAAAAGGAGGATCTCTGTTGCTTCCCTCTTGCTCCAGGAAAAGGTTGGTATGTTTGTGAATCTCTTGATCTGTTTGTGTTCTGTTTAATGTTTATGCTTGATCCGATCCGATCCGATCTGAGCTGATTTTGAATTTTGGTTAGGTTTTCTCGATGGCTTCCAAGCGGATCTTGAAGGAACTCAAGGATCTCCAGAAGGATCCTCCTACCTCATGCAGCGCCGGTATTCCTCCACCACTTCTCCTCTATTCTCATTTTTGGATTCTTCATCCTTTTTTTTTAAATTTTTTTGTTTTTGCTTCTGTTTCATAATTTTGGTTGCGGTGCCCGTATGGCTTGGATTTACACGATGTCCGATTTTCTGTAACTGTTATTTGTGGGGACATGATCGTAGTGGGAAGGGTTATAACGTCATTTCATCAGCAACGATGATCTCAGCGTGGCTCAACTGCAAATTATTTGCGGTTTGACTTGATGATGCTGAAGGGGAAACCGTTACGCTAATTTCGTTTTCAAATCTGTGTGCGTGTAGGAAAGACGTCTGTATGATAATGATTCGGATTCTATGTGGAATTGTTGATTGTTAAATAAATTATGATAAATATGCATCACCACGTTTTGAGGGAATTTACAATTATGTGCACTCCTGCTTTTTCATTTGAACAAATTATGTGCGTGTCTGAGCTTATATTCTTCTTTCTAACTAGCAGATGGCTGCCAGAAAATCAGTGGAATTTTTTTTCCATATTCTATATCTATAACTATATATAAAAGGGATATCCCTTTTTGGTGTAGACTTTTTTTCTTCCAATTTTACCCTTCATTTCTCTTTTATCTATGCTTATCCATAAATTAACTTCTCTCTACCACTTCTTTTCCCTGATAGCGGTTAACATATACACACGTAAATTTATAGTGAAATCAAATATCTTAAATCAATTTCTAAAAAGTAAATCCAAATCCAAATTCTTTTTATTAAAAGAAAGTAACATATATGTGTACATATCAATAGGCGTTAAATACTGTTAATTAATAATAATATGTCATTTCAAAATTAGTGTAATAAAATACAAGGAATGCTTAATCAAATTTCTTAAAACCAACATTAAACAATAAAATGCGATAAAATATTTCATACTGTAGCGTAATAGAAATGCGGAAAGACGGGCACGGTAGTGCCCGTCTTGCCGCTAGTAAAATATATAACATGGATAACTGTAGTTAATTTTCTTAAATAAATAATAATAATATTCGAACAAATTATCTGTTTCTGACTCTGAGCTTATATTTTTTCTATCTAATTGCCTGATTGAACAAATAATATTGTTCCCTGCATCATGCCTACGTTCTTGCTGCCTCACTTGTTTCAAGACTAAATTTGCAATAAGGAAATCGGAATTGCTGTGGTTGAGGATTGATTTGTGTTGCAATTGTACTTTTTACCTCTAATTATGATCCATTTCTTGTCAAAATTAGAAGATATGTCTGATCAGCGATAATTTTATTCAAAGTATGCACTGTCATAATTCCCATTTCTCATTTTAGATCTCTGCTCGTACTATTCTGCAACCCTACAGAGTGGGGATTTTAAAGTTACTTAAAATCTCTTTAAGATTTTCACGCCACCTTGGTTTTTATTGCTAAACAGACAAAATTAACAGTATAATTCTAGTGCATGTTTAGATTAGCTTATCTTGAAGAAAAAACTCTTCTTCTGACGTTTGCTGAGAGAGATTTTGCAAAAACAGCATTTATTTACCCTGAATTTATCTTTCCCAAATATATACATAAAACTGTTGGAATTTCACATGGCTGGTTCTTGCACGTGTCAGCTGGCTATATAAGCTTACCAATTAAAAGCATGAGAGCTTTTTTATGTAGGAATTTGTCTAGTAGTCTAGTTATATTGTTGTTGGCATTTAGAAGAACTTGGTGCTTATCCCATGTTTTGACTGTTTGTTTCGAAACATTGCAGGTCCTGTAGCTGAAGACATGTTTCATTGGCAAGCAACAATTATGGGTCCTCCTGACAGTCCTTATGCTGGAGGTGTTTTCCTAGTCACTATTCATTTCCCTCCGGATTATCCCTTCAAGCCACCCAAGGTTTGTATTCACTGAAGTGTCTTTATGTAATGTTTCTTCTCTGCCATTAGTTCTGTACCACTTATTTCATTTGAAATTTCTATTTATTTCTCTATTGTTTGTAACTTTTCTTTATTTCTGTGCCAGTTAATTTTTAAATAATGCTGTGATATGTTTTTTAACGCTTATTCAGTTTCTTTGGAGCTTTTCTGTTCTAATTTCTACGGGAGCCTTTTAATAGTGAATGCTTACAGTCATTTCCAGACAAGAGTCAAAATTTTATGTTTGGTTTCAAAATTTTCAAGAGAGGACAAATTCAGTATTAGATGGTTTATACTGCTCAAAAATTCAACGAGGATTATACCTGTTGTATATATCAACAATTTCTTTGTTGTATGCTGTTACGAGCATCATGTAACTCCTCCAATCAATCTCTTGTGTGTTGTACTGATGGATGGAATGTGAATATCTTGCAGGTTGCATTCAGGACAAAGGTATTTCACCCAAATATAAATAGCAATGGAAGCATTTGCCTTGACATATTGAAGGAGCAGTGGAGCCCTGCACTAACCATTTCCAAGGTCTGTTTCTTGATCGTTTGCATAATAAGAGCAATTCTTAATCCTTAAATATGTTTTACTTATTCTTCCTATGTAAACCATCTACACTCAGATGTGACAATTCCATAGTTTTAATGACAGCAATATTTATCGGGCATATGATTCTAATATTTGTATTCAATTTTAATTTACAATTATAAATGTTTTTTAAGCTATCATCCAATTTTGTCGCTATATTATAAAAGATATTTGACTTTTTATGTAGTTATTGTAGTGGTTTCTTTTGTGTGTTTGTGTGTGTGTAATTTTTCATGAAAATCTTTATATTTTTATGATATGAAATCTGATCTGAATGGCTGATTTACATGAAGTTAGGAATTATGTTTTTAATTTGAATGACACACATGGAAGGAGACCAGAATAGGTAGCTTGATAGATGATACTTGCAAGCAGATATTTAGCTGTTTTATTTAGGGAAAATGATCCTAAGTCAGAACATTGTATTGGATTGCATCTAAGCATTATTTACTTTGTCGTTTACGTGTTTAGGTGTTGCTATCAATTTGTTCCCTGTTGACGGACCCAAATCCTGATGATCCTTTGGTCCCTGAAATCGCCCACATGTACAAGACCGACAGGAACAAGTACGAATCAACTGCCAGAAGCTGGACCCAAAAGTATGCCATGGGCTAAGTGACCTGTGGTATGTGTGAGGGGGAGCCTTTTTACTTCCAGTATTTAGGCTTAACAGCCTTGTATGAATATTTGTCGTCTTCAATCATGAACAGATTAAGGCCCCTCCGGTTAAAGATGAATAGGGGAAAAACGTTTCTCCTGCTGTTTGTATTGCAAAAAATGTTAATTTTAGAAAAGTTAAATGCGGCCAATTTAAATGTTTGTCCAATTTTTTAACTGTTAGTAGTGCCATCACATGTATATTCCCTTCTCGACTAGGGATGTTCCCGCAAAAGTTGTTCAGGATTGGCATGGTAAGTATTTGCTTAACGAGTGTAGGTGATATGAGTACAACCATGCATATATATATATATATATATATATATATATATATATATATATATATATATGCATGGCATAGTGGGTGGGTACTTATATGTATGTATATATATATGTATGTATATATATATATATGCATGGCATAGTGGGTGGGTACTTAGGGTATATATATATATATATATTTTGTAAAAAAAAGGAAGAGAATCTTGTTAAAACCTTTTGATGCAAGATTCTCTTTAGGGAAAAAAATATCTAGAAGGAAAAAGAGTACTTCCCACTAAATTTTATTAATAAAAAGAAAAAAAATAGAATAAGTAAACATGGGGAGACTTGGCCAATACTCATGGACAAAGACATTAGCAAATAAAACAGTAATGGTATATAAATGCATTACTATAATGAATTTGATCCCAACTATGTTAGCACCAAAGATATTAATAATCATTTGCAGCATACTAAAATCAAATGTCAAAATGAAAATACAGATAAACCAACACGTAAGGGAGTGAACCAAACCCATTGGAAAAACAACAAAATACTTAGGAAACAGGAACCCAAAAAAATTAGGTAAAACGAAAGTAAGGAAGACCCAATCTGTTGCGGGCAAAATCTTCAACGAGAAACGAGGGGATAGTGTTCCACCAATGCAGGCCAGACGAAGAGACACCGTAATTGGCCAGCTTGTCAGCGCATGAGTTACCTTCTCTACAGATATGAGAGTATATGAAAGTCATCTTTTTAGTGAGGAGGATGCAGTTAATCCAACGATTGTGCAGCTTCCAAGGCACAATATTATGATTTGTGAAAGCAAGAACCACCAATTTAGAATCGCATTCAAGCCAAAGTTTATGCCAATCATTTCTGTAGGCCAACTCTATAGCTAAAATAGCTCCCATCAACTTAGCATAAAAAGCATTGGCAATACTAATATGGAAAGAGAAGCAACCGAGGGTGGCTGCCATTCTATCTCTAAAGATACCACCGCAAGCTGCAAGACCAGGGGATCCTTTTGCTGCGCCATCAGTGTTGACGTTAATCCAGGTAGAATTAGGAGGGGTCCAGTTAACTTCCGTAATCTTGGGTGATTTACCCATCTTGCCTTTAATATTGAATATATTAAGGAGGTCGAGATCATGAAGATCTCCTGAGCAATATCCAGAGGAGAGATTACATGTGAGATTAACATTGGAGATAATCTAATTAATAGATGTTGCCAGAGAGATACTTTTATTCTCAAAACGGAGTTGATTCCTGCAGTGCCAAGTGGCCCAGATGAAGTATGCAATAGCAGCAATGATCACATCTTTGGTTTGGGAACTCCAGCTGTTAGTGCAAACTTAAGAATAGATAAAATAGAAGAGTTATCAATGCTGAACCCTGTACAATGACCCAGCCAGTTCCATATTTGAGAAGCAAAAGAGCAATGATAGAACAAATGATCTGATGTTTCATAATTAGAACCACATAAGCTACACATCGAAACAGTAGTACAACCCCTTCTCCATAACTGCTCATCAGCAGGGAATTTATTATGAATTAATCGCCAAATCAAGAAGGATTTGGAGGGAGGGATAGACTTGCTCCAAATAAGCTTGGACCAATGAGACTGGGTGGTGGCGGCCTGAGTGAGATAGACTTCTTTGAGGGAGAGACCACCCGAGTCATTATCCTTCCAAAGACGAGAATCAGAGCTAGGGATCTGAGGAATACTAACCTTATGTAAGTCATTAATGAGAATAGAGTACCTCTGAAGCAAAGGTTGATGGAAATGCCATTCAGAGCCAACAATGAAGTCACTAACAGTAGCTTTTAAGGACTTGTGAACCGATTCAGGAATGTTCATCATATCAACAATAGGCTGGGATACCCAGCAGTCTAACCAAAAATTGATACTAGTACCATCACCAATCTGCCACGAAGTATGAGAGTCCACAATATTGGTGAAATGCTTCAAACCTGCCCAAATAGAGGAGGAAATGTGATAGCGAATAGGGGCCTTATGAACAAAAACCCTCGCTCTAAGTAATTGGGCCCACTGAGCATCTGAAGAATAAAGCTCTCAGCATCTCTTTAAGAGGGCTGCTTTATTAGTAGCTTTTAAATATCTTAAACCCAAGCTGCCGTCCCTGGAAGAGGTACACACTTTGTGCCAAGCGACATTAACTACCTTTTGAGTGTTAATGTCCCCCGACCAAATAAAATTACGGATACACCTGTCAAGCATATTAAGAAGTGAAACAGGCCAAGCATAAACCTGAAAAGAATAAATAAGCATACCAAAAATTACCAATTTAACTAATTGGACTCTTCCCATAATAGAAAGTAAAGAACCTTTCCAATTGGCAAGCTTAAGGAGGATTTTGTCAGCAATAGGCTGAAGATGAACCTTTTTTGGCTTGCCATGAAACAAAGGCACACCTAGATAGGTGAAGGGAAGCTAACCCGCTCCAAAGCCCAATAGAGAAGCTATAGATTGAAGCCTAGCATGAGGGATACCCCCAGCATAAAATTTAGATTTCTTCTGACTAATAATCTGACCAGAAGATTGACTATACAGATTGAAAAGGTGTATAATGTGTTCAATGTTCTTTTTGGTACCTTTGCAAAAAATGAGAATGTCATCAGCATATAGAACGTGACTAGGCACTTTGTAGCCTCTAGGGCTAGCCATTTGCAAAAAATCACCCTGCTGAACAAGTTTGAGAATCCCTCTGCTGAGAACCTCTTTTGCCAGACAAAAAAGGGGGGGGGGAGGGGAAGAGGATCACATTGTCTAACCCCTCTTTTACAAGCAAAATAGCCAATAGCTTTACCATTGACGGAGATAGAGACCTTAGCAGATTTGAGGATAACGTCCACCCAATTACAAAAGATATAGTCAAAACCAAACTGCTTAAGAGTCTTGAGAAGAAAGTTCCAGTCAACAGTGTCAAAAGCTTTTTTAATATTAATCTTGAGAGCAATATTACCCCCAAAGCACTTTTTATTAAGAAGAGTGACGGCTTCAGAAGCCACCCCAATGCAATCAAAGATTTGGCGCCCTTGAATGAAACCAAGTTGATTAGGAGAAATAATTCTAGAGGCCACCGTAGCAAGTCTATCAGCAAGAACTTTAGTAATGATCTTGAATTTGAAGTTAGCTAATGCAATAGGTCTATATTGACCAATTACATCGGCCTCAGGAGTCTTGGGGATGAGGGCCACTATGCTTGAATTAAAATTAGGAAGAATATTCCAACCCTTTTGAAAGAATTGAAGCACTGCATTAAAGATATCTACACCAATAATATCCCAGTATTTTTTATAGAAGAAACCACCAAAGCCATCAGGGCCAGGAGCACCATTAGCATTCATAGAGGAAACTGCATTCTTCACCTCATCCATAGAAGGCATATTAGTCAACATTAAATTATCATCAACAGACACTTCTGGAGAGATAACAGATTCGATCAGGCCACTATCCACACAAGTATTATCAGAGGCAAATAAAGAATTGTAAAAATCTAGAACATGATCCTCAATACCAGCAGGGTCATCAATTATATCATCACCTGATTTAAGCATCATGCATATATTTATTTATTTATAGAATTATGATTATACTATTAAATTAAAAAATTAATGCAAGTTTGTGAATTTGTAGATCCCAAAGTTTAGAGGAATCTTCACTGTTTATAACAGATTTGTAATGGAATGTAGTCTACATCTGAAATATATACACGAAGGTCATACACTACCAGCTAAACATTCCAAACATAGATGTCTAAGTTTATGCTATTTACACCCAAAACTTATGCTATGTACAGCTGCAACCATAATGTGCAGATATGTCCGTGGTGCTTAGCATAACTGTCAAAGTATTTGTCGCTTGGACGTTTGGGCGCGGGTTCGAATCCGCTACGCTCCCTTTCAGCGCTCTTTAAAGTATGTAGTAGGCCGTTGGACCATCAAACCAAAAAAATGATGTGCAGATATCACAATATCTTCATGATATTAATAGCGAGATATCAGCCTAATAACCCCCCTCCCCCCCCAACAAAAGTTGGAGCATGTAAGTTTTGGATGCCCAACTTGTTTAGAAAATAATCAAATTGTCGTTTTCCCAAGGCTTTGGTAAGTATGTCAGCTAGCTGAATATTAGTGGACACGTGATGAGTTGAAATGTTGCCTTTGAGAAGTTCATCACGCAGGACATGAAGTCAACTTCAATGTGTTTTGTGCGCTCATGAAAATCTGGATTTGCAGCAATATGCAGTGCGGATTGGTTGTCACAATGAATTTTCATGGGGCGTGAGTGAGAGACACCTAGAGAGGACAACAATGCTTTTAACCATTTGAGCTCACATGTGGTAGTGGCCATGGAGCGATATTCAGCCTCGGCATAGGAACGTGAGACAACTTGTTGCTTCTTGGTTTTCCATGATATAATTGAGTTTCCAAGACAACTTGTTGCTTCTTGCTTCTTGTTCTGTTATTTCCAATTAATCAAAAAAAAATTAGTATTGAACTCTCCAAATTTTTTTATAGTTAATTATAATGCAAGTAATAAGTATTGACACTTAGGTATTCAATAAGTAAAAGTATACTCACTCCAGTCTCAAATATAAGCAAAAGTCAAAATATATTTGGTATAAATTGTACCAAATATATTTTAACTTTTGCTTATATTTGAGACTAGAGGGAGTGTGTATTAAAATCACTATCCACGCAAGTGTAGGTCTAGTTATGAGTGTTTTTTTAATTACGATTATAGGAAAGGTACTATAGTATCATAACTAGATTTTATCTATTGTCATTCCTACAAGCTCGTGTATTTACCATGGTTTGAAGATTTTCATATGGATTAGGTTAGGAATTATGATGTTTATTTTTTTATGTATAGTTGTCTTATCTCTTGAAGTAAGATTGAAAACATTTGCATATATACTACTCCATCCGTCTCAATATATATATCACATTTTAAAAAAAAATTATCCCAAAATATATGCATTTTCTATTTTCAATGTAATATTAAATATTTTCTATCAATTGTACCCTCAAATATTTCACTTTACATTTATGACAATAGTTAATACACAATTAGTTAATAAAATTAATTTGATAAAATTATCATTCTTTTTTTATTTATTGTTTTTTTAAACCGTGTAATTTAGCCGAATATTACTTTTATATATATATATAGAGGGACGGATGGAATATTTAATAAATGGACGATTATGATTTTGGGGAATCAAAATGGGGTAAAAAGCGTATGACAATTCGCAAAGAAGTCCTTCATTTCTTTCCGATATCCTAAGCTTCTAGAAGCTTTTGGAGTGAGATCGTCGTCAAGGAGATCTTTAGCAAATTTCTCAAGAAGACACACAAGGTGTTGAAGCTAACCTTTCTGCTAGCTCTGATGGAGATTGACCTTCAATCGCTCGATGTGCTTCTACACTTTGCTAAGGAGTTTGGTGTGTTCGGGATTTGGTGCCACAAGATCTCTAGCCACGAACTCGGTATGGTGACAAATGAAGTCAGACGTGTTTTCAAAGAATTAAAGAACATTATCGTTGAAGGCAGCACAGCGACCCAAAATGTTTCCTTAAGCAAAGGCCACATCCCCTAACAACCAAAGAAGAAGAAGTAAAGAAGCTTGTTCAAGAGCAAAAGGAAGGGAGTTGTTCATCTGCAAGTCCAATGACAGTATTGCTAACACACTAGAGGAAAGGAGCAACTTGAGAGATTGAAAAAAGAGAGGGGGGGGGGGGGGAAATCAAGAGCAGTTGGGAAAGACCCAAAAAAATAACGAGAAATCCAATTTCAGTCAAAGTGTCAAACACAACTCTAGCTCTATCGCCCGCAATGGAACGTTGGAATTCACAACTCGCAAGATGCTCGAGATCCAAACATAGGCGAATTCTAGTATGCTCGAGATCCACTGTAGGTGGTGCACGTACGACAACGTTTAATTACCATTGGATTCACAGTTTCACCTAATCTTATGATAGACCACCTGCATCAGATTTTTGATCTTTCTCTCTCACTGCGATGGCGTCGTCTTGAATTCGGTTCTGCGCTACATCTTGGCAGCATGAACGAAACCAGCAGGACATGGAATAATAGGAGAATCAGCAGCTGGGGTTTTGGCAAGGTGGAAGAAGGTCATGATATCAGAGTCATCATGGTGAGGAGCTTCCAAGGGTTCCAATTCCATGGTGAGGAGAGGGGAAATATAGGCGATTTATGTGGATGTAGATAAGCGACCATTGTCATTTTCATCTGCAAATGAAATCACTGTGTGCTGTTTGGTTTTCCTTCCCCCCCCCCCCCCTTTCTCTTTCTTCTTCTCTCTCATTATATTCAAAACACGCGTTTAGGGGTAATGGCAAGTAAAATGGTCTGCATCTGAACTATAACTACAAAGTGATAAAGTGAAGGAGCCAATTTCATTAATGGAACTTGAATGGCGAGTACTACTAAAACCCCCATTTGGACTAGTAACACCCCCTTGTTAGCTTTTTTTAATTTTGAAATAACTAAATTGCCCTTAATTTGTTTTTTTTTCCCAAAAAAATCTCCAAATCCGAACCCCAACTGTACTCCTACATAAATTCAATTCACAACATACGTAAATCCAATTCATAGCGTACGTGAATTCAATTCACGAAGCTTACGTGAATTCAATTATCGGAGTACGTAAATTCAATTCACGGAACTTACGTGAATTCAATTCACGGAACTTACGTGAATTCGACTCACGTAAAATTTGAAAAAAAAAATGAATGTTCAGAGCTTCGTTTCACAGAATTGGGGATAAGAGCAATTTAGTCTTTTCAAAATTAAAAAAGCTCACAAGGAGATGTTACTAGAACCAGCCAACTTGAATTGCTGTCGTGCTTGATTTTAAAATATTTTTAATTCATATTTGAAGCAAAGAATAGGGTCTTACACAAAGTGCCCCAAGGACACTAGTTAAGAAATCTAAATATTGAAGTTTTATTTTGTTTCTTTAGCATTTGCTAAAAGAATATTATAGTCTTTTGTTTTAAAATACATGTAATGTATTTATACCGATCTTAAAACATCTAAGCATTGCAGCCTTGAATTTCATTTGGGTTGCTTAACCTATTTTTATTGGGCCCATTTATGCTAAGTCACTTTTAAGAGCCCAGTCATGTTTAACTCTAATGGGGGTTCTTAAAAATCATTGTGCCACATTGTCTCTCTTTCTCCTCTCTTCCTCGCCTCTTTCTTTCTCCTGAATTCCAAAACATTCCTCTTGAGAAGACGCTCCAAATACAAGCTTCCTTCTTTCAAGTTCTTCCAGGTCACTTCAGTACGTCTTTGCGTCTTTCTTTCTGTGTCTCCCCCTTTCAGGTACAAGCTTCATTCTTCCTAGGGATGACAATGGGCAATGGACTCTATGGACACCCACAAAAATTACCAACAATGGATAGAGTAACTACTTGGTCAAAAGATATGAGCATGATTATGAGTAATTACCAGCAAATCTTATCGGATGCATGTACGAGCACCCCACTACAACCCGCCTCATACCCACACTTTATATATTTATTTATTTATTTACTGTATGTTTGTATGTATAATTAAAATATAAAATTTAAAAATAAAAATAATCTAAATCTAATATTAAACAAGACTTGGAAGTTTTATGAATTTTTCATTCTGAAAAATTATTGCAATATTTACTCAATGTTCAAACATAATATTATGAGCTGCATTTAATAAATTTACTATATTGTATTTTAATTTAGTTAAATAATTTTGTTTGTAGTGCTTTATATATGACTAAGTTTGAAAGATCAATTAGTTATGATTGTATTTTTAGTCAACGTTTATTTATTTTTTATAGTTAATTAAAGTATGGTACTGGGTACAAGTACATGTACTTAGGTACCCACCGAGTAAGGGTACGAGTAATAAATTGTTATCCATGTGGGTATACGTCTGGGTACGAATGAGAGTGTGGGAATGAGTACTATAGTTCCCTACCCAGACCCTACCATTGTCATCCCTACCTCTTCCAGATCTGGGGTGGAGTCATGTGTCTTTCTTACGATGCGTAGTGGCGTGACTTGGCCGAAGAAGACGCTCAAGGGGTTGCGACAGTGACAGAATGAGGTCACGAGGGTGGCTACTGAGGGGAACAGTTGTGGGTCACACTCTTTCTTTCTCCACCAATAGCTCACACTGAGGGGCATCACCCAACAGTTGTTGTGGTTCTTGAGATGAAAAAGGTATGGATCTAGGTACAAAATGTTAAATTGAGATGGGTCCAAATAAAAATTATATAAGAGATAAGCAAAAAATTTAAATTTCAGTACACACCCTCAATATGAACTAGGCCCGCCTCTGGTTGTTGGTTGTGGCGGGTGTCTTACAATTGTGGCGGTGTTCAAGAAAATATACGTTCTGCAATGACTTTTTAAAACCGTAAATAACAAAAAAAAATGAAAGTGATTAGGTGTTTGGAAAATTTAAAACGTAATCACTCTAAATAAAACATAAAGTTATGATAAAAATATATTTATCTATATAAAAGTTTATGAAGTTATTAATATTCTTTCAATTCGTCAAAAAAAATTATTTTTAGTCAATCGTTATTACTTTGTATTTTGCTGGTAAGTATATTTCTTATCTTAAAAAGGTCAAATTCATTCTTTTTTTTTTGCCTTTTCATTTTTTAAGTCCTTAAATCTCTTCGATAAATATAAGCTAGCAGAGTTGGATGCTCTAAATTGAGGAATGCATTTTAAATGTGTAAAATTGTATATATTTAGAAATTAAGCAAGTAAATTATTTTTATGTGGTATGAAAATATATAGACTTTTTTTTTTGACTGGCTGAAAATATATAGATGACTAGCGAGTTATTTTTTATTAGTGAGATAAGTAAATTTTAACCATTTAATTTCATATAAATAATTAATATAGAAATATAAGTTATATGACTCTTTAAATCATGATCTTTAATTGTTGAAAAAAATTATGATCTTTAATTTTTCTAATCATTCATATATGATTGAAATTATTTACTTTCCATATTAATTTCTAAAAATAATCCCTACCCGTATATATATATATATATATATATATATATATATATATATATATATATATATTTCCTTTTTTAAGAAGACATGGAATTCTATGTGGCTTCCTCGTTGACCTAAGAGAAAGGCTGACCCGGTCCGATATACACTGATCCTTTTTATTTTGTGATCAAGATTTAGCTAAGCAGGCCAACCATGTTCCAATCTTGAATACCCTTTAAAGAGAAGGGTTGCTTCCAACAGCCATTTTTACTTTGGGCTTAAATATGATTTCAGTCCATAAAAAATTCGAAAAGTTTGTTTTTGATCTCAAAAAAAATTGAAAGTTTTTAGTCTTCCAAATTTGAAAATGTTTTTCGGTTAGCCTCTCACTCTGACGCCGTTATGTGGCGCTTATGTGACAATATTTTTAGAGGACTACACAAACTTTTAAAATTTTTGGGGACTAAAATCGAACTTTTAGAATTTTTGAGAGACTAAAATCATATTTAAGCACTAACAGCGTCAGAGTGAGAGACTAACGGAAAAATATTTTTAAATTTGGGGACTAAAAACCTTTAATTTTTTTTTGGAGACTAAGAACGAACTTTTCGAATTTTTAAGGGACTGAAATCATATTTAAGTCTTTTTTTTATCAACATGCACTCCTCTTTTTTTTTCCCCAATAGCTCTACCCCTCCCTTTCTCTCTCCAACCCACCCCCACCCCCACCCATGTCCTCCCCAGCAGCCCCCTCCTCGGCAACCCTTTCCCTAGTAGCCATCCTCCCTCCCCTGAAAAACCCTTCCCTGAAATCCCTCATTTTTTAAAATTTTTTTTAAGAAGCAATTTTTTTCCTTTCGTAAACTTATTTTAGGAATGTAAAAAATTTGCTTGGGTAAAAAACTTTGAAAACTAGTTTCGGAAAGTAAAAAACTTTGAATTTTTATTGATGTGAAGTAAAAATTTTTGTATTTCAGAAACAAGTTTTCAGAAAGCATAAAAATTTTATGTCAAAAAAAGAAAGAAAGCCTAAAAATCATAAAAATTTTATGTCCAAAAAAAGAAAGCCTAAAAATTTGCTTCAGGAAAAAAATTGAAAATAAAAAGAGGGCTTTTTTTGGGGGGGGGGGGGTGGTTAGGGTGAGAGTAGGAGGCGGTGAGTGTGGGAGGCAAAAGTGAGGGACTGTGGGAGGGGGCTGCCGGTGGGAGGGGGGTTGCGGTGGTAGGGGATGGGAGAGAGAAAGTGAGGAGTAGGGTTATTTTGGGAAATGTGTGGGGTGGGGGTGCTGCTTGAAAAAGGGGGGGGGGGTACCGAAAGAACCCCTTAAAAAATCATAACAATAATCCAATAATTTTTTATTGTAATAAAAAGAATGGGCTTGAAGCCCATCACGGACGACCAACTCATTTAAACTGGGTTTTCTCAACTTCACTTAGAATCTCAACCTTGTTAAGGTTTGGCGTTCTTTGGTTCCCCTAGGGTTCGTCGGCGGATCGGCGCCGCGTTTCTGGCACACCTGGTGTCGCCCGGTTGGTGCAAACAACGTTGTTTTCTCTTCTCCCTTCAAGCCACCTCCTCTGCTTTCACTTGCCCTGAGTATGTTGCGATCACAGTTCCGTTTCTCTGCCGCCAGGTTGGTGCCCACCACCGTGGCTCTTCATCTCTCTCATGGTGGCAGTGAGCCGCCTCCAGCCATAGATTGGGAACCTACACCCCCACCACCGGAACCACCACCAAATCGCTGCGATTATTTCTCTGCAACCCCACCCACCTACCGAAATAAACCTCCCCCTCCTCCACCAGAGCCACCCGATTTCAACCCCTTCCATCCCCATCTACCACCAACCGCAACAAACCCTCCCCTTACACCATTAGTGCCACTTGATTTCAACCTTTGCCAGCACCGTCTTGAGTCCTACTATCACCAACTGGTGCCCACAGTTTCCACACCCACAGAACACTCTCCAACCACCATAGACACCTAATTTTCTGTGGTATCCCAAAAGCCCGTGTTTTCTCTGCCGTGCCCTAGCCAAAATGTGCGATGCAGAGCTAATTTTAGCAGATTTGGCCCTATTGTTCTATGGGTCTTCGAATACCTCTGCAGTGAAGCTCTCTACTTCACAATTTGTCCAATCTGGTGGTGTTCCGGTGACAAACCCAGTGATAAAGTCAAATTTGAGCACCATGGTCCCAGATCTGGTGGTTGCATACAGAGCATGGCCACCGGTGGAGGAGAAGACTCCAGGGGCATTTCAGTCTTTTGGCTTGAGAACACCATTGAAACCTTAATGGGCCTGGCCCATAATGACTTACGTGTTAGCAGGGTCTGTGGTGGTGGGATTGGGCTTGGCTGTTAGTTTCTTAGAATAATGTGGTAGGCTTTGTCCTTAGTGATTTGGAGCATCTCACTTGCTTAAGGTTGTATATTTGAGATTGCAGTAACCCTGTATTGTGCCGCAATAGAGGGTTGTTTGCTTATGCTTGGTGTAATGTTTTGAGGCTTTGCCCATATGAATAAAATATTGCACTTTTGACCACACAAAAAAAACAGGGTTTTCGCAGTGTCGACTTGGATCCTCATTCAATTTACTTTTTCCGAAAGAAAACTTCGGCATGATGATTCCCTAAGTTTGTGGTGGTGGTGGTGTTGTTGTTGTTAACAGATTTGTCAAACATTTCTTGCATTGATATAAGACTTCACAAGTTTTACTGTATATACTCACTCCGTCCATTAATATAAGACTCTTTTGTAAAATTTTCTTGTCCCTTAATATAAGACTCTTTTCAAAGATCAATGTGCATTAATTATTTTTTTACAAAATTATCCCTTATAATAAGGTGCATTAATTCTCTCTCTCTCTCTTAATAGTTTTGGAAGATGAGAAGGGTAACTTGAAAAAAATAAAACATATTTTGTACAAATTTAATATTAATAACTAACAAAAAAAAAGCGTGACATGGTCAAAGAAATCCTATATTAAGAGAGGGAGTATGACATAAGAGCTTGTTTAAAAGGTACAGCAAAATGTTTCTTCCTTTATTTTGCCCTGCATCTGTGTTCCTACTTCATTTACTCGACAGACACCAATCAATCCCACTATTCTACTCGTTTAATTCAAAAAATACTTTCCGTAACAAGGTCCTTTACTCCCTCAGCTGCAATGCCTGGCATTGTCAGGTGAGATCAGTGAAAAAACGAGCCATCAGCCAACAATTGCATGGTTCCGCAAAAATTTGGTGAATATTAAATGCTCTTTCAGTTGGTAGTTTTTATTTGAAATTTAATTTTGATATAGCCTCGCCAAGTAAAATATCATAGATATAATTAGGGTCGTACTAACAAGTGTCCTAAGGACATTGTTTAAGGATTTCAAATAAAGTAAATATTCATTGTAAAGCTAAGTTAATCTCTTTTCAATATATTAAATACACAATTTCCCATAAAAACTTATTTCTTTTGACTTATTAAACAATTTCCTTAGGGCACTCATTAGCATTTTCCATATAATTATTTGAGTAGTACTACTTCCGGTCCTATTTATATGAGAAAAAACTAAAATTTAGTTCATTGAATAACTCATGTATTTAGTCATTATAGACAAAATAGGAGAGTTATTTATTGAAGTTTTTCTCTTAAGTAAAAGAAATTTAATCACTGTCATTATTTGTTGGGAGATTATTTGTAGTCAGTTTATATGCACTTTTTCGTTAAAAAATTAAAATGCCTTAAAAATTATAAGATCATTGGATATTTTAACGTGTAAAAACCAGTTTCAACATTTTTCCTAAAAATAGCTTTTGAAAAAAAAAATATTCAAATGCATCGATGATCATCTAATTTTTTTTTGTCTTATATCCTTTAATTTTGTTCCTCAAATTTGTTGACTAACAATAAACAGGCCAACTTACCATACTTATAGCAACAACAGGGGGGCAGTGAGCATTATTTTATATGAGTAGGGGAACCGTTAATGTCTCTAATTTCAAACGACTATGAACCTAAAAGATGTCTCTCATTTATATACTATATAGTATACATATAGCTTAAGCTATAAATATTGTGGCGGCAACATCAAAGGACATCTTCCATGCAGGAATTGCCCACCGAACTCCCTCATGGGCCGTATGCTGCATTAACTCTTCGTCACAAGCACTATGCAACTCCTATTGATTGAGTTTAGTTATTTAAAGATGAGATCTTCAGCATGCCAAAAACAAAATATGTTTATTGTTTTAGTCAAACAAGTTGTAAATTTTAAACAATTGAACTTGACATATAAAATCTGTGATTTTTATATTTTTCATAATTTTTTCATCGATAAGGTAAATTTAGCTAATGAAAATGAGCTAAACGGATTAAATAAATGATCTGATGACCTTAAGTTCGTATTTTTGCCAGTAACCATATGTTAATAAATCATTGATATGATATGTCATGTAAACTATCATTTTAATTCGTATTTTATATTATTTACATGTTTTTATATAGAAATAATGGTCTATAATGACTGAGACAAGACAATTAAATATTCAAACAAAACATGTATATATATATAAACAATATACATAGTATCATATGCGTTTCAAAAACAAAATCAAAAGTAAGAAACCAAAATCATTCGATATTTTTTTTGATAAAAAAATTATCTGATATTTTACATATGCATTTCAAAACAAACTATATCAACAAGGATATATTACCATGTTGCGTAAAGTAATTTTTATGTAGCCAATGTAATTTTATTGTTTACAATCAATTGCCAAAAATTTATAAATATGAAAATATTATATGAAACCACACATGATAATATAGATATGAAAATATTATATGAAAAGTTATAAATATGAAAATAATATCCACTACATGATGTTGTGAAATTAAATGGAGTAATTTATAATTGAAGGAAGTGGTTTTTTATTGGGTGTGTAAACATCTATTTATTGTATTTTATTAAGTAAAGTTTGTTCTTTGAGATATGTGAAAGGTACTCTCATGCTACTTAGCATCCGGCTTCTGTGCCGTCAGTGACTACGTACAGTTACGCAGTCAGTCGATCTCGACCATTCGATCTCGATTGGATGGTCCACATTCAAGCTCGATATTTTATATTTTTTTAGAAAAATAACAAACTTATATTTTTTGTGAGCCGTTTGATTGAGATCGGACGGCCAAAATCGGCTATTGCGTGACTGCACGCAGTCACTAACTGCATAAAAGTCGGATCCTGCTACGTACTGTATTTTTAATATTAAAATATTTAATGTATTATATATGTATTTGTATTGTTATCTACAAGTCTATATTTAATTTTTTGATTGTTTTTCTTAATGACAAAAAAGTGTGGAACATGAGTTGAATTTGTAATATTTTTTTCCCTCTTTTGTGTGATACACAACAAATATTTATATCGGCCATAATATTTTTGCTTTAAAAATATAAAAATTGCAATAGAAATAAATTTTAAATATAATATAATAATCTTATAAAAATATTTTTATTAGATTTAAAAAGACCTCACTCAAAATTCAATTTAGGCCTCAATATATATAGGGTCGAACTTGCTCTTAATGTTCTTAATTGTTTTTTTCCATCGTGCTCTATTTGGAGAAAAAAAGGTTAAGAAAATATGGTAAATGTTTAGACACTTGTGTGGTGTCTTTGATACAAAATATAGTATTGTTTTCAAAAACTATTCAACGGCTACTCCAACTCGTATATATTTTTGCCTATAAAACCAATTTTTTAAAATGAAATCCAAACCAAAGATATAGAGCGCTCAAGAGAAGAACAGATGACAGGTGGTCTCCAATTCTTGGTCATGAAAGGTACACTTGGCTCGCTGCATATCACGAATCAACTTTATGCAAAACAAGTTATATATGATAGATAATATATAATATTAGTACTAAGGGTAGTTTAGTCTTTTGCATATTTAATGTTTATACTTCTTTATTATCGTGTATTGAGATTACTTTCTATTGCATTCTTTATTGGAACCATAATGTTCCTCTTCTCTTCTCCTCCCCTTCCTCTCTTCTCCTCTATATGATTATCCATATTCCAAACATGGTATCAGAGCACAAGTTAGACCCTGGTAGCAATTTATCTCCGTGATGTGCGGTTCATCAAATAAATCTCCGCTTTAAGCACTGTAGCGTCGTTTTTGTTTTCCATCAGTTTCTGTTCTGTTGAAGATTGACTTTGACGGTCCTTTTGATTTTCCAATCTCCAGTAATTCCATTCGAGGTTTTTCAGGTAAGAAAGCTTGAAGGAATATTGAAGACGGACTGACAGAGCACTCGCTTACTGGGAGAAATAAAATTGGTTCTCAACTTGATGGAAGTCAACAAACATTTGAAGACAGATTCCTTTTGGCTTTGTCCCTCTTAGTTACGTCCGTATTTTTCTTTTCTAGCTGCAGTATTTTATTCTTGCCATTGTTGTGCTCTGTCAAAGATGGTGAATGGACAGAATGGACAGAATTATTTCACCTCCCAAATATCTGATCTTGTTGAGCAGTTCAAAAAATTCTTGCTACTCAGCCACATGTCATGTCTGCTTCCTCCTTTAAAGGTTTGTCATCCTCTAGCTCATCAGGTATATCTTTCTATATATGGATTCTTGACTCTGGAGCTTCTTATCATATATCATCGGATCGTACATCATTTGCATTCTTATATCCTGCTTCATCTGTGCCAGTGATGACTGCTGATGGAACTCCCATGTCGTTAGCAGGCATAAGATCTATTTACACATCCCATTTATCACTTTCAAATGTTTACTACATTCCTAACCTCACTATGAATCTTGTCTCTGTTGGTCAATTGTCTGATTCTGGTTTCTCAGTATTTTTCACTTCCAATGCTTGTTATGTGCAGGATTCGCAATCCAAGAGGATGATTGGGACAGGCCGTAGGCAAGGGGGACTTTATATTTTGGATGAGTTGAAAGTTCCAGATGTTGCAGCTTCTAGTGTTGACCTATCATCTTTTGGGTTGAGTTCATCCTCTTCTAATTTTTATTTATGGCACTCTCGTCTTGGTCATGTTTTCTCTCCTCGTTTAAAATACTTAGTTTCTACAGGAGCTGTAGGAAAATTGCAACCTCATGATATTTCTGATTGTTGTGGTTGCAAACTTGTTAAATTTTCTGCTTTGGCTTTTAGCAAAAGTGTTTCCATTTCGAGTGCACCCTTTGATTTAGTTCATTCTGATGTATGGGGTCCATCACCTATTCTTACCAAAGGTGGATCTAGATATTATGCCTCGTTTATTATGATTATACTCGTTATTGTTGGGTTTATCTTATGAAACATCGTTCTGAGTTCTTTGGCATTTATCATATGTTTCGTGCTTTAGTTAAAACTCCACATAATGCTGTTATCAAGTGCTTTCGATGTGATCTAGGTGGTGAATATACCTCTAATAAATTCTTTGAGTTACTTGCTTCCGATGGTACTCTTCACCAGATTTCTTGCACTGACACTCCTGAACAGAATGGAGCTGCTGAAAGGAAACACCGTCATATTATTGAAACTTGTTTGCTTCAGTTCCAAGTGAGTTTTGCGGTGAAGCTGTTCTTATTGCTGTCCATGCTATTAATAGAATTACATCCTATGTTACCTCAGGTTTGTCTCCCTTTGAAAGGTTGTATGGTTGTGTTCCTGATTACTCATCCCTGAAGGTCTTTGGTTCCACCTGTTTTGTTCTTCGTCCACATGTAGAACGTAGTAAATTATCTTCTCGTTCTACAATATGTGTTTTTCTTGGTTATGGGGATGGTCAGAAGGGTTATCATTGTTATGACCCTATAAGTCAAAAACTTTATGTTTTCCGTCATGTTGTGTTTCTTGAGCACATACCATTTTATTCTCTTTCCTCTGATTCTCATAGTCCTACTAGGTCTGAACTCATCCGTATTGATCCTTTTGACATGGATATTGATAGTTCCACTGACTCTGATGTTGAGAATTGCAGGGTTGACACTAGTCCTTCTACAGATACAGATGTTCCCTCTGTCCCCACGGCTTCCCAAGAATCTCCTGTGATTGTTGATCTTTCTTCTCCTCCTCGCTATCCTCCATGTGTTCGTAAGTCCACTCAATTACCAGATTTTGTTTACTCCACTTATTCCACTTCTTTTGCTTCTTTCCTAACCTCTATTCACAGTTTTTCTGAGCCCTATTCTTATAAAGAGGCTATTCTTGATCCCCTTTGGCAGCAGGCTATGGCTGAGGAGCTTTCTGCTTTACACAAGACAGATACTTGGGACCTGATACCTCTCCCATCAGGAAAACATGCTATTGGAACTCGTTGGGTATACAAGATCAAAACCAAGTCTGATGGGCAAGTTGAGCGTTACAAAGCTCGTCTTGTTGTTAAGGGATTCTCACAACAATATGGTAAAGATTATGAAGAAACTTTTGCTCCTATTGCCAAGACGACTACCATTCACACTCTTATTGCAGTTGTATCTATTCGTCAGTGGCATATTTCTCAAATGGATGTTAAAAATGCATTCTTAAATGGTGATCTTCGAGAGGAGGTTTACATGGTACCTCCACCAGGTGTTTCTCATAATCCAGGGGAGGTGTGTAAGTTAAAAATGAACGTGGCAAAACACAAGAAAGGGGGGGTTTGAATTGGGTTTTTAAAAACTTTTTCGCAAATACAAATGTTTATGAAAAATAACTATCAATAAATCAGGCAAGGAATAAAGAGTAGAGAGAAGAAAGAGACACTGTGAGATTTATACTAGTTCACTATCACCGATAGCTATGCCTAGTCCCTTCACTCACTGAAGGATTTCTCCACTATAATCAACCATTACACTTGAGAGTATATTTCCGCCAACCTGCTATACTAATAACTTCTTAGAACGACTCAAAGCATGTTGAGCCTCTAAGGTATACCTACCATCCGGGCTAAGTACGATTCAAATAAGAGTTTTTGAAACAATATGTAGATAACTCTTAAGAGAGAATTTACAATGAGAATACTTTTAGCACAAAATGACTTTCTTAAAAGAAAGAATAAACAAAGAAGTGCCTTGTTCAACGCATCTCAGAGACTTGGATGAATTCTTGATCGCTCACTATCTCTGATTGGGTAGTGCTCGAGAAGATAGATGCTGATGCTCTCACTACTCAGAAAATATTCAAGTTGCTAGATTGCGCATAACCGTGTTGTTGAAAATCGCTTGCTGGAAATCTCAATTCATATGTTACGCAGTGTATGAGGTAGATATATAGTTGGGTTGAAAGTGCCGCGACACAACGCCTCTTTTTGTCCGACATTACGCTTTTTGTCCAAATTTTGTCCAAAAAGTCAAAGTTCAGATCCTTGAATTTCGCTTTAGATACGCCGCTTTCAAGACGAAAAGCATTCGAGTATTATACACAATGTCGAATCTTTGTCCTTAGTGAGCTTTTCAAAATATAGACACTTCAAGCACAAGTTTCGATGATATTATCTCGACATTCTTTCTTGTCTAAAGATACCTCGTGATAACAAGGTACTTGAATTTAACTATCGTGAATCGAGCCACGCATCACCAGATTCTGTGTGTAGAATTTAATGGGCTATCAAATGACGTAATCGGTAGAACGCACTAAGTCTATCATAGAGCACATATAACACAACTGCTGAAAGTGCTGATCAAGACCAGAGCGTTGACTAAACAGAGTGTAGTCTCTTAGACTGATCTACCCAGGCGCTGACTTACACCAGAGCTGACCAAACAGAGTGTAGTCTCTTGGACTCGATCTACCAGAGCTTGACTTACACCAGTTGACCAAACAGAGTGTAGTCTCTTAGACCGATCTACTGTAGCGCTGACTTACACCGCAGAGCAGCTGACCAAACAGAGTGTATAAAGCAAGAACCGAGCTGCAGTTTGGAAAGCTTTCCAGAGTGAAATTCAAGATTTCACTAAGTCTTCAAGGCACTTTTCCGAATATAAATACTTTCTCAGACACTTATAACCATGTTAGAGAATAAATTGTTTCTCTTAATCTTTTGTTATCATCAAACAATTAAGGTTATTGTTTCGAATCCACTTGATTCCCAACAATCTCCCCTTTTTGATGATGACAAATACATATATTGATGAACAATTTTTCTTTATAAAAAATATTTATCTGTGATGATTTCAGAGGCTCCCACTAATTAAGCATATATAATATTTCTAAGTGTAACAGAGTAATGAGATATTCCAGCATATAAGTTTCAGAGCATACAGGAATATATTAATCAGAACACATAATGTATGCATGATGACACTTGGTTGATACACTAGGTTCATCAATTGCTTTATACTCTCTATATTCTTCTCCCCCTTTTGTCATCAGACAAAAAGGTTAAGACAGAAATAAAGAACAACACAGTCAAAACAAGATAAAGAAAGATAAAGAGAAAACTTCAAGTGTCATAAATAAATTTTATTAGAAATAAAAACAGAGTGAACAAAAACAAACTCAAAGCAAATCTATCAAAAGGGAGAAAACTAAAAAGGCAAAAAAAATAAAAATCCTAAGGTTTTCTAGGGTTGCCCCATCCTTCCAAAATTTGCCGCAGCAGAGTGAATCAAATCTTGCTTTCTTTCTCGAGGCTTTCACCTTTGATCGTAGAGGATTCCATAAATCTTCAATCAGCCCGCTTTCTTCAACCACCTATCAAAACTTCTTTGGCACAACTACGATTGATCGTCATGTGAAGCCGATCCGTATAGATGCAACCATAGACATTGTGCGTGGTGGAGTTAAGGTGTCTCTTGGAGGAGTAGGAGGACGAGGAGAGGTGTGTTCGGTTCCCAAACAACAAGCTGACTCCTTCTCTGAGGAACTCTCCATGTCAAAGATGCCATCTCTGCTTCTTTCTTCGCTCTTCCTGGTGCTTGTCAAACCAAGTGTTTACAGACACCCATTCATACCGATCTTCTTCAAGAAGATCATTGATTACTTTATCAAATCTGCCTCCAAGGAAACCCCGTAAACGAGATTCCCCGAATCTTTCAGCTTGAAGTACTAATGCTACCAATTAAATCTGGGAAGAACGTGGGCACAATTCTGGTTCCCGAAGACCTGTGCTCGAGGGTCCAGTGGGTGCAAGGATGAAGAAGTGGCAGAGGCTCAGCAGAGATATCATCAAAGATCATCCCCAGAGTTCCTGCATTCTGCTCTTCCCGGAGAGAGAATTTGGAGGAGCAGTAATGAGACATGAAGGGTACCACTATGGGAAGTCCGAAAGAGGAGTCGTGAGAGGTTGCAACATGCGAAGAGGTTGAGTTTCACACACAACCATATTGCCGATTCAAGAGACGAAGACTCTCGAACCCTTGACTCGCATTCAGTTCTCAGAATGGACTCGCCTCACTTGGTATGTCGAGGTCTGTTGGTGAGGTGAAGCTGTTTAGGTGGAGAAGTCTAGTTCTGGGTGGTGATTTAGGTGTGAAGGTGTTGGGGTTGAGGTATAGTGGAACTGGGGTAAAGAGGCTAAAGGTTCAATATAGGAATTTGAACTGTGGTTGAGGTCTTTGTCTAGTCCTCATGAGCAACATCATTCTTCATCGATGAAGATTTAGTCCGAGGGTAAAGACGGCAGCGCTTTTGGTAGGTGTTGGCAAGTGCAGATGATCAGTTTAGGGTTCGGGGCAAGGATCAGGATGGAGGAGGTTCAACAATCAGAGAAGCAACAGAATGTAACTGCATTGATAAGTAGATCATATAAATCCAACTACCTTATCAAGTGCCTTCTTCCTTGCAAATAGGCATCTCCAACCTTGTGTATCCTTTTCAGGTGGCTTCGAAAGCAGATCAACAGAGGTGCTCAAAGCAGAATAGCCACTTGGTGGTCGAGGTAGGAGCACGAATCGGAGGTGCAAAGGTTTCACTGTATAAGGCCTCACCTAAGCTTGCTTCATGATATAGTCGTGTTTCTCTAACCTTCCTTTATCATTCGATCAATCTCCGCTTTTCTTCTTCTTCTTCCTCCAGAAGCATAGATGGCATGCATGTAGGTCTCACAGGAGAGAGTGAGTCTGAGGGATTCTCGAGGCAATGTGAATGCCTGTGCTTCGAAAGTGACCTTTCCGGTTGGTCCAAGAGAGACACCAGAGTCCACCACAATCTTCTTCCCCCTTCTTCACAACTTTCTTCCTGCTCCTTCTTCACTCACATTGCAAAGAATAACCTTCTTGGAAAGGAGTCCCATTCTCCTTAGATTGTCTCAAGAGAGAATAAGAATCACCATCGCTTTTCGTGGCAAGCCCTGCTTCCAAGGTGTTGAGACCTGAAGAAGATTTATAAGACCTGTTCTTCCATAATTGTCGACAACAATTTTCCATAGGGATATTCATATATTTCCCCTTTCCGAGTACATTAAGTCTCTTCAGCATGTTCAAAAATTATCCGTGGAAGGTTGATTTTAGCTTTGAGTTCATAATTCCACATTATGAACTTGTGGGTACCGCCGACAAGATTCACAGAGCTGCATTTTTGGCACCAAGGCTCATGATGATTCTCGAAAGCTCAAACCTCGCTTCATGTCCCATCGCTTTGGTCCCTCTCGCCTTCATGATGGTTTCATTCACGATTACATCCCACCACCAAAGATCCTTTTTCCCAACCAGCGTTTCAACCGCTCCATCATTGGGCAATGGGGTGATTTCAAGAATTAGGTCCTGGTGACTACAATGCTCGCCAACATGACTCGAATGGTCTTATCTTTACCCAAGCATAAGTCCGTAACTCCTTCACCAGATTCTCATAGACTGAGTTGGTCATGTAGAAGAAATCCATTATCCCCATGTCGATGAAATCACCAAGTCGATTCATTTGCCATATCCTCAAACCTTACTGTGTTCCACCAACACCGAGGTCGAGGGTTGAAGATTTTCCAACGCTACCTACGCCTTCTTCAGAACTTGAACTTTCAAAGTGGCTGTTGTGGAGCAGCCATTTTGAAATCGGAGAAACACAGAGCGCGAAGATGAAAGTGGGCTTTAGGTTCGTAAAAGTGTAGACTTCTTTTGAGAGATGTGGGTAGTGGCGATGAGAGTGAGTGAGTTATAAACGGTTCGAGAAGATTGCTGCGCGCCAGATTTCTAAATGAATTTTGAACAAATATTTGTCTTTTTCAAAACGTAGTCGAAAATTAAAGAGGCGCAAAGAAATTGTCATTTCCCAAGAAAAGCAATTATGACTCAAAGAAAAGCAAATGTCAATCACTAACGATCAACCAGCCTCAGAGACACGTGTACTTAAGATTCCTGCAATGGATAAATGATCATACTAACGAATGTTAATGAAAAGAATATAACGAGATAAGATAATCAAATGAATCAACAGATTTAACTACGACATAGCCAACACACTCACACAGAGTCAACAAGTCAAACACATCAAACAGAGTCGACTTTATTCAACCAGAGTCAACTTTATTCAAACAGAGTCAACATAGTCAAAACAGAGTCAACTATATTTAAATGTAATCAACTTAGTCAAACAGAGTCAACTTTATTCAGATCAAACACCTATTCCTTTATAAGAAGGAAATTCAAGTTCTTTCTTATAAAGTTGAATCTATCTTCAAAGAAGGGTTTGTAAAGATGTCCGCCTACTGATGGTCGTAAGATCAATAAATTTAATTTCAAGAATCCTTTCGAACATAGTCTCTAATAAAATGATGTTTAATTTCAATATGTTTGGCTCGAGAATGCAAAATAGGGTTTTTAGTCACATATAGCAGCGTATGTATTATCACAAAGATATAGGGATTTTACTCTCTTTAACTGATAGTCCTCAAGTCGATACTTCATCCAAAGTAGTTGTGAGAGCTCTGACACTAGCAGAGCATGCACTCAGCCGCCGTGTGGATAGTGCAATTGTGCTTTGTCTTTGGCCGACCAAGAGACAAGATTTGCTCCAAGAAATCACGCCCACCACTTGTGCTTTTCCTTTCAATTCTGTCTCAAAGTCAAAGATCACTGTAAACCTACTAACTTGTAAATTATCCGAGTTCTTATAAAGCAAAGCAAGATTAGTAGTTCCTTTAAGATACCTAAATATCCTTTAATCAAGCTATGAGATTCTCTAGGATCGATTGAAATCTTGCACATAAGCACACACTAAACATAATATCGTGCCTCGAGGTCATGTGAGATAAAGGAGGAACCAATCATACCTCCTCTATATACCTTTTGGTCTACCTTTTTACTTGATTCATCTCTCACAAGAGCACATGTTGATGCATGGTGTGCTCATAGGTTTGGTTTCTCTAGCTTGAACTTCTTCAATAGCTTCTTCACATATTTAGTCTCGATGAATATAAGTTCCATCTTGACATTGCTTGATTTGAATACCAAGGAAGAATTTTAATTCTCCCATCATACTCATCTCAAATTGCCTGCATATAAGCTTAGAAAACTCTCTTACAAAGAGACTCATTAGTAGCACCAAAGATAATGTCATCCACATATATTTGAACTATAATGAAATGCTTTTAGATGATTTTTTAAATAGTGTAGTGTCCAATTGCCCTCTTTTCAAAATCATTTGACATTAAGAAGGAACTTAATCACATACTGTGCTCTAGGAGCTTGTTTGAGACCATAAAGTGCCTTTTTAAGTTTGAATACATGTTCAGAAACTCAAAGATCTTCAAAACCAGGTGGTTGTTTCACAAACACTTCCTCATTTATGAAACCATTTAAAATGCACTTTACATCCATTTGGTACAAAGTAATGCCATGATGTGCAGAAATGACAACAAAATTCTAATGGCTTCAAGTCTAGCTACAGAGCTAAAGTTTCAAAGTATCAATACCTTCCTCTCAGTGAATACCTCGAGCAATAAGTCTAGCCTTGTTTCTACTACCACTTTACCATCTTCATCAAGTTTGTTTCAAGACCCACTGGTTCCAATTGCTAGCTTATTCTCCTGGAGGAGGCACAAGCTTCCACACATCATTCCTCCCAAATTGATTGAGCTCTCTTCTTGCATAAAGAATAATCCATCCATCATCAGCTAGAGCTTCATCAATAGATTTTGGCTCCATCTTCTGCATAGAAGTGCCAAATCAGATGATCTCTAAGAGAAGATCTTGTTCTAACTCTATCACCTTGCTCACCAATTATTTGGTCCTTCGTGATCGTGCTTGAACTTCCAAATTGTTATGGATATTCCTTTTTCACCGCAGTCAAGATCCAGAGAGACATCATCGAGTCAAGACTGCATACATTTGTTTCCTTACAAATTTGTAACCGCAAAAAAGCTTCATTTAGCTCGACGTGTCATTATCGTGCTTCTTATCATCAAATTTCACATGTATTGACTCATCAACAATTAATGTTTCTTTGTTGTATATTCTCGTGATGCTTAGAGCTGCTTCGTAATATCCCAAAAGATAGCTTTTGTGATTTAGAATCAAATTTTTCTAGACTGCTTCTTGTATCGAGAACAAAGCAAACACACCTAAAATTGATGAAAATATGAAATGTTGGTTTTTCTTCCTTTCCACAATTCATAAGGAGTCTTATTCAAGATAGGTCTAATATAGATTCTATTTTGAATATAGCATGCAAGGTTTATCGCTTCATCAAAAGTGCTTGTAACATTAGTTTCGTGAATCATGGTTCGCCATTTCTTGCAAAGATCTATTTTTCCTTTCTACAACACCATTTTGTTGTGGTGTTCTAGTGATGAAAAATTGTGAGAGATGCCATGTTCTTCACAAAATTTTGAAATAATTCATTTTCAAATTCACCACCATGATCACTTCTAATAGTAATACAAAGCCTTTTTCATTTTGCACTTGTTTGCAGAATACGTAAAAACACTGTAAAAGACTCATCCTTGTGGGGTTAAGAATTTTACCCATGTCCATCTAGTAGTCATCGACAATGACTAGACCATATTTCTTTCCAGACAGAGAGGCGCTCTGGTCGTCCCAAATAAATCTAATGTAAAGCTCAAGTGGCCTTGAGGTGGAAACAATATTTTTGGAATTAAAAGAAGATTTCGCTTGCTTTCCTTTTGACATAAGTTTCAAAGAGCATCAGATTGATACTTAAGATTTGGTAGGCCTCTAACAAGTCCTTTCTTGTTAAGCTGAGATTAACCTCGCCGGGCATGACCCAATCTTTTGTGCCAAGTCCATCACTTCATTCATCAATTGACAAAAACATTTTACATTTTGATTTGCCAACTCGTAAAGTTTAATTTTGTAAATATTATTTTTCTCTTTGCCTCAAAAGAATAGATCCATCTTTCTTTGCTTTTGACTATACATGATGTGTCATTAAAGGCAACATCATAACCACTATCGCATAATTGACTTATACTTAGTAGGTTATGCTTCAAGCCATCCACTAATAATACATTATCAATGGAAGGAAAGCTCTACCAACTTTTCCACTTCCAATGATTTTACCTTTCCGATTTCCTCCAAACCAACATTTCCACCTTTCTTCATGATGGAGTTCTGGAACATACGCTTTCTCCCCATTATAGACGTGAGCATCACCGCCCAACCAGACTGACTGTAGTAATCATACAAATCAAGCAACATATATAATTTTATCCTTAGGTACCCAAATCTTTGGGTCCTCTTTGTTAGTCCTGAATGAGACGTGTCCTTCTTGTTTTTAGTTCATAACAAGTAATTTAATGTGCCTTTTCTTATTTAAAGTACAAAGTAAATAAATACCGTGGATTGTTGGAGTCTTTGGTTTTCAAATTGGTGTTTTGAAAAGTTGGTTCTTCAGTGGTTATAACCAAGACCCTTTTACCATTTTGACTTACTCCCCTGCATCATAGATGCTTGTTTGTTCGGTGTGACACATTCAGCAAGAAATCTTTGAAATCCTCTTCATATTTTGAAGAGTTGCATTCAACCTTATTCTTATCGTTAAAACTTACTCACCAAATGGTGGTTTTCGCTTTGAGTTTCTCATTCTCCTCGAGTATTTGAAATTCTTTAGAGAGTTTTAAGAATTTCTTTTTCAAAGATTTGTACTCATTGCTGAGCTGAGGACTCATCTAACAGCCATCAAAAGCTATTTGAAATATTAGAAGATGTGTTAGATCTACCTCTTTATCTTCTTCTTCACTGCCTGAGCTCATGGTAGCCATACGAGAGCCATGTTTGTTGCTCCTCATCATCCTCAAGACGATGAATCAATCATCCCATGTAGCCATGAGACCTTTCTTCTTCTTGCCTTTGAAGCCACCTTTCCTTGATTTCTCAAGTCAGGGGGCACTGGCACTTGTCAGAAGTGACTTCTTGCACCTCATAGCAAGTCACTTGGCTCTTGTCCTTGAAGTCCTTCTTTCCTTTGAATCTTGTCTTTCCCGTGAGTCCCTTTGTGGAACTTCTTCAACCTTCCTTTGCTTTTCATCATGCATGAATCTTCCTTGAAATATGGAGATTTCATCATCGCATCTTCATCACTCTCATCAGATGAAGCTTCTTCGCTTCAAGCTCACTGAGAGCTTTGAAGTAGATGCTTTGTTTGAAGTTTTCGAGAGCAATGGTCTTTGCTTGGGAGGTTCTTCTTCATCAAGCTCAAGCTCGTGAGCTTTTAGAGAACTCAAGAGATCTTCAAGACGTAATTCATTCAAGTCCTTGGCTTCTTGAATAGCCGTGACTTTGGTCTCCATCTCTTTGCGCATTTCTCAAGATTTTCTTAACATGGTCAAAGTGGTATAGCTTTTCTTGAGAACCTTCAAGCCATGAACTAAAGTTTGAAATCTTCCAAACATAGTTTCGATGCTTTCATCCTCTTCCATCTTGAAGAGTTCATATTGTCTAACCAAGATATTAGCCTCGTTTCTTGTACTGGGAAGTACCTCATAGGCTAAAGCCGAGTCCCCAAATTTCTTCGGCAAGTATTGCCACATTTCTCATACTCTTTTCAGAGATAGCACATACAAGAAAGTATCTGCTTTTTGGTGCAAGGTATATTCCTTTTTATGATCATCTGGTCCAAGACTCCTAGAATAGGATTTCTTTGAGTCAATCGTTCAGCAGTATCATGCTTTCCTAACCATATCCCAAAGTTCAAACTGAGATTCAAAAGTTTTTCTACTTTATCTTTCCAGAGTCATAGTTAGATCCAGCGGAACAAAGTGGGCAAGTTAACATGACCACCGGTTCGTTTTTTGCCATAGGATAGTATAGATCTTTCTCTCACATCGCTATGCTCAACCAAGAGGCCGAGCTCGTACCACCGAACGTGGCAAACACAAGAAAGGGGGTTTGAATTGGGTTTTTAAAAACTTTTTCGCAAATACAAATGTTTATGAAAATAACTATTGAATAACTGCAAGGAATAAAGAGTAGAGAGAAGAAAGAGACACAGAGATTTATACTAGTTCACTATCACCCGATAGCTACGCCTAGTCCCTTCACTCACTAAGGATTTCTCCACTATAATCAACCGGATTACACTTGGAGAGTATATTTCGCTAACTGCTATACTCACAACTTCTTAGAACGACTCAAAGATACAGTTGAGCCTCTAAGGTATACAGCCATCATCAAGCAAGTGCATGATTCAAATAAGAGTTTTTTGAAACAATATAGAGATAACTCTCTAAGAGAGAATTTACAATGAGAATACTTTTAGCACAAAATGACTTTCTTAAAAGAAAGAATAAAATGTAGTTGCCTTGTTCAACGATCTCGGAGACTTGGATGAATTCTTGATTGCTCACCGCCTCTTGATTGGGTAGTGTTTGAGAAGATAGATGTTGATGCTCTCACTACTCAGAAAATATTCAAGTTGCTAGATTGCATAACCGTGTTGAAAATCGCTTTGTTGAAATCTCAATTCATATGTTACTTCAAAGGTATGAGGTAGATATATAGCTAGGGTTGAAAAAGTGCCGCTTGTGACAACGCTCTTTTTGTCCGCACAACGCTTTTTTTTGTCCAAATTTTGTCCAAAGTCAAAGTTCAGATCCTTGAATTTCGCTTTGCAGATACGTCGCTTTCAAGACTAAAAGCATTCTGAGTATTATACACAATGTCAAGAACTTTGTCCTTAGTGAGCTTTTCAAAATATAGACACTTCAAGCACAAGTTTCTTTGATGATATTATCCTTGACATTCTTCTTGTCTAAAGATACCTCGTATAACAAGGTACTTGAATTTAACTATCGAATCGAAGCTTCACAGATCTGATTCTGTGTGTAGAATTTAATGGGCTATCAAATGACAGTAATCGTAGGAACGCACTAAGTCTATCATAGAGCACATATAACACAACTGGCTGAGTGTCGATCAAGACCAGAGCGCTGACTAAACAGAGTGTAGCCCTAGATCGATCTACCAGAGCTGACTTACATACCAGAGCGTTGACCAAACAGAGTGTATCTCTAGACTGATCTACCGTAGCTGACTTACTTACAGCTGCTGACCAAACAGAGTGTAGTCTCTAGACTGATCTACTGCAGCGCTGACTTACACCGTGCAGCTTGACCAAACAGAGTGTATGTGCCAAGAACCGCAGCCAGAGTCGGAGCCCAGAGTGAAATTCAAGATTTCACTAAGTCTTCAAGCTGCACTTTTTCCGAATATAAATACTTTCTGCACACTTATAACCATGTTAGAGAATAAATTGTTCTCTTAATCTTTTGTTATCATCAAAACAATTAAGGATTATTGTTTCTGAATCCACTTGATTCCAACAAAAAAAGGCCCTCTATAGTCTCAAACAAGCTCCAAGGGGTTGGTTTGAGAAGTTCTCCACTGTGATTTCATCTCTTGGCTTCTATTTCAGTGATCATGATTCTGCTTTGTTTCTGAAGACCACTTCTCATGGTCGTATTATACTCTCTTTATATGTTGATGACATGATTATCACAGGGGATGATGTTGATGGGTTGCAGAATTGAAATTGCAGTTAGCAAAACAGTTTGAGATGAAGGATTTAAGTCATATTCACTATTTCTTAGGGATTGAAGTTGCTTATTCTCCTAGAGGTTATCTTCTCTCTCAATCTAAGTATATTGTCAACATTCTTGAACAAGCCAGTTATTCTGATACTCGAGAAGCAGACACCCCTCTTGAGCTTAATGCAAAATATGTCTTCTCTGATGTTGTTCATCTTCCTGATCCCACTTTGTATCGTGCATTGGTTGGCAGCTTGGTGTACCTTACCATTACTAGACCTGATATTGCTTATGCAGTGCATGTTGTCAGTCAGTTTGTTGTTTCTCCTACTACAGTGCATTGGGCAGCTGTTCTTTGCATTCTTCGGTATCTTTGGGACACTCAATTTCAGAGTCTTCTTTTTCCTTCATCTTCTTCTTTAGAGTTGCGTGCTTACTCTGATGCTGATTGGGCCGGTGACCCCACTGATCGCAAGTCTACCACAGGGTTTTACATTTTTTTAGGAGTCTCTCTTATTTCTTGGAAAAGCAAGAAGCAACAAGACATTGTCTCTCGCTTTTCTACAGAAGCTGAGTATCGTGCTATGACAGACACTACTTCGGAAATAGTTTGGTTACATTGGCTTCTTTCTGATATAAGTGTCTCCCTCTCTGGACCGACTCCTATGTACTGTGATAACAAGAATGTTATTCAAATTGCCCACAACTCGGTCTTTCATGAACGCACCAAGCATATTGAGATTGATTGTCACCTCACACGCCATCACCTTCAACATGGCACCATTTCTTTATCCTTTGTTTCTTCCTCCATGCAAATTGCTGACTTGTTCACAAAATCGCATTCTATCAAACGTTTTCATTTCTTGACTGACAAACTCTCGATGCTCTCTATTAACGCATTGTGAGTTTGAGGGGGATGTTAGATAATGTATAATATTAGTACTAAGGGTAGTTTAGTGTTTTACATCTTTAGTATTTATACTTCTTTATTTTCTTGTATTGAGATTACTTTCTATTGCATTCTTTATTGGAACCCTAATGTTCCTCTTCTCTTCTCCTCCCCTTCCTCTCTTCTCCTCTCTATAATGCATATTCCAAACAATATCCAATAGGTAACCTGTCCAAAAGAAGTTGCTATGAAAACGCAAGCACATTATTAGGAGCACTACACTTCCAAAAGAATTTAAACAACAAATTCTTTTGGCTCGAAGGAATACATAAACCATAATTTGAAATTAGATAACTTTTTTTATCTAATTTGAAATTAGATAGCTGTATGCTGCCTTAACACTAAACTGTCCAGAGCTTCACAGTTTCCACGCCCACTTCATTCTAACACAATGAAATACAATTTAATATTGCTTTCAGCTGCTCAAAATGATCCACCTCCCAAACAAAAAATTCTCTTCTCCAATTCCAGTTCCAATCCCACACCCACACAAAATCTTCCCAATGACCCATATTAACTTTTGCTTCTTTATTTTCATCCATTTCTCACTTTGTGGCATACAACGTTAGAAAACCAATTTGGACAATTAAAAATATCTACATCAACAAAGCACAAATTAATCCATCATCTCCTTCCTTTTAACCAAATCAAATAAGGAGTTTCTAGTTTATATTTTCCTTATTTTATTCTATTAAAATCTCTTTCTTTTCCTCTCTTCAATCGAATCAAACATTCTTTAAACATATTCATTATTATTTTTTCACAGTAATAAGATTCACAACAATCTAACAATGGCACGTACGGTACGTAGAGCTAGCCTAGGATGGGAACTCAAAACTCTAATTTTAATTTCCCTCTGTACTTATTTTATATAAATAAATGCTGCTGCTTAGAAAAAGCCAACACGTAACATTACTTTTTTCTGACTATATCAATAATTTATGTGTTTAAATATCTTGGAACATCGTGACCCATGTCGTGTATGTTTTTATATTTTCTTTTATGAGCACGGCACTTTAAATCTCATTTTTTTATATTCACAAGCATATGTGTCCAACATGTAGTTGTTTGATATTCTACTTTAATTTAAAAATTAATCAAAAAACTTTTTAGCGAAAATTTAATCTCTCGCAAATGGGTCGTGCCCACGAGTGGGTTTTAAGAGCATGGCCCCTTAAAATCCGGTTGATTAATTAGTAAAACCCAAATACCTAATCACAGTTCCATGTACTTCTGGTGATGGCCTTGTCTCTTGTGAGGACAAACCCACCATGCACGGTTGAATATCGCTACCTGAATATTGCCAATCAGTGGGATTTTACATGTCATTTGAAGTCACCACTTGGAGTCAATGCAGTTCATGAGCTGTAGTTGTCGACGAATTATATAATTAGCCCTTAATATATGCCACTAAATGTACTTTTAGAACCGTAATATGAGATTACGTGCTATTATTAATATTTAGGCTTTACTGCAGTTTTAGTCCCCCTATTTTTACCAATCCGCAATTTTGGTCCCCTCATTTTTTAAAATTCTGAAATTGGGTCCCCACTCCAAATTTGGTCAAAATTGGGTGATGTGGCAGGTGACTTGGTGATGTGGCAATTGTGTGTCCTATACAGGTGGCAAATTTGGTCCAATCATGAGTCCAACTCATTTAATCCATTTAAAATAAAAACATTTAATCATTTAATTTAATTAATTTTAATTTTCATATAAATAAATAAAATAAAATCATAATGAACTGATGAATGAGCCCTAATTCCCAAACCCAAACCCAGTTCGGCCCGTTTTCTTTGTCGTTCTCCTTCTCCTTCCACAACAATAACAACAACATCAGCTTCAACAACAACAACAACAACAACTTCTTCAACAACAACCTCTTCTTCTTCACGCCTAAACAGGGCTCACACCTCTCATCTTCGTCTCTCATCGTCGTCTCCCATCTCTTGCAGAAGAACCAAACAATAACACACACAGAGAAAGGAACCCCGTTGTCGTCTCCCATCGTCGTCTCACTCTCACCCTCCATCATTCGTCTGCTTCTTCTGCAACAGTAAAGGAACCCCAAACCCAAACCCTAACCCAATCCAAAACGCAACGAGCAGATCCGCGAACAGAGAGGGAACGGGCAAATCCGCGAACAGAGAGGGAAGAAAAGGTGAAGGAAGACAACGAGCAAAGCTGAAGAAAGCAGAGGTAAACCCAAACCCTAACCCAATCCAAAATTGTGAGGAGGCGGTTGTGGAGGGTGGGGTTGTAGAAAGGAAAGAAATCCCTAAACTGTGAACCCTAAATCCCCAAATCGCGTCTTCACCTCTGTTCTTCTCATCTCCCCAAATCGCAAGACGTTGTGGAGGATTTGGAGGTGGTGGTGTGGTAAAGATGAAGAGGGTGAAGTGGGGTTTGGAAGAAGGAGAAGGAGGAGGACGACGTATGTTTAGGGAACAGAAGGAGGACGAGCGTGAGGAAGAAGAATGGGTCGAGGGAAGAAGAAAGGGTCTGGTGCTGTTGATGATGATGTTGTTTTTGTTGTTGTTCTTGCTCGTTCCAGAATTTTCTTGATGATGATGTTGTTGTCGTTCCAGAATTCTATTTTCCCTCTGTTAATTTTGGTGCTGTTGATAGTGCTATTGAGGTTGGGTTCCAGATTTAGGGTTCATATGTTGTTTTTCCAGATGAAGATTGGTTGGGGTTCCAGATTTAGGGTTCATATGTTTAGGAGAAGAAGAATGGGTCGAGGGAAGAAGAAAGGGTTCATCTGGATTCATCTTTTATTTTTATTTTATGATTATATTTATTTAATGTTATGTATTTAATTGAAAAAATAAATAAAATATTTTTTTGTTTATTTTAAATAAGTATTGATGACTGTGATTATTATTTAAGCCACATACACAGTCCAGTCATTTGCCACATCAATATTTGACAGCCACATCACCCAATTTTGACCAAATTTGGAGGTGGGGACCCAATTTCAGAATTTTAAAAAATTAGGGGACCAAAATTGCGGATTTAAAAATAGGGGGACCAAAATTACGGATTGGTGAAAGTAGGAGGACTAAAACTGCAGCAAAGCCTAATATTTATTAATATGAAATCATTTGGACTTTATATACTTAATCAGAAATTATTGATCAAAACTAGGGATGACAATTTCCACCTGTGTGTAGAGATCCCCGCGGGGACTACCCTATTCGGGGCCCCGCGGGCGGGGAATTTTTCCCCGTGGGGACGGGGACGGGGGAGAAAATCCCCCAGCAGCCGATTTGGGGATGGGGACGGGGATCACACCCCCCGCCCCGAACATATTACATAACTATCCCTAAAAAATACATATATATGTATTATAATGATTGGTTTTTTTGGTCTTTTTATGTCTTTTTTTAATTTTTAAAAACTATAATGGTTTTAGTAAAATAAAACAAAAGAAAGGTCATCACTCATCAGATTCACAAATCATGATCATAATGACTTCACATGTTGGACTAGACATGGAGAATTGATTTTGATATTGTAATTTTGAAACTTTTCATACTTTTATATAATTTTTTTTCAATTTTATTGAATTTCAGTGTTTTTTTTATTTTTTTAAATTTTCGGGGTCCCCGTGGGGACCTGTGGGGATCCGTGGGAACGGGGATGGGGGAGAAAAACTCCCCATGGCGGGGATCGGAGACGGAGACGGGGGAAAATCTGGGGGGCAGGGCGGGGAGCGAGGGAGCACTCCCCGGTACCGCCCCGGCCCGTTGCCATCCCTAATCAAAACAATGTAATCAGGAATAACGTTCATTCTCATGCAGCCCACTCAAAAATTCTTATATGATACTAATTAACCAAACGAATTATGAGAATTTAATTTGAAGTGGGAACCAACTTCTTTTGGCTGAGACAAAAAAAGGAAATTCACATGGCTTGCAGTATAGGAAACTGCTTATAGTATGCCATTATGTATGAGAATAAAATAAGCCTGGATCGATGATTTAAACAATTTATTCCCAAACAGAAAACCAAAAACATTGTAAGAAAGCACGAGTGAGTTATGCTTTTGCAGGACAGGTTTTTGGAGTCGAACTTTTTTCTCTACCAAACCCCCTTATTCTCCGAGTTTATCTTGTCTTTCTTTCGTTTGGTTCTTTACTACTTTTCTCCTTTTCTTTTTATGTTCTTTTTTGCCTTCTTTTTCTCTCCTCTCTTAACCAAGTAGTACATATCACACAATATTATTCTATATACGTGTCTGTAACCAAACCCAAGTTCTAGCATATCCGTTATTGAATGAAAAGGTTAAAGTTTGGTGAGAACAAAAACATGTTCCTTCCACCACCCCCATTTTGAGGCAGAAAAATTTTGGGTTGCCACCACCAAATCCTTTCATTCTGCCTAATTTTCAGAGTAGATTAAGATTCCAAAGTCCAAACTCCAAAGCAATCTAGTCAACATTTAAAAAAAAAAACTACAAAGCTCGAAGCTACCTTGTTCAATCCTTCTATCTTCCGCCCTTTTATCTCTTTTTAATAATAATAATAATAATAATAATAATAATAACAACAACTAAATAAATAATGATTGTACACCGACAATATAAAAAAAATTATATAAATATCAAATCATATTTATGTAGCTTTTTTTTTAACCAGATATATATAGATATTTATAGTGACGGATCCAGAAATTTCGTCTAGTGGGGACAAGATCATATATTATAAATATTTATATAAAAAATACATCAATGCATAAGCAATAAAATAATGACATCATTATTATTAAGCAATATTTATACAAAAACTATAACATTATATACCCAAAAAAATGAAGACACCTCAACATTTACGAATTATAATTGTTCTCTAGGTGTCTTCATATTTTGAAATTGTTGTATAATTTTTCTATTTTCAATACTATTAAAAATATCGCTCTCTATGTACGTGATCAAACAATCATTCAATGATTCATCTTCCAACCATATCAAAAGAGAGTAGCTCATTTTCTATTTTTTTCTCTCTTTAGTAAGGTTAACAATTAATTTTAAGTGGTGCAAAAAATAAAATTACTCAATAACTAGTAAATAAACAAATAAGTCAGTGGGGTCAACTGGCCCCCAATTTGTAACAAGTGGATCCATCCCTAGATATTTATGAAGATGTTTTATGAAGTAACACACTACCTCAATTCCTTTTTAGATGTCATTTAATATTGTTTTACACAAACCAAGGAAACCAATAAATTATGTTGTTCTTGATGAAATTATTTGTTTTTTTCTTGTGATACTTCTAACTGTTTATTACACAATTACACTTATTTTTCTCTCTATAATAAATAGTTAAGATATAATTGATAAAAAAAATAATTAATATAACATTGAACTTTGAGAACAACAGATAAACAGTAACAAAAATTCTCTAAAAAAATAAAAAATAAAAAGAAATAAAGGGAGTAATAACATATCATTATGATGTTGTAAAAAAATCAACATCATGGAAAAATATGATTGAATATCCATATAAAACTTTTTTATGGTGTCACATGGTCAGTAAAATGTAAGTAATAATTTTTTTACAAAAATCTCTAATAATAATTGTTAATTTGAAAAATAGATAATGTCACATCAGAGTCTCCACTTTAAGTGCCGGTGGCACTTTCACGGTAACCGTAAACGGTGCCGTTAGCCGGTAGTAAACGGTGAATTGTCAGTGGGGCCAACCGGCTCAACATTCACCCGTGTCTGTCTTCTAGTCTCGAGACAAAATGCCCCATATGACCCTGTTTCTGTATTTGCACTATGCAGTCCTTGCAGGCTTTACCATGCTCCATGCTTCACAGCCACATTTGCTGCTAATAATATAAGTATGTCTAAATTAACAAGATATTTTGTAAACCGGGTTACTATATAGTTATACAATGCACACTAATAGGAGTATTTATTATTAAAAAGTATATAATAGTTACATAAATTTTTCATATGCGTGGTTATGAGTGGGACTACCGCACTGAATGACTGATATTTTCTCCTTTGACATGCTCATGCACGTCTCATCATGTCTCTCTTGCATTAGTAAATTTGGAGTAATGCTTACAAGATATTGTAATTTATGTAACTGAAAATCAAATCCTATAGAGGGGCACGTGATCGGCTTGAACTTGAGTTTATCATCATCCTCGGTCAATTGAGATTTTAAGACTTCAAATAGAACCTACCCTAAAAGGGAACCAGCTATATGGCTATATAATAGATATGTGATTTTATTTCCCTTCTTGGTCCAAATTGGGTATGTTGTTATTTTATACCTTTAATAATTTAGAACTTCCACGTCCTTGCGAAGTTATTACATTTTATTGGATCTTACTTAGAGTATTTTCATTGTGTCAAAAAAATTAGAGTATATTCATACCAATACAACAAATTCGAATTCTCGTTTTTAAAACTATAGAGTAGTTTTATATTTATTTTTTTATAAAATTATATTATATTTTTCTTTTCATAAATTCATATATTTATAATTCATATATTAATTAATTATCTAATTTTAGAAAATGGTAACAAAAATAAAAAAATATGTTTGTTACATTCTTTATAAGTAGTTAAATTTATTCATTGAATACTAAATACTTGTAGATCATCATTTAAATATTTTTTACCAATTAATCTAATTTTTTGAATTTTAAAATTTCAATGTTGAAGAACAACCGTAAGATTCTGTTTGACAAAAATCAGTTTATAACAAATAAACCTATACCTTATAGCTGATATAGTGGATAAATTAATTGATTGAATTTAAAATATTTGATAAAATTTACGGTTGATCCAGATGATAAATATAAAATGACATAAAAATATATGTTTATAAGTTCTACAAAATTCTAAGTATGTATATATATATATATATATATTATTTTTTAATTAATTATCACATCAAGGACTTTAATTTATTTTAAATTATTTATCATACTAAAAAATTATTTTTTATTTTTATTTTTAAATAATTAATTAAATAAAATAATATAATATAAATAATATGATATGCTCATATGATTTTTTAACATAATATTATTTTAGCAGTTATGATTTTTATTTCATTTAAAGGATGATAGACAAAAATTTTAATTAAAATAATGAAAAAAATAAAATACCACAAACTATAAATTCAAATACTACTTCAAATAGCGTATAAAAAATACTATAAACTAGTAAAATATGCTACTATAAACTAGTAGATATGACTCGACAAACAGATCACATATATATATATATATACACATATATATGTATATACAATAACATAAACGGAAGCCATATCCCCTCCCCAAAAAAAATTAGCCATGCAAACCTATTCTTTATCTTTTAATAGAACTCCTTTACTTTTTAGCTTTTCTTTGGTTTGCTTTTGGGAAATATATCCATTGCAATATGTCATACATGCAGCATCTTCCGAGAGCAAAGATTTCCTTCATATAAAGGGAAAAAGTTTTCTTTTCCAATTTTGTGAATGCTTGAAGGTTTTTTTATTTTATATATATATATATATATATATGTATGTATGTATATATCCTTCTAATTAATTATTTGAGAAACACGAAGAATCACGTGACATGATGGAAATTAACTTGCTAAGCAAAGAAAATGAATCCTTGCAACCAGTGAGATGTTTCATAGTCAGTGCTAGCTGTTTGAGTTTACTGGGGAAAAAGTGGAAGCCTGGTCATTTCCTTTTTTTTTTTTAATTGTTAGTTACTAGTATTTGATTTCTTTCTAATGGTTCAAAATTATGACACACACAAAACCAACATCTCTTGCTTCGGGAAGAAGTTTATATGGATGCGTTTACAGTGCAGACTAAAGAATGGAAATTTAAGATCACTCCATGTTTGCGTTATTACCATTATTATTTTAAACCCCATCACCCTGGAGGCTTGGCACCATTAATTAATTTATCTTCCAATATGGAAATACGAGCTGCATGCATTGTTTGGTCTTAAACAAAGACACAGATATTAAGACCGACATGACACTAATTAAAGCTTCAAATTATGTGGAACTGGCCCTTCTTTTCAGAATGGTTCTTATAATTGCATTACTTAATGTTTTCGGATTTACAGTAACATGATACCTCTTGTAAGCCTACCAAGTGTGTTAATTGTAAATAGCACGTGGGTTATTAAGTTAAGAGTTAGTTACTTGGCTAATCAAGTTAGTTAGTTTATTAATTCTGCACCTAGCTTACTTTAGGTCCACATACATTCTGTCATGTAATAGTATATATAGGATTCTCTGTACATGGTAGTTATTCAGTTCATTGAATGGAATTTTGAGCACAATGCTCTTCAAAACATTCTTCTTCTTCCCCTTTCACGCTTTCTACATGGTATCGCTAAAGAATTGGGATTTCTTTCGCTCTTCGCGCGCTCAATTCTGCTTTCTCTTCTTCCATCTGGGATTGCAATTTCACCAATCGATCTTGTTCTCGATTTCTTGAATCGATTTTCAAGATTTTGCTCACATTCTTCTCTCAATTTCTTCATTTCTCTCAAGATCTATTTCTGAATTTTTGTTATGGCTTCCAATCTCCGGACGTTGTTGATAATGGTTCCTCCGCTCAAACTCCGCCTCCGCCTCCGCTCTTTCAAGACACCGCTCCGCCTCAGCTCGCAACTACCAACAAGATATGTTGATCCCTATTTCATGCACCCAGTGATAATCCTGGTGTGGCTCTCGTTTCACCACCTTTGAACAACCGTAACTATCACTCGTGGTAAGATTAATGCTCGCGGCTTGCTTTACAATCAAAGAACAAATCGCGATTCATCGATGGCACCGCTTCTCGTCTGAAGGTGATGATCGTCAATCACTTGCCTGGGATCGTTGTAACACAATGATCATTTCTTGGATAACTCATTCTAGGTGATCGGATATAGCTCACAAGGCATCATGTTCATGAGCACCGTACCGATGTTTGGCAAGACTGAAGGATCGCTTCTATCAAGGTGATATCTTTAGAATTTCGATATAAAAGAGAGATTTATAATCTTAGGCAAGGTGATAGTTCTATTAATGCCTATTTTTCAAAATTGAAGAAGCGTGCAAATTAGAGAATTTTCGCCTTACCTACATGTAGTTGTCTTGTTAAATGTACATGTACTCTAGTTCCCAAAATCAAACAATACCGTGAAGAAAATTATGTACTCGGTTCCTTAAAGGATTGAATGAGCAATATGCTCTGCTAGGGGCTCAAATCATGCTTATGGAGCCTTTACCCAACATTAGTAAGGTGTTTTCTCTTCTTATTCAACAAGAGCGACAATTTTTGTTCCATCCAGAATCTTCAGGTCTTTGTAGTGGCTCAACGTCCAATTCCTGCAGCGGAGGGAATTTCGGAAAGAGGCAAGAGCTTTTCTAATAGAGGTGGCGAAACAACAATTATGGCAGGTAGAGGAACTCGACCGCACATATTGTAACAAGATCATCACACGGTGGATACTTGCTACAAGAAACATGGCTTCCCTCTTCCTCTTGGCAAAACTGGTGCTGTCAATAATTGTTTGAATGATTCTGGTGATCAAGAGGATGATACCCGATCCCACAAGTCTACTTGTCACGAGGAAGGTACTGAGGACCCAGGGAAATTAGCTTTCACAGTTGAACAACATCGAAGCATTGTTGGGCTCTCCTACAAATTCTAGTACATCCAGTCTACACTTCAATCATCTCACTACTGACCCTACTTCAACATTGGTAACCCTTTCTCCTCTTCTATCTCTAAAGCTGACTGGCTCATAGATCTGGGCAACAGATCATATCCTGCTTTTTCTAAATCTTCTTTTCAATTTTTAAAGACTATCAAACCAATTTCTATCAAACTTCCAAATGGCAATTCAATCATTGCTAAATTTGCAAGCACTATCCTTTTCACATATGATTTTTATCTTACTAATGTTTTGTTCATTCCAATTTTCTTTCAATATTATTTGATTACTAAACTTGCACCTCCCTTCAATCGTTGTCTAACTTTTGATCTTGAGAAATGTGTTTACAGATACATCTACCCTAAGATGATTGGAGCAATGGAATCCGAGCAATGGACTTTACTACGACATCACCAGCTAGATTCAAAAACATCATTCGGCCATGCGAGCAACTTTTCAATACTGTAAACAAGATTGTTCATCCTACTTTTGATTTCCTTCAACAATAATCATTGTGATGTATGGCACTTGAGGTTTGGTCATCCTCATTTGAAAAACTGATTCATCTCGAATAAAAATTTTCTCTTTTGTAAGAAAGTTAAAAACTCTTTTCCTTGTGATACATGTTTCTATGCAAAACAAAAAGATTACCATTTCCTATTAGTTCCTAATATCGCTTCTAATTGTTTTGACATAGTACATACATGGATATTTGGGCCCTTTTCTATCCCTTCATTATTTGGCCATAAATATTTTCTAAGCTTGTAGATGATAAAACTCGGTTTACATTTGGATTTTCTTGATGAAACTCAAATCGAGGCTTCATCCCTTGTTAAAAATTTTGTTTCTATGTGCAGACACTCAATTTCAATGCAAAGTCAAATGCATAAGATCAGACAATGGTTGTGAGTTTTTACTCAAACAATTTTATGCTGAAAAAGGTATAATTCACCAAACATCTTGTGTGGGCACCTCAACAAAATGGAATTGTTGAGGAAGCACCAACACCTTTTAGGTGTGGCTGAGCACTACTTTTTCAAGCAAAACTACCTACTACTTTTTGGGGCCATGCTATCAACCAAGCAGTCTATATAATCAATAGATGCCCAACAAAATTTTTGGATTTCAAATCACCTTTGAAGCATTATACAAATCATTGCACGACTTTGCAGATCATTGAAGGTCTTTGGATGTCTATGTTTTGCTTCTACATTGCAAGCAACAAAGAAATTTGACCCAAGGTCTAGAAAGTGTGTTCACTTTCGGTGCTAAAGTGGTGTCAAAGGCCACATTTTACTTGATTTGCATTCAAGGCAACTTTTCTTTTCTAGGGACACTATTTTCTTTGAAACAATTTTTCCTTTTGTTTCACAAGATAATAAGTCTTTTTCACCATCTTCTTCTCATTATGTTTCTCCCAATGATTCTCTTTATGATTTCCTTGATTTTAATTTTTCAACCTTTCCTCGTGCATCGCATCACTGGCGACCGGCTTCTGCATCATCCAAATCAGACCAGCATTACTAACAAAAATCAGACCGTGATCACCCGAGTCTACACTGCTTTATTTGATAATTCAGTTCTGCCTTTGCCAAATTTCTCCATCTACATCTTCTACATGCATCATTATCCAATTGATTCATCACATCATATCTGATCACCTACTATCCTTTCCACGACATTTCGCTTTCAATTATCACCTACTAGGTTTAACCGAACCAAAAGACCTACATATCTTCAAGATTATCATTGCTCTATGCTCACAAGTAAAGTACATTCTCTCGGGATTCTGCAGCCCCTGCTTCTTCATCATCATCTTACAGTTTGTAAGTATCCTATCTCACAAGTTCTTTCATATGATAGTCTTTCACCTAAACATAAACATTTTTGCTTAACCATTTCTTCTCACCTGAACCTCTAATTACGAGTGCTATGTGTGATGAAAATCGGAGAAAGCTGTGCATAACTGAACTCCAAGTTCTCTGGTTAAGACTAATACTTGGGAACTCTCTTCTTCCTCCTAATAAGAAGGCCATAGGATGTAAATGGGTATTCAAACTCAAATTCCATGCCGATGGCACTATAGAGAGATACAAAGCCAGGTTAGTGGCAAAGGCTTTACTCAAAGCAGTGGAATTGATTACTTAGACACCTTCACCCGGTTGCCAGAAGATGACTAAGTGCTTCTCTGGCCAGCAAATTTCTAACAATTGGTGGTATTTATATCAATGTGATGTCAACACCGCTTTCCTACATGGTGACTTGCATGAGGAGGTCTACATGAAACCTCCTCCAGGCTTGCTTGTTCTCGATAAGCATACGGTTTGCAAACTTAAAAGGTCTTTATATGGCCTCAAACAAGCTAGTAGGCAATGGAACTTCAAGTTGACACAAACTCTTCTTGCCTCTGGTTTTACAGGTCAAGTGCTGATTACTCCTCTTACCAAGTCTTCATCACTGGTTTTCTTGCCATACTTGTGTATGTTGATGATTTGGTGCTTATGCGGTAATGACTTAAAAAAGCAGTTGACATTAAACATCGGTTGATCTGCAAATTCAGCATCAAAGACTTGGGAGTTTTGAAATACTTCCTAGGATTTGAGGTAGCAAGATCTAGAAAAGGGATCCATGTTTGCCAAAGGAAATATATTCTTGATCTCTTGAAGAAACCGGTTTATCAGTGCCCAAATCTTGCTCCACACCTATGAGCCGAATACTCAAACCCAAGATAAAGAAATCAGATCTGTTTGAATGATTTCTCTAAATATAGAAGACTTATTGGGCGACTACTTTACCTTACACACACTAGACCAGAATCATCTTTGTGAGCCGCTTCTCGGTGCTTATCTGCTCTTGAAGATCATTACCAAGTGGTTTTAAGGATCCTGGAAATATCTTAAAAACACCGGATGGGGCTTATTTTTTATTGATGCTTCTTCTTTAACTCTCAAGGGCTTTAGTGATTCGATCGGGGTTCTTGCGGGACACTCAGACGATCAACAACCGGTTTTGCTTCTTCTAGGATCATCTTTGATATCCTGGAAAGTAAAAAGCAATCCATTGTGTCACGCTCATCATCGGAGCGAGTATCGCGCCCTTGCACATGCTACTTGTGAGGCCCAATGGCTCATCTACTTGTTACATGATCTCCGTGGTTCTCATCCTTCACCAATTGCTCTGCTTTTGTGACAACAAATCTGCCTCTTTATATTGCCGCAAACCCCGATATCATCGAACGAGCGAAGCATATAGAAATTGATTGCCATGTTGTGCGAAGGTTCAATCCGTGCCCGATTCATCTTACGCCTATCACCTCTAAAGACCCGGAGTTGCGGACATCTTCACTAAACCTCTGCATCCAGGACCTTTCATCTTCTTACATACCAAGCTTGGAATGAATTCAATCCATTCCAGCTTGAGGGGGGATGTTAATTGTAAATAGCACGTGGGTTACTAAGTTAAGAGTTAGTTACTTGGCTAATCAAGATAGATAGGTTATTAATCGCACCTAAAGCTTACTTTAGGTCCACATACATTCTGTCATGTAATAGTATATATAGGATTCTCTGTACATGGTAGTTATTCAGTTCATTGAATGGAATTTTGAGCACAATGCTCTTCAAAACATTCTTCTTCTTCCCCTTTACAGTTTCTACAAAGTGAGTGTGGTTTAGTTGACAACACACGTTAAGTTTGTGGGTGAGAAGAGTAATTAAGGTTCGATATTCATAAAACATAATATTTAGTTGGGTGATGAGCTTAAGTGTGAACAAAGCAAAAGACTGAAAATTAGTCTCATGGTCAGCCCAAACGGCTGAAGTCGTGGAGATGTCACAGAGGCCAAAAACCTTAATAACAGTGATTTACCCGAAAACACTCTTGTAAGCGTAATATTTGTTTTCGACAAGGACTCTACCCAATTCTAGGGCTTCCAAAAGAAGCATTCTCCTGTTCAACATGTGTTGAATACGCTAAGATACAACAACTAATTGCCTAACGTCTTTCAGATAAAAGGGAAAATATATAACTGCACTAATCGTTGCTCTCTCCAAGTCACTGACTAAGTTGGATACACCTATTAATAGCCCAACCTCAATAAGAAAAGTGTGCAATGATCACTTTGACACATCTCACTCTCTCCTCACTCACTTGCTGACTTGAGTGTTAGAATACTTGCAAGTGTCATCAACAACTGTATTTCATCGTTATCGCCATCATTTCCATCTTTCTATACCATTGCTTTGACTTTTTAGGTCCAACCACGAAACTCTCTCTCTCTCTCTTCTTGAGTTCTTGTTTTCTGAAAGTTTACCACTAAGAAATTTAAAAAACCATTGTTGGGTGCCAAATTAAAGTTCCTTGATTAAATTATTTATTTATTTGATGAATTTGGTAGATAAATACTCAGAACCAAATTTTTCAGTAAACAATCATCTTTTATATTTTTTTTAATTTTTATTTCTACTCCCTCCCTCCCTAAATATAAACTTCTTTTGACCAAAACACATAAATTAATAAAATTAGTTAACCTATTTAATTTATCTACAATGTGTACTGTTTTTTTTTAAAACTACCCTTCAATTATTGACTTAAGAGAGAGAAATAATCACATAATTTATTATTAACTACAAAAAAATAATGTAAATTAATTAGGAATATTTTTGTAAAAAAATAATTAATGCATCTAATAATTTGTAAAAGGGCTTATAAAAAGGAAATTTTTTTCTTCAAAAGGGGCTGATACTTAGAGACGGAGGTAGTAGTATATTAGTATCAATTAAATTAATTTTCTCTCAAATATTTCATAAATATTTATGTTTTAAAATTTTAGATGTATTAATTATACTTATTCGTAAAATGCATATATTAATGATATTCACTAGTAGTATAATAAAAAAGGGAAATGATTAATATCGCAAAGCCGTTTTCTCGTGAAGTCTCACGAAAGCCTTTGATTGGCTAGTCAACACCATGACTCGTGCTTTTTTTGTGCCAAATTCGGAAGTAATGCTCTGGTTCTCGTTTCTTTAAAGAATAGTACACACCAACTTTGTGAGTTTTCACGAACAAAACACTCGCGAAGAATAGCATTGCTCAATAAAAAATAATATGTAAATATCATTGAATAGAAAACAACCAAATTCCAATAAAGTTATTCTTAAGTCTTAACTACTTGGTTTACAATGAATGGGATTTATGCCTGATCAATTCTCCCTTCATAAAAGAAGGATCTAGTTTTAGACAAATGTGTTCGTAAATAGTTTAGTTATGAAGTACTTATAAATGCCTATTATACGAGAAATGCTTGTACAATCGAAAAGAAAATGAGGATAAATTTTGCATAAACTTTGGAGATTATGAAAATAAGAAGAAAAAAACTGCATATGAATAACCTTTCCAAAATTTACTACAAAAAAAAAATTACGTACACGTCTTTACCTAATAAAATACGTAAGTCTAAATAAATTCTTTCCAACATTCTAAAGTAGAAATTAAACAAAATAAAAAAAAATCTACTGTTCAGCTGTAGGAGGAGAATCTCCTTGAAAGTATCCATAAAAATAAAGGTCAAACGAAATACTAGTATGAAAAAGCAAGAGAACAATTAGTATAAAATTAAAAAAAATTATAAAATTAAGAAAATGCGTAGTAATAATACTACTCCAAATGTACATGGACGCAGATGGTGGGCGCAATGAAACTTGCACCAAATTAGCCAGCACCAAATTGAATGAACCCAAACGAGCATCATATGCTGCTCACACACTAATCAAGGGCATCGAATCTGCGTACGGATACTGAAGGAAATAAATTCATCGAATATGCATTATAGTCTTGCTAACGAGTGCTCTAAGTGTATTAATTAAAGAATTTATAAAAGAAAAATTTGTTTTTAAAATATAAGTTAAACATTTTTTAATATAATAAATACATCATTTTTTTATACAAACTTATCTCTTTTAATACTTTTTTTCATACGAGAATCTTGAACTTTAGGCTCATTGATACGTACTGCCTCCGGATTTAGATAAAAGCAAAAAGCAAAAAACATTAAATACACAATAATTAAAAATAATTGCATTTCTTAAATTAAGGTTTCATTTTATTTAATTTGTTATGGAGTTTTGTTTCATGAGAATAAGATAGGTTGTTGAAAAATAAAATCTGAATAAATTAAAGAGCACTCCCTTCGATTTTGAATATATATATATATAAAAAAATAATTCTAACTTTGGTGGTCTAATTAAAATATAATTAAATCTCAACTAATTATATCCTATTTAATGATATTATTTCTAAAATACCCATAAATTAATTTAGATTTTATTTTCTAGTAACCTCTTGTATTTCTATAAAACAAGTTTTTATGAAGAATGTAACATCTCTGATTTTTCTGTTTTTCAAAAACGTGTTTTCTGTATATTTTATAAATTGGAGTATTTTGGTCATTTTGAAAAGTACGTAATTTTGGGAAACGGACTTCTCAGTTGAATTCCAAATATTTTATTTAGTTATTGGTGATATTTTCATATTTTAATTCTGGCGGAAACATGACGTCACAACTAATGTTTTTATCGACGGAAAAGTCTGTTTGGATTCCAACACATTCATAATTTGAAATTTTTACTGCTCGTCATTAGATGACGATCTACGAGACGATATTAATTTTATTATTACTTTGATAATTTCACAGACGTCAGTCTAACTGTGTAACGTTTTAGAGGGTGTTTGTTTCAGCTTTTTTCCTGTTAAAATCACTTTTTTTAACTCAAAAATCATTTTAAAGATTTTTAAGAGTGTTTGTTTAAACTTTTTGAAAAAATCATTTTCTTAAAAAAATCAATTTTTAGTCAAAATGGAAAAGCTATTCTGACCAGCTTTAAAAAACATGTCATGCGATAGATGAGAGAGAAATGGTGTAAAAACACGGAACTACAATTTCTTTACAAAAATAACCTCACAATTTTTCAGAAAAAACAAGTTTTGCCCTTTCAGTTTTACGCTTCCTCTTCTCGTTTGCGTCTTCTACCTTCTTTCAACCACCACTGCATCACAGCAACTGTTCAGTCCTCCTCCACTGCATCAATATTCGTTGTTGTTCTGATTTTTTATGGTGGGTGTGGTTTTTATTCTAGATGAAACAATTATGAAAAGTTTTCATGCTGAATATTCTGGGTATGTGATGATAAAATTTGGAATGGTGGGTATTGAGGATTACGGCCTGAACCTGGTAATCTCGCTCATGTTCATCCATCGGTGTTCACAAATTTAGAACCTTTGTATAATTAGTTTTTTTTCTTTTAATCTTTTTAAGTAGCATATGTATTAATTTTAAAAATTAATATTACGTGACATAAAATTATGTATAAATTACGTGACACGAGTATATAAAATATTAGGTATTAATTTTATAAATGATCACAAAAACTTGTATTCAAAGACATATAAAAAGTGTATTTAAAAATATTATATATTTAAAAAGTATTTTTCAAACAAACATGTTTTCTTAAAAATGATTTTTTATGTCCTTTATGGTAATTTTGTAGTAAAAAAATCCCTTCTACATAATTGGATACAAACAAGTTTAAAATCATTTTTTTAAAAAAATAATTTTTATGATAGTAAACAAACACAAATTAGCTTCTGATTTTCTTTAAAATCTCTAAAAAATAATCTCTAGATTATTTTATAACAAAATCATTTTTTTTAATCTGTAACAAACGGGCCCTTAGTCGCGCGATGAGTTTTAAGCGATATAATTAGGATAATTCCTAATTATTATTTTGGATAATCATGAAAATTATAAATAAATTATATTTGATTATTATTTGAGTTACAAAGGCATATTGCATAATATTTTGAGTTACATAATTATATTTGATATATATTTGAATTACATAACTATATTTAATAAAAAATTGAGTTACAAAGGCATATTTTATAATTTTGAAATCTATAAACTAAATTGAATTTATTTTTCAATTACAAAACTATATTGGATATAATTTGGATTATAAAACTATATTTAATAAACTTTGAGTTACATAATCATAGTTAATAATTTTTGAGTTACAAAACTTAATTTAATTAATTTTTGAAGTCCAACAATGTTTATAAATAACCATTCTTGCATCATTTTTTCATTCTCTCTCCCATTTTCATTTCATCAAGTTTTAGAAAAGAAGGAAGAGAAGAAAGAAGAAGAGAAAAGAAAAGAGGGAAAGAGAAAGAGAGGGAGAAGGTCGTGAGAGAGAGGGAGAGAAATGGGGCTCTTGAGAGGATAATGGTTTTGCATGGAAGAGGAGAAGAGAAGAATTCAACCTCCATGGAAGGGATTCAAGGAGATTACATGTTCAGACTCCAAAATCAGGTGAGAGGAAGTATACTAATCATTGGGAAGGCAAGAATAGATTTTAATATAATAATATGACGTTGGGGAAACTCATAACCCTTCGCACTTATGTGCTTGTCTGATTGATTCCTTGCTTGCTTTATTGTTTGGTTGTTTACAAGAATATTGTTCAAGATGTTGTAATATGATTTCTGTGAATACTTTTTTAGTTGATTTGACGGCATAATAGTCTATGACCTGATGCATGGATTCTGTGTGAATATTGAATTATGACGGGCTTGACTTGTCGACGAGTGCTAATACTCATATCGTGATGACAATTGAGTTATGTCCAAAAGGGCATAGTTCTCACTATAGTGGTGAGGCGAGTTTGAGTTATTAGCCTGTTAGACTGGAATATAGTTCTAGATAGTAATGAATTTCATGACATACACGTATTTTATCCTTATTCTGCTTGTATGGGAATAAGTACCTTCGCTCCGAGGTGGGGTCAGTTTTACCTGCTTGTACGGGATAACTGATCGATGGTTAAACCAGATGTTTTGTGTCGGAGACAAACCACTAACCTCTATGAGGAAGTGACCCACCGCCTGTGTCCGGGGGTACTGGTCAGAATAGGACGGCTGACATGCATTTCAGGATCAGAATCACACATGTAACAAGTTGGACTTGGTTATGAATCTTACATGATTATATGTTGTTATTGAGTAATTACATGTTATTGTATTAATTTCTATCTCTGTTTTCCTGTTTATGATGATTAGCTATACTTACCTCCTATTTTTGTATTGTTTACGTGGCTTCTATTTTCGAAAACGTTAGATGAACAAAAGGACGAGTAACAGGTGTAAGCGAGATGTGAGGAGTAGGTTTCTCAGTCAGGAGTTCTTAGGTTATGGTTCAGTCCTGTTGGATTTTGTTCTCAGTACCACGGGAAGTAGATTTCATTTTGTGATAGCTAAACTTGTATTTTTTTTCCGCATTACTCTAATGAAATAAATTTTGTGCGTTGCACGTTTTTAAAGTCTTCCGCTATTTTCAGTTTAAATATTTTTATTTCCACGTGACACCTTTATTTCCGGAGGGTGTTACAAAGAGCATTTTGAAAAATGTAATTAATTTTTTGATTACACCAAAAAAATTAAATGTGATTAACTATTATTCTTAATTAGCGTGAATCAATATTTGTTGGTTATGTTCACTACAAAAAAACACGGGATTACCAACGGCCTAAAGCCGTTGGTAAGCGATAAAAGCCGTCGGTAACCCACTTTTACCGACGGATAACCGACGGCCTAAAACCCGTCGGAAATATGGTCGTCGCAAAGGATTACCGACGGACTCTTCTTCGCCGTCGGTAGTACCGGCGGGTATACCCGGCGGTAAATGGCGTCCGACACGGGCAAAGCCGTCGGTTAATGGCGTCCGATTTCCGACGGACGTGACCGTCGGTAAATCTAATTGTTTCCGGCTTAGGCCGTCGTCTGACGTGACCGTCGGTAAATCTAATTGTTTCACGGCTTAGGCCGTCGATGTCGGAATTTTTTTAATTAAATTTATTAATAAATTAATTTTAATTAATAACCAAATTAATTTTATTCTTTAATTAATTAAATAATTTAATTATTTATTTGTTTAATTATAAAAATAATTTACTCTCATATTAAAAATATTTATTTACTAATTTAATTAAAAATTACTTGTAATTTAATTTAATTTAATTATTAATTGATTTTCCATATATAAAAATGTGATAACGTAAACTAAAAAGCAAATTAAAAAGAAAACATAATAAATAAAAAATTCAACAAATAAAAATCAGTAACTAAAATAATATACGAAGCGAAAAAAAATGATATCCAAAAATATGAAAAAATATAAGTACAAAAAGAACTAATAGTCACGGTACTCACGATCATGATCGAGATGCTCTACATCATCTGCATCATCGACATGACCATGAGTCTGCAGCGAGGCGGCGGAGGCGGAGAAGCGGAGGCGAGTGGCGGCGAGTAAGGCTGGCTAGCAAGCTGGTACATCTGCTCTGTCATGCGGCTGAGTCAAAGCTCCTGCTGGGCCACGGTCGCTTCAACTCGGCTATCTCTTGGTCATCGCGGCGAGCGACCGATAGCGACACTACTACTCGGCGACTCTCCGGTGTGTGTAGGCGGGCCCCTTTGTAGTTCTTTGGCAAGGTCGCCCGACACCGTATAAGCGGCCGCTTCTTCTGCCAACCACTTCCGCCCAAACCCTCGGTGTAGATAGATCGTCAGGGCTCGAGATGGAGAACATGATGAGCTCGAGATCTAAGTGAGACATCCTCGCCTCAAACTCCTCTGTTAAACAAACAAATAAGTCAAATCTTTTTTTAACAAAACAATATAAACATTATTAAAAAATATTTATTATATTTTATAATTACACGAGTCGCCTCGAACGCTCATCAGCGAAATCACCGGTACTCCTCTTCATTATGAGTTGCAAGATGAAGCTCGTGCAACTGAACTTCTCTCCCCAACCTCCTCGAATGAGATTGTATTAATAAAAAATTTAAATAAATAATAATAATAATAATAATAATAATAAAATAATAATAATAACAATTTTATAACACGTACAAGTCTAACTGCGTCTTTGACCGGTGACACTTGCCTCAGTGTGCAGTGCCACCCTTCTCAGAGGCCCTATTCTTCTTGGCCTTGGCTGGTCGCCTGGAACTGGGGAGTTCGTGCGCTACCATTCTTGCCAGCTCGTCCTATCCAGCTGGCGATCACGATGCGGGCATCTCGAAGCATGTCAAAAAGCGGTGGGAGGCCTTCATATGAAAATTCTTCTCCATCGGCTCCTCATCTTTTTCCTCCCAAGCAACCTCGTCTGTATCAATATAAGACATTATTAAACATAATTGAAATTTCACGAAAATAAAATATGCAATAAAATAAAAATTGCGACTTACTCTGAAAGAATTAAACATATGGTTCCGCTCAAAATCCTTGGTGTCCCAGGTGGGCCAAAACTCTGGTAATTCTCCTCGATTGTTCTTTGTGATAGCTAACGCAGGAGCTTTGAGGAAGAAACTGAACAATAAAAACATGTTAAATAAAAAAAATATATATATATACATGTAAATTATTAATAAAAATTATTAATAACTTCGAAAAATTGCAAATACTTACCCTTTACGGATGGCACGATAAGAACTCGACCATCATACAACATCTCAAGAGTGTCAGGGCTCTGGCCTCCCCTGCTCAAGAACCTCCTCTGCTGAACCTCCTGCTCCTCCCGTCACCATGACATCGGTGTCATCGGTGTATGGCACGTACTATAATCGTGGTCGGACCGATGAGCATCGACCACCGGATCGGGCACAACATGGGAACTCAGGCGCCATGTGCAAGCTGGAACCGGGGTGGGGATCATGTCAATGTGAGGCAAAGGTGCGAGCGTGCCCAGTGTAGCTGGTGTCCAATGTGCTGAGTGCGTGTAGGTGGTGCGAAGGTGTCTAGGTGCGGGGAGGTGTATCGGTGTCTCGGCGTAGATGTACTAGGGGCGGCGTGTAGATGACAACGTCGAAAACCCGATAGGGTCACGACTAATGATGGTCGGCCTCGGCGACGAGGGTCGGCGATCCCTTCCCCTTCCATTTACCACCATTTGGGTGGTCGGAAGTCTGCTCCTGAACCTTGCGATGCCGTATCGTACATAGAGCAATTGAATAATAACAGTCATGAAATATTATATTTAAACATAACAATATTACAAATGAATTCCATAAAAATAAACAAGTTATGAAAATAAGCTGACAAATTAAAATATATTGTTACACATTAATTTCTCAAATTGTAAAAAGTTAAACAATATCAATCGCCCATTCGCCCACTCAATTTGATCGTCTTGAGATCTTGATGGTTCTGCCACTTCTTCATTTAATTCCTCATCCCCATCTACATCTTCATATGTGATTGGATTGTCACGTAGTCGAGTAATGGGTTCAACCGTTTACTACATTGACATGAGACATCTCTATCCATGATAAGCCAACACTTTCCCCGTGTGTCATCCGCCTACCGCGACCCTGGTTTTATCTTTATTAAACACACCAACCTTGTTTGTCGCCTTGAGTTGATGGATAAGGGACATAATACACTTGTCTTACATGTTGTGCCATGATAAGCGGATCAAACATTTGGTATCTTACGCCATGTGTATGTCAACAAGATATTATTTTTTGATCCACTCTTGTGCCTCTATTTGATGGATCAAACCAATTACAATAAAATAGCACTATTTTTTTAGTATAGTCTATAAAAAGTATTGTCACGTCGGGATTCATATATATGTTGAATCACGCCGTAAAAGTCATCTTCACCTCCATCATGGCACCTTTTACATAAACCCCGCCGTTAACTGCTTTTTTCCCTCTGTTTTTGATTGGCTGGGTTTGGAATTTGTATCCATTTACAAAGAATGTGCCATTCTTTTACCGTGATTTAGGACCATGAGATAAATTTCTCAAGTGTTGGATTTTAGGGGATTACGCCTGCTTTATACCACTGTGTACACACCATGTGCAAACAAATTATGGTTCAGTATTTTCAAACAATATTTTTGTATTTTCAAACAATAAATAATAATAATAATATATATATGACGACTCAAAAACATACCTGGTTCTTAAACCACGTTGAGAAATATTCATGAATATAGCGGAAGAGTCTTTATGCGCTTAGTTAACAAGAATGCCTGATCAAGTCATTATCAAACAAATGATCAAGAGCAATTGTGGATTAAAGAAATTGAAAGTGGTCAAAATGATACATCGTTAGATACGGTGATATACGCGGTTGATCAGCTGCGTGAGCGTGACTTCCGACTTACGCTCGTTATCCAGTTATCCACCTCTTTTCCACCATGACTAGGAAAGGCAAAATACCGATAAGGCAAGCGGGTGTCTTTCACTTTCAATTTCTACCGTTCCTACTATTTGTTGGTGTCAACATGAAGTTAGTAAAATAATGGGAACAGAAATGGATTGTCTCACGGTGTAAGTAAGTTGCCTGAAATAGATCCTTGACCCTGGCCTTATTTTTCACGACCGTTTGAGTCACCCGTAAATCTACAAAATAACAACGTTGATGATAAAAATTGATACATTTAACCACTTCAAATCACTATTTATTTTAGAGAATACTTTATTATAGTACCTTCGAAAGGATACATCCATCTCGTATTGAACCGGTCCACCAAGCCTAACCGTATGTGCAAGATGCAGCGCTAGATGCTCCATAGAATCAAAGAAAGCAGGGAAATATTCTCTCCAACTTACAAAGAATTGGTATGTTACATTCCATCCTTATGAGATCATCCTCTCTCGATGTCGCAGAACACAAATCTTTAAAGAATTATTTGAGTTCATCGGTGGATTTAAAACATTTGTGTGAGGAACTAAATGCAATGGAAGTAAACACTCCATGAATACATGACACCATGGCTTTTCATCCCGAATCATGGTTCCTTTGTTCACATCGCACATCTTGCCAAATTAGAAGAATAACCATCCGGCATCAAGTTCTTTTATCCACCGACAGATCGACTTATTGATTAAAAGAGTAACAGGCTTTGGGTTTCGTGGTCTTCCCATCCGGTGATTAAATCAAATGCAAGTCCTTCGCCTCTGATAAAGTGGTAAGTCACAATCGGCCTTCTCGTGTCTTTTGTTTTCCTCGGCGTTCATCCTGAGAAAACATTGTCAAAAAGTTCTTCTCAATGTGCATAACATCAAGGTTGTGTCTCAATAAATTATCTCTCGGTATGGCGGATCCCAAAAAATACTTCTTTTGTCCAATTATGCCATTGTCCATATCCTTCATATCGATCGACTTGCCAAAATCTGTGATTTTGGGCAGTTCCATAACCACTTTCCCGGATCCGTTCGGCGTCAACCTTGAGGCGGGCCATCTAATTCAACTTCCCCTTCTTGAAAGCGTTCTTATTAGTCTAAATGCATGATCATCGGGTAAAAACTGCGATGTGAGTCAAACCAAGAACTCTTCCCCAAATTTCAAGGTAAAGGCCTTTGTATGCTCCATGCAATGCGGACATGCCATTTACCATGAGTACCCCAACGAGACAACATGCCATATGCGGGGAAGTCATTAATGGTCCACATAAGCGGCGCCCTCATTGTAAAATTCCTCTTCGCGTGCAATATGCGTGCGTCCATGACACCATTCCTGACCTTTTGAGATCGTCAATAAGAGGCTCTAAATAGATGTCAATACCATCTGTCGGATTATCTGGACCGTATAACACAGTCAAGAAACATATAAGGCTTAAACATGCACATTTTGGGAGGAAGATTGTATGGGAGTAGCGATAAGCGGCCAACAAGAATAAGGTTTACGTGGATTGAACATGCGAGGTAAAACCATCGAGCGTAAGCCAAGTCGTACATTACGTGGATCTGCCAAAATCGGGATGCACGCGATCAAAGTGCTTCCAAGCTTCACCATCGGAAGGGTGGCGCAACATACCAAGTGCTTCTATTCTCATAGTGCCATGTCATTTTGTGATGCACGTGGTGATGCAAACATTCTCTGACCTTGGAATAATTGGGCAAATAAAATATTGCCTTCATGGAACTAGTTTTTGTCTACCCGTCCGATTATTAGTATGTGACATATACCTAGGCTCACCACAAAATTTGCATTCAACTAGCGCACCATCGTTTTTACCAAACTCATTGTCGTAATACAACATACACCCTCTCACACAACAATCAATCCTTTTAGATTCCAAATTTCAACTGGACACTAAGCTTTTAGCCTCGTAATAACTTTTGGCAAACCATCTTTGATAGGTGGCGAGAGTCCAACATCATTTAGATTCTGAGATCCAAGCACACTTCGGTACCACGCAGGTTGACTTAAGAGCTAAGAGCCTCACACACATTGATAACTTAGAGTCGTAGACCCTTCAAACAACGGCTTATTTGTTTCTAACAATAGATTATAAAATTTTGTCTTTGTCTCATTTGGAAGTTCATCCGTGTCATCATCATTGCTCCTCGAATAACATGTTCACCCCTAAGGCATCACAAACCATATCTTGCATCAATTCAATGCGCTCACCACATCCCGAATCCCACGTGCTGCTGAAGCACCCGCAATTATCACCAACCCCTAAATCAACGTGAGGCAACTTTTCACCATGTCTAGTCCAAATCCGATGAATTAAGCCTAAATCCAACCAATCTGGTGGTGTGTGACCATTTGGGCTCTTAATCCTTCCACGATCGCAATTAAAGCACGGACATCTAATCCTCCATTAGTTTTGAAATCTTTATGTGCCATTGCGACTTGGACAAAATCACGCAACGCCAAAAAATCGGTTTCAAACCCCTCTCCGGATACAACCTATCGTACATCCAACTACGACTCGAAAGATAATATTCCATCTTACGCATGTCAAAAAAATCACAATTTCAAAGAAGACGACGGCGTTCTTACAACCGCTCTCTTTCTTTAAATGGTATGACCCTATCCCATTCGAGAAAAAACTTTTTGAGAACTCGTATAATAATCATTCCTTAATTCTCGTATCTTATACTTGACAAAATTTGTGACATTTCCCATTGGTCTCACGAGTACACAAAATGAGCAGCTTATGAACACCGCAATCAAGTATGCACCCGGAGAACAAAAGGAAATGAATCGAACGAAAATTTCATCAAATATAAAGATCACGAGAATTAAGCAACAACTATTATCTGAAAGTAAAGAAAAAGTTTTTTCCCAAACTGTCCGACTTGGACAATTCAAGGTTCAATATACAATGACCACATGGTACCCTAAAAGAGTATATGAACTCAATAATATATTAAACTAAACGGGAAGCTAAAACTCTCTCTCCGATACTAATAACAAATATCAAACATCCATTGATCAATGATTAACATAACAATTAGACAAGCAGAAGTGACAAGCGTAGAAATAGTTTTATTATATATATATATATATAAATATATTCATTTAATTTTTTATATGAGAAATTTTAATGTTGGTATTTTTTATTTCTTTTTTATTTTATTTTTTTATTTCTTCTCTTCTTTACTCTTTCAGATTTTTTTTCATTTTTGTTATATCATATTTTTTAACGATTGTTTCCCTTGTTTCTCTTTTTTTAATTCTGCTCATCTGTTAATTATTTTTACAATTCTGTTTTTTCAATCCGTCTAGTTTTTTAATTATGTTATTTTTCAACTCTATCTCATTTCGTTTTGTTATTCTCTTATTTCTTTTTTAAAAACTTCTTTTTTTATTCTATTGTTCTTAAGAATTCTGCTTTTTAATTATTTTTAAATCTATTTTTAATTCTATTATTATTTGTCCTTTCCGATTCAAATCTGTTTTGTTTTTTTGAGCAATGTTCCATTTATTGTGTGTGTAGTTTTATTAATCATTTAGTTGCCACTACGCCATCCGCCATATATAATAAAAAATTTTATTTTCAATAAATAATAATTATTAACAATTCAATCAATATTGCAATTTTAATTTATATATTTTATTTTCTTAAAACGGAAGAGCTACTTATTCATTCAGGGTTTATTTAAACTTATTTTACATCACTTAAAATAAATGCTGATATTAATATTCAAATATATCAACATAAAAATATATTTGAATATTATCTCTTCATTTTATTTTAATAAGCCTCTAAAGTAATTTATGAATAAATAATCACTTAAGTTTCTAAAAATAGATCATTAAATAAATATTTTATTATCTCATTTCAGATTTTGTCTTAACGTTAAATATTATATGTCACTTTTTAATATATAATTTTATAATTTTATTTATTTCACCCGCTATTTAACTTACGCTTATCTCGCTCGCTTATTTTACGCTTTCCTAGCTACCAATTTTACGCTATATTTCGCGATCCTCGATTAACAACACTGGAATTAGAAAAATATACTAGGTCATTTAAAAATGATAGAATTAAACAAGCGAAGTGGAAAGGAAAGACAGAGAGATGTGCAAAGCAAATTGCGACCAAGCAACATCACCAATGTAAACTTCTTAAATTGAAGAAATTTTATCTAGTTGTAAACTTCGCAAAGCGACATTGTAGATTTTAAAATGGCACATGTGGATATCATTGGATTTCTTCCAACTATCTTTTTGTTTTAAATCATTACGTGATAAGCTATCTCATGTTGATTTACTTACATGTTGATAATACTGATCTTTGGGATTAAAAGAAATCTAAACTATAAAAGTTTAAGGTATAAATCTATTACAGAGAGAAGTTCATGGTATAAATCTATTAAAAAAACCTCTTCTTATTCCTTACGTGATTTCATTCAATATTTTCTCTTGGTGTTCGTTCTTTTACAAAAGTGACAAACATTGACGAGATGCAAACGGCGAACCAAACACGCACTCATATCTATAAAATTCAAAGCGCGTGAAATCAGAGTGACAATCCTCATATTGAGAGCATTTTCTATGCAACAAAAATAGCATTAAAACTCTAAATAAGAAATCAAGGAATTCAACATAAATCATTACTATGAATTTAGGGCTCTATGTCAAGCCTCAAAACTTACCAACATAATGGACAACACATAACCACACTCATACCTTTGGAGCTCAATGGAGCACACAAAGGAGCAAACATCAAACATATAAGTTGTGGGAGGTTGGGGGCAGGAAGCCAACCTCTTTACCAGACCCACTATACAATCAAATCAATAATAAGAAACTTTAGTTTATAAGAGTATTCGAAATCCCTAACTTGAACCTAAGGTTCAAATGTTACTAAAGGAAAGGAATTAATCCATACTTGCAGAAGAGAAGAATGTGGTGTGCTGCAGCCCTTGAGGAAGGAAGAGGCGGAGCTGTGTCACTGCAGTAGTAATCGCAAACACAAGATTAAACTCAAAGAACTACACAAGAACAATAAAAGCATATACTAACAGAAAAACAAAATCATTACCCAAACAAGGCAAAGGTCATGGATTGTGAATCGAAGGGGAGAGTAAGAACCGAAGCGCTTACTAAAGCTCAGTATGCAGGACATAATTGGAAAACCAAATTAAACTCATAACTCACAAAGAATAAAATTAGACAAGGTATGGCAAGGAAAAGAAATACAGAGAGAAGTGCAAAGCAAATTGCGACCAACTTGTAAACAGATTTACGACCATATGTCCCTTATCGTTAGCAACTATAAAGTCGTAACACTCGATGAAATAGCCACACATAATCACTTAAACTATCCTCAAACAAAATTGAATTTTTCAACCAATCAGTTAAAGATTCAACTAGCCATCTCACAAAAAAAAACATACAAATTCAATAAGAATAATAAAAAAAGGGAACCAACATTACCGTATAAAGTGTAAACCACAGTTTATGCATCAAAAAAACCTAAAGATCATACTGTTAGGTGAGTTAGTATAGTAAATCAGAGCTTCTAAATGTCATTGTTATAAAAAGCCAAATGTTCAAATTAGAGTAGTTAATCCCTTCAAAGCTAAAACACTAACGAAATCACGCACACGCAAGATCACAATAAAAAGCATTAGCAACAGTTAAATTAGGAGTTTGAAGTGAGAGAGGAAATGATTGGAGTTAGGAATAGGTAACTGGAGACAGCGAGAAGGAACTGCACGAACAAAATAAAGTAAATATCTCACGAAACCAAACACTGGCAGTGTCATACACACTAGTGTCCTAATATGAAATCCATCACACACCGAACATACGAAGGCAGCATAAAAAAATTCAAATATTTCAATTTGAAAAGGAAAAAAAAACACTCAAGGGAAAATAAAGTGGGACAACTAAAAAGTCCTTATACTACGTTTCTAATCAAGCAACCATATCCAGATTTCTAAAGTAAAATAAGTGGTTCTATTCTATTGGAAGAGAGCTCATTCTAACTCATACATGTATTTCCCCCAATAGAGCACATAATATTATGGTTTAAAGCATAAAGCTTGTTTGAACAAGAGAAGATTTTAGACCAAAAATTGCTTCATGCTTGCTCGGCACAGCACAAATGGAAGGTTGTCAAAACAAGATAACAAATGAGCTAAAAACTAATAAAGAAGAAGCAAATTCGAAACTTTTCAATTGGGGTTGACTACATGAATTAAATGATACCATAATTTCCTATACATACTAAGTTTAAAGGTAGACAATTATGAATCTCTGTTAATGGTTTAACCTACACTTTTTATTGGTTTCTCTTCACGTCTAACTATTGAATAATCCTCCAACCCCTTTAAAAATCACGACAAGACTTCCACCATCTTTTTAATAATGGGAGCAATCCCAATTTTTTCTAATTACTGTAATTATAATCACACTATTTTGTGTAACCATTCATCCAACTTAACATTCTCATCTATGTGACAGAGTTTACTTATTTGGCATTACCGCCCAACATTCAATCTCATACAACATCATAGGTTAGCTATATATGGTGAATTTCCCTCTAAGCTTGAGATTGTTCATGCGCTTTTCACCAACACACACAAACACACTCCAATCCGATCAAACCAAACAAGACCTTTCTTGTTCAGTCACCATCTAAAGCATACACTCTTTTCATATATATATATATATATATCCACACACATGCCAATCAAACTGAACAAGGCCTTTCTAGTTCAGCCATCATCTAAAGCATCTCCCTGTTGTCTGTAGTTCTATAGAAGCACACTATAAATCATATCATAAACAGCAACATAACAAGAAGCAGAAAATAGTCCATGCTCATATTTTTTTAATTTCTATAATTTATCCCATTGCCGAGAAGCAATATAAAAATTGAGAATGCAAATCAATGGTATTATCCCTCACCTGAAGCACCCACAAACTCAGAAGAGCCTCCAAACAAAACAGGCCAAATCCAACCAAATAGAATATCTGCAAGAATACCAAAATGTTATAGAAGTATAGAACTTTTTTTTCCCATATTGTAAATAAGAAATTAAAAATTAAAAAAAAAACCTAAGGAAATTTTCATTTTTTCAGCTACTTCAACAAGGTACCAAATGTCATAAAATGTTTTTATCCATATTCTCTGGTTGTTCAAGCGCATCCAACCAGATCATTTTGAGCTAATACCCATGCCTCACAGAAGCTGGACACCACTCAATCTAGTTCCATAAATGTCCAATTCCCACAAATGTTACATCCCGTCATCTAAATTAAAGGTCCTCGCAATTAATTATTTGCTTATCATTTCATTTGGTTTCTAGACGAAGTCAAGTACCAACAATTACATGGACATCAAAAAATTAACTTAAACCGTCTCCATGAAACATATTGTCACTCATGCACACATAAGGTCATAATTCAATAACGAAAAGGGCAATCGACTTGAGAAAACTAATAGCCTTCATGTCTATTTATATTTAAATTATGCACATGTTAAAAAGCAGAAAGATTATGTTAAAAGGTCTAGAACAGATTTAACAGAGTAAAGATATTTATTTATGTATATATCCAAAGTTTATGGGGTTGAAGCTCATTGTATTTTCGTAAGCAACGTTAAAACACCCGCTCGATTATCTCAATCCTTTCGAAGCCAACAATGACAATTACTATACATGAACATAAAAATAAAAATAAAAATTCAAGGAAGCATAAGAAACCAAACATACCGGTATGCCTTGTGGCTACAGGAAAGTGAACAAGATACAAATCCAGATAATCTAATCAAGCTTCTTGAGACTGTCTTTGCAGGGCTTCAAGAACATGTCCGTGATCAGAATTCCAAAGTGAAAGCAAATTCAAATGCCAAGGGTAACTCACAAGACAAGAATTATCGACTAATCACTATTACAATTATAATCATCACCCACAACCGTAAAACTATTGAAAACAAGCCAACTTTGTCCAAAACCAAAACTACCAAAATACAAGAGGAGAATTGCAGTAAAGAAATAAAAGTACCCCACCCCCGATACATAATAAAAGTACAGTTTGATGGTTACATTGGTACAACTAAATATCAGGCCTCTATGCTGAAATTGCAGCAAAGAAATAGTTCAAATAAGACAAGGGGGCCATTATCCATTCTTAGCAGGTTCAAGAGCTACCACACATTATAATCATAAACTGCATAATGCATCATGAATTGTTATTCTACAATTGTTCGCTTAGACTACAAACACACAAATCCATGGTCATACATATTTGATACCCACAAACATTCCATTCACATCGCCATTAATTGATAGGCATAGCCATCCTAAACAAATTCAAATTAAACGAACTTCGGTTGCTAGGCCATACAATGAAAATCATCAATTTTTCATTGCGGATAATGTACCATAAGAAACTAAAATCACCTTAACATTTTGAAAACAAGCCATCAATTACCTCTAATCTTCTTCCTCTTCCGAATCAAATGCAGTATGTGGACGGCAGTATCCTCTTTCCGAATCAAATGCAGTATCCTCTTCTATCAAATGGACGGCAGCGACAACGTCAACGAGGGGCGACAACGGCGGCAACGACAACGTCAACGAGGGGCGACGACAACGAGGGCCGACGACAACGACAACGAGGCGACAACGCAATCACGATGGCAACGCATAACGCGACAACGACAAATGGCGACAGAGCATAGGCCAAAGCTAGGTTTTTGGTTGGTTCGGTTGTCGATGGAAGAGAGGCGCCAAAGTTCTTGTCTGGGAAGCTAGGATGGTGGCGGCGGCGAAGGAAGGTGCTTAGCGGCGGCGAGAGAAGTGAAACAGGAAGGGGAAGAAGGGCTTTCGTGTAGTTGTATCCGGACTTTACCGACGGCCATATTAACCTTACCCAAGACGGGCTTGACCGTCGGCAAATTTCTCGGGATTACCGACGGTCTTTTTCAAATACCGGCGGGTTAAAGCCGCTGTCGGTATGTAATAAAAGCGGAAAACGAAAACTTACGGCAGGTATACCGACGACACGGATTGTCCGACGGTGTAGGCCGTCGGTAAGTGCACGGTTATACCGATGGCTTGAGGCCGTCGGCGATAGGAAGGATTTTCCGACGGCTTAGCCCGTCGATAAGTTCACAGTACGCCTCATTCTATTTATCGACGGTCAGAGCCGTCGGAAAGTCCGTCTTCTCGCCGACGACCTCAAGCCGTTGGTATAAGGCCGTCGGTATACCCGTGATTTCTTGTAGTGGTTTGAAATCGGAAGGAGTATTTTGTGAATGATAACATTAAATAGAGTGCAATTAGTTGAAATTTGCTTATATTTTGTATCACCAAATATGATTCTTTTTTTTTGTGGTAAATTTTTAGGTACCATTTAAATTAGTTGGGTACCAGTACCCATATTAAGTGTTTTAATAAAAATAGTCTATTTATTCAATATTTTTCATGTAACCGTTATGACATATATTTTTTATTATTTTAAAAAGTAAGCAGTAAGTTTTGAATAATTATTTCGGTGCCCTAAAAAATATTTTACAAATTTGTTAATGTGTTGCTCTTCCTCTTTTTTTTTTTGAACTTTTAGAATGCCCATCATATTAGAAAAAATGAAAAATCAAATAGCAGTAAACATATATGGATGCCGGCTTTTTTTGATATCTAGGCTCTATCGAAAGAAGAAAATAAATCAAATCTATATTAGGAGAAGAAGAACCGTGAAATGGGAAGAGAGAATACAAAAAAACACCGTTGATAAGTTTTTGGGAAAAAAATCATTATTTAGTTTAAAGAAAAATGCTAATGAGTGCCCTAAGGGTGTTGTTTAATAAATCCAAAGAAGTAGGTTTTTATGGGAAGATGTGTATTTAATAAATTGAAAAGAGATTAACTTAGCTTTTAAATGAATATTTACCTTATTTGAAATCTTTAAACAATTCCCTTATGGCACTTGTTAGCATGACCCTAGTTTAAAGGGGATGCATATACAATTTTAAAAGTCAAATGACTAAGTCAGAGTAATTAAAATGTATTTAATGACATGATAAGTGGATACAAATGTGTGTTTTGTTGGTCCAGCTCACTTGGGTACCGATACCCAATACTTTCACTGGTACCAGAGTCATCGCCTTTTTTTGTTTATATATTTGAGTACTGGGGAAGAACCCATTTTTTGTTTTTGTTACCAAAAAAATGGGGGGAAAAAATTAAAAATAGTTAGTACGCGATATTAAGAAGTGTTGAGTTTGATTAGCCGTGGAGAAGGGGGAAGAAACCACGGCCATTTGAATATGGATAAATAATCATTTTGATCTATAAATGTGTCAAATAATTTAATGTATCGAAATTTTAAAAGTATTTCTGAGTGTGTCTTGAATCTGGTTAGTAATTTTGGAGACCAAACTGACTAGCAAAAAACATATTCGAGAACCAAACTGATTAGTGAAAGACACATTCAATAATATTTTTGTAATTTATATATATATATATATATATATATATATTGGTAACTTAATTTTGATATATTTAATGAGTATAGTAACAGTGTCTCACACATTTATAGTCTTAAATCTTTGTTTACCCTTTGAATATTAATATTAAATGAACACGTTGCACGTACCACCGAGTGATTTGTCTAATTTGGTGTTCTTAGCTGTGTGTCTGCCTTGGTCTAAGGTCTGTATCACTTGGCTCAATGTCAATGGGGGAGAGACTAGATGGAACCACTTCCCAAGGATTGCCCTCGACATCATTTTGTCTTTGACGATCCATATACATTTGAATTGGTGGCTTGGCTAAGCTCTCCTATGTCATGGGATCTTTCAAAAACACAAACACAATACGATTTGAATGAAGTGAAGGCTTGTAAGGGCCCGTTTGTTACGGCTTAAAAAAAAGTGATTATGTTTTAAAATAATCTAGAAATTATTTTTTATAGATTTTTAAAAAATCTGAAGCTAATTTGTGTTTGTTTAGGATTATAAAAATCATTTTTTTAACTCTTATGAATGAGAAGCTACTTTTTTCAGTTTTTCATTTTTAACCTAAAAATTATTTTTTTTTAAAAATCATTTTCTAAAAAATCTGAAACAAACACAATTAAAATTAAAAAAATGATTTTTAACATAAAAAAAGTGATTTTATTCTAAAAAAAGCTGTAACAAACGCCCGTTTAAGTGAGCGTAAAAATGTAATTCTCAAAAACTCCAAAATGAAAAGGGTAACTTTAAACTTAAGTTTTTGTTGTCCATAATCAAACTAATCAAAAATTGTTAGAGTCCCACATTTGATAGTGATATGACCTGATTAATGGTTATAAGTGGGTGACAACCCTCACCCTATGAGCTAGTTTTTGGGGTTGAGCTAGGCCCAAACCCAAATTTTAATAAGAATCAGCCTAAATAAACTTATCAAAAAATATTTATGAAAAAGAAATATTTAAAATAAGTTTATAATATAATTATGAGTTTTTTAAATTTACAAACTCTAATTCGAATTATATATAAATATTTATATACGTACAAGAATTTTTCTTAAATGAATAACCATAAACTTATTTTAATTAATAAAATTATGATTTAAAAATTAAACCAAACTCAACATATATAAAACGTTTTGTTATTGTATTTTTCGTTGTTTTTATCAAACGAGTTAGAGCATAATGTAAACTTGAAAGAGCCTTACAAGGTAGGAAATGTGTGTGATATAAGCAAGGTTTGCTTTGTCGGAATACCTTTTGGGAAATATCAAATGCGTCCACTTGTCCAAAACAAGTTGTATTGATACCTTTTCATCCCTGCCGTTGATGCCAAATACTCCATACAGCGTACGTTGTCTTATAATCAAAATTTTTGTTCTGGTATTAATTTTTTTTTGAAGAGCAAATAATTATGAATATATAAATAAAGGGAGCACAGGGGGTGCTTCAACCTATTTACAAGAAACCAAGGGCAAATAAGGGCAGCCCAGCTACCTAGCAACCAAGAAACAATCAAACACCAGCATAGGACAAAGCGAGGACTAACTCCTCAAAATGCAGTCGAGTGGATCAACATAACACTCATAATACAAACACGGGGGGACTTCCCCCTAAATAAAAACCACCTCCAAGATAAGGAAATAACCCGACCCACCGTATGCCCTAAGTCCTGCACCCTACCAGAGAAGATACGACCGTTTCAGAGATCCTATATGACCCAGAGAACCGTATGCCAAACTAAGGCCAATCCCCGGTGAGCACGTGAGGTCCCCCCAAGGCTACAAAAACTGAGAAAACAAAGTGAACATGTCCGGGGGCATCACAAAATCGAAGCCCAACCATTTCACAACTGCATACCACACCCCAGAGGAAAAGACACATCTGTTAAATAGGTGCAGTGAAGAGTCCTGATCACCACCACATAAAATACAGCTAGCCGCCAAAGGATCAGTAATAACCCGCCTGATAAGAAGATTTGTCCGAGTCGGTACTCTATCCAAAGTAATTGCCACGAGAACACAATTACTTTGGACGGAGCGAAACTCTTCCAAATCTTACTTAGCACCAAGGTCCCCTAGTCAGAAAGTGAAGACACAGGAGAGAAAGGCTGTGAAATAATACCGTATGTGGATGATACTGAGAACAATCTGGGAAAACAACATCGAAGTGGAGAATCGCCAATCCATGTATCGTGCCAGAAAGAAGTAGATGCGCCATCACCAACCCTCCTGCTAACGCTATCTATGAACCAGTCTGAATCTCTTAATCCCATCAAACCAACAGAGTAGATCTCCTTCCACCACACTGATGCCAAGGAGGGCACCTGAAATTCGCTAAAGTAGGACAGCCTATGTACAGAGGAGCCACACCTCACCGCCACTATCTTACACCACAATGCATCTGACTCCCCTAATAGCCTCCATCTCCATTTAGCTAATAAGCTCAAATTAACCCTCCTCAGGTCCCGCACCCCTAGACCGCCCCCTCTTTTGGCTTGCACACATCAGACCACTTCACCCATGGAATCTTCTTACCCCTACACGCCCCCCCCAATCTCTTTGGATCCTCACCACCTGCTTCCAAACCTTAACCGACATTCTCATAAAAGAGAGGTAGAAGATAGGGATACTACTAAGCACCGAATTGACTAGTACAATTCTACCCCCAAAGCTCACACAACGATGTCTCCAACTTAGCAGCCTGCGACGAAGCACCTCCAACATAGGCTCCCACGTAGACTCATGTTGCAGACTTGCCCCAACTGGAAGACCAAGATACTTAAAGGGCAATATCTTAGTTTTACAATGGAGGAACCCAGCAGCCAAGGATAAAAAGGCCCCATCCACATTGACCCCCACCAAGCTACTCTTTGCAAAATTAACCTTTAGGCCAGAAGCTAGCTCAAAGCATCTAAGGATAGACTTCATAGCCCAGAAATTCTCCACATAAGCCTCCCCAATAAATAGTGTATCATCTGCATACTGTAGATGTGAAACCACCAAATCTGACTCCCCCATCCTAAACCCCGAGAAAAGCTGCTGAGTGACTGCCTGACGCATTAGCCCACTCAAACCCTCCACAACCAAGAGGAATAGAAAATGCGCAAGTGGGTAGCCCTACTTTAAACCCCACTGGATACTAACTTCCTCAGTAGGTCATCCATTTACCAGGACGGATACACTGCCCGAGAAGACACAAGCACCAATCCATGCTCTCCATCAAGAGTCAAAGCCGAACAGCCGCAGCATGTAATCCAAAAAGACCCAACTCACCGAATCATATGCCTTTTCAAAATCAACCTTGAAGATCAAGCACTGCTTCCCCCGCTTTTTAGCATAGTCCACCACCTCATTAATTACTACTACCCTGTCAACCAAGTTCCTCCCTTTAATAAACGCCGAGTGATTGGGAGAAATAAGCACATCCATGACCTTCGCCAATCGAACAACCAGAACTTTGGCAACTATCTTATACATACAACCTAGTAGTGAAATAGGCCGATAGTCGCCCAAAGAGAAAGGACTCTGGACCTTAGGAATAAGAGCCAAGAAGTACGAGGAAAAGGCCTTAGGTAACTTAGCATTCAAGTAGAACTCCTCGAACATAGTACCCACCTCCTCACAAAGTAGTGGCCAGAAGGATTTAATAAACGTAAAGTTAAAACCATCCGGACCAGGGCTCTTGTTCCCATCACATGCATCTACGACCCCATCAATCTCCTCCAGAGAAAATGGTTCCGAGAGAGCTGCAAAATTCGCCAACGAAAGCACCGAAAAATCGATCCCATCAAGCGTCGGCCTTTCCCACACCTCCTCAGAAAAGTGCTCCCTGAAGTACCGTGTAACCTCCTCTCTGATGCCGGGCACATCCTCCGTACGAACGAATGTAACAGCATTCGGAGTCTCTTTTCTGCAGATGTATATAGCGCATACAACAGAAATATAAATACTATAAATATACATTCCCATACGAACTAATACATGGATTTGGTTAATATGCAGTTGTCATTTTCAATCATTTAGATTTTTTATTATTAGTTAGAATATACAGTGTAACTTTTTCACTGAATTAAGGTTTAATTAAACTCTAGGTCCTCAACTATCTGACAATTTTTAACTAAATCTTTGAACTAAAAAATTGTAATTGGATACTTGAACTTGTCAATAATTTGTAATTGAGTCTATGTATTTTAATTGAGTACTTGAACTTTTAAATAATTTGTAATTAGGTCTCTGCATGCGTTTAGGGGACCCAATTGAAAATTATTTAAAAGTTCAATGAATTATTTATAAATTATTTAAAAGTTCAGCAATCCGGTTAAAATACAGGGACTCAAGTCCCTAAGGTATAGCTCAAGTTGTTGAGTTGTGATATTTGAAGGAGTTAGAGAAGGAGATCCAGGGTTTAAATCTTGGCTACTAACATAACTCACTAACAATTAATATTTGCCTATAAAAATAAAATACAGGGACTCAATTGCAAATTATTGACAAGTTTAGGGACCCAATTACAAATTTTTTTAGTTTAGGAACTATTTAGAAATTCCCAAATAATTTAAGAATCTACAGAGTGACTAAAAGTTCAAGTATATGTCGAAATAAAATCATCTTCAAAACCACATAACCTGATGTAGTTTTTGTGATCTTCTGCATAAAGACATCCATGGACTCGTGAAGTGGATCAGACCATCTGTCAGCATACATGTTCTCAGCATATTTCTACTTGTTTAACATCGCACAGTGGATCAAACCACCTACCAGTATACACGTTCTTGGCATATTTAAGGGCTAATGAACTTCCTCGACGTCAGACAAATCTCGCCAAAGTATCACCAAGTTACGACCAACAAGGTCTTCCAATGGGGCTAGGGTTTGGAGGAAGAAGAAAATATGTTTAAAGTTAGACAAAGACTATTTTGGCCTTTTTTAAATTTTGACCAAAGGGATGCAGACGGGATGAAGCAAGAGGGACTAATTTGGACCCAACAAAATTACACGCATTCATTTTTACACGCTGGACATATTAACTGACAGATCAATAACTTAACTGTTGTTTTTGGATGAATGTTAACAGGGGGCTAGCATGTCCCACATTTGCAATTATGAGACTATTTTAGGATTTAATTTTTTTGATAGACTAATTTGGATACCGCGTTTTTTGTCAAAAATCATTTTAGGTATTTACTCTATCATTAAATTAAATAGCGCTACATTTTTTATTTTCAAATGTTTAATTCTTATTTAGATACCATAACCACCAATCAGTAGGTGACACATAAAGACGTATGTCATAGCTGGACTTATGAAAGGCAGGTCACGAGCATTAACACCAAACTACACACTATACAAACCTATTCTTTCTTTTGACCCAAAAAAAAAAACCTATTCTTTCTTTGTTTGGTTTATTTATTTCTTGAAATAAAAACCAAACAGTCAGCCACTTTGTTTTATGTATTGTTTTAGCCTTTCGGTATTTTTGGGTCTTCTCCTCTGAGCCGGACTTGGCCCATGAATTTACAATATAAAGTTTAGTTTTCTATTTTACACGAGTTTTGTTTTTAATTAATTAGCAAATTTGACAAAATGGAGATCAAAACATCAATAGTAAGCCATGGTCATCTTATATTACATGACAGAAAAATATCCGTGGCCAAAATTAATTTTATTCATTCCTAGCATCAATGTTTCATTTATAAACTTTGTAAGGTGTATGCAATCTCTAATTTAAATTGTTGTGTATAATATTTTAGGACATGTTTGGGTAAACAACTCAATTAAGTGCTTATAGGATAAATATTTATCATATAAGCGCTTATGTATATACTATTTCTATAATTAAAGAAAAAATATAGTCAAACTATTTTCTTATAAAATTATATTAGTTAAGTTTGCAATCAATAAAAATATATTAAAATATATTTTCATGCACGTAAGTATGTATGTGTGAACACACACATTGTATAATATATTGGGTAATAAACTAATGTAAAATTATCAATAAAACAAACAAAATAAAATTTTAAAATAACCTCAATGGCCAAGTCATATATTTTGTATGATAAAAAAGTAACTAATAAAAAAAATTAAACAATAATATATAACTCATACATGAACCTCGTACATGCATAAATCATTGTAACTTGGAATTAATCTTTAATTAATGGACTTAAAATATTTTTTTAGTATTTTTTTGATTGGCAAATGTTAGTGGTTAGTTTGTTAGAGGGGAGAGGGATTTTAATTAATGGACTTAAAATATTTTTAGTTTAATTGAATTATTTCTTAAAAACAAAAAAAGTAGGGGAAAAAACAATAATCTATTTTCTTTTCATTGTCATCGATTTAAACTGGGTCTTTATCACTAATTTTAGTAAAATAGTACCCAACTAATGGCAATTGGTCAGATGTTTGACTTGAATGAACCAAACAATTGATCAATTCACTTATGTTTTTTTTTTTAAGAATCCACCTTAATTAGCCTTTTAAGCCGAATACCAAAGTATACTACTTAGAGCAATATTAGCGCAGTCAACTAATTGTTGCTGCTCCTGCGTTCCTTATGTGGGCTCCCTATGGCCATATCCCCATAGTCAAACAATTTTGTTGCGGCACAGTGATATTACTGACACACCCACTACTTCCATTTTCTTTTGTGTCTCTCTCTCATCACGGGCCCACACTCATCTTAGTTGCTCGTTGCTTCTGTTGTTGATGGCAACTAAAATTAAGAAATCGATCATGAGAGGTGGCAACCACAGCGGACAAAATGCTGGCGTGGAAATTAACGGGACGCTCACACGAGTTTTGCAACGCAGTAGTTGATCCCGTTAAAGTTGCCCTTAGACCTTTCGGGTCCACAATGAGACTAATTTTCGGCTCAGCTAATTGAGCAGACTTTTACCCATTGGTTCTCAGCTTCTTAATGAGGATGACTCTAAAAAGATTCGAATCTGAGTTCCTGAAATTCTCCTACCATGGGAATAAGGTGCTTCCTCTCGGCCAATACCACATTGATAGTGTTTTAATTTAGTTAAACTTACCGATTCAACTAGGGCGGTCAACGGATCGTTGTGTATTAACCTAGTTCATTTAGCTCTCTAGTTGTTGGACCTTTCAAACAAACAGCAAATCAAGCAAAACGCAGTCATTTAAGCCACTTAATTTGTAACAAATATTAAAAATACATACCGCAAGCCATCGCCAAGCATAAAACCAAAAGAAAAACAATCGGTCATGTCATCCACACTCACTTCGAATCCAATTATCAGCTGCCAAAGTTTCAAAACTTTCTTTGGCTTTTATTATGTTTTTTTTTACATATATACGTTAAGTTCATTTTGGCTTAACAAGAACGGACAAATATTAAGAAACAATTGTTTTTAGCATTAGGAGTTAATCCTTTTTGGTCTATTAAGTTGTAACTGTTTTCATTTTTAAAATATTCAATAATATATATTTTTTGTAGTTTTCAGTTTTGGAAATACACCGTTAATGTACGCATTAACAAATTTTGAACAGAAATTATTAAATAAAAATACAAGTATTTAATGTATTCAAAATTTAATTATTATTTATTGTTTTGTTTTTGGAGTAATTAGATTGAATAATAGTAATGCTTTTAATCCATAACCAATTTTTTTTTATATTAACATTCACTTTAATTATTGATATTAGCTAGGATTATCCACACAAAAAAAGATTGACACTCAGATAACCATGAATCACTTAAGACTAGTTACACTAGTCAAAATTCGATTGGACACTTGCTTTAGAAATAATTGTAAATATCTTTTCATATTATATAAAAAATTTACATTATTTCGTGAGTTTATTGATAGTGTAACACACATGTGTCCTGTTATATCTCAACATTATATCATGTATAATATTATTTTCTAAAATAACTGCACAAATATCATAATAGTGAGATATATGATTGGGTGATTTTATAATTATTTTATACTATCAGTATATACTAATTAAATTCTTGCTTTATATATTTTTTTACAATATCATTCGGTCTAACCAAACGACGTTGTTGATTCACTCCCCATCCAATTTTAAAAATATTGGAAAAGGGTATATACATAGGCACCAACTAATTAAGAATTTTATAATTTTAACGAGATTTATTAATTTAAGTTCTAATGCTCACTTTGTGGTTTTAAGTGACAAGATCTCACAAAACGGAATTAGCGTATAATTATAAAGTTTTTTATAAGCAAAAATATATTAAAACAAAAGGAGTAGAACAGGTTTTCCAACCCACTACACCAATCAACTGATTCCAACATTATCTACCATGAGGAAAGGCTTTTAGGATGCCAGATAGAGAAATTAGAGAGAAAATAGGCTTTGGGACGCTTCAGAACCGAATGAGAGCTACTATTTACAGTGGTTGGAAAAAGGCAGTTTCGTATCACTAACTAGGTTGCTTCCCGTCACGAAGCCCTCTTTGCGACATGTCAAGCCACGCGTTATCTACTTCTCATGCGAGCTAAGACGTGCCCTCATTTCACATCGCAAACCGAGGTAATTGCGTTGCGAAGGAAGCTAAAATTCACGATGCGAAGAATGATAAAAATTGCATCATGAAGGAAGCTAAAAACCACGTAGCGAGGAATGCTCTTCGCGTATCGAAAAAGATTGTTAGTGTCACGAGCGGAGCTAAAACCAAAATTTTGATTTTAGTTCCTCCTTAACCCTAAGCCCTAATCTAGGGTCTTAATCACCCATACAAGTCCTAAAGTCACGCAAACATATACAAGCATACAACCAATCAAAGACCAAAGGGTTTCAAAAGTCGGGATGTTACACGACGAAAAAACACACTGCTATCACTAACAACACCTTCCTTTATGCGACACTCATGAGTAGCCAACTCATCTGAATTACCATCACAGGGCTTTTGAACTATTTCCACCTTCAAAATATTCAGACGATCCTCTATGCGATGTCCATACTTGGCACACTCAAAGAAAATCAAGTGGAGACCTTCATGTCCAAGCATGAACTCCCTTTTAGAGGTAACAAAGAAAGGGGGCCAAGTGTTGCTCTTGGTCAAATTCAACATAAATGTGAGCAAACCTGCCAATGAATTCGACAATAGTAAGATTATCCACGCGAAGCATATATATAACCTATCTGAGATCCCAACCTCCAAAGGAAGGTTTAATTCATTGCATAACTCCACAAGAAAGTTGGGGATGCGCACCCATGCTGCGATTTTCTTCACTTCTTTAGCTGATGGAAGAAAGAAAGGTCGTCAACATTGGATCAAAAGATAATAATCTTGAATCCATCAGGGACTCTCAAAGAACGCAAGCTTGTAATCCTTTTCATTAGTGAATCTTACCAAGTAATAATCCAATTCCATGTCCATCACCTGAACGGATCCATTCTTAACCCACAAGAATTGGAATCGTTTCGTCATTAACTTTGACCTCATTTTCTTTCCCATGAGTTCTGTGATTAACAAGTTCTTCCAGTGACCACACCACAACTCGTATTCCTCCAGCGATATCCTCACCTAAGGTTTGAGTGATCGAACGAGTTGCATATAATCTTTCTGTGCTTCCTCCTTTAGATTAGGGTAGACAGATTTTGTCACATCTTGAATGATATCTTCAAAGTGTATGTCTGACATTCCTACGCATCATGCATAAAATGCTCGATATTCAAAACATTCTCCTTGTGTGTGGTTTGGTTTTGTGGAGCCTGAGACCACACTCACATCCTCGTCACCTTGCAGAGCTGCAAGGTAGGTCATGACCTTCTTACTACTGCATTCACTAGTGCAAAAACTACCTTTAATCGCGGTTTTTTTGGACTTTTAACGCCGGTTTTCAATCCGGCGTCAATGCTTCCGACGTTGTAAGTGTAAACATGTAACGCCGGTTTTTAAACCGCGGTTATAAGTAAGTTTTAATCGCGGTTTTTAACAAAAACGGCGTTAAATCCTGACGTAAAAGGACCAAAAAAATTGAAAAAACGAAAAAAATACTTATAACCGCGGTTTTTTAGTGAAAACCGACGCCGTAGGTCACTTTTGACCGCGGTTTTATAACAAAACCGGCGCCGTATGTCACTTTGAAAATTTGAAAAACGAAAAACAGTTTTAACCGCGGTTTATGGAAAACCGGCCAGAGGTCACTTTTAACCGCGTTTTTAACAAAATCGGCGCCGTATGTGACTTTGAAAATATGAAATAAAAAAAGTTATAACCGCGTTTTTTAGTGAAAACCGACGCCAGAGGTCACTTTTGACCGCGGTTTTATAACAAAGCGACGCCAGATGTCACTTTGAAAATTTGAAAACGAAAAACAGCTTTTAACCGCTGGTTTTAAAACCTACAGAGGTCGCTTTAACCGCGTTGTTTTAGGAAAACCGGCCAGAGGTATAATTTTTTTTTTTTATACATTTTTAAATTTTTCCTGCATCAGGATATAAACAATATCCACACAGTAATTCACAAACATAATTGGTCAAAAGATTTATCCACACAGATATATACAATATTCACAAATGTAATTCACAAAACATAACTTCCAAAACAAATAAAGGCATTGATCCACAAAGGCATAACACATGATACATTTATCCACAAAGGCATTGAAGGATGTAAACTATGAAGAGCAATTAAAGGCAAAACAATTATCTAACATAAGCAATAGTATAAAAACAATTCATTCAAATTTTATCGTACCATGTCATTTTTTTGTATTGCTTTTCTTGTTCAAGGCCTTGGTGGTTCTGGGTTTAGATTTTGCTCCTCAATCTTAGTCACAAAAAAGTGTGCCCAAGTTTTTCGAATCTCAACAATTTCTTCAGGACTGTATGGGTTACAACCATCGAATAACTACAAGTTCAATTCAAAAAAGATCTAATTAACTAACTTCAAATATTGTAAGGTATAAAAAAGATCAATTAACAAGTTAAGAAATGTTTTATTACCAAATCCCATCCAGATGTAATCCTCATTGTGACAATGGACAACATGGTCTTCATGACATAGTAGACACACGCCCATGAGTTGTCTTGGTGAGGCCCTACAAATGACAATATAAATTACTACAAATTATGTATACACATAACTAATACGCCTTTTAATACGTAAATATCATATAAAGACAACCTACTTACCATGAGTATGTTCCAATTAGGCTTCTTTTCTTGTCCCATACCTTTTTTACTATTATAATCCACCATAGCTCTGATAAAATAATATAAGTTATATATATAAGATAAATACATATATGACATCACAAGTATGACAACTAAATTAAAAGTTTACCCCTCAAGTACACGCTTAATCTGTAGGCTTGGCCTTTGATGAAGTGAGCATATCCAGACAATGAGATTATGTTTAGGACAAATGACAATCAACTGCCAATGATTGCTAGGTAACAACAATAAATGTATATTAGAAACACATAAAGAAAAACGTATGCTATGAATAAATTTCTCATTGACCAGTTCATCAAAGCAAAAGCAACACTTCCCACGTCATAATTCACAAACACAACAATGGTATTAAAAAACAGTCCAAAACACATTCACTACCACCAACTAAGTTTAGAATAATAAAGAAGAACCTCTTTAATATCTATCACATAGTCCACATTGCTCATATCTAGCATCTCCAATTCCCTCATCTTCTCTTCCACCGTTCATCATTCATTATTATTCCCAAATCATAATTTATAAAACAGACCAAAACACACTCATTCACTACCACTAAACCTTGGAACCGAAAAAAAATGGTTTGCCAGCGAATCATACTTCCTGATACAGGGAGACACTCACAGGGAGACACACATCATATTTCCAGCGAGACACACACATTTATTCATATTTCTTGGTTTTTTTTCCAACAAATATCAACAAATAAAACCAAACGTTTCAACAGAATAGCTAGCAATGTAACCCAAAGAGAGAGAAGAAGAAGAAACTTACAGAAGAGAGAAGAAACGTTTAGAGAGAAGAAGAAGAAGAGATGGCGTCGCAGAGGAGAGTGGAAGGCGAGGAGAGTTGTTTGCTTGCCGCGAGGAGAGTGACGGCGCAGAGGAGAGTGGACGGTGCAGAGGAAAGGGACGGCGCAGAGGGAGACGAACGGCGCGAGGGAGACGACGGTGCAGAGGAGAGGGACGGCGCAGAGGGAGACGAACGGCGCGAGGGAGAGGACGGTGCGACGAGAATGGCGGACGGTTCGCGAGGGAGAGAGAGGTGACGGCGCGAATGAAAAGAGGGAGTGAGAGATTAATAGATATGGAGGGAAATTAATTTTTTAAGAAAGGATACGACCGCGGTTTTTAGCTAAAAACCGGCGCCATATGTAGAGATACAACCGCGGTTTTAAGTAAAAACCGCGGTCGTATGTAACGCGAGACATATGGCGCCGGTTTTACCCTAAAACCGGCGCCATAGGTCTCATAATTTTTTAACACTGGGTTAAACATATGGCGCCGGTTTTAGGGTAAAATCGGTGCCATATGTCTCGCGTCACATACGACCGCGGTTTTAACTTAAAACCGGCGCCATAGGTGTTGGAGATACGACCGCGGTTTTACCCTAAAACCGACGCCATAGGTATCGCGTTACATACGACCGCGGTTTTTACTTAAAACCGGCGCCATAGGTCTCACAATTTTTTAACACTGGGTTAAACATATGGCGCCGGTTTTAGGGTAAAACCGGCGCCATATGTCTCGCGTTACATACGACCGCAGTTTTAACTTAAAACCGGCGCCATAGGTGTTAGAGATACGACCGCGGTTTTACCCTAAAACCGGCGCCATAGGTATCACGTTACATACGACCGCGGTTTTACCCTAAAACCGGTGCCATAGATCTCACAATTTCATCATTTAATTTCAAAAATGCCACCGCGTTATATGTTACGCTGGTTATCCCCAAAACCGGCGTTATAAATATGTATTTTAGGTGTATTTCGCACTAGTGATTTTTTTAAATCCCCCACTTCCCGCGATGGGTTTTCCTAAAGAGGAAGCCGTTGATACTACAATCAACCCATTCTACTAGAAAATTGAGATATCATATTAGTTAGCATTTGTTTAATATTACTGTCGCGTGATCTCATCACAATTTTTCAACTTCTTCACATTTTGTATTTTTTCCTTTTAATTTTTTTATTATAAAAAAGTTAAGGTGAGTCGGGTCCCAGAAACTCACTAGAGTCAGAGAAAATCTCAAGGTTTAAAGGACACTTACAAAGATACTTACATATTACCCACCGACGAGGCTCTCACATCGACAGTGGGATTCGAAGTCACGTCTTTGTGAGGTATGAGTTGAATCCTTACCAACTGTATCAACATTAGTTGGTTTATTCATTTTTTATTTTGAGATAGAGAAAGAAGTGTACTTTCTAAAGAGAAAATTTTGTTGTAAGTTGTCACATATCTAAGAAGATAACATCCAAGCATAAAGATGAAAACAAGAGACTTATGTGGACTAGTTAAAAAATTTTAAAAATGTAATAGTTATATAAAAAAAATTATAGAACCTCAAAACACAAGTAATTTTAATTTTTTATTTGTTCGACAATGGATCATGTGATTAAATTCGATTCCACATTATCTTAAACATGTATGGATTCAAAGAAATTTAAAAAGAAGTTTATTTTAGAAAGAATGGATGACATTTTTTTCATTTGGTTGTTGAGAAAAATAAAGAGAAAACATGTGATAAGACTCACGTAAATTACTTCTCTCCTCTTACGAGAAAAAATATGACAAATTTATCTATCTATTTACTTCTTCATTATTACATTAAAAAAATAAAAGTCATTTAAAAACAGGTATTTCATTTCCTTTTATTTCTGTTTTGAATGGAATAGAAAGAAGATATATTTGTCAATTTTCTGTATTTTTACTTTATGTAAATAAAAAATGTTATTTCCTTTTTTATTTTTTTACTATATTTTTTCTTCAGATCCAAAGAAAACATTTGACATTTCCCTTTCGAGCAAAGAATGTGTGAAGCACGAGTCACATGGGCGCGTAGACTTGGCTGATCTCTAAGTAACAGTGAGCAGAAAAAACCCAGAGACGTACAGAGTCGAATTGTAAATGGCCGCGAATTCAAGGTTGCCCGCCACGTTAAGTTCTACCTCTAGCAGTAAAAAGTTTAATATAAAAATCGTTTCACCAAAAAGATGACTAATGGAAAAAAAATAAAAACATTATCACTGCTAAAAAAAGTTAATAACCCACCCACCCACACACATGACCCACCCACCACCACCACCGGCCAGCACAGAATGAAGTGTTTTACTGCCACAAGAACGACATTACCAAATTACCCTTCGCATTTACGTAGTAGTTTGAATAATTTTTTCGGTAAATATGAAAAATTAAAGAAAATATCCTTTTTATTAGTCAAACCAGTTTGACCAATTAGTGTTAAAGAGCCGGGTATCTTGGGTCTCACGTGACTCACATCACAACATATTGAAGATTGTGGTATATGATTACTCAGTACACTCGTCGCCGTTAGATTTGTCTCATTGGTCCAGATCTCTTATGTGAAACCATCTCAGCAACGTGTTTTTTTTTATCTCATGAATGCGGCGAGTCGTAGAATTGTGTCTTCTCGCTATCAATAGGACCCTCTCCCTAGTCTCCTTTTATCAATTTCTTCTTCTTGTTTTTTTTTTTTGGAGAGAAACAATTTTTTGAATTAAAGAGAAATAAAAACATTAATGCAAATAAATTTCATAGAAACGTTAAAAAAATACAAAAGGAAAAAATATTATTTATTTATTTATTTATTTAATAGAGTCTGATACCGTAATCTTTCCCGTTTCGGCTGTTGGATCTTATAAAACGCGATTTGAGTGTTTTGGTCCTCTCATAAACACTGAGCTCTTGCTCCTCAGTTCTTAGCTCTTACCCATTCAGTGACACCACCAGCACATCACCCTTCACCCCTTCAGAATCAATACTTTTTGGCTTTCTATTCTCCTAACTCTGAATCAGAAGATTTCCTTTCCATTCTAGGGCACCACCAGAAGTTTCAACGAAAGTCTCCTCCAGTCACAGTTTCTCCACACTACACTGCTATTGGCATCACCCTTCACCCCGTGATGTTAAAAGCTCTTCTTTTCTCTTTATTCCTATCACTCTCTACCATGTCTACTCCCTTCCATTTTTAATAGTTATCCCCTTTTTCTTTTTTTCTCTTTTCCCCTCCAACCCCCTCCTTTTTCATGTCTTTTTGGATGATTTCTCCATAAAAAGCCTTTGGAGTGCCCATCCTAAAGCTTCACCCTTCTTCTTCACGATTCTGTTATATTCCTAAAACCGGGCCTATTTGTTCCTTCAACCACTGTTTGCTTGGCATAAGAGACACGATGGAACAGAGTATCCTATGCAAATACACAGAGCACCACACCGTTACCAAGAAACTCGTCTCAGCCAAAAAAGGTGGCAACAACAACAACAACACCATAGAGCCCAGAGTGGTGCGAATATCCGTCACTGATCCAGATGCCACCGACTCTTCCAGCGACGAAGAAGGAGACTGCTTCTTCCCCCGCAGAACCAAGCGCTATGTCAACCGTATTGAGATCGAAACCACCGCCACCAAAAGCACCGTCGTCAACCGAAAGAGGACCGCCGGCGAAACCTCCAATATCCGGCGGCCTGCGAAGATTCCCGCCGCAGCCAACACCGGCAGAAAGTTCCGCGGCGTTCGGCAGAGACCATGGGGGAAATGGGCGGCGGAGATTCGAGATCCGGCACGGAGGGTGCGGCTCTGGCTTGGTACCTTTGACACTGCAGAAGAAGCCGCTATGGTGTACGACAATGCCGCTATTAAGCTTCGAGGCCCTGATGCTTTAACGAACTTCGTCACGCCGCCGCAGAAGGAAAAACTCTCACCGCCGGAGGAAAAATCCTCCGCCGCGAAACCCGAAATGAAGGTCGTTGTCGATGCCGAAGCTTCCGGCTCCGGTTACGATTCCGGCTATGACCAGTGTCTTCCCATTTCTTCTCCCACTTCGGTTCTCCAGTTCCGGAGCAACTCCGGCGAGTCACAAAAACCGGGTCAAGAGGAAGCGAGTGAGGCTTCGGCTTCGGAGGTTTCGGAAGTGTTCAGAGAGTGTCAGGGGGAAACGAGTTTGTTCGATGAGACGGGGCAGTTTTTTCAGCTGGATATGCCTTCGTGGGATGATATGTTCAACTTCAACTTCAACTTCCAAACTCCAGAGATTCCTTTGCTCTTCGAAGAAGAACCGCCTCAGATATTTGCAGAAACGACGCCGTTTTCCTCGGATGAAGATTTTATTGACAACATTGTTCTCGCTGACTCTCTCATAGATTTTGACACAGCCTGCTCTCCCTCTTCTCCCTCAACCTTGTGCCAAGTGGACGATTTCTTTCAAGATATTTTGTTAGCCTCAGATCCTCTCGTTGTGCTCTGAGACTAAAACACACAAAGCCACAAAGCCGCAAAGCTTCAGTTCAAGGCTGAGGTTTTTCCATTGTTGGCCGGCCTGCCCTTTGGACGGCAGATTTTGGTTCCGGTGGTAGGAAAAAAAAAATAATGAATGTTTTTATTTTCTGTTTAAATATTAGCGACTACTATTTGCGTATTATTTATTTTCTTTTGTACACTCCGTTACAAAATGTTAACGGGGAAGAGTTGAGTGAAGTTTTGTTTACGTTTTACATAAGTTGTAATACTACTTCCTTTGCTTAATAATTAGGATGGTTGAGAAATGTTAATGTATATTGTCTCTGGAACGTGTATTCCACTTCGTTACATTTTACTAATTTATGATGTCCTCTACTGTTGGAAGTCTATTCTGGTTTGAATTAAATTTTTTCAACCGTGAGAAAACCAATCTGGAATTTTTGTTGAAGAAAACAGCAAAATGTCAAATAATGAATGGTGAGGGGGCGCTGATTGCGGTTGTGGCCGGTCGGTCGGTCGAGTCCAACTCCAAAGCGGTAGCGGCAAAAAAGATGATTGTTGTTAATGCGGTAATGTGAATTTAAGACTTTTTTTTTGGGTTACAAAAAATGAATTTAAGACTTTTCTAATGTTTTCCCAAAAAAAAAAAAGTAAATGTTTAAAACGTTACGGAGTGCACGCGGGGAGAACAGAAATGTTGAGAGCTTTAGGTGTGTGAGTGCCATGCCGCAAAGAAAGTCTATAAAGAGAAACAAGTGGGTGTACATCAAAAGCTGAACTGCAGAAGAGCGTCGTATTAATTGTCGGGCTTGGACTTTTTCAGTGCACGAGATTTGTTTTGGTCTATATTCCGGCTTTGTCTAGCTTAAGAAGTTAAGATATCATTCAGCAGTGATTTATACGGTATACAGTACTACTCCCTCTGTTCCATAACTTTGGTAGTTTTAGCAAAAAAAAATTGTTTCAAAACAATGAGTGTTTTATAAACCCAAGATATAATTTACATTTTTTTTCAAGTATACCCTTCATATATTTATTGTGTTTACATTGAAAATTGACACAACCCCACAAATATTTAGTTGATTATTTTGATACCTACAGCAATTAATAAGACTATTTTGGTAAAAATATACTTCAATTAAATGATTCATTGGTCTGTGTGTAAAAACCTTAAACCACCAAAGTTATGAAACGGAGGGAGTATTTTTTTATCAGTAGTGTACCGATATAGTTAAAAATAAATTGTAATGATACTCTCCATTTTTATCTCATTCTCACCTTCACCCCTAATCAACTACAATCAAATCAGAACCACTATTTGTGTGCAGCGAGTCTCAGTTCCATTTGTTGCTCTACTCTTGGGATCCAATGCTATCACATGCTCTTGCCTTGCCTTCTATAGAAGGCTATCAAGTACGGGCACAAAACTCTCAAACCCCTCTTCTTCTTATTCCATGAGGAATGAGGGGCTTGAGAAGAAAGCATCCAATTCAGAGATACTTTGTGTGTGTTTGGTTCTGCGATGGTGAAAATTGATCTTGCAAAATTGATTTTAATAAGAAGTGAGTTGAATGTAAAATGATTTATGTTTGAATATATTCACGTAAAAATGAGTTGAACAATAAAGTTGAGAATAAAGATCACTTTTGGAAGCAAAAATTACAAATCTTAGCTTCAAATCATAATCAATTTTAGAGGCAAAATCAATTGTACTCGAGAGCACACAAACATGCATGTCAAAATCAATTTTATGTCTCTAGAATCACATTTGTCTCTCCAAAAAATGAAACCAAACATAAATTTCATGCTTTTCAACCCAGATGAAGCGAATTCTTGTATGGTTATACGTTCTTCCATCCTTGTCTTGGGAAGCATTATGAGATTTACTACCATTCAATACACAAAGGAACAATAATATAACGACTTAGAAACACATGCAATTTTTGGTTTTGGGTTTGTGTTTGATTGAGCGAGAGCGGAAGAGGAACAAGGGGAGGTGATAAAAGAGAGTAATGCTAGTCTCTCCTTCACCTTCGACAATACTTTAGTCATCCTTGGCACGAAATTGACTTTAAAGTTTACTTTGTGCAGAAGTTTGAATCTTTTAGGGTAAGTGTGTCCATTAGAGAGAAAAATACTAAAAAGATAATATCTTGACAAATCTTTCGACCTTATGCTCAGACAAATTTGGTCAAGGATTGACTTATGACAGGTGTATAATGGTTCAAGATATGCAACACGATTGTTGTGTTGCGAACAATGACTATTCAATACTAGCATAAATGAAAACTAACTTTCATTTATAATAGTATCAGTGGATACTTGACACTGCCAGCTTGGAGGTGAGTTTGGAATCAGGTGCTGGATATAGTGGTTTAGTGAATAGATCAGCTAGTTGGTCACTGTTGGCAATAAGAAGAAGATGAAACAGTTTAGCTTGCAACTTTTTGCAAATGATGTGGCAATTAATTTCGATGTGCTTGTTCGTTCATTAAATGATGGATTAGCAGCATTATGTCTTGTTGGCTGACTATCGCTAAAGGGGATGGCTCTGCCATGAGTAATTAGGGAAAAGAATCGCAAAAGCTATGATTGGTACTACCTGATCTTACGGTTCTAAAATGCAGTCTGCCATAGACAATATGACTCACTTCCCCACTCGAAAAGCAGTTTGAAATTATATCCAAATGATATGAATGAAAATAAATGACGATTTTTGTTTGATACGACGCACAATATATTTAAAGAAATAAGAAAGTTGAAATATTAATATTTTAAAAATTTTATTATTAAATAAAATTTTGAAATATTGCAGTGTTATTATATTAAGCTTTAAAATTTTATTAAATTAAAAGTTTATCTCAATTATTAACGTTTACATAGATGAACTTTGTGTTGATTTGATATTTTTAAAAGAATACATCGAATAACATAATTTTAAATGATTAATATAATAAGGTGGCGTCCAGGGTGAACCATTAATTAAGTGGTTCATGAGAGACCATGATTAAGAGTCATTAGATCGAGCAGTTTTAGTGAATCTTACAGTGTACTCTACACACTGAATATTTTTTTCTCCTTTCTTCCCTTCCCATCTCCCTCCTCCTTTCTCCAACCGGAACTGACTCACCAAGTCATCGCTGGAAGTCGTCTCTTGCACGTCCCACCGATCGACCCTCTCTCTTACCACACCTTCTGAACCGCTGTGTGTGTATCGATCTAAACGCGACCGAAAGTAGTCTGTCCAATAGTCTTGACGAGCCCACTGCAAATTTCCATATCTATCAACCACCCAAGAACAACTTCACCCCAACAAATTTTCAGTCACGATGGATATAGTCTTGCACTACAAGAGTCACCTTAATGATGAATCCATTGCGAAATAAAACGGCATGATTAAATCACTACTGATAAAATCAAACTAAGGTTCAATTTTGAATAAAACAAGCCACTATTATAGTTTCTCAGGAGATGAATATTGAATCGAACCCAAAAGCATAAATTCGTTTCTATAATCAAAATTCTCGCCTTTGTTGCTTTTTGAATCACAACAAAAACTTGAAAAAGTACAAAAGGCACATCCAAGAGTCCTGTGTCATGACTTACTTCAAAAGGCCACAATCTTTTATTTCTAGAAGCATTTAACGTTAATATTTGTTAAGGAGAACCATACTTATTTTACAAATAATTGGGCAAATCAAGAGAGGGATTCTTTTTGCCCATATGCTACGACCCAAACAATATTGATTCCACTGCGGGTTGTTTAGGATATCGCCGCCGACACCATGAGGTTTTCTAATGGGTATATGGTGATGGGTTTTGTTATTATGCACACCAGGTTCAGATTTTCAGTAGGAGAGAAAGGTTGAGGAAGACTTGGTTTTTGAAGGCATTTCTATGGTGTGGTGTGTCATTGGGAAGCCCCAATCGGAACAATCAAATCGGATCATATCGGTGTCAATATTTCGTATGCGGTGGACGGAGGATGGGAGAAAGGAGAGAGAATGGAGTTGTTGAGCACGCGATTTGGTGTGACTAGCACATGATAAGATCTAGTGAGCTGTTTAATCTAATGGTTTTTAATCATGATCCACCCATATTTTGAGTGAACCATATGTCATGATAATCTATCGTAGAAGCCACCATATAATAATGCTTTAACTTTTAAAGCATTAATTGAATAATAATTCTTGAAAAACACAATGCTAAAACTTTGGAGGAGAAACATATAAAATCCAACAACAAGAAAATACTAAAATGTATTTTTCTCGCAATAAAAAAAAACCAGAGTGAGAATTGAATTAAAAAAAAAAAAAGAGTGAGAAGCTACTTGTACGTGCGGGGAAAAACCTTAGGTACAGCATATGCAAAAGACAAAAAAGGAAGCTTGAGATTGACACAATTGAAGATTCCTAGTATCTGTCTCCTGTTGCTTTCAATGGATGATTTGTTTCGTGGAATTTATGTCATAGACAAAAAACATTATGAGTTTTATTTATTAATAATTTATTTTACTATATTAATGACCTTATACTTTTAATTTTAAATGATACCTCCACCAATATAAAAATAAAAGGAAGTAAAATAGCAACGATTCTTAAAAATATCGATTAGCATAAGCCGATTAATTATAATTTTTTTGAAATTTGTTATTATTTTTTCTTAAATAAAATAAAAATTAATGAACTAGTAATATTTTATTTGTTTAATAAAGGATAATTTGTTTTAATGTAATTATATTTTTAAAATGAGACTACTTAACTATTTTAATCTAAAATTATCTTAGATTACCAATTTTTGAAAATAGAAAAAATAATTGTCGTTAATTTAGACAAATGTAAAGGATTTTAATTTTAGCTTTTCCTATTGTTTTTCCATTAAAGTATTATCTTTTTTGGGCGAAAGTAATTTCTTAATGCTAAGCGTATGGGCACAGTATACTGTATACGGTCAATTTAAAACTAATTTTTAATAAAATTTTAAAATTGTAAAAATGTTTATTTTCAAAGTAAGCTTTCAATCAATTACTTTTAATTATTTAATTTAAATATGTGGGGAATTTGCATTTGTGTAGAACCATAAGGTGTATTTTTGCTCCTTTATGGAGTAAATTGCGAGGGACAATGTTCATGAAAATTAAACGAAGTAATACCAAATTTAATAAATTTGTTATTTGCATATAGGAGTAGTTTATATTTCTATCTAAGAATTGACATGATATAATTTCATAGTCCTAATATTATGTTTGTTATTTTTTTCACCCACACAAACTCATCATTATACATCTCGATGTTAATCAATTGATAGTTATATTGACAGCTCAGACCATATCTTTTGAAAGTACTTTCTTCCCCCAAAAAAATGCGTTGAGCCATATGTCCCCATTATTAACGTTTAAAAATTTATGTCAACTTGTTTGAAGCACGTAGAGAATATATAAGGATTATTTTTCCTTTCTCTTGGAAGAAATATCCCTTATGCAATTTGCATTGCGAGATGAAAGAAATTTATATTGTGGTCATATATATAGGAAAGAAGTAGTATCTATGTCATGTCCACAGTGTCATGAGTGGTAGCTAGGTGAGAGGCCATGTCTCGTGAGACTCTGAGCACCAAATGATCAAAGTAATTAATTGCTTGACTATTACTCCATAACATGTGTGTGTATATAAATAGAGAGAGATGGATGGAAAGGAACAAAATCTATAGAAAAGGGAATGAGATATAAGCTCCTGTTAATGATTGTGTCGCAACTCCGAAACGAAGATTAAAATTCCATTTGTTATATTCATGGATGCTACAATTCGAATTGGCATTATGATTGGTCTCACGCGCTCTTTCTGGTACTCCATCCGCTCACCTGACGCTGACGCAATATCTTTCCGACTTTCTGCATATTTTCTCCAAGAATCAATTAGCATATGTTGTGGGGTTCTCAACTTAATGTTTTAGTGCAGGTTTGGTTTCACTTTTGGGGTGGTTTTTAGAGTGGATAAGTGTGTCAAATGGTTTATGGGTAGACTATTAATCATAACCGTTAGATTAAGTAAGCTCATATGATTTCATTGAGCACTACCACACCAGATCTCCATCCACTTTCTTTCTCCCTGTCGCTGAGAGCTTTCCGTCTCTCCACCGCCTCCGTCCATTTGGCTTCCTTTGTCTTTCTGCTTTTTGGAACACCAAAAAGCCCGCCTCCGTCCATTTGGCTTCCTTTGCCTTGCTACTTTTTGGAACACCAAAAAGCCCTACTTGCGGTGACAAAAAAAAAAAACCATAACAAGAGCCTTCCACACTTAAACCCATCTCTCTTGACATTGGATGTGTCTGATAACACAGCACTTGGTGGCAACCAGGTCTTGCGGTCGACCTGAGTGTTCACGAGGAACGGTAGTGTTGTTGCGTCGCGGAGGAGAAGACCGCATGGTGCTTTCGCGACAACGTCAATGGAGCAGAGTCAATTTCAAAGCTTAGTGCTCCATTCTTAAGTTTCATGTTTTCTCTTCCCTTGCCATAGTTTCTAATTTTAATTTTGATCTTGTATTTATATATTATATCATGTGGGAAAGCATGCTTCAGGAATTTTTGCCAATAATAATGCAAACCAACTCTGGGAAACTTGGAGTGAATTTCTCAGTCATGTTTTATATTTGATTATTTGGACAATTCCGTTTCAACTTCAAGAATTACTTGAGTTTTCCTGAGGAAAGCTTAAAAAAAAATTCTTCTTTAAATAACTGCAAGTCAGAATTTTCTCAATTTGCAAATATGGGATGAGGTTGTAGCTGAATAAAGGGAATTCGTTCATCAACAGTGGTAAAAGCTTCGACCTTTTTCGGGATTATTTTTTTGGCATGTTGGGCGGACTTTGGTGGTTCGCGGTGGCTGTGGGTTGGAGAAAGGAGGAGACATGGGAAAAGAAAAGAAAGGAAAATATTCGGTTTAAGTGGTGTACTGTATAAGATCCTGTAGAACTGTTTGATCCAATGGCTCTTAGTCATGGCTCACTGTGAATCACTTAATTACTAGTTCACCGTAGATGCCACCCACTTCTGGGAGAGTCAAAAGTGATTCTAGATACTAAAAATTGATTTTGTAATGTTTGGTTGCTCTCGATTAGAATTGATTTTGCCTCTAGAATTGATTCTAACTTGAAGCTAGGATTTGTAGCTTTTGCCTCAAAAAGGAACTTTTACTTACAAATTTATTGTTCAACTCACTTTTATGTGAATGTATCCAAACATAAATCACTTTACATTCAACTCACTTATATAAAATCAATTTTACAAAATCAATTCATTCAAAATCAATTTTCGCCAACGCAGAACCAAAAACACACTTAATCTGGAGAATCGATAGCAACACTATCTCTCACACTTTTTTTTCAATATATACTTTACAATTGTGTGAAATACATGTAGGTCTCACAACTTTGAAAGTAAGATCTATTACTCCGGACTTAATTATAAGCAAAAAAGTACATATATTTGATATTGGACCAAATATATTTACTTTTTTGTTTATAATTAAGTCCGGAAAGAGTACTAATTTGGCGAGACATATACATGAATTTCAACCAGATACGAAAAAAAAATATTAGAGATAGCGTGTTAGAGAGAGTGTATCGCAAATACTCCTATTTAATCAATTTATGGTGTTTATTAATTACTAAAAAAAATTGAGCTAATCAATTCGATCTTACACAAGAAGTATAAATTCTTTTTTTTAAGAGTGAGTTAATTTCATAACATTTTTTCCCTCATAATCACATATCCTTTTCATCCTGTATTCTGTATTATAGTATGTTTTATGAATTCTACTATAACAAAGCTAATTATTTTACGGTTACTTGTTCAATACGTGAAGTGCCGACAGCCTTGTTTCCAAGAGTACTGCACATTGATTACTTAAGACAGTAAATTAATTAATGAATTTTTAGATGAATTACTCTGTGCATATCTAAGGGATAATGCAACAAACTGGGTGAAAATTATACAGAGTTCACAAGTATTGTTGAAGGATCAAATTAACAAGGGAGAGGATTCCCTCCAGTGGGTTTCTCTCATTTTTTCTCCAGTGGAACAATCCCCATCCTTGAAACACAATAACCCCCTCTTTTTTTATATTTTAAAACCCTCCAACCTTTTATTTTCTAAGGTCTAGATTCCGCTCCCCTCTATGTCACCGGAGGGAATCCTCTCCCAACAAATGCATGTTCAAATCTTGTTGGAACCTAACAAAAAGAAAGTCAACGGACAGCGGGGAAAATCAATTGTCACTATTTCAGTTTTAATTTTAATATGAAAATCCTTAGAGCCATCCGATATGAAGTTGCAAAATGGGCTCCATATGCCCATGCACACCTCAAAAGGCATTGCTTTATAATTGGGGGTCAAATTTTACATGAGCTTGTCTGTGTGGACATAATCGAAAGCTAGCCTTCCCACCATTGTGATTGGTTATGAACAAGTTGGGCTATTTTCTATTGTGGTTGCCGGTTGGTAAAATTAAAGGGAAAATCAGGCTGTTCATATATCATACTATATGCATACTTATGGGCTGGCGCTTTGAGTGTCCCATGGCATGTGACATCTCAGGAGCACATCCTCTCCAATATATAGTAAAAATTGTTATATGTGTATCTATCAATCCGAACATGTAGTAACATATTTAAGAAAAAATTATTTTGATACAACCTAAAATATAGGGCACTGTGCGGTCGCACACCCCGTACAAATTCTGCACCACCAATAAACTTGACTAATGACTAGGTTACTTCACTCACATAACCTAGCTAGGGTCAGTGAGACAATATATATGGTGCCTGTAGAAAGCAAGTCATGGAGTAATTCTCCACAGACTGTGTCGCTGCACATAATATCATTAGCCATGGTTGGCGACCGGTTCGAAATAATTATTGGAAGTGTGACTTTTTTTTTTTATATGATGGAAGTGTGAATGTTGATACTACTGTTTCATTCTTTTTACTTATCTATTTTTTTTTTAAAATTTTGTTATTACTTATCAAAGTTTAAGGTTATATTAATTTTTTTTGTCAATTATATCTTTGACTATTTACTATAGAGAGAAATGGGTAATAAACAATCAAGAGTATCATAGGAAAAAGATCAATAATTTCATCAAGAACAATAAAATTTATTAGTTTTCTTAGTTTGTGTAAAACAACCTTAAATAACATCTAAAAAGGAATGGATCAGGTAGTAGTTTATTACACATTGTTTAAGCATTTAAATGCAATACTCCCTCCGGTTTAGAACAAAACCCCAATTCACACATATCACGAAAAATCATTGAAAATAGTTTTTTCTAATTAATACTCCTAAAGATTTAAATATTTTTTTAAAAATACCCCTTTTATGAACCAATCCACTTGCATAGGAAACATGTGTATCTTATTAATAAAAGTATCACTATAAATAAGGGTATAAATGAAAATTATACATTTAATAAATTTGGAAATTAATGTTGTTTAATTAGGGAAAAAAAAGAGACTTTTTGTTCCTTATAAAAATGATAGGAGGGATTTTTTCTTGTCAAGCATCTTTCACATGCCATATTATATAATAAATTTAGAAGTTACTACTCCCTTCAGTCCTTATTATAAGGAACAAAACTCTAATTCACACAGACCAATGAAATGCTTTGAAGATGGTTTTTTCTAATACTCTTAAAAATTTATTTTTCTCAAAAATACCCTTTTTATCAACCAACTTACTTGCATAGAAAATATGTTATCTCGTTAATATAAGTCTCATTATAGATAAAGATATAAATAGAAATTAGACATTTAATATATTTAAAAATTAATATTATTTTTTATAATTATGACCGAGAAAAATAATTTTTTTGTTTCTAGCTTGTAAGAGCAACTTTAGTGCTGGTGCCAAATTGTTTAAATTGCTTTTTATGGTCACAAATTGCCACATAGGATTGAAGCAATCCATAAGCAACCCACCTAGTTTTTACTCCAATGATGGTTGCATATAAGCAACCCATCTTGACCCCATATATTTATATTATTTTATTTGCACTTAATTTTTTATCCAAATTTAAATATTAATTCAATTATTTTAATTAATACTTGTAAAAATACAAAATATTAAAAAAAGTAGAAATTTTAGTTTAATTAATTTTTAGCATAATAAGTTTAAAACAATATGAAATACATAATATTATATAATTAAAAACGATGCGAAATACATAACGATGAGAAGTACATAAGATTACATTTTAACTGAAATACATAATATTACATAAAAATTAATTTTAATTATTCTCATGTCCGAACCGCTCCCAAATATGCTCCACCAAATCTGCTTGAAGTTGGCGGTGATTTTGTCTTTCATGAACAAATGCTACCCTTTCAAACAATGTTGTAAAATTGGGATCAGGACCTTACGATACTTCAGCTGCTGAAATTTCATTATTTGCGTGGTCGTAATCAAAATTACCAGTATATGTGTCTCGCTCGTTTTCAACAATCATGTTATGCAATATGATGCATGCTAACATTATATGCTTCATTGTAATCACGAGCCAAGCACGCGCTGGACCACGTGTAACCGCGAATCGAGATTGGAGCACTCCAAATGCCCGTTCCACATTCTTTCTTGTTGATTCTTGTCGTTGGGCAAATAGTTTTCTCTTTTCTCCTTGCGGCATTGAGATGGTCTTGACAAATGTAGCCCACTCGGGATAAATACCATCTGCTAGGTAGTACCCCATATGATATGGGGTTCTATTCACAGTATATTGCACTGAGGGGGCTTGTCCATTCAAAACGTCGTTAAACACATCAGATGTGTTTAACACATTAATGTTATTGTTAGAACCCAAAGTGCCAAAAAATGCATGTCAAATCCACAAGTCTTGTGATGCCACATCTTCAAACATGATCGTGGGTTTGGAATGATCACCTCGGCAAAATTGGCCTTTCCACGCGACTGGGCAATTATCCCATCCCAATGCATACAATAAATAGAACCCAACATACCTGGAAAGCCGTGTGCCTCCCCTATTTGTAGTAGGCGTGCAGTGTCTTCGTTGTTTAGCCTTCTCAGGTACTGAGCACCAAATACCGCGCGCACACTAATTACAAATATGTCTAAGCACTCCAATGTTGTGCTCTCACTCATTCGAACATAGTCATCAACACTGTCAGCAGGTGATCCATATGCCAGTATACGAAGAGTAGCAGTGCACTTCTGCAATGGTGAAAGGCCTTTTCTACCAACTGCATCAATCCTTCTCTGGAAATACTCGTCATGATTGCCAAGGGCTTCTACGATGCGAAGGAACACATTTCTTTGCATTTGGAACCTTCTTCGGAATTGAGCGTCCGTGTATACAGGATTTTCAGAGAAGTAGTCATTGAACAACCGTTTATGTCCTTCTTCACGACTTCGATCTATCACCGTTCTGTTTTTTTTGCACCTGGTGGTGTTGTCGATTTGCTATTGACTCTCACGTACCAACCATATCACCTCTTCTTCAGTGTTGTCCTCAAGGCATTCATCTACGATTTCGTTCCAGATTGTAACAAAGTCAGTGTTTGAATCCATTATATGGATGATATGAGAAGGTGAGAAAAGATGAGAGAATGGGAGAAGATTGCATAATTTGGCTCTCTTATGTGAGGTATATATAGGCTATTTTTACAACGGTTAGTTTTACAACGGCTAGTTTTTTACAACGGCTAGTTTTACAACAGCTAGTTTTATAACGTCTATTTTTTAGATAAATAAGGATAGATTTTCATGACTAGTACATAAAATTTCAGAGCGTAAGCTACATAAGTCCTAACTTCTTCCTAATAATATGACAACAAAAATAATGATTTTTACGTTGCGCTTCATCCATCCCAGATACATCCTTCATGAGGATTTCATACAATGCCAGTATGTTGTCCGCCTCCTTTACCTTGCACTCTGCCTCCTTTGCCTTGCTAGCTGCCATAATTGCCTCACTCTCTACAAGCTTTGCCTCAGCTATTTTTGTCATGGCAATATTTTTTACAATCACAGCAATTTCCATGGCAGTCAAATCTACAACAGGTGTTGCCGTTGCTTTTCCTTTGCTCTTCCTTTTTGCTGCCTTTTGTCCAATTGGGCTGTCTGTTGGGATTAATGGTTCATATTCTAAACAATCAATTGGTGTTTCTGGATTCGACGACGATGAGTACGTCCCAGCACCTGTCTTTGATCTCTTTGAAGAGTTTTCCATCGATTCTCCCTTCTATTTAGGTTCCTCTCTCAACAACCTCCATGCATGCTCAAATTTGAAACACTCATTTGCTGTTTGAGAATAAAGCTTATATGTCGCTGCCATGACGTCATTTTCTGATTTACAGATTGTGTTGTTAACAACTGCTGTTTTGTAGCACCCGCAAAACTTTTGTACTGAAGCATTCATTCGATGCCATCGAGATTCAAAGGCACCTGCCTCCCTCTCTATTAACCGCTCGCGATAGTTGTTATAGCTGTCTCTGATTCTTATCCAAAAGCTCTCTGCTTTTTAGTCAACTCCCACGATTGGATCCTTTAAAATATTGAGCAACGTCTGAATAAGTAATTTGTCTTCTGCATCTGAGAACATGGAGCGTTTGTTTTTCTGAGTAGGACATACTTCTTCTTCTTCTTCTTCTTCAGTGAGCGTAATATTTTCTAGGACGACTTGGGTAGAGAATTGTGGTAGTTGAGACTCGGATATGGACCCGATTGGTGATTCTGGTTCATTGTTAGAAGACTCCACAACACCGCTGGTACCCGTTGGAGGCCTAAACCACATGGTGGGATTGGTTTGTGGTGATGGCGGTGGTGGATACATAAAATGGTGGGGATTTTGAGAATTGCCACCGGTAGGGGGTTGGTTTTGCAAATAATTATAGTAAGCTTGATAATAAAATTGATTGGGATCCATTTGATAGAAAAGAAACAAGATTAGGACTTGACAACAAGAAATAAAATGGAATTGTGGGATGATAAATTGTGAGCAAATTATTGTAAATTAGTAGAACATTTTTTATAATGATGCTAGAAAATATATCTGTTTGATGTGCAATGGTCACAAATGGCCACTCTGTTCGCAATTAATTTTTCTCACTTTTTTCAAACACTCAAAAAGGTTACCGTTCACACACACACACACGCTAATTTTTCTAATTCTCAAACACTCGTTGCCGTTCACACATTTATTTTCTCTAGAAGATTCCACCCATTCTCCAAGGCCAATCCCTCGTATCCCTGTGATCTGCTTCTCTCGCCTCACTCCCTCACCTCTCAACTTCTCACTCCCTCACTCCCTCTTCTCTCACCTCGCTCCCTCCCCTCTCAACTTCTCAGAATCTTACATCTCACTCCCTCTTCTCTGTGATCTGCCTCATCTCTGTCCTCCCTCCCTCGTCTTTGCGATCTGTTCCAAGGAACCGCCCTCGGTCTCATCACCACCTCCCTCAGTCTTATCGCCGTCTCCCTAGGTCGCATCTCCCTCTGTCCAAATCTCGGCCGATCTCATCTCCCTTCGTCTAGATCTCGGTGGTTCTCATCTCCCTCTGTCCAGATCTCCCTCGGTCTCATCTCCCTCCATCCAGATCTCTCTCCCTTCATTTCCCTTCGTCTAGATCTCGCCATCATTTACATCATCTGAGTATGGTTGCAGATCTAACAACTAGTTGCGGATCTGAAGTTGCAGTTTTTTGGAGCATTAAATCTTGGTGGCAGATCTGAATATGGTGGCCATTTTTCTCTGATTTTGGAGGAGAATATGGTGTCTTTTACTCTGATTTTCGGGATCTTTTATTTTTCTTCTCTGTAGTTTGGATTTGAATATGGATTTCTGTAATTTTTATTATTAATTTCTGTAATTTTCTTCTTATAAATTTCTCTTATTTTTATTGGGATGTTTCTGGTAGAATATTGTTTCTGGATATTGATTCTACATTACCTTTTTTTCCCTCAATTTTTCCTTGATACCAGATTTGTTGTTGGGTGTTGGTTAATCAAAAAATATTTTTTTATATAGTAAGCAATGTACGGACAACGTCTCTTGTATTGTTAACGACAACTAATTTTAGGGAACCGCACATGTCACATAGACATGCTCCAACGGGAGTGAACAATAAGCAATGTCGCTTATAGTTTCTTCTCCAATATGAAACGCCCGATAAAGTTGCTCTAAAAAGCAGGAGAGATAGTATTTAACTTTATCGTTGTTCACCTGATTTTGAACCACCGTTTCACCGATCTCCATAGGTAATTGGTTCTATTATTGTAATTATTGTCACTTGCTCTTATTGTCCATTAACACAAAGGATCATAATTCACGTACCTAATCGGTTCTCCCTTTGATTTAATTGACAGGATGAACGCCGGTCACGTGCAATGGGCACGGGCAACCAAGTAACAAAATACTCTTAAACCTTAATAGGACACTTCTTTCTTCAAAACAAACGAAAAGATCCATTATCTTCAAAGCACTTCCCTAAATTTGATTTCGAGTTATTTTAGTCTCTGAATATGTGTAGTATTGTTATTATAGTTTTGAATGTATCAAAATTATAAAAACGTCTTTGCATGTGTCTTTAGTCAGTTTGGTCATCAAATATGTCTTTCATTAGTCAATTTGATTCTCAAATTTGTCTTCTGTTAGTCAATTTGGTCCCTAAAATTACTAACAAAATACACACTCGGGATGTTTCTAAAATTTTGACATATTCAAAGATTATAGTGACATTGTCTCACACATCTAGGGATTTAAATGACTATTCTCTCATTTGATTTCAGGGTTCCATTTACGAAAACATTATACAATGATGAATATTTGAAGAGTAAAAACCCATTTTGGTCCTCACAAAATATTCACGACTTATTTTAGTCCCTCAGAAACTTAAATCCAAAAATAATCCATCACATTTTTTAAAAAGACTACTTTAGTCTCTCACATTTTTAAAACAGGGTCACATTGATCCCTCCGTCATTGTCTGTCAGGGACTAATGTAGCCCCGTTTTAAAAATGTGAGGGGCTAAAGTAACTTTTTTTAAAAATGTGAGGGATTATTTTTTAATTTAAGTTTATAAGAAACTAAAATGAGTCGTAAATATTTTGTGAAGTATCAAAATGAGTCTTTACTCATATTTGAAATTTGGGCAAAACAGAGATGCTAGGGAAAATGCAGCACTTGAAGAAGGCGGGTGTCATTAGTAACATTTGTTATGGGCAATGTCATTTAACATCTGGCACCTAGCAGAGAACTTATCGCATTCACATGCGGGTAACTTTGTACTAAAACATAAAAAATAAGGTCTTGTTAACCTATATCACAAAAATCAGTATGTAATTTTTTTTATTTAAAGTTACATTATTTATCATATCACTTATCACATTTCTTATATCTTTTTATGTTGTTTCTATCTTTCGCCTACTTTTATGAGATTTATATACCAAAAGGAAGTCGATCAATTTTTATCCTATATATTTTTAGTTACTATGTTATTAGTGCACAGTATTCACCGACTTCGTCGGTGACTAATTTACGCCGAGAAACCTGGTTGATAACGTGTTTTTTTACTCGGCTTTACTGGTCCAGGTGGTTCTTCCCTCTCAACAGAATTTTTGCCACACCTAAGACTCGAACTCGAGACCTTGGGATGGAATCCGAGCTCAGTAACTACTTGGACCAACCCTTGTTGGTAATTCTATATATTTTAATTTTAATTAAACCAAATTTTATAAATTTGTGATTTTGAGAAACTAATTTGAAACATAAAAAGCAGAACAACTATTTCTTTTGAAAAAAAAAATTCATCTTTCCTGGCGTGGGTGATAGACGATAGCTAGCTCCTCCAACTAAAGGTGTAACAGGTCGGTTTAATTTGGATCTAGGGAGAAAAAAAAGTCTAAACCAATCAAAAATGGTCGGTTAGGTTTTGGCAAAACAAAATCACAAAACCCGATCCAAACCAAACCAATGAAGAACGGGTTGGTTCGATACGGTTCAATCGGATTGACTATTTTCTAAAATTAAGAAATATGTTGTAAAAAACTAAAAAAATTTAGAACTTTTCCCAACATTCTAGATTTAATATACTACAAAAATAAATACATAAACTACAATGGAAAACAACAAATTATGAATAAAAGAACATATAGATACAATACATTATTTAATATAACATTACTAGTAAAGTGTGAAATAAAAATAAAAAATACATATTTTGGCTTGGTTCGTTCAGGTCACATGTAATCGGTTTTGAATGTCATAAAACTGATATTCGAACCAATAGAGGTCATCGAAATTGATTGGTTTTGTTCGTTTTGGATCCAAACATAGAAAAAATCGAACCAAATTAATTGGTTTGGATTAGATTCTCGGGTTCATCGAGTCATTGGTTCGGGTCTTATACCCCTACCTCCAACGGTTCTTTGTCAAAACAAAATACTTGTAGTCTTAAATTATATCAATATATAAATTATAATTTGCAAACTACAACTTGATTAACTGCTTTTTCCCATAGGCTAGTTCTATTTCCTCTCAAAGGTTTAATAGAATCTCTCTATTCTCTGGCACTATAACTCCCTCTAAAAAAACAATTTATATATTTTTGGGCAAATGAGTTATATATGGAGCTTTCTACGTCTCTCTCTTTCTCTCTCCACACACACACACACACATTCGATACACAAGCTTATAAACGGATCTAGGTAGGGGCAAGCATGGGCATTATACCTTCCCGCTTTCAAATTACTAAAATATATAAACATTATTTTAGTGTACGTCGGTAAAAGTCTCGTGTACAGACCGCCAAGGGGTATTCACTTACTAATATATAGCCGTAGGTAAAAGCTGTACCGATTGTTACTTAAACTTTCTGATAGAATTGTTTGCGTGATCGTTTCATTGATTTTCCAAATAATATATACAAAATTCTAGATAATCTCTTGGCTATAATTTTGCTAAGTAAATCAAGAGAGTATCTCCTATACAAATCAAGAGAGTATCTCCTATACAAATTAAGAGAGTATCTCCTATACAAATTCTAAAAATAAAAGATTATTTACATATTCTAATACACCCCCGTAGTCGAAACGGGAGGTTGCCGAACGTTGAGACTATCTCGAAAATCATCAAAGAGTTGCAGTGGAAGTCCCTTAGTGAATATGTCTACAATCTGATAACGAAGGGACATGTAGAACACGAACTTGACCACGAGCGACTTTCTCACGCACAAAATGAATATCCATCTCAATGTGCTTAGTGCGTTGATGTTGAACCGGGTTGCCGGAAAGGTACACCGCACTAACGTTGTCACAATAGACTAAAGTGGCTCTCGTAATAGGACAATATAACTCCAAAAGTAAGTTTCGAATCCAACAGGATTCAGAGACAACATTAGCCACCCCACAGTACTCAAGTTCAGCACTGGATCGGGACAAAGTAGGTTGTCTTTTCGCAAACGATGAAATCAAGTTATCCCCAAGATAGACACAATAGCCAGAAGTCGACCGTCTGGTGTCTGGACATCCACCCCAGTCTGCGTCGGTGTATGAAATGAGCTTATTAATTGAAGAGGGATAAATATGGAGACCGAAATCGAGAGTACCCTGAATATAGTGAATGATTCGCTTCAAAGTAGACATGTGTTATGTTCTCGGATCATGCATAAATAAACATATTTGCTGAACAGCATAGGAAATATCTGGTCTCGTGAAAGTCAAATATTGTAAGGCTCCGGCAAGACTGTGATACTCAATTGGATCATGATAGGGATTACCTGAAGAGATACTGAGTTTTGCTTTTATGTCCACCGGTGTAGGAGATGGCTTGCAAGAAGACATACCGGCCCGCTCAATAATTTCTTTCGCATATTTCTTTTGTAAAAGAAAAAGACTTCCTGAATGTCTTGTAACAGAGATGCCCAGAAAATAACTTAGAGGACCCAGATCCTTCATAGCAAACTCAGAACCAAGCTTAGACATTATAGATTGACGAAGAGCATCTGAAAACGTAGCAAGAATAATGTCATCCACATAAAGAAGAATATATGCCATATCGTTACCCCGACGATAAATGAATAAAGAATGATCTGAAATGTTGTGAGAGGAACCCAAAGTAGTCACATAATCAACAAAGCGCTGGTACCAAGCACGAGGGCCTTGCTTAAGCCCATATAGAGACTTCTTTAGCAGGCATATATAATCAAGGTGTTTAGAATCTCGAAAGCCAAGAGGTTGGTGCATATAGACAGTTTCATCGAGATTTCCATGTAAAAAAGAGTTCTTTACATCTAATTGATGAAGACACCAAGATTTAGATAAAGCAATGCTTAGTACCGTCCGAATAGTTGCCAGTTTGACCACTGGACTAAAAGTCTCACCACAATCGATGCCAGTTTGCTGACCTGTGCCATCACCTACAAGTCGGGCTTTATGCCGCTCAAAAGAACCATCAGATTTCTTCTTATGCCTGAAAATCTACAAACTTCAAATGACATTAGCATTAACTGGACGGGGTACTAATTCCCACGTCTTATTTTCAATAAGAGCATTGTATTCGTCTTTCATGGCCATTTTTCAATTATGATCATTTAATGCATTAATGGGATTGGTGGGCAAAGGAGAAATAAAGTTTTTAGCCGAAGTGTGAAGATTAAGAAGTTTTCTGGGCTTAAAAATTCCATGTTGGGCTCTTGTTGTCATTTGAGGAGAGATTAGTGGATTGGCAAGTGGGTTGGTTTGCACTGGCTGTGATGGACTGTGAGTGTTGGGTTGATTTGTGGGGGAAGGGGATGCGGTTCGTGTAGTGGACCGGTTTGGGCTGTTGGGAGAGGTTGGTTCGGTTGGTGAGGCTTGAGGTGATGAGGTCCGAGTAGGAGATGTGTTGGAGGAGGTTTGTATTTGCTGGGCCTACATAGGAGGTGTGGTTTGGGCCGGCGAGTCAGCGACTTGGGTAGGAGAAGATTGGGCTTCATGAGTGGTGGTCGTGGGTGGAGTAGGTGAGTGAAGAAGAGGTGCCAAGCCTGCATCCAAAAACTCATAAGTAGAAGATGTATGAGTATGTAAGTTAGAAAAAGGGAAAGTAGTTTCATAAAAAATGACACGCCTCGAAACAATTATCTTACGACTCAATAAATCATAACACTTATAACCTCTATGATTCGATAGATACCCCAAGAAAACACATGGTGTTGATCGAGCTTGCAATTTATTTCTAGAAGTAGATGGAAGAAGAGGATAACATAAGCACCCAAAAACCCGAAGGTGAGAGTAGGACGAGTCTTTTTGGTAGAGAATTTTGGTGGGTGTTTAGAGAGCAAGCTTTTTGTTAGGGAGTATGTTGAGGAGATAAGTGGTCATTTGTAGTGCATGATGCCAAAAAGAGGATGGTAGAGAGGCATGAGCAAGGGGGGTTCGAATGATGTTATTTATGGTGCAAATTTTTCTTTTGGCTTTTCCATTTTGAGGAGATGTATGAGGGCAAGAAAATCGAAAAGTCATTCCATTTAATTCACAAAATTTATGAAAAGGTCCATTGTCGTACTCCCTTCCATTGTCACATTGAAAATATTTAATCTCCTTTTCAAATTGTGTTTTAACGTGAGTACGAAAAGAAAGAAAAATGGAATGCACTTGAGATTTATTGGCAATGGGAAAAGTCCATAGAAAATTCGTGAAATCATCAAGAAATAAAACATAATAATGATGCCCACCCGAACTAAGAATAGGCGATGACCAGAGATCGCTATGCACAATATCAAATGGCAAAGAAGTATATGATAAAGAGTCAGAAAAAGGTAATTTAACTTGTTTCCCAAGAGGACATGAATGACAAAAAAAATTATCCCGAAATTTATTGCAAATAATGAAATTGTTTTGGCGAAGGGAGCTTAAAACAGGGGCTCCCAGGTGTTCTAAACGACTATGCCAGATTTCATGAGACAAAGCGGCAAAGGTAGATGGTGGCGAAGTTCCAATGTGTGGTCTTGTGGTAATTGGATATAGGTCACCCAAGATGTTACATCTCATTAAATGCATCCCCGTCTGAAAATCCTTCACATAAAAACCGAAAAGATCAAATTCAACAGAAACATCATTGTCAATGGTTAATTTTCTCACAGAGACAAGATTTTTAATCAATTTAGGGGCATACAGGACATTATTCAAGGTTAAAGGGGGATGGGGATTGGGTAATAATGCATTTTCACAGCCAATAATTGGAATAGTATGGCCACTACTAACTGTAATATTACGATTATTGTTCATATTTAGATAAGACGTAAGAGTACCTTCGTTTGCAGTCATGTGAGAAGTGGCTCCGGTGTCCATGTACCATTGATCATCAGGAGGAGCAATTGAGAGAGTGTGCATAGCAGCTTGAATATTTGTTGGAGCATAAGAAGTTTGGGCATGCTGAGTGGTTGTTGCCATGTGGGCCTGTTGAGGTCTCGGCCCAAGTAGACTTTGCCCACGGTTAGAAGTGGGCTGCATCTGCCAATTTGCTGCAGTGGGATATGGGCATGGGGGGGTCGCCCTGGGTTGCCACGGCCCAGCCCAAGGTGGAAAGGCCCACTGCTGCTGCTGTGTAGAGTTCGGCTTCCACACCGAGGGGAGCTGTTGATGCTGCGGTTGGGCCCCACAGCCACTGGCTCTCCCCTTTCCCTTGCCACTGTGGTCGCTGGCTCCACCTCCTCTGCCACCGCTGTTGGTGTAGCCTCTACTGATGCTGTGGTTGTTACGGTTGGATGAATATCCAGCCGTGTTGCCATTCGAGTTCTCAGCTTGAGAGGTAAAGAATGCAGAATTATCAGTGGAGTTTGCCTCCTTTTTCGCCCTTGTCGTTTCCTCCAAGACGATCATGGATCGAGCTTTGTAAAAAGGGGGAAGAGAATCTCCATGATGAATCTGTGATCCAACATTAGCATAAGCAGCAGTTAAACCCGAAACGAGTTGAAGTACCAACCTTTCATTCGACACAGGAGCGCTGACATTGGATAGTTGACCCGAGAGCGACTTCAGATGTTGACAGTACGACGAGGCATCAACAAAATGTTCTATTTGAACCTGCGAAAATTCTTGTTCTAGGTAGAGAGCCCTAGAATTTTTGTTGTCAGAGAAAATATCCCTTAACCTATTCCATGCAAGTTCGGCAGTGGAATCACGTTCAATGATGGTGTTGAGAAGGTCTTAGTGTCGTAGATCCATTGTAGAACAACGGCGTCAACACGTAACCAGAGGTCGGGATTCGTGTCTATAGTAGAGGAACCCGGCGTCGCCTTTTCCTTTGGGGAAGGAAAGATATGATCTAGAACTTGATAAGCTTTAGCATGGATTTTGAAGAGCTCCGACCACGTAACATATTGACCCTTTTCAATGTCTAAGGTGACTTTGATAAAGCTATTGATGTTTTGTGCCGTAAGAGCGGGATGGGGGAGATTAGGAGGAAGAGGAGTGGTAGGAGACGGAGGAGTCATGGTGGTGGAGGATGCAAAAAAGAAGAAGAAGGGACGGCGGGTGTTTCAGCTAGGGTTAGATGGAGGAGATAAACATGTACCTAATCTGATTGGTGTAAGTGCTAGCTAGTAAGTAAAAATGTTTAACTTATACCTACAATCATTGTATGTCACGAAAAAAACTGTAACTATTTATGAAATTAAATATTTATATTGTTATTATATTTTTTACACAAAATTATTTTATTATTAATATAAATTTTAATAAATATTTTATTAATAATATTTTTTACTTTAATTGAAATTTTTTGATATATTTATGATATGAAAAAGAATGACGTGAATGATAGCTTAAATTTGTCAATCCCCTTTTAATATATTTCTGATTCGTCCTGTTATCGTTAAATAGTCATCAGGTTTTTGTACATTTTTTTTTGAAAGTAACATACTCATTGCATTTCATTTATAATAAATTCCTCAATACATGTTAGTACTATGTCAAAAACTTGGTGACTAGCATATAATTTTGCCGCACTCGCAAAATTTAAACAATTAGAGTACTGAAATTTATTTTGATGACGTTTTTTACCAAGTTGATTATATTTTTCTTAGATTCTATTAATAATTAATTTTGTTATGTTTAAAAAACAAAATTGGTACTCCTTTATGGTTATCAGCAATATATATATACTACTCAAATTAAGTGTCAAATTTGTTAAAAAAAAATTAGTCATAAAATAAGTGTCATGTTAGGTTTTTCAATATAATATTGATTATTTTTTTTCGATTTTACCCTCAAATTAATAATGAGTACATCACTCCTAAGTCATTATACTTTACTATGCATTTATGACAATTGTTAATACTCAATGGTTAATAAGGATAGTTTTGTAAAATTATTACACTATTTTATTCATTTATAGTTTCTCCTTAATATGTGTGAAATTTCTTAATGTGACACTGATAATGAGACGGAGGAAGTACAATCTATTCATACGATGCCGCTTGTATTTATTAGCATTTTGATCCACGTTTGTCAGTAAAAAAAAAAAAAAACTTGTCTGTGACATAGGATTAGGAGTGGGAATAGGCTAGGCCGCTCGACAGGGGTCTACGCCCTAGCTTACGTCAAACCCAGGCTAGGCCAGACTTTTTTTAAATAGACTAGGCCATGACTTTTTGAGAAGCCCATTTAGCTAAAAGGACTGGGCTTTAGGCCACAAAAAAGTCTTTTAGGCCTAACTGTCCGAACTAATTAAGTAAATATAAATAATAATTTTATATTGCTATTATTATTATTATTATTATTATTATATTATATTTTATACATTGTGTTAAATCATATACTTATTGACATTTTCAATAATTTAAACATATTCACTTACATGATTTTTTGACATACTTAAATGCTTTACTGCAACACAGAATTTAAATAAGCTATCATATAAGGTTTGATTATCTAAAAGGTCATGTTAGACCTTGAAAAGGCTTTATATCATACGAATAAATCAGAATCAGGCCTTATAAAACTCAGCTCGTCCTATCTATTTCCACCCCTATGTCTCATATCTTTTAGTAGCAGTGATTTTCATTTTCCTTTTTTATAGCTTATTATAAATAGAACTTAACCACATTGGCCTATTAGCCCATTAGTCTATTTAAAGATCGGTCAGATGACTTACTTAAAGACGTTAATATCAAATATGCTTTTAAGTAGGTTAACAGACCATATCAAGTTTTTTAAAAAGGCCAAACCAGACCTAAAAAAGCCTATGACAGGTAACAGACCTGGGTTGGACCTTGAATTTTTTTATCAGACCAGTCTTGGGCCTTACAAAACCTAGATCGACCCAGCCTATTCCCACCCTACACGGGATGCCACTTGTTGAGGTTGTGGCCAAGCCACGACCAATGTTGCAGGCTATTGTCACCGATCACAAAACAAAAGAGAGAGCTCGCAATCTCCCCAACTTGCTTATCTATTCTGCGGCCCCTGATCTATTAGCTATGAGGTACTTCAATTTAGTGAACAAACCAGCAAGTTACCCGTGCGTGAGCATGAGTCTTATTCTTTTTTACGCATGTGCGAAAACACCTTATTCTTAAACGGTTTACTATATATTTAAAAGCTTGTTTATACTATAATCATGTTCTGTTAAATTCAAATAAGCTTGAGCATAATAAATAGATGCATAAAATTGATATGTGTTCAAAGACGATAAAATTACACCGAAAACATGTAACGTTTCTCCATAGGGACTAAAAAGCAAAATTATCTTTTATAAACAATAAAAATATTCATAAAATTGATATGTGTTCAAAGACGATAAAATTACACTGACAACAAACAAAATTATCTTTTACAAATAATATAGAAAAGATATTCATAAAATTAATATGTGTTCAAAGACGATAAAATTATACCGACAACATGTAACGTTTTCCCAAAGGGACTAAAAAGCAAAATTATCTTTTATAAATAATAAACATATTTATAAAATTGATATGTGTTCAAAGACGATAAAATTATAATGACAACATGTATGAGACTAAAAAGGAAAATAATTATTTATAAATTATAAAGAAATTTATAATTTTGATATATGTTCAAAAACAATAAAATTACACAACTTCTAATGTTTCCCCATATGAACTAAAAAACAAAATAATCATTTATAAATGATAAATACATTTATAAATTTGATACGTATTAAAAGACGATAAAATTACGACAACAACATTTAATGTTTCCCCATAAGGACTAAAAAGCAAAATTATCTTTTATAAATAATAAAGATATTCATAAAATTGATATGTGTTCAAAGACGATAAAATTACACTGACAACATGTAATGTTTCTCTGTAGGGATTAAAAAGCAAAATTATTTTTTATAAATAATAAAGATATTCATAAAATTGATATGTTTTTGAAGACGATAAAATTACACCGACGACATGTAACGTTTTCCCGAATGGACTAAAAAACAAAATTATCATTTGTAAATAATAAACATATTTATAAAATTGATATATGTTCAAAGACGACAAAATTACACTGACAACATGTACAGAACTAAAAAGAAAAATAATTATTTATAAATTATAAAGACATTTATAAATTTGATATATGTTCAAAGATGATAAAATTACACCCACACATTGTAATGTTTCCCCGTAGGAACTAAAACATAAAATAATCATTTATAAATGATAAATACATTTATAAATTTGATGTGTTAAAAGACGATAAAATTATACCCACAACATGTAGTGTTTTCCCATAGGGACTAATAAGCAAAATCATCATTTATAAATAATAAACACATTTATAAATTTGATATGTGTTAAAAGATGATAAAATTACAACGACAACATGTAATATTTTCTCGGAGAGATTAATAAGCAAAATCACAATTTAAAAATAATAAACACATTTATAAATTTGATATGTGATAAAAGACGATAAAATTACAATGACAACATGTAATGTTTCTCCGTAGGGACTAAAAAGTAAATTAATCATTTATAAATAATAAATACATTTATAAATTTGATATTTATTAAAAGACAATAAAATTATAACAACAATGTATAATGTTTCCCCGTAGATTTGAAAAATAAAATATTTATTTATAAATAATAAAAATATTTATAAATTTAACGTGTTAAAAGATAATAAAATTACAACGTCAACATGTAATATTTCTCGTATGGACTAAAAAGAAAAATAATTATTTATAAATAATAAAGACATTTTTGCTCACATAAAAGTAGATTAAAAATTAAAAGTATTTGAAAATAGTAAAAAATGAAACAAATTAAGAATATTAAAAAAGAAAAATATTAAATAAAAGAAAAGAAAGTTAAGAAAATTATAAAAATAAAATTCAAATTAAAAACTACAAATTAAAAAAATAAAAAAGATAAAACAGTATTAGGAAAAAGTATATAAAAAATAAGAGTAGAAAAAATAATAATAAAGTAAGAAAAAATAAGAAAAAGGAAAAAGGGAATAAAAAAAGATAGAAACAAAAAGTAAAAAATAAAATAAAAAGTAAAAATATAAAAATATAAAAGTAAAACAATAAACAAGTAAGAAGTAAAAAAATTAAAAATTTAAAAAATAAAATATTAAAAAAAGAAATAATAAAATACTAAGTTTTTTTAGAGACTGACATGTGTTCATTAAAAATTTTGTTTTATTATTAGTAATAAATAAATAAAAGATATTGAGTTATTTTGTCTTTAGCACTTTCGTTGCACACATTACAAAAATGGGTAAAGTAATTGATGTTGGATTAAAAAATAAAAGGACACTTATTTTGTGAATTTTTTTTCTAATACGAAATTTATTTTGAGACGACTAAAAAGTAATAAATAATAAATTTAGTAAAATATGTTTTATTAATTTTTAATTAATAAATATAATACCAACGTCCCGGAACACGAACAACGCCACAACCACGTGCCCTCATTGTACGGATAACTGTCCAACTCTGACTTATGTTGCCCCTGTGGGCCACAAAATCAGCTCCTTCTATGACCGTCACATGTTTTTGAAATCAATTTTCTTTTTCTTCAGAAAACTTTTTCTTTTGTTTGTTCGTTCATTGAAATAATTATAATTTCATTTTTTTTTTTCTGGTGATAATAATTTCAATTTGAAATGGAAACAGGAATGGCAATGGCATGGCAAGACAAGGCCGATAAAATTAATCAAAAACAAAAAGACAAGGCCGATAAATGAGCACGTGAAATGCATATGGTGTTCTGCGCTCCCAAACTCATTTTGTCGTCCAATTTTGTAATTATCATGAATGTCTACGTGGCGATGATGAAAGTGCGTCAGCACGCTGATCAGCAAAGATGGGGAATGGGGATAATAATAATAATAATAATAATAATAATAATAATAATAATAATAATATCAGTCTTACGTTTTCTCACATTATTTTAAAATGCAATGGACTATTGGACACATTTTATAAAATTAGGATGAGTTTTATATTAAAACTAGCCGAGAGAATTAGTGTTCAACACGAGTGACAAAGAAAAATAGAACTTACAGTGTATTTAAACTTTTGGAGCTTAGTTAAGTTTTTGGTAAAAAAATGTTTTTGGCAAGAAAATAGATGAATAAATTTTTGTCATGTATCCTTAATGTGGTTAAATTTTTTATATAGATAATAGATATAAATGAAAATCAGAACCAAAAATGGTGGTATGCACAATTAGATTTGAAAAATGAAATAAAAAGTAAATCAAGAATTGAAGCACAATAAAACAAAAGGTTAATTCTCTATATTTTAGTTTATAATTTATAATAAAGATAAACAAAAACTCATAACATTTTATCAAAGTGCATGCTTATAATTCATAAAAAAAAGTGCATGTTTTTTTTTTTGGGTCAACAGATCATGCATTAACCTTTGATAAAGTTTGAAAAAAAGAAAAAAAAAGAAGTGCATGCTTATAAGTTTGAAAAAGCGTTTTTTTTGTTACAATAAAGAGCCCAAGGCCAAGGCCCAAAAGAACACTACGGAGCTAAACTAGCACTTCTAAGTATAGACATCCCAGAAAAATCATCAAGAAAAAGCGTTTAATAGTATGAAAGACGGAGAAGTTAAAAAACTAATCGTGACATGAACAATAACCAGGCCATGAGCAATGACCAAATCTACTTCAAACGCAACACACTTGAGTAACAAGTTCCTAACAAGTTTGATGCCATAAAGCAAGGCCCACATATGTGCCTAGAGAACACTACAAGAACTAAATTTGCTAAAGAACCCTGAATAAAAGAACTCAAATAATCTCTAATGAGCCACCCACAAGTAGAGCTTCTTAGAGCAATAGAGCTTCTTAGAGCAATAATCTCTAAAGAACACTACAGGATCTTAAATTTTTAGTTGCCGTATGAAGTCTATGTTGGAATTTGATATTCCAATAGTTAATATGAGCTGATATTATTAATAATTATATTAGCTATTTATCATAAATGAGCTATATTTTATGTGATCATATAAAGTAAAAATAAGGTAAGCTCATTGGACTCCTAATTTAATTGATATGGGCCTTATATGAGTAGATGTAAGTGTGGCCCGATAAGGGGATAATAGATACTCTGTTAGGTTCAACACACTAAAGAAGGTTATGGTCCCCAATACACCGAATCACCGTCATTCGTTCTCTTCTCCCCATTTGAAGAGAACCTAAGGTCTCGTGAGAGAGCTCAAGAAGAATCGGTTGAGGAAGAACCATCAAGCCACTCTCGTTGTTTGTTGTTAGTTGCTCGTTGGTTGTTGGTGATCATTCCTTTGGTATTCCGCTTCAGGTGATTAATTACTATGAATCCAGGGATTCTTCTAATCATTTATAATCCAACATGTCGTAGATCCTAAGGGTAGAGAACATGGTGTTCTTGTTGAGCATGTTTGTATGTCTTGATAGCTTTAGCCTAAGGTATTTCTTATATGAGATTATAGCATGCTTGTTCTTGTTATTAAAGGATTAATTCCAACAGTCTACGTGTAATTTCACGCGTGCGTCTATTTCTTTAGCTGGCAGCCACTTTGCAGCGTGCGTCTCTTTATTTTGGTGAACGTCAACTACTAAGAGCACGCATCTTAAAATGAAATTGGGACCTACTATGAGAGAGAGAGAGAGAATTTGTCAGAAAAGTGAAATTTCTCATGAAAGAGAAAATGTTGCCTGTGTAGAGGTGGCCATCTAGGGCCCACTCAGAGCAACTTTTTTGACTTATGCAACTCTATAAAATTACCTGCGTTAATGTTGCTCTTAGACTTGGGATGTGTGCTCCATCAACGTTCATCTTGAAGGATCTCTCTTGAGGTTTTTGGGACTCCACATTCGTAGTTCTTCTCTTGGTCCCTTGGTCAATAATTGGGGTTAGTTAGCTCCTCTTCAATAGAGTGAACTTGGTTTGACATTGTTGCCCTTAAGTTTGTGCCCATATCAGAGGTTTGGAACCAAATAAGTTTGTTGTTGTCTTTCCATAAATCCCAGACCGAAACCCCAAAGAAAATTTGTTGATTCCAAGGGGTTTGGCCAACCGAATTTGAAGATATATGCTTAAGCCACACTTATATGTATAGTATTTAAATTTAAATAAGATTGAGATTAGGGGTGTACAAGGGCTCGGGCTGTAACGCCCCGACTCTAATCAAAGCATTACGTACCACATTAACTGGAATTAAAAGTTAAACGTGGAAAATGTTCTTCGCTTTACATAATAAACATTAGAAAGCAAATCCTTTTGTAAAACAATAGTCTGGCTAAAATAAATATTTAGATATGCTATTACATAGAGGACTTAAAATAAATTCGCTAATAAAAGGACTCTTATAGAAAATTACAGCCAATTTCAATCAATTACAAAATACTCATAATTTACACGACTCGGCTCGAAAATAGAGATTTATACATTAAAGGACGACTCGTGATCCGGTGTCTGAGAAAGGTCTCGCAGCAAAGCAAGACCGGGCATCTACTTAATGCTCTGAACTTATCCAATAACTTGCACCTGAAAACAACGCCCCAGAATATGTGAGTTTATAAAACTCAATAACATAGACTTAACATAAAAATCATTTACCGTTGTTTTCAGCTATACGTGGTGTGCTACATATAGAAAACTCCTCTCATCAAAGAATACTCATTCAATGTCCATCAAGCATATACAAGTATACTATACTAGAATATAATAATTCTAACACTCTTTATTGAAGCGTGCAAGCATTCAAGCCACTGAAGTCATTCCTAAGCATCGACTTATCTGAAAATACCTTACTTCTATGCATACTTAAGGACATACATTTCTGAAAACATAGCATGTGTTAGGCACCCTAAGCGTAAACCACTAGGGATGCACTAACCTGAGTCTAAACTTAGTATATTGCCAAGCGTGATTATCCACGGTCCAATATATGCTTAGACAACTGATATATTATCGGGCATGATTATCTATGGTCCAATATACCATTTGTGACAAAACCAGACATAAAGTGCATAGCAATCACACATAAAACATATAATTCATCTTTCATGATGCATAAAGCACGACAGAACTGATCCCATATGGTCATCGTTATCTGACCGGAACACTATGTTCCAGGTTGTGTCGTATGCTTAGGTCCATAGACCCCAGTCAACGTAGTCTACGGTATAGCAGTCATACATCTATAACCTACAAGGGCGTCCCACAAGTACATGGTAATACCGTCCTATCATAACTTACGATATAGCAGTCATACGTCCATAACCTACGAGTGGCGTCCCACAAGTACATGGCTATACCGTAAGTATCCTCTTATGAGGAATCTTTCATTAAGTCCTTTTTAAAAATAGGCCTAAACATACTTTCATATCCTGTTTGTATACTTTCATATCATGTTGGCATGTTTACAATGGAGTAAATAAATTAGGAAAGTAATCCTTAATAACGTTGGTGATGAGTAGGTAAACAATGATTCTTTAGAGTTAGAATACCCAAAACCAAATATCCATAGCCCTTAATCATACTGTGACATAATAACTGCATGTTTACAATTAAGTAAATAGGCAAATAAGCCCCTTGAACTTGTGCAACATTTCCTCATTCAAATTACCATTGATGAAGTTTTACCAAATCAAGGATTTAAGTTTGACAAGAAAAAGAACACCACATACTTAAAACATATATCATTGGCAATCTTATGAGACCCATTTCCTTTCCTATGTAATTTTCTGAAATCCCTAACATCAAAGCATATTTTCATTCAACACATATGGAAGGGAAAACTTAGTGACTTATGGGTGTTCAACAGCTAAAAGAATAAGAATTCACAACATAGGCTAGTTCAAACACAAGCCACTTTAGAATTAATTCTCATACATGTGATCAATGTGACCAAACAAAAACCAATCATACCAATTGGAGCTTTGTGGAACTCGCAATGGGGCAAACATCATACAAATGCTTGTGGGGGTTAGGGACAGCAGCCAACCCTTAACCAAACCCACTAAAATATCACAATAATCTACTCATTTGACATTTAAATTCAAGAATTAAACAAGAACCCTAGCACACCTTAAGAGAGGTTTTAAATTAGGGGATTCTATGTTACTTTAGGGCTTTGATGAAATTGGGGATAAATCCCCAATTTCTAGGGCTTGGAGTTTCATCCTTCAATTTAGCTCCTTTCCACCATTAGAGCTTCAATCTGTGCTTCTTCTCCTCTTCCATCTTCCTCCTCTTTCTCCCTCTTGTTCGAGCTCTTTCTCTCTCTAGCTGTTTCTCTCTCTTTTTCGCACTGTCTCTATCTGTCTCTCGATCTCTCTATCTCTCTCAGTCCCTCGCGGTCTCGTCCTCCCTTCCTCATCCTCTGACGGTGGCGCGCCGCCATCACAGGGTTGTCGCGACCCTTCCCCTTTTCTCCTCCACCGCCCGTTCTTCCTCTTCTTCCTCCCTTCTTCTCTTTTTTTCCTTTCCCTTTCTTTCTCTTTTTCTGCTTCCTCCTGTGGAGGGAGTTTAAAGGGGGGATGAGTGGGTGCTAGGGTGGGTGCAAGGGGGTTATGGTGTATGGTGGGTCAAGGACATAATTCATTAAAAATTAGCTAATGAACTCCTATTTAAATCCTATAATTTATTCTTTGGTCCTCATAGGAACCTCAGATAAATTAATCAATTTAAATACTACCCATAAATAAGTAGTCCCATATTTCCTTAATTATTGGGAATAATTTCTATTTTACCCCTAAGTTCTAACTTCATGTTAAAACACTAGACTAAAGGTTATTAATCTCATTAATCCTTAGGGATTAAATCCCCTCTTTCACTTAGTATTTTTAATTACTAAGCTTTAGAAAGTTGGGGTGTTACACGGGCCGGCAGACCTGATCAACCAGGTGGCCCAACTCGATTCAAAGCATTTTTTTTTTTTACCCGAACTTGTCTAAGTCTAAGTCGAACCCGAACCACCTCAATCAAACTCGAAGTGGTTTGGGTCGGGTAACTGGTTTTCCATTTTGAACCGGCGAGCCCAACCCGATGACGTGTTATTTAATATTTTTTAATCCACAATATCACTTATACTTAGTGGCATGCACCAAAAATAAAATTCATTTGGAGTTAAATTATTTTATATCTTTTTTTGTTAAATATGTTTTTAGATACTAAAAATATATTTAATTTTTTTTTGTTTTGAAATTTTAAAAAGTTGTTTTGTGTCTCATGACTCGAGAGCCCAATTTGAACCAATCCACTCATCACCATCACCTGGTTGATTTGGTTTGGATTTTACAAAAAAAAGGGCCCAAATTTATGTAATTTTTATTTTTTAAATATTAAGTTACTTTAGTCTTCAGGTGTATCTTAATTCCCATAACGTAGACAAAATAAATTCTCAATAATATTACCTTAAGGCATTAGTACACATTATGGATATAATTAGTAATATGTTCAAGTGGGTTCATTTAGCCTGTGTTTGGTTCAGCGGCCAGTTTTTCGTGTTGACCAAAACTTGTGTCCAAATTTCCACAGCAGCGCAAAAGCTATGTATTGTCGCTTCTATGTTTCCACGTTCATTTTGTTTTGAATCGTGCATTTATTGGTTCAAACGCAGAACCCAACGTACGCTTAGTGGCACTACGGCAAACTTGGTCTTTAGCGACAATTTTTTAAAGGCTATTAACTAATTGCCAGTATTTCTTTCCCTGATCTAGAACTTTTACGACCAGTAATGGCTATTGTTGCAAAACTATAGTGACATTATATAGGGTTTCTGAAGCATGTGTCGATCACAACAAACAACGAGCCTAAGAAGGCTGTGCCCAGCAAAGTCGCCGCTATAACCACCGCGAAGAAGGCGCTCTCGAATAGGACCTTGAAGAGTCGTCGTCGATCCATTTGTCAAGATGAACGTCCAAGTCATTGTCGACGATTTTGCGCCATTCATGGTAACAGACACTTCTATAGCTTTCTGATTTTGACTTTTTGTGGTTTCTAAACTCCTTGGTTTAATTTCCCCTGAAATTTCTGAATACGCTTTTCTGTTTTGTGTCCTAATATAAGACAATTTTTAAATAATAATGTGCATTAATTTTTTTTTACAAAATTACCCCTAAGTTAATGGTTTTGAAAGATGAGAAGCCAAAGTTGGCTATAAAGGCGAGTCTCAATAATTGTAAGGATAATTTGGAAAAAATTATACACATTTTGTATAAATTTAATACTAATAACTAACAAAACCAATTTTTTAAGGGGCTTAAATAGTTAAAGAGATCTTATATTAAAGAACGAAGGGAGTATAAAGGTTGCATAGTCTCTAACAAGACATTCTTTATATCCAAATCCATGGATGATGGAACACAATCTTTAACGTCCCTTTCGATATCATAAAAGCATTGGATGACAAAGTAATACTCATTGCATCTCTGTCGTTTAAAGTTATGCACAAGTTTTAATAAAATCATTTATTATGCTCATTTAATAAGCAAAATACGACCATTTTGGTCCCTAAATGTGTTAGGCGCTATCACTATGGTGTCTGAATGTATCAAAATTACAAAAAATTCCCAAATTTATTTTTCGTTAGTCAATTTGGTCCTTACAATTGTTAATAGAAGACATACTCAGTGATGTTTTTGAAATTTCGACACGTTAAAGGACTATAGTGACAATGCCTCACACATTTAAGGACCAAAATAACTATTTACCCTTTTTATAAGACCATTTCCAAATTACTGGATGCATTAATTATTTTTTACAAAAATGCTCCTAATTAATTTATATTTTTTGTAGTCAATAGTTAATAAAGTGACCATTTCTCTCTCTCTCTCTCTCTTAAGAGTCATGGGAAGATATGAATCCCAATAAATAAAGGATAATTTTGAAAAAACAATACACATTATTGACAAATTTAATGTATTAGCTATGTTTTTAATTTGTATGAATTGATCAAAATGAGCTTATATATAGGGACGGAAATAGTAGTTTCTTTTTACTAAAATAACCTTATTATAGTAGGAGTTAGGTGGAAGGTTTTGACGTTTAAGGTTTTGACACATGATTTACGAAATACAATTAATATTTCAAAATTCATAAAAAATATTATGTAATTTCCTAATGCACCTTTTATCCCTCATATTATTTAGGTTCTTTATCTCTAATATACATTTTATCTCTCGTATTAAGGGTCAAGAGTATAATAGGAAAAAAAGTATTTAATACTTCATTGGTACTGTAAAAAGAGAATCAAAACGAGATTTTTTTTGCTAAAACGTCAAACAAAATAGGACGAATGAAGTATAAAATAGTTGAGATATCAAAAATAAGAGTGTTTAGTATTAAGGAAACAATAATTAATGATGTGTTGAAATTCTAAAGTGACAAATAATTTGAGACGAATCAATATTTCAAACACGACACTTAATATGAGATGAAATAATAACAAATTTAAGGTGGGAAAAGAGAGGATGTTACAAAAAAGTTGGATCAGGAAGAGGAAAGTTTTGTTGTTGTCTAGTTACTATATCTTGATGCCGGATTTAGTTAACATAACTTCTTCCATGCACGAAGTTTGACTCTGTTCTAATCTTCTTTTTTTTCTAAAGCAAAGCTTAATCTTCAAAAAAACAAATGATGATTCATTACAAATGATTGAAGCTATCCCTTTGAAGCTGAAGGGTTAGGGACATTTCTCACCAACATCTAGATCCTAGGTCTCTAGCAACACCAACCGTGAGCTGCTTCATTCTTACCCCTTCTAATGCTAATTACCCTGGTATGACACATTTGAGATAGAAAATCTTTACAATCTAAAATAATACGATCAATTTCAGCAAGGATTAAACTCCCCATAATGCAGTTTACAACAATTTCAAAATCACATTCAATGGCCAGCAAATCAAAGCCTTGATCCTTTGCCCATTGGAGGCACCATTTGAGACCCATGGCTTCGGCCAGAGCAGAGGAAGCCTTAATATTTTCCAATTTGGTTGCTGCAAAAGTCACTACTCATGCATACCCAATGGGAAATCAAAAGAAACATTAAGGGTATGTTTGGATTAGGGTTTTTGTGGGGTTTTTGAGGGCTAAGTCTATATGTTGATATATATTTGAGATTTTAAAAAAATTGAAAGAATAACGTGATAAATGATCATATAACATTTCAATCACACTTCATTCGTTTTTAGAAACATCTTATAGCTTCCTTAATTTTGAAAAGAAAAATAAGTCATCCCCTCCCCTTCTCTTCAAAACCCTCCATCCAAATAAGTCAGCAAGGATTAAACTCCCCATAATGCAGTTTACAACAATTTCAAAATCACATTCAATGGCCAGCAAATCAAAGCCTTGATCCTTTGCCCATTGGAGGCACCATTTGAGACCCATAGCTTCGGCCAGAGCAGGGGAAGTCTTAATATTTTCCAATTTGGTTGCTGCAAAAGTCACTACTCATGCATACCCAATGGGAAATCAAAAGAAACATTAAAGGTATGTTTGGATTGAGGTTTTTGTGGGGTTTTAGAGGGCTAAATCTATATGTTGATATATATTTGAGATTTTAAAAGAATTGAAAGAATAACGTGATAAATGATTATATAACATTTAAATCACACTTCATTTGTTTTTAGAAACATCTTATAGCTTCCTTAATTTTGAAAAGAAAAATAAGTCATCCCCTCCCCTCTCCTTCAAAACCCTCCATCCAAACATACCCTAAAAGTAGGTGTGAATCATGAAGCTAATAATGTGTTTCAAAATCCTTTTCCCCCCTTTATTACATGTTGGTCGTAATGGTAGAGTCAAAAAGTTCCAAACGGAATGCGAAAAGGAAAAGTCGAAACTTCCGACATTCGTTATTGCATGGTTGACATAAAATCGCAAATTGACTTAAGAAAAATGCTAACGAGTGCCCTTAGGGCACTGGTTAAGGAAACAAATATAGAAATATTGTGTTGGTAAGTGGTGTATTCAATTTTTTAAAAGTTTAAAAATTATTCTTTCGAATACAAAACTTCTATTTTTTGCTTCCTTAACTAGTGCTCTTAGGGAACTCGTTAGCAAGACCCTAAATATCTTGTGTTTTAAACATTTCGTTAGGCAATGTTTTTAACGTTTGGTCGACGAGTTGACACATAATAACAGAAAGAACAATGATAGGAACATTTAATGTTATTTGTATACTACCCGCGGTTTCCAATATAAACAAAAAATTTCAAATGTTGGTAGTCTAAAATATAAACTGTTCTGAAGTAGAACTCAGAGGATGGCCGGAGAAGAAGTACTGCGGAGGAACTCGCGGTGGTCAACGACGATGCGGGGGTGGTTGTACCTGCAGAGACTCTGATGCCTAAGTCAATTTAGGTAGGAGTAGGAGATAAGTGAAATATGAATAAAAACGTACCTGGATCTACGATGGAGATCGTATATATATTAATCAGAGACGGTTATCGTGAGATAAATGCTCCCGCGAGATCCGGGCTACCGTTAGATCGTTGCCAGGCTGTGATGAGTTGGCGAAGAGGTCTGGATGCTGTTGGATCTGCCACATCATCATTAGTTGAGGGAGGTGCAAACTCTACTTTGCGGAGCTAGGCCTTTAGCGATTTCTTGGCTAGATTGGGCCTCGGCCCAGTCTGGAACAATTGCCCCCCAAGTCGGTAGCTCGTTATGACGAGGTGTCGACTTGTTAAGGTGTCTATCGAGTTGGCCTCTTTGGTTTGAAGGCTTGTCGACGTTTGCCACTTCAGTTTAAAGGGATATCGGAATTCGTTGCTTTGTTTCGAAGAAAGATAAAGCTGAAACGTCTTCAAAACCCTAGGCGCGTGAGTATTAAATTTGAATTTTCAAACTGTCGCTTCAGCCGCTATTGGGATTTGTAGTGTCACGTTCTCCCGAGGTAGGCCATGATTGTTCTGGCGCCTTAAGTGAATAGGCGTAACGTGTCAACGATCAGACGGTGAAGAAGGACAAAGAATCGTGTCGTTTGGTCTAGCTCTAGAGATTATAAATATCCATCTCTCTTTCAATTCTATCATTTTGCTTCATTTCACAAAGCTCTGACGATTCTCCATTTTCCTACTGCGTCTTCTTCCTGCTCTTCTTTGGTGATTTTTCGTTCACCCTCTGGTTGGTTTGGATTTCGTGTGTTCTCTGGTGGTTCATTTCTGACCATTCGGGTTCTGCTAGCATTACTGTTTCCCCAAAGGTTCTGCAAACTTCATTGTTTACAGGTAACTCTCCTTTCCCCTTCTCTGCTTTCCTTTTGTTGTTCTGAAATGGGTAGCAAAATAGGAGTTTCTGGAGAAATTATTTGTTTATCTTTTTCTTCTTTGTTATCTCGGTTCTCCTCTTCCTCCTCTTCTTCTTCTGGTGGCCCTCCGGAGGGGCGGAGTGATAGTGTCAATGACAATAGCTTGTCATTGAACGGTAGTTTCGCTCTGTCGAGCTCTGCGGAAGAGAGTTTTTCCCCAGTAGTCTACCCTCCTCTGGGGATTTTTGAAAAAGATTATGAAGGTAAAAGGGTATCCCTAGTGGATCCCGCAGAAATTCAAAGGCTTTCTTTAAAATTAGAGAAGTTCTTCGGACGACCCTTTGATCAAAGAGAGGTAGGAGAGTGGTTGATAACCATAGATAAGACCCGACCTCACTTTCCAGGCGGTGCTTTGGCCAGGTCGGAGATGGGAAAGAAAGTGCTTCAAAGGGGTGACTATATCTTGCCGCCAAACGCTGAAGACGTTAATTGGGTCGCGGAGGACACGCTCTGTACCCGTTCTCTCTATTCGTCGAGAGAGGGATTTTCGATGTTGTTGAAATCCTTAGACATAGCAGATGGAATCAAGAATTTTGAAAACTGGAGAGTATGTCGACCGCATATAGATGCTCGGATCTGCTCCTATTCAGACGATTTAATCTTTTTTATGTACGAAGTACTTTTCAAGGATATGTGCTTCAAGCTGCCTTTTTCTGCTTTTGAAGTAGGAGTCTTACATCATTTAGAAGTCGCTCCTTCCCAACTACATCCAAACGCTTGGGCGTTCATTAGAGGTTTTCAGTTGTTGTGCCCTTATTTGAAAATTGAACCCTTACTCGAGGTATTTTTCACCATTTTCTCTCCCTTGTGGACTAATGAGATCCCGACAGAACGACAAGGGTGGGTTTCTTTAAAACAAAACGGAAAAGTCTTTGATTTGTTTTCAGACTCCCACCGTGGCTTTAAATCTAAATATTTCATAATCGAGGCCATGAGTGATTCTGCTAAGGAGAACATTTGTGCTCTCACAAAGGAGCTTGACGAGAATGGGGAGGTTGTTTACGTTTGGCAAGAAAGATTTTCGTTGTGCTGGAGCAACAAACATTTCACCAAATATAAGAGTGAATTTAGTTTTAAGGCTTCCGAGCTAGAAGACAACGAACGCTTTAGCTTGAAGCGGATTCGACAATTTGTCGAGAAACTCGAACCTAGGAAGTCTGTAAATAAGAAAGGAGAAGAGGTGTCTGAAAAGAGATATGTCGACACTTGTCGCCTTCTCAAGTGTAAAGATCAAAAGCAAGCTGATGAGTGCTTAGGTAATTTTGCAGAGATCTATTCCTTGGTAGTTCCCTTTTTATCCTTCTAACTCTTTTTTGCTTTTTGCAGATTCGATGGCGAGTTCAGCGTATTTGGCAAACTTGAGGAAGCAGAAGACTGCTGCCGAGAAGACTCCTTCTCCTACAGTTGGAGAGGGTCCCAACAACGCTACTTCTCTTCTTACTCTTGCTTCCGAAGCATCCCCAGCTGCCATTGTCGCCGAGGTCGTCAATCTCCAGGATCAACGTGCTGCTTCTGCTAAAGTGGTTGGAGTTGTCGAGGAGATTTCCTCGTCTTCGAAGCGGGCTCCTGCAAAGAGTATTGAGCAGCCTCCGACTAAGAAGCTCAAGAAACCTCCTCCAGCTAGGACCTCAACTCCTTCATTGTTCTTGAAGATTGGAGGAAAATCTGGCAAGAGCAAAGAGACTGTTCCTTCGACCGACGAGGCTCCTGTAGTTTGGTCTCGTAGCTAGGTTGTGGCCTCGGATCAAATTAGGGCTTTGATTCCTTCATCTGATGAAGCCTACTTTAATGAACTTTTCGAAACCGCCAAGGAGGGTTTGTTTTTGGAGGGGTCGACCTGGAAGCCGTGTGATCTACTACTCACCAATTGGGTCTTCGAGAAGAACCACCATTTGGAGGTCGAGTTGGCTGGCCTTCGCGAATAAGTCAGAATTTCACAAGAAGATCAAGTCTTTGGAGGGACTCGAGGTCTACCTCTGAGCATAGTTGGAGTCGGCGAGGAAGGAGGCTACTAAGGCCAAGGGTGAGGTGTCTAAGGTATCCAAAGACCTTGAAGGTGTTTCATCCGAGAAGAAGAAGTTAGTCGAGGAGCGAGAAAGGCTCTCGCTGAGGATTAAGGACCTCGAGAAGTCTGAAGAAAATTCGAAGCTGGAGGTTCTTGAGTTCCAACGCAAAGTGGAGGAGTTGAACACTGAAAATCAGCAATTCTCTAAGCAAAACTAGGAACTCTCCAAGCAGAGTCAAGAGCTTTTCGAGCAGAACAAAGTGTTGAAGGCTAAGTCGGTGGAGATGGATGAGTTATTTTTAAAGGCTGGGGATGATTTGTTCGAGAACGCCATCACCCAGGTTCGACTGTTAAATCCAGGCATCGCCCTCAACTTAACTGGGATGACCTCGGATGTAGTGGTTGAAGAGAACTCTATCGTGGATGCGGCCACAAAGGAGGTTCTCCTCATTGTGCCTACTCCTTCTTCCGAAGTGGCTCATCTTTAAAACTCTTAGTGTTTCCTCGTTTTTGTTGCTTTTGTATTTGAATGATGTTATATGTAATGTAACAATATTTTTTAGCAATTTTAACTTTGGTAAAATGTTTACCTTTGTTTATTTCGCTTTGTTGTTTGCTTGTGATGTCGTCACTTAGGAGGGTCTACCCAGCCACGGGGTCCTCCTTCAACCCTTCTGCCAAGGCTTTTATCACTTGGTCTGAGGTGGAGGAAGGGTGATGGTCGTCGATCTGTTGGCTAGACAGAAAGCGACATCGTTACCCATTGATTTTTTGACTCTTCGCTTCTGTTTTGTTTAAAAACAGTCGAGGTCTTTTGACTAAGGGAGTTTCAACAACTCATGCACGATTGTGAAGTGAGAACTTTGAATGTGCTTTTATTGCTTTGACACTTGTGTTTCAATTACACTCGTGCTTCGATTACACTCGTGTTTCCATTACACTTGTGTTTTAACTATAGTATTTCTTCAATTTGGTTGCCTTCCAAGTTCGTTGAATTGGCTTGCCTGCAATGTCTAGAGGTTGTAGGTGCCCGTACCAGTCTTTGTAGTGACTCGGTAAGGACCTTCCCAATTGGGTGCGAGCTTTCCTTGTGAGGCATTCTTTAAACCGACGTCGGCTCTTCGAAGGACGAGATCGCCTTGCGCGAACTCCCTGGGCACGACATTTCGGTTATACCTCGCTGCAATTCTTTGTTTTATTGCCATCTCGTTTAGTGCTGCGAGCTCTCTACATTCGTTGAGGAGGTCGAGCTCCTCTCGCAAGTATTGGAAATTGTTAACTGTATGTGGGGGATACGAGGTCCTCCAACTTAATTTGCCAATCTCGACGGGAATGATGGCTTCAACCCCACAAGTGAGACGAAATGGTGATTCTCCTGTTGTCGAGTGTGGAGTTGTGCGATATGTCTCAGGGAAGTTCATCTGCCCAGTTTCCCTTCGCACCATCTAATCTTCGTTTGAGACCTCAGAGAATAACCCTGTTTGCTACCTCAGCTTGACCGTTTGTTTAAGGGTGTTCCACCGAAGTGAAATGTTGCTTGATTTGAAGATCTTCTAGGGTCTTTCGGAAGCCACGATCTGCGAACTGCGTTCCGTTGTCGGTCACAACGACCTCTGGAACTCCGAACCTGGTTAGGATAAACCTCTTAAAGAACTTGATCAAGTTCTTTGCTATTATTTTCGCCAATGCTTCTGCCTCCACCCATTTAGTGAAGTAGTCCACGGCCACGACTAGATACTCCAACTATCCTGGAGCCATTGGGAATGGTCCGAGGATGTCGATGCCCCACCAAGCGAAGGGCTATGGGGTGGAGAGCGAGATCAGCTCAGTTGGAGGAGCTAAGTGGAGATCGTCGTGTTTCTGGCACTTGTCGCATTTTTTGACAAATGACCTCGCGTCGGCCTCCATTATTGGCCAATAATAGCCTGCTCGCAAGATTTTCTTCACGAGGGAGTGACCTCCTGGGTGTTGCCCACATATCCCTTCATGTACTTCGGCCAACGCATACTGGGCTTCAGTGCTGTCGAGACATTTCAACAGAGGAGTTGAGAACCCTCTTCGGTACATGGTACCCTCGACGATGGAATAGGAACAAGCCTTCTTTCGGATCTTGGCGGCCTCTTTCTCTTCTTTAAGGAGCTCGCCAAGTTGAATGAATTTTCGTATGGGCATCATCCAAATGTCTCCTAGGTCGACCACATCGTTCACGCTTGGGGAAGATACTCCGAAGTAGAATCTGGGAGATATCTCCGCCAGGTCGACGTTGGTGGTGTCGATTACAGAAATTATGCTGGGCTTGGCCAGTGTTTCCTGAATTACAGATCTGTTGTTCCTCGAGGTACGCGTGCTAGCGAGTTTGGACAAGATGTCCGCTCGGGTGTTTTGTTCCTTGGCACGTGAGTGATCTTGACTGCCACGAAGTTGTTCATTTTTCTTTCACCGGTGCAAGGAATTTCTATAGGAGGGGGTCTTTGACTTGGTGAATATTCCCCTTTGATTTGGGATAGCACTAACTGAGAATCAGTTCTGAGTTTAACCTCGACTGCTCTGAAATCTCGAGCTAATGTTAGTCCCGCTAAACATGCTTCGTATTCTGCTTGGTTGTTGGAGGTTGGGAATGAAAATCCCAATGAGAACTCGACGATCAGCCCGTCCTCGTTCTCGAGTAGCAATCCAGTGCCATTGCCCTTTGTATTAGATGATCTGTTGACGTAAATTGTCCACTTGGAACAAGGTTCGACAGCCCCTAGAGTCATTTCAGCAATGAAGTCAGCCAGACACTGAGCTTTAAGGGCTTGTCGTGATTCATACGAAATCCCGAATTCGGACAACTCGACCGACCACTTAATCATATGTCCTGTCAGATCAGGCCTGTGTAAGATTTGGTCGATCGGTTAGTTTGTCTGAACTACTATAGGATGCGCCAAGAAATATTGTCTCAGTTGTCGAGCTGCGACCACCAGCGCTAGCGCGACTTTCTCGATCTTTTGGTACCTCAACTCGGGACCTTGAAGTGCTTTACTCACAAAGTAAACGGGCTTTAGTCCTTCCTCGGTTTCACGAACGAGGACGACAGTGAGAGCCTCGTTTGCAACAGCCAAGTACACATAAAGGACCTCCCCTAAGGATGGTCTTGTTAATACAGGTGGTTGAGACAATATGTGTTTCAGCTGCGACAAAGCTTCTTCGCACTCTGAGGACCATTCAAACTAGATCCCCTTTTTGAGCAGACGAAAGAAGGGTAAGGCGTGTTGAGTTGATTTTGATATGAACCTCGTCAATGAGACGAGCATTCCAGTAAGTTGCTGGATGTTCTTCCTCGATGATGGTTGTTGCATCTCCGTGATAGCGCAACATTTGTCTGGATTTGCTTCAATTCCTCTCTCGGTTAAGTAGAAACCGAGGAACTTGCCTGCTCGTACTCCGAAAGTGCATTTTTCGAGGTTGAGCCGCATAGTGTGGCGTTGGACTTCGTTGAAAACTTCTTTTAGGTCGACGATGTGGTCAACCTCTTTAGGCGTTTTCACAATCATATCATCCATGTATACCTCCAGCATCTTCCCAAACTGGTTTGCAAAAACCTTGTTCAACATGTGCTAGTAGGTTGCTCCGGCGTTTTTAAGGCCAAAAGGCATTACTTTGTAGCAGTAATTGCCTTTGTTGGTCATAAAAGCCGTTTTTCTTGATCGGTGAGGTGCATTAGAATCTGGTTGTAACCAGAGTATGCATCCATAAAAGATAACAATTGGAATCCGGAGGAATTGTCGACAAGTTTGTCGATATTGGGAAGGGGATGGGCGTCTTTGGGGCACGCCCTATTGAGATCAGTGTAGTCAACACACATGCGCCATTTTTCATTAGATTTTTTGACAAGTACAACATTAGAAAGCCATGTGGTATATTTAAATTCCCTAATGAATCATGCCTTAATAAGATCATCAATAGCTTTGGCAGCGGCTTCAGCCTTCTCGAGAGCTTGTTTGTGATGCCTTTAAGCCACCCAACGGGTCGTGGGGTCCAGGGTGAGCTGGTGGCAGGCGATGTCGAGAGAGATGCATGGCATGTCAGCAACAGTCCAAGCAAAGAGGTCTGCATTGGACTTCGGGCACTCTATCAGCTGTAACCTGATCGCTCAGGAAGGTTAGCGCCTAGCTTTACCGCCTTTTTTAGATCTTCCGATAGCTGAATTTGAATGAATTCACCGTCTGGAACGGGCCTCTTGATTTTCTGTTGGAGCTCTCGAACTAGGGGATCTTCTTCTTTAACTTCCCCCCTGAGGCTCGATCCTGGTGTCAAAGTCCATGAGGTTTACCTCCGAAGCAGCTTTTGTCTTGCTCTACTTCTTTACAGATGGAGGTTGTTCTTGTTCTCCTGACTCATCAATCTTTAGAGATAGGATATAGCACCTCCTATCAGCTTCTAGATCTATTGTGACAGTGACGATCTTGTCGTCATCACTGTGAAAACGCATTTTCAAGTGGACGGTCGAGGTCACAGCTCCAAGCTACCCCAAAGTGGGACGCCTAATTATGCTTATAGATAGACTTGCATGGAAGTACTATGAATTGAACTTTCACAGTCTTAGTAGTTGGTTCCTCCCCAAAAGTCACCATTAATTCCACATAGCCCATAGGCTTGGTCTTAGAACCGTTGAAGCCAGTCAGATCCGACCCCGAGTATGGGATGAGGTCCTTTTCTGGTAGTTTCAAGGTTTTGAATAGTTCGTGGAAAATGATGTCAGCCGAACTCCCTTGGTCAATCAAGATTCTTCTGACATCAAAGTTAGCCATATAAGCTCTCACTAACAAGGGGATCAGATAATTCGGCTTCCCATTCACCAAATCTTCGTCATAGAAGGCAAGGGACAGCCTGCCTTTATGCCTGTTGGAGGGAGAAGAATGGTGGAAATCGTCATTGCTTCACACATCTTTTTCTTTGTGGAGTTGATGCTAGAACCTCCCTTGTCAACAAATCCCCCCGAAATGACCAGGGCAACCGAGGGAGATTGAGGTCTTTCTTTGCTCCCTTCTGACTCGGGAGCTGTCTCGTCGAGTTATGCCACAGCAGCTATTGAGGATTGATTTTTCTTTGGTCGAGGTGACCGGGACCTTGACCTCCTTCCTCCAGATCTCGGTTTCGAGCTTGTATATTTTGACAGTTTTCCTTTTTGGATCAATTGATCAATCACATCCTTCAGTGAAATACAATCATCGGTATTGTGTCCCACGCTCTTGTGGAAGCGATAATACTTCGATTTGTCTGTACCAGGTCTCCCTTTGAGTGATTTTGGGAAGCGTATTCCCGCATCTCGGAATTCGATATTCGCGCACTCATTCAAAATGCGTGTTCGCGAAGTATTCAGTGGGGTGTATTTGTCATACTTCCCCGGATGGTCTCGGTTCTCTTTCTCCCTGCGAGATTTGTCTTCGCGCTGACCACCAGTCTTTTCTTGTGCCTTCTTCTTGACTTTTGATGCCATCAGTTTTTCTTCATAGTTGATGTATTTCTCTGCTCTCTTAAGGAACTCGTTCAGGGTTTTCGGCTTTTCGACCTCGACGTTGATACTGAACAGACTGTCCTCTACCAATCCCTGTTCAAGCAAGTATAATTTCATCTCGTCAGAGCATTTCTTCACAAAGACTGCTTCCTTATTAAAGCGCTTGATGTATTCTCTGAGGGATTCGTCTTTTTTTTTTGTTGAATGGTAGCCAGCGCTACTGTCGACTTCGGCTACACCCTAGAAGCTGTGAAGTGAGAAGAGAATTGGCGTGTGAGTTTAGTCCACGAGTCGATTGGGTTTCTTTTGAGGGTCTAGAACGATGTCAATGAGGCTTTCTTCAATGTAAGAGGAAAAATCTTGCATTTGACTGGTCCTTTGGCACCTCTGTAACCCATGATAGTGTCGAAACAACCAATATGCTCATCAGGATCACTGGTTCCATCGTACAAGTCTAGTGACGGAGGTTTCTGAAGGTGCTTCAGGATCAGGAATTTCGCAATTCTGGTGGTGAATGGGCCAAATGTCACGGATGCGTTGTCATCCTCATCACTCCTGAAAGAAGCAGATGAAAGAAATCGGGCGCGGCGATGACGAGAGTGGCATTCAGGTGTCTTTGCTCGACATCGAGAGACAGTAGCAGCTCGACGAGGTGGTGTGTCACTACTCACGGTTGCGCCTCCGCGATGAGAAGAAGGAGTTGGAGAGTGATGGCATCGAGGAGAATTTGCAGGAGAGCGGTGGCGACGTGGCGAAGAGCATCTTGTCACTCGCCTTGAGGAAGGGCTGTCAGACAAAGCTCTATCGCGCTGTATTCCGTCAATTCTTCTTCCTCCTCGAGGAGAGCAGATCTGAGATCGCACCGGTGATCCTCAGCGGCGTGGTGGAGAGCAGTCCAGAGACCTGCTGCGGCGTGATGTGGCACGTGGAGATCTACGCGGAGTTGTGACGTGGCGGCGACGGTGGACTGAACGATGAGTTTCAGATCCTCTGGATCGTTGTGGCGACGAAGAGACCTGCTCCTGTTGATTCTCGATCTATGTTGCAACACGAATAGAGATTTCCTTTTGCTGGTTCTCCATGCATTCCAAATGCTGGTTATGGACTTGCATTGCCTCATTGTGCTTTTGCATAAAATCGCGAAACTCGCGAAGGAAGGTGGTGGCTGCCGGAGCAGTTTTGTCAGTTTCCGTCGTGGTCGGGACGGTTATTAGAGGAATTACGTCAATTACAGGCAGAGGAAGATTCGTCGGCCTCTCATACTCGACGGTGAACGACACTCGTTCGACTTGAGGCGGATTCACTGGAGCAATCGGAGGATTTGGTGGATTAAGATCCACTCAAAGTTGAGAGTTGCGTGTCACGACAGTGCGCTTCGATCCAATCATCGTCGAAGACGAAGGTAACTTCGGGAAAACATTGAGAAAGGAAGAAGATTCCCATAGACGGCGCTAATGTTCTGAAGTAGAACTCAGAGGATGATCGGAGAAGAAGTGTTGCGGAGGAACTCACGGTGATCAACGACGGCGTGGGGGTGGTTGTACCTGTAGAGACTCCGACGCCTAAGTCAGTTTAGGTAGGAGTAGGAGATAAGTGAAATATGAATGAAAACGTACCTGGATCTGCGATAGAGATCGTTTATATAGTAATCGGAGACGGTTATCGTGAGATAACCGCTCCCGCGAGATCCGGGCTACCGTTAGATCGTTGTCAGGCTGTAATGAGCTGGCGAAGAGGTCTGGATGCCGTTGGATCTACCACGTCATCATTAGTTGAGGGAGGTGCGAACTCTGCTTTGCGGAGCTGGGCCTTTAGCAAGTTCTTGGCTGGATTGGGCCTCGGCCCAGTCCGAAACATAAACAAATTTTAACTAATTATATCTTATTTAATGATATCGTTCATAAAATACCTTCAAATTAATTTAAACTTCATTTTCTAATAACCTCTTATATTCCTATAAAACAAGCTTTCATGAACACTACAACAAAAGATGCTGACTAGTATTATTTAGCGACCATCAGATGATGACTGGTATTTCCTTGTCTAACCGGCCTAACCAGCCAATCAATATCAAGATTAGCCAATAAAACACTGTTATGAATTGCTTTTTATTTGACAGTTAAGTATTGCAGAGAAAACCAACACGCTTTTTTCTGTTTTTGTCGTCTCTCTCCGATAAGAACCCTAATTTTTTTCTCTTAATTTCTTTCTCTCACTATTGTCTCAATTTCATCTTCTACATGATTTTCTCTGCATCTTATCCCTATAACCAAGCTTGCAGTTAGATCGATTGAATTAACATCAATTTCTTTCAGCTTCTTTGCAAAATGATGCGATTCGTCAGATTTTCTTTCTCGTTTTCTTCTTGTTTTTCATCTTTTCGATCGGTTCATTCCTCTGCAACCTATTAACTTTCTTTTGGTGTTATTCATCGTCTGAATTCCCTTCAGAGCATGAGCCAGTTGTTACTGTGCTGCATCAAGCTTCAGAGCGCTACTCTAGTTTTTTCCAGTGTGCAATGGAACTCTCATCATGGTGGAATGTGCTGCTTTAGGGTTTTGCAAATGTTTTAGTGGATTCTTGAACGAATTGATGAATTGAAGGGTTCAGGTATGAAAATCGGTTAATGCAAGATTGGCTTTTAGATTTCACAAAAAGTTTCTAATTAATGTTAGACAGTCCTGAATCCTGACTAGATTTTGAAAATAAAATTGATATTATTTTTCATTCTCTCTCTGAAGGTTTTAAAAATTAGAAATAGGAGATTTCAGATTTGTGTGACACTGTATATGGAGAGACTTGGCAGGCTAAAATACCAATTAATATTATTTTTCATTCTCTTTCTTTCTTTTTATTTATTTTAAAGTTGGAGATAGGTCATAGGGGTGAGAATAGGTTGGGCCGAGCTAAGCTTTGCAAGGCCCAAGCCTTGTCTGATCAAAAAATTTAAGGCCCAAGCTTGGCCTGGCCTTTTTGAAAGCCTAATATGACCTGTTAGCTTACTTAAAAGCCTATTTGATATTAACATCTTTGAATAAGTTATCTGACCGGTCTTTAAATAGACTAACGGGCTAATAGGGCAATGAGATTAAGTTTTATTTATAATAAGCTATAAAAAAAATTAAAACCACTCTACTAAGAGACATGAGACATAAGAGTGAAGATAGATAAGACGAGTTGAGTTTTATAATGTTTGATTCTGATTTATTCGTATAATATAAAACTTTTTCAAGGTCTAACATGACCTTTTAGAAAATCAAATTTTATATGATAGCCTATTTAAATTCTATATTTCAATAAGGCCTTTAAGTACGTCAAAAATTTATAAAGTCGATATGCTTAAATTATTGAAAATATCAGTAGGTATATGAATTAACACAATGTACAAAATCTAATAAAATAATAATAATAATAATAGTAATATAAAATTATTATTTATATTTACATAAATAAGTCGGTCTGTTAGGCCTAAAAGGCTTTTTGGGCGGCCCGAAGCCCGGCCTTTTTAGCTAAATAAGCTTTTTAAAGCCTTGGCCTAGTCTATTTAAAAAAAGAACCTGACATGGTCTGGGCCTGAGGCTAGGCCGTAGGCCCCTGTCGGGCAGCCTGGCCTATTCCACCCCTAGTTTGAGATAAAATAAATATTTAAACTTGAGCTGGTTTTCTTACGAGATTCTTTATTTTCCCACATTTTTTCTATGTTACTTTATATGATTCTTTGTAATTCAAAAATCTGTTGTGAAGCATCATTTTAATGTTGGCATTGTCTAATAATTCACACTGTCAAGTCTCATGAAACATTTATAGGTAACAACCAATTCCATACAGAGTTCAAAGAATAGAGGAGTTTGTAAAGCAAGTTGAGGCAGGGGATCTGAACCTTTTTTTTTTTTTTATAAAGGGTGATCAATACTTGTTCCCAAATTCCCCCCCATGCCTCGAACCCCGAACACACAAGTTCAGGTGGCCGTACAGACCCTTAGGCCCCTTGATGGAGGCCACTTGAGCTGCCAGCTTCTCGGCAGGGATCTGAAACTTTGAGTTCTGGTGTGCTAGAGGTAAGCAATTTCTTTGTTAGCGTCGAGTCTTTAACTCAATATTATGAAAGCCAATGCATATACCTCGTTGTTGATTCTGATAAGTGATAATCCTTTCTCTTTTTTAATTTGTATATTTGCAGAGCACTTGCTTATATTCACAACGGTATTAGAGTATGTCACAGGGATATCATAACAGGTCAATCCTAAGTAGTTTTGAAGAGCACTTACTTATAATCCATTGAAATCTGTGGGGCTGTTGTAGTTTTGTTCCTGTAGATTTTTGTTGTCACTTATATTATCAACTTACTTTCCTCATAGTACTTGGCTACTTGCATCTGTCCCTCTCTACTTATGTTACTTATTTGAGGTGAACACGTAGATAGATTCTTGAAGAAACTAATTTAATTCAGGCTTGCATTTCAGATAACAGTGTTATAAACTGATATAGATTATTGTGTAATGTTTTTCACTTTCTTTATATTTATTTTTTGTATTCAAGTTTTAATTTATTTGTATGGTAAGTAATTTAGTTTTTTTTATGTTGTGAATTTTGTGCAATAAATATTTTGTTTTTTCTAGAATTAATTTTATTATATTTTATTTTAGAGTTAACCAAATATCCCGCAAGTTGAATGACAAATGTAAATATGACTTTTACCGGCAATAATTATTTCTTTTAGTGGCCATACATATTGTTACTAAAAGCTGTATGTTTTACCGGCAATAAATTTGGTCTTTACTAGCACTAACCTGAATTGCCGCTAAAACCTTTACCGACCCCGGATACACTAATCATGATGCAATTGCTGGTAAATGTTTTATTCGCCATATTTATTGGAAGGCTAAATAATTGCCGCTAAAACTCAGTTTTGTTGTAGTGGAAGGATACCGTAGAGAATACAATTATTTTTTGATTACACAAAAAAAATTAAATGAGATTAACTATTATTCTTAATTAGTGTAAATTTTTATTGTTGATCATATTCAAAACCGAATAGAGTATTAAATAATGCACTTCACAATAAAAAGTTTTCATTTCATATTTGGTACAGTAAACCCTAAGGGAAATGATATATATATACATATGTTTTAAAAAGTCTCACAGAAAACGAAAGTTTCTTAGATGTTGAAGTTTTTTTAATGAGTTATGGTGAAATTTAGCCAAGATTTATAATAGAATTGGAATTTTTCTATTAATAGGAATCTGAATATTTTGAATTTAACTTAAGCAATGCAATTATAGAAAAGATTGACTTTCTCAATGACTTGCTCTAGAGTATTTAATCTTAACTCCTTCAGATTTGATGTAAGCTTTACTAAATCATTTTAAATTTTATGTTATTAGTGCATATGGTTATTTTTTTGTTTATGTTCAAAATAGTGGTTTTTTGTTGTTGTTCATTTTTATGTTTTATTAACATTTTGATGTGTTTGGATTGGTGGTATATGGTGGAATGGAATGGGATGAGATGGTATGGGATGAGATTCCATTGTTTGGATTTCTAAAAATTGGATGGAATAGAATGGGAAGTGGTGGTATGTATTCCACCCAATTCCATCGTATTCTTTCATTTTGCTTCCCCCAATTTGGGGGTTATGGAATGTCATCTTCTACCTTAATTATCAAATCACCAATTTGTTCCTCATATTAACACTACTTAATCAGAGGCAGGAAGAGTAAGGTTCGCGTGAGAAGAATTTTATAGGTTTCTCTGGACTGGTGCCTTCTTCCTCATTGACAACATACGCAGCATGAATTTTAGGGGTGCCTTCTTCCCCATCTTTCTGAGTTTCTCTGGACTGGTGCCCTCTGCTCATTCCTTTTGTATACACCTTTATCATTTACTCCACAAAAATAACAACACGTTTCTCTTTTTCTTTTTCACTCACCTCTTTTTCCTCTTTTTAGGCGTAGTAGTGGGGTGGTGGGGGCACCTGATTTTGTTTTTGACCTCTTGTTTTCTTAAATTGCTCAATTAATGTAATCATTTATCTATGTACCAAAAAAAAATGTAATCATTTATTTTTCCTCACTCCACTGTTCTTTAACTCATGTTTCCATCTTTTTTTTTGGTGAAAATAATATGTTTCCATTTTTATTGATTTAGTCTTTCATTTTTTTGGTACAAATTTATTCTTTCATTTTATAATATTATGATTATGATTATGATTTAATTATAATTACTCTATGATATAAGGGTAAAATGGGAATAAATAAGTTATAACTCATTCTGCTCCGTCCCTTTTTCAAACAACGGAATGGTAAGTTTGTTCCGTTCCATCGTTAAATACCCAAACAATGGAATGTGAAATTGGTTCCGCTCCGCTCCATTCTGTTCCCCTCCGCTCTCATTCCGCTCCGTCCATTTTCCAAACAACAGAATGGTAAGTTTGTTCTGTTCCATCGTTAAATACCCAAACAATGGAATGAGAAATTGGTTCTGCTCCGCTCCATTCCGTTCCACTCCGCTCCACTCATTTTGAAATATCCAAACATACCCAAAATCAATTAACGAGTTGGCTCAAAATATTCATTAATCTGGTTCAAAGTCCATGCGTTAAAAGTTTTACATTTGCACTGGCCCAAAAACATAAGACCTGAGTTGGTTTAAAATGCGGAATCTTGGGCTAACTTCAACTGGTCCCCAGCCTACATAAAGAAGTATTATTGAAAGGTTTCCGGGTCCGGCTAACAACACCCCTTTTTACAATAATACTGTTAATGTTCTGGATTTTTTTAATGCTTTTAGGAAACTAATTTTCAAGGAAAATATATATATATATATATATATATAGTACTAAACCTAATAAAAAGGATTTAATTAGTAGACTACACAATGCCTCTATATTCTCTAAGTTTGATATAAAATTAGGATATTATCAAATACAAGTAGAAGAAAAAGATAGGTATAAGACAAATTTTGTAGTACCCTTTGGACATTATGAATGAAATGTTATGCCACAAAGATTAAAGAATGCGCCTAGTGAATTTCAGCATATTATGAATGATATATTTAATGATTATCAACAATTTACTTTAGTTTACTTAGATGATGTATTAGTTTTTTCTAATTCTATTAATCAACATTTTGAACATTTAAATAAAATCTTTGATATTATAAAAGAAAATGGATTAGTTATTTCAACAAGAAAGATGAAATTATTTCAAGCAAATGTTAGATTTTTAGGATTTAATATTTATCAAGGGATGATTACTCCTATTAGTAGATCTATAGAATTTAGTGATAAGTTTCCTGATGAGATTAAAGATAAAACTCAATTATAAAGATTTTTAGGATGTACAAATTATGTAGCAGATTTTATTTCTAATCTTAGAATTATTTGTGCCCTTGTATTTAAAAGATTAAAGAAAAATCTCCCTATATAGGATGAGTCTATGACTGAGAGTGTTAGAACCTTAAAGCAATTAGTTAAGAAATTACCTTGTTTAGGGATACCTGACCCTAAAGTCTTTTTTAATAGTTGAGACTGATTCATCTGACATAGGATTTGGAGGAATTCTTAAGCAAGTATTACCCAGTAGTCAGAAAGAGCAAATAATTAGGTATTACTCTGGAGTGTGAATCAAGCACAATTAAAATACAATACTATTAAAAAAAGAAATTTTAGCTATTGTTTTATGCATTACTAAATTTTAAGATGATTTGTTTTCTTTTCTTTTTTTTAATTAAAAACTGATTGCAAAGCTGCAAAAGAAGTTTTACAAAATGATGTTAAAAATTTAGTTTCTAAACATATTTTTGCTAGATGGCAATCATTACTTTCTTGTTTTAATTTTGAAATAGAACATATTAAAGGAGAAAATAATTCTTTACTCGACTTTCTTACTAGAGAATTTTTACAGGGAACTAAAGAATGAGCAATCCCAGAGATAAATTTAGACCTCCTCTCGAGGATCCATCAAAGAAAACTATTACAGCCAAGTAGGTATTACAGTCTCCTAAAAAGGAGAAAACAATTACTACTCCTTCTTCCTCTTCATTACAAAATAGATTTACCCCATTAGGGTCATTACACAATAGATTTACCTTCACCTACCTCTTATTCATCTACCCGAGCATTAAGACCTCCTTTTACTCAAATTGCATTAATTTCTCCTTTAGCTTTTTCCAAAGAATTACAAGAATCACCTTCTCCCACACAAGTTAAAATGCCTCATTACACTCCTCCAGCCTCTACATCTCCCTGTAATTTTATTGAAAAACCATTACGTTTTCCTCTCTTCTTAATTGAACCAGAACATTACGTTAATAACTGTTCCCCATTACAAATAGCCTCAAAATTTTACCCTCATGGATTTCATTACCTCCCTAATACCCCAGAAAAAACCAGACTTTTCTATGAGTTTATCCTAGTTGATACTGAATCCATTGAACTTACTCATTTCTATGATGATAAAGATCAAAGTAAAATAATTTACTCAAAAATAAAAATTTTGAAGGTATTATCTCCTTCACACTAGAAAAATCATCCTCAAACATTACAAAGCTTCACAAGACAGTTTAATCCTCAGAGTTTCTCTTATTACGATTACATGGATGCCTGGTATAACATGGCATAACATGCTTTATCAAGAACCATATAATCATACATGGTTCATATGGTTCAAAAAGGATATTTCATTAAATTTTCCTCATTGGTTCATCAGGTGGTTTTATGAATATGGTCCCGACTATACAATATTTCCAGAATTTGCTATGACTGCATTAGATACTTTCATTAAAGAAACTGCATTCCAGAAACACATGCAGATGATAACCTTCTGTGCAAGTTTTGGAATATCTTGGATTACCTCTTGGACCTATGGAACGACATTATTTTGTGAAGATTGTACACTCACTTATATGTCAAGAATTATCAGAATTAAATGGTGGAGTAAATTTAATCCTGAACTATTATCTCCATCAAGATTAAATGAGTGGTTTAGAAGAAATTCAAAATATCTGATTAAATCAAAGGAAGAAGATAATGAAACATTATTTTTGGCTGAAAAATCAAAGATTATGGTGGAATTATCATCATCCAGCAATAAAAAGGAATTTATGAAAAAGTCATGTTCAGTATTATCATAATCAGATCCTGATGGAGGAAATGAAGTAGGATCTTCAGCCAGCTATACGCCAGCTAATGAAGATGATTGCTATGGAATTACTGGAGTCTGAAAATAGTTTTGGCATTACGTGGAAAGATTACTATTGTTACTTTGAATTATTCGATGCAAAGTATTACGTTCAACATTTGGAAAAGTTGAAGATTCTCCTTCCAACATCATTACCCCTCCTTTGACAAAGGATTTTGTCTTATATTACTTTTTGAAAATTATGTATCACTTTACTATTTACTTTTTGAAAGTGTAAGACATTACTGTTTACCTTTAGACTTTCAGTTTGTTTTATTTGTTTTTAGAATCCAATATTAGGGTTATTATTGTAAATGAAGTGTCTCTCTTCCCTCTATAAAAGGGAGCCTTCGTAGCATTACTCATCACATTTCCATTCCCTCAGTTCTTAAGTTTCCCTTTGTAAGAAATCTCTGAAGTCTTTCATTGTAAGTTTTCTAAAGTTTTGTTTTATGCTATATATATTTGACAAGACGAGGAACATATATTTCAGAAACAAGTGTTCGGAACAATAGGGGGTGTTGTTATAAAAAAGAGGTTTTGTTAGCAATGCCCAAGGTTTGGTCTACATACTATTCTTAATTTTTTGACATTTTTGGTGCCATAAATAATTACTACCCACAAGGAAATCAGGTACAAGAAACTTCTGCCAAAAAGGAATCAACAGAAAATCCAGTGGGAAATAATTTTTTTTTTACAAGGCATAGACAGGGAGACACCCATTTTTGCCAAGGCTAATGAGGGTAGCGAGTGTTGCTAGTGCATGAGACATGGACAAGGAGTGGCTCCTAGTAGGCTTCCAACGAAAGGACACGTGAATGAACCTAATACGTATCAAAATGAGAGAAATCCATAAAATGTGCAGGCATGGGACTATAAAGTTGATAAATGACTTAAAGGAATTTATTAAGACTACTTAAACCAATAAGGTACATGTTTTTTCACAAGCCATTAACTTAAGAACTTCAAAATTTATGCATACTTGACTTGGAGATATTATGGGATGGGTGACCTCTTGGAAAATTTCCTAAAAAACGTGAGAATGAGGATAAAATACTCTGAAAAACTCACGTTGGTTTATGGGACATTCATCGATCTTGAACGCTACGATATTTTATAAAGATTCTTAGCTTCTATCCAACATGTCCATTCCTTATTTTACCAACTCACTTATAAGTTGAAACTACTACACAATGTAGATACACAACTGCTACCAAATACTTTTTTGCCCTAATGATCCCTTACAATTCAATCAAAACAAACATAACATTAAGTTCTTACTGACAAGGGTAAGAAACATTTTATCAAAAAACTTTAGTTATTTAAAAAAAATATTAATTTTTAAAATTTGATATAATAATTATTTTTTTATTATATATCCTTTTATTTACTCTATCAAAATTTTAAAATTACTTGTCACACATGCCATGTTTACTTACCATTTGTATATAGGTATTTTGGTTGTAAAAGAGAAAATTACAGTCCTATTATTTAAAAGAAGCTTAAATTATACTTCTTACTCTCATCCCGTAAAAATCTACACTCTTATCGCCTAAGAAGTAAAAGTGTGTTATAATTTAATCGATTTGAATATAATCTGTACCAGTATTTTTTTTATATCTCTTTTTGGTTCTGAGTATCATTAAAATATCGTTTTAAACCCTTACCTTTATCAACATAAAACCACACCATTCACTCCTGTTTTCGCATGGTGGAAAGTTATGTAAAGTTCCATTTGTAAATAAATTAAATCAAGCATTTTTCTTCATTGACTTTAACAAGGTTGGAATATCAACATTTTGTCGATGTCCTTGTTGGTGGGACACATGAGCTTTAATCTCTACCATACGATCTTCTTCCTCCCCCTTCCTCCTACCGACCCCACTTATATTGAAAGACAATGGTTATTCTCAATGGTGTCGACAACATCAGGCCATGCATGGCGGCACATGTAGAGACAACAATATCTGGTAATTGAACTTGGAGCTTGTGGTCAGAGTTAAGAAGCCAAGATAATGAAGGAATGGTTGTGTGATTTTGTCATCAACCGAAATTAAGGGCTAAGGTTTTCTCATAAGGTGTGGTGATTAGAGTCACCACTACGAATAAAAACGTTGCAAACTAACCAGCTCTTTGGCGCCCCTAAACCGCTGCAGTTTGCCATTGCATGCCACACGCTAGTGTGCAGGATCATAGCTACTATGGATCCATGCAAGAGTATATCATGTGTTCTGCATCGCCGGCTGGTCGCACTGTTGCATTTCGCCTATGCTGTTCTTCGCAGTCCAGAATAACATCCCCTGGTTGCAAGCTTCGTTGCGACGGACCACCATTAAGCTAGTTAAAACTGCAACCCCTCCTTCGTGTCCCTTTCTCTCTGATGCAACGACTGTAGTTGCATATGCTGTGCTACATTCGGGTTATAGAAAGGAAGGCCAGATTTGTGTTTAGAAAATTAATTTTTTTTTGAAAAAATTACAACAAAAGCAGTGGCGGAGTTCTCAGGGCTCAAAGATGCCATGATACCCTCGATAAAACACAATTTTTTTTTATATACTACTTATACTCCAATTATATATTTTATTGTTATTTTGTGTTGATGTTATTTTGAATTGCTGATAAAATTATGAGTAAATACTCAAATTAGTCCTCAACAAAAACCACGGAGACCAATTTAGACCTGAGAAATGAAAAATACCAATTTAGTTCTTAAAAACCTCAAATGTGGGTCAAATTATTCCCTAATAGGGACTAAAATGTCCCTAAAAATTATCTTAAAAATGACTTATTTGACCCATATTTGTGATTTTTAGGACCAAATTGGTATTTTTTATTTCTTAGGGACTAAATTGATCTCTATAATTTTTGTCTGGGACCAATTTAGGTATTTACTAAAAAATTATATATATATCTTATGAATTTTAATTATAATATTTTAGTTAGTAGTTATTGCTTGGCTAAATTACAAAATTGGTCCTCTAAGTTTATTTTAGGTTTCAATTTGGTCCTCTACGTTTTATTTGTTTCGTTTTGGTCATCTACGTTTTATTTTAGTTTTCAATTTGGTCCTTTCCGTCACTAAAAGTCAATTGTCCGTAGCTAGAAGTCCATTTTCCAAAATGTTATTTGGCTTTTAGCTATGAACAATTGGCTTTTAGTGACGAAAAGGACCAACCTGTTGTAACTTTTAAAACGTAAGGGACCAAAACGAAACAAATAAAACATAGAAGACCAAATTGAAACCTAAAATAAACATAGATGACCAATTTTGTAATTTAGCCTTATTGCTTTCTCTAAAATTTTAGGCAAGCTTTGCCAGTGAGCAAAGGGTCTATATATTATGCACTACCCATCTTGTTTGTGCACCGTAAACATCTTCCATATTTATGTAGCAAGATAGATGAGTATGCGTAAAAAAACGAAAAATATATTGCAATCTTTTCAATAAAAGGGTATTTTATTCTTTTTAAATTAACAATACACGTGTTGATCATTAAATAAAGAATTATGGCAGTATAGACATGCAACCTATGCTTGTGGCTCCCAGCATGCTTATGTGGCACATAGGCATAGCAACGGGTCGGGTCGGGGACGAGTTTTGCCTTCCCCGTCCCCGCCCCTAACTCCTTAAAAAAAACTCGAGCCCGTCCTTAATCCCCACCGGGGTGAAAAACGGGGTCCCATCCTCGCCCCCGACCAGGGTCGGGTTTCCCCGCCCCGCCCCCGACCCATAGTAATAATAATATATTTAACAAATTATTATAACTATTCAAAAAATAAAAAAAAATTATAAAAACATTTTTATTTGTTGAAACGATGGTTCTGCAAGTAATAAACTATTTAAGTGCCTTTTTATTTAAAAAAAAGTAACAATAATGATTTTCAAAAAATGAGGACAGCATTCATTCTGCACAGATTAGGACCATCCAACATCCAGAAAATCAAGTCCTTTCTAAAGAGAGGAAAGTTAACATCAAACTATACAAAAAAAACTCAACACTGAAACCCCAAATCAAAAGCCATGAACCTCCATTGACAGAAAAATCATTAGTTAGAACAGATACAGAAACACAATCTAAAAATAGAGAAACTCAATCCAATATGAAATGCCAAATCCCCAATACAGAAACACAATATAAAACAGAAATACAATCTATATGAAACACAATTTGTATAATACAGATACAGAAACACAATCTAAAAATACCCAAATCCCATATGAAATGCCATTCCCAAAAATTAGAACAAATACCCAAATCATCAGAGAACAGATACCCGAAAATCATCAAAAATCCCAATCCAAAAATCATCAAAAAACATATAACCAAAAATCGTCAAAAAACCCAATCCAAAAATTAGAATAGATACGAGCTCCATCTTCCTTCTTCCTTCCATGTTCTGCGATTCAGGGATAAAAGACCAGGGGAGTGCGGCTCCATTAATCTCCTTCAACCGGGCTCAAGAACATCATTAAGGGGGGAGCAAAACAAGTGAACCAACTCATCAAGAAGCTTACCTTGCCGGCGTTCGTGAATGTGCGCAAAACAGAGGGAAGAGAAGGGCGCCAGCGTTCGTGGATGGGCGCAGCGGAGTTTGTGGATGGGTGCCGGCGTTCGTGGATGTGCGCAACACGTGGATGTTCGTGGATGGGCGCGACGGAGATATGAGGAGAAGGTTGGTTGTTTGGTGGTTGCCGATGGAAGAGAGGTGCGCCAGCGTTGGTGTATGTGGAAGCTGGCGACAAGAGAGGGGGGCCAGAGAAGAGAGGAACGCCGCAGTGAAAGAGTCTGAAAGTGAGAAAGGAGAAATGGCTAGGGTTTCATTTCAGTAGATGGTTTACTAATATATATAAGGGTATTTTGGTAATTGTATAACTATCGGGACGGGTATCAACATCCTTATCCCTGACCCCGCCCCCGACTTTGTAAAGCGGGGAAAACCCGAACCCGAACTCGAACCCAGTCAAACCGGGTTTCCCCGTCAAAATCAGGGCGGGTTCGGGTGGGTCCCTGCGGGATCGGGTCTCGTTGCCATGCCTAGTGGCACATTAGTTTCTTTCCACTTGGCATCTTTATGTGAATTGAATGTGGAAGTAAACAACAACACCCCTCCCTGAAATTAGAAGCATATATTATGGTATGTTTGATTGTGAGAAGAAATTGAGAAGAGAGAAAGAGGCAAGTAAGAGTGTGTGAAAAAAGAAAGAGATGAGAATCGAGTGGATTGATGTATTGTTTGGTATAAGAGAAAGAAAAGAAATAAAATGTGTTTTTGTCTCTCCCTTTGTTTGGTTGGATAAAAAGTGAGAAGAGAAAGATGTTATTTTGAAAGGACAAAAATACGTTTAGAATGAAAAAGTAAAATACATTGTTATTTTTTTAATTTGTTTAATTTTAATTAATTTATTTCAAACAAGTAAATTATATAAGTAATACAAACGAGGTTGTTTAATCTTAGCTTTTTAGCTAAGTGGGAGGTGGAGGCGTCTGGTGGGTGAGGTAGGTTTGTCGCAAGAGGTCCCTATTGCTAAATATGGGCATGGGTAGTAAGAAAACATTGTCTAGGGGGTCGCATTTTTGTATTTTCCCTCGTTGTGGTGGGGGATATTTTTTGGTGGGTGTTGCCTTGGGCTCTACGTCCGATTGGTTCTCGGGGTGTGTGGCTAAAAAGGTAGGGAATATAGTTTTTGTTTTCTTCTAGCATGATGCGTTGTTGGATCCTCTTTCTTTGCGTCAAACTTTCAGCCGACTTTTCCCTATCTATGAGCAGAAGGATGTCATGGTGGTAGATATGGGTAGTTGGGTGTGGTCATTTACTTTCGCCTGACTTTTTGCATGGGAGGAAGTTCGGCTTAGGGAGTTCTTAAGCATGGTTTTTTCGGCCTCTTTGTCCTTAATGGAGGATAGGTGGGTTTGGGAGATTGACAAGGGAAGGGTGTTCTTTGTTAAATTGACAGATGCTTACTTATTTGATAAGCTTCTTCATGATGTGAATCTTTCATGTTGATGTCTTTTGTGTTGGAGAAGTAGTGGGGGACTTTTTCCCCTTCAAAGGTAATTACTTTCTTCGGACAACTTCAACTGAATAGGATCTTAAGAAGTGTTCTTTGTTCCACCGAGAGGTAATTTGTTCCAAACGTTGTGATTTTGCTTTTGGGGTTTGGTATTTTGTTTTTAGAAGGATGAGGATGGTTTTGATTTAGCTCTCTTCGGATTATTTAGTAGTTTATGTGTGGTTGGTGGCAAATGAGTGAGTCATGCGAGAATTAATATTGACTTGACATTCTGTGTTGTGGGAGATATGAGATCTAAAAAATGAATGCATTTTTTTGGACACGGAATAGGTCCTCACGAATGTGGTGGACAATACTGAGGTAACATCATGGAGATGGTTCCTGGGTAGATCAACTAAAGAACCACGCATCTATTATGAGTGATGTGTGAATCTATTAAGACCATCCGCAACGCAATGCTACACAAGCATTTATCATAATAAGATTTGATGCCTACAAGACATTGACCATTGGAGAGATAAGAGAGAGAATGTGCTTGTCAAGCTTGCTGCTTCTGCAAGCATCGCTGCTTTCCTTACATTGTGGGGCCACTTGGCTTTTTTATTTTTATTTTAAACAAATGGATGAAAACATACATAAATCGGGTAATAATAAATTAATAAATAAACTAGTAATAAAATGTAGATGTAAAGTTATTTGTGGGACCCAGATAAGATTTTTTTTTTAGGAGATGCTAGGTTGGAGAGATAAAATGCTTATGAGATGCTTAAATTAAAAAGAATAAATATGAGTGATGTGGACAATTGAGACCCACTTAAACACCTTATATTGGTGTCTATTATTGTGGATGCTCTAATGTGCTTGCTTGTCTAGGCCCTCTTGGGGTAGGTGATAATGTAGGCTTTATGGTGGGTAGAGTTCAATCTCGGTTTCTTACCGATCCTTTGTTTTTTTGCTTAAATTTCTTGTCGATCCTTTTGCTATTGTCCTGTTATTCCTATTTAAATTTTTTACAATAAAGTACGATATATTCAGGTTTATAAAATTGGTTTTCTAACGTGTCCATCCTTGGGCAAATAAGAATTATTAATTGTTCACTTTTTTTTATTAATTTTTTTTATTCTATAGATTAATATTTATGTAATCTCTCACCATTCATAAAATAAAAAACTAAATAATTAATAAGAAAAAATGAATAATTAATGATCTTTATCACGTGCAAGGTTGAACACGTTAAAAAACTTTTATAAAAATAATCACGCCGCAAGTCGTGCGTATTGACTGGTTACACCATAGAAAGCTCTGGAAGGTAAACGGCGGTTAGTCATGCGAATCGACAAAAGGACGAAAGGTCATGTTTTTTTTTTGATAAGCAAAGAAAACTTTATTAGGGGAGTACAAGGAGTACTCCAACAGGATGGAAGTGCCTCGTTAAAACCTCCCAAAGCCAAAACCCAATGGGAAAAAGACTATGAGAGGAAAAAGAGTACACAACCATCACAGTACAAGGTTACAACCAGTAGAATACAACCAAAAAGAAAAAACTACCAAAACACAAGAACTGCAAACCCAGCAACCACCAGCAGACAATAAAACCCATCCAACAAACAGCCAACAAGAAATACAAGATCCTCCTGTCATGACCATAATGAACCCAAATTGAAACAAAAGACATATCCACTACCAATTGCAAAATGTGCTCCCTGTCCCTCCATCATCAAATAGCAATTTTGACCAAGACCAAAAAATTCAACCACTTTGAATGAACCCATCCAACCAAGACCAAAATTAGCACAGAAAAAGCATAACTTCACCCAATAATAAAATCATACCTGCATCCTCCTTCACACACCTAATGCATAAAACAGATTCCAACAATCTGATCCCAGACATAAAACACAGCCCAATAATTATAATGAATTACAGCAAGCCATAGGATTCAAACACCAATCAGAGTATTTCCAATCCGAACGTCTACCTTCTCTTGAAATGAACCATCTCCAAGAAAACAATTTAATTTTAGCAACCAAAGTACAAAGATCCACCGAAAAATCTTGAAATAAGCGTTGATTCCTTGAAGTCCATATAACCCAAACCACCGCACACCAAATAATATACCGAACTTTCCGTCCCGCTCTACCCTTAATTGGTACGTGAAAAGCCAGAAAATTCTCCACTATACTATTGTTCCAAACCCCCGACAAACCAATCCAAGCATAAATAGCACACCAAACATTATAAGACATGTCACACATCAAAAATAAATGATCTACATTTTCAAGATGTTGACCACACAGAACACAAGTTTCATTAATGGTAGTAGGTATGATACCTCGATGAATTAAGGCCACTCGTGTAGGAATACGATGTTGCAAGAGTCTCCACACGAAAACCCCCACTTTAGAAGGGATTGACGTGTGCCAAAACCTATTAAGAGCACAGGACAGGTTCGTAGTCATCTCCACGGTGTCTAATTGCATCAAACTAAGGTATGCTGATTTGCAACAAAAACAGTTCGTTTTGCACGCCTTCCACACCCATGTATCTGGTGTATCTCTAGAAGGCACAAACTCTACCAAGTGACCATTCAATTCTACTAATATGTCAGCTTCCCTCCTAGTTAAATTTCTTTTCCAATGCCACTTCCAACACCAAACCTCCTCAATCCACTCGCTCGCATCATCAATGACTAAATGTTTGTTTGCTGCGAGTTGATATAAAACTGGGAATCGGTCTCATGAGCCTTTGCACCACCCCAATGGTCTCCCCAAACTCGCACCACCTTACCTTGACCCACACGCAAAGAAATGTTCTCTCTGAACCAATCTGGTTTTAACAGAACAATGTCACGCCACCAAATAGAATTATAACGAGTTCTGGGTCCACCATCGATGATTTTACCTTCTAAATGCCCGTATTTATAACACGAAGCTTATACCAGTTAGCTATGATCATTTAGACATCTCCATTTCCATTTACTTAGCAGGCTAGAGTTAAATACCTCGGATGTTTTATGCCCAGTCCACCCAAGTGCTTTGGCTTGCAAACATTCTCTCAACTGACCCAACAAATTTTCCGCTTCTGGGATCACTACCCCAAAGAAAATTTCGCTGAATTCTAATTAGAGTATTGATGATCTTCTTAGGCGCCTTGAAAAAGGAAAAGTAGTATACCGGTAAGCTTGTTAGGACGGAATTAATCAAAGTAACTCTTGCACCGAAGGATAATTGAGATCTTCTCCACTTTGAGAGCCGACGTTGCATAATCTCCACAATAGGTCTCCAAGTTGCGCATCTCCTAGGATTTTCACCAACCGGCAAACCCAAGAATTTGAATGGGATGTTCCCAATGCCACAATTGAGGAAGCAAGCAGCCGACTGCAGAAAAGCATCTTCCACCTGAATTCCAAAAAGGTGACTTTTATGGAAATTAACCCGTAAGCCAGAGACTAATTCGAACCCACGCAGTACGGCCTTGAGGCACCATAGGTTGTCCCATCCCCCGGTGGAAGAGTACCCTTTCGGTTTACCAGATCATTCCACAAGAGTCTTTTGCCTTCCATAGAACACGGTGAATAGATGTTAATCAGATACAAAGGTTTCCCAAGACTCCCATAATCAACCGAAATTCCCACATACCCAACACCCTCAAACTGTGCATTAACATTGAAAAACCCTCGTCTCCACATCATTAACAGACCCCCGGATTGTCCAACAGAATTCTTCACAACCCATTCTACATCATCACCACCCCATAAACTAAAAACACATCTATCCTCCATAATTGAACATTTTGTTTCCTGAAGACAACATAAATCAAAAGTACCTGAATTTACCAGTGACCGAACTCTGCTTCTCTTGGAATGGTCACCAATCCCTCTGACATTGAGTGAAACAATCTTCATGTTGACCTTCTACGGGACTCCCTCTGCGCCTTGGCACCCCTTTCATTGTCCTCCATTGTTTTAATTGCGGCAATATACACTTCATCTTCCTCCTCCCCCGAAATCCCTAAAGCACAATCCTGTAACCATAATTTCTCCTCTGCAGTTGCTGAAAAGCAGCGCCATCCACCATTACTAGATGATGCAACATGATCCATTGAGCTAGCTCTCTCCACGGAAAGAGAAGGACCAGCACAGTCGCTCAAGGTTGCAGAATTAGAGGGCGCCTTACTAAGCATCCTGCGTTTTCTGTGCGCGGTGCGTGCGGTAACAAGACAGGCGCTGACCGTTCTTGATGAATCGCAACTTGCGGCCTCATTGGATCCTGAATTACGAGGGACGGTGGCAATGATCTGGGCCGCGCTATTTGGGCCCAACAAATCAACAACAGGAGAAGGAGGATAATTATGAGCTTCTACAGGCCCAATATGATTCACAGAAGGCATCACGATATTAGGCCCATTAGGTGAGTTCCTCACTTGGTCCAACAGAGTCATCGAAACATTATTGGCCACACCCGTATCATTGTGCCCTTTTGATTCCGGTATTAATACGTTATTAGCATTTCCTCAATCTTTCCACCAATT